>CM060909.1:971741548-973016548 GCA_030737875.1 Allium sativum | reverse complement strand
ACACTGCTTCCCTCTTTATTGATTTGTATAACATCAATTGCCTGTACCATCCTTACATACAATTCTCTTTTTTGAGTCATTCTTTGAAATTTGTGATTTCTTTTTCCTGGTTATTTGATTTATCGTTACTTGGTGTAATCAAATAAAATCCTGCTAAGCGGGATTGACCTTTGCCGTTATGTGCTAAATTTTGAGCTTTAGAACAGCCAGGTTTGTTCTCTGCCCAATGTTTTCCTATGTCAAGGTCAAAATGGGGGTTTGATAATTTGTCTGTTCAATTTCCTTGTTCATGCTTAAATGATGATTATATGTAGCAAACAAAAGTTGAGATTTTAATATTTTAGGTACTAAAGTTGCTTATTATCCGGCCAATTTATGTTTAGTGTATAGTATGATTTTAATGTGTGTATGTAGGTTTGTGAAACGAAATTGCATGGAAGGAAAAAGAAAAGATCTCGCTTATGTTAATTATTTCGTTCTCTTGATGACGTCTTCTTCTGTCTTACTGATATAGTTAATTTTTTATGGCATTGTTATAATCTTAATGTATGTATTGATAAGATTAATTAGAACAAATTAGATTTAGTTTGAACAAGCAAAGGGTACTTAATTACATAAATAAAAAGTTGCATACATTTGAGTTGGCCAAAATTTACAACACATACGATAAATACTTTACAAAAGGAAAGAAGGCCAACTCAAATGGACAACAAAACATCACGGAAAACACATCAAAATACCCACAACTGCAAACACACATACATCCCTTAAAGACCGAACTATGAACTTCCACACAAATAATCCTGAAGCACCAGAAAGCAACTACAAACATAACACCATAGTAGAACGCCACAAACACCAAACTAAAGCACCAGATAGCTTCTACCAAAACATTACATCATAACAAAAGCCACAAATACCAAACTGCATCACTGCTTAAACCACTATAACGCAAATCTATCATAAGAATTCCTATGGCTGTAATGAAACATAAATTCACTTTCTGGAAATACCTCCATTAGTGACTTCACTTTGATTTCCTCCTCCTTTTTTTCCTTTTCTTTCTTTTGATCGGGATTGTATATCATTCATAAGTTTAATCCACTCTGGATTATCCTCTACTAGGGGTTCATCAATAACAACTTTGTTACCCTTTTTGACATTACTAGATTTAAATGTTGTTCTCCTCTTTTTGTAACTATTTGTAGAACTATAAGAACCAAAAAAGTTGTCGGAGTCGTTCATAAGAAAGTCTCTATTAACGGCATCCTCACCATTTACCTTACTTGCAACATCCTCACATTTTCGAATCTCAGTACAACAATCTAGTTTATCATTAAGATCTTCTCTCACTTTCATGTTGTCAGTTTCGACATGAACAACCGACTTTCCAATTCCTTTACAGTCCCCTTTTGAAAATTCACATATATCCTACATATGAACTTCTCCTCTTATATTCTGCATACTATCAATCTTAGAATCACTCTTATATGCATTAACACAGTCAATAGCCTCATTGTATCTTTCTTCATTGTTCTGCAAATTTATATTACCATCTTCCAAAACCTGAAAAGGATTAGTTGTTTTAACAATACTGACCTCATCTCTTCCTTTCCATGAATCAATTACAATAGCCATATCTTGACATCCCTTTATATACTCATTATTAGTATCCATCTTCATATTATCAACGATTCTGTCATCTATATCCATCCCATTTTCTGGATTAGAATTGTTTTTGGGAAACCAGAACTTAAGTGATTTACAATTATCAAATGAATGACCAAATATTTTACAACTTGTGACCAAATATTTTACATCTTGTGCATGAAGGAGGATCCCATTCATAGACTACCCTTTGTCAAACAATATCCCCATTATAACATTGTATAGGAACAACTTTAGGGAATTTAAATTTAGAGTTAACTTCAATTAGAACTCTAGCATACGAAATCCTAACTAGGCTCTCTGTTACATTGTCTAATTTTGAAGGATTAACCAATAGTGAAGCTATCCTACTTATAGACTCAACAGTCCAAAAATCCAAGTCAAGATTGGGCAGACGAATCCAAATAGGAAGAGAGCTCAAAAATTCCTTAGTTAATTTTACCCCTGACTCCCATTTTTTTCATAAATATTAGCTTCTTGTTGTAGTAGTATGGTCCTTCAGCTAATATACGTTCGCACTCTTCATCATTCTGACATTTTAAGATGTAGAATCCATTATCTCTCGAATACAACTGATAATTACACTTAATCTTCCAATTACGGTCAATGTAACTTTTGAGAAAATTATAGTATGGCTTATATCCGAGAACGTAAAAAACAGTGGAATTAACCCATCTTTTCCTAGCCTTATTTATTAGATCTTCATTAATTACCGCAATTTTCATATCATCCTTCACAGCAGGTTCAAAGAAACTAAGCTGGATAGTATTTTGGTGATAATTATTCTCTTTAATAACATCTACCCAGGCTTTCGGCTGCTTAAAACTACTCTGATCTACCAAATTTTGATCTTTCTCACATAGATCTGGAAACTTCTGCATCGAATTAATATCTAGATAATTATTATTACCTGCAATTGTGGAACGTCTTCGATCTTGCACTGGAGAACTCTTTCTATCTGCATGTTGTATCAAATGATGTAGATCTGGTGGAATAGCAGATCGTTGATCAGAATCAGAATTGCAAGCGATAATTCGAGAAGAGTTGGAAATTTTCGTCTGGGAAGTCGCCATGAATTTAGAGCTTTCTTTTTGTAAAGTTTTTTTTTAATATTGTAAGTTTTAGCTGTTGAAAATTACGTACTCGAATGTGTTGTGTGATTCTAATAACATTGTAAGTAGGTTCATAGTTGAATTTACCCTTGCATTTCTAATTGTGTAGAAGCAACTGATGTGTTTACTTTTTTGTATTTTTGTTTTTCCATCACTACATCCAAGGCCGACCCAAACAAGTTTGCTGCTGTAATGAACTTTATGCTACTCCAGAATTGAGCCTCCCACCTCACATTAAAAAGCCAACTGCTTTTCCACTCCAGAAACATTGTTTCTTGAATGCGAACACAACTACTTATATTTATCAGAAATAAACACATAACTTTTCTCTCATCCCTTCCTCCCTCTTGCTGCCCCCTCGCCTGCAGATTGTCCTAGGCGGCTGCCTAACTGGGCTACCCCTAAGGCTAGGCCTAACTACATCCTTACGTTGTGCCAATGTCGTGTGTGCAATATATTGGTTTCCTATATAAAATTAGAGGCGATGTGATTGATATGTAAGATATATGCACATACAAAGCTTCTGCTTGGTTGGTTTGGGTCCTACATGAAGTTTTACATGTCATACGTGTAAATAGAACAGAAGGGTTAGGTCCATTTTTATTTATATTTCCATTGACATAGAGATTTGTGGGACTAGAGTGGACTTTTAGTGAGTTCATTTCTTATTTATACGATTCTGTGATCTTCTTTGGATTTGTATAAAGTAGAATCATTTAAAAAGTTAATTTAATTAGTTCTTCCAAAAACCGTAAACCCGGGATCACCTTGAGCACTCTTTTCGAGCTTGACTTCCATTTCAACTTGTGTTAGTATTAATGGGCAAATTTTATTTGAACATGCAAAATTATTGAGTAGTCCTCCATTTCAGAAAAAACACACATACGCACTTTTTCATTGAGTAGCCGTGTAACGATCTGCATTTTTGTCTGGTTCTAGCCAGTAATTAAACCAACTTAAATCATTCATAAAGACATATTGTTAGGGGTACTTGCACATTGGAATAGAAATAAAAGAACTTTTCATTATCATAAAAATAATTTTACATCAGAATACAACAGAAACACAACATAAATAAACATATGTAAACTCTCAGTGGAAAAATAATGATTCAAGATATAGCTCCAGCCCCAGTCCTGAATCCTGCTCTAACTAACTCCAAGGCTAAATCTGTAAACCAAACTACTAGCTGTCCGCGTGGAAAATAATGGACATCCAGATTTTAGGTGAAGGATGATAAACTTTAGGTTGGTTATGAGACTGGTGTGAGAACTAAAGCAGTTGTATTTAAGTTTACTTTACAGTGAGGTAAATCATAAGACCACGTGTATAACATGGAACGAGATTTTCCCTTGTGAACACCAGTGCATAAAAATTTGCAATGTTTTCTGGAAAATGAAGCTACTATAAGATCTCGCGGCGCACAAACGATGCAAACGCAGACTTGGGCGATGTTTCTCCTTATGATAACAAAAAATGCTTAATACATAGAAAAACCTCTGATATTATTATTAATGCATAGTGTGAAAATCCTTCCGCAAGTAAATGTATCAATCTTCGACAACGTAGGTACCATATACTATGATGACGTATAGTATACAACTGAAATCGTATAAGCTCGTAGTGGAAAATGGATTTCCAACAAATGACCAGGCTAAGAACTTCCTTACCGATGGGTACACCTCTAGAGGGATGTCCCAAGAACCAACTGGATCTCCGCCGACGCAAGGCCGGTCTCTCCTTTAATTGGATTGATTAGATCGCATCTAAGTATGTCATATTCCGGTCATTACCAACCTTTAACCGATGCCCCGTAACATCAACATCCACATAAGTAGAAGTTGCCACATAAGTAATATCTAAGCTTTATACCATGATACACTTTTTACCTAGAAGGAGACAACACACTCATATCCTTGTTGCATTTTTCCTGTTTCGGTCAATTACTGGGATGTGGGGCTTACCGAAGTCACGTTACATAAAGCTACGCTTCACCAAGCCATGCTTTGATCATCAATAGCTCATCACTTAGTATGCCACACAACTATTTTATAACATATAATTGATAATTACTAACCATATAACCTTTGAGCTCGTACATCTAAAAGAAGGGTGTTAAGCTAAGAGAATAAATTCTCCGCCACCAGTCAGAAATATGTTTAGTAAAAAGCAGTCGATACATTACAAAATACACTGTAAGACATACATCCATACAAATCCGTTTTGGGTCTAAACGAAACCGAAGACACCTTATTCCTCATCCATAATGGAGAGAGGCCCTTGCAATTCCGAAGAATCTACAAGTACATCTGGACCACTGCTATAGGTAACCTTATGTTGGGTGTACATCCCAAACGTGACATCAACGAGTAATCCATTCGATGTGAAGATGCACGGTCTTCAATCGTTGTCTTTAGTTGCTCCATTACGTCGTATAATTATTCAAAATGGTTTTCAGATACAGATCCGGTTTTGACCTTTCCAAATAATTAGCGAAATTTAAAAACAATTATGGATTATATCAGGTCTTAATCAAGTCTCCCTTTCTTAGCTTTGGTTAATCAAAATCTTCTTTTAAACTTCTTATCCTTTAATAAACCCATTTCCTTCAATTTCAAAAATCAAAGATCTATTCCTTTAAATCTTTTAACCCAAAGTTCTTTTAAATCTCGTAATCCCATTCAAATCTTAATTAAAGATGTATACTTAAGGTTTACAAATTTAAACATGTCTTTTAATCCATAGATCAAGTTAAGCCAAAATCAATTGATATTGAATATCAGATTAAAACAGAAATTATATCAGCTTATATTCGGTACCAATTCTCATAATCAGCAAATACTATAAATGGAATAATAATATAAATATCCTTCAAATTCCTCAGGTAGTATACGTCTAACAACGGAATTCCATATCAATATTCGAAGTTTATTTCTATCCAATCCCTCTTATTTAAACTTGAAAACCTCTATTTCAAAAGATTATACTGAAATCATTTTATGTAGGAACTGACAGAAATTATATTAGTTCATGTTCGATATCAATTGTAACACCCCACATCCGTTAGTGTCACTCACAAAGGGAATGCACTAAGTTCTGTGAAGTATTATAGGTAAAAGATGCAGATAAATTACAAGACAGATAAATAAAGCAGTGGAAAAGTGAATAAAACTTTATTCCATTTATAAACAGCTTGTACAAAGATTGTTTTCCAACAACAAAGTATCTATCTTGTTTAACAAAATAAAGAAGCATAATGATATTCCCCAATAAAACATTAGCCAGCCATAGCGGTGGAAAAGAGAGTCCAAAGCAACACATTAAAGAGTCTTCAAGCTTGGAAAGAGTAACAGGTCCATACAAATCTGAGCTATTCCCTCCCTGACTACCTTGGGGGGGGGGGGGAGGGGACGGAAGAAAAGAAGACGAAAGAAAACATAGAGTCAGACATAAAGTCTGGTAAGTCTAGTGGTGCTTCGGTATATGAACACGGAAAAGGACATGGCAGGCATAAACTGAAAAATGGGACAGTACCAGAATAACAGACTAATATAAATCAAAGCAAGACAGTTTAAACTAAATATACTATCACACATCATTCTATATCTCTGCACCACCTAACTAGTATCCCAACTAGTAATCTGTATAAAGATGATAACGTGACCCCAGTCCCTGTAACTGTGGTTGCCATCAGGCGCACATTTATTTATTACCTAGATTTAATCTAGGGTTTTCTATCGAGCGTTCCCTAGATTCAACTAGGGTTTATGCGACTTGTCTAATACTTCTCGGATTCAGGATTTATGCCACCTAGGTCCACTAGGGATTATGCTACCTGTCGAACGATGCCCCTAGTCTAGGACACACTACCTAGAGTGGTATATGTTCCTAGACTTTCCCCACGTAACTGTCACGAATCGTTTATCGTTGTCTAGATGCACATGTCCTGAAATGTGCGACCCGAGTCCCGTGGCAGGGCTATTCTAGAAACACGGAACTCGGTCGGGAGCTTTCAGATATCTGCCGATGCAGATGCTAAGGTCTGTTTTTCTACCAGTGGTTATGGTCCCACGAGACCCCTCCCTCAACTAATGAAAGGCAATCCAAGAAAATCAAGCACGAGAACTATACTCCTGCCACCTATGCCCCACTTTCCTATTGGCCAGCCTCACCCATAACTAGATAGCAAGTATATGGTCTGTTGCAAGTTCTCTGCCTTTCCGCACGCGTAAAACAATTGACTCAAGATGGTAGGTAGACGACGAGTCGCTATCACAGGGCTGCTGGTCTCGTCGAATCACGCTGGTCCATCCCAGTCTTTAGGTTGCCTTAAATTGCAACCAAGGCATACCCTTGGTTCTTCTGACGCAGACCTTAACCTCTGTGAGCCCAGGCGGATCATCTGCAACCTCACATAGGGATACCAAGAGTACCCTTACGTCCCCCGAAGCTACGTGCTTCTAATACCCAGTCCGCTGGAGCCTTTTTCGAAATCGGATAAACGTTTGCTCCTTCTCATGCACTTGTTAAGAGATGATCTACCATGTCGGGTTATTCATCTATTATGGACCGGCTCAGTTTTCTGGACTAAGAATTATTACTTAGTTGTTCTCAGCTAAGGTTTACCACTTAGTTTCTTTTCCCATAAATCTTGTTAACTAAGGTTTATCACTTAGTTTCTTTAACTGGGGATTTCAACTTAGCTCCCGTTCTCGATTGTTTCTTAACTAGGGTTTACTACTTAGCCCTCTTTCTCGTCAAGTTGGATTGGTTAAGTGTCATTAGTCAATTCAGGTTAGCTTAACCCTTTCCTTTGTCATATTAAACTGGCTAAGTGTTATCAGTAGTTCATGTTGACTTAATCCCTATCACAAACCAAGTTATATTGGTTAAGTATTTCTTATTACTTAGCCCAACACATTCATCTTGTATTAGTTAAGTGTCCCCTAACCTAATCTTGCCCATCTGTTTTAACTAACATGTTATAATTGTTAAGTGTTCCCTTAGTTAACTTAACCCTACCATCTGTTTAATTAACATGTTCTAATGGTTAGGTATTGTCCCTTCATGTTTCAACTTAACCCTATTCAATTTATCACACTATGATGTTTAAGTGTTCTAAGTTTACTTAACCCTACCCTCTAGTCCAGCTAACATATTAAATTGGCTAAGTGTATTTACTTAACCATACCCACTTATCTAGCTAACGTGTTATAATGGTTAAGTATTCTAAATTTACTTAACCTCACCCACTTATCTAATTATCAGATTATAATGGTTAAGTGTCCTGAATTTACTTAACCTCACCTTATAGTCTAGTTAATATGTTAAATTGGTTAGGTGTATTAACTTTTACTTAACCTCACCTTCTAGACTAGTTAACATGTTAAATTGGCTAAGTGTTTCCTTAGTTACTTAACCCCTACAAGTCTTGTCTTGTTAACATGTTAAGTTGGTTAAGTGTTTTAGTTAACTTAACCCTACCAATCCTAACTTAGCTTTAATTGTCTTATTAAAGCACCAACCACTCACATTAGACATGTATTGTTGTGGCTGCCTGTATGCCGGTCGGTTCCGGGCAGTCTTACGCCACAACTCAGTCTAACCTCGGGTCTTTATTGGGCTCAATGCCTTAACCTCTCACATTGGATAGGTATTGTTGTTATTAGTGGACAGCCGGGAGGGTCCGGGCAGGTTTACATCACAACTCAATCCAACCTCGGGTTAAGCATGCTCGTATTATCTAGATTTACATATTTGTCACTTTTCATTTTTATATGTAAATGTTTATGGCCCAATTATCCAAATCCACTAATTTTGGGTATAGTTTATACCGCTTTAAATGTCACTAGTCATTGGCATGTGTCAGACATGCCTATACATGTATTTTATTTTAAACCCAACGTTTTTTCCCCTGTTTGTACATACGCAGCATAACATATGTTGGGCTTAACATTTCAGCCCAACTCATAAACATAAAAAGGGGAAGCACAGAATCATGAATTGTTCTAGAATACATAAAAGTGTGTGGCGCATGAACTTGCAACATAGCGTTTTCACTAACATAGATTGTGGGCCATGTGAACTTGCATTCAATAAGGATATATCTAAATTGGTGTCACATGAAATGGCGTACTTTTAGACTTGTTTAAACATGGTTTTATACACATATAACTAGACATAATTTCAAACACCAAACTAGCATAAAAATGTCCATTTTTTGACATAACCCAAAGGTGTAAACTAACTTTACATCAAGTAGCCTATTTCAACATGAAACTAGTATAATTTGTGTAACCAAAAGGCGCTTGCATAAACCCAATTATCACTTGCAATTAAACATAATGACGTATACAAAGGTTTTCAATTAAACATAATGACGTATACAAAGGTTTTGAGTCGTGTAGGCATAAAAGGTTTCAACTTGGAACATGTTTACATGAGTCTCAACTTAGGCCTAAAAAGAATGTATGCTAACCATGTTAACGACATAACATAAAGATGTCAATTCTTGTTTTTTTTCTACAAACTTGCAAGTGATATTTATTTTCATATACAAATGTCAATAGGCTCGCATCAACCACTTTATGCCACAAACACCCAATACAAAATATGACATAATCAACGTAATACACAGAATTTACATCAATATTTTACAATAGTAAAACCCCAATTTCATTTACATCGAATCACATCGCAATTTCTATCCATATTCAGAAAACCACTATACTTACAACGGGCGCTGAAACTTGTTTTCTGGTTTCTGTTATTCTGAATTTGCAAAGCTTTCCCTTGGAGTAGAAAATGTTGCGTAGAAATTAGATTAGACTTTTGTTTCTTGAATCGTTGTTCGTCTCTTTTTGAGAAGAGGCTCTCCTTAGTTTTCTTCTGACATCATGGCGGCTCAAGTTCTTATTTTTGTGTGAATTTTAGTTGGAGACCTAGGGTGTTTTATAGAGTTGCAAGTTAATTAGAGCTGTCGATGAAGCCAGGGTTAATCAAAGCCATCCGTTCTAAGGAGAAACCAATCAAAAGAAGACAACTCAGCCCTAGTGACAAGGTTAGGCCCAGAAATTCGAGCCAGGACCCAACCAGACAAACCAGGCCGACCAGGCAGGTCGACACCTAGGTCGACACTATGGTCGACCTGGGGGTGATCAGGTCAACACCATGGTCGACCTGGGGGTGACCAGGTCGACACCATGGTCGACCCTATGGTCGACCTGGTCGGTGGGTGGGAATTTTCCCGCCTAGCCCAGTTTGAGATTATTTTCGAATTTTGAACGTGAAACCGAGCTGTTTGAATTTTAAATTTTATTCTGGAACTTCGGAAGACCATAACTCCTTCATACGGAGTCCGATTTATGCAAACTCAGACTCTATCTCACGCAGAATTTCGAGACGAACGCAATGGCGTAACCCGTTTCCCTTAATTCTTCTTCTAAAATTTAATTATACTTTAATTTGTGAAACTTAATGTTACAGAACTACGGGGTGTTACATTCTCCCCCTCTTAAAAGGATTTCGTCCCTGAAATCTTTAAGTTAGGAAGAATGTATCCTACTATCCAATCACCCATCTACTCAACCATTCAATCACAGGCATTCATTGTCCTTAATAATATTTCTAATGCTTTCATGTTCATATGCATAGTGTGTGTATATGTCTTTATCTAATGCAAAATCAGGCGGTCTACTGATTCAGTTGACCTCCTTAATGCAAATTATGTCAGTGTCATGCGTCCAATCATGTATGCAAGCATCCCTAGTTATGTAAATACTACATGTGTGCATAGCCATTCATCCATATGCAATATCCATATGATAACATATCAAGTTAAATCCGTTAAGCAAATACATATATACGAATGCAATACGAAAGTGACTAAGTCGTTCTAGCGCATATGGTGTGTATATGCATCCACGAGCAATCACTTGCAACCATTAATCATAACATGTTTCAAATACACGTTTACATCTATTGGCTTCTACCTAAGCATCGATGATACGTCCTAGAGGATATACCTTAAAAGCTAGAAACAAGTAGGCATAAAACTCCTAGAGAAAGGATATACCCTTAAGAAAAAGGGTATGATGCACGTACCTAGTCTTCAGTCTTCTAAGTCGCATCTTCTTGAGCTTCTCTGTACCGTACCTTATTTAGTTAATCTTCACGATTGTGAAGCTTCTTGACCTCCATTTCCAAAACTGTCGTTGATCGTATAGCTGGCTTTTCATTGTCAGCTGGATATATGCGGAAGCCTATCTCGCGTTTTAGGGGTAAACCTCTAACCTAATCAAAACATCTGCGTACTCATGGACTATTCTAACGGATTACAAATCGTCGATAAATGTATTAAGCGATTCTAGATACCTAAGCCTAACTGATCCTTTTAGGATCACATAATCTCGAGGGTATTTCCAGGGCAAGTCAAAAAGTCTAACTTTCAGAATTACTAGCCAACCAACCCATGCCTAGGATCAACTCATGGCCCATGGAACCAAAACATTACGCTTAGACTCAACACTTAATGTGGCCGTTCTCAAATCCCTACAAACCAAAGGTAAACGGGCCGAACCACCAATTTGGATCTGAGATCAACTGGGATATTCTACTATACAAGTACCTAGGTGTAGAGACTCAACTATGAAAGCAGGTATAAACGAATGCGAAGCGCTAAGATCAAAAGAGTACTAACAGGTTGATCAAATGAAAAGTTAAACTTTTCCAATGGAGACTTTTACTATCTCTCTCCCAGGTATTCTGGTGGTGAAAGCACGCACTCGTCCTCCTGAAAATCCTTTCCCTCGTCCTTGTCCTTGTTCTTAATTATATGCCCTATTATACCATAGAAAAGCTACTTCCTCTTGTCTTATATTTTATAATTCCTTCCTCCTTCGTGAGCCAAGCCCATATCCATGAATTTCTCATCCTTGGGTTGTGCCCCTTAGCCAAACTCCTCATCCTCTTCCTTGTGTAATCATGTTGACAAATCTCTCGAAAGCTGCCTCCATCGTACAGAAAACCCTACAAAGCTTGAAAGAAAACTAGCTGCAGGTGAAACTATTACGGCTATAGATGGAAGTCGGGTACTATTTCGCCCTTCGATGAGGTTACCTCCCAGAAAGCCAGGAGCCCCAGAGACTCAAGAAAGAAGGAAACAAGGACTCAAACAGAGAATCAAAAGATAGTGCATATGGCTTTGGGGAATATGCCTTTAAAACAAAACTTTTCTTTTGAAAATGCTTCTTTAAAACCCATTTTGAAAATAATTTTTCAAATCTTTTATCTGATCCGGTAGCCTTCAGCTCTGATACCACGTGTAACACCCCACATCCGTTAGTGTCACTCACAAAGGGAATGCACTAAGTTCTATGAAGTATTATAGGTAAAAGATGCAGATAAATTACAAGACAAATTAATAAAGCAGTGGAAAAGTGAATAAAACTTTATTCCATTTATAAACAACTTGTACAAAGATTGTTTTCCAACAACAAAGTATCTATCTTGTTTAACAAAATAAAGAAGCATAATGATATTCCCCAATAAAACATTAGCCAGCCATAGCGATGGAAAAGAGAGTCCAAAGCAGCACATCAAAGAGTCTTCAAGCTTGGAAAGAGTAACAGGTCCATACAAATATGAGCTATTCCCTCCCTTACTACCTGGGGGGGGGGGGATGGAAGAAAAGAAGACGAAAGAAAACATAGAGTCAGACATAAATCCTGGTAAGTCTAGTGGTGGTTCGGTATATGAACAAGGAAAAGGACATGACAGGCATAAACTGAAAAATGGGACAATATCAGAATAAAAGACTAATATAAACCAAAGCAAGACAGTTTAAACTAAATATACTATCACACATCATTCTATATCTCTGCACCACCTAACTAGTATCCCAACTAGTAATCTGTATAAAGATGATAACGTGACCCCAGTCCCTGTAACTGTGGTTGCCATCAGGCGCACATTTATTTATTACTTAGATTTAATCTAGGGTTTTCTATCGAGCGTTCCCTAGATTCAACTAGGGTTTATGCGACTTGTCTAATACTTCTCGGATTCAGGATTTATGCCACCTAGGTCCACTAGGGATTATGCTACCTGTCGAACGATGCCCCTAGTCTAGGATACACTACCTAGAGTGGTATATGTTCCTAGACTTTCCCCACATAACTGTCACGAATCGTTTATCGCTGTCTAGATGCACATGTCCTGAAATGTGCGACCCGAGTCCCGTATCAGGGCTATTCTAGAAACATGGAACTCGGTCGGGAGCTTTCAGATATTTGCCGATGCAGATGCTAAGGTCTGTTTTTCTACCAGTGGTTATGGTCCCACGTAAGCCCTCCCTCAACCAATGAAAGGCAATCCAAGAAAATCAAGCACGAGAACTATACTCCTGCCACCTATGCCCTACTTTCCTATTGGCCAACCTCACCCATAACTAGATAGCAAGTATATGGTCTGTTGCGAGTTCTCTGCCTTTCCGCACGCGTACTACAATTGACTCAAGATGGTAGGTAGACGACGAGTCGCTATCACAGGGCTACTGGTCTCGTCGAATCACGCTGGTCCATCCCAGTCTTTAGGTTGCCTTAAATTGCAACCAAGGCATACCCTTGGTTCTTCTGACGCAGACCTTAACCTCTGTAAGCCCAGGCGGATCATCTGCAACCTCATAGAGGGATACCAAGAGTACCCTTACGTCCCCCGAAGCTACGTGCTTCTAATACCCAGTCCGCTGGAGCCTTTTTCGAAACCGGATAAACGTTTGCTCCTTCTCATGCACTTATTAAGCGATGATCTACCATGTCGGGTTATTCATCTATTATGGGCCGGCTCAGTTTTCTGGACTAAGAATTATTACTTAGTTGTTCTCAGCTAAGGTTTATCACTTAGTTTCTTTTCCCATAAATCTTGTTAACTAAGGTTTATCACTTAGTTTCTTTAACTGGGGATTTCAACTTAGCTCCCGTTCTCGATTGTTTCTTAACTAGGGTTTACTACTTAGCCCTCTTTCTCGTCAAGTTGGATTGGTTAAGTGTCATTAGTCAATTCAGGTTAGCTTAACCCCTTCCTTTGTCATATTAAACTGGCTAAGTGTTATCAGTAGTCCATGTTGACTTAATCCCTATCACAAACCAAGTTATATTGGTTAAGTATTTCTTATTACTTAGCCCAACCCATTCATCTTGTATTAGTTAAGTGTCCCCTAACCTAATCTTGCCCATCTGTTTTAACTAACATGTTATAAAGGTTAAGTGTTCCCTTAGTTAACTTAACCCTAACATCTGTTTAATTAACATGTTCTAATGGTTAGGTATTGTCCCTTCATGTTTCAACTTAACCCTGTTCAATTTATCACACTATGATGTTTAAGTGTTCAAAGTTTACTTAACCCTACCCTCTAGTCCAGCTAACATATTAAATTGGCTAAGTGTATTTACTTAACCATACCCACTTATCTAGCTAACGTGTTATAATGGTTAAGTATTCTAAATTTACTTAACCTCACCCACTTATCTAATTATCAGATTATAACGGTTAAGTGTCCGAAATTTACTTAACCTCACCCTCTAGTCTAGTTAATATATTAAATTGGTTAGGTGTATTAACTTTTACTTAACCTCACCTTCTAGTCTAGTTAACATGTTAAATTGGCTAAGTGTTTCCTTAGTTACTTAACCCCTACAAGTCTTGTCTTGTTAACATGTTAAGTTGGTTAAGTGTTTTAGTTAACTTAACCCTACCAATCCTAACTTAGCTTTAATTGTCTTATTAAAGCACCAACCACTCACATTAGATAGGTATTGTTGTGGCTGCCTATATGCCGGTCGGTTCCGGGCAGTCTTACGCCACAACTCAGTCTAACCTCGGGTCTTTATTTGGCTCAATGCCTTAACCTCTCACATTAGATAGGTATTGTTGTGATTACTGGACAGCCGGGTGGGTCCGGGCAGGTTTACATCACAACTCAATCCAACCTCGGGTTAAGCATGCTCGTATTTTCTAGATTTACATATTTGTCACTTTTCATTTTTATATGTAAATGTTTATGGCCAAATTATCCAAATCCACCAATTTTGGGTATAATTTATACCACTTTAAATGCCACTAGTCATTGGCATGTGTCAGACATGCCTATACATGTATTTTATTTTAAACCCAATGTTTTTTCCCCCGTTTGTACGTACGCAGCATAACATATGTTGGGCTTAACATTTCAGCCCAACTCATAAACATAAAAAGGGGAAGCACAGAATCATGAATTGTTCTAAAATACATAAAAGTGTGTGGCGCATGAACTTGCAACATAGCGTTTTCACTAACATAGATTGTGGGTCATGTGAACTTGCATTCAATAAGGATATATCTAAATTGGTGTCACATGAAATGGCGTACTTTTAGACTTGTTTAAACTTGGTTTTATACACATATAACTAGACATAATGTCAAACACCAAACTAGCACAAAAATGTCCACTTTTTGACATAACCCAAAGGTGTAAACTAACTTTACATCAAGTAGCCTATTTCAACATGAAACTAGTATAATTTGTGTAACCAAAAGGCACTTGCATAAACCCAATTATCACTTGCAATTAAACATAATGACGTATACAAAGGTTTTGAGTCGTGTAGGCATAAAAGGTTTCAACTTGGAACATGTTTACATGAGTCTCAACTTAGGCCTAAAAAGAATGTATGCTAACCATGTTAATGACATAACATAAAGATGTCAATTCTAGTTTTTTTTTCTACAAACTTGCAAGTGATATTTATTTTCATATACAAATGTCAATAGGCTCGCATCAACCACTTTATGCCATAAACTCCCAATACAAAATATGATATAATCAACGTAATACACAGAATTTACATCAATATTTTACAATAGTAAAACCCCAATTTCATTTACATCGAATCACATCGCAATTTCTATTCATATTCAGAAAACACTATACTTACAACGGGCGCTGAAACTTGTTTTCTAGTTTCTGTTATGAATTTGCAAAGCTTTCCCTTGGAGTAGAAAACGTTGCGTAGAAATTAGATTAGACTTTTGTTTCTTGAATCGTTGTTCGTCTCTTTTTGAGCGGAGGCTCTCCTTAGTTTTCTTCTGACATCATGGCGGCTCAAGTTCTTATTTTTGTGTGAATTTTAGTTGGAGACCTAGGGTGTTTTTATAGAGTTGCAAGTTAATTAGAGCCGTCGATGAAGCCAGGGTTAATCAAAGCCATCCGTTCTAAAAAGAAGCCAATCAAAAGAAGACAACTCAGCCCTAGTGACAAGGTCAGGCCCAGAAATTCGAGCTAGGACCCAACCAGACCGACCAGGCAGGTCGACACCCAGGTCGACACTATGGTCGACCTGGGGGTGACTAGGTCGACACCATGGTCGACCCTATGGTCGACCTGGTCCCTGGGCGGGAATTTTCCCGCCCAGCCCAGTTTGAGCTTATTTTCGAATTTTGAACGTGAAACCGAGCTGTTTTAATTTTAACTTTTATTCTGGAACTTCGGAAGGCCATAACTCCTTCACACGGAGTCCGATTTATGCAAACTCCAATTCTATCTCAAGCAGAATTTCGAGACGAACGCAATGGCATAACCCGTTTCCCTTAATTCTTCTTCTAAAATTTAATTATACTTTAATTTGTGAAACTTAATGTTATAGAACTACGGGGTGTTACATCAATTTCCATATTCAACTGATATTATAAGCAGAATAACGGTAAATCTACCTTCTAAATTCCCCAAATAGTATAAGTTTACTTATGAAATTAATATCAACATTCGAAGATCACTTTCAACCATTTCCAATTTTATTAAAAATTAGAAAACCTTTTTATCTTAAAATAAATTAGATTTTTTTCTTAAACTAATATGTTTAAGTGTTATATACTTCCAAAAATATTCTATAAAACATTGAAACAATTCTTTAAGATTCGAATAGTAATTAATAAGTTTAAAACTTCAAAATATATAGTTTTCAGGAAAACATTGCAAAAGCATTACAAAAGTGTTACTAAATAACTAGTTAATCAAAATAGCCTTTAAATTATACAAAACTCAATATTTTTAATTCAAATCACATTCAAACAATTAATTATGATTTATCATAATTATGTTCCAAAAATATTCTATAAAATATTACAAAATACCATCGTACACTTCCTACGTGGTTAATACTTTATCCATATTGTTTCTGTGCATGTTTAAAATTTCATCCACGTTGTTAACCTACATGGCAAGCTGAAGCGATGGAAAATATATATATTTAGTGCAATATCTACTTGAGTTACAAACTTCAACATGTTCAATCATACCAATTTATGTTATGTGCAATCAATTAAAAGATGTTCAATCAATTCAACATACAACATGTGCAATCAACTACAACATGATCAAGGACAATTAATGAAATCAAGTTATACAAAATTGATCTAGTCAAACCCCACAAAATTGATCAAATCATCAAATACAACATTATTAGTTACATTTACTTTAGGAGTATCAAATTTAGAAAAAAATTCAAGTATTGTAACACCCCGTGTATTCTATAACAGAGAAATTCACAAATTAAAGTATAATAAATTTAAAATCAAAGAATTAAGGGAAACGGGATACGCCATTGCGTTCGTCTCGGAATTCTGTTTGAAATAGAGTCCGAGTTTGCGTAAAACGGACTCCGTATGAAGAAGATATGGCCTCTGGAAGTTTCAGAATTCAGTTTAAAATTCAAACAGACCAAAACAGCTTAGAAAACAAGTTTAAAATTCAAAAATCGGGCCGAATTGGCCAGGGCGGGAACTTTCCTGCCCAAGATACCCAGGTCGACTGGGTAGTCGACCTGGGCTACCCAGGTCGACTGGGTAGTCGACCTGGGGCACCCAGGTCGACTACATAGTCAACCTGGGGGTCAACTGGGGGGTCGACCTGGCCCATGAGCCAGGTCGAACCCAGCCCCCCTGGCTGGCCTGGTCTGTGTTTGGTCGATTTTCTGAGCCTTGCCTTGTCACTAGGGCTAGGTGTCAGCTCCTGGTTGGTCTCTCCTTCAATCGAACGGCTATTATTAAATCAAGCTCCATCGACGGTCCAAATCAACTCACAAACTCTATAAAAAGGACCTAAGACTCACCCTAATTCACACAAACAAAAATGGAGATGAGACCGTCATGCTGCTGAGGAAAGACTAGGAATAGCCGTCAGAAATTGAGAGACAATTAGGAGATAATTCGAAAGCTTAAAGCAACGTCAATCAAAACAACGCCTACAACAAAGGATAGCATCTCCAAATTCAGAATTCAGATTCCTGAATTGAAGATTCGTCGTACGTTGTAAGTAGAGTGCTATTCTGATGTGAATAATTAATTGCGTTTGATTTGTGTAAAATGCGAAATGGAATTGTGGCGATAATAATCTATATTTGTATGTTATTTTGATTCTAAACAATTTAGAAATGTTATACGATTGGATATTTGCAAGTATGTGATTTACGCTGGAAGTTAACAACGAAATGGAATTGTGGCGATAATAATCTATACTTGTATGTTATTTTGATTCTAAACGATTTGGAAATGTTATGGTATACGATTGGATATTTTCAAGTATGTGATTTATGTTGGAAGTTAACAACCATATGTTGTAGTATTTTATTTTGAATTCATGCAAGTGTATGATTCACTATTATGCCAATATGATGTACATAATTTTATGATCACTTTTAGAGTGTAATTGGATTCAACTAAGTACTATGGGTTATATGAATCTATGTTGGAATTGGCAAATCATACTTTTGTATTAGAGACAAAAGTAAACATTTTATGAACATGACTAAACTATGTTTGGCGTTATGCCTAGTTGAAACCATGCTTTAGGCCTATGTTGTTATAAAAAATCATATGGTGATATATGCAACACCAAGTTAGATTTACATTCCAATTGCAAGTTTACATGAATGGATTAAAAACCATGATTCATGCTTAGGTATGTTTATGCTATGATTATAAGGATAGAATGATTCATGTTTCAGTATGTTTATGCCATGACTATATGCTATTACCATGCAAGTTCACATATGCCTAATTCTTATTAATTGGATCGTTATGTTGCAAGTTCATGCGCTCACACTCCCCTTTTTATGTCACTTAGAATATTTTAACACCATGTTATAAGCCTCCCCTTTTTCATGTGGCTAAGTTGGGTTTAAATGTTAAACCCAACATATGTTATATTTTAGTGAACGTATAAAACGGGGGTAATGACGATGGGTTTAAAACATAGAACATATGTGTTGGCATGTTTGACGCATGCCAACAACCTTGAAAAACAATTAAGTGGCATAAATAAATAAAGATGAATTTGAATAATGGGCCGCAAATATCTACATATAAAAAGAAGAAAAGAGACAAAATATGTAAATGTAGAAAATACGATGTGTTTAACCCGAGGTTGGATTGAGTTGTGATGTAAACCTGCCCGGAACCGCCCGGCTGTCCAGTAGTCACAACAATACCTATCCAATGTGGGTGGTTAAACATGGAGCCCAATAAAGACCCGAGGTTAGACTGAGTTGTGGCGTAAGACTGCCCGGACCTAACCGGCAACAGGCAGCCACAACAATACCTGTCTAATGTGAGAGGTCAAGGCTTTAATAAGACAATTAAGGCTGAGTCAGGATTGATAGGATTAAGTAAATTAAATTAATACTTAATCAAAATGGAACATGCTAAACTAAACAGACTGATTGGGGGTTAGGTTTATAAAATACTTAACCAACTTAGCATGTTGGCTAGAAATAGAAAACCTAGTAGCGGGGGACCCTTTTCAGCAGTAACCCTACAAGGTGTATCAGGATACCCTGAACTAGGCATGGTGGGGCACGATTACTGGGCTGACTGTAAGAGGTCAAATCGACGGCGGTGGTGCAGCAGTGTAGGTTCTAACGGGGTGCGGGCGTGCACACACTCCGGCGCAGAAAAATAAGGCACTGGGCACCAGTAGCATACCTGTGCGTTCTAGAATTGTGTCGGGCCGCCACCATGGGACTTGATACACCCCATGGTGGGACCAGCATAGGTAACTACAACATCGGGAGCCGTAAGACACATGTAACTATGCGAGTAGGAGCCGATCATCAGAAATGGATCACTTCACCCTGATTATGGGGTGCCTGTTGGGAACTAGTTTATATGGGTACAGAGATTAATACGGGGTACGATAGTACATTCGACCCTAGACAACTTAACTTAGTTTATGGTGTTTTCTCATTTCCAATTTATACTTATCATACCCAGTTCTTTATTCATAGACTGAATAGTCCTAGACTTACTCAGGCTTTATGTCTGACTCTACTTTTCTTTCGCCTTCTTTTCTTTCGTTTCCCCCCCAGGTCCACAGGGAGGGAATACCGCAGCTTGACCAGCTTTCACATCCAGCTTGAAGAGAAAGAATGTATTGCTTGGACCTTTTTCGTTTTGGACTATGGCTTTGGACAACAATTATGGGACTTATGCAGTTTATTTATGTTTTCTTTATGCTTCTTTAAATAATGTAATCAAGACAGTTATAAAGATGTTATGTTTTTGGAAGTATTGTAAGACAAATTATGACATGGTTTGTGTAACACATATTTTGTTGAAATAAAAGTTGTTGACGTTTTCCGCTGCTCAAAAATATGTTATCTTATATCTGTCTTGTATATCTGTGACTTATACTTATAAACCTCCACCAAAATTAGGGCATTCCCTTTGAGAGTGACCCTAACAGAGGTGGGGTGTTTCACTTGGTATCAGAGCATAGGTTTACCATATAAGATAAAAAGTTTTGAAAATTTATTTTCAAAAAGAAAATTTAAAGAAGCATTTTTTTTAAAAGATAAAATATTATTTTATTTTAAAAAGGCATAGTCCCCCAAAGCCATAGGTACTATCTCTTATCCTTCATTTTGAATCTATCCTTTTTGTTTCAGCATGTCCGAAGAACTTAACTTGCCAGAGGGTGTACCAATACCTGGTTGGTTTAGACAATTCTTATAAGCAAGGGCCACTCAGCCAGGCCCTACTGTTCCTCCTCCCCCAGCTGCAGGGAATCATCCGGCTGCAGCAGCACCTCTTCCTCCACCTCCTCCGCGGGGAAACACTTTTGCTAAGATATGTAAAGGTTTTAAGGCTATGGGAGGAAAGGACTTTCATGGAACTGAGTCCTTCATGGCAGCTAGGAATTGGCTAAAGGAAACCGAGGACTTATTCGTCATCTTTGAGGTAGAAGATAGGCAGAAGGTACAACTGGCAGTGTGGCTACTAAAAGGTGAGGCTTCCTACTGGTGGGAAGTCACTAATGCAGAAAGACCAGTGGAAACATGGGAGGACTTTAGGGCAAGGTTTGAGGCTAAATTTCTCTCAGACGCTGAAAGGAGTTTGCAGTTGGAAAAATTCTTATTTCTTAAGCAAGGGAATAAGACAGTCAAAGAGTATGTTAATCAGTTTGATGAGCTGGCTAGGTTCGGACTGGACCTAGTCAACACCCCGCACAAGAAGGCTCTCCGTTTTGTCAAGGGGTTGAATGAGCCATTACACAGTTTGGCCATGACCCATATACCCATGGGAGCTACGTATGAAAGATTGGTACAGATGGCATTGTTGAACGAAGAAGATAAGGGCAAGAAGGAGACAAATGCAGAAAGCTCTCAAGGGAAGAAAGAGGGTTTGCAGCCTAAGAAGACAGACTTTAAGAAGGGCGGGAAAGACAACAAAGAGAAGAGGAAGTGTAATTTCTATGGCAAAGTGGGGCACTTAGTGAAAGATTGCCGGAAAAAGAAGGCCAAGATGAATGGTGAGTGCTTTTCTTGTGGTGAGACGGGCCATCTGGCTAAGGATTGCCCAAAGAAGCGAGGGCAGGGGCAGAGGGCTGGATCCACCTCAGGGGCACAAGTTCATGCGCTAGAAGCACCGCCTCTGCAACAACGAGGTATAAATACTTCTGTAGAAAGTGTAGTTTATCTTTATGATCACCCTGTTCGCACTTTATTCGATTCTGGCGCATCACATTCCTTTATCTCATCTGCTTTAGTAGAATCTCTGCACCTAGAAACTAGAATGGTAGAGGACCCCTTAATTGTTTCAAATCCCATTGGGGGCCCAGCTTATTTATCTATGATCTGTGTGGGATTGAAAATTTCTATTCTAAGCGTAGAATTTAAATGTAGTGCCTTTGTTTTGGGCTTTTCGGGATATGGTTTGATTTTGGGCATGGATTGGCTATCCAGTAATGGGGCCATCCTTTATTGTGAGAAAAGGGTTGTTAGGCTCCTGACCCAACTCGGTAACACTTTGGAAATTACTTGTAATCCCTCGTATGCAGTTATGCTCAGTTATCTTGAATCGCTAGATGCCTCTGTCGACAATTTGCAATCGGTTAGAGTGGTCCGGGAATATCCGGATGTCTTCGAAGAGGTGAAGGGCTTGCCTCCGAAGCAGGAGATAGACTTCCGCATATATCTTGTAGATAATGCAAAGCCCGTTGCATTGCCCGTTAGACACATGGCTCCACGGGAAAGGAAAGAGCTCAGTAAACAGATTAAAGAGCTTCTAGAGAAGGTGTAATAACCCGGAAATGCGAACCAGTTTAAAATTTTTATTTTGGCAATTTTAGCGAATTTTGAATATTTAAAATATATTATTTTAAATAATATCGATGAGAAATTTATTTTGAATATGAAACGAATTTGAAATGAATTGAATTGAAAACGAATTCGAATTGAATTGAAAACGAATTGAATTGAATCCAAATTGAATTGAAATTTGAATTGAATAGAAATGAATTTTAAAACGAATTTATAAGGAAAAATTCAATTTTGATTTGAATTGAAATGGAAGTTGAAATTGTTTTTGAAACGAATTCAAAACTATTTATAAAATTCATTTTGAATAGTAATCGACGAAATATATATTATATATATAATATAATGGCCTGAATAGAACGCGTCGCGCCGCAGCAGTTCGTGAATTTCGACCATTTATTTCAAACGGACATTACGGGAGATCCGACCGTCGGATTCTCCTAAAACCAGAACCGTTGGGTTCGTATCGAAAAGAGCTTTCTAACGAATATTAGAAATTCAAAATCTAACGGTTGGATTTGGGGATACGTCCGAATCAAATTTGAAAAAGGTCGCTGTAAGTGCAGTTCGATGGCCGTTGATGGAAATCGACTGTACGGGCCTTGATAAAATTATTAAAAATAGTAATAATTTGTGTAAAATCATAAGAAATGATTTGGGAAAAATTGAGATGAAAAACTCCATATTTGAAAAGATAAAATTGATTTTATCAAAATGAACTAGTTTTGAACTAAAATTAAAACCCATTTATTTTTAAATAAATAAATTGGACTTGAAATGGGTTTTAAATAGAATGCAATTTGAGTTTGTCATGAACTGTGTTTTAAATGACACTAGTTCTTTAACCCAGTAAAAGGAGTTTTAATGAATCTGCAATTAGATTGAAATGTGAATTGATAATTTAAATTATCAAATTTGGAAAAGGAGCGAGAATGGAGTATCACCAGTTTTGCTCCAAAACGATAGTCAAATCTTTAATTAGATTTGAACGTGAAATGGTAATTAATTTTACCGATAACACCATGGTATTTGATATGGAGTATTACCAGTTTTGCTTCATGGGATGCATAGGTTGGGATTGGGAAATAAAATAAATAATTACTTCGGTGTGGTTTGCTAATCTCGACTAGTTTGGAAAACCATCATTTGGTTTGAAATGACACCCAAAGGAAGATTTAAGGATAAATTTTAAAGAATTTATCTTGGATAAAATTAATGGGAACCTTTCCCTAAGAATATGAATTGGAATGAGGCGTATGTTGTGTTTGTGTAACATTTGTTTTTAATATACGCGGGTTGTTCGGAAAGGCCGGGTTTATACCCATTCTGAATAACCGATTCGACGATATGTCGAAGATGAAGACGGTGGTTGAAGACCGGAAGTCTTCACATCATTTGGATAATTACTGACGATCCTGATTGGGCTGTACACCCAAGAGGATGGAAATAGTTGGTGATCGTCAAGACGTACTTGGAGATCGATGGATATGCGAGGAAAGTGCCTCCGGTTTCGTTCAGACCCAGAACGAACTTGTAAATGGATTGTGTGTCTGACATTCGATTTTATTCTGTGTTGATTGATTTCTGTTAAATATATATCTGTTTGGCGGCGGAGAATTTATTCTCTTGCTTAACGCCCTTCTCTGAGACGTACGAGCTTAGAGGTTATATATCGATAGATATCAATCGCATGGCATGAATTGCCTGTGTGGCACACTGAGTTGCATGGATCAAGGCTTCTGTTGAAAAGCAAAGTCTTGTGGTTGATGATCAAAGCACGGCCTACATGGCGTAGCTTTGTGTATAGCGTGGATTCGCGAGCCTCACACCTCGGTATGAGTCAAAAACGGGATAAGGACCCAAGGAGTGCATGACGTTTCTTTCTAGCTATGGTGGTGTCAGTGACTTATCAGCCCTGACATTTATATACTTTTCACCTATGTGGTTGTTGGAATGTGAGGCGCCTCGATTATAGGTCTGTAAGGACCGAGAAACGTGTGTTCAGGAATAACTAATCCTCAAACGTAAGAGAGGACCGGCCTTGGAGGATCCAGGATTGCCCAGAGTGTGTAGTCCTGAGGCATTTGCTAGAGTGTCTCGAACGCGGAGAGGAGCTTGCCCCTTGCCTCGACTCATGATGGAAATCCAATTTCCAATACGATATATTTCGGCTTTATTTGTAGAGCCTAGTATGGCGACATAGTAGCATGGGATGCTATGCCGTCTATGATTGATATTTATGATTGAAATTGTTTTGACACTATACACTTATAATAGTATCAAATGATTTGTTTTAAACGTACCAAACATATTTGGCTATTATAAGGGAAAACCCTATCCTCCGGCTTGCGTTGCATTGTGTGATGGGACCTGGGTCTTATAATAGCTTCATTTTTCGAAAAAGCATTGCGTTGTTTATCTATATGCACTGGTATTCTTGGGAGGAAACCCGTTCCGTGTTATGCGGCGTGGTCCCTTGAATTACTCTCTTTTAAAGTAAAGTTTAAATAACTGGTTTAGTTCTCACACCAGTCACATGACTGACCTGGAGTTTATTGTTTTAACCTAAACTCTGGGTGCCCCAATTTTCCGCACGGGCAGCTAGTAGTTTTGGTTTTGCAGATTTATATTCACAGGATCCTGATTTACAGCTGGAATGATGCTCGGAAAGCTCTGTATCCGTGTATTACTTCTAGTTGTGCTTTTGTGTTATTTTCCGCTGCGATGTATTTAAATGTAATTTAAATCTCTGATATTTGTTGAATGTAATTTATTTATTTATACTCTGTATATTCTTGTATTCTGATGGAATTGTTGTAATAGCAATGAAATGTTCTTCCGTCTGCGTTCATTTGTGTGTTGTTCTCAAAGTATCCGCTCTTTCCTTCACGGGGAAGTAACGGGTCCTCACATTTGGTATCAGAGCTTTGGTTTACAGAGCTCGAGAATAAGACACATTAGAACCATACGAAAGAATTCATCAGATATTGGATTAGTAATATCCAATTAGAATGACTCGTTAGAGATAGGATCAGTAGTATCCTAGAACGGGTGTGAAGAGTATATTTTTCAAATGAAAACAATTTTGTTTTGAAATTTAAACCATTTTATACGTATTTGATTATTTATTTATTTTGAATTTGGACAATCCAATATATAAAGGTTTTGCATATACGCGTCATGAACGTATATTCGAAGTTTTAATATATTGGATAGATATAGAATCACATCCTAGACACCCGGAGATGGTTCTGATGATTGATATATCATCATCAGAATTTGTGTTCGTGTTTCGAAGGTGTGATATCTATATATTTCCATTAGACTGGTGTGAGAACCAAAACTTATATAGCTAGAATACTTTGTTGTGAATTGGCATCAAAAACATGTTTTTCTTTATATGTATCAAAGTTATGAATTTGAAACTCTAATCCACTAATTGATTGCCGTTTGTGTTGGTTGTTTATTTATTTGATAATTTTGAACCAATTCACCTAATTGTATCAAATATTGAACTGTATTGAAAATTGGTAGCATTTGCTTGCATATACATGTGCTTACATTGAACAGGTCATAGCAAGGAGGCTAGAGCAGAGAATAAAATTTGTTTGCCCGACAAATAGGTACATATTTACTATAATTTACTGTTTTGTTTGGGAGATGATGATTTTATGAGCCTATTGGCTAGCCGCTTGGCCTTTTCTTTTTCTTTTTGAGATCAGAAGGCCTGTATGGCAATTTCGGGATTTTCCCGTGGCTCCCGGTGCAGGGGAGGTTATGGCGAAATTTTTCGAAAATTTAGGGTGTTAGCCAAATTTTTGAAAATTTGAAAATTCTCAGAAACTGAAAAATTGAAGAATGGAAGCCAGATCGAACGTAGAGTTGATTAATCAAACCACTTTCGACTTTTGTTCCTTTTCGGGGACGAAAAGTTTTAAGTGGGGGAGATTGTAATAACCCGGAAATGCGAACCAGTTTAATTTTTTTATTTTGGCAATTTTAGTAAATTTTGAATATTTAAAATAGATTATTTTAAATAATATCGATGAGAAATTTATTTTGAATATGAAACGAATTTGAAATGAATTGAATTGAATTGAAAACGAATTCGAATTGAATTGAAAACGAATTGAATTGAATCCAAATTGAATTGAAATTTGAATTGAATAGAAATGAATTTTAAAACGAATTTATAAGGAAAAATTCAATTTTGATTTGAATTGAAATGGAAGTTGAAATTGTTTTTGAAACGAATTCAAAACTATTTATAAAATTCGTTTTGAATAGTAATCGACGAAATAGATATTATATATATTATATTTATATATAATATAATGGCCTGAATAGAACGCGTCGCGCCGCAGCAGTTCGCGAATTTCGACCATTTATTTCAAACGGACATTATGGGAGATCCGACCGTCGGATTCTCCTAAAACCAGAACCGTTGGGTTCGTATCAAAAAGAGCTTTCTAACGAATATTAGAAATTCAAAATCTAACGGTTGGATTTGGGGATAAGTCCAAATCAAATTTGAAAAAGGTCGATGTAAGTGCAGTTCGATGGCCGTTGATGGAAATCGACTGTACGGGCCTTGATAAAATTATTAAAAATAGTAATAATTTGTGTAAAATCATAAGAAATGATTTGGGAAAAATTGAGACGAAAAACTCCATATTTGAAAAGATAAAATTGATTTTATCAAAATGAACTAGTTTTGAACTAAAATTAAAACCCATTTATTTTTAAATAAATAAATTGGACTTGAAATGGGTTTTAAATAGAATGCGATTTGAGTTTGTCATGAACTAGTTCTTTAACCCAGTAAAAGGAGTTTTAATGAATCTGCAGTTAGATTGAAATGTGAATTGATAATTTAAATTATCAAATTTGGAAAAGGAGCGAGAATGGAGTATCACCAGTTTTGCTCCAAAACGATAGTCAAATCTTTAATTAGATTTGAACGTGAAATGGTAATTAATTTTACCGATAATACCATGGTGTTAGATATGGAGTATTACCAGTTTTGCTTCATGGGATGCATAGGTTGGGATTGGGAAATAAAATAAATAATTACTTCGGTGTGGTTTGCTAATCTCGACTAGTTTGGAAAACCATCATTTGGTTTGAAATGACACCCAAAGGAAGATTTAAGGATAAATTTTAAAGAATTTATCTTGGATAAAATTAATGGGAACCTTTCCCTAAGAATATGAATTGGAATGAGGCGTATGTTGTGTTTGTGTAACATTTGTTTTTAATATACGCGGGTTGTTCGGAAAGGCCGGGTTTATACCCATTCTGAATAACCGATTCGACGATATGTCGAAGATGAAGATGGTGGTTGAAGACCGGAAGTCTTCACATCGTTTGGATAATTATTGACGATCCTGATTGGGCTGTACACCCAAGAGGATGGAAATAGTTGGTGGTCGTCCAGACGTACTTAGAGATCGATGGATATGCGAGGAAAGTGCCTCCGGTTTCATTCAGACCCAGAACGAACTTGTAAATGGATTGTGTGTCTGACATTCGATTTTATTCTGTGTTGATTGATTTCTGTTAAATATATATCTGTTTGGCGGCGGAGAATTTATTCTCTTGCTTAATGCCCTTCTCTGAGACGTACGAGCTTAGAGGTTATATATCGATAGATATCAATCGCATGGCATGAATTGCCTGTGTGGCACGCTAAGTTGCATGGATCAAGGCTTCTGTTGAAAAGAAAAGTCTTGTGGTTTATGATCAAAGCACGGCCTACGTGGCGTAGCTTTGTGTATAGCGTGGATTCGCGAGCCTCACACCTCGGTATGAGTCAAAAACGGGATAAAGACCCAAGGAGTGCATGACGTTTCTTTCTAGCTATGGTGGTGTCAGTGACTTACCAGCCCTGACATTTATATACTTTTCACCTATGTGGTTGTTGGAATGCGAGGCGCCTCGATTATAGGTCTGTAAGGACCGGGAAACGTGTGTTCAGGAATAACTAATCCTCAAACGTAAGAGAGGACCGGCCTTGGAGGATCCAGGATTGCCCAGAGTGTGTAGTCCTGAGGCATTTGCTAGAGTGTCTCGAACGCGGAGAGGAGCTTGCCCCTTGCCTCGACTCATGACGGAAATCCAATTTCCAATACGAGATATTTCGGCTTTATTTGTAGAGCCTAGTATGGCGACATAGTAGCATGGGATGCTATGCCGTCTATGATTGATATTTATGATTGAAATTGTTTTGACACTATACACTTATTATAGTATCAAATGATTTGTTTTAAACGTACCAAACATGTTTGGCTATTATAAGGGAAAACCCTATCCTCCGGCTTGCATTACATTGTGTGATGGGACCTGGGTCTTATAATAGCTTCATTTTTCGAAAAAGCATTGCATTGTTTATCTATATGCACTGGTATTCTTAGGAGGAAACCCGTTCCGTGTTATGCGGCGTGGTCCCTTGAATTACTCTCTTTTAAAGTAAAGTTTAAATAACTGTTTTAGTTCTCACACAGTCATATGACTGACCTGGAGTTTATTGTTTTAACCTAAACTCTGGGTGCCCCTATTTTCCGCACGGGCAGCTAGTAGTTTTGGTTTTGCAGATTTATATTCACAGGATCCTGATTTACAGCTGGAATGATGCTCGGAAAGCTCTGTATCCGTGTATTACTTCTAGTTGTGCTTTTGTGTTATTTTCCGCTGCGATGTATTTAAATGTAATTTAAATCTCTGATATTTGTTGAATGTAATTTATTTATTTATACTCTGTATATTCTTGTATTCTGATGGAATTGTTGTAATAGCAATGAAATGTTCTTCCGTCTGCGTTCATTTGTGTGTTGTTCTCAAAGTATCCACTCTTTCCTTCACG
Organism: Allium sativum; assembly: GCA_030737875.1. Classification (NCBI taxonomy): domain Eukaryota; kingdom Viridiplantae; phylum Streptophyta; class Magnoliopsida; order Asparagales; family Amaryllidaceae; genus Allium; species Allium sativum. The sequence continues at coordinate 972,987,281 of CM060909.1, read as the reverse complement.
GGGAAGTAACGGGTCCTCACAAAAGGGGTTCATTAGAAGGAGCATTTCAGATGGTGCGCTCCAGTGGTGTTCGCTACAAAGGCGGATGGTTCACTCCGTCTATGTGTTGACTATAGGGAGCTCAACAAGCTAACGAAAAAGAATAAGCACCCTCTCCCCAGAATTGACGATCTGTTTGATCAGCTTGTAGGAGCGTCTGTTTTCTCCCAACTCGATTTAGCAACCGGTTTTCATCAGTTAAGGGTGGCTGAAGATAGCATCGATAAAACGGCATTCATAACCCCAGACGGCTTCTTTGAATGGATTGCCATGCCTTTCGGCTTGACAAACGCACCTGCTTACTTCGTGGACCTGATGAGTAGGGTGTTCAGAGATTTCCTCAACAAGTTCGTAGTGGTTTTCGTAGACGATATCTTGATCTTTTCAAAGAGTGAAGAGGAGCATGCCCAGCATCTAAGGGCAATCATGGAAACTCTGCGAGTCCATCAGCTAAAAGCCAAATTCTCCAAATGCCACTTTTGGAGAGAAGAAGTGAGGTTCCTTGGGCACATAGTATCCAAAGAAGGGTTAGCAGTAGACCCGGCTAAGGTAGTAGCGGTACAGGATTGGAAGACACCAAGGAATGCAACTGAGGTCCGAAGTTTTCTAGGACTAGCAGGTTTCTATCGAAAGTTCATAAGGGATTTTGCGAAAATCTCAGCTCCGCTCACAAGGCTGACCAAGAAGAATCTAGTGTTCAATTGGGACTTGGATTGCGAGTTTGCTTTCCAACGACTAAAAAAGGGCTCTTACAACAGCCCTAGTTTTAACGTTGCCAGATGGAAGCAAGATGTTCACAGTTTATATAGATGCATGTGGGACTGGGCTAGGCGCTGTCTTAATGCAAGAAGGAAGGGTAGTAGCTTATGGCGGGAGTCAGTTGAAAGTGCATGAAAAGAACTACCCGACCTACGATCTTGGGTTAGCCGCCATCGTCTTTGCACTCAAGTCTTGGCGACACTATCTCCTAGGTGAGAAGTTCGAACTTTACACTGACCATAAATCGTTGAAATATCTTTTCTCGCAGAAAGATCTTAACTTGAGGCAACAGAGATGGATGGAATTTCTTGCCTCGTATGATTTCAAGATCTCCTATACTCCGGGGAAAGGCAACGTAGTGGCAGATGCGTTGAGCCGAAAGAAACTGACCCTAAGCCCACTGTTTGTTGAAAGACAAAGCCTAGAGTTTATAGCCAGCTTTGACTTTAGGCCCTCCTCCGATTTTGTGCCAGGCTTGCTAGCATCTCTCGAAGTACGCCCGATTTTAGTGGACTCAATAGGGACAGCACAACGCGAAGACCCTCAGCTTGTGGAGACGATTGATAGACTAATTAGGGGTGAGACTTCAAGTCACCTCAACAGATACTCCATCGACGATAAGGGTTGGCTAAGGCGAGACGGAAGACTATGCGTCCCACAGACAAGGGATTTAGTAAATAAGGTTCTCGAGGAAGCACACCACTCCAAGATGACGATACATCCGGGCGGAGATAAAATGTACAAGGACATAAAGAGAACTTTCTTTTGGAACGGCATGAAGAAGGACGTGGTAGATTTCGTTTCTAAGTGTATGGTGTGCCAACAGGTTAAGGCGGAACAGAAAAAGCCTGGCGGTCTTCTCCATCCTCTAGAGGTCCCGCAGTGGAAGTGGGATAGCATCTCAATGGACTTCATTGATGGGCTGCCTAGGTCTAGGAGAGGCAACACTAGCATTTGGGTAATAGTGGATAGACTTACTAAAAGCGCCCACTTTTTACCTGTCAAAAAGTAAAAGAACTGCCTCATCCCTAGCATCTCTTTACCTCAAGGAAATTGTTCGACTCCATGGAATACCATCCAGCATTGTTAGTGACCGAGACCCTATCTTCACAAGTGAGTTTTGGCGGAGTCTGCAAGAAGCGGTAGGCACATAGTTATGCTTGAGCATAGCCTATCATCCCCAAACCGACGGCCAAACAGAAAGAGTGAACAGAGTTTTGGAGGACCTTTTAAGACTGTGCGTCCTTGACTTCGGAGGGACGTGGGAAGACCATCTTCCTTTGGTGGAATTTGCCTACAACAACAGCTACCAAGCAACGATCGGAATGGCGCCCTTCGAAGCTTTATATGGAAGACCGTGCCGATCACCCACTTGTTGGTGGGAGTCTACTGATAAGCTCATACATGGACCGGATATGATCCGAGAGACTTCAGAGAAAGTAGACTTAATACGAAGAAGGATGAAGACGGCCCAAGACAGACAAAAGTCCTACGCCGACAAGAGGAGGACCGACCTTGAATTTGAGGTTGGGGACAGAGTCTTTCTTAAGGTATCTCCGCTAAGGAACGTTGTTCGTTTTGGGACCACAGGGAAGCTAGCACCAAGGTTCGTAGGGCCATTCCCTATCATCGAGAAAATTGGGAAAATGGCCTATAGATTAGAGCTACCCGAAAAATTGGCCGGAGTTCACAACGTCTTTCACGTTTCGCACCTCCGAAAATGTCTACATGAATCTGCTGAAGTGGTAGAGCCAAATATCCTAGAAGAAGCTGAAGTGGAACGCGAAGCAACCGTAAGGAAAGTTCCAACCCGCATATTAGGAACGGAAGTGAAGAAGCTACGCAACCGCGAAGTCAAGCTCGTCAAAGTTCAGTGGAGCGACGCCAAAGAAGATGCAACTTGGGAAAATGAAGCTAGAATACGCGCAGCCTACCCTTTTCTTTTCGAGGGTACATCTTTGATCTTCCTTTTTCCTTAAGTTGCGGTTTTATCTATCTTTTTAGGTATATCTCCTCGACCTTATCTTTTAGGAAGAAACCCTTTGGATGAAAACATGTAATTGAAACATGTTATGGATGATGGTTGCAAGTGATTGCTAGTGGCTGCTCGTGGTTGCATATACACACACAATCTAGGTTTTAGATCGGCTCAGTCACTTCATATTGCATATGCATATATGTTTGCATTCGTATATGGTTGAACTTTAATGTGTTGTCATATGGATGTTGCACTCGTATGAATGATTGTGCACTCATGTAGAATCATGAATAGGAGAATTTACATACATAATGGATTCATGGCACTTACATAATTCGCATTAAGGAGGTCAACTGAATCAGTAGACCGCCTGATTTTACATTAGATAAGTACATGTACACACACACTTCGCATATGATCATGAAGCATTAGAAGTCTTTTAAGGACAATGGATGCTCGTGTTTGATGGATGAGTAGATGGATGTTTGGATGTTAGGTTATACATTCTTCCTGAACTTGAAGATTTCGGGGACGAAATCCTTTTAAGTGGGGGAGAATGTAACACCCCGTGTATTCTATAACAGAGAAATTCACAAATTAAAGTATAATAAATTTCAAATCAAAGAATTAAGGGAAACGGGATACGCCATTGCGTTCGTCTCGGAATTCTGTTTGAAATAGAGTCCGAGTTTGCGTAAAACGGACTCCGTATGAAGAAGATATGGCCTCTGGAAGTTTCAGAATTCAGTTTAAAATTCAAACAGAACAAAACAGCTTAGAAAACAAGTTTAAAATTCAAAAATCGGTCCGAATTGGCCAGGGCGGGAACTTTCCCGCCCAAGATACCTAGGTCGACTGGGTAGTCGACCTGGGGCACCCAGGTCGACTACATAGTCGACCTGAGGGTCGACTGGGGGGTCGACCTGGCCCCTGAGCCAGGTCGAACCCAGCCCCCCTGGCTGGCCTGGTCTGTGTTTGGTCGATTTTCTGAGCCTTGCCTTGTCACTAGGGCTAGGTGTCAGCTCCTGGTTGGTCTCTCCTTCAATCGAACGGCTATTATTAAACCAAGCTCCATCGACGGTCCAAATCAACTCACAAACTCTATAAAAAGGACCTAAGACTCACCCTAATTCACACAAACAAAAATGGAGATGAGACCGTCATGCTGCTGAGGAAAGACTAGGAATAGCCGTCAGAAATTGAGAGACAATTAGGAGATAATTCGAAAGCTTAAAGCAACGTCAATCAAAACAACGCCTACAACAAAGGATAGCATCTCCAAATTCAGAATTCAGATTCCTGAATTGAAGATTCGTCGTACGTTATAAGTAGAGTGCTATTTCGATGTGAATAATTAATTGCGTTTGATTTGTGTAAAATGCGAAATGGAATTGTGGCGATAATAATCTATATTTGTATGTTATTTTGATTCTAAACAATTTGGGAATGTTATACGATTGGATATTTGCAAGTATGTGATTTACGTTGGAAGTTAACGACGAAATGGAATTGTGGCAATAATAATCTATATTTGTATGTTATTTTGATTCTAAACAATTTTGGAATGTTATACGATTGGATATTTGCAAGTATGTGATTTACGTTGGAAGTTAACAACGAAATGGAATTGTGGCGATAATAATCTATACTTGTATGTTATTTTGATTCTAAACGATTTGGAAATGTTATGGTATACGATTGGATATTTGCAAGTATGTGATTTATGTTGGAAGTTAACAACCATATGTTGTAGTATTTTATTTTGAATTCATGCAAGTGTATGATTCACTATTATGCCAATATGATGTACATACTTTTATGATCACTTTTAGAGTGTAATTGGATTCAACTAAGTACTATGGGTTATATGAATCTATGTTGGAATTGGCAAATCATACTTTTTTATTAGAGACAAAAGTAAACATTTTATGAACATGACTAAACTATGTTTGGAGTTATGCCTAGTTGAAACCATGCTTTAGGCCTATGTTGTTATAAAAATCATATGGTGATATATGCAACGCCAAGTTAGATTTACATTCCAATTGCAAGTTTACATGAATGGATTAAAAACCATGATTCATGCTTAGGTATGTTTATGCTATGATTATAAGGATAGAATGATTCATGTTTCAGTATGTTTATGCCATGACTATATGCTATTACCAAGCAAGTTCACATTTGCCTAATTCTTATTAATTAGATCGTTATGTTGCAAGTTCATGCGCTCACACTCCCCTTTTTATGTCACTTAGAATATTTTAACACCATGTTATAAGCCTCCCCTTTTTCATGTGGCTAAGTTGGGTTTAAATGTTAAAACCAACATATGTTATATTTTAGTGAACGTACAAAATGGGGGTAATGACGATGGGTTTAAAACATAGAACATATGTGTTGGCATGTTTGACGCATGCCAACAACCTTGAAAAACAATTAAGTGGCATAAATAAATAAAGATGAATTTGAATAATGGGCCGCAAATATTTACATATAAAAAGAAGAAAAGAGACAAAATATGTAAATGTAGAAAATACGATGTGTTTAACCCGAGGTTGGATTGAGTTGTGATGTAAACCTGCCCGGAACCGCCCGGCTGTCCAGTAGTCACAACAATACCTATCCAATGTGGGTGGTTAAACATGGAGCCCAATAAAGACCCGAGGTTAGACTGAGTTGTGGCGTAAGACTGCCCGGACCCAACCGGCAACGGGCAGCCACAACAATACCTGTCTAATGTGAGAGGTCAAGGCTTTAATAAGACAATTAAGGCTGAGTCAGGATTGATAGGATTAAGTAAATTAAATTAATACTTAATCAAAATGGAACATGCTAAACTAAACAGACTGATTGGGGGTTAGGTTTATAAAACACTTAACCAACTTAGCATGTTGGCTAGAAATAGAAAACCTAGTAGCAGGGGACCCTTTTCAGCAGTAACCCTACAAGGTGTATCAGGATACCCTGAACTAGGCAGGGTGGGGCGCGATTACTGGGCTGACTGTAAGAGGTCAAATCGACGGCGGTGGTGCAGCAGTGTAGGTTCTAACGGGGTGCGGGCGTGCACACACTCCGGCGCAGAAAAATAAAGCACTGGGCACCAGTAGCATACCTGTGCATTCTAGAATTGTGTCGGGCCGCCACCATGGGACTTGATACACCCCATGGTGGGACCAGCATATGTAACTACAACATCGGGGGCCGTAAGACACATGTAACTATGCGAGTAGGAGCCGATCATCAGAAATGGATCACTTCACACTGATTATGGGGTGCCTGTTGGGAACTAGTTTATATGGGTACAGAGATTAATACGGGGTACGATAGTACATTCGACCCTAGACAACTTAACTTAGTTTATGGTGTTTTCTCATTTCCAGTTTATACTTATCATACCCAGTTCTTTATTCATAGACTGAATAGTCCTAGACTTACTCAGGCTTTATGTCTGACTCTACTTTTCTTTCGCCTTCTTTTCTTTCGTCCCCCCCAGGTCCATAGGGAGGGAATACCGCAGCTTGACCAGCTTTCACATCCAGCTTGAAGAGAAAGAATGTATTGCTTGGACCTTTTTCGTTTTGGACTATGGCTTTGGACAGCAATTATGGGACTTATGCAGTTTATTTATGTTTTCTTTATGCTTCTTTAAATAATGTAATCAAGACAGTTATGAAGATGTTATGTTTTTGGAAGTATTGTAAGACAAATTATGACATGGTTTGTGTAACACGTATTTTGTTGAAATAAAAGTTGTTGACGTTTTCCGCTGCTCAAAAATATGTGTTCTTATATCTGTCTTGTATATCTGTGACTTATACTTATAAACCTCCACCAAAATTAGGGCATTCCCTTTGAGAGTGACCCTAACGGAGGTGGGGTGTTTCAAGTATTATATGGATCCAATAACATACAAAATATATACATTAATTCTATTCAGCATATTCGAGTTTTTCATCCCAAACTTGTCTTCATCGGTGTACATGTATTCTCATTTACTTGCATCCGTATCATGAGTCCTGAGTCGTTTCGAGTAAAGTGGTGGTACCGGATGATTAGGCTGCAGTTTTACTTGTGAATGGTGGTGTGTATTTAACTTAAATTAAAAGAAATGAAATAATTTAGAGATTTTAAAAGAATGTAAGTTGCATACTTGAACAAAATGATATTCCAATTTCAGTACGTTATATCAGTGGAAGCACTTTTCCTTTCAGCGGAGGTATTGTCAACAAAGGCCTTTCACTAAATGTTGAATGCTACAACATTTTATCTAATTGCAATATCATAACCAACATCAGGCATCGACATTCACTTTTCAATTGGTGCAAAGCCTTCTTCTTCATGAATACGTGATCGTATAAAGCCTAATTTTCATGTAATTCTTCGTATAACTCCCATTGAATTTGACTCCATCTTGATTCTCTCAAACCAAGCAAAGCCGCCACACACTAATAACCATAGTTACCATTTGAACAAACATCAGTGATATCAGTGATATACGCCTTAACTCCAATGGCATTTGGTGAAAATATGTTCTCTTACCTACAATTAGTTCTTCAAACTAAGAAAAAAAGTATGGTATAGTAAGTTAATATACTATTTTCACATATATGTATAAATAATATTATTGTACATTTCACCTTCTTCGGTTTACGAAAAGAAGTTTATCGGTAAAACCTTTTTTGTACTGCACGGACTTTGAGATAAGACACTTTCGACAAGCTCAAATGATGAAGGCATTCTTTTAGTTAAATTATTAGTTTTTTTTTTCTTTCTCTACCACATGTTTTTACTATGCTTTTTAGAGATTTGAGAGACGATGTCTGTGGTTCAACAATTTCCAACAGCTTCTTTTACATTTGCATTTGGTAAGGTGTATCTATCTTTCCACATCGTTTAATAGCAATTCCATTTAGTCTACTATCCTTGGATCTTCTTTTCACTTGTCTCAACAGAATGAAGTCTTGTCCAATGAACATCAATGATATCAAGCGATATTGCGTTACCAGACCCAAGACGAGGTAACTCATACACATAAGGCAATCCATATGTTCTACGAATGACACACCCACATAACACTTCTTCTTCACAACGATATTTAATTCTTAGTATTTCCAAATGAATCAAATCAAGTGCCTTGATAGACATAAAGCCCGTAAATTTTTGAATTCTCTTATATGAAACATATGCTTTTACTTTGGTAAAATTTTGCTCAAAATACACTTTATGTTTGGTAAACGAGAGCTTCAATAGTGAATGCATCTTCGTCCATACTTGTTCGAAATTGCATTGACAACTAGCTAAATGTTTCTTTAATTTGGAATGAGCGGACTTGACCTTGTAAATTATACAAACACAATACAAGAAAAATACTCTATTGCAACTGGTGACACACGACAATTGCAATAAATGATATTTAGCAACAGTCATTTCGTAGTAGTTACAATAGATGAGATTTAACAACAAGTCTTTTCTTTTTGTTGCAAAAAACATAATTTTAGCAACTGCGCTTCCCTTCTTGTTGCAAAACATACTTTTAGCAATTGCACCTCCCTTCTAGTTGCAAAAACATACTTTTAACAACTGCGCTTCCATAAGTGTTACAACAAACATATTATTTGCAACTACGCTTCCAAACTTGTTGCAAAAAATTTCTTTAGCAACTATTTTAACCACTTGCAATAATTGTATTTTTTTACAAGTGGTAAAATCAGTTGCGAAAAACATACTTTTAAAAATTATTTTTCCTCCACCTTTGGTAAACATAATTGCTATTAAATACAAAAGCACGAAGTAATAAGTAATGTTTAGTTATAATATAATAAGAACTAAGTATTAATAATTAATGAATATGAATTAATACTTTATTAATTTATCGTGGTTGATTACTAATAGTCGTAAATTGTATTTACCAATTATTAATTACATTTAATATTTGTTAAATCTAGTAAACAACAAATATTAATAAAATAATCATAATATTAAATAATTAACAAAACATTCATAATAGTTACTAAATAATTAACTATTAGTAATTACATAATAATTAAGATTATAATTTAATATAATTATTATAAAGTGATGTTTATAGTTAGTAAATCTATAATTAAATAATAATAAGCAGTCAATAAATAATTAAAAATTAATATCTACTAATTAGTATGTACTTAATTAGATATATTAATAATTATTAGATAATTAATATTGATTATCTAATCATTAATAATAATAATTGGATAATTAAAAGTAATAATTAATAACTATGACTAATGTTTAATGATTATATTTGATAATTAATGTTAATACGTATATTTATTACTTAGTACTTAATAAGTATAATTGATAATTATATCATATATTCAATAATTCAAATAATTTTAAACTTATAACTAAAGTATAACTACAAACTATTCATAAAATTTAATTTTTTTTCTTTAAAGTTTTCATTAAACTAAAAAATTAAAATATAACATAACACTATAAGAGAGAGCGTCAATTTTGAAATATTCATAAAATTTAAAAGTAAAATTTTGAATTTTCTACGAGAAGTTATATGTTAAAACAAAATTTGTTCGTAACTATACATTCCCGCTGCCTTTTATTGGATAATTTCATTTTCGTCCTCTACCCTTAAAACCCTGCAATCCAGATCCAGATGCTTCTGCGAAAATTTCCAGATCCAACTCTTTTACAATCGAACCCATCCACTTTTCCTAACCCTAAATAGAATTAAAACCGACCTTTCAGTCGCTGCTCACAACCGAAGTTCTTACATTTTCATTCCAAAAAAGTAATCAAACCTTCGAATGCAATATTCAAACACAAATCGATTCTTGGAATCCAAACATGAATTGATCCCTTCCGCTTAGGATTTCATTTCTTGCTATTTGGATCGTCGATTTGAATATTGAGCGTGAGAAATGGTGAATACTGGTAGGAAAAGATGATAAGTTTTATTTTACCATTTCAGCTTAGGTAATTTTATTGTTCAGCTTATGTAATTTTAGCATTTTAGTGCTTCTTCTTTGATATAAATTTTGGACGAACTGTCTCTCAAGATATCGACCATGAAGGGGGAGCGTCGCAGTGGGACAAAGCTTCTATTGAAGAGATGAAGGACAAGTTCACTGTAATTGTTTATTTCTCATTTTTGGAACATATTCCCTATTTTTATATTAGCAGACATTCTTCTTATACTTTTATAAATAAAACAATGAAATATGAGATTTGGTTCGCTAACTGAACCCATTCATTATGAATATAAGACAAAATGATGTTCACTGCAAAATCCGTGAATTGGAATATATCCAAAGCATTAAATTGGAGTTGAAGAGTTAACTTGCAGAAGCTAAATGAAAAGAGGATGCATAAGTGAGACAGATGGGTTAAAAAGAATGCGCAGATTGTAACAAAGGAGATAATAAGTTTTAAAAAGAGATTGTTATTTGACACTCCAAATATCGTTAAGGGGGGTTTAATTTAAAAAGAAAAAGGAATTCGTCAAGGGGAGTATCAATGCAGAGAACACCTCCTAACAAATAAATTTTATTTTACTAAATTAGCGTTCTTTATAATAATCTTGTGAGGGAAAGGCTTTGGCACTAATCGACCACCCCCAGAGCCCGGAAAGCCGTGAGAATAGTACCAGGACGGGAGACTGACCTGGGAAGTCCTCTCGTGCTTGAGTACGGGAGCCTTTGGCACTGGGTATCCACCTTTATAATAATCTTTTTTTAGTTGTTAATTAAAAAAAATTATATGGCATATTAGTTGAACTACATCAGATTTTTATACCAAATTAGCAATAATTTTATTTGTTGATGGCTTTTTTTAAATAGTTTCATTCTCATTTGTCGATCGTTTATTTAAATAATTTCATTTCTTATATGTTAAATTATCAGTAATTCCATTTGTTTCACGTTCTTCGTTTGCACCATTGTTTCTTCCCAATCGATCTCTTTTTTTGTTTACAAATAATTTAGGGATTTTTTTTTCATTTGAAATTGATTGTGATTTGGGATGGTAACTAATGTTATTACCAGGATAAAAAAAGGAATATAAAAAATTAAGCACGTGTCTTCCCTTAACATTACTTTTATGATTGGAGTGCTTTTAAAATTTGACCCCTCCTTAACAATATTTGGAGTGTTAATAACAAGGGTGCGTTTTTTACAGGTCCCTGTTATAGTTTCAAAATAGAAAAAAAACCCGGTCATAAACTTATTGTAAATTAGGTCCCTATTTTCTGAAAATTCATCAAAAAAATATAAAAAAAATATAAAAAAAATCATGTAAATTCGTATTTAAGTAAAACATGTAAACGCTAAAAAATTCAGAACAAAAAAATCATCAAACAAGGCGTCAAAAATAAAAAAAAAAAACAGAAAAAAAAAAAAACGAAATTTCCAGTTAAATGCATAATAGTATGCACATATATCATTTTCCTGCATACATCCGTGCTTATTTTTCACTACATTCATCTTCGTTGATTTTTCTTCATTCAAATACGTGCATACATGTGTGCAAATATTTCAAATACTTGCACACATTTGTGCAGGTTTATTTCCAGATTTTAATCCGAACACAGCTTACGGAAAAGTTGCATACATATATGCAGTTATCAGTAATAATTGCATAAATGTATGCAACTATTTTTTTTTTTATTTCCGTACAATCCTGACATTTTTTCCAGATTTTAGATTTTTTTTTAATGAACGAAAGCACATTTTTAAAATAAAAAATAAAAAAAGGCGGAAGTAATAAAATAGGTTTTAAAATTTTCAAAACTTTTTTTTTTATATATAAATTAGGTCCCTACTTTTAGCCAGTGTGTTATCCTATAAAAATGTTGCGCACATGTGTGCATGTTTTCTGAGAAATTTGCACATTTGGATGCAAATAAAAATGAACTGAAATACTAATTCAAATCTATGCGCTGGAAGAACTGCAATAATTGCACATATGCATGCAATAAAATAAAAAACATGCATAATATTATGCATTTAACTGCAGTTTTTTCTGTTTTTTTGCTGTTTTCTTCTTTCTGACATTATTTTTGTTGTTTTTTAACTGAATTTTTTGTATAATGCATAATATATTTTATTACTAATTTTTTTTATTTTTTATTATTAATTTATAAGTTTTGAAAACAGGGACCTAATTTATATTAAGTTTATGACCGGATGTGAGCCTAATTAAGTTTCAAAATAGGGATGTGAGCCTAATATTCACTAATAACATTGCCCTTTAAAAAATGGAGAAATGTAATTAGAAATGTTTTTTAGAGTAGGAAGGTTGTGTAGAGCGGATCTACACAGCCGGTTTATATATATATATATATATATATATATATATATATATTAAAGTAGGATAATATAACGGTCAACATGTCTGACCATTGGCAATAGTGGTACGGGGAGTGCATGCAAGCATGCATGCAAACCAAGTTACAGGCGGTACGCGCATACGTAAACACATATATTGGATCATATAATACAACTTTAACAGCAGGTAAAACATCCTACGAGCTGAGGTATACAGCTCCAAAACAACAGTATGTACAACAAACCAGAAGACTGTCATTAGTGTACAAGACGCAAATTCACCAGGCATGCAGGAAGTGGTTACCATGGACGTGGGTAAAAGCGATGATGGCGCAACCCCTCAGCCTCGGAGCTACCCACAGATTCCTCCCATATGATGGATGTATCCATGATGGTCACGATGAAGGGGGAAGCCAAAGTACCTGTCCAAAGATGGTATAGGTAAGAAAATTTCTGACACAGATGTAAGTTTGAGGCATAGCGTCCTCTGAAGCATCTGCTATTGCGTTCAAGCCAAATAGTCCAAACAAATGAAGCAAAAAATGAGTCAAGACTGGTTGATGGAGGGTATATTGCCAGTAATCATAGTGATGTAGTTGAGGCAGTAGATAGTCAAAGACATGCATGGCTACCGTGACCCACAGGTAAAAGCTTAGGTCGCAGTCAAAGAGGAGATGGTGAATAGACTCATTGTCTCAATGGAAAAGGGCGCAAGTTGGATTCATTGGAATTCCTTTGCGGATCAAGCTATCTTTGGTATTGATTTTTTTTTTTTGGCAAGACACCGTAGAAATAAGCGAACTCTCGGTGGCACATAGATTCTCCAAAGTCTAGGGTAGGTAAAAAGCCTTCCGTGGTAAGAGATGTAGCTATAACAGGATTTGACAATGAAAGTGTGTTTAGATGAAGGTATCCAGTAAACATAATCGGAGTTGGTCGATGTGGTGGTTGATTGAATTATATTGAGAACCTCTTGAATATCAAGAAGAATGGAGGGTTAGAAATAAGTGGTTGCTTAAAGTAGAAATGCCTTGTTGAACAACATCGTGTATGGTAATGATAGGGTTAGGACATATGGAGTATAATGAAGGGAATAAGTGAGCAAGAGGGAATTCAAAGAACCACATGTCAAGCCATAAGTAACTCGAGAGACCGTCACCGACTTTAATGGCAAAGAGATGTTTAATGCATGGTAAAGCTCTGAAACCACCCCCTAGAAAGGAGATGGGCGAGAGAGTGGACGTGAATGTAAGATGGAGTTTGGATGGTTGTTGTAATAAAGAGAAAGAATGATGAATTTCCATGTGAAAACGCCAGGAGTTAAACAATGCTAAATCCATTTAGCAAGAAGTGCATGGTTGAGTAAACGTATATCAGGGATTCCCAGACCGCCACCGTTGATACTCATGCAGACCGACCTCCAGTTGATAGGCAATCTAATGGGACCGATATGCCAAAGAAAGGAACGTCTCACATGATCAATGTGCTTGATGACCCAACTTGGTGCCCTATGAACAGAAAGCCAATAGTGTGGCAGCGCTGAAAGAACATACTTCAACAGATTTAAATGACCCGTAGAGAAAAGGGAAGAGGCTTTCCAGTGAGTTAATATCGAGTCAATCTTAGAGAGTAGGGGGAGCCAATCATTGCGACATAGTTTAGTAGGATGAACGGGGACACCTAAGTAGGACATAGGGAAGTGTTGTAGCTTGCAATTGAGGACATGAGCTATCGTAGGACCAAGGTTACCAGAGTTCCCGAACATACATACAGAGCTTTTGGCGAGGTTAATGGACAATCCCAAAATGAGTTCAAAGAAGTATAAGAGCACTTTGAGGTAGTGAATGTTGTGAGGAGAAGGTGTAGCAAAGAGAATAGTATCATCGGCGAATTGAATGTTAACACAGACAGGGGTAGGGGGTTGGTATGGATGGTGGATAAAAGATTGTTGTTAATGGCAAGTCTAATAATTTGATTAAGGATATCGGCTGCTAGTATCAAAACGAGGGGGGAAAGTGGATCGCCTTGACGAAGTCCCCTTCTCGATTTGATGAGACCACCATCGATGCCATTAGTATGAACGGAGGACATACTGGAGTTGGGAATAGCAGAGATCCACGTGCACCAACGTTCTAGGAAACCACAGATATTTAGGATTTAGAGGAGGAACTCCCAACTAACAGTGTTAAAAGCTTTACGGAAGTCAAGTTTGAGTAAAAGGCCTTCAGTACTGGTGCGGTGGCAGAAAGAAATGATTTCTTGAATGGTTGCGACACATTCATGGATGTTTCTACCAAAGATGAAGGATGATTATTCACTTCCTATCAATGATGGGATGAAAGTTTGAAGGCAGTTAGCTAAAACTTTGGTAATGAGTTTGAAGGAACAGTTAAGGAGGCTAATGGGTCTGAAGTTGTTGGGATGGTTTGCACCTTCGTGCTTGGGTAAGAGAATGATTTTGGCATAGTTCAAACGGTAAATAGAGAATGGATTATTGTGGAAGGCGTTGAACTTGGAAAAGACATCGCGTTTGATTGAGTCCCAAAAGTAAATGTAAAAAGAAGGGCCGAAGCCGTTAGGACCGCATGCTTTATTGATGTCTATGTCTTTAAGATCAGAAAATATCTCACTCTCAGTGAAGGGGTCATTAATAGGGATGGAAGTTTTGTTAGGGTAGCTAAGTGGCCAGTCAATGGGTGGGGTGGGTGGTGGACGATGACCAAGCAAGTTTTTGTAGAAGTTAGTGAAGTGCGAGTTAATGGTGACGGGGTCAGAGGCATGTAAGTCATCGTCATCATAGATGTCGGTGATAGTCGTGAAGCGTTTCCTTCCGTTTGCAAATCTATGAAAAAAGCAGTGTTTCGATCGCCTTCAGATAGCCATCTAGCTTTAGCACGTTGCTTACATCCAATTTCCTCCTGTTTAAGAAGTCGTTGCAAATCACTTTCAAGTTCTAACAGTTTGATGGAATCTTCAACATTAAGGGGGGATGATTCCTCCTTTATATTGAGATCAAGAATGTTGTTTTAGATGGAAGTGGTGCGTCTTCTAATGGAACTCCATATGTAGCATTCCCCAGGTTTAATGAGTTTCCTAAGGCAATGAAGTTTGTGAACAAAGGTGGCGAAGGGATCGTGTTGTTATGGAAAAGAACACCATGCATTCTTAACAAAGTCTGTGAAACCAGGTTTGCTCCGCCACAATCGCTCAAATCGAAAAGGACGTTTTAAGGGGAGGCGATTGTCGGTGCCCAGAAGCAATTGGCAATGATCAGAAATTGTTGAAGCAAGACCAGATACGATAGAAAGAGGGAAATGATCATCCCATAGTGAATTAGAAAGGAAACGATCAAGTTTGACTAAGGTTGAATGCTTTCTACTGTTTGACCAGGTGAAACGCCTGTTGGTGATGAGTGGGTCATTCAGAGCACAAACGTTGATGAAGTCACTGAAGTCAGCTTATTCAATGGTGCGGGTGGCGTTATTGCACTCAAATGGTCCACGTGTGACGTTGAAGTCGCCATCGATAAGCTAGGGACCGTCATGGTTAAGCCCGACATCTATGCAATCCTGCCAGAGTTGGCGTTTGTCGCAGCTGCATGGCGGACTTCAAATGTTGAAGAAGAGGAAGTTGATATTGGAGGAAAGATGGTGGAGGATGACATGTACGGCTGACGTGGATTTGAAAACATGAAGTGGGGACCACAAATTATTATTCCAAGAAGTGATTAAGCCTTCGCTTGAACCAATAGCATTAACATAATCCCAATTAGTAAAAGATGAAGGAAGACTGGAATTAATGCAAGTAGGGTCATTGAGCTTGGATTCTTGGATCAAAAGGATATCAAGATGCGTAAGGGACATAATGAAATTAACTGTAAATTGTTCGTTGGGGTCCCCTAACCCCCAAATGTTCCAAGAGAGAATCTTCACTGAGAGAAGGAGGTTCTCTCCTTTTCTAATGATTGCATGGAAGAATAGTGTTCTTGAGATAAATTTATCCCCATGAAACGTGCCATTTTTTATTTAACAAATAATTATTATCAGGAAAAACAATAGGCTTTAAGAAACTGCCTTTAGCAGGAGATTGATTACCAGAAGTTGTAGCACCGAGTCTGGCATTGCGACGAACGGCTGAAGTTGAAAGAGCTGGAGCTAGTAGCGGAAAGTGACCATCAAGAGTGGGTGGAAGTGGCGGTGGTGGTGTTACAGCAGGAGGGGTGGGTTTGGGTCTCTACAGGAATGGAGATGGCTGGCTGGTTGATGTGGTAGGTCAGACAAGTCGATGTTAGAGAGGGGGTCCCATCTAAGTTCAGGCGAAGGCCATAGGTCCCATCCTAGCAGACCAATGGCTTTCGCTCAATTGTCTGAAATAGGGTTAGGGTTTGGTTCTACTGGAATTGGCAAAAGGGGTTCGGGAATCGTGGATTCAACCAACATGGCGTCAAAGTAGTAGTCAGGGTCCGATGAAGGGAGGTGAAAAGGTTCCATAAGAAATTCACGGTTGTTTTCCCACTAGTTGCCTAAAAGGAGGTCATTAGGATCAAGGATTGGGTGGAAATGGTCCCAGTTTTCAATAGTGATGATGTACAAGCGTTGTTCAGGTAGATGGAGTATTTAAGGAGTAAATTAACCTCCTTAAGAAGTCTAACTCTAGCAAGGATGAAGCGGAAGTCCCGCTAGGCCCATTCGCAGTCGTCGGCCCTAATGTAAAGGCCTACTGGGTAAATGGAAGTGGTTAAGCAGTCGGGTAGATGACGGAGGTGGATGGGGAAGCCTCTAATTTTGACCTAGATAGTGAGCCAGAATTCCCTAGTGATGTTCTCCGTTGCTGGCATCCAGCATCCAGAGCAAGAGAACCGCCAGGTTTTGAGATGAACTGGCGGTTGAGAGCTGCGTGGTAGAGATCCGCTGTTGGGAATTGGATGAGAAATTGATGGTAGGTGATGATGTAGATGTTCCAGTCAAAGTGATGGGAATAGTCAGAGAGCATCAGACGCACGGTGTGGATATTCCAATAACCGACGACGATGGAGGCACGGATGAAATTGGCAGTGTTGATCGGGAGTGCCATTTCAGATTTAGAGAAGGAAGGGATGAGTTTATCAGAGAAAGAAGTGATTTTTCTGAGAGCAAAGGGATGATTTATCAATGGAGAAAGACTTGATGGGGAGAGAAGAAGAAGCATCGATGGTCGACACGTGTTTAGAGAGAGGAGCTGATTTGATAGTCGAATTATCTCCTGCAGCGGAATGGCTAGAGTCTTTTGTGGCAAACGAAGCAGAAAGTGCTTTTTGTTGTTTACGTCAATGTATGCAACTTTTATTTGAATGCCCAAAAAATCTACATCTATAGCAAATCCTGACATTCCTATAGCTCTTCGCCACGTGTCCTTTGGAAGAACAGTGATAGCAACGACAGTTTGATTTCAAAAATTCAATAGTGCGCGCGATGGAAGTGAAAGAGGGAAGAAGACCCATTCTGAACGACGACGATAATGATGGCGACTTCAGTGATTGTCATGACTGGCCACGATGAGTCTGGGATTTCAGTGCTGCAGCGTAGGAGAGATGGTGGGATTCAGGCGGCGTGGGAAGGAGTGGTGGTTACCGTGATGTTATTGGTGGTGGAGGCATTGGCACTGAAGGTGGAGGTGTTGGCGTAGGCGTCAGTGAAGGTGGCTGAGAGAAGATGAACGCTTCAGTAACCATCAGATCTGGGTTGCTAGAATATGACGATTGAGCAGAAGCAATTGCGCGAGTGGCGACGGTGGTGATGAGTGGCTAAGGATGAACGGAGGGAGGATCAAGTAGCTATTGAGAGTGAGGAGCCATTGCATAGATGTATAGTTTTTCAAAATAATCATATGAAATTCATAGTTATATGTTTACGCACATATTTGGCAACATACAGTACATACAGAAAGAGTTCACGTATGTAATTAGAAATGTTGAATAGAGAAATGAAATTCAATTTGTGAACAAAATTATACAAATTGTAACGTATTTTTTTTCCAGCAGAAATGTAATGTAAACAGAACCAAAAACAACTTTGATGTTTTTAAGTAGAGGTAATCCTATACAGCAGGATGTACAATTCCATTTTTATCTATTTTTGATTAAGATATTATCGAAATCATATTAGTATTGTTGTTCTTATGATTTATGTTAACAACTTGTTTCTACGTTCTTGCTTGATCCTTATTTTTCTGCTGGTTCTTGCATATAATCCTAGGTAGAACAGGACATATGTGGTAGATATTGAAAAATATGCTTTGAGGTATGTACTCTGCACAAGTTTCTCTTTCCTTTTAGCAAAAGGTGTCACAAGTAGCTGCAAATGAAATGGGTCAACAAGGTTTTTTTTTTAATCACACATGATTTTAATGTTAAATCTAAACACATGATCTCAATGTCCCAAATCAATTGCCTTTCACTGTAGCATATGGATATAGTTCTAAATGATAAGGCGCTTCACTTAAGAATTACAGAATAAGGACTCCTTTTCATAGGATTGAAATATTTGAGTTCCTTCTGTACAAATGTAGTGCCAAACTGAAGGCAAAATGATTGAAATGTTCAAATCATTTTTATAAAATTGTACAAATAATATTATCTTTTTGTATAAGAAGCCTATTGAGTTTGTTATGCATATTATACAGGAAACAAGTCAGTCAAAAAAGTTGGATTTTGCAGCGTTGCACATCAATGGATTGCAAGAAAGTGCATGAGGTACTGTCAGTTCTTGAATATTTTGAAACTGTCACTTGTTATATCTATGTATTATGTGTTCTAATATGTTAAACCACTACAAATAATATTTGTTGCTTTGCTTCATTTGCACTGGTTGTGTCAACAACCGAAGTAAATACTTTCTTTTACTCCGGTTTTAGGATAACAATTGGTACAAAAAACAATAGGATAGAAAAAATAAATTGAAAACCAGTGCAAATAAGGAGAAAAAAATACCTTTATTTGCACCGGTTATATGTGAAATCTGTGCATATATTATGTTTGCACTGGTTTTTCATTTGGTTCCAAGCAACTGGTGCAATTTATTACTTAAACTGGAAGACACGAACTCGTGATGGCTTAAGCGACATCCTTGCTTCTCGGCCTATCAAAATATTAGATCTGTGTTCCTCTTATTTTTTCCTCTATACTTTCTCCATTATGTTTTCACAAGAGTATCGACTGAAGGAATCTTCCTTCCTTTTTCAGATAGTAGAATGGTTGATAATCCTTCAGGTCAAAGGAAACCAGGAAAGACCTCAATATTTGCCAGAATGATTCCAAAAGTATCTCCGTACTGTGGAGCAAGTCCTTGTCAGTAATCCCGCCCCAGCGGAGCCTACAGCTCATGCCGCTGAGGTAGCTTTTGATTTTCCTCGATTCTGTAATAACTTCGTGAACCTTGGTGGAAAATCATTCTTAGGGACAGAAGGTTTTGTTGGTGCTCAGGATTGGATAATGGACTGCGAAATGATTTTTGAGGCTACGGTATGGTCAGATGAAGTTAAGAGGAGAGTTGCGACCTGGCACTTAAAAGGAGAAGCCCTTGAGTGGTGGAACCTAATATATGGAGAGAATGAGGGCCAAGTATTCACGTGGGCTGAATTCAAGACCCTCTTTGAAGCAAAATTTCTATCCAATGCTGAGATGACAATCCAATTAGATAAGTTTATCCATCTCAAACAAGGAAATTTGAGTCTACGACAGTATATGGCAGAATTCACCAAGTTATGTAAGTTTGGTAGGGATTTGATGGGTACCCTAACGAACTAGGCTTTAAGTTTTGTTAAGAGGTTGAACTCCCCATGAAAAGACACTTTGTTGGCCCGAGTGACATTCGGAGCAACCTTTGAAACATTAGTGGAGATGACCATCTTGTGCACAGTTGAAGGATCTAAAGAAAATAAGAATGGCGAGAAGGGAGAAGAAAACTCTAGTTGTAATAAGAATAAGAAGACGGAGTGGTGGAAGAACAAGAAGAAGGGGAGTAAGTTTAAGAAAGGGGCTAAGACCTGTACAATGTGCAATCGCAAGGGCCAAGAGGCCAAGGACTGTAGGGCTTCTTTAGCAAAGAAAGAGTTCAAAGGGAAGTGCTTCAACTGCCATGAGGAAGGATAATTGTCTAGGGATTGCCCAAAGCCTAGAGTTATTCAGAGTGGTCAGAATTAGGCATTGGAAGCAGCACCGATACAGAGCCGACCCTCGAAAGATCAAGGTCAACTCGCACTTGAAGGTATAAATTCTATTTAGTTATTCCCGATATACCTTGTTTGACTATAGAGCAACCTATTCTTTTATTTCTAAGAGACTAGTTTATTTCTTGAACCTTTTCATATTTATCTCTAGTAATCCGATAGAGGCGGCTAACCCTATCGGAGGAGCTAGGTATCTTGAGTTGATTTGTAAAGACCTAGTATTGAAGATCAATGATGTCGAGTTCCTTTGTAAAGCGTATGCATTAGATTTTATGGGGTATGACCTTATCCTAGGTACGGATTGGCTATCATTTTATGGGGCCATCCTAGATTGTGAAAAGAGAATTGTTCATCTTAGGAGCCAAGGAGGACGTAGTTTGAAAATCCCTTGTGGTATTAGGAATAAAGATAAAGCCCTAACATGTACCGTATCTCCTAGTTCGGAAGAACCATCTTCGATCCTTATAGTATGTGAGTTCTTGGACGTCTTTGAGAAAGTAATAGGACTTCCACCCCATAGGGAGATCTCTTTTCGTATTGACCTAGAGAAGGATGCTAGACAAGTAATACTACCCTTAAGGCATATGGCGAAAAAGGAAAGGAGATAATTGGATAAACATATTTCGGAAATGCTTCAGAAAGGCTTCATTCGATGAAGAGAGTATGAATGGGGTGCACCTATTGCGTTTGCCACCAAAGCTAATGGATCTCTAAGACTTTGCGTGGATTATAGAGAGTTAAATAAAGTAACCAAGAAGAATAGGTACCCATTGCCCAGAATTGATGATCTGGTTGACCACTTAGAAGGAGACCAAGTATTTTCCCAATTGGACCTTGCAACTGGATTTCACCAATTGAGAATTGCCGAAGATAGTAAGGATAAGAACACATTTAGGATGCCAGATGGATTATTCTAATGGAAATTTATGCCCTTTAGACTAACAAATGCACCAGCCTTCTTTGTTGACCTAATGAGTATAGTATTTAGGGGCATTCTGAGTAAGATCATGGTAGTTTTTGTGGATGATATCCTTATATTTTCTAAGGACTAAAGGGAGCATGAATGTAACGGCGCCACTTTCGATGACCTCGGAAGTCGTGTTATTATTTAAAAAATAGAATTAGATAGAGAAAAGAACTAACAAGAACATTAGAATCTCACAGCGGAATTTAACAAAATATAATATCACATAATATATTACATATTAGAGTCTGTTACATCATAGAACACTTCATCATAATAAATTATGCATGATTACGGCCCAATATAACTACAAACATGATACTTAGATGTAGATATAACTAATAAGCCGACTCCATGATTTCCAGTCCAAAATACTCCAACAGATTTTCATTGACTACCTGGATCACTTGTCTACTCATAACAATTGTTATGAGTACCCAAGAGTTTAGGAAAACACAGAAAAATAAACTCTAGGTCAGTTAGGGGACTGGTGTGAGTAAACAATTTTAAAACAGTTCAAATGATCAATTCTTAACACAAAATGGATTATTCTCTTAGAGAACAGATTGATTTAATGTTCGAAAGCCTTTCGAAAGAAAAGATAATAGTAAGACCAGCCCACACATAAACATGGATGATTTTTACCTTACTATAACCCAAAATATTTTTGATATCAAAATCATCTGATATTATAATAGTTTTTATCAAATAAATAACCATCTAGCGGAATGCTTGCATCTCACGCTCCACATATATATAATATAAAATCAAAAACCGCGGGCTCTTATTGGAGATTGGATTCCAACATACAAAGTATGGGACCACCTGCCGATCAGTGTACTCTGGAGGGGATACACTGGGGTTCAACAAGAACGTCTTGCAACCCAGCCACACATGATTGCCCACTTATTTAGCTTGAGTGTAGCGAATATATTATCACCTCCACGGTTGTGATCAGCAACCATTTCCGAAAGCTGCAACAGCGAAATATAAATTAAGAAGACAAAAGGAATTTCTCTAGATGGTGATAATACACCCTGCTTGGGAATGACCCACCTAGCCATGCTGCCTGCCTGATTTTTGTCTTTTCCTGGTTGTGAGGCTTTGAGGCTACGTTCATCTTCTAGAACATCTGGTCACCATTCACTTTGAATGCCACATCGTCAAACCCGTCAATCACTAGTTGATCTTTCCAAAATATAACGGGTATAAAAGCTAAGAGAAATGAATTTTTCCGCCACCAGACGAAATATCTTGAAAATATAATCTTATGTGGTCTATTAGGAATACTTTGTCAGACATTCATCCATACAAGTTGTCTTGCGACTGGACAAACCGAAGGTACTATAAAATAGCCCTTGCATATCTCCGTTTTCAATTTTCTTTAATATTCTCTAAATCGTGACGTATAAATCAAATCGAAGTGGAATATTCGTTCTGGAATCTTCGAAATGATTAGCGTAATGTCTTTTACGGTTAGACGATACTTATGAAAACTGCTTTCAATATTCACTTGATCTCAAACACTTTTTGTTCAAAGGGAAATATTTATCAACTTAAATGAACTGAATTAAGTACAATTCGTTTTATATACTCTTTATTTCATGAGCTTCGATCAAACAGAATTGTATATATATTTGTATTGTTTAATCCAGACATTTGACTTGTCTTTTATAAATGAATAACTGAAGCGTGTGCGTCGCACATGGTACTTTATTCAAAAATGTTAGTTTGTTCTATACGACAATCATTTGCAATTTATATCTTTGTCTCACTTTATAAATTGGCTTTTTATTTCTAACAACATTTAATAACACAAAATTCTATTTTCTATTTATTATTTCCTTTTTGTTTCATTTTTTTTAAACTCGTTGAACCACTTAAACCAAGCTACTACTTTTGCTTTCCTTGTTAATGTCTTTCCTTCAACCTGCCCAGAATGTTGAATTACTTCCTTCTTTAGCCCTATTAAATTTTAAAATCAATTTTTATTTATTTTTATTTTCTTCCTTTATTTTATATTTCCTTTTTTCATTTAAATTTTGCCTAAGCATTACGATCTCGGCCCAATCTTTCCCTAAGCCTACTTCACTCGGCCTAGTCTCCTTCTCCTATAAAATTTAAAGTCTCTTTTTATTTATTTAGTTTTATTTATAGTTCCATTTTTATTTAAAACTTGTTTTTATTACAAAACCCGGCCCAAAAACTCTTTGGCCCAATTTCCACTCTTCTTCTATATGCCAGATTTGATTTACCATACCAAACCTTGATGCCACACCCACTAATCCATTCCAGATCCATTTGCCAAGTACCCCTTTTTATCATGCCAAGTACCAAGTACCACTAATGTGCCAAGTTCCTTTTTCATTTTCCAAATTCCTTGTGCCAAGTACCACTTTCTCCTTGTCCATCTTGTTTTTGCCATTTTCCCATTGCACAACGTACACACATCCACGTGCACAGCCGAACCACCTACCAGAGAGCCACCCCAACTACACTCCCACGTCACACTACCACCCAATATCCCTCTGCCGCACTGCCAAAGCCACACGTCCTATTCTTCTCAAAACCACCTTACGGCTCCACCATGCCAAAACCACACTTCCGGTTGCCCTCGAAACAGACCTTCCCAGGCCAACTCCATCAACAATACGCCTTGCCACCACCGTCCTAAAATTCTCCATCCTCGTGAACTTCTCCCCGACGATTCATGTTTAACTCGATCGCTCCAATCCCATATACGATTAACTTAAACCCATACGCTAAAACAGTTTACCCAAAATCTAAAACTACTCATCGCGACCTCCTTCGACCATCAGAGGTCATCGATCTCTGTCTACTACTTCATCTACCTCCGGTGAAGCTCCAACCATAACAGTTTTAAATTTCATTTGCAGAATTTCAAGAATTTGATTTTTAAACCTCTTTGCTATATTTGTATATATATGCAAGACATACTTTTATTTGCAGTGAAACTATTTTTAGAAATGGCCTATACTAAATGTTGAACAGATTCTGTGTTGAAGCCAAATTCTCCAATCCACTAGAATAGTTGTTGATCCATTGGTTTATTTAGTAAACAGAGCCTAAGCTTCTTTCCATGATTACAGAATATATATTTCTCCAAGTAACTCTTATTTTGAAGCTTGAATGACACAAATCGTCCACATATATATACAAATATATGTATATCGTCGAAGTTATTAACAATAAGGAGATCTATTCCCTTATGCACAGTTTTTTTCCCAGTTTTATGCATTTTCAAGTTGGCATCTAAAAGAGAACAAAACATATATGTTTATACATATATATATGTTTCCAGATTAACTAATTATATCCATCAGAACATGTGCATTCCCACCTAACTATACCTATATTATAAATAACTAATAAAGGATATTTACCTACTTAGTTCAGGTCCTCTGTTCCTAGCTGTGTCATGGTCTTTCATGCATAGGATTTTCACACATCATACAACTAAAGGTTTTAGTTTTCAGCTGATATAACATATCATGAACAGGAAAATAAATGTACATACATGCATCACAACATACTCGGTCAATGGTGATTAAACTGGAAGACTTAAAGTGAGTATACTCAATGGTTTTCATATTCATCACTTCCAGGTTTTAGATATATTGTTTAACTAATAAGATTCATTAAATCAGGCATACAACATCTATGCCAAAATATGTAAATTATATGGAGTTTACTCACAGACAAATCTTAACATTTCAGCAAAATGATATATACATAGTTCTAAAACTTATAATAATACTTGCATTAACATAAAAATGGAACAGAAACTCAAAAATAAAGATTGTATGATTTTATTTTACTCACCTTTTAGCCTTCCTCTGTTCTTTGTATCTGTTCTACTCTGCCGTAGTATTTTGATTCCTCTTGTTCAATTGATTGTGTGAGGAAAGTATGGCCATAAGGTTGTATTTATAGGCATAAATTAGTATTAAACAATTCATTCATTGAATGCATGTAGTCTCTTTTACCCTACAGATTTAATATTGATAATACAACACATTAGGCTTCAGGTTTTCGTTTGACATAAAAGCTAATGTTGGTTTCAGGTTTCCAGTTCCTAGCACATGCATGATTGAATATAAATATACTCTATTTTATTACAATCATGTGTATTTACACAACATAATATCTTTCATACAGTTAAACACATAAATGCATGCTGCGAGTTGGTTTCTAGGCGGGTTTGTTTGTTGAAATTATAAATTTGGCTAGTGTTATTCAAATCCTTTCGTTGCAGCACTTAGGAGTTAGGTTAGGTACATCTACTTGCAATTTTTCCAGCATGACATTAGTCTTTGAACATATCTCATTAAGATATTGTACTTTATGCTTAGAAATTAGCATACATACTTGCGGCAAAAATTCTCTTTGGTTTTCAAATGTGTAATCACATTAATTGTTGTACTACTGTAACAACCCGTATTTTCAATAACCTGTAATAACATAAATCGAGGCAGAATTTAATTCTAAAATGGGAATCAAGGGAAACGGGCTATGCCATTGTGTTCGTCTCGGAAAAATACGCGAAATAGAGTCCGAGTTTTCGAAAATCGGAGTCCGTATGACCAAGATATGGCCTCGCGAAGTTTCACGAAAATTCCCAAATTAAAGTATACTTAATTAAGTGAAATGGGTTGTGTAGATATATATATATATATATATTGATATATATATATATATATATAATTGAAAATTTAATAAATAAATATGCAAAAATGCTCAAAACAGCGAATTGGGAGAGGGGAATAACCGAACCGGCCGATTTTTGAAGTCGACCCGAGCCCGCTGGGTCGACTAGGGGTTAATCCAGGGTGTTTGGCTGTCAACCCGTGGGCCGATTCGCTCAAGTGCAGATTTTGCATTTGAATGGTTCTCATGGTCCATCTTTAATCTAAAGGCCCTAGATGGTTCCTACACTTGACTTCTTCCCCAAGACATGCTTTGATGGCTTGGATTGAATCTAGGGTTAATCCTATGGCCTAAAACACTTGCCTAATCTATAAATAAGACCCTAACCTACCCTAATTCATTCATAATTAAACCTAGTGACTAAACTATGGCAAAATGCTAGCTCTCATGGCCTCCACTAATTTTATGAAGAGGGTTGCATACTAATCACTCTCTAATCAACTTCTAATCCCTTCTTAGCATCTTAATCTTCTTCATTTGGTGTTCAAAGTTGCTAGTTGTGAGTTTCTATCACTTTGATGATCTTTTGGTAAACTAATTAGATGAGATGTGATGAGATTTATGGTTTTGTATGTGGGTTAATGAGCTTTGAATCATATGATATGATGTTAGCATTAATCTTATGTTTATGCATGTTGAGTATGTAAGCTTATGCAAGTTTAATATGATGTATGTTATGTTTGCATGATGCTAAATATGCAAGTTGTGGGCTATGTAATCATATGCATGTTATGCAAGTTCATGGTAATATGCTATGCAAGTTACATGTTTGTTAATATGCAAGTTACATGTTTGTTAATATGCAAGTTACATGTATGTAAATATGCAAGTTACATGTTTGTTAATATGCAAGTTACATGTTTGTTAATATGCAAGTTACATGTATGTAAATATGCAAGTTACATGTTTCTTTATATGCAAGTTACATGTTTGTTAATATGCGAGTTACATGTATGTAAATATGCAAGTTACATGTTTATTAATATGCAAGTTCATGATGACACATTATGCAAGTCTATAAGCTAATATGCAAGTTTGTTATGCAAAATGAATATGTAAGTTATGTGACATATTATATGCAAGTTATGTGACATGTTATGCAAGTTCATATGCAAGTTATGTGTTTGTTAATATGCAAGATGGCACCTTTGAAACATGTTCATTCATATGCAAGTTGACACCTTTTATATGTGTTATATCATGAACGAAATTACGTGGGAACGATGGGGTAATTAAATGCATAAGTTAATAAGATTGTGTGAAATTAATATAATTATGCATAACACAAAATAAATAAACATAGTATGGGAATTTGCCTATTTGGTTAGGTGTACCCATACTATGTGTTGGGAATTTACCTATTGAGTTAGGTCTACCCCATGGGAATTTACCTATTAAGTTAGGTCTACCCATGTTAAGAAAACTTGATTAATTAGGGATAATTAATATAAAATTATGAGGGTGATTAATTAGGTGTAATTAATTGACTAAGACACGAGGTTGGACTCAGTTGTAGCGTAAAACTGCCCGGACCCAACCGGCTTAACCAGTTGCTACAAATGTTAGCCCAATGTGAGAGGTCTTAGGCACAAACTAAATACGTAATTAATGTAAAGACACGAGGTTAGACTCTGTTATGACATAAGGCTGCCCGGACCCAACCGGCTTAACCAGCGGTCATAAAAGACAGTCTAATGTGAGAGGTCTTTACAAAGGTTACGTTCTTAATTAATTAATTAAGAAACACTTAACCACATTAGCATGTAGAGGGACATGAGGGGTTAAGTGGGTGCCTCGGGTGGCATGAGAAAATCTAGTGGTTGCCTTGGGTGGCAATAGAAAATACGATTAGAATACTTAACCAAAATAGAACATGTAATTAAAACATGATTAAAGGGTTAAGTGGGATATACTAGAAAAAGGGACAAGCTTAGGTGGGTAGCTTGTGGAGGCCCATTTCAACCAGTAACCCATACGTATCTTTGTGGGCTCGACCCATGTCGAGGACGGGACACGCATACTGGGCTTGACTGTAAGAGGCAAACGGGTTAGCGGTGGCAACGCAAGTCCAACGGGCTTCATATGCGTGAGTGGGCCCGGGCTGGTAGGTAAGCCGTTGTTGCATCGAGTAGATATAAGCCGTGCACCTTTAGTTTCATCAGGTTGCCACATTGGGGAATGATACATCCCACGGTGGGGCCAGCACGGGTATCTACGTTAGGGAGCCGATCGAATGGGAAGTAGTGTGTACACCTAGTGGATTGTAGGGCCCCGTGGCGCCTACTTGGTCACCTAGGGGTACGCAGGTACTAATTAGTAAATTTTATAAGTCCTTGGGTGGGATCAACCTTTAAGTTAGGAACGACTGGTGTGGTGCAGTTTAGTAATTTACCTTAGGGAGGGTAGATGCGTCTTTATCCTTTATCTTCGTTTAGTTGACTGCTTAGGGTAGCCATTCATCCCTATATGTTACCGTATATCAGTTTATGTCTTCTCTGGTTACTTTAACGATTGTATCGTTAAAGTTATAGGACTCGCTCAGACTTATGTCTGACCCTGTTGTTTTTATCTTTTTCCCAACCCTCAGGTCCTACGGTGGATCCTAGCAGTAGTGGAGCTTGATCGGATTGCTGTTCCAGTCTTTAGGAGCTTGGATAGATGTAAAGCTCCAGTTATCCAGTTATCTTTTCTTTTGTTTGGCTATTGTATGAGAGTGGGATTATGTACTTCTTTATTTTGATGGATATTGTACTTGACCTTTATTGTGGTTTTATGATGTAACCAGACATGTTTTACTTCCGCTGTTATGAGATGATGTTTTAAAATTTCAAGTACTATTTATATCTGTCTTGTTGTAATTTTTCTGTTCTATATTCACTAAAATACTCCACCGATGCTATGGCATTCCCTTAGTGAGTGATCGAAGCGGGAGTGGGGTGTTACACGTGGTATCAGAGCTTAAGGTTACCAGAACAGATAATTTTTTTGAGAAAAACTACTTTCTAAGAGTATTTTCGAAGAAAGTATTTTTAAAAGCATGTCTTCTAAGAGAAAAAGTTTTTGAAAAAGAAAAGCATAATCCCCAATAGCCATATCTTTATCTTTCGGAATCTCCTTTTTGAATCTTTCCTCTTTCGTTTCAGCATGGATGAAGATCTTAACATCCCGGAGGGTTTAGTTATACCACTATGGTATAGGAGGTTGCAAGAGGCTAGGGCCGCGGCTGCGGGTCCAGCCAATGCTACTACACCAGAGACAACCGCTCCTCCTCCTCAGCCTAGAGTGGATAATTTTGCTAAGGTTTGCAAGGAGTTCAAGGCTATAGGAGGAAAACCTTTTCTTGGTTCAGAGACTTTCGTAGAGGCTAGAGATTGGCTTAAGGAAGTGGAAGAGTTGCTAGATATCTTTGAAGTGGAAGAGGGAAAGAAAGTCAAGTTGGCGGCTTGGTTAATGAAGGGAGAGGCCTCATTCTGGTGGGAGGTCACTAATGGAGAACGCCCTGTTGACTCTTGGGCAGATTTTAAGCAAAGGTTTGGGGCTAAGTTTCTCTCAAGGGCGGAAGAGAATCTGTTTATGGAGAAGTTCTTGAATTTGAAGCAAGGGAATCTCACGGTGAAAGAATATGTCAACAAATTCAATCAATTAGCAAGGTTTGGCATAGAGTTGGTGAATACACCGGAGAAGAAGGCTTTGAGGTTCGTTAGAGGCTTGAACGAACCATTGCAAGGAATAGCTATGACTCACATTCCTATGGGGGCCACTTTTGAGAAGCTTGTCTACATGGCACTTATGCATGAGGATGATAAGAATTCTAAGGCACCAGAGAAAAAGGGGGATCAGAAGAAACCGCAACAGCAACAACAAGGCAAGGGCGGAAAAGGCAATGGTGACAAAAAGAAGACGAAGAAGAAGTGCTTCAATTGTGGAACACCAGGACACCTCAGTAAGGATTGTCGCAAAAAGAAGAAGACCGGTTGCTTTCATTGTGGTGAAGCAGGGCATCTTGTGAAAAACTGCCCAAAGAAGGGGCAGAAGACGGGGTCTACCTCAGGAGGCCAGGTGCAAGCTCTTATAGCACCACCTCAGTCAGGGGGGCAAGTTCAGGTTCTCTCAGTTCCACCGATTCAGCAGAGAGGTAGAACTATTTCCGTTGAAAGTCTGGTTTTTCTGTTTGATCATCCAGTTCGTACTTTGTTTGACTCTGGCGCATCGCATTCTTTTATCTCATCATCGTTAGTTGAGTCACTGCACTTAGACACCAGTCTAGTTGATGATCCCTTGGTTGTCTCAAACCCAATTGGGGGCTCCATATATCTGTCTATGATATGTTTGGGTTTGAAGATTTCTATACTTAGCGTTGAGTTTAGATGTGATGCTTTTGTATTGGGCTTCACGGGCTATGGGTTGATCTTGGGCATGGACTGGTTATCCAGTAATGGTGCCGTTCTTGATTGCGAAAGGAGAGTTGTCAGGCTCATGACCCGCTTGGGTAACACTCTCGAGATCTCTTGCAATCCCATGGAATCTGTTTTGCTAAGTTATCTTGAATCGCTCGATGCTTCGGTCGAAAGTTTGTGTTCTGTCAGAGTAGTCCGGGAATATCCGGATGTGTTTGAAGAAGTAAAGGGTTTGCCTCCGAAGCGGGAGATAGATTTCCGAATTTATTTGGTGGATAATGCCAAACCAGTGTCTTTGCCAGTACGCCACATGGCTCCTCGTGAGAGAAGAGAACTTCATAAGCAAGTAGGGGAGTTGCTTGAGAAGGGGTTCATAAGGCGAAGTATATCGGAGTGGGGAGCTCCAGTAGTGTTTGCCACGAAGGCGGATGGGTCCCTCAGACTTTGTGTGGATTATAGGGAACTTAATAAGCTCACGAAGAAGAATAGACACCCATTACCGAGGATAGATGATCTCTTTGATCAGTTGGTTGGCGCGTCAGTATTTTCGCAGATGGACTTAGCTACAGGGTTTCATCAGTTAAGAGTGGCGGAGGACAGTATAGAGAAGACTGCTTTCCGGACTCCGGATGGTTTTTATGAGTGGCTAGTGATGCCATTTGGGTTGACAAACGCCCCCGCATACTTTGTTGATCTCATGAGTAGAGTGTTCAGAGAGTATCTGAATAAGTTTGTAGTAGTTTTTGTGGATGACATCTTGGTCTTTTCCAAGAATGAAGAAGAGCATGCCTTACATCTCAAGGAAGTGTTGGAGACTCTTCGAGCGCATAGTCTTAAAGCTAAATTCTCTAAATGCCATTTTTGGAGAAGAGAAGTGCGATTCTTAGGGCATGTGGTCTCTAAGGAAGGGATAGCTGTGGATCCCGCAAAGATAGTATCTATCCAGGATTGGAAAGTTCCTAGAAATGCTACCGAGGTAAGAAGTTTCTTGGGGTTGGCAGGATATTATAGGAAGTTCATCAAAGACTTCGCGAAGATATCAGCCCCATTAACCCGCTTGACGAAGAAGAATCTGGTTTTCTCATGGGATGTAGATTGTGATGATGCTTTCCGACGGTTAAAGAGAGCTTTGACCACCGCTCCAGTTTTAGTGCTTCCAGATGGGAGTAAGCCGTTTGTTGTTTATACCGATGCTTGTGGAACAGGATTAGGCGCAGTCTTGATGCAGGAGGGAAGGGTAATAGCCTATGGAGGGAGACAATTGAGAGTGCATGAGAAGAATTACCCTACCCATGATCTAGAGTTGGCCGCGATTGTTTTCGCACTTAAGTCTTGGCGCCATTATCTTCTTGGTGAGAGATTCGAGTTGTTCACCGACCATAAATCATTGAAGTACTTATTCTCTCAGAAGGATTTAAACTTAAGACAGCAAAGGTGGATGGAGTTCTTAGCATCCTATGATTTCGAGATAGCGTATACCCCTGGTAAGGGTAACGTGGTGGCAGACGCCTTAAGTAGAAAAAGGCTATCTTTGAGTCCATTGTTCGTGGAACGACGAAGCTTGGAGTTTCTTTCTTTGTTTGACTTCAGACCTTCTGTTGATTTTGTACCTGGTTTGTTGGCATCCTTGGAGGTTAGACCTACTCTTTTGAGACGGATTGGCGAGGCTCAGCGAGACGACCCACAGTTGGTTGTGTTGGTAGAGAAGCTTATAAGAGGGGAGTCGTCCAGCCATTTGGGTAGATACACCATAGATGATAAGGGATGGTTGCATAGAGATGGTAGACTTTGTGTACCGCAAGATGAGGGTTTGAAGAAGGCTATTTTGGATGATGCACATCGTTCAAGAATGACTATTCATCCCGGTGGAGACAAAATGTACCAAGACATGAAGAGAGTTTTCTTCTGGGCCGGTATGAAGAAAGATGTGGCCGAGTATGTGGCTAGATGCTTAGTGTGCCAACAAGTTAAAGTGGAGCAAAGGAAACCCGGTGGGTTGCTACACCCATTAGAAGTTCCACAGTGGAAGTGGGATAGTGTCTCGATGGATTTCATCGACGGGTTACCGAGATCGAGGAAGGGCAATACGGGAATTTGGGTTGTGGTAGACAGACTTACCAAGAGTGCCCATTTTATACCCGTAAAGAGTAAGAGGACCGCTCCATGGCTTGCTTCAGTCTATGTTAGAGAGATTGTTAGATTGCATGGCGTACCATCCAGCATTGTGAGTGATCGAGATCCTATTTTCACTAGTGAGTTTTGGAGAAGTTTGCAAGAGGCGGTAGGGACTCAGTTGTGTTTGAGCACCGCATATCATCCTCAGACGGACGGTCAGACCGAGAGGGTGAACCGTATCTTAGAAGATCTTTTGAGGCTTTGTATCTTGGATTTTGGAGGTACATGGGAAGAACATCTTCCTTTGGTGGAGTTCGCATATAATAACAGCTTTCAGTCCAGTATTGGTATGGCTCCTTTCGAAGCTCTTTATGGAAGGCCTTGTCGATCTCCTACATGTTGGTGGGAATCTACGGATAAGATCTTGCTTGGGCCGGATATGGTTAGAGAGACTTCAGAGAAGATTGATTTAATTCGAAAAAGGATGAAAGCAGCGCAAGATAGACAGAAATCTTATGCGGATCGGAGAAGGACGGATCTTGAGTTTGAGGTTGGGGACATGGTTTTTGTCAAAGTATCTCCATTGAGAAATGTTGTTCGCTTTGGGTCCGTAGGGAAGTTAGCACCGAGATTTGTTGGGCCGTTTCCTATTAAGGAAAGGATTGGACGGATGGCATATAGGGTGGAGTTGCCCGACAGACTTAGTGGTGTTCATGATGTATTCCATGTATCACATTTGAGGAAGTGCTTACATGAGACCGCGGAGGTGGTAGAGCCGAGCTTGCTTAGAGATGTAGAGGTAGAGCGTGATGCGACGATTCGACGAGCTCCTACTCGCATCCTTGGGTCAGAAACTAGGAAGTTGAGGAACAGAGAAGTTCAGCTAGTTAAAGTGCAATGGGGAGATGACGAAAGCAATGCTACTTGGGAGACGGAAGCAAAGATGCGTTCTTTGTATCCATTTCTTTTTGAGAGTATGTCTTTTAACTTCTCCTTTATTGCTTGTCTAGTACTTATCTTATCTTTAGTATATCCTCTCGCTAATACCTATGACCTTTAGATAGGGTAAAACCTATGGTTGAAACATGTGTTTGAAACATGTTATGGTTGATGGATGCATATGGATGCAATTGTTTGCTAGTGGTTGCTCGTGGATGCATATACACACACATTAGGCACTAGATCGGCTCAGTCACTTCATGTTGCATATTGCATAAATGGATGTGGTAGTTAGATTGATGGATGTATCATGGCTGTGTTATCATATGGATGATGCATTTTTGTGTATGGTTGTGCACGCATGTAGAAATTTGTATGTGTCAATAGGGTTTCGCATACATATTGGATGCATGGCACTATCATGGTTTGCATTAAGGAGGTTTACTGTATCAGTAACCGCCTGATTTTCGCATTAGGTAAGTACATATACACACACTTTTGCATATATCCATCCAGCATTTAGAATCTTGTAAGGACAATGATTGCTCGTGGATGATGCTTTGAGTAGATGGATGATTGGATGGTAGGATACGTTCTTCCTAACTTGAAGATTTCGGGGACGAAATCCTTTAAGGAGGGGAGAATGTAACAACCCGTATTTTCAATAACCTGTAATAACATAAATCGAGGCAGAATTTAATTCTAAAATGGGAATCAAGGGAAACGGGCTATGCCATTGTGTTCGTCTCGGAAAAATACGCGAAATAGAGTCCGAGTTTTCGAAAATCGGAGTCCGTATGACCAAGATATGGCCTCGCGAAGTTTCACGAAAATTCCCAAATTAAAGTATACTTAATTAAGTGAAATGGGTTGTGTAGATATATATATATATATATATATATTGATATATATATATATATATAATTGAAAATTTAATAAATAAATATGCAAAAATGCTCAAAACAGCGAATTGGGAGAGGGGAATAACCGAACCGGCCGATTTTTGAAGTCGACCCGAGCCCGCTGGGTCGACTAGGGGTTAATCCAGGGTGTTTGGCTGTCAACCCGTGGGCCGATTCGCTCAAGTGCAGATTTTGCATTTGAATGGTTCTCATGGTCCATCTTTAATCTAAAGGCCCTAGATGGTTCCTACACTTGACTTCTTCCCCAAGACATGCTTTGATGGCTTGGATTGAATCTAGGGTTAATCCTATGGCCTAAAACACTTGCCTAATCTATAAATAAGACCCTAACCTACCCTAATTCATTCATAATTAAACCTAGTGACTAAACTATGGCAAAATGCTAGCTCTCATGGCCTCCACTAATTTTATGAAGAGGGTTGCATACTAATCACTCTCTAATCAACTTCTAATCCCTTCTTAGCATCTTAATCTTCTTCATTTGGTGTTCAAAGTTGCTAGTTGTGAGTTTCTATCACTTTGATGATCTTTTGGTAAACTAATTAGATGAGATGTGATGAGATTTATGGTTTTGTATGTGGGTTAATGAGCTTTGAATCATATGATATGATGTTAGCATTAATCTTATGTTTATGCATGTTGAGTATGTAAGCTTATGCAAGTTTAATATGATGTATGTTATGTTTGCATGATGCTAAATATGCAAGTTGTGGGCTATGTAATCATATGCATGTTATGCAAGTTCATGGTAATATGCTATGCAAGTTACATGTTTGTTAATATGCAAGTTACATGTTTGTTAATATGCAAGTTACATGTATGTAAATATGCAAGTTACATGTTTGTTAATATGCAAGTTACATGTTTGTTAATATGCAAGTTACATGTATGTAAATATGCAAGTTACATGTTTCTTTATATGCAAGTTACATGTTTGTTAATATGCGAGTTACATGTATGTAAATATGCAAGTTACATGTTTATTAATATGCAAGTTCATGATGACACATTATGCAAGTCTATAAGCTAATATGCAAGTTTGTTATGCAAAATGAATATGTAAGTTATGTGACATATTATATGCAAGTTATGTGACATGTTATGCAAGTTCATATGCAAGTTATGTGTTTGTTAATATGCAAGATGGCACCTTTGAAACATGTTCATTCATATGCAAGTTGACACCTTTTATATGTGTTATATCATGAACGAAATTACGTGGGAACGATGGGGTAATTAAATGCATAAGTTAATAAGATTGTGTGAAATTAATATAATTATGCATAACACAAAATAAATAAACATAGTATGGGAATTTGCCTATTTGGTTAGGTGTACCCATACTATGTGTTGGGAATTTACCTATTGAGTTAGGTCTACCCCATGGGAATTTACCTATTAAGTTAGGTCTACCCATGTTAAGAAAACTTGATTAATTAGGGATAATTAATATAAAATTATGAGGGTGATTAATTAGGTGTAATTAATTGACTAAGACACGAGGTTGGACTCAGTTGTAGCGTAAAACTGCCCGGACCCAACCGGCTTAACCAGTTGCTACAAATGTTAGCCCAATGTGAGAGGTCTTAGGCACAAACTAAATACGTAATTAATGTAAAGACACGAGGTTAGACTCTGTTATGACATAAGGCTGCCCGGACCCAACCGGCTTAACCAGCGGTCATAAAAGACAGTCTAATGTGAGAGGTCTTTACAAAGGTTACGTTCTTAATTAATTAATTAAGAAACACTTAACCACATTAGCATGTAGAGGGACATGAGGGGTTAAGTGGGTGCCTCGGGTGGCATGAGAAAATCTAGTGGTTGCCTTGGGTGGCAATAGAAAATACGATTAGAATACTTAACCAAAATAGAACATGTAATTAAAACATGATTAAAGGGTTAAGTGGGATATACTAGAAAAAGGGACAAGCTTAGGTGGGTAGCTTGTGGAGGCCCATTTCAACCAGTAACCCATACGTATCTTTGTGGGCTCGACCCATGTCGAGGACGGGACACGCATACTGGGCTTGACTGTAAGAGGCAAACGGGTTAGCGGTGGCAACGCAAGTCCAACGGGCTTCATATGCGTGAGTGGGCCCGGGCTGGTAGGTAAGCCGTTGTTGCATCGAGTAGATATAAGCCGTGCACCTTTAGTTTCATCAGGTTGCCACATTGGGGAATGATACATCCCACGGTGGGGCCAGCACGGGTATCTACGTTAGGGAGCCGATCGAATGGGAAGTAGTGTGTACACCTAGTGGATTGTAGGGCCCCGTGGCGCCTACTTGGTCACCTAGGGGTACGCAGGTACTAATTAGTAAATTTTATAAGTCCTTGGGTGGGATCAACCTTTAAGTTAGGAACGACTGGTGTGGTGCAGTTTAGTAATTTACCTTAGGGAGGGTAGATGCGTCTTTATCCTTTATCTTCGTTTAGTTGACTGCTTAGGGTAGCCATTCATCCCTATATGTTACCGTATATCAGTTTATGTCTTCTCTGGTTACTTTAACGATTGTATCGTTAAAGTTATAGGACTCGCTCAGACTTATGTCTGACCCTGTTGTTTTTATCTTTTTCCCAACCCTCAGGTCCTACGGTGGATCCTAGCAGTAGTGGAGCTTGATCGGATTGCTGTTCCAGTCTTTAGGAGCTTGGATAGATGTAAAGCTCCAGTTATCCAGTTATCTTTTCTTTTGTTTGGCTATTGTATGAGAGTGGGATTATGTACTTCTTTATTTTGATGGATATTGTACTTGACCTTTATTGTGGTTTTATGATGTAACCAGACATGTTTTACTTCCGCTGTTATGAGATGATGTTTTAAAATTTCAAGTACTATTTATATCTGTCTTGTTGTAATTTTTCTGTTCTATATTCACTAAAATACTCCACCGATGCTATGGCATTCCCTTAGTGAGTGATCATAGCGGGAGTGGGGTGTTACAACTACTATGCTTAGATATAATAGACAAAGATGCAGCCACTTTTTTTTCTTAGATTTCCATCCTTTCCAAAGTTTACCACATGAATATTTAACCCTTTTTGTTTTAATATGCAGCAAAAATTTTGCCCTACGTTGGAAATTAGAAAAGAAATATCCTATTTGGGTTAAAGGAGAAAGTAATATGTCCATGATGTATTGCTATTATCTATTTTATGCTGGCAGTTCAATTTTTGGCTTAGCTTAAGGCTACATGTAGACATACCAGTTGTATTGATATGTCCATGTATACATAGAATTTTAACTTTAAAAGATTACATTAATTTTCTTAAGTAATAAGGAATCAAGTTCTAACTAAAATAATAATATCTTCTCATTATCCTAATATATAAAATACAATAAGTAATATATTTACTATAATACATGCATATATATATATATATATATATATATATATATGCATACATAAGCTTTTGAAAAGTTACTTAAGTTTGTTATTACTATAATTTAATTCCATTTTAACTTATTATAACCAATGTTTATCATCAAACAAAGTCGGTTAAAAAGTGGGACATTACAATGAAAGTCACTTGTGATAGGTTCTAGGATACTGAGAGAGAACCAGTTGAAACCCAAGTTTTCTAAATATCATTTCTAGAGAGAAGAAGTTAGGTTTTTGGGGAATATCAGGCAAAGGTTTAGCAGTAGATGCTGCGAAGATCAAGGCAAAAAGGAATGGAAAGTACCTCGAAACGCTATGGTGGTTAGAAGCTTTCTTGGGTTGGCGAGGTATTACCAAAAGTTTGAAAGGACTTCACAAAGATTGCTACTCCTTTAACTCAACCGACGAAGATGAATTGGTATTTTCTGGGAGTAATAAGTGCGATGTGGCTTTTAAGAAATTAAAGGAAGCACTGACTAGCGCGCCAATTCTTATTATACTCGATGGCTGAAAGGTGTTCACAGTTTACACTAATGCCTACAGAACCAGTTTAGGAGTGGTTCTTATGCAAGAAGGAAGGGGTGGTACTTATGCCAGTAGACAACTCAAGGACCCTGAGAAAAGATATCCAGTACATGACCTAGAATTAGCCGTAGTAGTGTTCGCCTTAGAGATGTGGAGGCATTGCCTTTTAGGGGAGAAGTTCGATCTTTTCACTAACCATAAATCCCTAAAATATTTATTCTCTCAACGTGAATTGAATTTAAACAACAATGATGGATGGAGTATATTGCCTCTTTTGATTTTATGATCCAGCTTACTTTAAGGAAAGGGAACGTCATAGCTAATGCGTTGAGTAGAACATATGCATCTTTAAATGCAATTTTGTAATGCAAACGGTTGGAGTTCCTCTCTAACTTCAACTTACTACCCCCGTCGGTAGCTTCTAGTAGTTTTATTGGAGTTATGCTCATAAACCCGTCATAAGGGAAAAAAAAATACAAAGTATGTAAGATCTTGATGAAGGAAGAAGAATCCTGAAGGAGAAAGTGGGGAAGAAGGAGACCTTTCCTCATTCAGTTAGATAATCACTAGGCAACAACAAAAGTTTGCTTAGGCACAGACGATTTTGTGTCCCTAAGGCCGAGGAGTTAAGAAAGGAAATTTTAGAGGAGTGCCATAGGTCGAAGATGACCATACACCCCCGTGGAGATAAAACGTATAAGGATATGAAGAGAAATCTCCATTGGGAAGCGATGAAAAGAAAGATAGTTGAGTTTGTCACTAAGAGTCTAACGTGCCAGAAAGTGAAAGCAGAGCAAGGAAGACCTGGAGGGTTAATGTTACCTTTAGAAGTACCATATGGAAGTAGGAACGTGTTTCCATGGATTTTGTGGATGGGCTTCCAAGAAGTCAAAAGGAAAATGAGGCTATTTTGGTTATAGTAGACCATATGACCAAGAGTGCACACTTTATACTTGTCAGGAAGAACAGAACTGTGACCTCATTGGTCCAGCTGTATATCAGAGAGATAGTCAGATTGCATGATATTCCATCTAGTATAATGAGCGATCAAGACTCCTTATTCACAAGTGAGTTTTGGAGAAGTTTACAAGAAGGACTAGGAATAACACTCAACTTAAGTATACCTTATCACCCGCAAACCAATAGCCAGACGGATAGAGTAAATCGAACCCTAGAAGACTTGCTCAGAGTATGCATTATCGACGTTGGAGCAATTTGGGAGCATCACCTACCACCTGTGGAGTTTACATATAGCAATAAGTTTTCAAGCAGTGATCAATATGACCCCTTTTGAAGCGCTTTATGAGAGGCCATGCAAATCGCCCATTTGTTGGTGGGAAACTACCAACAAGGTTCTACTCGGACCAGACTTCATATGTGATTCCACGAAGAAGATTTTCTTGATTAGGGAGAGGATGAAGGAAACAAAATACTACCAGAAATCATATGCTGATAAGAGGAGGAAGGAACCTGAGTTCAGTATAAGAGACTTGGTATTCATCAAGGTTTCTCCATCGAGAGAATAAGATCTTTGGCTTAGGAAGTGGATCTTCCTGAATGACCATCAGGGATCCATAATGTTTTTCATGTATCTCATTTGAAAAAGTACCTTCATGATTCTGCTATTAGACTCGAGCTGGACGAGTTTGGGGACATAGGAAAACTCGAGTTGGAGTCCAGGTTTTCCCCATGCAACTGCAAAGATTATAGAGCACGGAATCAAGAGACTCCACAAATAGACCATTTTCCTTGTTCGATACTATGGGGAAATAACCATGCGGAAAGCACCTGAGAGACTGAGGACAAGATGAGACCGACCCATCCAGAGCTTTTCTAGGGTAATTTTCCTCTAAATTACTTTTATGGATTGATTGTAGTTGCTAGATTGTATGTTAGGGTAATAGATGCAACACAATTACTCAATGCAGTCATATAGAAATATATGCATATTATGATGTTTTGCATAATCACTGCGAGTCATGCATGTTTATGGATGAATTAAAAATAACATGGGTGTATAACATGGATGTTTAGAACGAGTTGTGTTTTTCACCCTTCAGACAGATTTTAGGACGAAATCTATTTGAAGGGGGAAGACTGTAACATCCTGTAAAAATATACCTAAACAAGCTTAAGATAATCTAACTAAAAATAAATAATAATAAGTAATGAAAACAACAATAAAATAATAATATATTAATGGGTTGAAGAATGAAATTTTACAACATTAGGAATTTAGCCACGAAAATATCGTATTTATATTCGTGGAGAGATTCTGATTAATTTTCATATATTATATGTTAGCATCTGAGTCCGTATGATGGATTTACAATTATAAGATGGTGTACGTTAATATATATGGAATAACGTTTGAAATTTGAATTGTACTATAAATATATGGAATAAAATATAACTAATTAATGGATGATTAGAATATTTCATTCAATTCAAAATTGTGTGTATATACATACAGTTGGGGACGAGAATATTGTTTGAAAGATAAGATCTAGTTAAATATAAATAACATTATATAAAACATCTTCCTCGCAATCAACGCAGGACACTGGCCATTTTCACGACCAGAAGGTCGACCTCCCCTCCTAGAGGGGGTGTCGACTGCCTTCCTAGGGAGGGTGTAGAGTGCCTGGTGCGGCCAGAGCCCAGTGAGGGTTGATTTGGATGGTGTTTTAGGTTGGTTTTTATAAAATAAATAGCCTAGTTTAAATCTATGTTAATCTAACGGTTTCTATTCATCTACACACCTATAAATACCAACTAACTCCCCTCGCAAATCTCTAAACCCTCTCATTCTATGTGCATCCATTCTGCTACTAACATTCCATGAATTTAGGTTTCTTTTTCTATCTCTAACCTACTTCATTTCCAATCTAATTCTATTTAGTTCATATTCTATAATTGTCTATAATTTATACATGAGATTCAAATCTATATGAATCTCTTATATAGATCTGCTGTAGAATCGAAGAACGGTGATTTCCGCATTCAAATCAGTATTATCTCTTCTACAAAATCTCTGTGAGTGGAAATAATACTTATTTAGGTTAAATTCTACATTTTTTAGATTTTCATATCAATTTGTATGCCAAAGGAGGTTTGGTTTCACGATAACATCATATTATAAAATCCCCAAATCTCATAATTTTGTATATACCACAAAGTTGTCAATCAGTATTTGGGTTTGTGAATTGTTTGGGTTATGAATGAAGAATAGTCTAGTAATATTACTTTTGTTTAGTTTGATTTAACTTTTTAAATTAAAAAGTGTTGTGATGTGAAAAAAATTAAAGATTTGATTTGGTTATATTATTTGAATAAGCTTACATTTCCATTCTAAAATGGATAATTTGAACATATTCAGATTTGAAATAAATCAAATATTAATATTTTTATGTACAACATAGACAAGGGTAAATTGGATTAAACAGAGGTCTATGTATATATGTATATCCACATGTATATGTGTGTGTATATATATGTATATATGTTAAATATGTGTGTGTATGTATGTAATTATTCCATATTCCTTATTCATTTCAAGCCCAGGATACAAGGTTTGATAGTTATGTTGTTATTTTTCCCATTTTCTTCAATTATTAATTATGCCATGTATTTAGTAGTTTGATGTGGAAATTAGGCTCGTATACCTTTGATGTGGACCGGATTTCCAATTTACACCATTAAAACGTTTCTTCATTCGAACGGAAATTAGCGTTTATGGTACGCATTAAATATTATATTTATATAGCGTAATCAACATAACCAACGTAATAATGATGTAATAAATATTTAGAATATGGTTAGAATTTTAAATGCCCCTATATGAATTATTGCTTGTGTGTGTGTAAAAAATGGCTTAATTATAAATATATATATATATATTAAATAATGACACATAGACACGAGGTTAGTCGTCAGTTGTGGTAGAAGTCCGCCGAGAACAAACCGGCAAATACAGCAACCACAAGTGAGTTTGGCTAATGTGAGAGGTCTGCGTGCCATGGGCCATTTAACTTAGTACACTATGGCACGAGGTTAAAACCGCTCATAGTAGAAGCCATCTGGGAACCGCCTGACATATCCAGCATCTACAAGTAGACAGTTTAATGTGAGAGGTATAGTGTATATATATATGCCTATTGTTTGTGTAAATAAGTAGGCTTGCTACGCCTTGAGAAGCCCTTAAGTGGATGACTTTCTTCTTATCTAGTTTGAGACTTAAGTGGTCAAAGACTAGGACCATTTTGAAGGTTTATTCCTTATATTTGGTCCAAAGTCATGGGACTCTCCCTTATTAGATTCGAAGTTTGTCTACGGGTCCTTCTCGAAAAAGTGGTTTAGTCGTGGCGATAACAGAGTAGGGTAGTTTACCGGAGTTCCCACTTCCTCTAAGAGCTATGTGAGGGCCAACCTAGGGACATGTTTGGTATACGTGGGATATAACATGCTATTTAATTAACCAACCGTCTAAG
Source organism: Allium sativum (assembly GCA_030737875.1). Classification (NCBI taxonomy): domain Eukaryota; kingdom Viridiplantae; phylum Streptophyta; class Magnoliopsida; order Asparagales; family Amaryllidaceae; genus Allium; species Allium sativum. The sequence goes on along the minus strand of CM060909.1, from coordinate 972,944,513 downwards.
GGAAGTCTTAAGCGACATAGGTCTACTACTGTAATATCTATTAAGTAGTAACATGAGGCATTAGTCGGAGGGGTCTTAAATGGCTATTTGTGGCCCTACCCTAAACCGGTACTAAGCGGCGAGGTACTGCTTCTCATATTACTTGTGAGAATGTAAATTTATAGGAACATTGATGTGCTAGGACGGGGTCTTAAATGGCTAGGGTCCGCCTTAGGGTCATAAGAGATCATAATAATCCACCCGTAATAAACATACTAGAATGGGCCTTAAGTTACGAGAATGTCCAACTCGTTGGTTCTTCACCCTAAATGCATTAATGAAGATCTTAAGTGATCGACACGGATATCCATTTCATTAATTAAATTATTTCTTTATTTGTGTGTACTTGTGTGTTTCTTAGACATAGCTTGGCATATATAACCTGCCAAATCTATAGTATAGTCTTTAAACACATTTACTTTTATTCAACGAAACTTTTTGTTCAGACCCCCTCTCCTTAACATGTCCAATAGGGTAATAGGTGAGGTAGCGACTTGATGGACGAAACGATGATGGAGCTTGAAGAAGGCAGATAGATCTCTATATTGCTATTAGTTATTATTGCTTTGTTATTGTTAGAAACTTTGGATAATGAATAGCGATGATGTACCATTATAAACAAATGTATTTGACAATTTGTATTTGGATCAATGGGTTTTAGCAATGACACATCTTATTTTATTATTATACTTTTTCATTCTGCTGGGTGAGATTCCACCACGTTATATTATTTGTTTTTCTACGCAAATGTAATTCCTTACAGGTTTCGACGACCCATTTAGAGTGGCTATGAGTTTCGATAGGCCTTTTCAAGGTCGAAATTTAGGTCTACTCTGGGCGGGTTGTTACAGTGAGTCTCTTCCACATTCTAGTCAAAAAATTAATTCTAATGACCTCAAAAGATCCATCTTTATCTAATTGGCACCTGGGTTTTCATATTTATTTGCTATTCCTCTAACTCCTTTAATGTTGTAATATAACACTAAAGGAACTTTTTTATGTTTATGTACGTAGGAAGCAACATTAATATTTTATTTAATTAATCATGAAATAGTTAGAAGAGTGAAGCATGGACTCAACACTTTATACCAATTTTTTACTTGACTGACTATTTATATCTCCTGATTCTTACTCAGTGGTAATTATTAATAACCAACACTTGAAAAGTCGTGTGACTTAGTGCAGGATCTTTATATATGGAATATAGCGGAATTGACTATGATATTCTAACTTGTCTAATACAATAGTTATGCAAGTAAATATTAACTAATATAAAATATCACAAATAAATAAATGCAGTAAGTAAGATGACACAAAGAATTTTATACTGGCTTGGACTTCCCGTCCTACGTCCAGTCCCAGAGTCCTTCTGGAATTCTACTATCAACAACCTCTCTTCACCAGGAGGAACAGGTTCACAACAATCCGAGCCCCAACAAGGATTTCTCCCTGAGCACCGACACAGGACTTTAATAAACAATAAGAGTTTGACTTCTGCTCGTGTTTTTGAACAACACTGAATAGCCAACGTGTAACAGCCCGCATTTTTACGTATCAGAAGATCGCAAAATATTTTAATTTTATTCCCTGAGGGTTGGATCATTCTCATCTTTTATTATGTTGCTTATGGGAATGTGAGACATGTCCATAATTTTTACCGATTTTGTTTGTGACCTTTTTGCCCCTGTCAGTCTTGCATAGGGCATAACTTTTGACTAAGGTCGAATCAGAGGGTGAGACCTGTGCCATTGGAAAGGAATTGATGATTGCCTTTTCGTAGAGTGGTTACATTAAGGATTTGGCTCAACGGTTTGGGAGAAATCGCTGTTTTAAGGTTTTTCAGTTGGCTGTTCAGGTTTGGAGAGCCTAATGTGTTTAATTGGGGAGGCTCATTAGTGGGCTGATGGAATCCTATAAATAGGGGGTGAGAGTGGAGGGAAAAGGTTTACTTTCCCATTCTCTAATTTGGAGGCATTGATCTCCTTCTTCTTCTAACACCTTTCCACCATTAAAAATCCAAATCTAAGGAGGGAAATCATAGATCTACACCGTTGGAGGCTAGATCTACATCATTTCAGAGGTGAATCCATCGGATCGAGGAGTTTGGTTCGAATTGCTCGCTGTCCGGATTCATAATTCTATCATTTTAGCTTGTACTGGAGAATCAGTGAGTGGATTACATCTCTCATATGGATTCAATAAAGTGTATGGGTAATAGATCATGTTTTTCATCAAATTCAAGTGTTTTTCCTTAGATCCATGCATTGGTAAGTTCACTTTCATATAGATCAACCTAGGATCTGAATTAGCAAGTTTAGATAGGTAATTTCTATGATATTTCATAAGAATGTGCAAGTTGGATCCTTGGTTTTTTTCATATGCATATTTGTGGTGATTTAGGTGAATTTGACATTATCATGGATAGAATTGTCATATTGATGATATTGTTGATTTCATAACATGTTTGTAATCCTTTTGGATGAATTGGACAAGTTAGTTTTGTCGGATTTATCGTTTGGCGAAGTTTTGGTCGAAATCGAAGTTGAATTGCAATATGCAAGTTTTGGATCAGACCAAAGTTGGATCGGACCGAAGTTGGGTCGGACCGTAGTTGGGTCGGACCGATGTTGAGTCGGACCGAAGTTGGGTCGGACCAAAGTTGGGTCGGACGAAAGTTGGGTCGGACTAAAGTTGGGGCGGGTCGGACCAAAGTTGGGCCGGACATAAGTTGGGTCAGACCAAAGTGGGTCGGCCTATTCTGGTCATCCATTTTTGCCATTTCTGGTCGGCTGTTTCTGGTTGGACACTTCCGGTGATGATGTGACTTCAAAATGAATTCAATTGGGAAGTTTGGAAGTGTTGAAAAGTGTTTTTTGTTCATTGTATGCAACAAATGGGGAGACAACTCAAGGATGTATTGAGTTCGTGTGAAGTGACAGTTCTAAGGTGTTCTGAGCTAATTAATAGTCGTAATTGATAACGACTAGAGAGGAGAAGGCCGAGGAATTATCTTTGTCATAGGTTCTAGCAGACTCAAAGCAGAGGTACAATTGAAGACCAATTGTAGGTCGAGTGCTTTGGGCGTTGTGTATGACCTAGATACGTGTTGAGTATAGCGTGTAGCATGTATTGAGTACAACATGTGGAGTTTTGCAAGAACCGGGGCGTCGTGTGTGGTCCTTCACAATTGACGACAAATTGCTAGCCAATCATGCGATAACGAAGTTTCCAAAGCTAGGTTGGCGGTGATAGCCAGAGCCAGTTATGGACGTTTGAATGCATGTTGTGATCATGATTGAGTTGCTTTGCCATATATGAATGGATACTTTAATTGTCGTGAGTGAATTGTTATTCCTTTGGGTATATGGATTGTAAGGCTATCACTGTCATGTAATGGAGAAGGAAATTAAGAGTTCTTCTCTGAAGCTGAGTAGATTAGTTGATTATTTACCCATTCTGGTATACTTTATTGATGAAGTTTGTTAGCTGTTTTATCGCTCACTAAGACTGTTGTCTGACTCAAGTTTTATCTTTCCTCTTATTACCTTGGGCTGTTCATCCGGTTGTGGATGGGCAGACTGAGTAACAAGTGGCAGGTATTGCTTTAGTGAGGGCGACGATGCTGATCGATGGCAAGCAGGAGGCTCACATACCAGTTTTATTACTATCTAGTATTTGTTTCCACTGTTTGCTATTTCTCTGAGTGTTGTAGTGAGGCAAATTGTACAAACACTATTGTTGTTATCCACGTGTATGGAAAATACTTTCTAGTTGTCATTAAAGTTTAGTGTTTTCTGCTTCACTATCACTACCTATTGTATATGTTCTATTATATTTTATCCTTACGCTGTGAGTTTACGACAAGTTTCATTTATCTACCATACCTTGATGATCGTTCATAGCTGCCTGGCACACCTTTCAGCGCATTATTCCTCTTGTATAGTGCAGGGGTTGTGGGTGGTCATCACATTTGGTATCAGAACTCTGGTTAACATTTTAACCAAAGTTCAAAGACGTAATAACGTATGAGATACGTACTTGTAGATTTTAGTTGGATGCTTACTATATATATTAGCGTATATAGTAGTAGCGGTTGTATTCTTTAGCAGTTTTTCTTGGAAGTGGCTAATTATTCTAAATTGCAGATTTATAATGAGTAGATGGTCATCAAGACACGCTACTAGGGAAGCTAATACTGGAGGGGGTAATGGCGGGGAACAAGACTACCCAGCCATGTTTGAAGCTATGATTGAAGCATGCCTTCAAAGGAACCATGCTCTAGTGGCAGCTACGGTTGATGTTGGAGTCCGAGTGCCTAAAGCTGTAGAATTTACAAAGCTATGCAAAGACTTTTCTTCATTGGGAGGAAAACAGTTCAAAGGCACTGAGCCATTTGAAGAAATCCAGAGGTGGATGGATACTTGTGTTAGGATTTTCAAAGACATGGTCAGTTGGTGGTCTGGTCGGTCCGAAGGATGAGGAGCGGATCGGTCTAGTACCGGGTCGGTTCGGTCCATAGAGGAGTGGGTCGGATCGGCCAACTGAGTAGAAAATGAATCGAGTGAAGCTGACCGGGTCGGTCACAAGAGTTGGATCGGGTCGACTATATCAAGGTTGGCTGTGATGAGGTGTTTGTTTTGGGTCGGCCGGTTCCAAAAGACTAAGCGGGTCGGTCTCAAGTGGTAGAGGCAGGTCGGTCAGTTGTGAGGCTTTGGTGAGAAGCATCATTGGGTTGGTCAGCCTAGGATTTTTGGGTCGGTCGGGTCAAGTGGGTCGGTCGGGTATCCAGGCCGATCGGTGAAGTTGGAGGAGTTTTTAGCAGTGCTTCTAAACGCTTTGGTGGATGGCCTAGGTGTTATGGCCTATTTCCTGAGCTTGTGTGTCGCTTGTGTTCGGAAATCGAGATATGTGATAGACCTTTCATAGTAAGTAATCCAATTGGGGGTTCATCAAATCTGTGCATGATTTGCCGAGGTCTAGTGTTGTCGAGTCATGGTTGCTCTTTTGTGTGTGATTGCTTTTTCTTAACTTTGCTGAGTTTGGGATCATCTTGGGCATGGATTGGCTCAAGATTTATGCGACAAGGGTGAATTACGAGAAGCTAGATGTAAGAGTCGGGGATGTGGAAGGGTGAAAGGTGTTGAAAAAGTGTAAGCTCGAAGAGGGTGTCTTCGTTAGCTATCTATATTCGCTTGTGATTCCACAAGAAGGCTTATCATCTGTGTTGATCACTAATGAGTATGAGGATATCTTTAACGAGGTCAAAGGGTTACCGTCGCATCATGAGATCGAGTTTAGGATCGATTTGGTCGAGCTGTTAGACCAATTGTTATACCTCTTAGGTGGATGGTGCCTAAGGAACAGCGAGAGTTGGAGGTGCAAGTTCGTGACCTTCTAAGGATGGGATTCAATCGGAGAAGTGTTTCCGAATAGGGTGCACCGGCCGTGTTTGCAACCAAGGCAAATGGATCGTTAAGATTGTGTGTGGACTATCGTGAGCTGAACAAGGTGACTAAGAAGAACAAGTATCTGTTGCCAAGGATTGATGACTTGTTCGATCGGCTTCACGAAGCCAAAGTGTTTTCTCAGATGGATTTGGCAAAGGGATTTCACCAATTGAGGGTAGCTAAGGATAGTGTACCAAAGACTGCTTTTAGGACACCATCCAACTTCTTCGAGTGGTTGCTGATGCTATTAGGGTTGACTAACGCGCCAGCGTATTTCATGGATCTTATGAATAGGGTATTCAGAGATCAGTTGAATAAGTTTGTTCTTGTGTTCGTGGATGATATTCTGGTTTACTCTAAGAATGAGGAAGAACACAAGACACACTTACAAGTTGTGTTAGAGATCTTGCGCAAGCGTCAGTTGAAGGCTAGGTTCTCGAAGTGTCACTTCTGGAAGGATGAAGTGAGGTTCTTAGGTCATGTTGTTTCTGGAAATGGGATAGCGGTTAACCCCGCTAAGGTGGCAGCAATCCAGGACCAGGATAGACCTAAGAATGCGACAGATGTTCGGAGTTTCCTTGGGTTGGCAGGATATTACTGACGGTTTACCAAGGATTTCTCCAAGACAGTTACATCGTTGATAGGATTGACGAAGAAGAATCAAGTGTTCACATGGGATGCGAAGTGTGAACAACCATTCAAAATCCTGAAGGAGAGATTGACAAGTTCTCCTGTGTTGACCATTCCATGGGAATAAAAAGATGGTGGTATACACCGATGCATGTGGTACTGGGCTTGGAGCAGTGCTAATGCAAAAGAATAAGGTTGTGGCCTACGCGAATCGACAGCTAAAGTGGCATGAGAATAATTACCCAACTCATGATTTGGAGTTGGCAGCGATTGTGTTTGCTTTGAAGATGTGGAGACATTACCTGTTGGGAGTCTGATTCGAGTTGTTTACGGATCAAAAGTCGTTGAAGTATCTTCTCTCCCAAAAGGATTTGAATCTTCGGCAGCAATGATGGTTAGAGTTTCTAGCATCGTATGATTTTGATATAGCCTATACTCCTAGTAAAGGTAACGCAGTTGCAGATGCATTAAGTCGAAGACATGCAACTTTAGGAGTGACGTTTTCAGAATGGAAGAGCCTTGATTATTTGGCAAGGTTTGATTTCAGGCCAAGGTGTGATTTGGAACCTGAAATGTTGGCAAGCTTATTGATAAGACCCACTCTCAACGAAAGGATTGGAGAGAGCCAAAAGCGAGATGCAAGATTGTCGAGTTTATCTAGAAGCTAGAACCAGAAGATAAAGAGTTCGAAGTCAATCGAGAAGGTTGGCTTCAGAAGCAAGAGCGGTTAGTTGTTCGTGATATTGATGGATTAAGAGATTAGGTTCTGATAGAATGTCATCACTCGAAGTTGACGATTCATCCCGGTGATAACAAGATGTATCAGGACATGAAGTGAGTCTGCTACTAGGAGGGGACAAAGCGAGATATTGGAAAGTTCATTTCCAAGTGCATGAACTGTCAGTTAGTGAAAGTTGAACAGGAGAAGCCGAGTGGTTTGCTTCAACCATTATAATTTTTTACATGAAAGTGGGAACAAGTATCGATGGATTTTATTGATGTACTACCTAGAACCAGGACAGGAAATGAATGGATTTAGGTCATTGTGGATCGCTTGAACAAAAGTGCAAGATTCATTTCTGTCAAGTCGACTAGGACAGCGTTGAAGCTGGCTGAACTTTATGTGAAATGGATTGTTAGATTCCACGGCGTCCTAAAGAGTATAGTGAGTGATCGACATCCATTATTTACTAGCAAATTTTGGAAGAGTTTGCAAGAAGCTTTGGGAATCGAGTTGTGCTTGAGTATGACATATCATCCCCAAACTGTTGGTCATACCGAGAGAGTTGTTGACCCGCCTTTTGTCAAGGCCGTCAACCCATGGACCCATCACAGGATCGCTCAGAGCTCGAGCATGGGCTTGGACATGCACGGACATTCATGGCTCGAAGCACATTGGCTCAAGGGCTTTTGGATCGAAATATTTCAGCTCAAAATACCCAGGCTAGATGGTCTTGAGATCATCTTACACTACAACAATGACTTGGTCATGAGATCTATTTAATAGCCTACTTACTTGGTCCAACTACCTATTCTAAATCCGATAAACTCGGATCTAGCTACGTTTATGCTGCCACATATTAGAGGGAACTACTCCACGTAATCAGGACTCAGCTCCATTATCTGCAATTCACATGGATCAACTGACTCATGGCACCTCCAATTATTGAAGCCTACTGCCTATAAATACACCAAGCAATACAACAAAGAGGGAATCTTCTTCGGCTTAGATTAGAGCCTAACTCTTTGGCTCGTGCATGACTCAATCATGGCTGCCAACTACTTTCATCACGAAAAACTTGCTATATTCCTCAAAAACGATTATGTAATAGAGATCCTGACGCTCTCATTCATTGAATCTCCGATTTTATGATATATTATGAGATTATAAGGTGGACATAGGCTCGTTAACGCTGAACCACTATAAAAATGCTGTTGTCTTGCTTTTTCTCACTTTATCTGATACTTCTTCGTATATCATGCTCATATCTGACTTTTGGTCGTTGATGACCACGTTTTGGCCTCAACAGTATGGTGCTTTCACTGAGAAATGAATTTTCAACATCTTAAGGGTTTTGCTCAACTTTTGGATCACCAAGTTCAAGACAAAATCCTATTTTCAGTCATTTTCAGCAGCCATGGTTTCCAATACTTCTGCACATGCTTTGGAAAGAAGAAGCAGCAACATCTGCATAAAAAAAACTGTTTTTATTCAGTTCTGGGTTCGACCCCAGTTGGGTTGACCCTTCTTGGGTCGACATCGACCCGACCAGAGAACCAGTCAATAGGAATTGCACTTTGGAAAGCTCCCAGTATGTAGCTTGCCCCAGAGCAGGTCATGGGTCGAGGTGAGATCAGTTCGAACAGCCATCGTCGTAACGATGTTCAAGTCTAGGTCGATCGACTTCGGATCGACCAACTCGTCTGAAGCTCTCCAGGTTGACCGACTCCTCTAAAGACTCTAGGTCGACCTGCTTCGAACCAACTTTTCCAGAAATACCGGCCCGAATTACTAGTCATTTCTGAAGTCTTGCACATCGACCCGAGATGTTCGTCATTTTTAGAAAACAAAATACATTTTTCTGATCGTTTCAGAAAAGGCTTCATCTTTCGAAAACGAATGAAACGAGCGGTGCTCACCTGTTCGACCTAACCGGTTAGGTCGATCGTTGTCGGGACTGTGGGGCCCCGGACCCCCACTGGCGCTGCGCCCAGATCCACTTGACGGCTCGCCTTCGGCTCGACATATATTTTGGCCAACAATAATCCTAAAGACTTATCATCCAAGATTCGATGGATCATCTGAGAATATCAACAGAAGATGGTAGCAACTGGGATTTTTCCAAGAGCCATCACTCCTATTTACTAAGGTTATTCAATCTTGATTGACTGCTTCAGTCTTGCTCGAAGATCGACGAGTTAAAAGTTTGAAACACTCGACCCATGAGGCTGATTAATCATTTATACATCAGCTCTCATTCCCCGAAGTGGGATCAAAGACATAGCGGCGAATACACGAGACATGTCTACATTCCTAGCCTCCGTATCCCACTTCCTGCATGGAAAAGGCAAGGCTTCTATAAGCATGGATCCATTGTTCTCCTGTCGATCACCGCCTTAGCACCGACAAGATGAGATGCCACCATTAGCGGTTCTGATCTGACTACCTGACCTTTATTCCTTGCCCTCGACGTGGGGGCAAGAAGGCGATTCAAAGGAAACACTCCCTCGTCATCCACCCACAAAGGCCGCTTGATTACCTTTTTTATCCCAGTACCCCGATCAAGGTCTGATCGTTCTTGGCATTGCCGCCCCATAAGGATTTGAAAAGACTTCCTTCATCAATTAAAGCTTCAACGATCATCACCTATCAGAAATGGGACAAGTCAGAATGGGATGGCAAAGGATATGCGATACCATTCTCATTCTGAATAATACTCATTCCCTTAACAAGATTATTTTTTACCCATTTCTTTTATCTTTACATGCTTCATGAGTAATTTATGTGACTAATAACTCTTATGAATTTATGTGTGAATGATATAGGTAACAGAGTCTGGTACTGATCATACTTCCAATACCTACATGCCGAACTGCAAAGCATTGCCATAATGAGCCTGACTGAAGCGCTCGTTTGTAGAACCACATCATCCGTCCGAGAAAAGTTACACAGCTCAAGATGGATCTGACATGACCACCCACTACCCGGCTCATGTGTGGCATGACTCAAGACAATTATGCATCGACTTTTGCCTTTCAAAGTCCAAATCTGACTTAGAATGGACGTGGTTCGACAATCCATATAGCAAGATCCTATGTTTGACACCATCGGATTTCGTGGATCCAAATAGAAGAGGCAGCATCGCCCATCAACATACTTATTTTCCAATCATGCATTTTGCCTTTACATGCTTCTTGATTTATTGACATGATTAACTCATGCAAATTCGTATATGAATGTTGTAGGTACCCGAGGTTTGGTACCAACCACTCCTTCCATAATTTGATCGGAGGAATGTAAAGCTTTGGCAAATGTGGTTCGTCTAATCACCTACTTACTCTTGGTTTGATGCCAACAATCTGAAGTAAAAGACGTTCGACCATTCATTCACCGACTTTTTTCCCTTGACGTGGGGGCAAGAGAATAAACGCATATGATTTCAACATGTGTTATCTATATATGGACATACTAATGAGGCCTCCTCAGCATTTAGCCATTGATTCGCCATGCAAGACATAGAAATGTATTCGGGTGTGACATAACCACTCATTAGATCGATGACTCTATCTCTTGATCTGACGGGAAGTGTGCAACAGTGACGGTACAATCCCATGAACGATATACCTTTTGCCTTCGATGTGGGGGCAAAAGAGAAATGTTAAGACGAGGATGAATATGACTCGACTGCTCTCCAAAGATGTATCTAACTCTTTCCCATGCTTCCGAAGGGAGGAGTATAAACTCAATAGTGGTGTGAACCGACCATCCCTGATGGTGACCTTGGCCCTTGACGTGGGAGACAAGGGACGATGCCAAGGCAAATATGACCCGACTGACTCTAATCCTTAGAGCTTGGATAGGAGTATAAACTTAGGACGAGTGTGACAGGCACGCCAAGATTTAAGACCACTCGATCCACAACTCTAACCCAAACTGACTTTGGGAGAGTATAAAGGACGAGCCACGACGTCCATAACTCTAACTCTCACGACTTGAGAGAGAGGATAAACGTATTGGGTTAGTGTGAATGGTGCACCATGACTTAAGACCATTAAACCCAGAACTCTAACTCTCACGACCTGGGAGAGAGTATAAAGGACAATGCTGCGACGTGCATGCAATCTCCATCGCCCTCAGACTGAGGACAGGATTATAAAAGGCTTACGGACCGAACGTCCAAGCGACTTAACCCGGTTCCCACCAATGCTGGGGGCATGAGCATAGATTTCCGAGTTAACTTCAAACACGCTTCGGACACGACCCGTGTTTCAAAGTTAAATAGAGGCTACAGACACTATACCTCCAAACTACGACACTCGACACTTTGACATTTAATAATTCTATGCTAGATAGATTAGCACTCAACATGTTTTCATTTCGAGCCACAATTATTTGTGACTTAAAGATCGACTTAGTAGCTTGTAAGACTAAGCTAACTATTCTTTTTCGAATTGCAAGATTATGTATAGATATAAAGCAAAGACACGAGGGATACACTTGCATACAACAACAAACGGGTCGTGTTCGAAGGACTGACGTCGACTTTCAATGCTAAACTTCTCACACGACTCAATGTGACGACTGAAAGGAGGCATTGAGAGTGGGAGGTTCATCAACACATCACACGACCTATGCCAATGACCGAATGAGGGCCTTAAGAGTGATATATGAAATCAACACACATACCCATATGTGACGGACTATAGCCCAAGTACAATGATGAGTTTCACATTGCCGCATGTGGACCACGAAAGAGATGTAGAGTGACCATTCATTGACTGGTCCCAACCTACTTCCCAATTGGGAGGGGAGGAATGAAAGCATTCAAAGTGACTACAGCCTGACCTCTTGCAGCCCAACTTCGATCCTTAGAGCTCGCATGGGAGAGCTGAAACCAGTATGGGTTGAATACAAATCATTTTGCATCCAAATCTAACTCACGACTTGATGAGGAAGTATGAATCCTGAGAAGACATGGATTTGAAGTCCACTACTCAGTCAATCCCCCAATGACTAGGGACGAAGAGTGCAAGCCATGAAAGGCATGAATCTACTACTCGACTACTCTATGCACATTTTCAACTTCTTAAATTTTCATAGAATCCCAAACTACAACAAAAAATGATGACCTCAATGGAATCGAGCATGAAGAACAAACTCAATAAGAGTATGATGACTATTTTGGACTATTTACAAAGGGAGGTCGACTAACTCCATAATGACGTTCATTCGCTTGTATTTTTTATGAGCTTACTCAAGTCTGCGACTAATCAGATAAGAGTAACTAAGTTCATTGACGCTCAATGAAATGATCCTCACTTTCTGACTAAAGTAAAGGAACAATGCCTAGACAAGTGTAATTTGACTGCTATGTTCAACTCTAGCTCTCGCTGACTCGAGAGAGAGTATAAAACGACTTGGGTTGGTTAAGACCGCTAAACCTGCAACTCTAACCCGAAACAACGACGGAGAGTATAAAGGCTTAAGGACTGGACGTATGACTGACTTAGCTCAACCCCCACTGACGCTGGGGGCATGAGCACTAGCTTCGTTTGTCACACATCAACGATATGGGCATGAGCATCAGCTTACTGACTTTGAATACGTCCTTGACTTGACACGTGATTCAAATGATATATACCATACCTTCCGACTATGGCAAGGCTTGGGTTACTCATTCAAGCGAGACAACTTATGAGTTCAACATGACTTGTCTTACTCATTCAAGCGAGACAACTTATGAGCTAAACATGACTTGGAAGGCTCAAATCGCAAGTACATTAAATAGAGAGTGAGACTCACTTTTCTACTGTCTTATGATTTTGACAATCATACTAGACATCGACACACATGATTTCAACATCTTGCCCTGACTCTTACGTGATCATTGGACCATAAAAACGATCCGGAGTGATCATGGTTTTCTGGCTTTATATTGGTAAGATACAGCACGATCATGAATTCCTAGCCTACTATTCCAATGACTCGGGAAGTAAAAACCCATATGCAATGTCAAGTTCACATGCCATTTTTGATTTTCTACACTATCTCATGACTTGGATAACCAAACCATGCACTGACTTGTGTGTGACTAATGGTCTGACTTGACCTTACACTTGACCATGCTCTCGACTTCCATAAGGAGATGACACCATTTGCCGGTGACCTGTTTATGAACGATCACGTGTAGAAGCCAGCAACCCAGCTTGATTTATGATGATTTCATTCGACCTCTTGACTCGACGAGGCATAAGTGATTACTTGTTCATCCCAGCTACTCCAGCATCGAACTTTGGCCCGATAGGTACCACAAATGGTGGTGTAGTACATGACATGTTGTTTCCATAGCGAAAAGGAAAAAGAGTCCAAGCTTCAGGACTACTCCCAAAGACATGACAATTCAACGTAACTTTTTCGAAGATGAATGACATTCTAAAGAGATGCAGTTTGACTTACTCAAAGTACATCATGTCTGCCACACGATGTACTTTAAGGGGAAAAGTGTTGACCCGCCTTTTGGCAGGGCCGTCAACCCATGGACCCATCACAGGATCGCTCAAAGCTCGAGCATGGGCTTGGACACGCTCGGACATTCATGGCTCGAAGCTCCTTGGCTCAAGGGCTTTTGGATCGAAATATTTTAGCTCAAAGTACCCAGGCTAGATGGTCTTGAGATCGGCTTACACTACAGCAATGACTTGGTCATGAGATCTATTTAATAGCCTACTTACCTGGTCCAACTACCTATTCTAAAGCCGATAAACTCGGATCTAGCTACGTTTATGCTGCCACATATTAGAGGGAACTACTCCACGTAATCAAGACTCAGTTACATTTTTTTCTATTCACATGGATCAACCGACTCATGGCACCTCCAATTATTGAAGCTTACTGCCTATAAATACACCAAGCAATACAACAAAGAGGGGATCTTCTTCGGCTCAGATTAGAGCCTAACTCTTTAGCTCATGCATGACTCAATCATGGCTCCCAACTACTTTCATCATGAAAAACTTGCCATATTCCTCAAAAACGATTATGTAATAGAGATCCTGACGATCTCATTCATTGTATCTCCGATTTTATGATATTATTACGAGATTATAAAGTGGACGTAGGCTCGTTAACGCCGAACCACTATAAAAATGATGTTGTCTTGCTTTTTCTCGCTTTTTCTGATATTTCTTCGTATATCATGCTCATATCTGACTTTTGGCCGTTGATGAACACGTTTTGGCGTCAACAAGAGTCAATCGAGTTTTGGAAGATCTCCTAAGAGCTTGTGTGTTGGATTTTGGGGGATCATGGGAAGGCCATCTATATCTGGTTGAGTTTGCATATAATAATAACTACCCGTTTAGCACTGGGATGGCACCATATGAGGCGTTGTATGGGAGACCGTGCAATTCTCCGGCATGTTGGTTAGAAACTGGAGATAAGTTGGTACTTGGGCCAGAAATGGTAAGAGAGATCTCGAATTGTATCGAGATCGCTCAGCAACGAATGAAGGTAGCCCAAGATCGTCAGAAAAGTTACGCCGATAAGCGTCGTAAGGATTTGGAATTCGACGTTGGCGATATGGTTTTCTAGATGGTTTCGCCGTTGATGCATATGGTGAGATTTGGAAGTAAAGGAAAGTTAGCTCCTAGGTTCGTTGGACCATTTCCGATAGTCGAGCGAATTGGAAAGCTCATATATAGATTGGAGTTATCTGAGAAGATGCCGAGTGTGCATAATGTGTTCCATGAGTCGTTTCTACAGAAGTTCATGCATGATTCGAATGAGGTGGTATCTCTAGAGCAGTATGAAGACCTAGAAGTGGAAACCGCAGTTGCGAGACCTCGTTAGCCGCTTCGTGTTGTGGAGAATGACACGAAACAGCTTAGAAGGAAGACAGTTAAGTTAGTCAAGGTACAATGGAGTGAAGATGGAGAAGATTGTACGTGGGAGACGGAAGAGGGCATGAAGGCGACTCATCCAGAACTCTTCGTCGGTAGGACCCTTTGATATCGTACCATAGTTATATAGTTGTATCTTATTGGTTATTTGGTAGAATTCCGCGTGCTAGGATCAGGCTATGGATGTATGGCTTGACGGATGCTAGTTTGGATGATAGAAGCAGGTATAACAAACTGAGCAAGATAAGCAGAATAAACAAAACATAATAGGTTATGCTTCTCTAATAATTTTCTCTGCACCGATACTAGTATAACAGATATGTAACAGGATTGCATACTCCTTAATTACTTAACAGAAACAGGATGATCCCAACAGAAATATAATGGTAGTTTTAGGTGTACTCTAGTAGCGGGTTTTACCCCAAACAGAATTAACCAGTACCTAAACAGAAATAACTGGTGTTAATCCAAACAGAAATACAGGTACCCCACATAAATAGACAGGACTAGATGTACCCTAATTACTACCCCCCAATTGATCGGCTCCCTATCCCATAAATACCTTGTGTCGGACCCACGTAGAGTGTATTACTTCATAAAGTGGCAACTTACAGAAGGACATAGGCCTATTTACTGGTGCTACAGCGGCTTATTTCCCTAGAGCAGGCCATACTCATGCATGCACATGAGTCCGTTGGAATGCGCTAGTACACACCTCCTCCCAGATGAACCTCTTACAATCAGCTCAGTAAGCGTGCCATGACCCCTACCTAGTGCGGGGTCCCCTTTGATACCAAAATGGGTTACTGACTAATATAGGTCCCACACAACAGATGACACAAGCCAACCTTTACATATCTTGTATCCCCAATTAACTAGGATTTTGACAGATAATGCCTAACAGATTTAACAGATTTGTACAACCCCTTACAGATTTACGGGTTAAACCTTACAAGTTAACGGGTCCATATAACTCCTGCAGATTTAGCAGGCTAAGTTTCTTGATTAACAGGTTCGTATAACCCCCACAGATTTAACAGGTTTACTTAACCCCACCGATTTAATAGGCTTACTTAACCCTATATACTTAACAGGCTTACTTAAACCCCACATACTTAACAGGCTTACTTAACCCCACATACTTAACAGGCTTACTTAACCCTACATACTTAACGGGTTTACTTAACCCCACAGATTTGATAGGCTCATACAACCCTTATGGATTCAAGCAGGTTAAGTAATACGAGTTCATTACCATACATTCATTTATGGTTATAACGCTCTAGACGTCCCACATTAAGTCAACCACTTATGGATGCTGGATATGCCGGTTGGGTCTGGTCAGACTTCTTCCATAAGTCGGACTTAACGTCATCTCTTAGCACCATCACGTGTTTATACACTTAGACCCCTCACATTAGATTTACCAATTGTGGAAGCTGGATATGCCAGTTGGGTTCGGGCAGGCTTCTACCACAAGTGTAATCTAACCACGAGCCTAAGCGTGGTTACAGTTTCTAATTACTGTAAATCTAGTCATTTTCATTATTTAACGATTATTCCTATTTCACTACAGGTTTTCATGCCCCTTTTTCAAGTCATATTCATCATGTACCATACGCCATCAATTTAAGATTTTTAATCACAGTTTGGTTTATGCCTCAAATCCATATTCATGTTTTCAATTCAAGTTATGCCCCAAATTTCCCAATAAAAGTTATGCCCTAATTTTAACGGATTAAAGAGGATTCAGAGATTCTTTACAGTTTCATTAAAATGTTTTGCTTAATCTTAAATTAAGTCTACAAATTTATGTGTGCCAAACCTCAAGTCATAATTTACCATATAAATCATGCCCCAATTTTTAGTCTAATTTCACAATATAGTTTATGCCCTCAGATTCCAATCGTGATTCAAAGTACAGGTTATCCCCCTAAATTACCATTTCCAATCATTCCCAATTTAACCAAATTTTCAGCGATATCGGCCTAGGCTTGAAGGTAGCCTGACTATAAAATAAAAAGGGAATGAGAGAGAGCAGAGCAGAATAGGCATAAGACCAAAAGTAACAGAAATGGGCATATGATAGCAAAAATAGGCATGTAAGAACAGATCTGATGAACATGCGATAAAAGAACTGATTAGGCATAGTGACGTGATTAGGCCAACTAACATAATAGGGATATCACAAATAGGCATATGAGTTCTGAACAGTGAATTAGATATATAAATAATGGTAGATCTGATATGACTTAACAGACATAGGCTTAAATCCAATTCACAAACATGTCAAGATTAACTTTTAAATATTCATATCTAAAAATAATGTAGACTCACAGAGAATGATCTAAGAAAACTGAGGAAAACGTGTTGATGTTGAATACTGAAGGAAAATGCTAATTTAATCCGAGTTGGAGTAGCATCTAACCATAGCCATTGATTTTAGATGAATAAAAAAATGGGTATAGGGTCGTATATATAGCCATCAGTCGAAAACCAAAGCCTAGAATTCAGTCCACGTTCAGAACTAGGAATCTGCCCAAATCTATATGGGGGTCGAGCCCCCTTATTGTGTCGACCCAGGGGTTGACACCACCTTGATGGGTCGACCCATGGGTGGGAATTTTCCCGCTCCCCTTTCTGCTGTTTGATTTTGAATTTATTTGAACCTTTAATTCAATTTATTTATATATTTTTCTCATATGCGTATACAACTTCTAACCTTAATAACTTCTCCATACGTGTCCGTTTTACGCAAACCATGTGTCTATCTTAAGCAATATTTCAAGACGAATGCAACAACGCAGTCTGTTTTACCTAGTTCCCAATATTTAATTTAGTATACCTTAGTTAATCATCTTAATGTGTTGTAGAATTATGAGGTGTAACATTCTCCCCTACTCAAAGAATTTCGTCCCCGAATTCTCCAAGTTAAGAATAATGTATATCCTAACATCCATCATCCATCTACTCATTCACCAATCACAGGCATCCATTGTCCTTAAAGACTTCTAATGCTTATATGAAAATATGCAAAGGTGTGTGTATATGTCCCTATACTAATGCGAAAGATCAAGCGGTCTACTGATTCAGTCGACCTCTTCAATGCAATTCATGTTCATGCCATGAGTCCAACATGTTTGCAAATAATTATAACATATCATGTAAGTTCTATATGTGTGCACAATCATTCATCCAAATGCAATATCCATATGATGATATACCCATTTCCATCCATCAAAAAGAAGAAGAATGCACACACATATGCAGTATGAGAGTGATTGAGCCAATCTAGTGCCTAATGTGTATGTATATGCATCCACGAGCAACCACTAGAAAACACTTGCATCCATCAAACATAACATGTCCCAAACACATGTTTACATCCATGGGATTTCTACCTAAAGATTGAAGATTTGATTGATAGGATACACACGAATGACAAAAGCAAGTACGAATAAAAGCTTGGAAAAAGAAGTTAAGAACATAGTCCCGAAAAGGAGAGGGTATGAAGTGCAATTCTTGTCTTTAGTCTTCCAAGTCGCATTCTCACTGCCTTCTCCCAATTGCACTTTTATTAACTTAACCTCCATGTTGCATAGTATCTTAAAATTGGATCGAAGTATACGGGTAGGAACTTGTCTAATTGTCGCCTCTCGTTCTACCTTTACTTCCTCAAGCATGCTCGGCTCAACTATCTCTGCCATATTGTGCAGACACATCCGTAAATAAGAAATGAGGAAAAAAATCATGAATATCCACACATAAGCGAAGCGAGATGTACGCCTTAGTTGCAAAGACGGCCGGAGCACCCCATTCTGATATGCTTCGCGTAACCAACACATTTTCATGTAGCTCCCCTACTTTCTTGCTGAGCTCCCTCCTTTCCCTAGGAGTCATGTGGCGCACAGGTAATGCGACTGGCTTCGCATTATCTACCAAGTATATCCGGAAATCAACCTCGCGTCCCTAACCTCCTCGAAAACATTTGGATACACACAAACTACAGGTGCAGATCGTAAATCATCGACAGAAGCATCAAGTGATTCTAGGAAACAAAGCGTGCTAGACCCTCCTGGGTCACTAGAAATCTCGAGAGTCCTCCCACGACAAGTTAGAAATTTAATGACCCTCCTCTAACAATCCAGAATGACACTATATATGGCAAGCCAATCCATCCCCAGAATCAGATAGTATCCCATAGAACCAAGTACATATGCGTCTTGCTTAAAATCGACGCCCTAAAACAGATATCCTGTAACGCCGACAAATCATAAACATATGATTTGTTCCCCCAATGGGGTTTGAGATAATAATGTGATCATAAACAATACTAGTACTAAGGTATAGAGACTCAACCACAGAATCAGATATAAAAGAGTGAGAAGCGCCAGAATAAAAAAGAGTCATAACTGGATAATCGAAAAGAGAAATCAACCCTTCAACAGAAAATTTCATACCTCCATCCGGTACACCGACCACAAGAGCATGTATCCGCCCTCCAAAAGATCCTGCCCTTTGGCCCTGTCCTAGCTTCTTCGGGCACTTCCTAGTGTAGTGTCTGACATTTCCATAGTTGAAACAAGCGTTATTCCTTCTTTTGCATTGCTTGAACAAATAACCCAAGTGC
Organism: Allium sativum; assembly: GCA_030737875.1. Classification (NCBI taxonomy): domain Eukaryota; kingdom Viridiplantae; phylum Streptophyta; class Magnoliopsida; order Asparagales; family Amaryllidaceae; genus Allium; species Allium sativum. The sequence goes on along the minus strand of CM060909.1, from coordinate 972,925,148 downwards.
TCATGATATTTCTTCTTACCTCGGGCTTTTTCGTTCTTTTCGCCCTTCTTTTGTTGTTGTTGCTGCTGTTCTTACTTGGTCCACCCTTTTTCTCATCCTTGGGCTGTGCCCCTCAGCCCTAACTCCCTTATTCTCCTCTTCACCATCCTTGTGTAACATGTTAACAAGTATCTCGAAAGTTGCCTCCATCGCACGGAAATCCTTACTAAGCTCGAGAGAAAATTAGTCGTAGGTGAAATCCCCGCTGCTACAGAGGAGATTAGGCAATTCCTTGCCCTTCGGCATGGGTCATAGTTTAAACATGCCTACGAAACCATGCCGCAATGGTGACACCCTTAGGGAAGAGTCTGTTCCCCAGACATGTAGAAAAGAAAAGGAAAAAAGGGGTTCAAATAGAGAATCGAAAGATATTACATATGGCTTTGGGGAATATGTTTTCAAAATAGAGTTTTCTTTTGAAAATGCTTTCTTTTAAAACCTTTTTGAAAATAATTTTCAAAAACCTTTATCCGATTTGGTAACCTTCAGCTCTGATACCAAGTGTGACACCCCACATCCGTTAATGTCACTCATTAAGAGAATGCGTTAAGTTTCGTGAAATGTTATTGGTAAACAATAACATAAATATTACAAGACAAATATAAAAAAACAGTGGAATTTAAAACATTATTGAACACAAAACATTGTGGTTCAAAACATGGTTACATCCTTTGTACATCAATTTAAAACTTCTGTCTTGTACTAAAACCATCAGATTACAATAAACATGAAAAGAGCACAATCCCCAAAAACATAGCCATAGTAGAGAACGTATGGAATCAAGCAGTACATCTAAGTAGCTCCAAACAGAATGAAAGAGAGAATCCAAATCAAGCCTGAGTATTCCCACCCTGAGAACCTTGGTTTGGGGGGGGGGGGGGGGTGGGACGGAAGAGAGAGAAGAGGAAACAAAACGGGTCAGACATAAAGTCTGGCGAGTATAGTTATTCTAGCATATAAATAAGTAAAAGCATCATGATAGACATATGAACTGGATGAGAAAGACAACAGTATCATAAGGAAGGTATAACAAACCGAGCAAGATAAGCAGAATAAACAGAATAGAATAGATTAGGCTTCTCTTATACTTTTCTCTGCACCGATACTAGTATAACAGATATGTAACAGGATTGCATACTCCCTAATTACTTAACAGAAACAGGATGACCCCAACAGAAATATAATGGTAGTTTTAGGCATACTCTAGTAGCCGGATTTACCCCAAACAGAATTAACCGGTACCTAATTAGAAATAACATGTGTTAATCCAAACAAAATACAGGTACCTCAAAGAAACAGACAGGACTGGATGTACCCTAATTACTACCCCCCAATCAATAGGCTCCCTATCCCGTAAATACCCTGTTTTGGCCCATAGTAGGTGTATTACTTCCTAAAGTGGCAACCTACGGAAGGACACAAACCTATTTATTGGTGCTACAGTGACTTATTTTCCCAGAGCATGCCATACTCATGCACTCACATGAGTCCGTTCGAACGCGCCAGTACACACCTCTTCCCAGATGAACCTCTTACAATCAGCTCAGTAAGCGTACCCCGACCCCTACCTAGTGCGAGGGTCCCCCTTTATTACCAGAATAGGTTACTGGATAATATGGGTCCCACATAACAGATGACACAAGACAACCCTTACAGATCTTATGTCCCCAATTAACTAGTATTTTGACATGTTATGCCTAACAGATATAACATATTCGCACAACCCCCTACAGATTTACAGGTTATACCTTACAGTTGACGGGCCCATATAACCCCTACAGATTTAGTAGGTTGAGTTTTCTAGATTAATAGGTTTTTATAACCCCCACAGATTTAATAGGTTTACTTAACCCCACCGATTTAACTGGCATACTTAACCCTGCATACTTAACAGGCTTACTTAACCCCCCATACTTAATAGGCTTACTTAACCCCACATACTTAACATGCTTACTTAACCCAACATACTTAACGGGTTTATTTAACCCCACAGATTTAACAGGCTCATGCAATCCTTATGGATTCAAACAGGTTAAGTATTACAAGTTCATTACCATACATTCATTTATGGTTATAATGCGCTAGACCTCCCACATTAAGTTTACCACTTGTGGATGCTGGATATGCCGGTTGGGTCTGGGCAGACTTCTTCCACAAGTCGGACTTAACTTCATGTCTTAGCACCATCACATGTTTATGCACTTAAACCCCTTACACTAGATTTACCACTTGTGGACGCTGGCATGTTGGTTCCGTTCGGTCAGACTTCTACCACAAGTTTAATCCAACCTAGTGTCTAAGCGCAGTTATAGTTTCTAATTACTGTAAATCTAGGCATTTTAATTATTTAACAATTATTCCTATTTCATTATAGGTTTACATGCCCCCTTTTCAAATCATATTCATCATGTACCATAGCCCCAATTTAAGTTTTTTAATCATAGTTTAGTTTATGCCCCAAATCCATATTCATGTTTTCAATTCAAGTTATGCCCTAAATTTCCCAATACAACTTATGCCCTAATTTTAACGGATTAAACAGGATTCACAGATTCTTTACAGTTCCATTAACATGTTTCACTTAATCTTAAATTAAGCCTCCAGATTTATATGTTCCAAACCACAAGTCATAATTTATCGTATAAATCATGCCCTAATTTTTAGTCCAATTTCACAATATAGTTTATGCCTCCCGATTCCAATCATGATTCAAAGTACAGGTTATCCCCCTAAATTACCATTTCCAATCATTCCCAATTTTACCCAATTTTGTTCGTATGCATATTTCATCGATATTGGCCTTGGCTAGAAGGTAGCCTGGCTATAAAATAAAAAGGGAATGAGGGAGAGAAGAACCGAATAATCATAAGACCAAAAGTAATAGAAATGGGCATATGATAGCAGAAATAAGCATATAAGAATAGATTTGATGAACATGTGATAATATAACTGATTAGGCATAGTGACATGGTTTGGCCAACTAAAATAATATGGATATCACAAATAGGCATATGAGAACTAAACAGTGAATTAGATATACAAATAATGGCAGATCTGATACGATTTAATAGGCATAGGCTTTGATCCAATTCATAAAAATTTCAAGATTAACTTTTAAATATTCATATTTAAAAACAACGTAGACTCACAAACAGTGGATCTAAGAAAACTGAGAAAAGCATGTTGATGTTGAATCAACGATCTTTGAGTATGTATGAATCGTCGTTGCTGAAGAAAAGGCTAATTTAATCTGAGTTGGAGCAGCATCTCAGCGTCACCATTGCTTTTAGATGAATAAAACAATGGTATAGGGTCCTTTATAAGCCATCAGCTGACGAACAAAGCCTAGAATTCAGTCCACGTTTAGAACCAGGAATCTGCACAGATCTGTATGGGGGTCGACCTCCCCTTAGTCTGTCGACCCAAGGGTCGACACAGGGCTCGACATCCCCTTGATGGGGTCGACCCACAGGCAAGAATTTTCCAGCTCCCCTTTTTGCTGTTTGATTTTTAATTTATTTGAACTATGGATTTATTTTATTTATATACATTTCTCTTTTGCATATACAAATTTCTAACCTTAATAACTTCTCCATACGATGTCTGTTTTACGCAAGCCAGGTGTCTATCTAAAGCAAAATTTCGAGAGGAATGCAATTGCGTAGTCCGTGTTACCTAATTCCCAATATTTATTTAAGTTTTCTTGATTAGCAGGTACATATAACCCCCACAGATTTAACAGGTTTACTTAACCCCACCGATTTAACAGCTTACTTAACCCTGCATACTTAATAGGCTTACTTAACCCCCACATACTTAGAAGTCTTACTTAACCCCACAAACTTAACATGATTACTTAACCCCACATAATTAATGGGTTTACTTAACCCCACAGATTTAACAGGCTTATACAATCCTTACGGATTCAAACAGGTTAAGTATTACAAATTCATTACCATACATTCATTTATGGTTATAATGTGCTAGACCTCCCACATTAAGTCAACCACTTGTGGATGCTGGATATGCCCATTGGGTTTGGACAGAATTCTTCCACAAGCCAGACTTAACCTCGTGTCTTAGCATCATCACGTGTTTATGCACATAGACACCTCACATTATATTTACCACATGTGGACGCTGGATATGCCGGTTGGGTCCGGGCAGGCTTCTACGACAACTGTAATGTAACCTCATGTCTAAGCGTGGTTACAGCTTCTAATTACTGTAAATATAGGAATTTTCATTATTTAACAATTATTCCTATTTCGTTATAGGTTTTCATGCCCCTTTTTCAAGTCATATTCATCATGTACCATACGCCATCAATTTACGATTTTTAATCACAGTTTGGTGTATGCCTCAAATCCATATTCATGTTTTCAATTCAAGTTATGCCCCCATATTTCCCAATACAAGTTATGCCCCAATTTTAATGGATTAAACAGGATTCAGTGATTCTATACAGTTCCATTAACATGTTTCGCTTAATCTTAAATTAAGCCTACAGATTTATGTGTCCCAAACCTCAAGTCATAATTTACCGTATAAATCATGCCCCAATTTTTAGTCCAATTTCACAATATAGTTTATGCCCCTAGATTCCAATCGTGATTCAAAGTATAGGTTATCCCCCTAAATTACCATTTCTAATCATTCCCAATTTAACCCAGTTTCGTTCGTATGCATATTTCAGCGATATCGGCCTAGGCTCGAAGGTAGCCTGACTATAAAACGAAAATGGAATGAGAGAGAGAAGAGCAAAACAGGCATAAGACCAGTAGTAACAGAAATGGGCATATGATAGCGAAAATAGGCATATAAGAACAGATCTAATGAACATGTGATAATTGAACTGATTAGGCATAGTGACTTGATTAGGCCAACTAACATAATAGGGATATCACAAATAGGCATGTGAGATCTAAACAGTGAATTAGATATACAAATAATGGCAGATCTGGTATGATTTAATAGGCATAGGCCTAGATCCAATTCACAAACATGTCAATATTAACTTTTAAATATTCATATCTAAAAATAATGTAGACTCACAGAGAATGATCTACGAAAACTGAGGAAAGCGTGTTGATGTTGAATCGGCGATCTTCGAATACGTATGAATCGTCGTTGTTGACGGAAAATTCTAATTTAATCTGAGTTGGAGCAGCATCTAACCATAGCCATTGACTTTAGATGAATAAAAAAATGGGTATAGGGTCCTTTATATAGCCATCAGCCGGCAAACAAAGCTTAGAATTCAGTCCACGTTCAGAACCAGGAATCTGCCCAAATCTGTATGGGGGTCGACCCCCCTTATTGTGTCGACCCAGGGGTCGACACCCCCTTGATCGGGTCGACCCATGGGCGGGAATTTTCTCGCTCCCCTTTCTGCTGTTTGATTTTGAATTTGTTTGAACTCTTGATTTATCTTATTTATATATATTTCTCTTATGCGTATACAAACTTCTAACCTTAATAACTTCTTCATACGATGTCCGTTTTACGCAAACTAGATGTCTATCTTAAGCAAAATTTCGAGAAGAACGCAATGGCATAGTCTGTTTTACCAAATTCCCAATATTTAATTTAGTATACCTTAGTTTATCATCTTAATGTGTTGTAGAATTACGAGTTGTTACATTCTCCCCTACTCAAAGGATTTCGTCCCCGAAATCTCCAAGTTAAGAAGAATGAATATCCAAACATCCATCATCCATCTACTCATTCACCAATCACATGCATCTATTGTCCTTAAAAACTACTAATGCTTATATGAAAATATGCAAAGGTGTGTGTATACGTCCCTATACTAATGCGAAAGATCAGGCGGTCTACTGATTCAATCGACCTCCTCAATGCAATTCATGTTCGTGCCATGAGTCCAACATGTATGCAAATAAATATAACATATCATGTTAGTTCTATATGTGTGCACAATCATTCATCCAAATGCAATATCCATATGATGATACACCCATTTTTATCCATCAAAAAGAAGAAGAATGCACATACATACGCAGTATGAGAGTGATTGAGCCGATCTAGTGCCTAATGTGTGTATATATGCATCCACAAGAAACCACTAGAAAACACTTGCATCCATCAAACATAACATGTCTCAAACACAGGTTTACATCCATGGGATTACTACCTAAAGGTTGAAGATTTGATTGATAGGATACACACGAATGATAGAAGCAAGTACGAATAAAAGCTTGGAAAAAGAAGTTAAGAACATAGTCCCAAAAAAGAGAGGGTATGAAGCACGATTCTTGTCTTTAGTCTTCCAAGTCGCATTCTCGTTGCCTTCTCCCCATTGCACTTTTATTAATTAACCTCCATGTTGCGTAGTATCTTAAAATTGGATCGAAGTATACGGGTAGGAAATTGTCTAATAGTCGCCCCCCGTTCTACCTTTACTTCCTCAAGCATGCTCGGCTCAACTATCTCTGCCATATTGTGCAGACACATCCGTAAATAAGAAATGAGGAAAAAAAATCATGAATATCCACACATAAGCGAAGCGAGATGTACGCCTTAGTTGCAAAGACGGCCGGAGCACCCCATTCTGATATGCTTTGCGTAACCAACACATTTTCATGTAGCTCCCCTACTTTCTTGCTGAGCTCCCTCCTTTCCCTTGGAGTCATGTGGCGCACAGGTAATGCTACTGGCTTCGCATTATCTACCAAGTATATCCGGAAATCAACCTCGCATCCCTAACCTCCTCGAAAACATTTGGATACTCACAAACTACAGGTGCAGATCGTAAATCATCGACAGAAGCATCAAGTGAGTCTAGGAAACAAAGCGTGCTAGACCCTCCTGGGTCACTAGAAATCTCGAGAGTCCTCCCACGACAAGTTAGAAATTTAATGACCCTCCTCTAACAATCCAGAATGACACTATATATGGCAAGCCAATCCATCCCCAGAATCAGATAGTATCCCATAGAACCAAGTACATATGCGTCTTGCTCAAAATCGACGCCCTAAAACAGATATCCTTTAACGCCGACAAATCATAAACATATGATTTGTTCCCCCAATGGGGTTTGAGATAATAACGTGATCATAAACAATACTAGTACTAAGGTATAGAGACTCAACCACAGAATTAGATATAAAAGAGTGAGAAGCGCCAAAATAAAAAAGAGTCATAACTGGATAATCGAAAAGAGAAATCAACCCTTCAACAGAAAATTTCATACCTCCATCCGGTACACCGACCACAAGAGCATGTATCCGCCCTCCAAAAGATCCTGCCCTTTGGCCCTGTCCTAGCTTCTTCGGGCACTTCCTAGTGTAGTGTCTGACTTTTCCATAGTTGAAACAAGCATTATTCCTTCTTTTGCATTGCTTGAACAAATAACCCAAGTGCTCATGATATTTCTTCTTACCTCGGGCTTTTTCGTTCTTTTCGCCCTTCTTTTGTTGTTGTTGCTGCTGTTCTTACTTGGTCCACCCTTTTTCTCATCCTTGGGTTGTGCCCCTCAGCCCTAACTCCCTTATTCTCCTCTTCACCATCCTTGTGTAACATGTTAACAAGTATCTCGAAAGTTGCCTCCATCGCACGGAAATCCTTACTAAGCTCGAGAGAAAATTAGTCGTAGGTGAAATCCCCGCTGCTACAGAGGGAGATTAGGCAATTCCTTGCCCTTCGACATGGGTCATAGTTTAAACATGCCTACGAAACCATGCCGCAATGGTGACACCCTTAGGGAAGAGTCTGTTCCCCAGACATGTAGAAAAGAAAAGGAAAAAAGGGGTTCAAATAGAGAATCGAAAGATATTACATATGGCTTTGGGGAATATGTTTTCAAAATAGAGTTTTCTTTTGAAAATGCTTTCTTTTAAAACCTTTTTGAAAATAATTTTCAAAAACCTTTATCCGATTTGGTAACCTTCAGCTCTGATACCAAGTGTGACACCCCACATCCGTTAATGTCACTCATTAAGAGAATGCATTAAGTTTCGTGAAGCGTTATAGGTAAACAATAACATAAATAGTACAAGACAAATATAAAATAACAGTGGAATTTAAAACTTTATTGAAAACAAAACATCGTGGTTTAAAACATGGTTACATCCCCAATACATCAATTTAAAACTTTTGTCTTATACTAAAACCATCAGAGTACAATAAACACGAAAAGAGCATAATCCCCAAAAAAATAGCCATAGTAGAGAAGGTACAGAATTAAGCAATACATCTAAGCGGCTCCAAGCAGAATGAATGAGAGGATTCAAATCAAGCCTGAGTATTCCCACCTTGAGAACCTTAGTGGAGAGGGGGGAGAGAAGAAACGGAAGAGAGAGAAGAGGAAACAAAATGGGTTAGATATAAAGTCTGGCGAGTATAGTTATTTTAGAATATAAATAAGTAAAACCATCATGATAGGCATATAAACTGGATGAGAAAGATAACAATATCATAAGGCAGGTATAACAAATTGAGCAAGATAAGCAGAAAAACAGAACAGAATAGGTTACGCTTCTCTAATACTTTTCTCTGCACCGATACTAGTATAACAAATTTGTAACGGGATTGCATACTCCTTAATTACTTAACATAAACAGGATGATCCCAACAGAAATATAATGGTAGTTTTAGGGATACTCTTGTAGCAGAGTTTACCCCAAACAAAATTAACCGGTACCTAATTAGAAATATCGTGTGTTAATCCAAACAGAATGGGTTACTGACTATATAACAGATGATACAAGACAACCCTTACAGATCTTGTGTCCCCAATTAACTAGGATTTTGACCGGTTATGCCTAACAGATTTAACATATTCGCACAACCCCCTACAGATTTACGGGTTATACCTTACAGTTGACGGGTCCATATAACCCCTACAGATTTAGCAAGTTAAGTTTTCTAGATTAACATGTTTGTATAACCCCCCACAGATTTAACAGGTTTACTTAACCCCACTGATTTAACAGGCTTACTTTACCCCGAATACTTAGCAGGCTTACTTAACCCCTCATACTTAATAGGCTTACTTAACCCCATATACTTAACAGGCTTACTTAACCCAACATACTTAACAGTTTACTTAACCCCACAGATTTAACAGGCTCACACAATCCTTATGGACTCAAACAGGTTAAGTATTACAAGTTCATTACCATACATTCATTTATGGTTATAATGCGCTAGACCTCCCACATTAAGTTTACCACTTGTGGATGCTGGATATGCCGGTTGGGTCCGAGCAGACTTCTTCCACAAGTCGAACTTAACCTCGTGTCTCAGCACCATCATGTGTTTATGCACTTAGACCCCTCACATTAGATTTACCACTTGTGGACGCTGGTATGCCGGTTGCGCCCGGGCAGTCTTCTACCACAAGTTTAATCTAACCACGTGTCTAAGCGCGGTTATAGTTTCTAATTACTGTAAATCTAGGCATTTTCATTATTTAACAATTGTTCCTATAAATAGGTTTTCATGCCCCTTTTTCAAGTCATATTCATCATGTACCACATGCCCCATTTTAAGTTTTTTAATCACAGTTTAGTTTATGCCCCAAATTCATATTCATGTTTTAAATTCAAGTTATGCCCTAAATTTACCAATACAAGTTATGCCTCCATTTTAACGGATTAAACATGATTCACAGATTCTTTACAGATCCATTAACATGTTTCGCTTAATCTTAAATTAAGCCTACAGATTTATATGTCCCAAACCATAAGTCATAATTTATCGTATAAATCATGCCCCCATTTTTAGCCCAATTTCACAATATAGTGTATGACCCCCGATTCCAATCGTGATTCAAAGTACATGTTATCCCCCTAAATTACCATTTGCAATCATTCCCAATTTAACCCAATTTTGTTCGTACGCATATTTCATCGATATTGGCCGAGGCTAGAAGGTAGCCTGGCTATAAAATAAAAAGGGAATGAGAGAGAGAAGAACATAATAAGCATAAGACCAAAAGTAATAGAAAGGGGCATATGATAACAGAAATAGGCATATAAGAACAAATCTTATGAACACGTGATAGTAGAACTGATTAGGCATAGTGACATGATTATGCCAACTAACATAATATGGATATCACAAATAGCTAAATAGTGAATAAGATATACAAAAATGGCTGATATGATATGATTGAATAGGCATAAGCTTGGATCCAATTCATAAAAATGTCAAGATTAACTTTTAAATATTCATATTTAAAAACAACGTAGACTCACAAAGAATGGATCTAAGAAAACTAAGAAAAGCGTGTTGATGTTGAATCAGCGATCTTTGAGTATGTATGGGTCGTCTTTGCTAAAGAAAAGGCTAATTTAATCTGAGTTGGAGCAGCATCTCACCGTCGCCATTGATTTTAGATGAATAAAACAATGGGTATAGGGTCCTTTATATAGCCATCAGCCGACGAACAAAGCCTAGAATTCATTCCACGTTCAGAACCAGGAATCTGTGTAGATCTGTATGGGGGTCGACCTCCCCTTAGTGTGTCGACCCAGGGGTCGACATAGGGCTCGACATCCCCTTAATGGGATCGAACCATGGGCGAGAATTTTCCAGCTCCCATTTCTGCTGTTTGATTTTGAATTTATTTGAACTCTAGATTTAATTTATTTATATATATTTCTCTTTTGCGCATACAAATTTCTAACCTTAATAACTTCTCCATACAATGTCCGTTTTATGCAAGCCAGGTGTCTTTTTAAAGAAGAATTTCGAGACAAATACAACAGGGTAGTCCATGTTACCTAATTCCCAATATTTATTTAAGTTTTCCTGATTAACAGGTTCGTATAACCCACACAGATTTAACAGGTTTACTTAACCCCACCGATTTAACAGGCTTACTTAACCCCGCATATTTAACAGGCTTACTTAGCCCCCACATACTTAATAGGCTTACTTAACCTCCACATACTTAATGGGTTTACTTAACCAAACAGATTTAACAGGCTCATACAATCCCTAAGGATTCAAACAGTTTAAGTATTACAAGTTCATTACCATACATTCATTTATGGTTATAATGTGCTTGACCTCCCACAGTAAGTCAACCACTTGTGGATGCAGGATATGCAGTTGGGTCTGGGCAGAATTCTTCCACAAGTCGTACTTAACATCGTGTCTTAGCACCATCACGTGTTTATGCACTTAGACCCCTCATATTAGATTTACCACTTGTGGACGCTGGATATGTTGGTTGGGTCCGGGCAGGCTTCTGCCACAAGTGTAATCTAACCTCGTGTCTAAGCGCGGTTATAGTTTCTAATTACTGTAAATCTAGGCATTTTCATTATTTAGCAATTATTCCTATTTCATTATAGGTTTTTATGCTCCTTTTTCAAGTCATATTCATCATGTACCATACACCATCAATTTAAGATTTTTAATCACAGTTTGGTTTATGCCCCAAATCCATATTCATGTTTTCAATTCAAATTATGCCCCAAATTTCCCAATACAAGTTATGTTCCAATTTTAACGGATTAAACATGCTTAATAGATTCTTTACAGTTCCATTAACATGTTTCGCTTAATCTTAAATTAAGTCTACAGATTTATATGTCCCAAACCTCAAGTCATAATTTACCATATAAATCATGCCCTAATTTTTAGTCCAATTTCACAATATAGTTTATGCCCCCAGATTCCAACCGTGATTCAAAGTATAGATTATCCCCCAAAATTACCATTTCCAATCATTCCCAATTTAACCCAATTTCGTTCATATGCATATTTTAGCGATATCGGCTTAGGCTCGAAGGTAGCCTGACCATAAAATAAAAAGGGAATGAGAGAGAGAAGAGCAGGATAGGCATAAGACCAAACGTAAAAAAGTGGCATATGATAGCAGAAATAAGCATATAAGAACAGATCTGATGAACATGTGATAATAGAACTAATTAGGCATAGTGACATGATTAGGCCAACTAACATAATAGGGATATCACAAATAGGCATATGAGATCTAAACAGTGAATTAGATATACAAATAATGGCAGATCTGATATGATTTAATAGGCATAGGCTTAGATCCAATTCTTAAACATGTCAAGATTAACTTTTAAATGTTCATATCAAAAAATAATGTAAACTCACAGAGAATGGATCTAAGAAAACTGAGAAAAGCATGTTGATGTTGAATCAACAATCTTTGAATACGTATGAATCGTCATTGCTGAAGGAAAATGCTTATTTAATTCGAGTTGGAGCAGCATCTCACCAGAGCCATTGATTTTAGATGAATTAAAAAATGGGTATAGGGTCCTTTATATAGCCATCAACCGACGAACAAAGCCTAGAATTTAGTCCATGTTCAGAACCAAGAATCTACCCAAATCTGTATGGGGGTCGACCCCCCCTTAGTGTGTCGACCCAGGGGTCGACACCCCCTTGATGGGGTTGACCCATCGGGAATTTTCCCGCTCCCCTTTCTGTTGTTTGATTTTGAATTTATTTGAACTCTAGATTTATTTTATTTATATATATTTCTCTTTTGCGTATACAAATTTCTAACCTTAATAACTTCTCCATACGAGGTCCGTTTTACGCAAACCAGGTGTCTGTCTAAAGTAGAATTTCACATGTTATCTAATTCCCAATATTTAATTAAGTAATCCTTAGTTTACCATCTTAAGGTGTTGTAGAATTACGGGTTGTTACAGTCGTTATCAATTTCAACAGTAGAGAACATTGATCATGTTGTATCTTCAATCATATGTTCTATGAGATTCGTTGTACTCACTTCATCACCAATGACCTCCACTGGTTGCCCTTGATTAGGTGCTACAATTTCTCTTTGACGATCCCACACCAAATAATTGGGTATGAAACAATATTGGCGCACATGAACCCTAACCATATCTGGTATTGAATGCTTCAACATTTGCACCTACTACACGGACAATGAATTTCTACATTATTTCCAGTATTAATTAAAACATATTCGATAATGTTTCTAGTTAAGAAAATGTTCGCTTATTATGCCTTCCATTTCTCTTCTTTGATAAATCCAGCTCCGATCAATAAAACAATTGACTAGTTTTCCTTCTTTAAAACTTACGATAAATAGTTAAAAAAATATTAATCATTCATTTTGTATTTTGTTTATATTTTACTGTATTAGTATATACTAAATCATATATGAATTTTACAATTTTGCAAAATATATAATCCATGTTTGTTTATATACAAAATTATATAAATACTTTTATAATATATAAATTATATTATAAATTCTTTTTATAGCATGTGACACATAGTTTTGCACCAAACTTGATTTTAAATAAACGCTTAAGGGTTCATTGACATTTTTGTGCCTTATGTGATGGTCGGTTATCCTACTTTCTGTTACAAACACAATAGTATAAATCATATCATTTTAAATGATTTCCAAAAATTTCGACAACACTTCTCCCATGCTCCTTATACCATACACAAATGCGTGTACACAAGAAACGAAAAGAAAATACCATTGAAATTTTGTGAACCATTTAGAATGATATGATTTGCGAAACGTAATTACTTTATGATGTTTATAGCTTGTCCACCGTTTTGTAATAAAAAAGGATATCCATAACGATCATATACAATACATGTTAGACATGGCTAAATAATATGTAAGGGATTTAATATTTGTTTATATTAAATTAAAAAAATAAAGCACATTATGCATTACTTTTTTTTATATATATATTTTACTGTTTTATTACATATGTACTAAATTATATGATTTTTACTATTTCGCATAATATAGAACTCATGTTTGCTTATATACAACTTTATATACTAAATTACATACATAATTTGTTTATATACTAAGTTATACTACTTAAGGGATTCTAACTACAATCAATCCTAACAAAAATCATCTAAAAGTTATTATACACCAAATCAATTCTAACTCATGTTCGCATAAAGTATCCAAAACAACGATCAATCCTAACATAATATATAACTCGTATTCGCATAAATTATACTGTTTGTAAACTATTTAAATACCTACGATCAATCCTAACAAAATCATCCAAAACATATACACCGAATCGATTCTAACTAATAATTTGGACATTTTGATGATAATAATAGTAATTAACATGTAATAGGATATAACTAACGTTCAATAGCTATTTAGAACATGTATAATACATAAGTAGGCCTAAATTAGAAAACATAAATAACTATGGTTTAATGAAAAACCTGATTTTGAGAGGACCCGAGGATGAAGAGAGGCAGGACTTGCAGCTTGGTGGCGCCGGAGGTGGTTTGGAGGGTGAGATAGGTCCAACAATGTTTAGAGAAGAGGGAGGTGTTTTTTTTCATTCTAAGGGTGAAATGGTTTGCTCACGGGTCAGAAGAAGGGTATAAAGACGATTTCCAACAGCTATCAACGGCCACAAACCGTCATTATAGCAACGATTATCAAAGGCTTCAGATGGTTAATTTATTAAAATAATATTTTTATCATGAAAACAAACGGTCGTTGCTAGCCGTTGGAATTTCGTTGGAAGCCACCGGAATTTTGGCAATGACTATATACTGTTATTCTTGTAGTGTCCTAATAGTCTGAATTTTCATCTCCTAATATTTTAAAGCATAATAAAGGGTCCAAATTTAATGAACATAGTATATAAAGATTTTACAGGCTCTTAGGATGGGATTATTGAAGGGTGGAATACTAATCATTATGGTTTCTTACCAGGTCGGAACCATAAACAACATATTTAAAGGCCTGAAGCTTAATCAAAACCACATTCATCAATAAATTCAACACATACAGAATATTGACAAATTTCACTTTTTTTAGTGAATGCAACAATAACCAAATTTATTTTAGCATATTTAAAAATGAAATTTTCACCCAAAATTTAAACGTACGGTAACTCTGATTGTCGCCAGCAAGTTTTTTATGATGCAAATAAATTATATAATGACGAAATATTATTTAAGTTCTTGTTTTTATTAATGAAGTAATTACGAATTAATTTTTCAAAGGAATTTTCATATAAATTTCTTTGGCGTTCAGTAGATTGATAATTTAATAAATTGATCAATATTTCATTACGGTATTGATGTTGGGATGGATGACGGGAAATGCAAGGACTATTCCACAACCAAGTGCTTTAAGTTTGTCCAAAACATGGTTTGAACTATGCAATAAAGACATGTTTTGTTGAACATATCACCTAGACGACAAGCTATATCTTCATAAAAACATCTTCATTACAAAGGTATTATATATTATAATGAACGGTCATTTGCTATAAGGGTCTAGTATAGAATCCTTAGCTAGTGAAAAATGAGTTGATAGATGAACACAAGTTATCTGAATTAACGGTCGACTTAAACAAAATATGCTGCTTGTTTTTGATATTTTTAGCTCATGGTGCAACAGTTATAAGTAAAATATTCATTGTCCAACTCATTACGTACACTACAACTAAAATTTTACTATTTAAATTAACGTGATTTTTTGCCTCAACGACAAAATGAACAAAAAATTGTTCCATAAGAACAAGAGGCTAAAATTTTATCCATAAGGACAAATTTTAGTGTGAAGAGAGGAATTCATGGCCCACTATAATTTCTCCTTTTACACTAAAATTTGTTCTTACAGATAAAATTTTAGCCTCTTGTCCTTCTGGAATAATTTTCTGTTTATTTTGTCCTTCGTGCTATTTTCCTGTAAATTGACAGGAAAATAGTGTGTAGGACAAAATTCATCAATTTTTTAGTTCTAAGGACATGACCTTAACTTTTTAGTGAGAATGACAAACATTTCAACTAAATATATTATAAGAACAAAAAGTTGGTGAGGACAATGTGTATGGTATTCGTTTTGCATAACTTTTTCATATAATGGTACTGTATAATTTCATTTTTTACATGTTGTTCTTATGACTAAATTTTCAAAAGCACGTCCTTGAGGTTAAAAAACTAGAAACGATTAAATCAAAATCCCTTAGATTCATTTGCCTAAGTTCCTCAAAATTCATAAGCTAAAAACTAGAAATGATTAACAGAGTAACGGGGATTTTTTTAAGGACAAACTTCTAAACTTTTTTAACCTTAAGAACATGCTCTTCAAAATTTATTCATAAGTACAACATATAAAAAATGAAACAATACGGTATCATTATATGTAAAGGTTATGCAAAACTGATGCTATGCACATTGTCCTTGTCAACGAATTTTTGTCCTTATGGTATATTTAGTTGAAAAGTTTGTCCATCTCATTGAAAAATTAAGATCATGTCCTTAAGTCAAAAATTTGATTAATTTTGTCCTACATGCTATTTTCCTGCTTTTTTTAACCTGGACTACTCATTACTTCTAGGCCATTGTTACATAAGTGAACTGAATACAACATTGCATGGTTGTAACTGTGAGTTGTTACCTAGAAGCTCACTAATTTTAACTATGTGCTTTCACTATGAGATATCTGTAATTTTAGTAAATATTTGGATGCTTGATTTCTCCAAGAGTGATATTTAGAGATGGCGGGCATGCAAATACCATTCCGAGTGGGAAATCTTTGTGCCAAGGCAAGAATATACTTCTCACAAAAACTAAGCCTACAAGTATACTCATGTGTGGAACAATTTGCACATACTTGCAATGAGAGGGAAGTCTAGCAGACAAATATAATTTTGACGGACTTTCTATCATAGACGCAGATGTTAAAATTGCTGCTATTGATAAATAAAAATGGTCAACCTTTTGATCGAGTAGGTAACAACCATGGAAGTGTCGGGTTAATAACGGTGCAAGTCTTTTGAATATTTTTTGCATTACTGAATCTTCTACTCCGATCCTATAGGTCATCTGTAACAGCTGAAGTAATTTAACTGTTGAACTGAACCGTGCAAAAGGAACGTTGATTTCTTCCACTACAGTAGCAGCTAGTGAAAGGAAATGTTTATTTATTAAATAAATAAATAATTATTATAAATGGTTTTCAGAAATTTTATTATGATTTAAACAGTAAATTATGATCCTATTTTGTTGTAAATATTTTCATTTTGTAGTTTATACACCCACGTTTAGAAAAAGGACATGGCATGTCACCGTTCATGTTCTTCCTTCACCCTTAAATCGACATTGCTGTAGCGCAAAGGATGAAAAAAAACGGATTTTCCCCATTTCGTATTAAAATAGAGCTATTGGAGATGCTCTTAAGGGGATTTTTGGAATTCCAAAATAACGTTAAGTAAATTGGTTCATAGAGTTCTCTTTGTTAACAATAAATATGTGCTAACCTTTTATTTGTAGGGACAAGGTGAGTGTGACTTATATGCCTCTTTCTAGTATCATAGTTTCCAAGTATAGCTACACAAGTATTTTCCAATTCAATGTTTTAAGTTTTTGCTTCCTAATATCTTCAATACACTTAAATGAGTAGATTAGATGACAGATATGGTGATATTTTTACTACATTGAAGATGAAATAGGAGTTCTTTGGCGTAGTACTTTGTATTTTTAATATAATTTTGTTCTTGTTATTTCATATTCTTGAGTTCGAAGCCTGGAATGGTATGCTAAAAGGGTTTATCATTTGCATACGCTATGATTAGCCACTCATGTGGTATCCATAAACCGGACTAGGTGCACTAGGGGAGGTTTTGCGGCTTCGGTCGGTTTCCCCCTTGAACAAATTCAAAAAAACAAATTTATTTCATATTATAAGCTGATTATATTAAGGACTTGATGTAACTAATATTGTTACATTTTTCACATGCCTCGTGGATTCTATGGAGATGTTATTTCTACCTCGTTATGACACACTACTATTTTGTTCTGTATTTTCTTGTTATATTTTGTTTCATGGACTGTGAAATACATGACAGGTTATTTACTTTGTTTTTTCCTCCAATTATCCTTTCATATCAGCTTGGCACATTGCGGCTTTATGTTATTCAGTGCAGGTGGCTTAAGGCAATTGTCACATTTAAATGCTAGATATATTACATGGAAATATGAACTGTAGATTCGATGGAAATATAATACATGGAAATATGAACTTTAGATCAGATGGAGAAAGTTTTGGGAAACAATGGCTGAGTCATGGACTAGGTCGCTTTCTTGAAGACGATTCGACGAGTCGATGGTGCAAACCAGTTCGTACTTGTCGCCGCCGCCTCTGGGATAAAACAGCCTTCTAAGAAAAATAATTGACTTGCTTGCACAACAAACCAATTCAGATTTGCACTTTCGATTTAAATTTAACTGCACGTTCTGATTTTGTTTTTGAAGAACTTTTAATGGTGGAGGAAGAAGAAGAGAGAGATAAGAAAAAAGTTGTTTTTTTCTGAGTAGTTCGACAAAAAATAAACGCGGTAATACTTGTAGAGGAAGTTGGTTCAGATCTAAAAAAATGGATTTCAATTTTTTACCAAGTCAAATAAAAAAAATGTTTTTTTTCCATATAGTCTCATGATGTGGGACTATTCATATATGAGTCACCTCACACTTATCCAATTTTTTTAAATAATTCATCTTTATAAAAAATGAATCATTTTTCCAACAATCCCCCACTTGATTTTTTTTTATTTATTATTTTGAGCAGTTTCTAGAAACATAAGATTATGCATAAACAAAGGTGTCATCCGACTTGAACCTTTGCATAGTGAATAAGATTCAGTTTTTACTAGAGTGACACGTAGTCTTGAACTCTATTCCTGACATCAGACCACACACAACCTTTTCTATAGTGCAATCAAATAAACCCATGCATCAATGGCCATGCACGTCTATCCCAGTTTAGGGAACGCTCTAGGAATCTTGCCCAAAACTCCATAGGAAACGGCCACATTTCCATATTCACATAGGTGAGTCTATCAAGAGTCCTCCTGAACGTAGGTACTCCACTCCAATTAGAGTATAGATCTCATTAAGAGTTTATATCAACTCATCCTCTAATCACTTCAGGAATACATGCTTCTTAATACAAAAATTTAGCATGTTCATCTACTATCACTACACAACTTGTTTTTACCCATTGAACCTAGTTCTTGGGATCTCCAGTCATTTAGGTCGGGTTACCATTGTGTGTGATTCCACAATCTCTGGGAAATAGTCCCATTCTTTTAGAATCATTAAGGACTTTCTTTCAGGTCAGTCCTTTCGTCAAAGGATCTGCCAAATTGTCATCACTTTATATGTGATGTTCTCTAACAATACTGTGCATACGACTGTCATTTCTAACCGTTGTAATATCGGTTCTGTCCTTCTTTCAATAGTCGTCAAATTTTCATCACTACGTATGCGATGTTCTCTTACAGTATTGTACTTACGACGTCGTCTTTTACCGTTGTAATAACGGTTCTATACTTTTTGCAATAGCCGCGGTACTATCGCAATCGATTACACCACTGGTGTCGGTTTTTCCCTTATAAGGATCTCAAATAGCAGATTTCTTTAGTTCTCTGCTTCTTAACTAGCTGTGGCTAGTACTATTATCTCAGTCTCTATAGTAGACTGAGTCAAAATAGTCTGTTTCTTGGGTTTCCAAGAGATAGCTTCTTTAGCGATGCTAAATATATAGCAACTGGTCCTTTAGAATCATCAGATAAACTATTTCAGCCTGTATCAAAATATCCTTCAAGTACAACTTAAATTTTTTCATAATGTAATCCAAGGTTCATAGTTTATTATAGGTATCTCATAATCCTCTCATTAGCATGTTAATGCTCTATATTAGGTCTACTGAAAAACATGCATAATAATCCCACGACATAGGTAATGTCGGGTCTAGTACAATCAATGGCATTCGAAGGCTGCCAATGATGCTTGCTTAAACAGACTATCTTATACATTCACTAGTGTTCTTAAATAACTTTACACTGGATCATATGGTGTATATGCAAGTTTACAGTCAAAGTAATCGTATTTCTTTAGAGTCTTCTCAATTTAATGAGATTGATCCAAAGAAAATCCCACTTTTTACCTAGTAATCTTAATATCGGGGATTACACTCGTCTTACCAAGATCATTCATATCAAAATTGGCACTTAATAAGGATTCGACTGAGTTTATGGCATGAATATTTGACCCAATGATGAGAAGGTCATCTACATAAAGACATATAATAGTGCAAATGTCATTCTCAGATTTGTAATAAATGCATTTGTCACTTTCATTAACTTTAAAATCATAAGAAATGATTAAGTTATCAAATTTTTTCATGTTATTGTTTAGGTGCTTGTTTTAAACCATATAATGATTTATCTTATATGCATACTTTATGTTCTTGACCATGTACTACAAATCCTTCAGGCTGGTCCATATAAATTTCTTCTTCTAATTCACCGTTTAAAGAACGTGGTTTTAACATCCATTTGGTGTATTAATAAATAACAAATAGAAGCAAGTGAGATTAATACCTAAATGAATGTAATTCTAGTTACAGGTGAAAAAATGTTGAAGAAATCTATATTTTCTTTTTGCTTAAAACCTTTAGCTACTAGTCGTGCTTTATATTTATCAATAGTGCCATCAGGTTTTAATTTCTTTTTAAGTACCCATTTACAACCTATAGATTTACAACCAGAGGTAAATCTACCAAATGCCAAGTCTTATTGGATTCCAGAGAATCCATCTCATCATTTATAGCCTCTTGCCAAAAATCGACATCTAAAGAAGATAAGGCCTCTTGGAGGTTTAAGGGATCCTCCTCTATAGTAAAGGCACAAAAATCCAAACCAAAATCTTTTACAGTTCTTGCTCTTTTACTTCTTCTAGGTTCAGTTTCAGAACTTTTATTAAGTTCTGTTCTAATAGGCATACTTAATGTGCCCCCACTATTCCTTAATTTAAAAGGAAATTTTGTTCCATAAAAATCGGCGTCATTTGATTCAATTATATTATGTGCATTTAGGTCATAAAATCGGTATGCTTTGCTATTAATAACATAGCCCATAAATACACATTCATATGCTCTACTTGCCGATTTTATTCTCTTAGGGTTTGGAATGTGAACATATGCTAAACAACCCCAAGTTCTAAAATATGACACATTGGATTTATATTCTTTAAAATTTCATAAAGTGAAATTTTATTCTTAGATTAGGGGATTCTATTCAGAACATAACATGCAGTCAATTAAAATATCCCCCCATCAATGTTTTGCTGCGCCAAAATTTAATAAAATGGCAATTACTAATTCGGTAAAGGTCTTTTTTCTTTCTTTCAGCTTTACCGTTCATTTCAGGTGAATAGTGTGCAGTTCTCTCATGTACAATAATACCATGTAAAAAAATCAGAATAAACTAGATTCATATTCTATTTCTCTATCACTATGAATTCTCTTAATTTTTTTATTACTCAATTTCAGTTTTTAATGTTTCAAACATGTCAAATGCATCACAACTTTAAGAAACACTGTCTTTCTAATTGTAAGCTTTATTTTCACATTACCAATCTCTACAGTTTTAGTGGTGTGAGGATCTCCCACCCACTTTCTGATCATCAGCAGCCGTGTATATTGTAAATACATCACGATCATAGCAGACATAGCGAGAAACACCAGTGTCTACCCACCAACTCTATGATCCACCATCAAAGTGAATCTCAGTAGTCGTAGCCGTTAAAGGCTTCTCAGTCAGGTTTGCCTGCGATGCAGGGCTTAGCCTGTTCTGACATTGTCATGCCATATGACCTGGTTTTCCACAGTTGTAATATAGAAGCAACTGTCCAGAATCATTCTTTTTGGTTGATTGCTGCTGTCCTTTATGGTTTCCTTATGGATTCCCATTCTGTTCTCAACTGACCGGCTGTGGAGGCTTACTATTGCTTGAGATGTTAATATGTTTGAAAATTTATATTTTTCTTATAGAAAAAAAATACGTAAACTCATAGACTAACATAAGTTATTCACATAAAATATTATTTTCTGCATTTGTACCATTCCACCACACTTGTGGACTATATTAATGGTAAACAACTTATATGGTAAATTTAATCATCACATATAGAGACTACATAAACCAAGGTATCAAAACACTGGGTTTCAAAAAATACCTAGGTTCAGTCAGTTAACATTGTTCCAATCAAATAATGCACACTCTTAGGACTCAAGCAAAGTGATTAGTGTGACCCAAAACTACAGTACAAGATAATGAGCAGGGTTCATGATTAGTTATCAAATTTCGAAGTTTTATAAACCAATTTCCACCATGCTACCATTTTACAACTACAAAGATGACATGCTTATAGTTCTTCAAGGCTATGGGATCAATGACAACCAACAGTAACTTATAGTTTGTATCATTTTATGTCCAATGAAATTCATACATATAAGCTTCCTTTTTGGCTTCTATTTTTCTTTTTCTAAAGGATTCTGACTAAAATGCAACTCAGAAGGTGACTTAAGCTCGTTGGATAAAGAAGGCATAGCCAAGAAACCTCTATGTTGGTACTTAACAAGCCAAAATAAAATATGTTAATTACCTAATACCTGATACCTTTCTAATGATTTTTCCATAATACCAGGCACAATCAGTGAAACACCCCACCTCCGTTAGGGTCACTCTCAAAGGGAATGCCCTAATTTTGGTGGAGGTTTATAAGTACAAGTCACAGATATACAAGACAGATATAAGAACACATATTTTGTAAACAGCGGAAGAACAACAAACTTTTATTTCATAAAGTCAAATACGTGTTACAACAACATCCTTTCCAAAAACATAACATAACACTTTCATGATCTGTCTTGAGTACATTATTTAAAGAAGCATAAATAAAACATAGATAAACTGCAAAGCCCCCATAGTGGATTGTCCAAAGCCATAGTTCAAAACAGGAAAGTCCAAGCAATACATTTCTCTTCTTCAAGCTGGATGCTAAGGTTGGTCAAGCTGCTGAGTTCCCTCCCTGTGGACCTGGGGGGGGGGGGGGAAACGGAAGAAAGAAGACGAAAGAAAAATAGAGTCAGACATAAAGCCTGAGTAAGTCTAGTACTATTTTGTCTATGAATAAAGAACTGGGTATGATAAGTATAAACAAGAAGTGGGCAAGCACTATGAACTTGGTTAAGTTGTCTAGGGTCGAATATACTATCGTACCCCATGTTAATCTCTGAACCCATTTGACTAGTTCCCAACTGGCACCCCATAATCAGGGTGATGTGATCCATTCTATGATGATCGGCTCCTACTCGCATAGTTACATGTGTCTTATGGCCCCCGATGTTGTAGTTACCTATGCTGGTCCCACCATGGGGTGTATCAAGTCCCATGGTGGCGGCCCGACACAACCTTAGAGTGCACAGGTATGCTACTGGTGTCCAGTGCCTTATTTTTCTGTGCCGGAGTGTGTGCACGCCCGCACCCCGTTAGAACCTACACTGCTACACCACCGCCGTCGCTTTGACCTCTTACAATCAGCCCAGTAATCGTGCCCCACCCTGCCTAGTTTCAGGGTATCCTGATACACCTTTTAGGGTTACTGCTGAAAAGGGTCCCCCGTTACTAGGTTTTCTATCTCTAGCCAACATGCTAAGTTGGTTAATTGTTTCCTAACCTAACCCCACCAGTCCGTTTAGTTTAGCATGTTCCATTTTGATTAAGTCTTTAGTTCACTTAATCCTAACAATCCTGACTCAGCCTTAATTGTCTTATTAAGGCCCTGACCTCTCACATTAGACAGGTATTGTTGTGGCTGCCTGTTGCCGGTTGGTTCCGGGCAGTCTTACGCCACAACTCAGTCTAACCTCGGGTCCTTATTGGGCTCCATGTTTAACCTCCCACATTGGATAGGTATTGTTGTGACTACTGGATAGCCGGGCGGTTCCGGGCAGGTTTACATCACAACTCAATCCAACCTCGGGTTAAACACATCGTATTTTCTACATTTACATATTTTGTCATTCTTCTTTATTTCTTATATGTAAATATTTGCGGCCCATTATTAAGTTAATGGTGTAAAGGTTACACCAATCATGGGCCCAACCCATACTTGAATTTGGGCCCTTCTATTTCATATTTTCATTCATTAATTAATTTTTAACCCAACGTTATTTTCCCCCGTTTTACACGTCCGTTTATATATATATATTAGGCTTAGCCTTTTAAAGCCCAATTTAGCCATGCGAAAAGGGGAGGCTTATGGCGTATACACAAAGAGGGGAAGGTGAGCGCATGAACTTGCAATACGACGTTGGAAATACAAAATAGAAATTGGTGTACTTGCATAGTGGTAACATAGGTGACATGAATCAAAGCATGTGAACTTGCATAGGTTTAACTACAACATGAACCTATATTCTTATTTAGGCATAATGTCAAACATAGGCATGTCATAAATATTTCTAGCATAAGCATAGCATAATGTCAAACATAAGCATGGCATAAATACTTTTAGCATAAACATGGCATAAACATAAACAAGTCATGTTCATAAGGTTTCCACATGTTTACAAAGGGGATACTTTGTTACTAACCCAAAAGCATAGTTCAACTTAATCATGATTTAAGTCTAATCACATAACAACGGTATAAACATACTTATGCATAAATATTCCTAATCATGGTGTTTGCTTTAAACTTGCAAAAAGGGGATTTTTGGGTCTAACCTAGCCATGTCTCACATATGTCATTTTAACAATATAGAACTAACATGGATTTCAATTATGCCAAATATCATTCATAGCCTAGCCATATTCATAAGTTTGCAAAAGCATGACTTGATACATGGATTATGGTGTCAAAATTCCAACATAGTTTCATATGAACTATAACAACCAAACTTGTTTCAATTACTTGCAAAATGATTTATGCACAAAATATACATCATGATGGCATAATAACAAAGCCCCAAACTTGCATGAATTTCAATCAACTACATACCAGTAGCTTCAACATAGATTACATAATTTGCGAAATATTCCAAACGTTTACTTGCATAGAACTACCGCATGTAGTTCTTTATAACATAATTCAAGAATATCCAAACGTATACAAATTGATAAGAACGCATAAGTATGAATTACTTTTACTGCCACAATTCAAGCATACACATCAACACAATTGTTTATTCATACCAAAGTAATACTCTACTTACAATGGTTGCGGCGAATTCTCTAATTAAGAGATATGATTCCTTTGTTGAATTGATTGGCTTTAGGTTGCTTGAATTGCTTTAGGCTTTAGAACTTTCTTCCTAATTCCCTCTCTAGTTGGCGGCTACTCTTAGTCGTTCCTCAGCAACATGGCGGCTATGTTCTTAATTTTGAATGAATAGATTAGGGTTTAGTCTAGGGTTGTTTATATAGAGGTTAGGAATTGATTAGGACCATTGATGTTGCTAGGTTAGATCGTAGCCATTCATTAGATAGAGAGACCAATAAAAACTTGCCACCTAGCCCTAGTGACAAAGCAGACCACAGAAATTCGACCAAACACAGACCTGGCCAGCCAGGTTGACTGGGCTCGACCAGGTCGACACCCCTGTCGACAGGGCTGTCGACAGCCCTGTCGACTTGGGTAGCCCAGGTCGACAGCCCAGTCGACCTGGGTGGCCTAGGCGGGTGTTTATCCGCCCTGGCCCACTGGGCCCGATTTTTAATTATTATTTTATTCTGTTTGAATTTTAAATTTAATTCAAAACTTCCGAAGGCCATATCTTCTTCATACGGACTCCGTTTTTCGAAAACTCGGACTCTATTTCGCGTATTTTTCCGAGACGAACGCAATGGCGTATCCCGTTTCCCTTAGTTCTTTGATTTCAGATTAATTATACTTTAATTCGTTAATTTCACAGTTATAGAATTTTCGGGGTGTTACATTCTCCCCCACTTAAAAGGGATTTCGTCCCCGAAATCTTCAAGTTAGGAGGAATGTATATCCTAATATCCAATCATCCATCTACTCATCCATCAAACACGAGCATCCATTGTCCTTAAAAGACTTCTAATGCTTCATGATCATATGCGAAGTGTGTGTGTACATGAACTTATCTAATGCAAAATCAGGCGGTCTACTGATTCAGTTGACCTCCTTAATGTGAATTATGTAAGTGCCATGAATCCATTATGTATGCAAATTTTCCTATTCTTGATTCTACATGAGTGCACAATCATTCAATACAAATGCAACATCCACATGACAACATATTAAAGTTCAACCATATACAAATACAAACATATATGCATATGCAATATGAAGTGACTGAGCCGATCTAAAACCTAGATTGTGTGTGTATATGCAACCACGAGCAACCACTAGCAATCACTTGCAACCACTTGCAACCATCATCCATAACATGTTTCAACTACATGTTTCCATCCAAAAAGTTTCTACCTAAAGGATAAGGTCGAGGAAATATACCTAAAAAGATAGATAAAAGCGCAACTTAAGGAAAAAGAAAGATCAAGGATGTACCCTCGAACAGAAAAGGGTAGGCAGTACGTATTCTAGCTTCAGTTTCCCAAGTCGCGTCTCCCTCGGCGTCGCTCCACTGAACTTTGACGAGCTTGACTTCGCGGTTGCGTAGCTTCTTCACTTCCGTTCCAAAGATGCGGGTTGGAACTTTTCTTATGGTTGCTTCGCGTTCCACTTCGGCCTCTTCGAGGATATTTGGCTCTACCACTTCAGCTGACTCATGTAGACATTTTCGGAGATGTGAAACGTGAAAAACGTTGTGGACTCCAGCCAACTTCTCGGGTAGCTCTAATCTATAGGCCATTTTCCCAATCTTCTCGATAATAGGGAATGGCCCTACGAATCTTGGCGCTAGCTTTCTTGTGGTTCCAAAACGAACAACGTTTCTTAGCGGTGATACCTTGAGAAAAACTCTGTCTCCAACCTCGAATTCAAGGTCGGTCCTCCTTTTGTCGGCATAGGACTTTTGTCTGTCTTGGGCCGTCTTCATCCTTCTTCGTATTAAGTCTACTTTCTCTGAAGTCTCTCGGATCATATCTGGTCCAAGTATAAGCTTATCAGTAGACTCCCACCAACAAGTGGGCGATCGGCACGGTCTTCCATATAAAGCTTCGAAGGGCGCCATTCCGATGGTTGCTTGATAGCTGTTGTTGTAGGCAAATTCCACCAAAGGAAGGTGGTCTTCCCATGTCCCTCCGAAGTCAAGGACGCATAGTCTTAAAAGGTCTTCCAAAACTCTGTTCACTCTCTCTGTTTGGCCGTCGGTTTGGGGATGATAGGCTGTGCTCAAGCATAACTGCGTTCCTACTGCTTCTTGCAGACTCCGCCAAAATTCGCTGGTGAAGATGGGGTCTCGGTCACTAACAATGCTAGAGGGTATTCCATGGAGTCGAACGATTTCCTTAAGGTAAAGTGATGCTAGGGATGAGGCAGTTCTTTTACTTTTGACAGGTAAAAAGTGGGCGCTTTTAGTAAGCCTATCCACTATTACCCAAATGCTAGTGTTGCCTCTCCTAGACCTAGGCAGCCCATCGATGAAGTCCATTGAGATGCTATCCCACTTCCACTGCGGGACCTCCAGAGGATGTAATAGTCCGCCAGGCTTTTTCTGTTCCGCCTTAACCTGTTGGCACACCATACACTTAGAAACGAATTCTGCCACGTCCTTTTTCATGCCGTTCCAGAAGAAAGTCCTTTTTACATCTTTGTACATTTTATCTCCGCCTGGATGTATCGTCATCTTGGAGTGATGTGCTTCCTCGAGAACCTTCTTTATTAAATTGTTTGTCTGTGGGACGCATAGTCTTCCGTCTCGCCTTAGCAAACCCTTATCGTCGATGGAGTATCTGTTGAGGTGACTTGAAGTCTCACCCCTAATTAGCCTATCAATCATTTCCATAAGCTGAGGGTCTTCGCGTTGCGCTGTCCCTACTGAATCCACTAAAGTTGGCCGTACTTTGAGAGATGCTAGCAAGCCCGGTACGAAATCGGAGGAGGGCCTAAAGTCGAAACTGGCTATAAACTCTAGGCTTTGTCTTTCAACAAACAATGGGCTTAGGGTCAATTTCTTTCGGCTCAACGCGTCTGCCACTACGTTGCCTTTGCCCGGAGTGTAGGAGATTTCGAAATCGTACGAGGCAAGAAACTCCATCCACCTTTGTTGCCTCAAGTTAAGATCTTTCTGTGAGAAAAGATATTTCAACGATTTATGGTCAGTGTAAAGTTCGAACTTCTCACCTAGGAGATAGTGTCGCCAAGACTTAAGTGCAAAGACGATGGCGGCTAACTCAAGGTCGTGGGTTGGGTAGTTCTTTTCGTGTACTTTCAACTGCCTCCCGCCATAAGCTACTACCCTTCCTTCTTGCATTAAGACGGCGCCTAGCCCTGTCCCACATGCATCCGTATAAACAGTGAACATCTTGCTCCCATCTGGCAGCGTCAAAACTGGGGCTATTGTAAGAGCCCTTTTCAGTCGTTGGAAAGCAAATTCGCAATCCAAATCTCAATTGAACACTAGATTCTTCTTAGTCAATTTCATGAGCGGAGCTGAGATTTCCGCAAAATCCCTTATAAACTTTCGATAGAAACCTGCTAGTCCTAGAAAGCTTCGGACCTTAGTCGCATTCCTTGGTGTCTTCCAATCTTGTACCGCCACTACCTTAGCGGGGTCCACCGCTAACCCTTGTTTGGATACTATATGCCCAAGGAACCTCACCTCTTCTCTCCAAAAGTGGCATTTGGAGAATTTGGCTTTTAGTTGATGGACTCGCAAAGTTTCCATGATTGCCCTTAAGTGTTGAGCATGTTCCTCTTCACTCTTTGAGAAGATAAGGATATCATCTACGAAGACCACTACGAATTTGTTGAGGAAATCTCTAAATACCCTACTCATCAGGTCCACGAAGTAAGCAGGTGCATTTGTCAAGCCGAAAGGCATGACAAGCCATTCAAAGAAGCCGTCTGGGGTTCTGAAAGCCGTTTTATCGATGCTATCTTCAGCCACCCTTAGCCGATGAAAACCGGTTGCTAAATCGAGTTGGGAGAAAACAGACGCCCCTACAAGCTGGTCAAACAAATCGTCAATTCTAGGGAGAGGGTGCCTATTCTTTTTCGTTAGCTTGTTGAGCTCCATATAGTCAACACATAGACGGAGTGAACCATCCGCCTTTGTAGCGAACACCACCGGAGCGCCCCATTCTGAAATGCTCCTCCTAATGAACCCCTTTTCTAGAAGCTCTTTAATCTGTTTACTGAGCTCTTTCCTTTCTCGTGGAGCCATATGTCTAACGGGCAACGCAACGGGCATTGCATTATCTACAAGATATATGCGGAAGTCTATTTCCCGCTTCGGAGGCAAGCCCTTCACCTCTTCAAAGACATCCGGATATTCCCGGACCACTCTAACTGATTGCAAATTTTCAACAGAGGCATCTAGCGATTCAAGATAACTAAGCATAACCGCATACGAGGGATTACAAGAAATTTCCAAAGTATTACCGAGCTGGGTTAGGAGCCTAACAACCCTTTTCTCACAATCAAGGATGGCCCCATTACTGGATAGCCAATCCATGCCCAAAATCAAACCATACCCCGAAAAGCCCAAAACAAAGGCACTACATTGAAATTCTACACTTAGAATGGAAATTTTCAATCCCAAACAGATCATAGACAAATGAGCTGGGCCCCCAATTGGGTTTGAAACAATTAAGGGGTCCTCTACCATACTAGTTTTTAGGTGCAGAGATTCTACTAAAGCAGACGAGATAAAGGAGTGTGATGCGCCAGAATCAAATAAAGTGCGAACGGGGTGATCATAAAGATAAATTACGCTTTCTACAAAAGTATTTATACCTCGCTGTTGCAATGGTGGCGCTTCTAGCACATGAACCTGTGCCCCTGGGGTGGATCCAGCGCCCTGCCCCTGTCCTCGTTTCTTTGGGCAGTCCTTAGCCCTGTGGCCTGTCTGACCGCATGAAAAGCACCCACCATTCTCCTTGGCCTTCTTTTTCCGGCAGTCCTTTACTAAGTGCCCCACTTTGCCACAGAAATTGCACTTCCTCTTCTCTTTGTTGCCTTTCCCGCCCTTCTTAAAGTCTGTCTTCTTGGGCTGCAAACCCTCTTTCTTCTTGCCCTTATCCTCTTCATTCAGCAATGCCATTTGCACCAATCTTTCATACGTGGCTCCCATGGGTATATGGGTCATGGCCAAACTGTGTAATGGCTCATTCAACCCTTTGACGAAACGGAGAGCCTTCTTGTGCGGGGTGTTGACTAGGTCAAGCCCAAACCTTGCCAGCTCATCGAACTGATTCACATACTCTCTGACTGTCTTGTCCCCTTGCTTAAGAAATAAGAATTTTTCTAACTGCAAACTTCTTTCCGCATCTGAGAGAAATTTGGTCTCAAACCTTGCCCTAAAGTCCTCCCATGTCTCCACTGGTCTTTCAGCATTAGTGACTTCCCACCAGTAGGAAGCCTCGCCCTTCAATAGCCATACCGCCAGTTGTACTTTTTGTCTATCCTCTACTTCAAAGATGACGAATAAGTCCTCCGTTTCTTTCAGCCAATTTCTAGCTGCCACGAAGGACTCAGTTCCATGGAAATCCCTTCCTCCCATAGCTTCAAAATCTTTACATATCTTAGCAAACGTGTTTCCCCGTGGAGGAGGTGGAGGAAAAGGTGCCGCTGCAGCTGGATGATTTCCTTCCGCTGGGGGAGGAGGAATGGTAGGACCTGGCTGAGTGGCCCTTGCTTCTAAGAACCGTCTAAACCAACCAGGTATTGGCACCCCTTCAGGCAAGTTAAGTTCTTGGGACATGCTGAAACAAAAAGGATAGTTTCAAAACAAAGGATAAGAGATAGTACCTATGGCTTTGGGGAGTGGACTTTGCCTTTTTAAAATAAAATATTTTTCTTTTAAAAATGCTTCTTTAAATTTCCTTTTTGAAAATAATTTTTCAAAACTTTTTATCTTATCTGGTAAACCTATGCTCTGATACCAAGTGAAACACCCCACCTCCGTTAGGGTCACTCTCAAAGGGAATGCCCTAATTTTGGTGGAGGTTTATAAGTACAAGTCACAGATATACAAGACAGATATAAGAACACATATTTTGTAAACAACGGAAGAACAACAAACTTTTATTTCATAAAGTCAAATACGTGTTACAACAACATCCTTTCCAAAAACATAACATAACACTTTCATGATCTGTCTTGAGTACATTATTTAAAGAAGCATAAATAAAACATAGATAAACTGCAAAGCCCCCATAGTGGATTGTCCAAAGCCATAGTTCAAAACAGGAAAGTCCAAGCAATATATTTCTCTTCTTCAAGCTGGATGCTAAGGTTGGTCAAGCTGCTGAGTTCCCTCCCTGTGGACCTGGGGGGGGGGGGAAACGGAAGAAAGAAGACGAAAGAAAAATAGAGTCAGACATAAAGCCTGAGTAAGTCTAGTACTATTTTGTCTATGAATAAAGAACTGGGTATGATAAGTATAAACAAGAAGTGGGCAAGCACTATGAACTTGGTTAAGTTGTCTAGGGTCGAATATACTATCGTACCCCATGTTAATCTCTGAACCCATTTGACTAGTTCCCAACTGGCACCCCATAATCAGGGTGATGTGATCCATTCTATGATGATCGGCTCCTACTCGCATAGTTACATGTGTCTTACGGCCCCTGATGTTGTAGTTACCTATGCTGGTCCCACCATGGGGTGTATCAAGTCCCATGGTGGCGGCCCGACACAACCTTAGAGTGCACAGGTATGCTACTGGTGTCAAGTGCCTTATTTTTCTGCGCCGGAGTGTGTGCACGCCCGCACCCCGTTAGAACCTACACTGCTACACCACCGCCGTCGCTTTGACCTCTTACAATCAGCCCAGTAACCGTGCCCCACCCTGCCTAGTTTCAGGGTATCCTGATACACCTTTTAGGGTTACTGCTGAAAAGGGTCCCCCGTTACTAGGTTTTCTATCTCTAGCCAACATGCTAAGTTGGTTAAGTGTTTCCTAACCTAACCCCACCAGTCCGTTTAGTTTAGCATGTTCCATTTTGATTAAGTCTTTAGTTCACTTAATCCTAACAATCCTGACTCAGCCTTAATTGTCTTATTAAGGCCCTGACCTCTCACATTAGACAGGTATTGTTGTGGCTGCCTGTTGCCGGTTGGTTCCGGGCAGTCTTACGCCACAACTCAGTCTAACCTCGGGTCCTTATTGGGCTCCATGTTTAACCTCCCACATTGGATAGGTATTGTTGTGACTACTGGATAGCCGGGCGGTTCCGGGCAGGTTTACATCACAACTCAATCCAACCTCGGGTTAAACACATCGTATTTTCTACATTTACATATTTTGTCATTCTTCTTTATTTCTTATATGTAAATATTTGCGGCCCATTATTAAGTTAATGGTGTAAAGGTTACACCAATCATGGGCCCAACCCATACTTGAATTTGGGCCCTTCTATTTCATATTTTCATTCATTAATTAATTTTTAACCCAACGTTATTTTCCCCCGTTTTACACGTCCGTTTATATATATATTGGGCTTAGCCTTTTAAAGCCCAATTTAGCCATGCGAAAAGGGGAGGCTTATGGCGTATACACAAAGAGGGGAAGGTGAGCGCATGAACTTGCAATACGACGTTGGAAATACAAAATAGAAATTGGTGTACTTGCATAGTGGTAACATAGGTGACATGAATCAAAGCATGTGAACTTGCATAGGTTTAACTACAACATGAACCTATATTCTTATTTAGGCATAATGTCAAACATAGGCATGTCATAAATATTTCTAGCATAAGCATAGCATAATGTCAAACATAAGCATGGCATAAATACTTTTAGCATAAACATGGCATAAACATAAACAAGTCATGTTCATAAGGTTTCCACATGTTTACAAAGGGGATACTTTGTTACTAACCCAAAAGCATAGTTCAACTTAATCATGATTTAAGTCTAATCACATAACAACGGTATAAACATACTTATGCATAAATATTCCTAATCATGGTGTTTTCTTTAAACTTGCAAAAAGGGGATTTTTGGGTCTAACCTAGCCATGTCTCACATATGTCATTTTAACAATATAGAACTAACATGGATTTCAATTATGCCAAATATCATTCATAGCCTAGCCATATTCATAAGTTTGCAAAAGCATGACTTGATACATGTATTATGGTGTCAAAATTCCAACATAGTTTCATATGAACTATAACAACCAAACTTGTTTCAATTACTTGCAAAATGATTTATGCACAAAATATACATCATGATGGCATAATAACAAAGCCCCAAACTTGCATGAATTTCAATCAACTACATACCAGTAGCTTCAACATAGATTACATAATTTGCGAAATATTCCAAACGTTTACTTGCATAGAACTACCGCATGTAGTTCTTTATAACATAATTCAAGAATATCCAAACGTATACAAATTGATAAGAACGCATAAGTATGAATTACTTTTACTGCCACAATTCAAGCATACACATCAACACAATTGTTTATTCATACCAAAGTAATACTCTACTTACAATGGTTGCGGCGAATTCTCTAATTAAGAGATATGATTCCTTTGTTGAATTGATTGGCTTTAGGTTGCTTGAATTGCTTTAGGCTTTAGAACTTTCTTCCTAATTCCCTCTCTAGTTGGCGGCTACTCTTAGTCGTTCCTCAGCAACATGGCGGCTATGTTCTTAATTTTGAATGAATAGATTAGGGTTTAGTCTAGGGTTGTTTATATAGAGGTTAGGAATTGATTAGGACCATTGATGTTGCTAGGTTAGATCGTAGCCATTCATTAGATAGAGAGACCAATAAAAACTTGCCACCTAGCCCTAGTGACAAAGCAGACCACAGAAATTCGACCAAACACAGACCTGGCCAGCCAGGTTGACTGGGCTCGACCAGGTCGACACCCCTGTCGACAGGGCTGTCGACAGCCCTGTCGACTTGGGTAGCCCAGGTCGACAGCCCAGTCGACCTGGGTGGCCTAGGCGGGTGTTTATCCGCCCTGGCCCACTGGGCCCGATTTTTAATTATTATTTTATTCTGTTTGAATTTTAAATTTAATTCAAAACTTCCGAAGGCCATATCTTCTTCATACGGACTCCGTTTTTCGAAAACTCGGACTCTATTTCGCGTATTTTTCCGAGACGAACGCAATGGCGTATCCCGTTTCCCTTAGTTCTTTGATTTCAGATTAATTATACTTTAATTCGTTAATTTCACAGTTATAGAATTTTCGGGGTGTTACAATCAGCTATCAATTTAAGCATGCATTAAAAAGGGTTTAAAAAATTATATTACATTTCTCTGATGCTCATCCTGGTGGGGGCCACAACAATAAAGAATACTACAGCCCATCGATCCATTTCTCACAAACTTGGATTTCATGATGCTACTACGTAACTGTCGCGCGAAGCCACCTTCCATGCCTACCAAATTGTCCACCTTTTAACCCTGATTTCATGTAGATGACGACAAATCTGGATTTCACATCAAATCTTTCTACTTTTTCTTCTGACGCCGGTAATAAACATGCGAAGAAGTTCGCTACTTAGTTTCAAAGCACTTGAGTTGGCTGTAGTTAATCGATTCCTCTTTGATGTTCCCGTTTCCACTTACTCGATATCTCGTTGCCAGAGAAGATAATAGAAGGAGTCACAGTTACAAATTGAGTAAAATTTCAAGGTGTTGAGTATTTCAAAGCATTGAGTAGATACAGGAAGATGGCGGCACCTTCAAGCAAGTTAGGGTTGCAGCCATTGTTTCGAGACCGTCTTCAAATTTTTGGGAAACAATGGCTGAGTCGGGGATTAGGTCGCTTTCTTGAAGACGATTCGACGATCTGGTCAGTGGTGCAAACCAGTTCGTACTTGTCACCGTTGCCTTTGGGATAAAACAACCTTCTAAGAAAAATAATTGATTTGCTTGCACAACAAACCAATTCAGATTTGCACCATCGATTTAAATTTAACTGCTTGTTCAGATTTTGTTTTTGAAGAACATTTAATGGTGGAGGAAGAAGAAGAGAGAGATAAGAAAAAAGTTATTTTTTTTTAGTAGTTTGGCAAAAAATAAATGTGGTAATAGTTGTAGAGGAAGTTGGTTCAGATCTAAAAAAATAGATCTCAATTTTTTACCAATTCAAATAAAAAAAATGTTTTTTTTCATATAGTCTCATGATGTGGGACTATTCATATATGAGTCACCTCACACTTATCCAATTTTTTTAAATAATTCATCTTTATAAAAAATGATTCATTTTTCCAACAGAAAGTGTATTGTTAAATTACACATTCAAATCCTATATCCGTTTAATAATTAAATTTTCTAATCTTTTTTTCCTTCTTTAGTTGTTGGATCTTCTGGTTCTTTATTTTGAGGAACATATGGAAACTTGATCTTTTAGATACATATTATCCTTATATAAGTTTCTCTGAGAAGTAATAAAGCATTTCTTTTGAAAATGTGAATTATATATCAAAATTTCAATTAAACAAAAATCATTTCTAAAAGCTTTCAAAATGAAAACTTTACTTATCAAACATATTTTGATTATTGGGAACCATATCATAAGCCAAAACCCGATCAAATTCTACAAACTTATCAAAATAAACCACAAAAATTGCAAAACTTAAAACTTGCTTTTCAAAATAAATGGAATTAAAGACATTTAGAATAAAAAATCATCACATTCAACATTCTCTCTCCTAGTACATTGCCCAATACGAGTTTGTTGGCCCCATTTTAACTGAAGTTTCTCCCATTAAATCACTGCTCCACACCACTAACACCGTTAGTGGTATCATGGCGACCTCAGTTAAAATGGGGTCAACAAACTAGCTCTCTTACATTGCCTACTTCTTCATGCCCTATCTCCTTTAACCTGTCATCCCCTTTCACCTTGTCCATCACTACCTGCCATCTCAAAACCTTCTCCTTTGCCTCTTGCTAAGCATTCATCCCATCACTCGTCAGTTCCTTTCTCTCTTCCATCCAGTGCCTCTTACCCGACCTTTCTCCCTTCTCCTACACCTTGCCTCGACATGAATGGACTTCCCTTTTTAAGCATAAGCCTAGAAATGCAGGGAGGTACATCCTTGTTGAAATGAAGTTGGTCTTCGCTGGTGATGCCGTGCTTCCTTCCAATGAAGTTGTAATTGCAGGCGAGTCTCTATAGGATGACTTCCTTGTTGGCTTTTTTCTCGACCATCCACTATCTTTCATGTCCAAAGTGCACTTCCTCAAACTGCACTAGATGCTCAAAAGGATGCATTAAGTTTAAGTCCAATAGTTCTCTTTCTATTTTTATCTATTCATGTACTGAAGACAAGCAGAGAATAATGAAGTCTGACCCAATAATAACGAGGAACAAATTCTTTATCATTAAGCCATGGGATTTAAATATTGGCATTGTTTGTGGAAGTGTTAAATCTGTATCTAGACTATATGGGTGAAACTATACAATATTCTTTTTTTGCATGGTCACACTTGGGAATAAATTGGCCAACATATAGGATTGCAAAATTGATCTGATGGATGAAAACATTGAAAAGTTGGATAGGGTAGAGTACGCAAAATGTTTGATTGAGATAGCACCTGAACAGAGGTTTCATTCTCATTTAAAATCCAAATGTTTGACGGGGACTTTGCAGCTGTGAGGATCCAGTATTTATGGAAGCCTTAAGTGTGTATGTGTTATATGCAAAGTTTTTTGGGCATAACTCCTTTGACTGTACTCTGAATGCAAAAGGCAATGTTGAAATAAAAAAGGTTGATATGGAAAATGAAAGTGATTAATGAAAAAAAGAAAAGCAACAGTGTGGAAGTCGATATAAGGGAATCAAACTGGTGGAAAGTTGGTTACCAAAAGAAAGGAAAAGTGGCAATAAATGCAAGTGAAAGAAACAACAAAACTAAGGTCAGGGCAAGTGAAAAAATCATGACTGAAGGCTCTAATCATTTGGATGGTGGAAAAAGATAATACTGAAACCACTAAAATAACTAGTACAGTTCAGAAAAACAAATAAATTTAACAAACAACATATTTTCTATTTTAGCAGATGAGAATTTCACGCTGGATTTAACAAATGAATCCATGCAGCAACAAGAAGAAGTAGTTGCAACAAAAATGAGTGAAAATGCAATTGAAGAAGAGAGGATTACCTAAAAAAATCATATTAGATCAAGATGCACATAGTTATGACACCACATTGGTGCATACACGCACTTAGCATGTAAGAAACACCAGTGAAGCTGCTTATCCAAATCCGGATCTAATGCCAATATTGAACTCCCGGCTGATCAAACATTTCATCCTTTGAACCAAACTTTGACTCACATACCATTGTTCCTACCACTAATGTTATTAACCTTGTTGACATTATTTTGAATGTCATGTCTCCTTTTGTAACATCCCGTATTTTTATGTAAAAAAATAATTGAAAAAATTGCAAGAATGATAACCGGTAGAAATAAACATTTTCGGATTGGTAAAATTTGGCGTCGATACATTTACCATTGCTTTCTTGATGATTTTCTGATTAATTTACATATATAATATGTCTCAAACGGAGTTTGTACGGAGAATTATTCAAAGTTCTATGTCTGAAAATAATTATACATGTAAATGTGCGAAGATATATTTATCTTGAAAATATACACATATATTAATTTAAGAAATAATGCGCATTTGAATTTGAAATAAATACGCGTAAAAAAACGTTATAAAATCAAATAACATTGGAAATTTATTTTAACGTTAAAATTTAACGTCAACCAATTTGATACGCCTGATTCAAAAATGGAGGCTACGCAGGAAAATAGGTCTGAACGCGTATGGGTCGACTCATGTTTTGGTCGAGTCGTCCCAGTGATTGATCCATCTATGGGTCAGGACGACCCATCTACGGGTTTGGTCGACCATTCACGTTAAAAATGACGCGTTCTTGCTATTTTTTATAGTGAGATTTATTTTGTTTTAAGTCGGACGAACAATGTTCGTTTGGACATCCATAAATAAATGTGTAGGGCTAACATCCAAACTCATGTTTTTCTTAGTAGGCGTGGGAGCTCTGTCATTTCACGTTCTTCTCCAATTCTTTAGAAATTAAAAAGATTAGTTTAGGGTATTCTAATTCAAGATCTGGAGGTAGAAACAGTAGATAGAAAATAGATATAAGAATTCTCTATCCGTATGAGGTAAGTTCTTCAGATTTGGTTTTAATTAGCTAATTTTGTTTTCTTTAGGATCCAGATCTATAAACCCATTTATATTCTAGTTTGTATACTCAAATTGTTTACAAAAAGGAAAAGATTACGAATGATAAATCCGGATTCAAATCAGATCTGGAACTTGGAGTTCTTTTTTAGGTGAGTGAATTTAGGATTATATATCTTTTATGCCAATGATACATACTGTCGTTTGATTCCCGTTAACGGTTGAATTTGATATGCATTGGAAATTGTTAGTGAAAGTTATTCCTAATTAAACCGTGAACTGTAAAAGTGCACTTATGAGAAAATTATCGTTATGGTAGAGTGAAACCTAATTAAATGACTATCTATTAGGATTGTGGTTTGTGGAAAAAGGCATAAGTCCAAAAAGTAAGAAATTCACAATAAATTGTCAAAACTTAGTGAATAAGAGAAAAAGAGAGTTCTAATGAATAATTTGGTTTGGAAGTTAGTATTAGGTATTAGTTGGTCGGTTAAGAAAAATGAGTATATTTGCATAATTAATATTGTAAGGAAGATGGTAAAAAGAATTGCAAGGATAAGAGTAAGAAAAGTGAGAATAGTGCAAAATATGGAAGTTATTGTATTTTGCATTAATTCAACAATTAAGAAAAGGAACAAGAAGTATCTTGCGATCATGTGTTACTGTTTCTAATATTAATATTAAAATAAATAAATTGATTTTAATGAAGTTTCTATAATTAAACAAGTGGGGTAAGAGTACTTCCTAAAGCTAAACTTGTAATAACTATAAAGTAAGTAAACTTGAAATAAAAGAATGAAAAAAGGGAGTAATAGACAAATGTTGGTAATTCACTTATTTACAGATTTTCTATAATAAATTATACATGCTCTGAAAATATCAAATTTAAATATTAGTTAAAAAGATGTAGATTTAATCTTTTTTGTGTGTGCAAAAAATAGAATAAAGTGTGTACCTTTGTGAACATGGGTTAAATAAAAGAGAACTAAATTTACAATAAACTTGTGTCCAAATTGCAATTTGCACTAAAAAGGAAAAAGGACCGAATTAAGTAAATTTGGATATCTGTGAGAAAAATTATAACACAAGGATTGTCATTGAAATAGGCTTTGTATCATTAAAACTTGGTTCGTGGATTAAGTAAATAATCAAATGACTAAGACCCAAAATTAGATGGAATTGGGAAGAAAACGCAAATCAGTAGCATAAAAGTAATCTCAATGCAGGAAAGATTAGAGTAGGGTCTAATAAAACAGTGAGATGCATGGACAAGCAGTCAGAAGGGATTCTGAATGAAGCGCATAACAAAGTAGATCATCGCAAATGCTTTGGCATAGTGAGAGCATGTCCAATATGGGCTTAGCGAGGGTGGTGGGAAGTGCAAGACTTCGAACATGGGCTTAGGCGAGGTAGGCCAAAAAAAGCTGCACCCCTAGAGGCATGTTTATAGTTGTTTCATCAAAAGGGTATGCCTTGACTACATTCATATCGAGGGAAGTTAGAAGACTGATGGATGACTTTAGGATTCGGTGATTGCCTTGGCCCAAGAAGCAGGTTTTGTGGTCAGGACACAATAAGGATAACAATAACTCGTATATCATGTCATCACCAGCTAAAGCTAGAACATGAAAGACTGGAGCTAAACCAGAAAGCTAATGATCTTTCACTATCGAGACATTGGATGAGGGACAACGCCAATTAGATATGTAACAACCCGTATTTTTTGAATGATTGGATATTTAAATATTGATCGTTAATTATTAAATTAACGGTTCCTAAGAGGGATTTCTCACAAACTATCGAATCAGGAGTTGGGATCAGTTTCATTGAGTCGGGATTGTTTGTTACATTGAGAATAAATGTATGGATCTTTATATTTCGAGTTCGGATTAGTTAGCAGTCATATCGATCTCAAAATACGTGTAAATAGTCATCCCGTGGGCACATTCTCGGATTTTGACAAAACATATACCATCAGAACCGTATTATTGTGGTGATGTGTGCGTCAAGTTTCGTAGCATTTGGGTGTATTGTTTACTTGCACAAGATGAAAAAGTACGTCGATTTTTTAGAATTTAGAATAGAACTTGGAAGAATAAATAATATTATTTAAATCCTAGGCCTTATTTCATTGGGTCGGGCCCCTATTTTCATCTTCCTTAAGACCGCTAGTTATATTCCATTGCAAAATGTTTTCCATGGCGCCTCTTCCTTTACCACTTCTAAATCTAGATCTCTTCCATCAATTGATTAAATATCACAAAACAAGCTTCATTCAACCCGGGTCAATGAGAGCTTCATACCCATACCACATTTGTTGAACTCGACACATCTACAGGCAACCACCGTGTGTTTTGCATGAACTAGGGTTCGCATTTGGGCGAGCTATGGTTGACAAGAGGTGGGAAAAAGATCGTGATTGTATTAGTGGTGATGAGACGCTCCTCCCCATAGGATGGTCTGATCCACCGTAGTGAATCCCGTCGTCAGGGGGACTATACAGGCTATGAGAATCGCAATCTCTTCCCAAGGAACGAGTTTAAAGGAAGGGTGATGGGCACGTGGAGCGCAAGACAATAAACACGATGGTGATGATGGCACGTGATTTCATCCACCCTAAATCTGTATCGTGCTTCGACAGTCCACGGCAATGGCGCGTGATATGTACAAAAGCAAGGAGGAATTGATTTTAGGCAAGGAGGAATTGATTTTGGTGAAGGAGGTCTGATGGCGTTTCTATAATTAGTTGATGTTCTTTTTAAGTTTGTTGATTTAAGTTGTTATAAGTTGTAACATCTATATCTTTTGCGTACGAGGTCAGAATTGGATGTTGTTTCTTCATATGCACTCGTATTGACGAGCTCTATGCTGTAGAGCTTGTTTGGGCTGGTTTGGCTAAGGTGAGTGATATTATCTCTCACTGAACTGTATTAGTTTATAGTATAAATTTGACGATTTAAATTGGTTTATGATCATAAAACGTAATATTTTGGATTGTGGAACCTAGTAAACAATAAATAAAATTATTAGAAAGTGATTTAAGTTTCTTTAACCATACTATCACATTTTTCCCAGTTGGATGCTATTGTGCGTGCTGTTTACCGGTTTGTGCACTATTGCGCATTGTTTTGATTATATAGAATTGATTATTTGGACATATATTCACTTCTATTGCCATAGATAGGTTCTATTTAGCTTATCATTGTTGTTATGGATGTTTGTATGCTCGTTTATGAATTTGAATGATTATTGGTTGTCTGTTTGAATTGTTTGTTTAGTTTAGATTAAAACACGATTGGTAGACAACTTAGTATTAGGAAATATTTCGTTCGTACGAGTTTGGTGTGTTTGATGATTGAATACACACTTGGTGTATATTGACTGAATTCATAAGGATGGTAGACTTGAACGGGCGAGATATATTCTTGACGGAGCTTCAGAGCCCATGGTTGGACTCGGCGACAGAGCAACACTGGAGCTCAACATCAAATCTGAAGGCATAAATGAGGCAAAGTAGTTGCAGGACAGAGTGGATTCCAGGTTGACAAAGTTCAGATCGACGTAGTCAATCCGAAGTTGGTTCGACTAATCCCGGGTCGACTATGTCAATCTAGTTTGATTAAGTCCGGATTGACTATGTAGATCCGAATATAGGTGACTAATTTTGGATCGACATAATCGGCTATGTCGATCCGGATTCGATTTGACTAGGTCGAACCGAAGTTAGCTCGACCAAGGGATTTCGAGGAGCATGATACGATGGTTTGTTTGATATAGGTCTTGATACGAGGTCTCTTTGATTGGTAGATGTGGCTTGGTGTTTCTATGCAGTGATGTGTCATTCGAAGATGATTCCAGGACGGGAGGCAATCTGCTACGATGAATGGTTTTCTCCAAGATGCAAAAAAGATGACGTTAAGTTTATTGAGTTGATTGTTGGAGAGAGAGATGGGACACATAGGATGATATCCTATGACATACGATGACTGTCAGGGATAGTTCCCATATTGAGATGACTTCAGATAGGAGTCCTATGGACAACCTAGTGATGAATTATGCTGCCGAGAACGTGTGCAAAGGAATCGTCGATATTCATGATTTTGGTATCCCTTTGAGAGAGGGGAATGTAGACGAATCAGAGCCAGGGCAGTATGGATTGATTCGCCCAGACCCCAGACCTAGGGCAGTGTGGACTGGGTGGGGCTATTGACTATAGACCAGGGTAGTTTGTCATAGCGAGAGTCTGATGAAGACCGGGGCATTTGGTCCCGCCATGTCCCTGATGGATTTGGTGGGCAAGTTCTTGAGTATAATATACTCTACGCACTGAAAGC
Organism: Allium sativum; assembly: GCA_030737875.1. NCBI lineage: Eukaryota > Viridiplantae > Streptophyta > Magnoliopsida > Asparagales > Amaryllidaceae > Allium > Allium sativum. Next base: position 972,882,646 of record CM060909.1, on the reverse strand, counting down.
ATTTCCAGCAGTTAAATGGTAAATCGAGTGGGGATTGCTTGATTTAAGCGTTGATTTCCCCCATCGATCAAGTAGTGGATAGGAGGACGCTGCTGTAAATTCTTTTATTAATAATCGTTAAACGGTTATCTGAAAATCGTTTAGGGTATAAACGATTTTCAGAAAACCGTTTAACGAACGCAGAAAAAAAATCTCACGAGCCATTGTTTACATAAGCAAACAACAGCTCGCCTATGCCTTCCTCCAGAAACCCTGAATTGATCCAAAATCCTAATCCAAAAATTCATTGGAAAACCCAAAATTATCATTATATTACAAATCAATCAATCTGTCACCTATTTCACCTCTTCAACACAATCAATTCCTTTGTTCCTTGGTTAAAAATCTCAAATTTACAAATTTTTGGGGTTAGCAATTTGGTGGTATTTGTTGAAGATGGAAGAGGAGAATATAGAAGGCTCAAGCATCGCGGCCGACATTCGAAGGAGAAATTCTTCGTGGAAGAATCAAAGAACGATCGAAAGCGATGAATGTGGCTATGGATTAAGGAAGGAGACAATGATTGACCCATCATTTCCATTTAGGTCGATCACCGTCTTCAAGAAGGAATTCATCGTATTTTCAGTAGTGGAAAAGAGCTCATGGTAATTTTGTATGAAAAGTTTACTTACATGTTTACTTATTCATTATGAAAAGATTATTTATATGATTTAACTTTATAAGTAGAATCGTGACAACGTGAGATGTCATGGAGATTTTACCACAATGTTGAAATGGTGGAGGAAATTAAATGTTTATCCGCAAATAAGGGATAAAGTTGTGAAAATATTTGGAAAATTTATGGAAATTGAATTGAAAAACTATGACAACAGATGCATACATGCTATTGTTGAGTGTTGGTGGCCGACGAAACATACATTTTTATTTCCTAGCACGAAGATTGGGTTTACACTTTTAGATTTTACCATGTTGACATCCATTCCCGTAGGAATGAATACTCAAATGATACCATATAATGAGAGTTGGAGTCAATATGGAGATGCAATTCACCTCTTGCCCCTACTTACTCAGAAAGATATTCAGGTTGGAAACGTCGTCATGTCGCATCTTGTTAAGTATTTTCATAATGATTACCTTGCAGCCAATGCTAATAAATCACATACTGCACGGATATTTGTTTTATATATGATGGGAACTCTACTATTTACGACTACCAATGGTACTATAGTCTCGGATATTTGGAAGCCGTATTTGATTTAGAAGTTGCAGAACAGTTTGATTAGGATTCATCGATTATGGGCTACTTATACCAGAGTTTTGACGTAGCTATTACCAAGAGGGGTTCACCTAACCAGTTTCATCGAGCTATTGCAGGTATACTTAGGTGTATTAAGCACTGTCATATTTGTTATTGAATGTTTTTTTCCTGTTGCTTACGATTGCATCTATTTGATTTGCAGTATTTGTTCTTCAAGTATATGATGGTGTATGGATATATTGTCAAAGAAGAGGTGAAACAATGTTCTTATCCAAGATTGAAGCATGGGAGAAAAAAATAGACTCATTACTCATGATACTTCAGCTCATTTGTTTTCTAGCACATGGTATCATATTGATCATCGACTTGCAACCCGTATAAACTGGAATCCGTGGAAAATTTCCATCGCTTTAACTTTTGCAGAGGTTGTCCATGCACGCAACTTATCGATGAAATGGTTGCCTTTGATTGTTCCACCTAGTCAGTTTTTTAAGATGTTTTTAGGAGAGAGGTGCATGCGGCAACTTACAGGATAGGCAACTATTCCTATGGACCCCCTTGTAAATGACCCGCAAGATGACATATTCTACTTATCAGGAGATGCAGCAAGCCCTATACCAGGATGACTATCAATAGTACATATATAAGGAGCCAAACATGGACTACAACATGTATTGGTGGTCAGTTGGCAGAGATTTTGTTCCATTACTAGATTCTTCAGTCCGTATTGGTAACATGGACTTTTTCCGACCTTCTACTTTGAAAGCAGGTATTGAATCCCCAATCGTCATGTCTTCAAAGGTTAATTATGCATCTCAGTTTTACCGACAACCCTAGCAAAATGATTGGGCAGAGGATCCTGGATGGAACATGCAATTGACAGGACAAGAGTCGTTACTCATTCCTCATTTGACGGATATACCGTCGGTTCTATCCCATTACACCATCGATAGTCCGTGGGAATTGTATTTGGGTATCCAGTAATTAGCTCTGCAACAGTCGAAGTATTATGAAGAGGGCTTGAACAGGATTAACACAATTGCAGATGATTTTGTAAGTTATTGATTTAGTTTTTGTGGTACATGTTCTATATATGTATGATTGGTATGTTGTGTAATGATATTGTGTTTGTTTTTGAATTTTGCACAAAATATGGAGATTTGTATGGAACCCGTGTTGGGTCTGGCGACGAGATGGATAGCTCGATCAAAAGCCGGGAAAAAAGAGAAACAGATGTATAGATGGAAGAGGAGGATGAAGAAGAAGAACAAGAACTAGGCACAGCGGAGGAAGCAGAAGAAGAGGATGTCGACAGTGAAGAAGCCGAGGAAGATAACGAGGGTGATGAAGAAGAGACTGAATTAGAGGACGATGAAAATGATGATGACGACGGCGATGAAGGTGGTCAAACCAGTGGTGTACATACCAATCAATATGGTGTTAGATTTAAATATCCAACCACATCATCTTCCACGCCCTATACTTGTTAATTTAACTCCATCCGCAATTGTAACTTATTCACATATAATCATTTATTTGGTTCTAAGTTCATTTAAGTTCACATATATTAACAAAGTATTTATGTATGTTCAGGTAAGAGTTTGGACAAAAGTAAGCAGAAGAGCAGGGGTTTAGTCAGCAAGGTGAAATCCCTATTTAAGGAAAAGGAAAGAAGAAAGGAAGTCGAATTTTTTTCTAGGCATTTAGGACTTTCAATGAAGTTCAAAGAAATGTTTCAAGAATTTTAGGTGATAATGTTAATGTAATGGTTTGGTTATTTATGTTTTGTTGTTTTGTATAATGTTAATGTAGCTTAGTATTGTACTGGTATATATTGTAATGGGATTGTGAACAGACTAGCTTAGTAATAAGGCTTAGCGTATGTTTTGTTATTGCAATGTCATGTTCTTTTGTGTACTGTGATGTTTAGAATCATAATTTATTGTGATGTAGTGTTATGTTTCTAAAATGGATACATTATTTCATTCTTGTATTCAGTTGTTTGTAGCTATTTCAATCTAGTTTTTATTTTGTTATGTAATGTCCTTGCATTGAGACAAAGTATGAAATGCTTTTGAAATCAGTCAAATGCTTTGGAAATCGCAGCATACTCATTGTCAGTACTTAAAGCGGATTTGCTACAGTATAACGTCATGCGTAGCAGCGCAGGACAATACTTAAAGCAGATTCGCTATAGTTTAACGTCTGTCGAAAAACTGACCGATTAAATCACAACTTGTTTTATTCACTCGTCGTTGTGGAGTTGTAAATCTCCATTATATTTGCTTTTGATAACTCCATATATTGCCCTTATATATATCTAAGGTATTCTTCAAAAATTTTGTGCTCCAACTACTTTTTAGTTATACTAAATTTTTCATCTAAAAAAATGCCTTCATGGTCATGACCCTTGTCAATGGATTCTGACTGGGATCAAAATTTAGCTTAACGTCCTCCATCAAGTCCAAGAACAGATATTGATTGGAATATCGAATACCAAGAGCAGCACTACGAGGACCTGCATCGTGACTACCTGCAGCTGGCCCGATTGACAATTCTACCACCTATTGCTCATGTTTCAGATATTGGTCATCATGTAATTCAAACTGTACATGAACAACACTTACGAGTGGCTACTGTCCCTCACCCATCGACTGTGGAAGTGATAGATTAATTCTTGGTAGTTCATCCTCCATATGAACAAGAGGTACGGGAGACTTCAGTTAACAAGCAGGAGGTTAACTCATATCCCATTTGTTGCCACTGTGGTTACGCTTTGGGGGTAGTAGTACGGGCGAACGGAGAGAATATTGGTCATTGGATCCAGTTATGCTCGTTTTGCCCAAACAGATACAATTACTTTGAGTGGATTGACGACCGTTTATGTCTAAGGGGTATTTCTTATGCCAACGAGTTAGAATAAGAGATTAGGCGCCTTCGAACCTCTTTAGAATCCCTTGAGATTGAATGTAACAATTAGTATGCTTGCGTACTTATTTTCCTACTCAACATCTCTTCTATCCTATGTTTTAGTGATTATTATTTAGTTATTTCTCTTGTATCCTATGTTTAGCTAGTGATGTTATAATTAACATCTGTTGTATCGTAAGTTTTAGTACCTATTTCGTCGGTAACATCGTTTGTAATTGACATATGCCATATCAATTGCCAAATGACAAACTACAAGATATAAAATGCTTAAGGAAATCAAATATTTAAAACAATTTAGTATGTGTATATATTTTTAAATACACGGAAAAAATCATAAAGGAGTTCGAGTAATTCTGTGATATCAAAGCAATTTCAAAACTTAAAAATAGAAAGAAAAAAATCAACAATAATTTTAAAACTATTAAAAATAATTAACAAATTTAAAAATAGAAAACAAATTTACAAACATTAAAAAAATTAACAAATTAAAAAATAATTTAGAAACTTAAATAATCAACAAATTTAAAAATAGAAAACAAATTTGCAAACATAAAAATAATTAACAAATTCAAAAATCATTTGCAAACTTAAAATAATTAACAAATTTAAAACTAGAAATCAAATTTACAAACACAAAAATAATTAACAAATTTAAAAATAGTATATAAACTTAAAATAATTAACATTTAAAATTAGAAAACAAATTTACAAACATAAAAATAAGTGTTTTGCGGTAAACATGATTTAAGAACCACAAAAAATAACTAACCAACAAATTCGAAAACAATTTATATGAACAAATAGAAGCAGATGCACATAAATGGGAAAGCATCAGAATGTATATGATAAACGGTTTTCAGAAAACCGTTTATAGGTTAAACGGTTTTCTAAAAATCAAATAACTTATATATGGTTTTTTGATAACCGTTTACCTATCGTCGCTTGCTTTTTCAAATGGAGAGCGTCGCCATTTCAAATTCTTCCCCGCCCTCTTCCCGACACTACTACATCTTGAGCACCAAAATTTTTCCTCGTTTCAAGTGATTCTCCCCACTGTTGGGAGTGCTCTAAGTAAATGAATGTGAGGATGGATGACGGATGCTATGTATGTTTACTTAGTTACATCATTACTATTTTGGCATCTATCATACAAGTCTTATATGATGTTTATTACAGCGTAACATGTATCAATGGTTATGTTCCCTAACTCTGTGGATGTAGGGGCAGGGCAGGTATGATTCTCCATACTGTAACAGCCCGTATTTTACATATCAGAAGATCGTAAAATATTTTTATTTTTTCCCCAAGGGTTGGATCATTCTCATCTTTTAATATGTTGCTTATGGGGATACGAGACATGTCCATAATTTTTACTAATTTTGTCTGTGACCATTTTTCCTCTATCAGTCTTGTGCAGGGCATAACTTTTGACTCTAGTCGAATTAGACAATGATACATGTGCCATTCAAAAGGAAATGATGATTGCCTTTCCGTAGAGTGGTTATATTAAAGATTTGGCTCAGCGTTAGGAAGAAACCGTTGTTTTAAGGTTTTTCTCTTGGCTGTTCAGGTTTTGAGAGCCACATTGGGCTGATTTGGGAAGGCCCAATTAGTGGGCTAGTGGGAACTATAAATTAATAGGGGGTGAGCGGTAGGAGAAATAGTTTAGTTTCTCTATTCTCTCATTTGGTAGCCTATGCTCCTCCTTCCTCTAACAACTTTCTACCATTAAAAATCAAAATCTAAGAAGGGAAATCATAGATCTACGCTATTGGAGGCTAGATCTACATTAATTAAAGAGGGAATTCATCGGATCAAGAGGTTTGGTGCAAAGTGCTTGCTGTCCAGAATCTTATTACATCAATTTTAGCTTATTTTGGAGAATCAGTGAGTGATTTGCATCTCTCACATGGATTCAATGAAGTATATGAATGTTCGGTCAAGTTTTTCATCAAATTCAAGTTGTTTTCCATAGATCTACATCATGGCAAGTCCTATTACATATGAATTACTTTAGGGTCTGATAAGTTAGAACAGGTAATTCCTATGCTATTTCATATGAATATGTAAGTTAGATCTATAGTTTTTATTCATATGTTCATTTACCATGATTTTGGAGTAATTTTCACAATTTTGGTGAGAATTGTCATATTCATGTTGTTGTTGATTCTATAATATGCTTATGATGGTATTAGATGAGTTAGATGACTATATTTCATCGATTGTGTCGATTAGAGGAGTTTTGGTCGGAATTGGGGTTGCATTGGAAAAGTGTAGGTTTCTGGTCGCATGGTTTTGGTCACATGTGTCTGGTCGCACGCTTCTGATCACACGTGTCTGGTTGCATGCTTCTGGTCATACATTTTTGGTCGTACATGTCTGGTCCGACATTTTGGGTCGCACATGTCTGGTCATGCATGTAGAGTGAGGGATCGGTCGAGTGAGGGATCAGTTCAGTGAGGGATCAGTCGAGTGAGGGATTGGTCGAGTGAGGGATCGGTCGAGCGAGGGATCGTTCCAGTGAGGGATCGTTTCAGTGAGGGATCGGTCGAGTAAGGGATCAGTTCAGTGAGGGATCGGTCTAGTGAGGGATCGGTTCAGTGAGGGACCGGTCGAGTGAGGGATCGGTCGAGGGAGGGATCGATCGAGCGAGGGATCGGTCCATTGAGGGATCGGTTCAATGGGGGATCAGTCGAGTGAGGGATCGGTAGAGTGAGGGATCGGTCAATGAAAGATCGGATAGTGAGGGATCAGTCAGTGATGGGTTAATCAATGATGTTGGCTCACGAGAAATTATATGGCTTTAACAAGAGTCCAGATGAGGATGTTTGGAGTGATGTAAATTGGTTCGTTGTTCGTCGTATGCAATGAATGTGGAGACGACTCAAGGATGTATTAAGTTCGTATGAAGTGGTTGCTCTAAAGTGTTCTGAGCTTATGAATAGCCGTGATTGATAATGACTAGAGATGATAAGGACGAGGAATTATCGTTGTCGTAGGTTCTAGCGGGATCAAAGCACTCTGGGTTTCGTCGTATGGTCAAGTACTCTGGGTTTCGTCGTATGGCTTAGACACCTTTCGTCATATGGTGTGTGGGGCTTTAGCTAGAGCCGAGGTTTGGCTGTATGGACCTTGACAATTGACGACAAATTATTTAGCCAGTCATACGACTAACGATGGTTTCAAAGCGAGGTTGACGGTGATAGCCAGCGTCAGTCATGGACGTTTGAATGCTTGGTTTAATGACGGTTGATTTGCTACTGCCATGTATGAATGGTTGCTCGAGTTGAATTGTTGTTCCTTTGGATGTATGGATGGTAAAAGCTATCATTGTCAGATGTGGGGAAGGTGGTTGTGAGTACTTCTCTGGTGTTTTGGTCGACTAGTTCGTTTATCTACCTATTCTCATATACTTTATTGATGATGTTTGTTAGCTGTTTTCGCTCACCAAGACTGTTGTCTGACTCAAGGTTTTATGTTTCGTCCTATCACCTTGGGCTGTTCATCCGACTGTTCGGATGGGCAGACTAAGTGGCAGGTGATAGGTGATTGCTTAGTGAAGGCGATGTTGCTGTTCGGAGGCAAGCAGGAGGCTGGCATACTATTTTTACTACTATCTAGTACCTGTGTTTTCCGCTGTTTGAGTGTTGTAGTAAGGCAAATTTGTATAAAAACTATTGCTGAATCCAAGAGTATGGATACCACTTTCTAGTTGTTATGGAAGTCTAGTGTTTCTCTGGTTCACTAATAATGCCTATTGTATATGTTCTATTATATTTTATCCTTGCGCTGTGAGTTTGCGATTAGTTCCACTTGTGTTTACCTACTCCGATGATTGTCCATAGCTGTCGTGCACACCTTTCATCACATTATTCCTCTTGTACAGTGCAAGGGTTATGGGCGGTTCTCACATTTGGTATCAGAGCTTTGGTTATCAATTTTAGCCAAAGTTCGAAGACATAATTACGTATGAGAGACGTATTTGTAAATTTTAGTTGAGTGAATACTATATGATACTATATGGTAGTGTACGATATAATAGTGTTCGGATTTCATTTCTGTTGCTATCTCATATGTGGACTAAACATTCTAGTTTTTAGATTTAGAATGAGTTGTCCAACATCTAGGGGTGAGCCTGAGACTGGAAGAGTAGGAGAAGGAAACCAATTGGAAGCTTTAGCTATTGCACCAGAATATCTAGTTATGTTTGGGGCAGCCATGATGGCAGCGACCATGTTAAGGTTACCCATTCCAAAAGCGGCAGTAGAGCGTGGTGTTCCTGTGCAAGTACCCAGAAGGGATTTCGCTAAGCGACAAAGGGATATTTCTCCTACAGATAAAGAAGATGAGTTAAGGAGTAGTATATCTTTGGAGCAACTACGACGCCGAGTTAAGGAGCGAGAGGAAATAATCAGTGCTGCTTGGGAAGAGTCTTGTAAAAGAAGGCATGATGTGATGACCCCGAATTTCCATGAAGTGAAAGTAAGAGATGATCATTTGGAATACAACATAAATACAATAATGCATATCACAGATACAAAATAGCATAGGAAATTCATAGAGTAACAACATCATAGCAGCGGAAATATAATGTCGTCCATCACAGAAAATCCACAGTCGCAGACTTCTACATTATTACACCAAATTCGTAGAAAAGAAATAAGTTCCAACTCCAACATGAACAACGTGGAATAAAACAAGTTTCATGTCTGAAATAAAAGGAAAGAGAAAAATGTAAGAGCAGCAAATGATAAGTCTTCCAACTCCTAGTCATCACCTCTCCACAAGCAAATCCAAGAGGAATAGTAAGCAGCTCCAAGGAAAGACTCCGAGCGAAAGATAACCTGTTTACTTGGCTGCCCGTGTAGAAAAGAGGGCACCCGAGTTTGCAAAAAGGTGAAACAAACTACAGGTCAGTCGTGGGACTGGTGTGAGAATTCTTAACTATCATACTATTCATAATAATGCAAATCCAAAGACCATGCCGCTAATGCGGAACGGATTTATTTCAATAGATTGCCGTGCATAATTTTAAAAGTGTCAGAACAAGCAGATAAATAAATCGTGCAACAACGCAACGCTTTTTAGAAAAATGGAATCACCATAAGACTCAAGTCCCATCACACAATGCAACGCACACCAGAGGATAGAGTTTTTCCCTTATGGTGATTAAACATGCTAAATACGGCAAATACGGGTTTAATATTATTATTAGTATATATAACAAAACATTTCAAAATAAATGTATCAATCCTAGGAAGCATAGGTACCATATACTATGTCTCCGTACTAGTAATACAATCAAATCCGTGGGGTCGTATTTGGAATTTGGATTTCCATCTGAGTCAAGGCTAGGGAGGAGCTCCTACCGATTCGAGACACTCTAGCTAATGTCTCAGGATTCCCCGCAGTGAACCCTTGGAAAGCTGCAGGGCCGGTCCACACATACAGTTTCGTGGATTGGCAATTCCTGAACACATGTTTCCCGATCCTATGGGACCTATCCGAGGCGCCTCATTCCATCATCCACATAAGTAAAATGTCAGGGCTGGTAGGTCACTGACACCACTCTAGCTAGAAAGAAACGTGCTGCTCTCCCTGCGTTCCCTTCTCCCGTTTTAGACTCCACCGGTGTGTGAGGCTCGCGAAGTCTCGTTGTACACAAAGCTATGCCTAAACAGACTATGCTTTGATCGTCCCACAAGGTCTGCTTTTCAACAAAACCTTGATCATATGCACCTTAGCGTGCCACATCATCACCCCATACCCTACTACCAACCCTTTGCCGAAATATATGAACGGGTGTTAAGCAAGAGAATAGAATCCCCGCCACCAAACATCAATACCTTCGACAAAAGATCAATAACGTGATATTTAATAGATTATGATGTCAGACACACAATCCCTTTAATAACTTATGCTCTGGGTTTGAGCGAAAGCCTAATCCGTTCAATCAACATGTTCGTTCGGCCAATGACCTTGACCTTGACTTGGGAGCAAATCAATTCAAAGCCTAAATCGCTGTCCTCCTGAGGGGAAGATTGACGGTCTTCATTCGTCGTCCTCTACTTCAAACCTTAACGTCGCTTGATTATTCGGAATGAGATTAACTCGGTATTTCCAAATAACCTTCGTATATTTATATATATAGTCTTAAATAATGAAATTTTTGTCATGCAGTGTAAATTCACCTTCTTAATTACAAAGAAAAATGTAATTTTAATTTTAATTTTTTTTTGTCATGCGACGTATTTTCTCTCTTTCTATACATTAAATAAAATGCAAATTAATCTTACGTTGTAAATCCCTTTTAATTACTTTACAAGTGATGTAACTTTCCCTACGGCGTACATTCCTTTTTGATTAACATTAAAAATAATGTTAACTTAACAAACGAAGACATCTCTTTTTTTTTATTAACATTAAAAATAATGTTAACTTAACCTACGATGAAATCTCTTTTTATTAACATTAAAAATAATGTTAACTTAACACACGATGAAATCTCTTTTTATTAACATTAAAAATAATGTTAACTTAACACATGATGAAATCTCTTTTTATTAACATTAAAAATAATGTTAACTTAACACACGATGAAATCTCTTTTTATTAACATTAAAAATAATGTTAACTTAACACACGATGAAATCTCTTTTTATTAACATTAAAAATAATGTTAACTTAACACACGATGAAATCTCTTTTTATTAACATTAAAAATAATGTTAACTTATCCTACGGTCAAATTCTTTTATTTTAACATTAAAAATAATGTTAAATCATCCTACGGTCAAAATCTTTTATTTTTACATTAAAAATAATGTTAAATCATTTTACGGTCAAAATCTTTTATTTTAACATTAAAAATAATGTTAAATCATCTTATGGTCAAAATCTTTTATTTTAACATTAAAAATAATGTTAAATCATCTTACGGTCAAAATCTTTTATTTTAACATTAAAAATAATGTTAAATCATCCTACGGTCAAAATCTTTTATTTTAACATTAAAAATAATGTTAAATCATCCTACGGTCAAAATCTTTATTTTAACATTAAAAATAATGTTAAATCATCCTACGGTCAAAATCTTTTATTTTAACATTAAAAATAATGTTAAATCATCTTACGGTCAAAATCTTTTATTTTAACATTAAAAATAATGTTAAATCATCTTACGGTCAAAATGTCCATTTATTCACATAAGTATAAAGGTGAATTTCCACATGTCCAATACTTATGTCAAATCCAATTACATCAATGATTCAAAGAATAAAGGTGATCTATTCGAACTGATTATATACAAACAAATGGTTCACAGATAAGCATGGTTCGTAAAATTATCTAACAATGATCATAGCAACTACAACTCAGGTTTAACATTAAAATTTACAGATCTAGTGTCATAGCATCACAACAATTCAGATTTATAACATACACAACATACATCGCAGATTCACAACACGCAAGATTGATTAAATCATTTAATTTAATTAAAAGTGAATTCTCACCTTGACTGGATAAGAAAATAATAATAATCCAAATAATTTCAGAATGCTCCAATCAATCACAGCAGATCCTACTCGTTGTCACGGTCCTAACGTATCTGAAATTTTCAGATTCGAAGTTTGTATGTGTTAGTTATTGATGTTTGAACAGTTCTGACTTTTAACAACTGACTGTGTAACGCTTAAAAGCGTGGCAAAACTGAAATCAAATTATACCTTTGAAATTTCAGAATGTTCAAAATTTTGATTCCACTTTTCTCGATCTGTAGTCAATGGTTTAGGGCGTCATTTGTTGGAGAAGGACCGGGCGCAGGTTCGGCCAGAGGGGGTGGTGTTCGGCGGCGGCGTGTGGGGCCCAGGGGGGCGCGACCATCGGACCTTCGAGGGGCTGGGGCGGCTTCGACAGGGCACGGTTCGAGGTGCTTCTTATCGGAGGTCGTAGGGTTCGAGAAGAGCTTCGATACGAGTATTAGTTTGTTGAATTTCGTTATGAGATGAGGGAGAAAACTGAGCTCAAAGATTTGAGCAATTTGATGGGTTACGGCTGTGCAAAATGGAGGAAGAAGACGGCTGTATACAGGCGTATTTATACTAGTGTTTCTAGGGTTTTATTATTTATTTATTTAATTAATTAATTCTAGAAATTAGTGTTTTCTCGTACGACCTCCAAACGAAGCTCAACGACTGTCAAACTTAATGTTTTGACGTCTTCTGAACGCGATGGCGCTATTGCCGAGGTCTAATTCTAAAGTTACAGTCATGTTTCTTTTTATTTTAAAATAAATCATTTAATTTAAATTCGAACGTACTTGTTAATTCCACTAGGGCCACATACTGGCTCAGAAAAATTATTTTTGGCTTACTTATGTCAATACTGTCCTAACAAAATTTATTTCGCCTCATTCTGAGACTGTTTGAAAAATGGCTATTTTTCAGTCAATTAATTTTGATCGAAACTGACAAAACACAGATTCCTTTGCCACGCTTACATGCTAGCTTCAAAAATCATGAAATTTGAAACCTAGCAATAATTCTACATCCCGGACCCAACAAAAGTGGTTTCGTTGAATTCCGAGGTCGTATGCAAAATGCCAATTTTCAAGGGCGATATATTTCTATAGCGACCTTTCTGAAAATTCATTTGGCCATAACTTTTGATTTTCGCTATGAAACTTCGATTTTTCGGATTCGTTAAAAAGGTACTCATTAACAGATTTAGATATTTTTCATTTCACCAAAATCCGGTTTATTCTGCATCCTGTGCAGTCAGTCAAAGTTCAAGTTTGACTTTTCAAACTACCTTCCTATTCCTAATTTTCTATGCAATTTATTTGAATAACTTTGCATTAACTTTGCTCAAGACAAGTTCCCATTCATAATTATTTGAAATAATCTAATTTAAATATCTAAACACCCCTAAAATCCCCAAAAATGAAAATTTTAAATTGGCCCCACATTCCGGGTTGTTACACATGAGCATCACGAAGAAACTTTTATTGGCCTCTGTGTTAATAAGAAGAAAAGAAAGAAGAAGAAATTTAAGAAGTATGTCACTTGCTTTAATTGTCAATTGGAGGGTCATTATGCTAAGGATTGTAGGAAGCCGAAAACCGAAAGGAAGTGCTTTGAATGCGGCCAGCCTGGACATAAGAAGAAAGACTGCCCAGACCTTCCAAAGAATAAGCAACAAGAGGAAGCATGTGTTGTGGAAGCTATTCCAATTTCCTATTGTATTTCTGATGAGAACTAGGAGAAGTTGCTCTTTGGATATGCTTCCATCCAATGAAGTTAGATTGAGTTCTATTTGGTACTAGAGAATTGTCTTCTTTACCTATAATAAGATTATATGCCGATTAAGTCTGGAACTTAAAGTGGTAATAGGCCTTTAATTGAAATTGATCTAGTATGGAGTTAATCTACTCCTTACATGACTAGTTGTGTTCTAATTTGTATAGTCAGGTTTCTCTTTCACTTGGGATTGCTTTGTTTTTTACTTTCGCTAGGTTGGGATTATCTTGGGCAATAGTTGGCTCAAGAGTTATGCGGCAAGAGTGAATTGCAAGAAGCTAGTGGTGAGAGTCGGGGATGTGGAAGGGCGAATGGTGTTGATTAGATGTAAAAGCGAAGAGGGTGTCTTCGTATGCTATCTATATTCGCTTGGGATTCCACAGGAAAACTTGTCATCTATGCTGAACGCTAATGAGTATGAGGATGTCTTTGATGAGGTCAAAGGGTTGTTGCTGCATCGTAAGATAGAGTTTAGGATCGATTTGGTCAAGGGTGTTAGACCTATCCTTATGCCTTTTAGGAAGATAGTGCCTAAGGATCAGTAAGAATTAGAGGTATAAGTTTGTTGCCCTTTTGGAAGATGGATTCGTTCGGAGGAGTGTTTCTGAATGGGTTGCACTAGTTGTGTTTACTATGAAGATATGGAGACATTATCTAGTAGGACCTCGATTCGAATTGTTTATGGATCATAAGTCATTGAAGTATCTTTTCTCCCAAAAGGATTTGAATCTTTGGCAGCAACGATGGTTAAAGTTTCTAATATCATATGATTTTGGAACAACATACATCCAGGCGACGGAAACACCATTGCAGATACATTGAGTCGAAGACACACAAGTTTGGGAGCAATGTTTTCAGAATGGAAGAACCTCGAGTATTTGGCAAGGTTTGATTTCTGGCCAAGGTGTGAATTGGGAACTGAAATTTTGGCAAGCTTATCGATAAGACCTACTCTTATCGAAAGGATTGGCGAGAGCCAAAAGCGAGATGCAAAGCTTGATGAGTTTATCTAGAAGCTGGAACCAGAGAATAAATAGTTCGAAGTCGATTGAGAAGGTTGGCTTCGAAAGTGAAGATGACTAGTTGTTCCCGATATCGACGGATTGAGAGATGAGGTTCTGAAGGAATATCTTCACTCAAAGTTGAAGATTCATTCCAGTGGTAATACGATGTATCAAGACATAAAGTGAATCTACTACTAGGAGGGGATGAAGCGAGATATTGGAAAGTTCATTTCCAAGTGCGTGAATTGTCAGTTGGTGAAAGCTGAGCAGAAGAAGCCGAGTGCTTTACTTCAGCAATTGGAAGTTTCTATGTGGAAGTGGGAGCAAGTATCAACAGATTTTATCGATGGACTACCTAGAATTAAGGCAGGAAACGAAGGGATTTGGGTTATTATGGACCAAAAGTGTAAGGTTCATTCTTGTCAAATTGACTAGGATGGCATCAAAGTTGGCTGAACTTTATGTGAAATGGACATGTTCGTTCCCAAGGTATCCCGAAGAGCATAGTAAGTGACCGAGATCCATTATTCATAAGCGGATTTTGGAAACTTTACAGGAAGCTTTGGAAACCGAGTTGTGTTTAAGTACGACTTATCATCCCCAAACTGATGGTCAAACCAAGAGGATTAACCCGGTCTTTGAAGATCTCCTGAGGGCTTGTGTGTTAGACTTCGGAGCATCGCAGGAAGACCATCTACATCTAGTTGAGTTTGCATATAATAATAGCTACCAGTCTAGTATTAGGATGGAACCATACAAGGAATTGTATGGGAGACCGTGTAATTCTCTAACTTATTGGGTTGAAACTGGAGATAAGTTGATACTCGGGCTAGAGATGCTTAGAGAGACCTCGGATTGTATCGAGATCATTCGACAATGAATAAAGGTATCCCAAGATCGCCAGAACAGTGATGCTAATAAGCTTCGAAAAGATTTGGAATTCGACGTAGGCGATATGGTTTTGTAAAGATTTCTTCATAGAAGTCTATGGTTTGGTTCAGGAATAAAGGAAAGTTAGCTCCTAGGTGCGTTGAACCATTTCTGATATCCCAGCGAATTGGAAAGCTCGTATATTGATTAGAATTACTCAAGAAAATATCGTGTGTGCATAACGCTTTTCGTGAATTATTTATATGAAATATGCGCATGATCTGAATGTGGTAGTATCTCTGGAACAATATGAAAACCTAGAAGTCGAGGTTGCAGTTACAAGACCTTGTAAGCCACTTCGTGTTGTAGCAAATGACATGAAACCGCTTAGGAGGAAGACGGTTAAGTTAGTCAAGGTACAATGGAAGGAGGATGGCGATGAGGGTACGTGGGAGACGAAGGAGAGTATAAAGACGAGCCATCTATGAATCTTCGTCCATATGACCTATTGATATCATGCCATCATTATATCAGTGTTACTTGTTGTTGTTATTGTTGCTTGTGATTATTGTTGTTATCTTTGTAATTGTTTGATAGAATTCCGCATGCTAGGATAAGGCTATGGATGCATGGCTTGATGGTCGCTAGTTTGAATTATAGAATTGGCTTCTCATGAATGTTAAGCATGCAGAATTGTTGTGGTTGCTTGTGTTTGCTTGGAATTTCATGGGCGAAATTCTTAAGGGGAGAGGGGGGGGGGGAGGAGGGAATGTAACAGCCCGCATCATACGTACCGGAAGATCGTAAAATATTTTTATTTTTTTCCCAAAGGGTTGGATCATTCTCATCTTTTAATATGTTGCTTATGGGGATGTGAGACATGTCCATAATTTTTACCAATTTTGCCCCTGTCAGTCTTTGTATAGGGCATAACTTTTGACTCAGGTCGAATTAGACAATGGGACTCGTGCTACTGGAAAGGAAATGATGATTGACTTTTCGTAGAGTGGTTATATTAAAGATTTGGTTCAACGGTTTGGGAGGAATCACTGTTTTAAGGCTTTTCTACTAGTTGTTTAGGTTTCGAGAGCCACATTGTGCAGATTTGGAAAGGCCCAATTAGTGGGCTGGTGGGAACTATAAATAGGGGGTGAGAGGTAGGAGAAATGGTTTAGTTTCTCTATTCTCTCATTTGGTAGTCTATGCTCCTCCTTCCTCTAACACCTTTCCGCCATTAAAAATCAAAATCTTAGAGGGGAAATCATAGATCTACACCATTGGATGCTAGATCTACATCAATTGAAGAGGGAATTTATCGGATCAAGAGGTTTGGTGCGAAGTTCTTGCTATCCGAAATCTTATTACATCAATTTCAACTTATTTTGGAGAATCGGTGAGTGATTTGCATCTCTCACATGGATTCAATGAAGTATATGAATGCTTGGTCATGTTTTCATCAAATTCAAGTTGTTTTCCATAAATCTACATCATGGTAAGTCCTATTTCATATGAATCACCTTAGGATCTGATTTAGTAAGTTAAAACTGGTAATTCCTATGCTATTCCATATGATTATGTAAGTTAGATCTATAGTTTTTGTTCATATGCTCATTTACCATGATTTTGGAGTGATTTGCATAATTTTGGTGAGAATTGTGATATTCATGTTGTTTATGATTCTATGGCGTGCCTATGATGGTATTGGATGAGTTAGATGAGTATATTTCATCGATTGTGTCGATTGGAGGAGTTTTGGTTGGAACTGGGGTTGCACTGGAGAAGTGCAGGTTTCTGGTCGCAAGCTTCTGGTCACACGTGTTTGGTCGCAGGCTTTTGGTCACACATGTCTGGTCGCACGCTTCTGGTCATACATTTTGGGTCGCACATGTCTGGTCCTACATTTTGGGTCGCACATGTCTGGTCCTACATGTCTGGCCGTGCATGTCGAGTGAGGGATCGGTTCAGTAAGGGATCAGTCTAGTGAGGGATCGGTCGTGTGAGGGATCGGTCGACTGAGGGATCGGTCCAGCGAGGGATCGGTCGAGTGAGAGATCGGTCGAGTGAGGGACTGGTTCAGTCAGTGATCGGTCGAGTGCGGGATTGATCGGGTGAGGGATCAGTTAGTGAGGGATCGGTCAGTGATGGGTTAATCAATGATATTGTTGGTTCATGATAAATTATATGGCTTTGACAAGCGTCCAGATGAGGATGTTCGAAGTGATGTAAATTGGTTCATTGTTCGTCATATGCAATGAATGTGGAGACGACTCAAGGATGTATTAAGTTCGTGTGAAGTGGTTGCTCTAAAGTGTTCTAAGCTTATGAATAATCGTGATTGATAACGACTAGAGATGAGAAGACCGAGGAATTATCATTGTCGTAGGTTCTAGCGGGCTCAAAGCAAGGGTTACATGATTTCGTTGTATGGTCGAGTACACTGGGTTTCGTCGTATGGCTTTGACACATTTCGTCGTATAGTGTGTGGGGCTTTAACTAGAGCCAGGGTTTTGCTGTATGGCCCTTACAATTGATGGCAAATTGTTTAGCCAGTCATACGACTAACGATGGTTTCAAAGTGAGGTTGGCAGTGATAGCCAGAGTCAGTCACGGACATTTGAATGCTTGGATGTAATGATGGTTGAGTTGCTACTGCCATGTATGAATGGTTGCTCGAGTTGAATTGTTGCTCCTTTGGATGTATGGATGATAAAGGTTATCACTGCCAGAGGTGGGGAAGACGGTTGTGAGTACTTCTCTGGTGTTTTGGTAGATTAGCTCATTTATCGCTCACTAAGACTGTTGTATGACTCAAGGTTTTATGTTTCCTCTTATCACCTTGGGTTGTTCATCTGATTGTTTAGATGGACAGACTAGGTGGCAGGTGACAGGTGATTGCTTAGTGAAGGCGATGTTACTGTTCGGAGGCGAGCAGGAGGCTAGCGTACTATTTTTACTACTATCTAGTACCTTTGTTTTTCGTTGTTTGAGTGTTGTAGTGAGGCAAATCTGTATAAATACTATTGCTGAATCCAAGAGTATGGATACCACTTTCTAGTCGTTGTGGAAGTCTAGTGTTTCTTTGCTTCACTAATAATGCATGTTGTATATGTTCTATTATATTTTATTCTTGCGTTGTGAGTTTACAACAGGTTCCGCTTGTGTTTACCTACTCTGATGATCGTCCATAGCTGTCGTGCACACCTTTCAGCACATTATTCCTATTGTACAGTGCAGGGGTTATGGGTGGTTCTCACACATACCCTTCGTTGCCATATATATTATTACCACTTTTATAGTACTTTGAGATTTGTTACTGATCACACTAGACTTTTGTCTGACCCAAGGTTTTATTTCCCTCTTATTACCTTGGGTGTTCATTGACGATGCTGGTGAGCAGACGAGGTGGCAGGTTAGGGTATTATTTGGAGCTGCGTAGGTGGATTCACAGAAGGCGACGATTTATATATTTATACTTGTAACACCCCACATTCCTTAATGTTTCCCATATGAGGATTTCATTAAGGAATTATGGAGCATTTTAGGTATAAAGACATAAAACATCACAGAGACTAAGATTTCACAAGACATAAAAATAGTACATTTACAACGGAAGAAGAAACTTTTATACGAAAGACAAAACCATCTTTATTTTAATTAACCAAACAGTTACAACATGCCATGTCTCAAAATCTCAGTCAAAATAACATCAGAATACAAAATAATATTATCCCCCAAATAGTCAAAAAGATACAACCTAATATTGGAAAGAAAATAGGAAGTAACCCATCAGACATCCTTCGTTATAGAATCAACAAAGAAATATGATCTATACACTTCCTCCCTGTAAGCCTTGGGGGAAGGAAAGAGAAAGGAAGAAAAGATATCGGTCAGACATAAAGTCTAGTGAGCTGCTATGATTACTAGCACAGCTGCTAAATTAAGGAAAATAGATAAATAGTAATTCTAGTTTCATAAAAAAATAAATGTTTGTGCTCACCTAAAGTTGAAAAATTACTGATATGAGTTGTCATAAAAGACCGTCTATTCTTATCCAAAAGACAATGATGATAATAATGATCATACAAAAATTGATTGACTGTTTTGCACTTCTACAACTTCGAACCAAAATAAATAATTAGGAAGGAATTTCTTAATACTACCTACTGATCGTCTTCTTTACCCACATGTGAATAACTGGTGGCAGCTATGAAATTCGAGGATATCGATTTCCGAACTCATCAACTAAAAGGAACAACATTAGTCATAGGCATTACAATGTCTTATCTTCCCTATTCAGAACAATGCATGCTCATTGCTCTACCGGAACACGCCCTTACCCAGCTCGTTTGAACCACTTACTATCTAATTCAGTAAAACGTGCCTAGCCTTTACATAGTGCGACATTCTGTGATAATAAGGGATATTGAATGATACAGGTTCGCAAACAAAATTGTACTTGATACAAGTTACCCCTAGACTTGGTCCCCAATTTATAACTAGGATTTCTACGAGCCCCTTATCTCCTACTGGAATGGGATCCCCATTTCTACGAGCCCCTTATATCCCGACCAGGCCAGCCAGGGTCAAACCAGAAAGCTGTGCAGGTTTTCTCTCGGCCTGTGCGCACTTGGGAAGTGCGCCAATGTAAATTTGTATTGGCGCACTTCCCAAGTGCGCCAGTGCAATCTTTTTTTTCTTCTTCTTAGCCACCAAACTTCTTTCGTCCATATCTTCTTCATACGGTATCCGTTTTACGCAAACTCGAACTCTATCTTAAGCAGAATTCCGAGACGAACGCAATGGAACGACCCATTTCCCTTAATTCCACATTTGAAATTAAGTATTCTTAAATTTTAGTTAATCTGTTTATTCGAAAATTCGGGTGTTACATGATGTGTGTTACTATCTAAATATTTTTACATAAAATATACCTAGATATATGTTCACATTATGTATTTAGTTATTTGATTGCAACTTTTGACACTATTTCTAATGTTTCCCCTTTTTTTCTTTTGTGATTTATGACATGCATTTAAATTTCAAATACCAATGCGCAATTGATATGCTTGTGTATTTTGACATGTTAATTATGTATATTTACACAAGTATTCTAACATCATTTTTAACATTATATATTTACTACCTGTTTTATTTTCTGCGCATTAACTTTTCCTCCATTTCGAACATGCATTAAATTTTATTTTCATACGCACGTCATATACTTATTTTAAAGTAAAACCTCATTTAACATCGTCATATACACACACACAAACACACACACACACATATGTATATAAATATACATGTACACGCATACATAAATATATACACACGTGCACTTGCGCACACGCACACACACACACACACATATATATATACATATACTCACACATATATACATATGTAATCTTTTGTTTATATATATGTACATACACACATGCATCAATTAGACTGGTCTCATTAACTAAAGAAATTATGTCATTGCTAGGGATTGAACTTGCAACCTCTTTTTTAACATTCCCATATCTTACCACTTCGCCTACACTCTCTTTTGTTCACAAAAATTATTTTTGTTCATAAAACTAGAACATAGAAAGTTATTGGTTTTAGGTGTGTTTCTTTTAAATTATGTTCGAACATCTTTAGCTCATAACTTCTTTGTTTCTTGTCTGATTTACGCAAATTAAAAGTCTGTTTGAATTAGAATTTTGTAACGGACGCAATGGAAAAATCCATTTTATTTAATTCTCAATATTTTTATGATTGATATTCATTTTATAATCTTATTCCTTAATTAATCAATCCGTTAATTAATTGCCGTTTTGTTAAAAATTTGGGTTGTTACAAGTTTCATAGTGTTTGGGTGTGTGTTTTACCGTACGAGATGAAAACGTACGTCGGTTTCTTTTTGAATTTGGAATAAAATTTTGAAGAATTAATAATGTGATTTAAATCCTAGGCCTTGTTTCATTGGGTTGGGTCCCTATTTTCATTTTACTTAAGACCGATGGTTACTGTTCCATTACAAAATGTTTTCCCATGGCCGCCTCTTCTTTTACCACTTCTAAAATCTTGATTTCCATCACTTGATTAAAAATAATGAAACAAGCCTCATTCAACCCGGATCAATTAAAGCTTCATCTCCATACCACTTTTGTTGAATTCGACGCATCTATAGGCAACAACTGTGTGTTTTGCATAAATTAGGGTTCACTTTTAGGCGAGCTTTGGTCGACAAGTGGCGGGACGGAGATCGTCATTATACTGGTGGTGATGAGACGCTCCTCCCCATATCCTTAATGGGTGGTACGATCCACCATGGTGAATCGTGTGTCAAGAGGGTCATATAGGCCATGGGAGTCACAGTTACCCCCAAGGGTGCAAGTTCAAAGGAAGGGTGAAGGGTACGTGGAGTGCGAGACGATAAAGATGATGGTGAAGTCGGCACGTGATTTCATCCACCCAAGCTCTATATCATGTTTCGATAGTGCACGACAATAGTGCGTGATATGTACAGGAGCAAGGAGGAATTGATTTTGGAGAAGGAGGCCTGATGGTATTTCTATAATTACCTGAATGTTCCTTTAAATTCTGTCGATTTAAGTTGTTATAACTTGTAACATCTATATCTTTTGCGTACGAGGTCGAAATTGGATGTCGTTTCTTTCTATGGACTCTATTGACGAGTCTACGCTATGGAGCTTGTTTGAGCTGATTTGACTAAAGTGAGTGATATTATCTCACACTGAATTATATTATTTTATATAGTTTAATTAGACAATTTAAATTGGTCTATAATCATAAAACATAATATTTAGGATTGTGGAACCTAGGAAACAACAAATAAGATTATTAGAAAGCGATTTGAGTAGCTTTAACCATACTATCATAATTTACCCACTTGGGTGCTATTATGCGTGCTATTTACCTGTTTGCGAGCTACTGTACATTGATTTGATAATATAGCTAGGAATTGATTATTTGGACATATATTCCATTTTTATTGCCATAGATATGTTCTATTTGTCTTATCATTGTTGTTATGGATGTTTTTTCGCTAGTTCTGGAATTTGAATGACAATTGGTTGTGTGTTTGAATTATTTTTTTAGTTTAGATTAATACGTCGTCCGTAGGCGACCTAATATTAGGAAATATGTCGTTTGTAAGAGTTTGGAGTGTTTGTCGATCTAATATGCACATTGGTGTACATCGATTGAATTCACAAGGATGTTAGACTCGAACGGGCAAGATATATTCTTGATGGAGCTTCAGAGCACATAGTTGGACTCGATGATAGAGTAGCACTAGAGCTTAACATTGGATAGAGAAAAGAAGTCGTAGGATGGAGTGGGTCTCAGTTCGACCAAGTTCGGATTGACATAGTCGAACTTGAATCGGTTTGACGTAGGTGGTTAAGAGTCAGCTCTACTAATCCCGGGTTGACTATGTCGATTCGGATCCGGGTCAATTAAGTTCGGATTAACTATGTCGACCCGGATATAGGTGACTAAGTTCGGATCGGCTATGTCGAACCGAAGTTAGGTCGACCTGACATGATGATGACCAATCTGGAGACGGAAGACGGACTTGGCGACGAGCTGGATTTAGCAAAAAGCTGGATTTCGCAACGAATGCCAGATGTTTTCTTTGGATGCGTAGTTAATCAATTTTTCTTAAATAGGTGATCCAAGTAGTCGTTATCAATTATTATGAAGTTGTCGATATCGCTAACTATTGTTGTGGCCGTTTAAGCCAATTTCACATTGTTGAAGATGCAATTTCGAGGAGCAGGATATAATGGTTTTTTCGATAGCGGTCTTGATACGATGGCTCTTCGATCGGTATTTGTGGCTTGGGATTCCTATGTAGTGATGTGTCATTCAATGATGATTCCAAGATGGGGAGAAAGTTGCTATGATAGATGGTTTTCTCCGAGATGCAGAAAAGATGACGTTAAGTTGTACCGAGTTACTGTCGGAGAGAGAGATGAGAGACATAGGATGATATCCTACGAAATACAATGATTGTCGGGGATAGTTACCATATTGAGACGACTTCGATTGGGAGACTTATGGATAGTCTAGTGATGGATTCTTCTGCGGAGAACATGTGCAATAGATTTATCGGTATTCACAATTTTTGTATACCTTTGAGAAAAGGGGGATTGCAGACGAATCAAAGCGAGGTTAGTGTGGACTGATTTGCCCGGACTCCAAATCTAGGCGAGTGTGGACTGTGTAGGGCTATTAACTGTAGACCATGGAAGTTGGTCATAACGAAAGTTGTATGGAGATGAGGGAAATTGTCCTACCATAGCCCCGATGGATTTGGTGGCTGAGGTATTGAGTATCATATGCTTTACTTACCGAGTGAGTGAATGCGAGGATGGATGGTGGATGCTATAGATATTTACTTACTTATCATCATTAGTACTTAGACATCTATCACACCAGTCTTATATGATATTTAACACAGTATAACATGTATCGATTGTTATGTGTTAACTCTGTGGATGCAGGGGTAGGGCAGGTATGATTCTCCATACCCTTCGTGCCATATATATTATTATGACTTTTATAGTACTTTGAGATTTGTTATCGCTTACATTAGACTTTTGTATAACCCAAGGTTCTATTTCCCTCTTATTATCTTGGGTGCTCATCAACGATGCTGATGAGCAAACCAGGTGGCAGGTTCAAGAATTATTCGAAGCTGTGCATGTGACGACCTAACTCTCTGTGGTAAAAAACGACCCGACCTGACTCTCTGGGTCAAAAACGACCTGACCTGGCTCTTTGGGTCAAAAACAACCCGACTCTCTGGGTCAAAAACGTCCTGACCTGATATCTACCAATCTATCTCCCATCTCGATCAATCCACCACTAAACGACAACATTGATGCAAATAACTCACCCAAACCATCTAATTCAACTATCAACACTTTATGAAATCACCAACAACACTTAAAGGACAATTATTCATCATACAACCATATAAAACTCACCAAATCATGATAAAGAAATGAAAAAACAAAACAATACATCTAAACTTGCATATACCTATGAATTAACATAAGAATTACCTGTTTAAGTTGCTAGATTAGATCCTTTGGTGATTCGAATGAAAATATACTTATGATGATGTAGATCTAAGTGAAAATAACTAGAAATGATGAAAATAAGATCAAACAACCCATATACTTGATTGAATCCATGTGAGAGATGCTTATCACTCACCAATTCTTTGAATTAACTCGAAATCACTAAATTCCCAATCCGTACAGCGAAGAATGAACTTCGAACCTCTCGATTTGATGCGATCTCTCTTCTCTTGATGCAGATCCAGCTTTGGTTGATGTAGATCTTCAATCTTCATTCTTATATCTAGAATTTAATGATGGAAAGGTGTATTTAATTGAGCAAGGAGGAACACCAGCTCAACCAAATGAGAGAATGAAGAAACTAAACTATCTTCATGCCTCTAACCCCCTATTTATAGCCCCACACCAACCCACTAATGGGCCACACCAAAACAGCCAACTAATGACTAGCCAAACCTCAACAGAAATTGTAAAGCTCTAAAACAACAATTCCTCCCAAACCATTGAACCAAATCTTTAATGTGGCCACTCTACAGAATTGGCAACACCATTTCCTTTCCAATGAAATTGATCATAGCACTTGATTCGGTCCCAGTAAAAAGTTATCCCCTGTATAAAACTAACAGGGGGCAAACGGTCACAAATGGTAAAATTATGGACATGTCTCACATCCCCATAACCAACGTATCAAAATATGAGAATGATCCAATCCTCAGGGAATTAAATAAAAATATTTTACAATCCTTTGATTCATAAAATGCGAGTTGTTACATTTCCTTCCCCCTTCCCCCTTAGGAATTTCGCCCCTGAAATCCTAAGCAAACACAAGCAACCAAACCAATTCTGCATGCCTATCATCCATAAGCAGCCAATTTATCGTCTAAACTATCATCCGTCATGCCATGCATCCATAGCCTTAACCTAGCACGTGGAATTATACCAATGATAGTACAAGCTACAATGATGTAAGGTGACATGACATTAATGAATCATACCGACTAAGAATTCTGAATGGGTCATCTTCATACTCTCTTCTGTCTCCCACGTACAATCGTCATCATCCTCACTCCATTGCAACTTGACTAACTTAACCGTCTTCCTCCTAAGCTTTTTAATGTCATTCCCCACAACGTGAAGCAGCTTACTAGGTTTCACAACTACGGTCTCGACTTCTAAGTCTTCGTACTGCTCTGGAGATACGACCACATTCGAATCACGCACACACTTCCGTAGAAATGACACATGGAAATCATTATGCACACTCGACATCTTCTCGGGTAACTCCAATCTATATGCGAGCTTTCCAATCAGCTCGACTATTGGAAATGGTCCAAGAAATCTTGGAGCTAACTTTCCTTTGCTTCTGAATCGAACAACATGCTTCAATGGTGAAATCGTCATGAAAACCATATCTCCAACGTCGAATTCCAAATCTTTTCGATGCTTATTGGCATAACTCTTCTGACGATCTTGGGCTACCTTCATTGATTGCCGAACGATCCCGATACAATCTGATGTTTCTCTTATCATCTCTGGCCCAAGTATCAACTTATCTCCAATTTATAACCAACATGCCGGAGAATTACGCGGTCTACCACACAACGCCTTGTATGGTGCCTTCCCAATGCTCGACTGGTAGTTGTTATTGTACGCAAACATAACTAGATGTAGATGGTCTTCCCACGATCCTCCGAGGTCCAATACACAAGCCCTTAGGAGATTTTCTAAAACTCGGTTAACCCTCTCGGTTTGACCATCGGTTTGGGGATGATAAGTCGTACTCATACACAACTCGGTTCCAAAAGCTTCTTGCAAACTCTTCCAAAATCCACTCGTTAACAATGGATCTCAATCACTCACTATGCTTTTCGGGATACCATGGAATTGAACTATACATTTAATATAAATCTCAGCCAGCTTCGGTGATGTCCTAGTCGATTTGATAGGAATAAACTATGCACTTTTGGTCAAACGATCCACGATGACTCGAATCCCTTCGTTTCCAGTCCTGGTTCTCGGTAGTCAATCGATAAAGTCCATCGATATCTGCTCCCACTTCCACGTAGGAACTTCCAATGGCTGAAGCAACCCAATCGGCTTCTTCTATTCATCTTTTACCAAATGATAGTTCATGCACTTGGAAATAAGTTTTCTAGCATCCCTCTTCATCCCTTCCCAGGAGTAAGCTCGCTTCATGTCCTGATACATCTTATTACCACCAGGATGAATCATCAACTTCGAGTGATGACATTCCCTCAGAACCTAATTTTTTAATCTGTCGATATCATGAATAACCAGTTGTCCTTATTTTCGAATCCAACCGTCTTGAATGACCTCGAAATCTTTATCCTCTGGTTCCAACTTTTGGATAATTCTGACAAGCTTTGCATCATGCTTTTGGCCTTTCCCAATTATATCGATTAGAGTAGGTCTTATAGATAAGCTTGCCAACATTTCAGGTTATAACTCACACCGAGGCATGAAATAAAATCCTATCAAGTAATCAAGGTGCTTCCATTCCGAAAACATTGCTCCCAAACTTGCATGTCTCCGACTCAACGCATCCGCCACTGCATTGCCTTTACCAGAAGTATAGGCTATCCCAAAATCAAATGATGTCAAAAACTCTAACCGTCGTTGCTGCCGAAGATTCAAATTCTTCAGGGAGAAAAGATACTTCAACGACTTGTGATTCGTAAACAACTCGAATTGAACTCCCAACAGGTAATGTCTCCATATCTTCAGAGCAAACATGATCGCAACCAACTCCAAATCATAAGTTAGATAATTCCTTTCATGCGGCTTCAGTTGTCAACTCGCGTATGGCACAACATTATCCTTCTCCATTAGTACTTCTCCAAGTCCAGTACCACATGCATCGGTGTATACCACCATCTCTTCATTCCCACTCGGAATCGTCAAAATAGGAGCACTCATCAGTCTCTCTTTCATGATTCCAAAAGCTTTCTCACACATTGCATCCCAGGTAAATACTTGATTCTTCTTCGTTAATCCTGTTAAGGGTGCAATTATCTTGGAGAAATCCCTGATAAACCAACAATAATCTCCTGCCAATCCAAGGAAACTCTGAACATCCATCACATTCTTAAGTCTGTTCTAATCCTGGATTGCTACCACTTTAGCAAGGTCAACAGCTATCCCATTTCCAGAAACAGCATGGTCTAAGAACCTCATTTTGCTCTTCTAGAAGTGACACTTTAAAAACTTAGCACTCAGCTGATGCTTTCGCAAGATTTCCAAAACAACTTGCAAATGTGTCCTATGCTCTTCCTTATTCCAGGATTAAACCATAATATCATCCATGAACATAAGCACGAACTTGTTCAACTAATCTCTGAAAATCCTATTCATAAGATCCACAAATTACGCTGGTGCGTTAATCAACCCAAATGGCATCACCAACCATTTGACGAAAACGGATGGTGTCCTAAAAGTTGTCTTCAACACACTACCCTTTTCCACTCTCAACCAGTGGAATCCCGTTGCCAAATCCATTTGAGAAAACACCTTGGCCTCAAGAAGCTGATCGAGCAAGTAGTCTATCCTCGGCTCCGGATACTTATTCTTCTTAGTTACCTTGTTCTGCTCACGTTAATCCATACACAATCTCAAAGGTCAATCCGCCTTGGTTGCAAACAAAACTGGTGCACTCCATTCGGACATGCTCCTCCAAATGAATCCTTATCCCAAAAGGTCACTGACTTGCACCTCTAACTATCGATGAGCCTTAAGCGCTATCCTCCTAAGTGACATGACGATAGGTCTTGCACCCTCGACCAAATAGATTCTGAACTCAATCTCGCGATGCGGCGGCAACCCTTTGACCTCGTCAAAGACATCTTTAAACTCACTTGTGATTGGTACCGATGACAAGTCTTCCCGTGGAATCAACAACGAATATAAATAGCTTATGAAGATACCATCTTCAGGATTACATTGAATCATAATCATTCACCCTTCCACATTCCCGACTGCCACCTCCAGCTTCTCGCAATCCACTTTTGCCGCATACCTCTTGAGCCAGTCCATACCCAAGATAATCCCAAACCCAAATAAGTTTAAAACAAAGAAATCACACACACAAAGGAGCAACCATGACTCAATACGACTAGGCCATGACAAATCATACACAAACTAGACGAACCTCCGACTGGATTAGTCACAATCCATGGTCTATCACAAATCTCGTGTTCCAAACCCAAGGGGCACACAACCTCTTAATGAACTTCTCATTCTTCTACTGTGGAGTTTCGACATATGAATGAGCAAACTTGGACAAAGCTTCAAAATACGAAACATACTCTAACACTGGTCGACCATTATGTTTTAACTCAACAAACTTCTTAAATAGA
The DNA here is from genome assembly GCA_030737875.1 of Allium sativum. Lineage (NCBI taxonomy): Eukaryota > Viridiplantae > Streptophyta > Magnoliopsida > Asparagales > Amaryllidaceae > Allium > Allium sativum. The sequence goes on along the minus strand of CM060909.1, from coordinate 972,853,810 downwards.
ACTAACTTTTGAATGGTAAAAATGAACTTCGTCTCAAACTTGACTTGGAACTACTCCCATGAAATATCATCTTCTAGAGTTTCTAGAGTGATAAAGTTCCACCAATCCATAGCTCTTCCCTATAGTTGTCTCGATGCAAGCTTCCTCTCTGTTGCATCATGAATGCCCAAGTCTCCAAAGATCCGAATGCAAGTATCAAGCCACCCTTGAATACCTTCAATCGGTTCCGTCCCTTTAAACTCCCTCCCTCCTAGAGTAGTGAAACAGTTGCAGAGCTTCGCGAAGTCCACCAATCTAGGAACCTATACCTGAAGCCCCTACATCTACCGTGGCTGCTCGTGGAGCGGGCACCCTTCTCATGATCGTTGCCGCCATAGCCTCGGATATAGCTGGGTAATTCGGTATATCACCATTTCCCCATCCAGGAATAGACTCCTTCCTAGCAATATATCTCAAAGGTCGAAGACTCATTCTAAATCTAAAAATAGAATGATTAGGCCACATATGAGAAAACTTCAAACGGAGTTCAAGCATTATTATACTATACACTAATATAGTATACATCCATCAAAAATCGACAAATACGTCTCTCATACATTATTACATCTTTGAACTTTGGCTAAAATCGATTAACTAGAGCTCTAATACCAAATGTGACGACCTGACCTGATTCTCCGGGTCAAAAACGCCCTGACATAACTCTTTGGGTCAAAAATGACTTGACCTGACTCTCTGGGTCAAAAATGACTTGACCTGACATCTGATCAATCTATCACCCATCTCGACCAATCGAACACCAAACGACAACATTGATGCAAATAACTCACCCAAACCATCCAATTCAACTATCAACACTTTATGCAATCACCAACAACACTTAAACGACAATTATTCATCATACAACCATATAAAACTCACCAAATCATGATCAATAAATGAATAAACAAAATAGTGATTCTAAACTTGCATATACCTATAGATTAACATAGAATTACCGGTTTAAGTTGCTAGATTAGATCTTATAGAGATTCGAACGAAAATATACTTACCGTGATGTAGATCTAGGTGAAAATGACTAGAAATGATGAAAATAAGACCAAACAACCCATATACTTGATTGAATACGTGTGAGAGATGCTTATCACTCACCAATTCTTCGAACTAACTCGAAATCACTAAATTCCCAATCCAGACAGCGAAGAATGAACTTCAAACCTCTTGACTTGATATGATCTCTCTTCACTTGATGTAGATCTAGCTTTGCTTGATGTAGATCTTCAATCTTCTTTCCATATAAATAATTTACTGATGGAAAGGTGTACATGATCGAGTAAAGAGGAATGTATTTGATTGAGCAAGGAGGAATTTACTGATGGAAAGGTGTATTTGATTGAGTAGGGGCCCGTCTAACTTGGGGAAGGGTTGTGTAAAGAATTGCATTAAATAAGAAATATTATTACAACCTTGGAATATAACATAGGGTTATATTAAGCTTATTAATGAACTTAAACCTGCTATATTAAATTTGTCTGGTTAATAAGCTAAGATGTTCATTCTAGTGGTAAAATATGTGGGCACTCTTAAAATTCTAGTTGACTTGGGGTTAAGCCTAGGGGTGGTTTATGTAAATCTGTCTGGAACTCATATATCAATCGGTACCCTCCTTTTATCAAACGAGTCTCGCACTAGGTAGAGACAAGGGTATGCTTTACCGATGGATGATTGTAAGAGGTTCAAATTCTAGAGGTAGGTACGGACGCGTTCTGGTAGAACCTTGAGCATGCATTGTACTGATTGGGAAGATAAGATGTTGTAACACTGGCAGATAAGGATGTGTCTTTTAGTTGATGGACCAAGGACCAATATCCATGAATACCATAGCTGGCACAGGTTGTTCGTGTATGTTTAGGAAGTCGATCACCAAGTAGAAATTACGAAATCCTAATCATGATATTCTGATAGTTGATGCAAAAATATTGTAATGTGATATGAATGAGGAACTTATCTTATCTTACCTTATCTTGTTTTATCCCGTACTTTTATACTATCACTGTATTTTCATATCCAGTACTATTTATCTGTCTTGATACTTCTTTATCTTATGCTTATGCTAAAAACCACTGGAACTCGCCAAACTTATTGTCTGACCTAGTTTGTTTTTCTCTATCTTCCTTTCACCCCAGTTTCTCTAGGCGGTGGATTGCAGCAGTGACCGTGACTCTTTGATTTAGCTTGGACTTGGACTATCTTTCACTCTATATATTGTTTTGATTTCTGTTTTATGACTCATGAAGGATATGATTTATATGGTTTCATACTTGTACTCTTATGACATACATTCCACGAGATAGATGTTTTATAACTCTATGGTATTTGAAATAGTAATGTTGTGATGCTGATTTAATAAAAATAATTATTTTGAAAGTTTTTCCACTGCATTTCACTTTTTGTTTTGTGAATTTTAGCCTCTGTATTATTACTTTATACCTATGCTTCACAAAACCTAATGCATCCTTGTATAGGTGACATTAAGGGATGTGGGGTGTCACATTTGGTATCAAAGCCTAAGGTTACAAGATCAGAGGAAAAGTTTTTGAAAAAGTGTTATCAATATAAATAATTTTCAGGTAAAACCTATTTTTAGAAAATATATCACATCAAGTCAATTACAATATTCCTTCGATCTCTTTTTTAATCCTTGTCTCTTCTCTTTTCAGCATGATTGGGGTTCCTTATGTCTCGGTAGGCATTCCCATTCCGATATGGTTCTGTAAATATGTAGAGGCTACGACACCTGCCGAAGTGCAAGGAAATGTCCTACCCCCAGCTGCAGTCGCGGTGAGAGTTAAGTGGAGACTCACAATTGCTATAGGGGGACGGTGAATGTATTTGTATTGTTGGAGCTAGATGACAGGAGGAAGATTCAGTTGCCCGCTTGGAAGCTGAAAGACGAAGCATCGTATTGGTGGGAGGTAACTCTGGCAGGGCAGATGGTTGCCACATGGGATGAGTTTAAGAATATATTTGAAATGAATTTTTTATCATAAGCTGAGGAAGGAATGCAAATGGAGAAGTTCTTAAATCTGAAGCAAGAAAGTATGACAGTGAAGGAATATGTCAATAGCTTTAATCAATTGACAAGGTTTCGCTTGGATTTAGTAAACACTCATCATAAGAAGGCTTTCAGATTCGCGAGAGGGTTGAATCAACCTCTCCATGGATTGGCAATGACACATATTCCTATATGATCTACATTTGAGAGGCAAGTGCATATGGCTTTGATGCATGAGATGGGAAAGAGGGAAAGCAAGAAGTTAAGACTGAAGAGGCCAAACCCAATAATAAAAGGAATAGGTGGTGGCCTAAGAAGGGTGCATCAAGGAAGAGAGGAAAACCCGATAAGGCATAAATCAAGACAGAAGTTAAGTGTCATGGATGTGGAAGTATGAGAAACTTTGTCAAACACTGTAGGAAGACTAAGAATGCTTGATGTAATTGTGAACAAGTTGGACATTACACCAGGCAGTGCCCTAACAAGCAAAGGCAGGATCATCTGGAGCACAAGTTCAGCGCTAGAGGCAGCTCAATCTAGTGATCCGGACCGAGGTTGGAAAGTCATCGCAGAAGGTTTGATTTCTCTTTTTGACTCTCATATTAGGAATTTGTTCGATTCCAGTACTTCTCACTCTTTCATATCTAATTCTATTGTTGATATTCTACACCGAGATACTTTTATAGTTTCTGATCCTGTAGTGGTCTCAAACCCATTAGGAGGTATGACTCACCTGTCTATGATATGTAGATGTTTGAGAATATTGGTTCCTAGCGTCGAGTTTGAGTGTGACGCATATGATCTAAGCTTTATGGGTTACGGGCTTATTCTAGGAATGGATTGGCAAGCCATGTATCATGCCATCCTTGATTGTGAGAGGAGAATTTTTAGGCTTTTGACATGTCATGGTAAAACTCACGAGATTCCTTGTGACCCATGGGGGTCAGTTATACTCAGTTTCCTAGATTCTCTTGATGCATTTGTTTACGATCTTAGTTCGGTATCTATAGTCAGAGACTTTCCGGACGTGTTAGATGAGGTGAGAGGATTACCTCCCAGATGAGAGATAGATTTACAGATAAAAATGGTGGAAAATGCAAAGCTTGTTGCTTTATCAGTCCGCCACATGGCTCCCAGACAAAGGAGGGAGATTAGTAAGAAAATGGGTGAGTTATTCGAGAATGGATTCATTAGACAAAGAATTTTTGAGTAGGGGGCACCAGTCATATTTACGACCAAGGCAGACGTCTCTCTCCATCTATGCACGAATCTTAGCTCTGCTTACCCGTCTGACGAATAAGAACCTTATTTTTGCTTGGGATATAGATTGTGAGGATGCATTCTTGAGATTAAAGCAAGCTCTTACATCAACTCTGGTTTTGACTCTTCATGATGGTACCAAAATGTTTATCATCTACACAGATGCTTACGGCACAGGTTAGGTGCAGTGTTGATGTAAGAAGATAGTGTAGTCTGCTACGGGAGTAAGAAATTAAGGGTACATGAGAAGAACTACCCTCTTGTCGATTTAGAGCTGGAGTGATGGTGTTTGTACTCAAGTCCTGGAGGCGCTACTTACTCGGTGAGTGGTTCAAACTTTACATAGATCACAAGTTGCTCAAGTGCTTGTTCTCGTAGAAAGATCTCAATTTACGATAGCAGCGTTGGATGGAAATCCTTACGTACTGTGATTTTTAGATAGCATATAACCCAGGGAAGGGGAATGTGGTTGCAGACGCAGTGAGTAGGCAGAGAATAGCCTTAAGCCAATTTTTGTGGAGTGGTAGAGCTTGGAGTTTATCTCGTCATTTTATTTTAGACCATCTACGTTTTACACCCAGATTATTGGCATCGTTGGAGGTGCGACCTACTCTTTTAGAGAACATTGGATCCACTCAGTGCGAGGAACAACAGTTAGTGGGCATCTTGGATCTAAATCAGTGGATCAGAAACCTCTAGCCACCTTGCTAGATAGTATGTGGACGAGAAGGTGTGGCTACGTCGAGATGGAAGGTTTTGTGCTCCCATAGTTAATGATTTGTTGAGATCAGTTCTAGTGGAGGCTCAACACTCTCGCCTATCTATTTGGGTAGTGACAAAATGTACGGAGATACGAAGAGAGTTTTTCACTGGATCGGAGTATAGAAGGACGTGGCAGAGTATGTAGCCCAACGTTTGATTTGCCAGCAAGTGAAGGCTGAACAAAGGATACCTAGCGGATTGCTTTAGCCTCTAGACATACCACAATGGAAGTGGAGACCGTCTCTACAGATTTTATTGATGGTTTTCCCAGATCGAAGATGGGCAATACCAGTATATGGGTTATAGTCGACAAATTGACTAAGAGTTATCACGTTATCCTAGTTAAGAGCAAGAGAATGACAACTTAGTTAGCATCAGTATATCTTAGAGAAATCGTCTGACTTCATGGGGTACCATCCAGTATTGTTGGTGATCGTGACCCCATCTTTACGAGAATTTTAGAGGAGCTTACAGGAGGCAGTAGGGACACAGTTATGACTTAGCACCGCCTATTACGCTCAGATGGATGGACAGACTGAGAGGCTCAATAAGGTTCTCGAGGGTTTATTGAGACTGTGTATCCTGGATTTGGAGGGACTTCGGACGAGCATCTCCCATTAGTAGAGTTTGGCCACAAAAATAGTTATCAAAAGAGTATTGGTATGGCTCTCTTTGAGGAACATTATGGACGACCCTGCAGATCACCTACATGTAGGTGGGAGTCTATCGACAGAATTTTACTTGGCCTGAGATGGTTAAAGAAACATTAAAGAAGATAGACCTGATTCAGAGATGGATGAAAGCAGCTCAAGACAGGCAGAAGTCATATGACGATAGGAGGAGGATTGACTTAGAGTTCGTGGTAAGAGATATGGTCTTTATCGAGGTGTCACCTTTGAGGAACGTTGTTCACTTTGGCTCGATAGGGAAGTTGGCGCCAAGTTTTGTAGGGCCATTCCCATAGTTGAGAGGATAGGTCAGATGGCCTACAGAGTTAGACTACCAGAGAGACTGGCAGGAGTTCACGATTTTTTCCACATTTCCCACTTGAGGAAGTGTTTACATTATTTTGAAGAGGTGGTAATGCTAAGTACACTTAAGGGTATTGAAGTTGAAAAGGAGGCATCAATTAGAAACGTCCCTACCCGTATATTTGTATCAGAAGATAAGAAGCAATTAAACAAGGAGATCAAGTTGGTGAAGGTACAATGGAGAGAAGATCATGACGATGCGACATGGGAACCAAAAGACATGATTCACGCTTCTTACTGTTTTCTCTTTGAGAGTACATTCTTAATTCCTTTCTAAGCTTTTGAATTTGAATCTGTTTTTCCTGTCATTTGAATCTCAATTCTTAGGTAGAAGCCTATCGATGATAGTAATGGTTGAAAACTTGTGCTTGTGACATGTTATGTTTGATGGTTGCAAGTGGATGAAAGACTTTGATAGTGGATGCATTAGATGCATATACACACACTAAGCACTAGATTATGGATCGGCTTAACAAGAGCACTTACATATTGCATATGAATGTGTGTGCATTTTAATTTTTAAATGGATGGAAATGGTTGAGTCATCACTCGGATGTTACATTTTGGTGAATGGTTGTTGCACTCATATAGAATTTATGTGTAATATTAGGATTCTTTTTCATACATATTGGATACATGGCACAAGAAATTACATTAAGGAGGTCAACTGAATCGGTGGACTGCCTCATTTCACATTAGCTTAGGGACATATACACAACACCTTTGCATATGTTCATACGAAGCATTAGAAATTTTAAGAAAAATGTATGTCAGTGCTTGATGGATGAGTAGATAGGTGTAGGTAATGGTTAATAATATTCATAATATTCTTCTTTTCTTGAAGATTTCGGGGATGAAATCCTTTAAGGAGGGGAGAATGTAATACCCCAAAATTTAATTAACAATAATTATAAGAAGAAGATTAATAAATCTAATACTAATAATAAAATATTCAAAACTGGATGAAATGGACTTTACCACTGCGTTCGTTATGAAATTCTGATTCATATAGACTTTTGGTTTGCCTAAATCAGACTAAGTATGAACAAGTTACGGTCTATCGAAGTTTAACTTAAATTAAATAAATTAAATAATTAATTTAGAATGGTGTAACAGTCATTGGGCGACCAAGACCTACATAGGTCGACCCCTATGTCAACCCGCGGGTCGACACTAGTGCCAACCCACATAGGAGGTGGGTTGACCCACCCGAAGCCAAGCACGATCATGCGCCTAGTCATATTAAACTGTTTCAAGATAATTCTTTCTGATGACTCAGTATGAGGTGTTTTCTATGGTTTGGATTGGAACCCTTTGGATTGGAACCCAAAGATCCTATGTCCTAGAATATCCTATCACATATATAAATAGACTAGCAACTCTCACTATTTTCCTGCACCAAATATTTCTCTATCTTTTTCCTCCACTCTATTATGTCCTGAAATAAAATTAGGAAAAAGAGTTAGGGTGCTATCAAAATATAGATTGAAAGGATATTTCTTCTTATACTTCAGTGTCAAAGGCCTTTCTGGATCTATTACAAATCTCTGTGAGTTCTACGTTATTTTTATATTAGCAATTTAAAAGGATTTTTGATAGTAAATATATTGGATCTGAAAGTATCAGTGTTTATAAGTTTATTCTTATATGCTATTGTTCGTTTTTAATTATTATCAATTACCTATTCCCTTTTCACTTATTATTTGTTTATATGTACATTCTTCTTCCGTATCCCCTTTCTATCATTGTTTTATTTACATTCTTATAATGCCATTTTTTCAATTTGTTCTTTTCTGAGTATGGATCTATTTCTCCTTTTTCTTTTGTTTTGCGCTGAACCTAGGCCATTGAGAGCCTAGGCCTTTTCCATTAGAGTTGCCCAAAATTGGAATAAACTGTAATAATGATAAAAAGGGATTTGGGTATATTGGAATCTGTGAACCATGGACTATATAATAAGGATAATTATAGAGGAAAAATATGCAAACATGTAAATCTGAATAGGTTGAACTTGATTTTATATTAAGTAAACATGTCATGGGAAAATATGTGAATCATATGTATATTAAGAAAACCATGTTAGTGTAACTTGTCCATTTTGCGTAAAGAATTACATTTAATAAGAAATGTTATTTACAACCTTGGAGTATAACATAGGGTTAGATTAAGCTTATTAATGAATATAAACCTGCTAAGTTAAACATGTCTGATTAATAAGCTAAGTTGTCCATTTTGCTGATAAAATATGAGGGGACTCTTAAAATCCTAGTTAACTTGGGGGCCAAGCCTAGGGGTGGCTTGTGTTAATCTACTGTTTTTTATCTGTCTGGAACCCATATATCAATCAGTACCTACTTTTTATCAAATGAGTCTTGCATTAGGTTTGAACTACGGAACGCTTTACTTATGGATGATGTAAGAGGTTCAAATTCTGGAGGTGGGTACAGATGTGTTTCGGCAAAACCATGAGCATGCGTTGTACCGATTGGGGAAGATAATACGTTGTAACACTGGAGGATAAGGCTCTATCTTTTAGTTGATGAACCCGTGACCAATATCCCTGAATACCATAGCTAGCACAGGTTAGTCGTGTCTGTTTAGAGGGCCGATCCCCGGGTAGAAATTAGGTAAAACCTAATCCTAATAATCTGATAGTCGTTGCAAAATTTATTTTATAGGATATGAATGAGAATCTATGTCTTACCTTATCTTGTTTCATTCCATACTTTTATACTTTTACTGTATTTTCATATCCAGTACTATTGATCTGCCTTGATACTTCTTTATCTTACGTTTATGCTAAAAATCACTGGAACTCGCAAGACTTATTGTCTAACCTAGTTAATTTTTCTCTCTCTCTCTCTCTCTTCCTTTCCCCCAGGTTCTCTGGGCGATGGATTACAGCAGTGACCGTGACCCTTTGATTCAACTTGGACTTGGACTATTTTTTTACTCTATGTATTGTTTTATTTCTGTTTTATTACTATTGTTATGACTTGTGAGGGATATGATTTTTATGGTTTTGTACTTATACTCTAATGACTTACTTTCCACGAGATAGATGTTTTATGATTATGACTCTATGGTATTTGAAACAGTAATGTTGTGATGTTGGTTTAATAAAAATAAATGTTTTGAAAGTTTTTCAATTGCATATTATATTCTGTCTTGTGAATTTTAGCCAGTGTATTATTACTTTATACCTATTGCGCTTCACAAAACTTAATGCATCATCATATGAGAGACATTAAGGTATGTGGGGTGTCATAAATATATGTTTGCAAAAGTTAACATTCGTGATCATAGGAAATGCTTTGTCATACATTCATCCACTACAAGTCATCTAGGAATAGGATGAACCGAAGGAACCATTCCATTGTTTCCCTAATTTGCAGTTGCCACGGCCCCTGCATCATTGAAGATCCCATAACAAGGGATCACTTTATTCATTTACTTCGGGAGTAACTTTGAAGTTATCAGTGAGCAATCTTCTTATCATGAAAATCTCTGGGCTTCAATTCAATAGAGAGTCCCCTAGTCTTCAATAGATCTCATAGATGGTACTAGACTATACTATTAGGAATTACCTCATACTCCTTTTTGTGATTTACTTTAGTTGCTACTAAAGTGAATTTTAGCTAAACCTCTTATCCCCGAATTTTGGGCGGATTTTTAAAGTGCTTGAAAAATTCCCAAATAAATCTTAAAAACCATATTAAATTATTGCAAAAATATTTTCCAAAAGAATTGGGTAAAAAAAATTTGTTTAAAACATTTTTTTAGATTTCCCGAATTTTCAATTGCTTCAAAACCCTAATTTTGGCAAACTTTGAAAACGGAATTATTTTTGCTACATAAAAATCCATTTTTATTCTTTGAAAATACTTCATTATATTTATAATGAATTTACCAATTGGTTTCATAACTTTCTGACTCAATTTGTGGAGCGTGAATTAGCTTTACAAAAAGTTAAATGTTCCCTTTTAAACTCGAGTTTTTCTCCAAAATTTTATCTAATGTTCTAACAAATTATCTTATTTTCTTATCATATTTTCTTGAAAATTAGTTTTTTCGGTAATCGAGCTATGTGAGATAAAACATCTAGAAAGTCTCTTTTAGATAATTCCATACAAAACTCAAAAGTAGACACTTTTTACCTTTTTGGAGATCTAGTTAAATAATAAACAACTTTTTAGATCGAACAGAGAGTATCTCGTTCTTGTGTTTAACGACGTGAATTATTCTTGACTTTCTTACACAATATTAATAACATTATATCCACATCAAACAAAAAGTCAACAACATTATCATAACTTTTCAACATATAATTTATATGATAAATAACTTGGTTAATTACATAAATAATTAATCTTTTCGTGCATAATCTTTTATACTCTTGTCCAAACCAACCATGACTTCAACCAATTGTCATAAACTGTTAAATCTAAGTTTCTACTAATATGTAGACTTAGATCTAACTTTTAGAATTTGTGTTCAAACCTTTCAGCTTTTATAATGCTAATTCCCCGAATTAGCTTACTAACTGTGTAACGTCCCGGATTTCGCCCGACCCCAATCGATCGTAAGATCGATCAAGACCGTTCAAATTCTACGTACGTTAAATTTGGGCATACAACACATCAGAACAACAACACAGACTTTTATAACATCAATAATAAATGTTACATCAGAGTACAGAATATATCAGAGTACATCAATAAATAATACAGCGGAAGATACATTTACAATAAATTAAATACATTGCAGCGGAACTAATCTCAGCGGAAGGCCATCAATATTCTGGACCCAGATTCAGACTTCAATCCAGGATCCTGCTTAACTATATCTGCAAAAAGCTACTCGACTGCCCGTGTGGAAAGAGGGCACCCGAGTTTGCAAGTGAAACAAACTACAGGTCAGTCGTGGGACTGTGTGAGAATTCTTAACTTAACTTATCTAATAAGTAGGCTAATCACAGGACCACGCCGCTAATGCGGAACGGGTTTACTCCATTGGATTGCCAGTGCATAAATAAAGTAAATCGTCAAATAACGTAATGCTTTTTAGAAAAATGAAACCATTATAAGACCCATGTCCCATCACACAATGCAACGCACACCAGAGGGTAGGGTTTTACCTTATAATGGTCAAAACATGCTTGATACGTAAAAATGATATTATTATTAGTGTGTATATATATTTAAAACATTTCAATATAAATGTATTAATCTTAGACGGCATAGTACCTCATCCTACTATGTCGCCATACTAGTTATACAATCAAAAACGAGATGTCGTGTTGGAAATTGGTTTTCTGTCATGAAATCGAGGCTAGAGATCGTCCTCTTCCGATTCGAGACACTCTAGCAAATGCCTCAGGATCCCCCGCCGTGAAACCTTGGATGCAGTAGGGTCGGTCCCTACCTAACGGTAGTGGATTAGTTATGCCTGAACACACGTTTCCCGGTCCCTTCGGACCTATAATATGACCACTTCCGGCCTATAAAAACCCGAGGTACCTCAATCCAAAATCCACATAAGTAAAATGTCGGGCCGTTTCAAAGCCCAAACACCACTCCTGTCTAGAAAGAAACGTGTGCACTCCCTACGGTCCATATCCCGTTTTTGACTCATACCGGGGTGTGAGGCTCGCGAAGTCACGCTATACACAAAGCTATGCCAAAACAGGCTATGCTTTGATCATCAACCACAAGGTCTGCTTTTCAACAAAGCCTTGATCATTTGCATCTTAGCATGCCACATTGTCAGACCCTGCCACATTATTGATCATCTACCAATATATATATAACCTCTAAGCTCATATGTCTTAGAGAAGGGTGATAAGTAAAGAATAAATTCTTCACCACCAAACAGAAATATATAATCGGTAGCGTTCAACAAATACAGTAGAAAGGAATACAATGTCAGACACGCAATCCATTTACAAGTCCGCTCTGGGTCTGAGCGAAACAATGTGTCCGTCGATCTCCAAATACGTTTGGACGATCATTACCAAATACCTTGCCTTGGGATGTACAGTCCCAATTCAAGATACCAGTCATCACCATCCCAACGATGTGAAAACCTTCGGTCTTCAACCACCGTCTTCATCTTCGACTCTTGATCGTCGTGAGGAATATTCAGAATGGGTTAAACCCGGTCTTTCTGAATAACTCGCGTATTTTGTGAATAAAAATCAAATATTGGAAAATCACACATTACGCCATATTTCAACTCCGAATATTCTTTTAATAAGAATATTCATATTGAAGGATTCTCATTAATTTTATCAAAGATAATCTTTGAAAATAAAATCTTAAATCTTCCTTAAAGATTTGTTAAAACTCTAAATTTGATTTAATATCAAAAATCATTATTACAAGATCATTTATTTTATGGAATAAATCTTGTCTTAAAACGGGTTAAAGAACTAGTGTTCTTTAAAACACAATTCACGATAAACCCACAAATCGATTTCTAAAATAAGGAATTTCACAGAAATCAAATCAATACATAATCGATATAGATTTCTGTATCGGACTAATAATATAAATGGAATAACGACAAAGCCTCTTAAATTCCACATTTAATATCGGTCTTCTTTTACGGAAGCCCATTTCGATTATTACCAATTGAATTTCCACTTAATTCCTATTTAATATATTACATTGAAAACTTGATTGTTAGAAAATGCCCTTTTTAAATCTATAAAATAGATTCATAAGTTCCAAATAATAATTTCAATGTAAATTGGATTAAAGGACAAATGTCGTTTAAAACATCGTCCACGATAAATCCACTTCACATCTCAGTTTATTTCATCTCACAAAATATAATTGCAAATGCTAGTAATCTTTTAAAAATATATTTTAAAATAATCATAAAAATATTCTTTATATAAAGACTCTAAATGAGAAGTATTCTTTATATTACAAATCTTTATCATTTACAAATATTCTTTGTTTTAACATATACTTGATTAAAAATATATTTTTATATTAAAATATATTCTTTATATAAAAAGAATTTCTAATGTAAGGATATTATTATTTAAAAGAACACCGGAATCGAAAAGCAACTCAATCATTTACCATATAATTTTGGATTATATGGATTTCACACACATCATACATATGACAATAAAATAGATAATCATCAATTCATCCATTTTCATCCAAAGTGTAATTTCTACGGTGTAAGCGTTAAAATTAAATAATAACGCTCATCGCAGCCTGTCAATCTAATGATCAACATACAACTAAATATTGGGATTAGTGCATGTTCATTTTCATCCCAACACCCATGTGGGTTTCAGCCAATAAACAAATAATAAATTCATTTGTGCACTTGGATGATGTGTGAAAATGATCGACCCAATCACATAAACAAGTCAGGTAACTTGTCTATGGCAGTGTAATACACAATATATAACACACGATAAAAATGTCTCTTTTATTTCTATTATTTTTACCGCATGTAAAATGTCAATAAAAATGAACTCTTTATTTCTATTTATTGAAATATAAATTACATAAAAAAATGCAAATTTTAAATGTACAATCTTTTTATTTGAAAACAATGAACAAATGAAATCTTTACGTTACGTCCATTTATGGAAATAAAACCGATGATAAAATAAAATCTTTTATTTCAATTCATTTCATAATTTATTTGCATTAAGGATTGCAAATGAAACTGCATCTTTTATTCTCCTGTTAATTTGCGTTGAGTAATGCAAATAAAAATGTAATATTTAATTTCTAGTTTTATTTACATCAAGAAATGTAAATAAAAGAACAACTCCTTATTTTATGTTTACTTACATCAAGTGAAGTAAATAAATAAATAAAAATGTAACATTGATTTTAATGCTTTGTTCGCATTTAAAACATGCAACAAAGATGTAACCTTTGTCTTTAAATAAATTTGTTTGCATCTAAATTTGTAAACCAAAAATGTAATTCTCATTTTCTTGTTTGTTTGCCTTGTGGAATGTAAACAAAATGTGAACTTTTGTTTTCATGTTATATTTGCATTGAAAAATGCAAATAAAAATGCGCTACTTAAAAATCATATTATATTTGCGTTGGGGAACACAAATAAAAATGTACTTTTATTTTTTTATGTTTTATTTGTGTTTAAGAATACAAATAAAAGACCGTTTATTATAAATAATGTTACAATAAAATGTAATCCTACTCAATGCCCAAAATGTATATTTTGATGTAACTCTTTTTAATGACCAAAAATGTTTATTTTGTTTAACTCTTTTGAATAACCAAAAATGTATGTTTTTGGTTTAATCGTTTTTAATTAACAAAAATGTATATTTTTAATTTACCATGTAAATTCATATTTTATTTACATAGACAAATGTAAATTCTATCATACGATGTAAATTCACCTCTAAATTACATATAAAAATGTAATTTTCATCATACAGTGTAAACTCACATTTTAATTACATTAAAAATGTAATTTTTATTCTAATATCTAAATTACATGTAAAAATGTAATTTTTATCCTACAATGCACATTCATGCTTTAATTTCATATAAAAATGTCATTTCTATTATGCGATGTAAATTCCTATATAAATTACATAGAAAAATGTAATTTCTATTATGCGATGTAAATCCATGTCTTAATTACAAAGAAAAATGCAATTTTAATCATATGGTACAAATTCCCGTTTTAATTACATAGAAAAATGTAATTTTGATCATACGGTAACAATTCACCCTTTCATTACATAAAAAAATGTAATTTTAATTATGAAACAATTTCTTATTAAAATATATGCATTTTAATCCACTCTTTTTAATGTAAATAGTGGACGTTAAAAATATAATCTTCTTAATCCATTCTTTTTAATGTAAACAAATAAAAATATATTTTATTCGTTGTTCAAATTCTATTGTAAATAGACAAATAAAAATAATTTTTTATTTGTCGTCCAAATTCTGTTGAAAGGTAAACAAATAAAGATAAGATTTTATTTGTTAACCCATTTCTTTTGTAATATAAACAAATAAAAATAATGTTTTATTTGTCGTTCAATTTCTTTTGCAAAGCAAATAAATAAAAATAAACTTTTATTCGTTGTTTACATTCTAATGTAAAGTAAACAAAATAAAAATATGTTTTATTCGTTGACCAAATTCTGTTGTTATGTAAACAAATAAAATTAAGATTTTATTTGTTAAACAATCTATGTTGTAATATAAACAAATAAAAAATGAGATTTTATTCGCCGTCCAATTTGCATTATAATGTCAACAAATAAAAAAGGAGTTTTTATTTGTCGTTTAATTTTTATTGTAAAATCAACAAATAAAAATAAGTATTTATTTGTTGTTCAAATCTTATTGCAAAGTAAACTAATAAAAGTAAGGTTTTATTTGTTGTTCATTTTCTGTTGCAAAGTAAACAAATAAACGAAAATAAAGTTTTTATTTGTCGATCAACTTCTAATGTAATACAAACAAATAAAAATAAGTTTTTATTTGTCGATCAAATTCCATTGTTCATCTCAGAAAAAAAAAATATTTTTAAAATAAATTAGAATATCTAAATCTGAATAAAATATGATTTAAATCTAAATTTAGATTTATTTTTTAATTGCAAATAAAATTCAACAATATATTAAATTCAACGCGGATCTATCATATCATGAACAATAAAACAAACCACCAACAACAGTCAACCATTCATCAATCACAGAACATTTCAAATCTGAATTACATCACAATACAATTATTTTTAACGCAAGAAAAATAATTTATAATTAATTTAATAATAAAATTCAGAATTCTCACATTGATTTTTGCTGAAAATTTGACTGTCTCATAATCAGCTCTGGTCTGCGCCATCGCGAAGATCTTGGAAAGACGAGTCCAACACAACTTACGGTTCGTCAATCGGACCTCGTATGAAAGAGATATTAATTTTTAAAGATTGCATAAATTAAATATTAAATAAATAAATTAAATTAATAAAATAGTATTGAACCTTTCTTCCTCATTTCCTTTCTTCGTTGTGTACAGGGAGAACCGAACCTATACTTGCCGCCGTTGACCCCCCCTGCGCGCGCACTTCGAGACAGCCGGACCTGGATCAGCTTCCACCACTTCGAGCGCCACGGCGCCACCGACTCACGCCCCCCGACCTCCTGAAGCTCGGCCTCCTCCCTGAGCCGCACAGCGCGTGCCAACCCGGCCACTTTGGCCTCGAAATTCGCGAAATCCGTGCACTGAAACTCGATCATCGCCGTATGGATTTGAAGAATCAGCTCTGGTCTGCGCCATCGCGAAGATCTCGGAAAGACGAGTCCAATACAACTTACGGTTCGTCAATCAGACCTCGTATGAAAGAGATATTAATTTTTAAAGATTGCATAAATTAAATATTAAATAAATAAATTAAATTAATAAAATAGTATTGAACCTTTCTTCCTCGTTTCCTTTCTTCGTTGTGTACAGGGGGAACCGAACCCATACTCGCCGCCGTTGACCCCCCTTGCGCGTGCACTTCGAGACTGCCGGACCTGGATCAACTTCCACCACTTCGAGCGCCACGGCGCCACCGACTCACGCCCCCCGACCTCCTGAAGCTCGGCCTCCTCCCTGAGCCGCACGGCGCGTGCAAACCCGGCCACTTTGGCCTCGAAATTCACGAAATTCGTGCACTGAAACTCGATCATCGCCGTATGGATTTGAAGAGCTCGGAATTCTCTTCGATTTGACATATAGTTTGTAAAATTTCGTTGAGCGGATTGAAAGTTATAAGAATTTGAAATCGGAGCAATTCTGGCCATTCGTTGGAACCGGCGGCCATTAGGGTTTCAGCCTGAATTATTATTATTATTTTATTATTCTGTCTCGATTTTCGCGTTTTAAAGTGAAATTTCGGATTGTCTCCAAATTGGGCCTGCTTATTGTCGTTCTTAAGGTTTTGACGCCTTCTGAACGCAATGAGCTATGTCTCGTGGCCCAATTCTGAAGTTTGTTGCGCGTTTTATTAAAATTGCAATATTAAATTAATAATTTAATTCCTACCGTACATTTAAATATGTCGGGTCCATATACGACCTCAGAAAATTCTAAAAAAAAATATTTTTAGCTTTCTTATGACGATACGAATCCAACAAAATTATTTTCGTCGAATTCTGAGGCTGTTTAAAAAATGGCTATTTTTAAGGCGTTTAAATTTAGTGAATATTAGGCTCACATCCCTATTTTGAAACTTAATTAGGCTCACATCCAGTGATAAACTTATTATAAATTAGTTCCCTTTTTTTCAAAAGTAGCGAAAAAAATGAAAAAAAACGAAAATTATTATTTAAATAAATTATGCATTCGACAAAAAATTTGCCGAAAAAAAATAAAAAAAGTCCACTAAAAATAAAAAACAGTAAAAAACGTCGAAAATATGCAGTTACGTGCATAATATTATGCAACAATTCCTATTTTTGTCATATATATGTACATAATTTCCACTGTTGCATCTCCTTTTGATTTTTCTGCACATATATGTGTAACTATTGCACCATTCTTGCATAAAAACATGCATTATTTCGTAACACTGCAACTTAGTTCATTTTTTACCTTTATGCAATAATGGCATATATGTATGAAAGTATTGGCAATATTTGCATACATATATGCAACTATTTTTATCTTGTTGTGGACTTCTGGGATTATTTCCAGATTTTAGAATTTTTTTTTTTAGAAGAGCCGCACTTTTTTCTGGAGAAAAAACGAAGGAAGCAAAGTAAAAAGGAGGAGCAGGCGGAACTACAAAAGAGGAAGCGGATCCACTAGAATAGCATGCGGCAATTCAAAAGTAGGGGGCGGAAACGTATGTGAAACTATGACCGGGTTTTTTTTATTTATTTTGAAACTTAATAGGGACCTCTGAAAAACGCACCCTTAAATTTAACTTAAATAGACAAAACACATTTTCTTTCGCCACGCTCACATATTAATTCGAAAAATTCTGAAAATTGAAATCTAGCAATAATTTGACATTCCGGTTTCAACAAAAGTGGTTTCGTCGAAAACGGAGGTCGTTTGAAAAATGACTATTTTTAAGGCCAATATATTTAATATTAAAAATACATTTTTAAACAAATAAATTCCAAAACTCAAAATATATAAGTGTTTACTGTTTTTCAATGCAGAAACGTCATTCCAAACTCAATGGAAGTGGTTTCGAGTCGAAATTCCTTCATATGTGAAAAGTAGTCTTTCGGGCCATATATAATATATATATATATATATATATATATATATATATATATATATATATATTCTACAACGACCTTTCTAAAAATTGAATTGGCCATAACTTTTGATTTCCGCTATGAAATTTCAATTATTCTGATTCGTTAGAAAGATATGGTTAAACAGATTTAAATATTACTGGTTTCACTCAATTTTGATTTATTTTGAATCCTGTACATTCAGTTAAAGTTCCAAAATCAAATCTTCAAACTACCGCGCCATTTCTAACTCCTTTTATATATAAATTAAATTTATTCATTCTAACTTCGATAAAAATAAATTCTAGCCATTATTATTAATAATAAATTATATTATAACCTCAAAATTCATTAAAATTTTCTAAAAGAAATTTTTTAAATTGGTTCAGAATTTGCGGGTTGTTACAAACTGTTTGTAAACTCTACTAGCATCATCCAAATCATAACAACTTCAAAATTTAAGAAAACAAAATCCACATTAACATGTGTAAAACATATAGCTAAACCATAGCAAAGGTTTCTTGCATATTTGGCTTCCTAAATCAAACTATATCAACTAGTTGGTTTTATAACTTTACTATTTAACCACCAAACTTCACAAACATCAACCAAACTTGTAAACTAACTTTATCAACTTTAAACTAGCAGCAGAAATAAGTTTGAACAAGTATAAACAAGCATTGACCAAACATTAATTTTAAAGTTAACCGAAGCTGTGACATCTCACCCAAGTTTTCCTCCCCTCCGAGCAAACTAGCTCCACCGGAGCAAAACACCGCATTATAACCTCCTCTTGCCTTCTTGCATCACCATGACCCCTAGCTAGACCCCTTTAACCCGCGACCTCCCCCTCAATCCACGACCAAGGCCCCTCCTAGCCTCCTCCTTAGTTGCACAAGTAGGTGTGGTGGAAGGAGAGCCTTTTACCATTACACTATTAAACATACAGTATATACAAACGAAGGGTGGCAATAGCCGCCGACAACAACCTGGCAACGGTTTCCAATGGCAAGTACTTTCTGGATTTTATCTAACGAAATAAAAAAATATACGTTGGTAGCCATTGGAAACTGTTGGTTTTATACCCGTTGACGACCGTTGGAAGTCATTGCTAAGTCGCGAAGATATTGCCATAACTGCTTCTTCTTCCTCATTACGGGATTGCTCATCCCCCCCCCCCCCCCAAAAATCCTTCTCCTTCTCAGATTTCTCCCCCTACCGCCTCACCAACTTCCCCTAGACTCTCCAACACCTGGAAGTCTTGCTTTCCTCCTCTCTAGGCTCCAGTTCTCCTCCAGTCAAGGTATAAACACCAATTTCAGTTTTAATCATATTTTCTAATTTAGGGTTAATTTATTAGATTTCATGTTTGTATAGTCTTATTGTGTGTATATTGTAGTTTATTGAGCTCTAATTTTTTCTATTAATCTATGTATAGCTAGGTTATGTAGTTTGTATCACAATTGAATTTTGTGCATATAAGTTGAATATTTAAGCGATTTTAGTCTTGTTAAGGAACATTTAGTGGAAATGGACATAATTAAGTTTATGTTTTCTAGAAATTTATTGAAAATGACATTTAATTTTATAACATACAGTTAGTTTGATTGTATTTTCAAAATGTGTGTATATGTGATAAACTTTGTATATATACAGTTAGAGGTTGAAATTAAGTCGTTCAAGGCTTATTTAGTATAAAATTTGCTGCTCCACGTAATCATTTGATAATAAGAGCACCAATCATAATATATTATATTCATAAACCATTAGAGTGTTTTTCGATCCTCTCTGATGAGTATTGTATATGATCGTTATGTGGGTATTCATTTTGTTAACAGAACAAACATCTATATTCATTGTATACAATATTTGTTGGATTTGTCCTTGTATTGGACACGAAAACAATAACGAAATTAAATCTCGTAGATCATTTCATTTTAAATGGTTCTCAAAATTTCGAAGCACTTCCTTTATGTTCCCTATGTACACACAATTGTGTACTGTTTAGGGAACTAAAGCGAAGTGCTGCCAAATTTTTGTTGAATCATTCAAATTGATAAGATTTACGCGATTTAATTACGTTATTGTATTTGTAGTAGGGGTATGATGACCCATTATCAAAGTGTTAATGATCAATTGACAAAACATTTACATTTTTTTAATAAAATGTCAATGCAAATTTTATCATACTTTTTAATTATCCACTTAGGATAAATAAACAATTAACTTACTGATCAACGCTGGATGTATAGATGAAGGGATATTGGAGGCTCAATAAGTGAACAATTTATTAATGGTGTTCGCGTGTTTATTGATTTCGCTTTAAGTAATAACGGAAACAACGAAGAAATCCCTTGTCCGTGCAGTAAATGGATTTTTTTAAAGCATTTGATACTACAAATGGTTGAAGTTCATTTGCGTGAATATGGTTTTGTGCCGAACTTTTTGGTTTGGGATCGTCATGGAGAACAGTTAGCATCTACTTCTATACAAGTTGAGGAGGTAGTGAATAATGAAATTGCTATGACGAATCTCTTAGAACATATGGTTCAAGATGTTGCACATTCAATGTTCCCTATTCCACAATTTACTAATGATGATGCTAATGCTGAAGAAGAACCAAATATTGGAGCCAAAAATATATATGATTTATTAGATGCCGCAAAAAAACCACTTTGAAAAGGCTATACAAGCGGAACCCAATTATCAGTTACTACTCAATAGATTGCGATGAAATCCAAATACAACCTCACATAAGTTGGATTTGCAGCTGTTGTACAAGCTGCGAAGCGGCATATGCCTCTCAGTAATTTAATGTGTGAAAATCATTATGAAGTAAAAAAAATGATGTTGGCTTTTGGTTTAATGTAAGAAAAAATAGATACGTGTCTAAACGGTTGCATGTTGTTTTGGAAGAAGATATCGACCTTAAGAATTGTAAAATATGTAATGAGGAAAGATAAAGACAAGAAAGAAAAGGGGAAATGATGTTCCGTATAAACGAATGCATTATTTACCTATTACTCTTAGACTTCAAACGTTATATGCATCTTCCGTAACTGCGCAACATATGAGATGGCACAATGTGAGAACACATGAGAAGGTATGTTAACACACCTAGCTAATGGGGAAATGTGGAAGCATTTTGACCAGAAATATCCCGATTTTGCATCCGAGAGTCGGAATGTTAGACTTGTTTTATATACGTATGGGTTTTCGCCATTTACTCAATTTGGTGCAAAATAGTCGTAATGTTATACTAGGTTTAGTAATGTTCCAGGTTTCTAGAATTAACATGCACTCAAAGTATAATCTTATAGAAATAAAACATACTTCGCGTTATTATAAGTACGATCTTTTTATACATGCCAAACACGCTCTTCAAGTTTAATATGCTCCTTATCCATCTCTAAGAAGAGATAAAATTGATTCGTTGGTTGTTCTGAAAACAAAAGCAAGGTTTACTTTTGATGGACGGAATATACCCAACGAACAATCTTATCAAGCAGATGTCGAGGAAAATAAAGGAATAGTAATAACCGACAATCAAATAGATTTTAGACCTCTAAGTGATGAATTAAATGCGTTAATTGAAGCATTTGAAACTATAGAAGAACAAAATATATGACGAAATAGAGTCAGAATCTGAAAGTGACGAGGACTGATCAATACTTCTCATTTTTAAGAAGGCAAATTTATATTTTTTAAACACTACGTTGTTTTCATTAAAATGGTATGTTATGCTAATATGATAATATTTTTTGACATAAAGTATCGCATAGTCTTCTTCTGTTATGCCATAATGTTTTCTTTACAGTCCTTTTATGTTATGTTATAATATTTGTTCGTAACATATTCTACAAGTATGACGTCACGTAGACATGCAGCTTCACATTCTGGGTCTTCTTCTGCATCTCATCCTCCAGTAGGTGGTGATGGTAGTGGTCCATCACATGAGCTATCATGTCCTACGGTGTGGCTTCAGCCAAAACCAAATATAGGGTAAGTATTAAGTTTCAAATATAAATTTCATTTCTATATAATATACTATAAATATATATATATATATATATATATAGTAGCCATGAAATATTAAACATTTTTTTTCATTTAACATAGTGGTTTTGAGTTAGAGCCCTCCATCGTAGTCTTGAGAATATCACGACAGACTTACGTGAGTCGCATGACGTCATGTTGGCCTAAGTGGACGTTAGTACCAGATAATGTTAAGGAGACAATTTGGCAGGATTTTTTGGTATGTGTGATACATCTATTATTACATTAACTAGTCATCCTCCTATTTGATCAATTCATGTTTTGCTATTTCTCAAAAATGCAGGGCTCAATAAACCTCCACGAAACAGATATTCCCCTCGTTCGGCGCCTGGAACACTAAGGTTGAAAAAAATTATAGAGAAATATTAAATAACATAAAATCAACTAGAAAAAAACGAGTTCGACGAGCGCTAATGTGTGGGATGATTTTCACACCTGATGGAATAACGATAAGTTTCAGGTAAATTTCCTGCATATTTATTTAAATTGTTCTACTCAATATATAAATTAGAATAAAACATAATTTAGTTAAAACTTAAATTTTATAGGTCGAGTCTCAGATAAATTCAATAAATATGAGCAAGAACCCCATTACACATCGTCATGGTTCCAAGTCGTTTCAGCATCATCGCGAGGACTTGGTATATTTATTAATTACACAATTAAATATTTTAAGTTCTAAGTTATTAAAATATATACAACGTAAAAATATTATATATATATATATATATATATACATATATGCGTATTTCAGGAGAGAAAGTGTGGTGTTCTTGTATAGTATTGGGATGTTTTCACACATACACATGTAGTGAGTCAGACCGACGATTCGGGCTCTGTAGCCTACTCCTAGGACCATGACGACAAACCACATACTACATATGTAAGTATAACAAAGTTATCTTAAAGTTATAATTTAATTAAAATACTGTTATCTAAATTTAATTGTACTTCGCGTAACAGGAACAGTTCGAGCAATAACGGGGACAGATGCTTCAGGATAGTAGAAACGACAACTTAACACTGATGAGGAGCATTTGATTCTTGAGGTTGTCATGGATCCACCAACCCGCAACAGGCTCTATGGTTTTGGGAATCAAGCGGTAATTAGAAATTGAAATTTAATAGAAACTGAATTTTACTTGAATTGCTATTATGAAATACTGAAAATCTAAAATTGTTAATAAAGGTAAAGACATCTCAAAAGTCGTACCAGAGGGTTCAGGATAAGGAGGAGATTGCACAACTATGATCCCAGATCACCGAGCTTACTGAGTGTGATCGCTAGCGTGAAGAACATATGGAGCATCTTAACCAGCGTTTGGTGGAGTTCATAGCCCAGTATGGAATGTTTCCTTCATCATCTGGTGGTTCCGGAGGAGAGACTTGAGGTTATTTTGTTTAGTTTTGTTGTTAGATATATATACATATACATTTTGAGTGGATGAGGATTTGCTTGATACATTATGATGGTCTGTATATGTTGTCGTTGTGGTGGTGATGATGGTTTGGACATTTTGTCATATGGTTTGTTTGGTTTTGATGACGTTGTTTTGCTGAATGTTTGTAAATATTGGTTTCTGTTATGTGTATTGACTTTCTCATATAATTTTGGTTTAGTATTATGTTCGGGTATATATGTGAGTGTAATTGTGAAGTATATGCTCGAAATGGAGCTGTTTTGGTGTGTGTGTGTGTGTGTGTGTGTTTGTGTATGAGATTGTGGGGCGGTTGGAAGTAAGCAATATTAATTTTGAAAAAAAAACACACAGATTTTCAATGGCTTCCAACGGCTTGTAGGTCCATACAGGCTTACAACAGCTCCCAACATCTTATTTCCAACCACTTCTAACGGTTTCCAACTGCTATCTGGTTAACAACTAAATCCACTTATCCAAATTAAACGTTGGATGCTGTTGGAAATTTGCCATTACTTACATTGGAGGTCGTTGGAAACCGTTGAATCGCATAACAACGGATTTTCCAATGGTCGCTAACGCTTACCAACGGCCTCCAATAGCCCCTAACCGTTGGAAACCACTATTGTTCTTATAGTGTTACCCCTTTGTGATTTAACTAAAAATGCATGTACGTGCTGAGTATAGTACACACGGATCGTGTAATATGATGAATAATACTCAAGTATGAAATAAGAGCTAATCACAGAATTGTACAAAACAGCACAAGTAGTAAAATAGAAAAATCACACCATGGATTTTTGTACTGGTTCGGGGCACCGTCCTACGTCCAGTCCCAGGTTTCTATCTGGATTTTCACTAACAACCACCTCACTTCACCCGGAGGAACAGGTATACAACACCCGAGCAGACGAACAGGATTTCAAGCCTCTAATAACACCGAGGACTTCAACACTTGCCTCTTACAACACCGAGGACTTCAACAAAGATGAATATATTTGTTGTTGACAGTATGTGTTCTTGATAACACGAATTTGTCAGTTGTGGCACAAACTTCCTATAATCTTATCCTCAAATAGAATATTTGTGTATAAGAAGATTTGGAAGTCGATATTATATTGAATCAAAAGAATATTAAATAGATTCTAGGATTCAAGCGATATTATATTGAATATCAGAGACTGAGCACTTGAGAGTATAGAAATGAGATCAAGAATATAGATAGCAATAAGTCAAGTTAGTATGATATAAATCGATGATAGAAATATTGATCTCGTTTTGTTTATATAAAGAATAAACAGTTGTGACCCTTTGTGAGAAGTTACAAACAATGGTCATGATTGTTGGTGAAGAGAAAGAGAAGCAACAATTGAAGAAATGGAAGTGTCTATACGAAAGGTTGCTTTCTGGGAGAAAATGGTCGACATGTTAAAAAAGACCAGTAGACAGGAATTTGAATATATATATATATATGTTATATTTATGTGTACACGTTTATTGTGCAAACTGGGCAGAAACGGTCGACTGGTGGAAATCCAGGCGGTCGACCGGTTTTACCTAGTGTGCACAATTAATGTGTACACATATATATTTGTACATATATTGATAATTTTGAGTATGTGATTATTTGAGGATAGATTTTAACATGAATAGCACTACTAAAACACCAAATAATCACCCTCTAATGTAAAATACCATATGTAGCTTTTTGTGTCTCTTCAAACCAATGAATGACTTATTTTTGTCGATTATGACTTATCTCTTTATTAGAAATCAAAACTTTATGAAATCCTTGACTCAATAATCTCCCCCTTTTTGATTGATGACAATATAGCTCTGAATCTTCCCCTGAATTTTTGCCTGTATATTAACTACATTTTCCTGTATATACATTGTTAGTACCACTTTCTCCCCCTTTGTCATCGACAAAAATGAGTCACCAAACAGATAAATAAGTGAGGATGTAATTGATGCTAAGCAACATAAAATTGCCTTTGCCGATGATATAGCATTTTGAATTATCTCCAAAAGTGACGGAGCCACCATCTGAGTATGTAATATTTGTCAATAAGTTCTTGTCTCCAGTCATGTGCTTCGAGCAACCACTGTCCAATATCCACTTTCCTCTTTTCTTAAGTGGGACCTGCAAAAAATAAGATTAAGTCCATGGTACCCACCTTTTTATAGGGTCCTAAGAGATAGGTCTTAGGAGTCCAATCCCATACGGGTCCGGTATCCCCTTTATATAAATAATTTGAATCAATATGCACAGTATTCATGAAATGTTGAATATATTTGTTCCTAATCAAATTGTTATTTGTTTTAGGAACCCATATCATGATAGTCTTGACATTTTTCTTTTGAAATTTCACAACTGGTTTTGACTTGGAATATAATAAACTAGGATTTTTCTTAGCTTCATCTTTCTTCTTCTTGAGATGTTTCTTGGTTTCCTGTTTCTTATATCCCAAACTTTGTTTGTTTGAAGCAGGTTGTGAACTTTCAATGATTTTTGTCAAATTTTCTCGACCTTTGTTGAAGTTAGAAATATTTTGAGCAATATCATCTAACTTACTTCGTAACTTGGCATTTTCTAGGTCCAGAATTTTGACATTTGCCTTAAGCTCATGATTTTCAGTAGTAAGAGCATCATTTTTCTCTTTTTGAGTTTCAATTTCTTGACTCAAAAGATATAATTGAGAATCAATATTAGATGATGATTCTTGAAAATTTTCAAGTTCTTCCTCTAATATTTTCTTCTCGTCTTTTAACATATCTCGTTCAAACTCTGCTCTACTCAAATCTGCTTTAGCTTCTTTGAATTGTCGTTTCATGTCTTTATATTTAACTATCAATTCGGCATTAATATCAAGTACTTCATCAAATGCATGAATTTGTACCTCATCTTCTGCTGCCATGAAACAAACATTTGCTTGTTCATTTGCTGTATCACTTTCACTTTCTGATGAAGACGAGTCTGAATCATCCTATGTAACTGAGAATGCTCATTTCTTTGATTTGTCCTTCTTGTAATTGAATTTGTCATTTTCTGACTTTTTCTTTTGCTCCGGACAATCCTTGTGCATGTGCCCCTTTTTGTGGCAGTTGAAACATTCTATAGCGGATGAAGATGGCTTATTTGACCCAGTTTTCTTTTTGTTATATCGACTAACTTTTCGTTGTTTTAGGAATTTTTTGAAACCTTTTGCAATAAATGCTAAGTCTTCATCTTCAGAATCTGATTCATCTTCATCTTTTCCAGCATGAAATGCAACATTTTTATTTTCTTCTTTCTGTTCCTTTCTAGCCTGCAAATTAGCTTCATAGAACATTAGATTTCCTATCTATTCATTTGGCTTCATGACAGAAAGGACATTAGCTTCTTCAATTGCTAATACTTTTCCTTCCCATTCACTAGTCAAAGAATGTAGGACAGTCGAAACAACATCAAAATCTGAATATTTTTTGTCCTAAACCAATAAGTGCATGATGAATAGTTCGAAACCGTGAATACATATCATTGATTGTCTCATTCGGCTTCATTTTGAAATTTTGAAACTGACTTTTCAGCATGGCTATTTTGGCTTGTTTAACCTTGTTAGTACCTTCATGAGTGGTTTTCAGCGTTTGCCAAATTTGATATGCAGTGGTGCAGATGCTAACACGGTTATATTCATTTTGGTCTAATTCACAAAAAAACATGTTTATTGCTATTGCATTTACGGCTGCTGCCGTTTTCTTAGCCGGTGTCCATTTTGAATAATCAGTTGTTGGATTCACTATTTCTTTTTGGGTAGCATTACATGAATCATAGCTATTTGACTGCATGAAGAATGACATACGTGTTGCCCAATTGCTATAGTTGTGACCATTGAAGAATGGAGGTCTTTATGTCGATTGACCTTCCGTGTAAGTGGTGTTTTGAGTGCTACTACCTGTGTTATTTTCCATATGACAAGAATATATCAAATAACTGTGTTACGGTTATATGATGACCTTGCTCTGATACCAAATGAAAATGCGTGTACGTGCTTAGTATAGTACACACGGCTACTCAAGTATAAAATAAGAGCTAATCACAGAACTGTATAAAACAGCAAAAGAAGTAAAATAGAAAAATCACACCAAGGATTTTTTTACTGGTTCGAAGAACCGTCCTACGTCCAGTCCCAGATTTCTACCTGGATTTTCACTAACAACCACCTCACTTCACCCGGAGGAACAGGTATAAACACCCGAGCAGACAAACTGGATTTCACGTCTCTGATAACACCGAGGACTTTAACACTTGCCTTTTACAACGCCGAGGACTTCAACAAAGAAGAATATATTTGTTGTTGACAATATGTATTCTTGATAACACGAATTTATCAGTTGTGGTACAACCTTCCTATAATCTTATCCTCAAATAGAATATTTGTGTATGAAGATTTGTAAGTGGATATCGTATTGAATCAAAAGAATATTAAATAGATTCTAGGATTCATGCGATATTATATTGAATATGAGAGATTGAGCACGTAAGAGTATAGAAATGAGATCAAGAATATAGATAGCAATAAGTCAAGTTAGTATGATATAAATCGATGATAGAAATGTTGATCTCATGTTGTTTATATAAAGAATAAACAGTTGTAACCCTTTGTGAGAAGTAACAAACAATGGTCATGATTGTTGGTGAAGAGAAAGAGAAGCAACCATTGAAGAAATGGAAGTGTCTATACGAAAGGTTGCTTTCTAGAATAAAATGGTCGACATGTTAAAAAAGACTAGTAGACAGGAATTTGAATATATATACGTTATATTTATATGTACACGTTTATTGTGAAAACTGGGCATAAACGGTCGACTGTTGGAAATCCAGGCGGTCGACCGGTTTTACCCAGTGTGCACAATTAATGTGTACACATATGTATTTGTATATATATATATATATATATATATATATATATATATATATATAAAATCTTGAGATATGTGATTATTTGAGGATAGATTTTAACATGAGTAATACTACTAAAACACCAAATAATCAATCTCTAATGTAAAATACCATATGTAGCTCTTTGTGTCTCTTCAAACCAATGAATATCTTCTTTTTGTCGATCATGGCTTATCTCTTTGTCAGAAATCAAAACTCTATGAAATCCTTGACTCAACATTAACATCTTCCTTCTATGTTTTAGTTTGTTTTCTTTTATTCAAGTGGACATTAAAGAGTTCCTAGAGAAAGTAGGAAGAAAATGAAGAAATGAAAAGGAAATGGAAAGAAGGAAAGAGATAGGGTATATATAGAAGTAGACAGGATGGAAAATATCTTAGATATTTTTATAAAATGCATCATCAAACATCACTTCTTCCTTACACACCCAACGTCTCTTAGTACCCCTCTTTCTCTCACCCACATCCCTCACTAACAAGTCACTTTGGCAACACACATGGTTTAGCAAGCCCATGTGTCACAAAAGTTAGGTTAACTTTATAATAGGGTTCTGTGGATCGGTTTTCGGTACTTTGGGTGCTTCAGTGTACATGTTTTGATGTGTGTGTGTGTGTGTGTGTGTTTGTATGTGTGTGTGTGTGTGTGTATATATATATATATATATATTTGTATAATTCATGATCACAATAACTATGCAATTTTAACAAATACCATTCAACTTAATAACGATATTATCATTGTACGCATGAAATATTATCATAGTGAAATCAATCATAAATACGAAGATAGCATCAAAAAGTGACATGATCAACAATTATTCACCTTCGGATAGATAAGATAGATAGAGATCTATGTAGGTAAAGCGCTTAACGGTTCTATAGCTAGAGGTGCAAAAAGTGATAGCGGATATGTAGTGGAGGTGCTAAAAGTTCATTAGATCTAAAACTAAATATTTGTAATTAATTAATTATCATTCTCACATTATTTATGTAAAAAAATAATAGTAATTTATAAAGGAAAATTGAAGAATACCATGGTTATGCATATCGTATTTCTATGACTATAATAGATTTCTACCTTAAATTGGGTACCTATGCTTCAAAATTAGCTCTTTATATTAACTTTTTTGTTTTGTTTTAAAAGAGAAATGGTCAAATCAACCTCTGTGCATTATTATTGCTGAAGCAAATGTTAAAAAAGCTTGATTAATTTAGCAGGTGCAGTGGAAAATACCAGGGACTAAAGTGGATCTACCATTCATCAGCGTTAAATTAAAATAACTTGGTGGTCAAAGAGTGCTACGGGCTATAGCAAAGATATTACGGGGCTTTAGCAGGACTTTAACTGCATAGATTGAGATATAATAAAAATTAATTACCTTAAGTTTTCCCCTTTGGATTCCTTAAGTTTCGTCTTCTTCTTTTCTAAGTGATGGTAAGCCTCCGTGTAGATTTTGTTTTGATGTTGGAAAATACAATAAGAATGAACAAGAAAGCAAGGGTTTGAGGGATGAATTAAGGAATTATTCTTATTATGTCTCTCATTAGTACAATTCTATTTTATGTTTAAAAAAAATCTTAATAATTGATTATTTAAGGTCTGACACAATTAGTTACCTAATGTCATTATTCTTATCATATAATATTATTTTGTTTAATTTATCTAGTTAAAGCTCTTGACTAATGTGGGTAAAAATTATGGATGTTACAATACAATTATCAAAGAAGTTTATCTTTGGTGCACATATATATAATTTTCCTTTGTGACATAATTGAAAAACGATTACTTCACTACATAATGCAGTTTATACAAAGGAAGTAATTTGTTTAAATTCTTTCCATTTTACTATATTATTATTGATAAGTAATTGTTTTGTGCCAAAAGTAATGCTTGTGTTCGTAGAATAATACCTTTTGTTTGTTCGCTTATTTATATTAACATGGAATATAACTAAATTAATGTGTATTATAGGCACGAACTATAATGCAAAGTTTAATAGCTATCTTTATTTTTCAAGGTACAATAGTCGCCACCACTTAAATTGGAAATGATTAACTAACATATGGTTAATTCTATTAATACACCTATAATTCCTTAACATGCACCGTAAAATGAAATAAAATAGCATACACCAAAATTTTCTTTTCATACACCATGTCTTCCACAAAATTACCCTTTTATATTGTCATCACCTTCCATCTTTATCCTTAAAACTAAATTACTTAAAATTGGGAATTCACTGCAATAATTTTACCTAAAACTCAAGTCAAAAACTTTAATTCTTGACCCTAATATTGTAAATTATTTGATTGTTTTTTTTTCCTATCTAAAAATCAGTTTTGATTTTAGATGATTGAACACGTTTGCATTAGAGTATATAGTTGTAAAAGTTGCATTAATTGATATTTTAGGTTTTATTAACTTCATATATTTATATGGATTTAATCAAATATTAGTGATTTTAAAGTTTTAATTTGATACATTATGGTAAAAGGGCTGAAAATGCAATTAAGTACATAAGTAACGTAGTTAGTTTTTCTTATGAAAACATTGGTGTATGTTAAGAAATTATGGGTATATGAATATAATTTACCCTAGAATATTAGGCCTTAATATTAAAATACATTAGACAATATTAAATAAATTATACAACATAATAATTCAATTAATCAAGTACTTGTATTTAAAAGCAAGACGAGGACAATAATGTAAAAAGTTGAGAAGACGCATTCTATTATCAGTGTTCATCGATTGTTTTCGGGTTTTGTGTCGTTATACTTGTTTATAGATTCATACTTCTTTGTAGGATCCAAGTGAAAATTGATTGAGTTACATTTTATTACATGAAAAGCGCATATTAAGTGGGCATGTTGCTTGAGTTCATTCTTGTATCCATGTGGTTTTGTTGGATATCGGATTATGAAATTTTTGTAACGTGGAATGAAAAACATGAATTAGAAAGCAAACGTTAAAAAAGAACATTGATTAAAATAGATATTGTTAGATTTCGTGATACAATATTTCCATTTGCAGAAGATTTGGAAGATATTATTGATCATGGTGATACAATATTTCCATTTACAGAAGTTTTGGGAAATATTGTTAATTTGAGTAATATAATATTTCCAACTACAGAAGATTTGGAAGATATCAGAAAATTTATTGTCTCTTTTGTAAAATTATATAAAGCAATAAATTACCTACCACTGTTTCAAATCTCGCAAATATCTCCCGAGATCTCCTCCGATATCTCATTTTAGGCTCCTTCCGAAACGAAACAGCAAATATCACTCTAAATCTCCTTTCGAATATATCGCCCGAGATATTGCAATATCGAATGATATATCGACTGAGATGAAATACTGGTATATCGTCCGAGATCTTAGTTTTTTTGGTTAAAATTTAAATTTGTGCCTGAACTAGAACTATAATTAAAAAACTCAAATCTAGCCATATCAATCTTTTGTTATTTTACATTTTGCATGTTAAATGACTATTTTGTATATTCGTATATGTTTTACAATGCTTATGATTTTCATATTCGTCTTTTTACATACATGTTACTTGTGAAATTATGCATTTTAATGGTCTATTTATGACAAATTTTTTAATATTTTGGATCCTTTTAATGTTTCCTGTCTAACAATATTCTTGTTTTAAGCATATTACGATTTAGAGTATGAATGATCTTTCGCAAAACGAAGAATAATAAAGTTATTTTGCATTTTAAGTTTAAGTTCCTATGTTTTTGATAGCATTCATAAAAATCATTTTGTTAAAATATCATTTTTGACATATCATGTACCCGGAGATTGTTCCGATATGAACTTTCAGACCCGAGATGAAAATCCGAGACGAACTCCCGAGTTAGACTCATCTCGTCCGAGATCTCCCCCGATACGAGACCGAGTCTATAAAATCCCCAAGACGAAACGCGATCGATATCCGATATTTAAAACATTGTTACCTACATAAGTGGAAGAATATGAAGAAGTTTTTTGGGATATTGAAGTAAGGAATTAATTCTATGATTGGTTTATTAAACAAGGAATCTTATCCGAAGAAAATAAATTGAAGAATTAATTAGGCACTGATTTATAACCATAAATCAATTACTTCAACCCCAAGTATATAAGGATATGAATTAGGTAAATGTTTGTATCATCTCTAAAAGCTATATTTTTTTCTTCTTCTTCTCTATTATCAATATTATAAAATTTTCTTATTTAAAAAAATAATAAAATCTCCTCTCCCCAAGTGGACGTAAACTAACAAGACGTTAGTGAAACCACTATAAATCTCTTGTGTTTTTTCTTTCATTGCTTGATCCGTGATTGTTTTGCTGGTGACAATCTGTTGTTTGTTTTGCCTCGTCATCAATCCGTTCTTATTTTTTTCCGGCAAGGTTGGGTTTTATTCCCAAGGCATTTTTGGGAACATTTTCCCCAACAATTAGTACCAGAGCTACGAGATTGATTGAGAAAGGGTGTTAGGAATTATGGCAGGAGATGAGGAGAATTCAGCAATTGTATCAAGGTCATATGTCTAAAAGACATATATGGCAGCAGGATCTCAGTTAGCAATAGAAAGATGGAATGAGGATAAAGACTTCGAGAAGTGGCAATGGAGGATGAAAGCTGTTCTGATGAGGAACAATCTTCATCCTGTTGTGTTTGCTCTTGAGGAGTTGATAGATGATATTTTAGCTGTGGAAAGGAAGGAGATGGTACGATGAGCATTTACTTCTTTACAATTAGCAATGAGAGAAAATGTCATTTCAGAGTTTAGCGGTGAGACCACTGCTAAGGACATTTGGATCATGTTGGAAAAACTCTATTTAAGAAGTCACTAACTAACCATCTAATTTTGCTGAAGATGTTTTTCACCATGCGGATGAGAGAGGGTACTTCAGTAAAGGCACGTCTAAGCTTCTTTGATGATCTCGTGATGAAGATGAAGACTGTTGACTTGAAAGTGGATGAGGGGCAAATAACAATGATTTTTTTGTGCTCTCTTCCAGGGAGATACACAAGTTTCTCTAATAGTTTAATCTATGCCAAAGATACACAAATAGTAGATGATGTGAATGCATGTCTTCTATCTGAGGACCTGAGTGGTCGGATGAAGGGATTAAGTGAAAGTAGAGGAGCAAGTAGTACGGAAGCCTTATCAGCTGGTATGGAGAAAGGGGAGAAGAAGAAGAAAATAAAGTCAAGAGATGGGAATTGCTACATTTGCAAGAAACTAGGCCATTGGAAGAGAGATTGTTCGGACTCGAAGAAAAAATTGAAGCTGTAAATTCATCGGTTGCGGTGGAGGAAGTTTTGTCTGATGACTTGTTGACAACGGTTGTATCAAATGTATCAGACCATTGGGTGCTGGATACGGGGGCATCTTTTCATATGACAGCTAATAAAAATTATTTCAGTTTTTTTTGAAAGAAAAAGAGGGAAACTGATTCTTATGGGAAATGATGCTAGTTGTAGAGTCATGGGTGAAAGTAATGTGCAGATTCACATGTATGATGGGGTAATATGCACCTTGACAGGTGTTCGTTATGCTCCAGGTCTTCAGAAGTCAATGATGTCTCTTGGGCAGTTGACATTCAAAGGATGCAAGGTGACTATTGATAAGGATAGTCTAAATGTTTCTAAGGGTACGTTTGTAGTAATGAAGGGAGGTATGTTTCATAATTTGTATCTCCTGAGGGGAAACACTGTACTTGGAGAGTCATGGGTTGGAGTCTAAAGTTCTCGTGGAAATGATGTCAAAGCTAGGCATACGAGAAGGGACTTTAAGTTTCTGCATGGACAGAATATGATCAAAGGGGAAAGCTTCAACAAGGTGGGATTTTGCCAAAAGGATGTGCTTAATAAGCGGAAGAAGGGATCGTCTGAAGTTGGTCAGAGATCAAAGGAGAAACCAGTGGATATGCATAAGTCTTTGCAGACTGCTAAGTTCGAGCATTGCTTGAGCTGGAATCACTTATTGAAATGCTAGGTGTCATGCAGTGGCACAGTGTGGGTAGACAGTTGAGATGGTTCATGAAGACGTTTGTATTCATGGTGAAGATTGATAGATCTTACATGAAGGGGTACTTTGAACACTTTGTCGTTAGACGGTGGCGTTGTCGGAGTTTGTTGACAAAGCGCAATGAGCGATGGTCATGCTGAAGCTCATTGGGGATGATGTCTTGTCCGAGAAGATGCTTAGTGTAAGAGGATGTATGTGGAGTTGATATGCTTTCAAGGAAATATAGTATCAAGGTGGAGATTATTAGATTTCATGATACAATATTTCCATTTGCAGAAGATTTGGAAGATATTATTGATTATAGTGATACAATATTTCCATTTAGAGAAGATTTGAGAAATATTGTTAATTTGAGTAATATAATATTTCTAACTGCAGAAGATTTGGAAGATATCAGAAAAATTATTGCCTCTTTTGTAAAATTATATAGGGCAATATGTTACCTACATAAGTGGAAGAATATAAAGAAGTTTTTTGGGATATTGAAGTAAAGAATTAATTCTCTGATTGGTTTATTAAGCAAGAAATTTTATCTGGAGAAATTAAATTGAAAAATTAATTAGGCATTGGTTTATAATCATAAATCAATTACTTCAAGCCCAAACATTAATCCTTATATAAGGATAAGGATTAGGTAAATGTATGTATCATCTCTAAAAGTTGTATTTTCTTCTTCTTCTTCTCTATTATCAGTTTTGTAATATTTTCTTATGTAGAAAAGTAATAAAATCTCCTCTCCCCAAGTGAACGTACAATAACAAGACGTTGGTGAAACCACTATAAATCTCTTGTGTTCTTCCTTCTATTGTATGATCCGTGATTGTTTTGCTGGTGACTATCTGTTATTTGTTTTGTCTTGCCATCAATCCGTTTCCTATTTGCTTTTCCGTAAGATTGGGTTTTATTCCAAAGGCGTTTTTGGGAATATTTCTCCCAACAGATACAATAAGTGGATAATAAATACACTACCTTACTTAGTGTGGTGTAGTGGTAAGAGGTCAGTAGTTTGAATCATACTCCAACCTATATGTCAAGCATTAATGATCAATTTCAAAAGAATTGAGGATAAATATATTGAAGGTTGAATGTGATGCTATTTTTTTACTTTATTTATTTGTTTTTTTACAAAATTTTAAATCAATGTATCGTGCATGAAATAGTGATAGACATTCAAAATCAAAATGCCTCCAACATTTTCTCAATGCATCAATAACTACTATATCGTCACAAGCAGAAGAAAAGGAAAGGAAAAAAGAATGATGGATGTTATCATTGTCTACTCTTCAGGAGTGTATTCCTTCATCTAAAACAAAGAGAAGGAAACAAATGATGGATGTTATGCTTCATCTTAAATCAAGCAGATTTAAGCGACATGTTTGGTTAGGATTCATTTGAAAGGTGGAATATTAAGTTCCCTATTCTGCCAGGTAAGCAACCAGACATCCGCATATTTAAAAACTGTAAGCATCACCGTCCATAAGCCTAACTGCTCCTCCAAATTATCCCACACGCGCTGGAAATTAGTTGCAAAACATTAGCCCAATCAATAATGCACTTCAATTCTTCTATAGTCAACTTATCTATCGTCATGTGTTAAACTGATCTCAGCCATTGATCATTAAATCATCCATCTAATAAAGTTTATGATGAAACGATGAGATTAAAGGAAACACAGTAGGACATGAACGCGGGTACAAAGGATTTGATAACCAATTAATGCATATTGCAATAGACAGATAGATATAGTCAGACACGCATGATATGTGGCTCTTTCCATTTGTAACAACTTCTTAAAATATATAATGACAAAGAGTATCTTACAGTACTAGAGAATCTCATTAACAAAGAAGAAAAAGAAAAGGAAGAAGAAGAAGAAGGGAGAAATGGGTATTGTTGAAGAAGATGAAGGAGATGCTCTTCAGCAAGAAATTAGAAACCCACTTAGTAATCACCTATCCTTCAATTTTGATTTATCTCATACTCATTACTTTTAGCTTGATCCCATACATGTTTTCGTTATCTTTTGTAAGAATGTTCAGATGAACAATTTGTTGCATTGTTAGGATTGTACTCTCCATCACTATATACATATATAAGTTAAAGACTTAACAATAACAGACAAATGTATGGTTATTAATCCTAAAATCAATACAGTTCAAGCAGTACAAGCCGATACATGGGAAGAACAGGAAAACTCACCAATAGAGCAAGTAGCGCTAACGGTGTCAACAGAAGACGATCCTACGATTCCAGTTTTAACATTCCGAATGTGGGTTCTTGGGACAACTTCATGTGCACTATTGTCTTTTCTAAACCAGTTCTTCTGGTACCGAAAAGAGCCCTTGTCAATAACCTCGATATCAGCTCAAATTGCGGTCGTGCCATTGGGTCATCTCATGGCGTCGACTCTTACTAATAGGGTGTTTTTCAAAGGGAAGAGATGGGAATTCACGCTTAATCCAGGGCCGTTCAATGTGAAGGAACATGTTCTAATTACTATTTTTGCAAATTCTGGGGCAGGAAGTGTGTATGCTATTCATGTTGTTACTGCAGTCAGGATTTTCTATAGGCAGCATCTTACTTTCTTTGTTTCTCTTATTGTTATTCTCACAACTCAGGTTCCAGGCTGATTTTTTTACTAATGTTCCTACTATTTACTATTTAAATTGTTCTTTGCATCCTAAACATACTGTGATGAATCTTTGTACTAATATTATGGGGTTCATATTGTAAATATTAGGTGCTGGGATTTGGATGGGCAGGCATATTCAGGCGGTATTTGGTGGAGCCTGCAGCGATGTGGTGGCCGTATAATTTAGTTCAAGTTTCCCTGTTCAGGTATGCAAAAATGTCAAGGAAAGCCTTTTTCTTGAAAATTTGAAATATGCATGTATGTTATGTGTAAGTTTGAAATTTGTGATGTGTGCATACAGCATACACTCGTGTTATGTTTACTTCATACGTTATCTTATCTGGAAATAGTACAGATTCAATTCTACAAGTTTTAAGATACTCCATATCGAAGTTATTCAGGGAAACTGTGTGTGTATGTGCTGACAGAGTTTTGGATTTTTCCGAACTTGCCAAAAATCAGGACAATTTTTTCCATTGGGGCATCTAAATTCATGTATATAATATTTGAAAAGCTGCCCCATTTATGTTTGATTATAAACAGAATAGGTAGAATATCAAGTAACATCTATTTATGCGTGTCACTTAGTTTTCCACATATTAAAACAAATAAATGCTTAACCACATGTTTATATCAATTGCGTTGATGACAAATTTAGCCTATTAGCTTCAGGAAATGACAAAAATTTGTAAATACACTCCAATATACATTAAAATTACCAAGTATTTCACTGAATAAGTCAATATACATTGCAATTTGAACATTCTTCTTCAAAATATGGTTAAATACACTGTTTTATGCTATTTCAGAGCACTGCATGAGAAAGAGCCAAGGGAAAAAGGAAGCCTGAGCAGAAACCAGTTCTTCCTTGTGGCCTTCATATGCAGTTTCACATACTACATATTCCCAGGCTATCTGTTCCAAATGCTAACTTCACTTTCATTTATATGCTGGATGTACCCCCGCTCGGTCTTTGCCCAACAAATAGGTTCTGGTCTGTATGGGCTCGGCATTGGTGCAATTGGTCTCGACTGGTCCACAATATCTTCATATCTCGGCAGCCCATTGGCCAGTCCTTGGTTTGCCACTGCTAACTTGGCCGTTGGGTTTGTGCTTATTATGTATGTTATCACACCAATTGCTTACTGGTTTGATTTCTACCATGCAAAATCTTTCCCTATATTTTCAGATGGGCTGTTTACAAGAAATGGGCAGAGTTATAATATATCGGGCATTATAGATTCCGATTTTCACTTAGATGTGAATGCTTATGAAAAGAATGGTCCTCTCTATTTGAGTACATTTTTTGCGGTTACTTATGGTGTTGGATTTGCTTCACTAACCGCAACAGTTACTCATGTCCTTCTTTTCCATGGAAAGTAAGATTTTTATTTTTTTTACTTCTAGCCATGTAAAATAAGACCACCTTCTGTGGTATTAATTATAGGGAAACACCACTCATTGAAAGCCTATTTGTTTCAAACTTCAGAGTTTTCTGTTCTTATTTCTTAATATGCATTTCAAATTTTCAAAAGGCATAGGAGAGGAAGATGGTGGAAGAAGACCAATATGAAAAATGCTTTTAACATGCGAAATTGAAGACGATATTATCCTAATTTCAACCTTTACGAAAATACGAAGAAAAACAAAAATTTGTTCTTTCTATCTTTCTCCTTTGATGTAAAGACATGATTTTTCATTTTTTTTCCCATCTTCAACGCATTTTGAAATTTGAAGCACATATTGGAAATGCAAAACAAAAAGGTCAACTTTAAAGTCAATTATACCCTGTCTTTGATT
The DNA here is from genome assembly GCA_030737875.1 of Allium sativum. NCBI lineage: Eukaryota > Viridiplantae > Streptophyta > Magnoliopsida > Asparagales > Amaryllidaceae > Allium > Allium sativum. The sequence continues at coordinate 972,814,562 of CM060909.1, read as the reverse complement.
TAATGACTTTAACTATCTGTGTGCTAACGGATCATCGATCAAAAGCACTAGATCTTTAATGTAATGAATTTCATTTGCTTTTTAACCAGAGTAGGCAATTTATCAGTTTTTCAAGGTAAAACATAAGAAAATTCCTAACCAACACAATGTTTGTGTTATAATAAGAGAAATATGGCAACTGAGCAAATCAGCATTCCAAGAAAAGAAGATGGATGTGCACACAAGGCTAATGAGTAGGTACAAACAAGTTCCAGAATGGTGGTTTATAAGCATTCTTGTTGTTAATATTGCACTCACAGTGTTCGCTTGTGAGTATTACATCGATCAACTTCAACTTCCATGGTGGGGTGTATTGCTTGCTTGTGCCCTTGCTATTTTCTTCACTCTTCCTATTGGGATCATCACTGCAACCACAAATCAGGTATTTTCTTATTAGATTTCTAAGCACTTATTTAAATTTCATTATAAAAAAATAAAATAAAATCAAATGTTCATCACAGACTCCAGGACTGAACATAATCACAGAGTATATAATGGGATACCTGTATCCTGGAAGGCCTGTTGCTAACATGTGCTTCAAGGTTTATGGGTACATCAGTATGACTCAGGCATTGACATTTCTGCAAGACTTTAAACTTGGACATTACATGAAGATTCCTCCCAGGACAATGTTCATGGCTCAGGTCGGTCACTCATACATATACAGCAGAGGCTTATTATAATAAACATGAAAAAAACATTGATGAATGGATATACTTCAAAATTTAGATATAGCTCCATTCGCTTATTAGCATTCATACTATATGAAAAAACATACAACATAGATTGAATAAGAACACTTGTTTTGGTAATTCTACCAAAGCAGGGGTTTCGTACGGACTTAAGTCATCATCCCTGATTATATATTAGCAAAGTGTCAAAGTGTGGTGATCTACATAGACTGATAGACGATTACACATTATAAAAATTGAATTGCAAAGAATAACGTGTTTGATATCAAAGTTTTTCTCTTTGAAATATTACTTATATCTGACAAAAAATTTCAGGTAGTGGGAACCTTAATAGCAGCCATAGTGTATTTAGGAACAGCATGGTGGCTAATGGACTCAGTAGCAAACATCTGCGACAAACAACTGCTGCCCTCTGACAGTCCATGGACGTGCCCAGGAGACCATGTCTTCTACGACGCTTCAGTCATATGGGGCCTGATCGGGCCACGCAGAATATTCGGGGACTTAGGAACATATTCGAACGTCAACTACTTCTTCCTCGTAGGAGCAGTAGCCCCATTTCTAGTCTTCGTCGCTCACCGTGCCTACCCAGATAAGGAATGGATACGTCTGATAAACGCACCCATATTAATCGGAGCGACGGGGCAGATGCCACCAGCGACGGCCGTGAACTACACGTCGTGGATCATATGTGGGTTCGTTTCTGGGTTTGTGGTGTATAGATATCGGAGGGAGTGGTGGCAGAGGCACAATTATCTGCTGTCGGGGGCGCTGGACGCGGGACTAGCGTTTATGGGGGTGGTTTTGTACTTCTGTTTGGGGGCGAAGGGGATTAATTTGAACTGGTGGGGAAATGAGTTGGATGGGTGTCCGTTGGCTTCTTGTCCTACAGCGAATGGGGTTGTTGTTGATGGGTGTCCTTTATCCTAGTTGTTTTGGTATTTAACATATTTTTCGTTAGTTTTAGTAAAACATCAAAATCATATATGTTGAAAAAAAATTTGAATTTGAAAGACTTAAGGAAACATTAATGTAAAAACAAAGCAAACAGAGAGTGAAATTTACCGTAAAATGCTAAAGGTACATATATGTTTTTTGTTTCTATTTGCCTTTGTACAATTTAGTTTTATCAGGAAAACTCCTTTTAAAGATTGATTTGATAATTTTGTCTAAACTTTAAATTGATGGCAAATTTGTATTTCAATCATCTTCGTGATTATATATGATTTTAATAGAAAACACAAGATGGTGTCAAACAAATTATAGTTTCTATTTTAATCAAGGAAACAAGGACATGTCCATGAATAATAAATATACTGTAAAAAACATTCTCTAACGTAATCTTGCATACAATACTTAAAGTTGAATCTTCCCACATTATTTTTATTTAAAGCTATAGTAGATCCAAAGAAATATAAAGAACAATATCAAGTTAAATGTATAATAACAAAAAAAACAAAAAACAAAAAACATACGTTAAACTATATATCATGATAAAATTTCAATTTACGTGAAAGTAAATTAATTTTTGCATCATATTTATGAACAAGTAATAATTGGTTAGAGTAAAATTAAAATAAAAACCAATTATTGCTTTCTTTTCATGATGGTTATATCTAGGGTTTTAAAACAAGATTTGGATGCATCTAAAAAAATATTCTCTCTATCATTAATCCAATCATTCCTCTTATCTATTCTTCACTTTATGTCTCAATTACTCTCACATATGTCAAATATTGAAATAATCGGCCTGAGAAATGCAAAGGATGATTAAACCATAATGGTTAGGAAAAAGGGGTAGGAAGGAGAGGGGCAAAAAGAAAAGGTCACGAGCAAGCCAACGAATATCGAGAGAGTTGTGAACGCTACTTCATGGAGGAAACCAGGTTTCATTAGAACAAATAATGGAGTACTCGACATTTAAAAACATGGTACGAAGGTGAGTTACTTTGAAATTGAAAAGGATGCAGGTTGGCGTGGATCTGAAGAAATTGCAATGGGGTGCGTTTGTAAAGGAATTCTCTCAAAAGAATCTATTAACGAGTTAGAAGAGGCATGGTCAGATTGTATGAGGCTTTACGCTATTGGCCATAAGCCATGCTCCAAAGCACCGAGCGCATATGCTAAAAGATCATGGAAAATCAATGGGTGCATTCTCCATCTAATCCAACTATGGAACAATAGCTTCTTTGTGGTATGATTTGACTGTAAAAAGGATTATGATAAGGTTATGGAGGAAGGGCCATAGTTTTGACTATGAAAAGGTTAAACCCAAAAATGATGACAGACAAAGACCTCTTTTCAACAATGATAGTCTGGATTAGGTTATCGTCAATGAGCTTTAAGATTTTTGGGACTCAAAGCGATCAGTACGTTGATGAGCTCAATTGGAAAGCCTATAAAGCTAAACGAACCAATGTTAAAGAAAACTAGAATATCTTTTGCATGTGCGCTGAGGAAATAAAAGCAGATATTGGGTTTTCATAAGCACTGAAGTAGTAGGAGTAAGAAAGGAATCTTTCAAACAAGAGATGGTATGCGAAAACCACTACCAATATTTGAGTACTATATTAGTTATGGTAATTTTCAAAAGACAATGCCCTATGAAGAATATCATGATAAGGAAGAATGATGAGGAGAAAGTAGAGTGCTTTACTAAGGAAGAAGCCATGAATAAACAAATATTGCACAGGAAACGAGAGGGGTGCAAAATGAGCAAAACTTGGAGAAGTGAATGACAAGTGTGCTTACTGCTTAGTTACAGGGGAAAGGATGAGATGAAAATCAGAAACTAACCGAGAGCATAGAAAAAACACTAATAGAGATACCGTAACAACATGGATTTTTGAAGCATAGAAAAAAAATGCTAATAGAGATATTGTAACAACCAAGATTTTGGAAGCCAAAATATATAATTAATTTTAAACATTAAGGTATTGATTTTGGAAACTAAATCAGCTAAATTTCAAATATATGAGTTATTTAATAAATATGAGTGGTGAAATTGTAATTTAAATATTATGATTTTGTAAATAGATGGAATATTGAAATTTATGTGAATTAGAATAGCTTTGTAAGGTTATTTAAGTTCTATTTGAATAAGAATGGTAATAAGGAATTATTATTTTAGAAATTAAAGCGATTAAAATCGTTTATTAATAAAAATAATAATTAAGGAGTGAGATTACCATTTTTGAAAACTATTTCGAATTTTGACGTAACTAGTATCATTGGGTCTGGAATAGTATATTATTATATGTTGTTGAGTATCGTGATGACTTGATGTATTGTGTGATCATGCGAGCTCAAAACGTGCAGCATTTAATTACTGATTATTAGACTAATATAATTCAATTTTAAAAGTTAACTTCTGTATATGTTGGGATTGGTCTTGAAACTTGTTCCATTAAGTTCGGAATAATGGTATTTACTATGGAATACCAATCAGCACGTCTTACTTAGGGTTCGAAAATTTTAAATAATGAATATGTTTTGTATAAGTCTATAAATAGATTCAAAACCTTCATTCATTTGGCCCAAACCCTTAATAATATACATCGGTCGCCGTTCTCCTTCTCCGATACTAACAGCTAGATCAATATAAGAAGTGCTGAAAACTTCCAACATCATTGTAGTGCGTGAGGCCAAGGGGGATATATCAATAGTCTTTGATTAATGGCGTTTTAGGGTGGTCACACTGGATTAAAGGCATGGCAGTTTCCAGTCGATTTCGTGATGGTGGAGGCGAATGGGCAGCGAGGTAAAAGGAGAGGAGAGCTATTAGATGGTAGTGGTGTGATGGCCCATCATTAATTGTGATGGCCAGAAAATGGAGATGGTCGGCGTCATCTTTTTTGTTGAATTTCTTGTCATCGTGAAGCTTCTAGAGGTCAGACTAATGCTAGAAGGAAGAGCATAGATAGGAAAAATCTTTAGCAAATATGTAACGTCCCGTATTTTTGGTAGTTAAGTATTTAAATTATTTTATCATTTTAAATGTTGAATTGGAATTATAAAAGGATTTAATATATAATTCGTTTATTAAACGACGTTCGAATGTATAATTTATATTTAATCAAAAACAAGCTCGCAAAGTTGCGGTAATTCATAATATTGAGTTTTGAACTTCAGTTGAATACATATAATCCATTTTAAGTCAGAATTCTATGAAACAAGAAATGTTATGATCTATTTGATTATAATTTTTTAATGAAAGAGAAAAATTGAGATTTTATCTTGTAGATTATGAGTTATGTCCAAATCAAATTTTCATAAAATCGCGATGGAATCATTTATAAACCACAACATTTATTTAATGAATCAAAAAGGAATTTTTATATAATTTGGATATCGGTTAACCCAGAATTTTATATATTGAGTTGATATCCATATTGGTTTATTTTGAAGCTAGATATATATATATAATTCCATTTGGTTATATTTGATAATAATAATTTATTATTATTAAATTGAATTGGTTTGGAATTAATTTATATTTTATCGATATTATTTAAGCCTTAGAATTAGTTAATTTTCAAACAACTTCCATATTTTTGATGAAACAGGTTATATTAGAATATGTATGGCTAATCATTGTAGGATTTCAAATTTGGAACCAATCAGAGTTGTTTTGTGAATGACCGAAATTAAATTGGGAACTACTCAATAAATTGAAATTAAAATAACATCAGTGTGCAAATGAAGTCAAATTTCGACCAAACGAATTTCATTGAGTCTCGAATGTTAAGACGTAGTGGTGCGTCCACTTTCATTACGTTTGGAGTTCGTGTGTGTCGATGCGAATATAGAACGGTCAGCGGTAAATAGCTGTAATATAAACTAACCATATTAAAACAAAATAAAAATGAAACTTAAGGCCAGAGCTAAATTAAAAAAAAAAAAAAAACTAAACAAACATGTACAATATATCAAACAATTTAGGACAAACCGTGCACCCACACAAATAGCCCAGTATGTATGTTTCTTAAGTCCTTAGCAAGTTCACCATAGTACAAGCCTACCCTATAAATGCTATCCCTAAGCTACCCATTTTTCTGCAACTCAACGCACGACCTAACGAAATGATAATTCGTGCAGATAGACCTACCAGCAGAAGTAGCACATACGATACGAGGGGGCGTTGTTCCTATCCCCAACTGTTCACCTATTTATATGTGTGCCCACCCCTTAATTTCTTTTTTTTATTGCATGCGTGAAAGCCAAACTCCTCTCTTCCATAATAAAGAAACATGCAAGCCCCATGATTTTAAATCGAAAACTCTTAAAAAAAAAACAAAGTGAAAACCGAATTTAATATGTTTATATATACATACTGGCATACTTCATCCATTCTCCTGTAAACAAAAACAAAGTGAAAACCGAACACCGTCCATTACAAAACCAATTAAAACCTCCTTAACCCTTTCTTGTTAGCTGAGGGTAGTCAGGTGTTTTGGTAGGGAGGCGCGGTATACTAGTGAGGTGTCGCGAGATGGAGTTGGGTAGGCAGTGGTTTTGACGTGTTTTTTTTAGTTTCACGTGCATAGGGTAGTGGATGGCGTCAAAGGTGGAAGGTGATCAAACGAAAGGTCGAGGTGGTGTGGTGTACTGGCAAAGTGGCGCGGTGTATGGGTGAGGGTGCGGTTACGTGAGGCATGAGGGCGAGTGCGGCTTGTGTTGGTAGCAGACGAGGAATAAGGATGAACAATATCGACCTGGAAAAATAGAATATGCCTAATCCAATTTGAAATGTGCCTAATCATGTTTATACTAAGGTAATTAGTAATTTAAATAATAACTTATTATTAAGATATTAATAATATTAATTTAAATTAGTGAGTAACGTTTTAAAATTTATAACCGCCATACAATAATGGATTTCGATGAAACAAGTGACGATGGAACTGTATCGACAAGCACAACATGATGAAGCTGATAGCTATCAGAACTTATAATTAAATCAAATGTCTGTTTAATTTAGTTAAAACGAATTGTTTCAGTGATAAATGAATCAAGGTGAGTATAACTCACTTTTTCCCGCATTTTGTAAAAGTCGGGTTTAATATTTTTGTGCTATGGTTGTTATTGTTAGACGATTACTGAAATATATATATATATATATATATATATATATTGACTGAACGAATTAAATTAAATATTCATTTAATTTAATTGAAGTTAATTTTTAACGATCATAACCAATTGAGGTAACTTTCCTTATTGGTCACGTTTATAATATAAACGTGTTTAATTTAATGGATTGTTGTTGTTAGTCTTAAATAAAATGGTTGATGTTAAATTGTTGTTATTGACTGTTATAGAAATTATCAGTTAAATTGGATATTCTTATGAATGCTTTTAATTGAGGTAGCTTACTTGGATGTAGGGATTAATAGGTTGGAGGTATCCAACTGAATTCCTCACCAGTAGTTGTTAAATTTTATATATTATAATATATATTGAAAAATATGAAATTATGATGCAAGGATTGACAGGTTGGAGGAATCTAACAAGATTCCTCACTAATATTGATAACGTTTATCAGTATAATCAGATATTTGTGATTTAATGTGAAACTGGTTATAAATATTTCACAATTTGGTGCTTTAGTAAACATTTGCCTATTTAGTGTTGTCAATAAATTAAAAGATTTTTGGAATCGGTGTTAAATCAATTTTGAACATTTTTAAAGTTACTTTATATAAGGTTTTGAAATACGACTTTTATTTTAAAAATAAACATCGAAGTTTTATTACGTTTTTATAATCATCTAAATTATAATTAATGGAAATTCAAAGTTATTATTAAATAAATGGTTAAGCAAATGAACTGATTTGGAATGATAAATGATTTGCAAAAAGAGCCTAAAGTGTCGTTAAGGAAGTTAACAAAATTTTAAAATGTTGAAATGGTTTAATCGGATCGTAAGTATACGAGAATTGATTTTAAAAGAGTTGAAAAGTGATTTTTGTAACTAACGAAAGTTTTTGCAAACATTGTTTATAAATATACGAAATGTGATTAAAAAGGGATTCGTAAATGAAATTAGCAAATAAATGGAATTGGGAATGGAATATGAGTTTAGACTTGTAAATTTAATATGAAACAAATATTTAGTATTGGATTCAAAGCCTAGTATTTCAAATGATTTAGTAAATGGACATCGACTAGAGTTGAATATTTATAATATTTGGGTATAAGACTTAGAGAGGTTGTTTTGGAAAAGCAGGTAAGAAATTATTGCACTAGTTTGAGAATGAATAATAGTTTAGTAAATGATATTATAAAGGAAGTTAAGTGAGTTTTAAGAAGTAAACCTAAATGGCTAAGTTATTGATAAACATAAATTTTATTAATAAAGATTATTGTTTTCGTCTATAATAAGAAATTCATAGACAGCAACACTATTGTTATGAGAAATGATTTTCAAAGGAATATGATGTGGTTTGTTTTAGGAAATGGAATCTGATGTATGTTGGTTGAGTCGAGTAACTTTTAAGTTATCAATCTGATGTTGGTGTCGGTCTTCAGGGTTGTATACTTAGAGATTTATTCACATACCAATTTACAATGAGAAGTTAGCAAAGTAGAAGTGAAATGATAATTGAATAATCTTATATTAAATAATAAAAAAGTTAAATGTTTTCCTAATAGTGGAACATTTAGAAGTTTTAATTAATGATTGGTTAATTAAAGAGGCTAAATGATGTTGGGTATTGAACTACTGAATTCGTTTTATTTTTTTGGTTGAATGGTTGTTTATATGATAGCTAAATAACCGACTATCAAATCTGACCAATTATCCATTGCTGGTACGGAAAGACCGGGATCGAATTATATTCGAAAACCATTCCGACCAGCAAATACGTAAATATTGAAGATATCGTAAGATGATCAAGACGGAGCAATGGAAGACTGTGGATTTTCATAAAACGGAAGAATTGCTTATAATCTACGGGTAGCTCTTGGAGATATACTATAATTCTGTCATGGTTAAAATCTACGGATTATAAGGACTACTCGCTACTAATCTATATGGTGATACCTAGGATGTGGTAGGAGGGTGCTTTGGTTCATCCTGTTCCTGGATGACTTGTATGGACAAATGTCTGGTAGAGTATTTTCTAAGAGTCACATACGTTGATTTTTACAAATATACCAAGTATGAAGGCAGAGGAGGAAACTTCTTTTAGCATAACATCCAGAGCATATATTTATGGACGTCAATTAGTGATTTGATGGATCTGTCGATGTTGCATTCAAATTAAATGATGGTGTGATATTCTTTAAAAGGTAATAATAACCTCAAGCCTCATCAACCGGAAAATGACAAAAATCGGACAAGCAACATGGCTATGTGGTTCACTCCCATTAGGGTGCATTATCACCTGATCTAGAGAAAAATCCATTTGCTTCTTTATTCTATCATTGTTGTATGCTTCGGTGACGGTTGCTGGTCCTAACTGTCGGTGATATACATTCAGAAAACTCAAAGGAATGAGTAGTTGGTCATGTTTGACCGGGTAGCAAGATGTTTTGTTAAACCCAGTGTATTCCTCTCTAGAGATACACTATTGGAAGGTGGTTCCATACCTTGTCATAGTCAGAATCCAATCTCTAATAAGAGACCTACGGTTTTTGATTATAGACAATGTATGTAGAGCGTGGGATACAAGCGTTCTGCTAATATTTGATTAGACATTATTATAATATCAAAATAGTTATGATTTCAAAATGTTTCGGGTTATCGTAAGGTAAAAACCGCCCATGTTTATGTGTGGACTAGACTGACGATTATCCTTCTCCGAAAGATTTTTAACTTTAAAATCAGTTGGATGATACCTATAAACTTATTGAGTTTTCTTACGTTGGTTCACTAGACTGATCCGTTGCGTTTGCAATGCTCGGGTCAGACCGAGTTTTATAGGTTTAGTTTATCGGATACTGTGAAGTCCAAAGATTAACTCGATAAGTTTAGACTATGATTCGTATTTAGTGTTTTCAGCTGTGTGTTGTATATGAGGGCAGGTTGTTATAACTGTCCAGATGTATTGGTTGTATATTGTACTCTGATGATTGCAAGTACTTATTTCTAGCTCTCAATAAAGATTTATTTCTATATTAAATTTTGTTTCGCTACGATGTGAGACTCTGACTATATTGTGTTGTTATTCTTCTTCTTTTTCTTCCATTCTAATATTTCTTTCTTTCTTATCGCACCCTCTAATTTATTTCTATTAATTATCTAGTGTTTTCGATATATGGGTATTTGCAGGTATAATAGGCTTATGTATTATTGTCAAAATTCGAGCATCGAAATCGCCGGGTCGTTACCAAAGAGCGGTGGTGGATGGTGTATCAACCTGGTAGCGCTGGATGGAGAAAGTGACGACATCGATCTCCTTCCTAGAGGGGCTGATCTTGGATTAGGGTTTAAGTAATCAGTTGATTACATGTTAATTACTATAATTAAGAAATGTAATTATTTTAGTTAGTGAATTTTGTGAACTCAATAAGTAACTCATATTATGTCCAAATCCAATGTGGTTAATTAGTTGTGTTGGATTCATGATGACAATATCTAAGAAATGGAACTGAGTTTGGAGGCATTTGGAGTTGGTTGCAAAATTTGACTATCTTGAATATCTCTCTGCTAAGGAAGGTTTGAGATTTTGTGACATCCCATACCCCTTAGCATATCCAGAACGAGTCATACCAAGGAATGCGGAGCTAAGTACAATAAAACTCATAGAGTTTAAGATTCAAAAGACGTAAAAGAAATCACAAGGGAAACATTTCATAACAGAAACATTTATTATTTAAAATAAGACTTCAATTGAAAACCATAACATCTCAAATGTCTTGCAATCTCCATCTCATAAGTCATATCAGACTATAAAACAAACAACTCCTCCCAATATCCAATATAGCTACAAATAGATAAATGACAAAAAGAAGAAAATGTGAATACATCAATAAAAAAGGGAATATGAACTCCAAGATGAACTATCCCAGCTACCTACGTAACGCACTATCCTGTGAGCCTAATGGAGGAGAAAAGAAAGGAGAATGGGACAGACATAAAGTTAAAGAATAGAAGTGACTGCCAATAAGTGAATAATTAAGAGATAATAAACTTGAGAATAGTTCTAGTGCTACAAGGATTCAGTGTCCATGCATTACTTATGGTCATTACTTAGATTGTTTGCCTAGTTGAGTTCTTGCATTGCATTTGTTATAATAGAAGTACTAATCAAACAATTCCCTACTTCTACCCAAACGATCGACCTTCACTCTCTACGATGAAGCTGGTATGGTAATCGATGCCCTATACACTAAGTAACAACCTGATATTGACGCCGTACGCTCGATCATCACTAGTACATGTTGAACATCATCCTTCTGTTGACTATTTATTTACCCCAATTGACATGCATGTCTCGTCTGTCGCCGGCACGGTTCCCAAGCCACTCGTTTACCCCAATTGACACGTGTATTTGATTTATCAACGGTACGGACTCCTCGGGCCACCTATTTATCCTAATCAACATGTGCTTTCGATCTACCATCGGTACGAACTCTCGAGTCACCTGTTTACCCCAATCAACATGTGTGTCTGGTATTCCGCCGGTATGGACTCCTTCAAACATTAAATATAGTTGCACTTCCCAACTTAGTCCCAATGACCGAGTCTTATCTATTGACCACTTATTTAACCCAATCGACATGCGTGTTTGATTATCGCTAGTAAAATCCCTCGCTATTTATTAAGATATTCTATTCTTTTTATGTCTTATTCCTTTTCGTGATAGTCCCTACTTTACCATGAACCAATATCATAAAAGGTTTATTCTTGTTCATTTTTCTTCCTTGGTTATAACGCATGTTATAATTTTCCTACAAGTCACCAAGACTTGTTCATTTTAGCTCATTTTATTTTATTATAGATCTACATGTTTTCATGTCTTTAGGTCTTTTCTATAAATTCTGCGTTTTTCTATTTAATCCATATTTAATGAAACTTTTGCTCTTTTCCGTTAAACTTCACATAAATTAAAGGATTAAATCCACTTCTAAAATCTTGCAATTACAGAATTACTAACTATTTTAAAATGTATAAATGGAATAAACTGAAAAATTAAGAATAGCTGTAAAAATAGGCTAAAAATAAATTTGTACTGAAAATGAATTAGGGAACTAAAACTATTTTCAACCCTATTACCTTAACTATTCAGATTCTAAAATAATTACTTCCACTTACCTGTCGTCCTTTCGGATGCCTACGGCCCCCTTTGATCCTTGTCCTTAGGCCTTCTGACATTATATTTTATATTATTATTCCCTGGAAAATATTTAGTTTTAGGTCCCGCTTCTACAAATTAAGAGGGGACCCAAAGGAAGAAGAAATGAGCAAAATGAAATATCTAAACTGGGGTTCTGTTTATACGTATGCTAGATTATCTTAGACCGTAGGATTAGCTTGATTAGTTCTAGTATTGTCAAATCACAAGCCATCATCTAACCTTTTACCTTAGGATCAATATCTGTATATTTTCTTTATTATAAACTTGCTTGAAAACATGTATATTGACCACGAACTTTTGACATCTGAATTATCTCATAACCTTTTCATTTTAACCCGAAATTTAACAAGATATATATGAAAATTGTCCAGAAAATTGCCATAAACTCAACAGTTCAACTCTCGTAACCAAATTCAGAAAATTTAATAAGCTTATTTTATTATTTAATTAATATCTTAATTAATCTTTATTACTTAAATACCGAGGTGTTACATTCTCTCTTCCTTAAAGGATTTCGACCTCGAAATCCCCTAGGATAGAAAAATGTAATTAACAACCACAACCAAAATCTACAACCATTTGCTCAAACATCATCCATTACATCCATTGTCCTTAATACTTCTAGTGTAGTTTATGTTATTATGCAATCACATAGTGTATATGTCTGTAACTAATGCAAAAGATTAGGTTGCCTATTTGTTTAATCGACCTTTTGTTTATGGAAATATGCTCGTGCTATGCATTTAAATGTATGCAAAAATCATAATAATGATTAATGGTCCTATATGCGTGCTACAACCATCATATTTACGCAAGATCTATATGCTAATCATTCGTTTGTGGCAGTCATGAAATAAATAATAATATGCAACGAAATTCCATATGTATATGCTTTGTGACCAAGTTGGTCGATCCCTGAAAGATACTAAGACCTAGTGTGTTTATATGCGTTCATCTACATCCACTAGCAACCACTTGCATATATTATACATAACATGTTATAATAACATATTTACTGTAACGATCTCGCAAATTTAAGAATACAACAATGAATTAATAAATTTTAAACTCTAAAAGAAAAAAAGAATTAATAATTTTAAAACTTGAAAATAAAAAATTTAGCTTATTTAATTTATGAAATTTAACATTTGAGAATTCAACATTAATAATATTCAACATTGCCAAACCATAGCGTGCATAGTTGAAAATGTGAGTAAAATAAATAGCGTCGTTAGTTCGTTCGTTGCGTTATTAATTCGTGTCTTTGTACAGATATAAAACGAAAAAGGAGATTTAATTATAATTTCCTAAATCGCGTTAACAAAACAAAGGAAGAAAATGAACGGTTTAAACACAAATTTGAACCATGCAATAACTCAAAAAACTCAAAAAACTTTCCCTATCAGTAGCACAAGAATCCAATGCTACCCCAAATAAATAATTTGAATAGCAAGAATAAAAAGAGCTCCAGGCCTTTTCGCGTGGCTCACTTTTCTCACACACTTTCTACTTACTCCTGGAAGCTTTCAAATGGCAAAAACCAAAGAACCACTTTCTTCTACACATAAATCGTTCCCCTCCTGGCCATATTTTCTCCGACCCTATTTTCTGCACATACCCATTTTTCCTCCTATCAAAATTGCACGCTACCAACTTTCTTTTCACGTGAAGACATCGAAGAGCTTCCTTCTTCAAACTGTACCGTGCCTCCTTACTTCACCCGTCCTCCACTCTCACCCATCGCCAGAAGCTGCCGACAGAACCACCAACGTCGACGCTACCTTCCCCAACTCCAGTACCCGAAGCCTCTCTACCTCTCAGCTGAAACTCGGAGCCGCGCAAAGACAACAAAGAAAAAAACTAACGGAGCACTATGTCCCAAACTGTGAGCTGTGTTTCCTAACCAACCTCCAATGGCCAACGCCTGAGTCCAGCCATCCGTCGAGACCGCCTGCGTCAGTCCCCAGCGCATTCTTCGAATCACGACATCCTTTTCCAGCTCGTTACCTAGTTGCGTGAGTTCCTTTGCCACATTCCCTTGACAATATATATACTTAAAAATATATACGTGAGTTGCTTTAATTTTCACCAAATGAATCCTTAGCCCATTGTTGCATTTCAGCTCCACTCCGCCGTCAACGCATCTATTCCGGTCTGGCCACCAACACCTCGTCTGACCTTTCAGCAAGCTAGAACTGTGCCATGAGTTCTTGGCACTTTTGTTTTGTTTTGCTCATAACATGGACACACACACACACACACACACACACACACACACACACACACACATATATATATATATATATATATATATATATATATATATATATATATATATATATATATATATAAATGCTCAATATATATGTGTTGAAGTATGTACTTCTCCTTGCAAGAAAACCATGATTCTGCTTCCTCATGTCGATCTATAGTTGGTTATAAATACCAAGAATATATCTTGCATGTTGTGTAAACCCAAGAAGCTACTGGTTTTGATTTTCATAGTATACACCATGTTGTTGAGAGCGGTTGTGCACTGTCAGGAACACACGCAGGCCTTAATACATGGTGTTGTGTAATTTTCAATCTTCTGTTGTGAATATAAAGATCACAACCCTCTCTGTTATAAACAAAAGCTGTATATAACTAAGTGATTTGACATGCAACTCAAAACTAGGTCTCTAGTTCTAACCTTGCTGTAGCAACTTGGTTTTGGTCAATTGTCTTTGACTGGAACCATTTGCGTAAATTTTCACATAAAATTTAGTCCGTATTTCTAAATAAAAATCGTGACTTTGCTCTAGATAATGAATTCCTTCTTATAACTGTTAGCGTCGTTCTACTCATATCGTGCCTTCTTTTTTTGCCATAAAAGGTGAGTTTTTCTCACCCACGTCTAATTGATTATTAAGTGAATTAAAATTTGAGATTTTGAATAAAATGTTAGGGTGCTTTTGATTTATTTGTTTTGTGATTGTGCACATGCAACACGCACACCGTTACCTTATATGACACAATATGTATGTGATGTGTGATATGCTATGTCTATTGTTCTCACCATGCAAGTTCCCTATAGATTAAAATATCATTACGGGTTGAAATGGTACATACCCGAACCCATGTATATTCGAATCGATTTAGGATGCGGGTTGAAATGATACATACCCGAGATTTGAATATTTTAAAGAACGGATTGAAATGATAAATATCTGTATCACTTGACCATATGATAGAAAATTATATACGGGCACCGTGTTCATTAAAATAAAAATATTTTAAAATATTATATCGATTTTTGTAAATAGAAATTTTCCTGAAATACCCATATAGCTTAAATAAAAGAAGGAAATTTTTATTCAAATTTAACTTGAATTTGTAAGAAATATGATTTTATGTAAATAAGATTTAAAAGTGATCATGCAAGTTAACATTTAAATTTAGCTTTATTTTGAAAATTTTCTACATAAGCTTTGAGTTTTAAATAATGAATTTAATAACATGAAATCTATGGATTGGGTGATTCAATATAAAGGAACTGCAAAGACCTGTCAACGTTTGAAACTTATTTTGATATATGATTTGTCAAATAAATTTTCACCATTGTAATGTAAGAAGGATTTTTAGTCAAAATGTAATTTGTTAAAATTCAAGTATAAAAAGAACATGCTTACCTAAGTCATAATGAATACGAGTTTTAGTAACAAATTGAAATTTAAAAAATCATTATTTTCTGTTAACGTTGAAAGTTGTTTGGGAGTTTATTATATGAAATGGATAGGCGGAATCCAAGGTAAATAATATTTTGGAATTGTTCTTAACCACGAAAGGATTTGAATTGAATAAGAAAAGTGGAATTTTTTTCGAAGGAGAAATCTAAATGGATAAAAATGGAAAATTATGAAACACGGATTTAGATAGGATTGGATCAATGTTATTTGAATAGAACTATTTTTTCATAAATGCAACCTTTCACTTTACTTAACTTTGCAAATTTTCTTTTATAAATTTTATAATTGTTTTCAACTATTTATAGAAACATATATATATATATTTTAAAGGTTAACCTTTCTAAGCATATTTTATAATAACTTAAGATCATTTATGTAAAAAAAAAAGATTTTTATACTACTTCACAACTACTTACATAAGCATATATACATGTACACATTATCTTTAATTTAATATACATGTATATATATATACTATTTTAAAATAATTTTATCAACTCAAATAAGATTTGTGTCCAATCCAGTCTAGTGAAACCGAAGGTATGAAATAAAGGATTTTGAGTAATAACGGGATTTCGTGGAAGTTGAAACTTTAAAACCAAATGGTTGAGAAAGGATAATTGTGAACATAGGATTTGTAATCTTAATCGAACCAATGGTAAATTATTTGAGTAATCAATTTTGGGCAATATCTGAAATAAATCGATTTGCGATACTTTAAATATGATTTCAAATCTAATGACCACGGTGTGCAAAATGTAAGCGTTTGGTTGTTAAAGAGACCAGAGTCAGTAAGAGGCATACTCTCTGCCCATGTCGATACCACTTTAACAACTTTGTATGTGGTGGAGTATCCAGAATGAAGCAGGATGACTTGGAGGTGATTGTTGGATTTAAGAAGGAGAACGATGACGAAATGTCCTTGACCTTCGGGTCATAATTAAAATGACTAAAACAGGAGCTATGCCGTGACTAATTGAGGTCGCACCTCTAATCGGACACGCTTCTTCGATACCATCTCTATTACTATGTGATTGATTTGGGGGTACCCTTTGATTATAGGAGTGTGTTCCGAGATGGATGGTAGTTGCTACTATGCATTACCACCGATTCGGGAGTGCAACTGGTAGAATCCTATCCTGGGTATTGCCTCGAGTGCCTTGTCATATTTTCCTAAACGAACCCCATACGATTTTGATGTGGAATCCTGCCCTGGGTATTTCCTCAAGTGCCTTGTCATATTATCCTAAACGAACCCCATACGATTTTGATTTAGTGTTTCTTTCTATGGAGTGCCATACGATTTTGATTTAGTGTTTCTTTCTATGGAGTGCCCTCTGATAACACGAGTACGGTGAGTTTACGGTACTGTATAGACCATGATGCCTATAAACGGCGTAAGGGTAATATGGTAATCCCGCTTACGCTATTTTCATTATATTTACTATACTAAATAGACACTATAATAATAGCGTACTATTATATGTATTACTTTCGCGGATCCTTAGAGGATGAGAATCCCAAAAATCCTTTAAGTTATTGTACATTTCACTGAATACTTCAATTGAGTTAATTAACTTATATGAGACTGTTAGTCCTGACTCAAGTATATTGTTTCTTTGACTGTATGCTTGGACCATCTTGAGCACCATAGTCATTCGTGACGCGCTTTGGGGGTTGGCATCTCATTTGGATCCTTCAGTTATCAGCTACCTAGTTATCTATATTATCCCGGCTTATTATCGATAATTATATGTACCCTATCTATTGTATAGGATTATGACTCATTATGTATCACGTATCATGTTGGAACCTATGTACTATTATGTTTCCGTTGCGAGTTACTCTGCTTATGTGTTTGTGATTCTTTGTTCTGATTTGTGTTTACCTCAAAAGTTAAAATAACAATTCACTGTTTTGAGCAATCAAGTCTGACATGTATGGTTTATTGTTGATTTGAAATAGTGGGTCGTTACATTTACAACAAACCCTACTTCCCATAAGCTTAATCCTTCGGTCTACCCTCTCAATGGATGAAGTATGCATATAGATACATCGGTTATCATTTGGATTTTTGCATACATTTGGATGCATGGATGTGCATATTTGCATAAATAAGAGGTCGACTCAATTAATAGACATCTTAATTTTTTGCATCAGATAGGGACGTATGCATTTCACGATTGCATAACAACACAAACTACATTAGAAACTACTAAGGATAGTGGTTGCTATGGATGATTTTTGGGTAGATGTTTGTAAATTTTAGAAGTGGCTGTTAATTTCGTTTTTTCTATCCTTAGAGATTTTGGGGATGAAATGCTGTAAAAGAAAAGAATTTGACACCAAAAAGCTTGTAAAAATAATTTTAAATTAGAAAACTAAAAAGCAAAATTTCTATATATCTCTGAATTTGGCTACGGAGACTTCACCATCGTGTCTATGATAATTTTATGGGCAATTTTCCATATGTAGCTTGTTAAAACTCGAGTCAGAATGGAGAAGTTATGAGTGGAAGAATATTTAGAATTTCAAAACTCAAGTTTTAGTTAAGATTTTAAACATACATACATAAATACATACATACATATATACCTAACATGTCGACCGCCCCCAATGATGATTGACCGCCTAAAAGGAGGGTAGACCTATGACGTTACCTGGACGATAATTCATCCAGGCATAAGGCGAATTTTAGCAGGTCTGTAAGCAAATTCAAAATGAGATCATTGACTAACTTTTAGCGGTAATATTTAAATTACAAAATTGTATTTACAGACTTATTAAAACTAAAGCTAAATTTAGGCTTAGATCAAAATATAAAACTTAATCTAATGGATAGGTATATATGTGTGACATGGCTACAGTATATTAAATTAGGCTATATCTAATGGCCCTGGATTCTACATTAAACCTGTAAATAGAGGGCTATGCCAAACCTCAAATCCCATTAACGTTGTTCTTTTCTTCTTCGTCTTTTCCCATCTCAGTCATCATCTGTCGCATGAATTACTAAAGATGAAGACTAAAAATAAATAATATTAAAAGGGGAATAATGAATAAAAAAATCATTAAGGGAGAATAAAAAATAGCTACAGGGCCAAGAAAATCCTCAATGACACAAGGAAATTCTTAGGACTCAAGATGAGTAATAAATTTACTTATTTATGAGTCAAGAAGATTAATCAACTAACCTTAAGATATCTCTAGTTTAGATCTAAATTATGTGTACGAATAGATGTCTTTTGTAAATGTCAAATTTTAACGTAACTTCCGGATCTATGTGTATTTAAATATAAAAATATGGAAATAATGATAGATAGATGTAGATGTAAATCTAAATCAAAATGAAGGACCGGGACTTAACAGTAATACCTTAATCCATTAAAGTGAATTGAATCCGCATGCCACTTGAATTAAAAATGCAATGACTATTATAATTTAAAATCTAAATTATAATAGAAAGACAATGATCTAAGTATGATACTTGATGTATGAATTACAATTGAAAGAAAATGACCCAAATATAGTACCTGATGTTTGAATTACAATACGAAGACAATGACCTATGCATAGTACTTGGTGTATGACTATAACCTAATTTATAATAAAATATAATGACAGTGACAACGGCAACAAATACGATCATGATAGGTAGGGGTTTAGGAAGGAAAACTTAGGCTTTCCTTCTAAAATAAAACTTAGAGAACAATGACTTAATGGAGATAGAGGTGAGAGTGCAATAGGACTACTGTTCAGAGGCAATCTAAATGATGAACATACACACAAATCTAAGATGATAATTAGTAGCCTTTAACTACTTGGATTTTTTGTTGTTCAAATCGACAAAATCCACAAATGTCAAGTTAAACGAATCCAAAAATACAGATAGTTATTGGGATTAATAAAAGAAAAGAAGAAAACAACCACAGAATCTTGTAGCGGAAGGACAAAATATAGTAAATAAATAACAGTTCATGAAGCTGTTAAAAATACATTTGATTATACATTTACAACAATTATCAGAGTTAACTATTATACAACATACCAATATTTGCAGCGGAATAATAATAATAATAATATGTCTGTCAAGATCCATCTTCATCTTCATAATAGTGTCTTCGATAACTGAAAAACTCAGGCCGACCCGAGCACAAATGAAAAGAAAAAACACTCGGATCAGAACTAAAATATTCTCATATCAGTTAAATCAAATTCGTGTGATAATATGAGTGCAATAACTTAAGAGATGTTACAGGAATTTCCATCTCCTAAGGATCCGTTAAACTAGTTACTATATAATATAATATGTTATTATAATAGTGTCTATGGTTAAATATAAATATAAATATAAAAATAGCGTAAGCGGGATTACCATTATTACTCTTACAACGTTTATAATACCATAGTCTATACTGATACCGTAAAGTCCACTATAAACCAGTGGCTATCAGAGGGCACTCCATAGGTATGGTACAAATTAAAGTCATAGGGGGATCGATCAGGACAATATGACAAGGCACACGAGGAAGGACCAGAGTAGGAATACACTAGTTGCATGCCCGGACTGGTGGTAACGCATAGCCACGACTACCGCCCTCCCCGGATAACACTCCCAAATCAAAGTTGCGCATCTTTCAAATCAAATCAACCAAAAGACTATAGTAATAAAGGTAGAAGTGTTGCCAATGGGGGTAGCTAACCCCACTTGGTTCGGTATATCCCGGTTTTAGTCATTTTAATTATGACCCGAAGGTCAAGGACATCCATCATCGTTCTCTTACTTAATTCCAGTAGTGTTCGCCAAACCAACCTATTTCATTCTGGATTCTCCACCACGTACACAGTTGTTAAAGTGGTTTTTGGTATTGGTAGAGAGTATCACAATATCTGATCCCGATCTCTTTAACAACCAAACATTTACATTTTTTACACCGGTCTGTTCTTTTACATTTCAAAGAGGTTCATACTTCATATCAAAATATCATATTTTGCTTTAAACTTGTTTCAATATTCAAGATAGAATATTTTCATATTAAAATCTCCATTTAAAACCAAACTTAGAATCTTGAAACCATTTCAATTCAAAAAAATTGAATATTAAAATGGTTGCAAAATATGTCAAAACAATTTAGATATATATTTAAAATAGTTTGGAAATAAATAGTTAGATAATAAAAGTTTAAATAAACAATTTAAATATAAAAATTGTGTTTATCAAAATTTAGTAAAATACATATATATAAAGTAGTTTGTAAAAAAGATGATTTGTTATTTAAATAGTAAATATATATAAGTTAAAAATAAAATAGTTTACAAAGATAGTATAATATATATAAGTTAAACATTATAGTTTATGAAATAAAATAGATATTTAGTAAAATAGTTTATAGAATGGTTTAAAATATTATAATTGGAATTGGAATTGTTCCTTTCGAATGACTTGAAGTCATGTTTCAATTTCAAATTAGATCGATTCAACTTCGATATTTCAATTCAACTTCCAATTTATTTTAAATTCAATTCAAAGGTTTAATTCAATTTAAATGATTCAATTTAGATATCCAAATTCTCCATTTCCAACTCTCATTTGGATCATTTCAAATTGATAAAATCTTGAGTTTACGATATAAATGTCCCTTAAAATTAAGTATAATTTAAAATAACTTCAAAGATGGCTAGGGTTTTACATCTTAAAACAAATTAAATTTTCAATAGGTTCACTTTTAATAAATTCCATTTATTTTAAGTTCTAGTTTAACTTCAGTTCACAATATTTACATAATTTCTATAACTTTAAATCAAAAGATTCAAAGTCCAATTTAAAAGAAATCAATTTTATAAGTATAATTCATTTTGGTTTTAAAGCCATATTTCAAAGTTCAAAGTTACAGCAAATTCATATAACCAATCGGTGTCCATATATAATTTTCTATCCTATGGCCAAGTGATACTTAAAATTTGTTTTATTATTTTAGGAAAGGATATGTATCATTTCAATCCAAATCAGGGTTTTAGATATTTATCATTTCAACTTACGTTCTTAATTCATTTCAATGACTAATCCCAGGTTTGTTTGATGCCCGTAACATCTAGGGTGATGGTTGGGATTAATCAACACAATCAATAGGCATATATAAACAAGGCCAATAACAAGATGAATTACACATCAATACATTAAATATATAAATCCAAGGTATCCATCAAAATCAATACATCTAAACAATTCAATATGACATCAGTTAACTAGTCATCAGGTATGAGGTTTTTAAACTTGTAATTAAATTCTCACTGTACAATTTAAATTAACAGTTAAATTGAACTATATCGTATATGCAGATTAACGAAAATAAGCAATTTAAACTATCAAATAGCAAACAATACAATCATACCATAACATGATTTTAATTTAGGGTCAGTTAGCCATACATCCCTAAAAGGTTTCAAAATGGAAACGCCATTCTCCCTAATGTTTCTATGCAAAGCAGGTCCCTATTTTGGGACTTACGTATTTTCAACTAAAAAATGCGCTACAACATAAAAATTATTTTTTCAAAAAATCGAAAATATTCCCAAAAGCAACCTAAAAAAAAAAGTTGCATACATCTCTACATTAATACTCAATATATGCATACATGTATGCATATATTCATCCAGAGTTTATATTGAAAAACCTGGATGAATATATGCATATATTGGTAATAGTTGCAAAGATGTATGTATATAAAGATGAACTAATCTGCATGGGCTACGAATTGTTGTAGAAATACACGCATTTATTCCGTATAAGTGTAGAAATGTATGCAACAAAGTTAAAACGGATGAAGGCTTATGAATATGTGCAAAAATGTATGCATTTATTACCTATAAAAACAGAAACATATGCAACAATATTCAAAAACCGTGTCTGCTTGAAAAACATGCAGGATTGAATTAATGCATCAAAAGATGCATTTATGGTAGTATTAGTGCATACATTTCTGTATTTATACTGCAGTTTGATGCATAACAGAAGTATATGCAGAAATGTACACAACTATTACAAATAAGTGCATCATTTGATGCATAATACTGGTGATTCGATATTTTTTTGTTATTTTGGTTTTTGAGTTGTTTTTTTGTAGTTTTAACGCCTGAATTTGATGATGATTAGTTGTTGTATTTAAATATGAATTTACATGAATTTTTTTTTTTTGCTGATTTTTTTGATGATTTACGATAAATAAAGACCCAATTTATAAAAAATTAAGGGAGGGATGTGAGCCAAATTTGAAACTTATTAAGGACCTAAGAGTAACTTTCACTTTAATTTAACTAACAATCAAATATTTTAGTTAGGTGTGAGTGGGTTTAATCACTCACATTTGATTTCGAATGCGTTTGAAATCCAATTATAGGCCAAATATTTAATAGTCTCAGAATCTTTCAAAACCAACAACATCACAAAGAGCTTGTCGATACCATTCCAACGCAATTTATTTCGTCCAAATCCAACCTCGTAGCAGAAATTTATACATGTTTAAACGTATAGATTTTAAACTGTTATAAAATAAAATAAAATAAACCTCACCCACTATCAAATTTCAAATCACCAGCCCTAGGCGTGCCATGCTACAGGGTGTGAAATCAATTTACCCCAAATCTTCGCAAACTTTTCCATAACTATTTACAATCATGAATCCAAATACAATATTCACATCAAGAATTAATCCTTATAAAAATCAGAAATCTCAACCATAGTTCGCCGAGTAAAATCACGATCGGCTAAGCTGAAATCGAGTTCAACAAAATTGACATGGATCTAAAGAGGACTGAATCACAAACTCAAAAAATCTGGTTTCATGATTTTTAAGGATGTATGGAAAGAGATATGATTTTTTTAAAGTGGTGCGGCTGTTAGTTTTTTTGTCAAAGAAACACAGCGCTGGCGACTCTTGTTTGCATGGAAGAAAAAGAAATGAAAGGATACTTGTTTCATTGAGATAGAAATAAGAACTTAGGTTTTAGAAAAAAAATAAAGGCAACTAAATCTCAACATGATACCCACCTTTAATTTAATTCCAAAAGTTACCAATTTAAATCCAATCCCAAAATAGGACTTCCATCATTTTACATACATTAAAATCTCATATTCAATTATTATTTACCAATCTCCATTGAACGTTAATTATATTAAATTAATCAACTTTCATTTTATCAAACTTTCATATGTAGAAAATTTTATCGTTTTGGTTACTCAAAAATTTACCATAGTTTAAAACGAATTCACATATAAAATTCAAAGTTAATTATTACACTAATTTTCAATATTTAGTTTCAATTTCAATTAAACCTGATTAAGTATAACTTTAATTCCAATAAATTGGTTTAATTTAATTATAATCTTTTTTTTGTTTTCATCATCTTTAATCCAACACCCAACATTACTAATTTAATCTAACTTTAAAATATTGCTTATATTAGTTGAAAGAATCAATTACGTATGTTATAAATCTCAAATTCAATTATTCAACAATCTCCTTTGAACTTTTTTTTTAAAGTAATCAATTTATTTTCATTAATCATTCATTTCAAGTATAACTATATTTTCGATTCATGTAGATAATTACATTTATATCTAGTTGACATTCATTGTACAAACAACGTGTAACAACCCTGAATTTTGGAACCAATTTAAAATTGATTTTTAACTGATTTTGATGGAAATTAAATATTTTAAATAATTTATTTTGAGAATCAACGACTTAGAATTTATTTAAAATGAAGATTGAACATAAAAATTCAAAATTTAATTAAAATTAATGTTTGACGTAGCGGTAGTTTGAAAATTCGATTTTAAATTTCAACTGAATGTACAAAATGCAATATATATTAGATTTCATTAAAACAAGTAGCGTCAAAATCTATTTAATTATAACTTTCTAATGAATGTGAAAATTTTTAGACCACATATTACAAATTGTAAGTTATGTCCAGATTAAAATTTAAAATAGTCGCTATGGAATTTATTAATATTTTAATATTATATGATCCCTTGAAAATAGCCATTTTACAAATGACCTCTGTTTTTTACGAAACCATTTTTTGTATCCGGAACGTCAAATTAGTGTTAGGTTTAAAATTTTATTTCAATTGGAATTCATATAGAAGCATGGTAAATTTAAACGCGTGGTCAATTTTAGTTGTAAATTCAATAAGCTAATAAAAAGGTCATTTTTCAAACAATCTCCAAATTCGACGAAACATGGTCCATTAGAACCGTATTTGTGAAACATAGCTATGTTTCAAATTTCGTAATTTTTGGAGTTAGTATGTGGTCATGACAAATTAAAATGTATGTTAAAAATCAATTTTGAACGTTATATTGATTTATATTTTAATTTTGATAAAAACTGATCAAAACGATCGAGTCAGATAACGAAACATATCTTATTATGTCTGGGATGAGGATATTTGGCTAGGGGACACATTCATTAGAATTCGTTTGGAGTTCGAATGCGAAATTTCGATATTAAGAAATAATTAGAATTAAATAGTATTATTAAATACATACATATAAATAATTTTAGCAAACCCTATTGCATTCTTCCATGTGCCTCCAGTAATGGAATTAATGGCCAAAAAGTTCTGATTTTAGTTCCTTAACAATTCTTAATCCAATAAATATTTTACGAATCTTCCAACATGAAAGTTCAAGGGCTACGTGAGATCTATGTTTTCATACGGGTTTGATCAACTTTTATTGTGTAAATCGTGCCTCAAAGGGCACCAGTTCAATCGCAAATCGAGGGAGCGTGGGGCCACCGAGGTCAGCGCTACTTGGGGCATTGACAGAGGTAACTGAGGGAGTTGGGTGGCGCATCTCGATGGGGTCCCGACTGCTCAGGGAAGGCTGCGACGTGAAGACCCCAACGTCAATGATGGGTTTAACGAGTTTCGGGAAATCACGAAGGAGAGGGTTAATTAAGTGAAAGGTTTAAATAATTAATTAAGTTAATTATGTGTTAATGACGTTTAATTTGTTTAAATGTTTAAAATGTCATAACTTATTTAAACAGAAACAGATTTCAATAAACTAAGATGCATTGGAATCATGGTGAAAAATACTACGCAATGGAACATATTAGAACATAAACGGAAGCAGTTGGAATTTTTGATAAAATTAAACGTTTATTTAATTTTGTTAAAACAATCGTTTTACAACGATTTCAGAAACCGATCGATGTGAGAACTCTCTCACTCGAATATTTTATACGGTTATTTATTTTTATAACTGAATATATATTGATTGTCTGTGCTAATTTATATTTGATTTGATTATCACAAATTATTATATGGTATATGGTAGCTCACATCACAGTTGTTTGCAAACCAGATGGATGAATGGTTGATTATTTGTGTCATGATTTGAATGTGATTTTTAAATAATTAACATGTTAAAACAATGTTAAATTATTTGTGGTAGTTGAAATTGGATTAAGTATCAATTTACAAGTCAACCAACTTGTTTATGTTCACCAATTTTAAGTGATGTCGATGGGAATGAATAAATAATTTATTAATTGATTATTTATTGGTTGGAAACCCCACACGGGTATTGGGATAATATTTGATTTACATTAATCCGAAGTGTTTAGATTGGATGTTAATCGATTGATTGACAGACCGTTATATGCGTTATTTAATTATTTAATGCTTATACAGTTGTAGATGCACTCTGGGTGCGAATTGGATGTTTAATAGTTGTTTATAACTATTTTTGAATACATGTGATGTATGAAATCCATATAACTTAAATCATACGACAATTGGTTGAATCTCATTTCAATCCGGAATAAAAACGAATATTTTAATATAATATTCTGTGAAAAGTTGAAGTTTGATTTGGATGTCTGATTTTGGGTGGACACAAAGATTATAAAATTATAATGAATATCGAGAAAATTGGATTACAAAATCAAACATTTTGAAAATATTTTTATTTTAATATTATAATAATATGGGATGTTCAATTTTGATTTAACATTGAAGTGGAAGTTGAAATCGTTTTTAAATGAAATTATAAACGTTTTATAAAATACGTTTTGAATAGAAATAGACGAAATCTATTATAAATAACAAAATGGCTTAAAATGAAGATATTTGATTTTAAAGTAAAATGATTGAAATGAAATTTCAAATAGCAGTTGAATAACTTATAATATTTATTAATTATTTTGGAAATGTTTTCGATTCTAAATTTAATTATAAATTGAACTCGCGCTTGAATAGAACGCGTCGTATAACGACAGTTCGCGAACGTCAACTTTTAATTTCGAATTAACATACTTAGAGATCCGACCGCCGGATTCTCCTGAAATTGGAATTGTTGGATTCGTACCCAAAAGATCTTTCAAACGATAATAAGAGATTTAAGATCCAATGGATAGATTTTAAAATATATCCAAATCAGTTTTGTAAAAGATTGCTATGGATGCAATTCGGTGGCCGATATTGGAAACCGGCTGTAAGGGCCTTAATAAAATTATTAAAAATATGAACAAATTATATAAAATAATAATAAATGATTTGAAAAGATTTTGGATGAAATATTCCATGTTTGTAAAGATAAAAGATATTTTTATCTGAATAAGCTGTTTACTAATTTGTGTAAAGAATCGAAGGAAATTTTTATGGTTTTAATATAATCAGAGATTGAATGGAATTTTCCAATATATATAAATTGGATTGGATTTGAATAGAAATTATCTTCGGATATTTTGGTATTGGATTCCGTGATTATACTGATATCGTTGAGGAATTTGGAATATATAGATATCGTTATTCTCAATATGATATCTGTTGGTTTCAGAATTTGATATTGAATACAAATCGATAGGATTTCTATTTAGAGCCTTGTATTCAATATCAAATTGGATTTTTGGTTTGTCGTGAATGGTGTCTTCAATAACACTGTTCTTAAACCGAGTTGAGATTAGAATAAGTCTTTCAATTAAGATTTAATGAAATTTTCCAAAGGTTTTCCAATTTAATATATTAAATTGGAATGAATTGTAATTCAATTTAGTAATAATCGAGATGAGCTTCTGGGAATGAAGACAATTACTGTTTATGGAATTTAAAAGGCTTTGTCGTTATTCCTCTTATAGTATTAGTCTGATACGGAAATTTATATCGATTACGATTGATTTGATTTCCATGAAGGTTCCATTTTGATGGAAGCTGATTTTGGGTTTATCGTGAATGGTCTTTTAAATGACATTCGTTCTTTAACCCATTTAAAGATAAGATTTATTTCCTAAAGTTGAATAATCATTAAATAATGATTTTGGAGATAAAACTAAATAAAGTTTTAATGAATCTTTAACTAGATTGAAATGTAAATTGGGGAATTAAATTTACCAAACACGAGAAGTGTTCGAAAACGGAGTACCACCAGTTTTACTCCATGCGATAGTCAAATCTTTGATTAGATTTGAAACTTAAAATGGTAATTAAATTTATCAGTAACACAGTGGGTGTTAGATATGGAGTACTACCGGTTTTGCTCCATAGGATGAACAGGTTGGGATTGGGAGAGTAAAATGAATGTTTACTTTGGTAAGGCGATAATCCCGACTAGTTTTATAAACCTTAAATTGGTTTATATTGTGAAAAGATATTACAAAATCTTTTGAAATGATCTCCAAGGATTGGATTAAAAGATATGTTTAAATTAGATAATCTTTAATAAGATTAATTGGAACCTTTCCCAAAGATAAGGATATTTGAATAAAAGAATATTCTGGATTGGAATAAGGCGCATAATGTGTTTTTATATCACTTGATTATAAGATGCGCGAGTTATTTGGAAAGATCGAGTTTAACCCATTCTGAATAACTGATAGGACCATTAAAAGTCAAAGATTTGAAGATGGTGGTTGAAGACCAGAGATCTTCACATTGTTAGGATGGTTACTGATGCCTTGATTGGGCTGTACACCCAAGACGAGGTAATAAGCGGTGGTCATCCAGGCATACTAGGAGATCAATGGATATGAGAGGGCCTCTCTCCTATATTGGACATATGGGACAAGGAATAAAGTGCCTCCGGTTTCGTTCAGACCTAGAACGTACTTGCAAATGGATTGTATGTCTGACATTGTATTTTATGCTGTATAAATTAATCTCTACTAAATATATATCTATTTGGTGGCGGAGAATTTATTCTCTTTGCTTACCACCCTTATCTAAGATGTACGAGCTTAGAGGTTGTATATCGGTAGACATCAGTTATATGGTATGAATTGGAAATGTGGCATGTTGAGATGCATGGATTAAAGCTTTTGTTGAAAAGCAGGGCTTTGTGGTTGATGATCAAAGCATAGCTTTAATATAGCACAGCTTTGTGTAACGTTAATTCGGGAACTTCACACCCCAGTATGAATAAAAAACGGGAGGAAGGACACTAGAGAAATGGACATACGTTGCCTTCAAGCTAGAAGTGATGTCATGGTATAGAGCCCAGACATTTTACTTATGTGGATGTTGGATGATGGAAAGCGAGGTACCTCAGATTCGGCCGCACAAGGCCGTTGATGATCAACATACTGACCAAGATGGTCAACGTACTTACCAAGTTTTTAGGTCCAATAGGACCAGGGAACGTATTATTTATGGAGTAATCCTAACCAGCAACGGCTGGCCAGCTCTGCCGCTCTTAAGGGTCGATGTGTTCTGTCACTAAGGAACGGGCTAGACTGTCTCAAATTCGGAAAGGAAGATCCCTTGCCTTGGTTCATAGGTGGAATCCAATTTCCAATACGTGATTTTACGGTTTAGTTGTAAACCTATATGGCAATATAATATATGGTACCTATGCCGTCTATGATTAATACATTCTAATTTGAAGTTGATTTCGTCACTATGCACTAATAATAAAAGATAAAATTTCGCTTATCAAGCATATTTGAACATTATAAGGTAAAACTCTATCCTTTGCTTTGTGTTGCATTGTGTGATCGGACCTGAGTCTTATAATGGCTTTATTTTTCCTTTTAGCATTGCATTGCTTATTTTATGGTATTCTTGGAAGGAAACCCGTTCTGTGTCACACGGCGTGGTCCCTTAATTTACCAAACATTAAAATAATGTTAATGACAGTTTTAGTTCTCACACCAGTTGTAACAACCCGTATTTTTGAATAACATGTTATAACATAAATAGAGGTAGAATTAAACTGTAAATTCTGAATCAAGGGAAACGGGCTATGCCATTGCGTTCGTCTCGGAAAAATATGCGAAATAGAGTCCGAGTTTTCGAAAATCGGAGTTCGTATGACCAAGATATGGCCTCGCGAAGTTTCATGAAAAATTCCCAAATTAAAGTATACTTAATTAAGTGAAATGGGTTGCGCAGAGAAATATATATATATATATATATATATATATAATTGAAAATTAAATAAATAAATATGCAAAAATGTTCAAAACAGCGAATTGGGAGAGGGGAATAACCGAACCGGCCGATTTTTGAGGTCGACCCGAGCCCGCTGGGTCGACTAGGGGTTAATCCAGGGTGTTTGGCTGTCAACCCGTGGGCTGATTCGCTCAAATGCAGATTTTGCATTTGAATGGTTCTCATGGTTCATCTTTAATCTAAAGGCCCTAGATGGTTCCTACACTTGACTTCTTCCCCAAGACATGCTTTGATGGCTTGGATTGAATCTAGGTTTAATCCTATGGCCTAAAACACTTGCCTAATCTATAAATAAGACCCTAACCTACCCTAAATCATCATTATTCATTCATACAACTAAACTATGGCAAAATCAATCCTCTCATGGCCTCCACTCTCTTCATAAAATTCCTAAATAAATTCCTAAGTGATTTTCCATGCATACAAGTGTTTTCAAACTTGTATGAGCATCATTAGCTTGCATTCAAGTCAAGTTTATATATTTGCATCATAAAGAAAGAGTCTTGATCATTTTGGCTCAAGGGTTTTGCTTGCATTTTGGGTTTAATTGATTTCATAAGGGCTTTGTCATATTTTTGTGACTTCTTAAGCATTGTAAGCCCTATTCTACTTTCATACTTAAACTCTAAAGTTAAATGTATGATATGCAAGTTTATCATGTTGTGATATGCAAGTTTATATGCAAGTTTATCATGTTGTGATATGCAAGTTTATATGCAAGTATGCCAAGTTATGTTATGCAAGTTTGGGTTGAACATTTTGTTCATGCTATCATGTTATGCAAGCTTATTTTGGGTTTATGAACATAAAGCTTTAAGCTTTATGCTAAAGGTTGCATTTTAGCAACATGTAAGTTATCATATCTCTTATGATAACTTGCATGTGAGGCTAAATGCGAACTTATGGCCATCTCTACATGTCATTTAGCACCATGTATCACCAATATGCTAAGTTTGGTTTTATGCATGCTTTTGAGGCCTAAAAATGTAATATGCAAGTGTATGAACATATGAACATTTCATATGCCACCATGTTAAGCTTGTGGCTTTAATACCTTTATGTCATGATTATGCCAAGTTCCCTCTTTCTATCCTTTATGCGCTATTGCGATATGTAAGCGATGGGATTGCGTTTGGGGTTGGGTAAACTTAAAAGACATAAAACATAAGCTTGGGAATTTACCTATTAAGTTAGGTCTACCCATTGGGAATTTACCTATTAAGTTAGGTCTACCCAATTGCTTGAAAACTTGTAACATGTTTTGGAAACATGATGGACATGACACTTAGAAAAGATAAGTGTGGCCAACTCGAGGTTGGGTTGAGTTTGTAGCGTAAACCTACCCGGAACCGACCGGCTTAACTAGTTGCTACAAACAATAGGACCCAATGTGAGAAGTTGGTCATGTTGTACCTTGAACCCGAGGTTAGACCAAGTTGTGGTGTAAAGCTACCCGGACCCGCCCGGCTTAACTAGTAACCACAACAAGGTCTAATGTGAGAGGTTAAGGCGCATTAAATTAATTAATGCCTCGTGATTAGGGTTAAGTCATGGTCCACTTAATACTTAACTAATTTGGGCTTGGTAGATTAATCGAGGTTAAGTCGTGAACTCATCGTTACACTTAACCAAGTTAATCTAGGACTAGCAAGAGGGTTAAACCGTACTTAACCCACTAGAAAAATCCTAGCAATGGGGGCCCACTCCAGCAGTAATCCCAAGTTAGTATCATCATGACCCTAGGGACTAGGCTAGGTTGGGGGCACGATTACTGGACTGGAGGTAAGTGACCAAAAGCGACGGTAGAGGGTACGCAGGTGTAGTTCCGGGCGGACTCTGGTCGTGCACATAGTCCGTAGCCGGAGAAAACATGCACGGGTACCAGTAGATCGGGACTGTGTACTCATGTTCATGGTGTCCAGGGGTTGACACCCTAGGGCTTGATACACCCGAAGGGTGGACCCGGCACAGTTCGACTACAATTATGATTGGGCCGTATTGACACCAACACGTGACGAGTTAGGCTTAGGGAGCCGATCGACTAGACCGTTTGGTTGGACCTTGTATTAGGGTCATTTCATGTTATTGGGCCAAAGCTTGGGCCAAGGGATCAATACTTGTTTATTCAAGTCATGTTAGTTTGCTAGTACACCTGTGGTGCAAAACCTTAATCCTGATTATGCGATGACACCTTTATCTACCTTGTTAGTTAATCATCATGCTAGTATATTGTTATCCTTATGTTCATCCCTGCTGCTCATGCCAGTTAACTTTATCAGTTTACATTGATTGTAGTAGGGCTTACTCAGTCTTTTTGACTGACCTGTTTTATTTCGCCTCTTTTCTTCCGTTTCCCCCCCTAGGTTCTCAGGGAGGGAATGCTGGAGCTTAGCTTGGATTTCAGATTGCTTGCTTGTGGGATTTCAGCTCATGTACGGTTTCGACATGAAGCTAGCTATGGTTACCACTTAATTGGGGATAGCACTTATTTATTTTAGTTTTCCAGTTGATGTTGTTTTATCTAGACTTGTTTATTTGGAAAGCTATGTTGTACCAGACTTGTTTTGAAATGTTTTGAAATCTTCCGCTGTTTTATCTATGTTATTTACTCTGTTTACATATATACATATGTTCTTGTTCTGCCTTGATATATCATTATGCATGTTTACCTGATTCAAACGCCCTTCCAAAGTCAGAGTGCTTGCAAGAGCCACCCTGGTGGAGGTGGGGTGTTACATTTGGTATCAGAGCATATGGTACGAGAAGGAACAAAAAGGCTTTTAGAAAACTTTTGGAAAACTATTTTCAAAACCAAGTATAAAGTATTTTCCAAAGAAAAGTCTAGTTTATTTTAAAGGTTATTCCCCAAAAAGCCATTAGCAAAATTCCTTCGTTTTTCTCCATTTTGAATCTGTCTTTTTCTTCGTTTTCAGTATGGCCGATAACTTTGCTATTCCGGAGGGAGTACACGTACCTGTTTGGTATAGGAGACTTTTGGAGGCTAGGGCGACCGAAGCCGGCCCCGCAGATGTTCCTCCTCCTCCTCCGGTAGTTAATGTTCCTCCTCCTCCTCTGGTGGTTAATGTTCCTCCTCCTCCTATCGCTGAGGTTCCTCTTCCTCCTCCCCCTCAGCATCCTCAAGTGGACTTCGCAAAGACTTGCAAAGATTTCAAAGCAATGGGTGGCAAGAACTTTCAAGGCACTGAGACTTTTGTAGAGGCCAGAAATTGGTTGAAAGAGACCGAGGATTTGTTTGCTATCTTTGGGTTAGACGATCAGAGGAAGCTCTTGTTGGCGGTTTGGCTTATGAAGGATGAAACCGCTTATTGGTGGGAAGTCACCAATGGTACTAGGCCTGTTGAGACTTGGGCCGATTTCAGGGCAAGGTTCATGCTTAAGTTTCTATCTTCTGCTGAGGAGAATCTGCAAATGGAGAGGTTCATAACTTTGAAACAAGGAGATATGTCTGTCAAAGAATATGTGAACAAGTTCAATCAGTTAGCTCGTTTTGGCTTGGATATGGTGAATACTCCTCAGAAGAAGGCTCTTCGTTTTGCTAGAGGATTGAATGAGCCGTTGCAGGGATTGGCTATGTCACATATTCCCCATGGGGCCACGTTTGAGAGTTTGGTTGATATGGCGTTACTTCAGGGAGATGTCAAGAAAGAAACCAAGATGAATGATACTCAAGCCAAGAAGATTGATTCCCAGGGAAAAGGAAATCAGGGTAATCCAAGTGGTCAGAGCAGTCAAGGCAATCAGAACAAGAACAAGAGTCAAGGCAACAAGGGGAACAATGTGAAAACCCGTAACTTCCCCGTAAAGGAAAGCGTCGGATAGTTCGAGAACAAGCCACACAGACCGCATACAGAAGAACATTTCATTGTATATTACAACAATGCATCAGATTACAAGAATATACAGAGTAACAATGAATATTACACAGAAATATCAGAGATTTAAATTACATTTAAATACATAGCAGCGGAAAATAATACAATACACAACTAGAAGGAGATATACGGATACAAAGCTTTCCGGATATCGTTCCAGCTGTAAACCAGGATCCTGTGAATATAAATCTGCAAAACCAAAACTACTAGCTGCCCGTGTCAAAAATAAGGGCACCCAGAGTTTAGGTTAAAACAATAAACTCCAGGTCAGTCATGTGACTGGTGTGAGAACTAAAACAGTTTTTAATCTTTATTTTCAATCATTGGGTAAATCAAGGGACCACGCCGTATAACACGGAACGGGTTTCCTCCCAAGAATACCAGTGCATAAAACAACAGCGCAATGCTAAATAAAGAGAAATGAAGCTGTTATAAGACCCAGGTCCTATCACACAATGCAACGCAAGCCGGGGGATAGGGTTTTTACCTTATAACAGCCAAGAATGCTTGATACGTTTAAAACAAATCATTTGATACTATTATAAGTGCATAGTGTATAAAACAACTTCAAATCATAAGTATCAATCATAGGCGGCATGAGTGCCCCATCCCACTATGTCACCATACTAGGTTCTACAATTAAAACCGCAAATGTCACGTATTTGGAAATTGGATTTCCGTCTATGAACCGAGGCAAAAGATAGTCCTCAACCGATTCGAGACGCTCTAGCCCGTGTCTCAGGCAAGTACTCAGTCAAGCCTTGGATCCTCAGGGCCAGTCCACCGATGTGGATTAAACTTAAACCCTGAACATGCGTCTCCCCACCCTATGGGGTGTAAGTCTGGTCCGTCTGCCGACCAGAATGCATCGGCCGAAACCGATATAACCGAGGCGCCTCGCAACAGCAACAACCACATAAGTCAAACTCGTCAGTGCGTGTAAAACCACTGACGCCACTTCTAGCTAGAAAGAAACGCATGCCCTCCCTGACGTCCTCTCCCGTTTTTGGTTCATACCGGGTGTGAAACTCGCGAAGCAAACGTTACACAAAGCTACGCCACAAAGGCCTTGCTTTGATCATCACCACAAGACTTTGCTTTTCAACAGAAGCCTCGATCAATTGCCACTTAGGCATGCCACACAGGCAAATCACTCCATGCGTTTGATATCCATCAATATATAACCCCTGAGCTCGTACGTCTCAGAGAAGGGCGTTAAGCAAGAGAATAAATTCTCCGCCGCCAAACAGATATATATTTAATAGAGATCAATCACACAGACTAAAATCCAATGTCAGACACACAGTCCATTTACAAGTCCGTTCTGGGTCTGAACGAAACCGGAGGCACCTAGTACCCCGCATATCCATCGATCTCCAAGTACGTCTGGACGATCACTAACCGTTTCCATCTTCTTGGGTGTACAGCCTAATCAAGATCGTCAGAAATCACCCAAACGACGTGAAGACCTCCGGTCTTCGACCATCGTCTTCATCTTCGACTTATCGTCGTATCAGTTATTCAGAATGGGATAAACCCGGTCTTTCCGAATAACTCGCGTATATTTTAAATAAGTGTTACACAAACACAACATACGCCTCATTCCAATTCATCAGTCACTAACCGTAAATTAATCAAGAGAATAATTCCCCAAATATAAACCCCGAAGGCCGAAACCAACATCAGATCAATATCCAGAAAACCATTCTGCTTAGCTAACCGACAGTTAGTTTCTAAATTTCACATTCATAGGGAAAGGATCCCATTAATCTTATCAAAGATAAATTCTTGAATTTATTCTTTAATCTATTTTTGAATATCAATTCAAACTAGTCGGCATTAGCGAACCTTACCGAAGTAATCATTTGTTTTAATTTCCCAATCCCAACCTATTCATCCCATGAAGTAAAACTGGTTATACTTCATATCTAACACCACGGTGTTATCGATAAATTCAATTACCATTTCACGTTCAAATCTAATTAAAGATTTAACTGTCGCCTGGAGTAAAACTGGTGATACTCCATTTTCGATCATTTCAATCTAATTAAAGATTCATTAAAACTCAACTTAGTTTTAATCGTTAACTGGGTTAAAGAATCCGTGTCATTTAAAACACAATTCACAATAAACCCAAAATCACCTTCATTAATTATCGGGTTAAAGAACGAGTGTTATTTAAAACACTGCCCACGATAAACCCAAAAATCAATATCAATTCAATTCCAATTAAATATTATTTAATTGGTACACTTCATTAAATCTAAATAAAAAGATTTAATCTTTTCTCAACTGGGTTCAAGAACAGTGTTAGTGAAGACACCATTCACGACAAACCCAAATCACATTCGATATTCAATACAAGGCTCTGAATAGAAAATATATCGGCTTATATTCAATATCAAATTCTACAACTAACAAATGTCATATTGGAAATAACGATATAAATATATATCTTTCAAATTTCCATAACAACACCTGTATAATCATGAATTCCAACATCGAAATATTCCGAAGACAATTTCGATTCAAATCCACTCCAATGCAATCATTGGATATTCTGGTTATTTTCAAAACCCTTTTCAAATTCAATTTATTTATTTAAAAATAAATAGAATTATATTTCTAGTTCAAAACTAGTTCAATTCGATAAAAGCCTATTTTTATCTTTTCAAATATGGAGCTTTTCATCCCAAATCTTCACAAATCATTTCTTATGATTTTACACAAATTATTACTATTTTTAATAATTTTATCAAGGCCCGTACAGTCGATTTCCATCAACGGCCATCGAACTGCACTTACAGCGACCTTTTTCAAATTTGATTTGGACATAATTCCAAATCCAACCGTTAGATTTCAAATTTCTAATATTCGTTAGAAAGCTCTTTTCGATACGAACCCAACGGTTCCGGTTTTAGGAGAATCCGACGGTCGGATCTCCCGCAATGTCCGTTTGAAATAAATGGTCGAAATTCACGAACTGCCGCGGCGCGGCGCGTTCTATTCAGGCCATTATATTATATATATAATATATATAATATATATTTCGTCGATTTCTATTCAAAACGAATTATATAAATAGTTTTGAATTCGTTTCAAAAACAATTTCAACTTCCTTTTCAATTCAAATCGAAATTGAATTCTTCTTTATAAATTCGTTTCAAAATTCATTTCTATTCAATTCAAATTTCAATTCAATTTGAATTCATTTCAATTCACTTTCAATTCAATTCGAAATCGTTTTCAATTCAATTCATTTCGAAATCGTTTTCAATTCAATTCATTTCGAAATCGTTTTCAATTCAATTCATTTCGAAATCGTTTTCAATTCAATTCATTTCGAAATCGTTTTAAATTCAATTCATTTCGAAATCGTTTTCAATTCAATTCATTTCGAAATCGTTTTCAATTCAATTCATTTCGAAATCGTTTTCAATTCAATTCATTTCGAAATCGTTTTCAATTCAATTCATTTCGAAATCGTTTTCAATTCAATTCATTTCGAAATCGTTTTCAATTCAATTCATTTCGAAATCGTTTTCAATTCAATTCATTTCGAAATCGTTTTCAATTCAATTCATTTCGAAATCGTCGATTTCGAAATCGTTTTCAATTCAATTCATTTCGAAATCGTTTTCAATTCAATTCATTTCGAAATCGTTGATTTCGAAATCACTTTTCAATATTCATTTTAAAATGAATAAAATCGATATAAATATCGTTTACGTCAAAAATGGCGTCAATCTAATCAACACGGCTTCATAAATTTCTATTTTCAAATATTCTATTTCAAATATTTCCTATTATCAAAATATTTGTTATCATCAAAATATTCTTTATTTTCACGATTGGAATGAGGCCCAATCAATTACCATATAAAGTTAATTATATGGATTTTCATACAACACATGTATATAATAGCAACGATAAATAATCAACCATCAACCAAGGTGCACTACACTGTATAAGCATCAAATATAGATATCTAATGCTTATAACAGTCTGTCAATCAATCGATTGACATATTTAATCAATCAGGATGAGTGAACTTCAAATTTCATCCCAACACCCGTGTGGGGTTTCAAACAATCAAACACAGATTTTTATTCGTACAGTTGGGCGATGTGTAAAATTTATCGACCCAATCAATGTTCTGCAAATAGGTGTACATAAACAAACCGTCCGGCTTGTAAATGAATATTTATTCATTCACATTCACGTTAAAATTTATATTTTTAACGATAAAACATTTTATTCCAATATATGAATTTCTATTCAGTTCATTCTTTAAATAAAATGATATTTTTATTTTTCTAACATATTTTAGAAAATTTCGGCGGCATAACGGCGCTATGCTAGAAACGGGATAAGGCCTAGCCTTGTCCCCGGTCTAATAATGGCCACCGCCATACCCATATCAATCAAATCACTTTCGTTATACAAACTACAAAATTTGGAGTAAGAGTCTAACCTAGCCTTACTCCTTCGCCTTATAACGGCGCACGTCTAATCCTAACCAATTTATCGATTCGATTTTTCACACCACAAACCACATTCAAACCAATATCACAATCAATAACCAAACAGCCAAACAAACAAGTCCATGGTCTGTGGACGATTTTGTCGGGTGCTACTAAACACCGTCTGCATCCTAGTATATTTATATAACCAGAAAATAAATTTGAAAGGTGAGAAATTCTCACCAGTAGCTATCCAATCACACGACTCTTCCTTTATGGAAATCTTCGTCTATTTCGTCTTCTTGTCGCTTTCGTTTCCCGTATTCTCTACATAAGTAAAAATCGAATTTTTACTATGTTATTCAATATATAAAGATCATATTTTAAAAACAAAGATTATATTTTTAATATTCCTATGATGTAAAAACTATATTTTTATTGCTTTAAAAATATAAGAATCATATCTTACTTCTTCTACTTAACAAAAATTCCGACTTTTCTCTTTTTAAAAATATGATCTTTATTTTTGCAAGTTCAAATCTTTTTCTTTTAAAAGATTCAACCTTTTTAATTTCAAAGTTTAAAATAAAATCAGTATTTCTTTTCTTTTAAAAATCCAGTTTTTATTCTTCTTTTAAAAATCCAGTTTTTCTTTTCTTTTAAAAAATTCTGTTTTTAAATCTTTTTAAAAAATCTGTTTTTAAATCTTTTTAAAAAATCTGTTTTTAAATCTTTTTAAAAAATCTGTTTTTAAATCTTTTAAAAATTCTGAAATTAGTTTTTAAATCGTTTTATAAATCAGTTTTATCAATTAAAAGAAATCAGTTTTATAAATCTATTAAAAATACAGTTTTTAAATAATAAAAAAAAAACAAATAAAATAAAATGGCTCACCGATCTTGCGAAGGGGATGAGGGAAGGCGAGGGCGTCGGCGGCGTGGTGTTCGGAGGTGTCGCGGCTTCGAGGCTTCGACTGGTGGGGGCTGCTTCGGGGTGTCGAGGGTTGCGTCGCCTGGAGGGAGGAGGTCGTGCGGTGGGGTTCGGCGAAGTCCTCGTCGGCGGCTTCGAAGTCTGGAGGGCGGCGCGATTTAGGTTTTTTTTTTTTTTTTTATTTGTTTTCTGGTAAATGATCGGGGGGGGGGGGGGCAGTGAAGAAGAAAAGGAGGGAGTTTATTTTTTTTTTATTTTATTTCATTATTTAATTATTTAATTTTGCACAAGGGTTGACTTTTACATATGACCTCGAAACGAGGCCCACCTCCTGTCGTCCATAGCGTTTTACCCCCATTCCGAACACAATGGGATATGTATCGCAAGCTGATTTGATCGTTACAATCAGTTTCCTTTGAATTTACATTTAAATCACTATATTGAATTTTAAACGTACATTTCAAATTACCGGGGCCACATACGAACACGAAAAATCCCAGAAAAATATTTTCTAGCTTCGTATTGACGATACGGTCCTAACAAAACTAGTTTCATCGAATTCTGAGATCGTTGGAAAAATGGCCAATTTCCAGTCGATTAAAATCAACTGAAACTGGTCAAACGCGTTTTCCTTTGCCACGCTCACATATTGATTCGAAAAATTATGAAATCTGAAACCTAGCAATAATTTAACATCCCGGACCCAACAAAACTGGTTTCGTCGAAATCCGAGGTCGTTTGCAAAATGTCCATTTTTAAGGGCCTGAATTCCATAGCGACTATTCAGAATTTTCAACTGGACATATCTTTTGATTCCCGATATGAAATCTTGATTATTCGGATTCGTTGGAAAGATATTCACTATTAGATTCCATTATTTTTGGTTTCACTAAAATCCGGATTGTTTTGCACCCGGTACATTCAATTGAAGTTTGAAATCGAATTATCGAACTACCGCGCCATTTTCAATTCCTTTTATAATTATATATAATTATTATATATTCTAACGACGACGTATATAATATATACGTTCTAATTATATTCAAAATAAATTTCTCGTCGATATTATTTAAAATAATTCATTTTAAATAATCAAAATTTGCTAAAATTGCCAAAATAAAAATTTCAAACTGGCTCGCATTTTACGGGTTGTTACAATCTCCCCCACTTAAAACTTTTCGTCCCCGAAAAGGAACAAAGTCGAAAGTGGTTTGATTATTCATATCTACGTTCGATCTGGCTTCCATTCTCCAACTTTTCAGTTTCTGAGAATTTTCAAAATCTCAAAAATTTGGCTAACATCCTAAATTTTTGAAAAATTTCGCCATAACCTCCCCTGCACCGGGAGCATCGGGGAATTTCAAATAGCTTCCCCGGTCCTTCAGATCTCAAAAAGAAAAAGAAAAAGCCAAGCGGCTAGCCAATAGGCTCACAAAATCATCATCACCCAAACAAAACAGGAAATTATGTAGTAAACATGTACCTATTTGTCGGGCAAACAAATTTTATTCTTCGGCTCTAGCCTCCTTGCTATGACCTGTTCAATGTAAGTATATGTATGCATGCATATGCGACCAATTTTCAATACAATTCAATATTTGATTCCGTTAGGCATAATAGTTCAAAATTATCAAACAATTAAACAAACAACACAAACATCAATCAATTTGTGAATTATAGTTTCAAATTCATAATTTTGATACATATACAAAAATCAAATTTTGATGCCAAATCACAACAATGTATTCTAACTATATTAGTTTTGGTTCTCACACCAGTCTAATGGAAATATATAGAAATCACACCTTCGTCACTCGAAAATAAATGCTGATGATGTTTCGAACCACCATCAGAACATTGTCGGGCTACTAGAGTGCGGTTCTATATCTACCCGGTATATTAAAACTTCGAATATACGCGGATCAGACGTATACGCAAAATCTATATATACTGGATTGTCCAAATCAATATAAATAAATAATCAACTACGAATAATTGATTTAAATTTTCAAAACAAAATTTGTTTTCATTTAAAAAAAAAAATCACCCTTCACACTCGTTCTAGGATACTACTGATCCTATCTCTAACGAGTCATTCTAATTGGATTTTACTAATCCAATATCTGATGAATTCTTTCGTAGGGTTCTAATGTGCCTTGTTCTCCAAGCTTTGTAAACCAAAGCTCTGATACCAACTGTGAAAACCCGTAACTTCCCCGTAAAGGAAAGCGTCGGATAGTTCGAGAACAAGCCACACAGACCGCATACAGAAGAACATTTCGTTGTATATTACAACAATGCATCAGATTACAAGAATATACAGAGTAACAATGAATATTACACAGAAATATCAGAGATTTAAATTACATTTAAATACATAGCAGCGGAAAATAATACAATACACAACTAGAAGGAGATATACGGATACAAAGCTTTCCGGATATCGTTCCAGCTGTAAACCAGGATCCTGTGAATATAAATCTGCAAAACCAAAACTACTAGCTGCCCGTGTCAAAAATAAGGGCACCCAGAGTTTAGGTTAAAACAATAAACTCCAGGTCAGTCATGTGACTGGTGTGAGAACTAAAACAGTTTTTAATCTTTATTTTCAATCATTGGGTAAATCAAGGGTCCACGCCGTATAACACGGAACGGGTTTCCTCCCAAGAATACCAGTGCATAAAACAACAGCGCAATGCTAAATAAAGAAAAATGAAGCTGTTATAAGACCCAGGTCCTATCACACAATGCAACGCAAGCCGGGGGATAGGGTTTTTACCTTATAACAGCCAAGAATGCTTGATACGTTTAAAACAAATCATTTGATACTATTATAAGTGCATAGTGTATAAAACAACTTCAAATCATAAGTATCAATCATAGGCGGCATGAGTGCCCCATCCCACTATGTCACCATACTAGGTTCTACAATTAAAACCGCAAATGTCACGTATTTGGAAATTGGATTTCCGTCTATGAACCGAGGCAAAAGATAGTCCTCAACCGATTCGAGACGCTCTAGCCCGTGTCTCAGGCAAGTACTCAGTCAAGCCTTGGATCCTCAGGGCCAGTCCACCGATGTGGATTAAACTTAAACCCTGAACATGCGTCTCCCCACCCTATGGGGTGTAAGTCTGGTCCGTCTGC
The DNA here is from genome assembly GCA_030737875.1 of Allium sativum. Taxonomy (NCBI): domain Eukaryota; kingdom Viridiplantae; phylum Streptophyta; class Magnoliopsida; order Asparagales; family Amaryllidaceae; genus Allium; species Allium sativum. The sequence continues at coordinate 972,771,910 of CM060909.1, read as the reverse complement.
CGACCAGAATGCATCGGCCGAAACCGATATAACCGAGGCGCCTCGCAACAGCAACAACCACATAAGTCAAACTCGTCAGGGCGTGTAAAACCACTGACGCCACTTCTAGCTAGAAAGAAACGCATGCCCTCCCTGACGTCCTCTCCCGTTTTTGGTTCATACCGGGTGTGAAACTCGCGAAGCAAACGTTACACAAAGCTACGCCACAAAGGCCTTGCTTTGATCATCACCACAAGACTTTGCTTTTCAACAGAAGCCTCGATCAATTGCCACTTAGGCATGCCACACAGGCAATTCACTCCATGCGTTTGATATCCATCAATATATAACCCCTGAGCTCGTACGTCTCAGAGAAGGGCGTTAAGCAAGAGAATAAATTCTCCGCCGCCAAACAGATATATATTTAATAGAGATCAATCACACAGACTAAAATCCAATGTCAGACACACAGTCCATTTACAAGTCCGTTCTGGGTCTGAACGAAACCGGAGGCACCTAGTACCCCGCATATCCATCGATCTCCAAGTACGTCTGGACGATCACTAACTGTTTCCATCTTCTTGGGTGTACAGCCCAATCAAGATCGTCAGAAATCACCCAAACGACGTGAAGACCTGTAAAGACCCGCAACTTCCCCGTAAAGGAAAGTGTCGGATAGTTCGAGAACAAACCACAACAGAACACATACAGAAGAACGTTTCATTGTATATTACAACAATGCATCAGATTACAAGAATATACAGAGTATAAATGAATATTACACAGAAATATCAGAGATTTAAATTACATTAAATACATAGCAGCGGAAAATAATACAATACACAACTAGAAGGAGATATACGAATACAAAGCTTTCCGGATATCGTTCCAGCTGTAAACCAGGATCCTGTGAATATAAATCTGCAAAACCAAAACTACTAGCTGCCCGTGTCAAAATAGGGGCACCCAGAGTTTAGGTTAAAACAATAAACTCCAGGTCAGTCATGTGACTGGTGTGAGAACTAAAACAGTTAATCTTTATTTTTAAAGTTAGGTAAATCAAGGGACCACGCCGTATAACACGGAACGGGTTTCCTCCCAAGAATACCGGTGCATAAAACAAACAGCGCAGTGCTAAATAAAGAAAAATGAAGCTGTTATAAGACCCAAGTCCTATCACACAATGCAACGCAAGCCGGGGGATAGGGTTTTCCCTTATAACAGCCAAAGAATGCTTGATACGGTTAAAACAAATCGTTTGATACTATTATAAGTGTATAGTGTATAAAACAACTTCAAATCATAAGTATCAATCATAGGCGGCATGAGCGCCCCATCCCACTATGTCGCCATATATAAGTTTACAATCGAAACCGCAATGTCGTATTGAAAGTTGGGTTATCATTTATGGTATGAACCGAGGCTAGGGGCAAGATCCTCATAGATTCGAGACAATCTAGCCTACCATGTCTCAGGATCAGAGCTCGAGTGACCCTTGGATCGTCAGGGCCGGTCCACCGATGTGGATTAAAAATGCCTGAACACTACGTTTCCCCGCCCTTTGGGGCGCAAGTCTGGTCCGTCAGCCGACCAGAAGCATCGGCCGAAACCGATATAACCGAGGCGCCTCGCAACAGCAACAACCACATAAGTCAAACTCGTCAGGGCGTGTAAAACCACTGACGCCACTTCTAGCTAGAAAGAAACGCAAGTCCTCCCTGAGGTCCGTCTCCCGTTTTTGGTTCATACCGGGTGTGAAACTCGCGAAGCAAAACGTTACACAAAGCTACGCCACAAAGGCCGTGCTTTGATCATCACCACAAGACTTTGCTTTTCAACAGAAGCCTCGATCAATTGCCACTTAGGCATGCCACACAGGCAATTCACTCCATGCGTTTGATATCCATCAATATATAACCCCTGAGCTCGTACGTCTCAGAGAAGGGCGTTAAGCAAGAGAATAAATTCTCCGCCGCCAAGCAGATATATATTTAATAGAGATCAATCACACGGACTAAAATCCAATGTCAGACACACAGTCCATTCACAAGTCCGTTCTAGGTCTGAACGAAACCGGAGGCACCTAGTACCCCGCATATCCATCGATCTCCAAGTACGTCTGGACGATCACTAACTGTTTCCATCTTCTTGGGTGTACAGCCCAATCAAGATCATCAGTTATCACCCAAACGACGTGAAGACTTCCGGTCTTCGACCATCGTCTTCATCTTCGACTTATCGTCGTATCAGTTATTCAGAATGGGATAAACCCGGTCTTCCCGAATAACTCGCGTATATTTTAAATAAGTGTTACACAAACACAACATACGCCTCATTCCAATTCATTAGTCACTAACCGTAAATTAATCAAGAGAATAATTCCCCAAATATTAACCCCGAAGGCCGAAACCAACATCAGATCAATATCCAGAAAACCATTCTGCTTGGCCAACCGACAGTTAGTTTCTAAATTTCACATTCATAGGGAAATGTTCCCATTAATTTTATCCAAGATAAATTCCTTGAATTTATTCTTTATTCTATTTTTGAATCTCAATTCAAACTAGTCGGGATTAGCGAACCTTACCGAAGTAATCATTTATTTTAATTTCCCAATCCCAACCTATTCATCCCATGAAGTAAAACTGGTAATACTTCATATCTAACACCACGGTGTTATCGGTAAATTCAATTACCATTTCGCGTTCAAATCTAATTAAAGATTTAACTAACGCCTGGAGCAAAACTGGTGATACTCCATTTCGATTATTTCAATCTAATTAAAGATTCATTAAAACTCCACTTAGTTTTAATCTTTGACTGGGTTAAAGAATCAGTGTCATTTAAAACACGGTTCACGATAAACCCAAAATCACATTCATTAATTATCGGGTTAAAGAATGAGTGTTATTTAAAACACTGTCCACGATAAACCCAAGAATCAATATCAATTCAATTCCAATTAAATATTATTTAATTGGTACACTTCATTAAATCTAAATAAAAAGATTTAATCTTTTCTCAACTGGGTTCAAGAACAGTGTTAGTGAAGACACCATTCACGACAAACCCAAATCACATTTGATATTAAACACAAGGCTCTGAATAGAAAATATACCGGCTTATATTCAATATCAAGTTCTACGACTAACAAATATCGTATTGGAAATAACGATATACATGTCTATATCTTTCAAATTTCCATAACAACATTTGTATAATCACGAAATCCAACATCGAAATATTCCGAAGACAATTTCGATTCAAGTCCATTCCAATGCAATCATTGGAAGTTTTGGTTATTTTCAAAACCATTTCAAATTCAATTTATTTATTTAAAAATAAATAGAATTATAATTCTAGTTCAAAACTAGTTCATTTCGATAAAAATCTATTTTTATCTTTTCAAATATGGAGTTTTTCATCCCAATTCTTCCCAAATCATTTCTTATGATTTTACACAAATTATTACTATTTTTAATAATTTTATTCAGGCCCGTACAGTCGATTTCCAACAATGGCCATCGAACTGCACTTACAGCGACCTTTTTCGAATTTGATTTGGACGTATCTCCAAATCCAACCGTTAGATTTTGAATTTCTAATATTCGTTAGAAAGCTCTTTTCGATACGAACCCAACGGTTCCGGTTTTAGGAGAATCCGACGGTCGGATCTCCCGCAACGTCCGTTTGAAATAAATGGTCGAAATTCACGAACTGCCGCGGCGCGGCGCGTTCTATTCAGGCCATTATATTATATATATAATATATATAATATATATATCGTCGATTTCTATTTAAAACGAATTATATAAATAGTTTTGAATTCGTTTCAAAAATCTATTTCAACTTCCATTTCAATTCAAAACAAAATTGAATTCTTCTTTATAGATTCGTTTCAAAATTCATTTCTATTCAATTCAAATTTCAATTCAATTCGAATTCATTTCAATTCACTTTCAATTCAATTCGAATTCGTTTTCAATTCAATTCATTTCGAAATCGTTTTAAATTCAATTCATTTCGAAATCGTTTTCAATTCAATTCATTTCGAAATCGTTTTCAATTCAATTTATTTCGAAATCGTTTTCAATTCAATTTATTTCGAAATCGTGTTCAATTTATTTCATTTCGAAATCGTTTTCAATTCAATTCATTTCGAAATCGTTTTCAATTCAATTCATTTCGAAATCGTTTTCAATTCAATTCATTTCGAAATCGTTTTCAATTCAATTTATTTCGAAATCGTGTTCAATTTATTTTATTTCGAAATCGTGTTCAATTTATTTCATTTCGAAATCGTTTTCAATTCAATTTATTTCGAAATCGTTTTCAATTCAATTTATTTCGAAATCGTTTCAAAATCGATTCAAATATCGTTCACGTCAAAATGGCGTCAATCTAATCAACACGGCTTCATATATTCCTTTATTTTCAAATCTTCTATTTCAAATATTTCTTTTTCAAAATAGTTGTTATTATCAAAATATTTCGTTCAACACATGACCAATCTCAATGAATGAGTACTGTCAACACATGAACTTTTATTTTATATTGATAAAGGTGCAAATTTTATTACTAAAATATTTCGTTCAACACATGACCAATCTCAATGGATGAGTACTGTCAACACATGAACTTTTATTTTATATTGATAAAGGTGCAAATTTTATTACTAAAATATTTCGTTCAACACATGACCAATCTCAATGGATGAGTACTGTCAACACATGAACTTTTATTTTATATTGATAAAGGTGCAAATTTTATTACTAAAATATTTCGTTCAACACATGACCAATCTCAATGGATGAGTACTGTCAACACATGAACTTTTATTTTATATTGATAAAGGTGCAAATTTTATTACTAAAATATTTCGTTCAACACATGACCAATCTCAATGGATGAGTACTGTCAACACATGAACTTTTATTTTATAATATTCTTTATTTTTCAAATTGGAATGAGGCCCAATCAATTACCATATAAAGTTAATTATATGGATTTCCATACAACACATGTATATAATAGCATTGAAAATAATCAACCATCAACCAAAGTGCACTACACTGTATAAGCATCAAATATAGATATTCAACGCTTATATCAGCCTGTCAATCAATCGATCGACATATTTAATCAATCAGGATGAGTGAACTTCATATTTCATCCCAACACCCGTGTGGGGTTTCAAACAATCAAACACAGATTTTATTTGTGCAGTTGGGCGATGTGTAAAATTTATCGACCCAATCAACGTCATTCAAATAGGTGTACATAAACAAACCGTCTGGTTTGTAAATGAATATTTTATTTTATTCACTTTCACTACATTCATATTCACGTTAAAAATTACATTTTTAACGATAAACATTTTATTTCAACCTATGAATTTCTATTCAATTCATTTACACAATAAAATGGTATTTTTATTTTCTAACATATTTTAGAAAATTTCGGCGGCATAACGGCACGATACTAGAAACGGGACAAGGCCTAGCCTTATCCCCGGTCTAGTGAAGGCCCACGCCATTCACACATCAATCAAATCAATTCGTTATGCAAACCACAAAACTTGGAGTAAGAGTCTAACCTAGCCTTACTCCTTCGCCTTATAACGGCGCACGTCTAATCCTAACCAATTTATCGATTCGATTTTTCACACCACAAACCACATTCAAACCAATATCGCAATCAATCACCAAACAGCCAAACAAACAAGTCCATGGTCTGTGGACGATTGTGTCGGGTGCTACTAAACACCGTCTGCATCCTAGTATATATATATATAACTAGAAAATAAATTGAAGAGTGAGAAGTTCTCACAAATAGCTATCCTAGCTCCACGGCACTTCTAATGCAGGAAATCTTCGCCAACTCGCCTTTTGTCGCTTTCGTTGTCCGCTTTCACTACATATGTAAAAATCGAATTTTTACTTCGTTATTTAATATATAAAAATCGAATTTTTAGTTCGCTATTCAATATATAAAAATCGAATTTTTAGTTCGCTATTCAATATATAAAAATCGAATTTTTAGTTCGCTATTCAATATATAAAAATCGATTTTTTAGTTCGCTGTTCAATATATAAAAATCGAATTTTTAGTTCGCTGTTCAATATATAAAAATCGAATTTTTAGTTCGCTATTCAATATATAAAAATCGAATTTTTAGTTCGCTATTCAATATATAAAAATCGAATTTTTACTTCGATGTTCAATATATAAAAATCATATTTTTCTTTCGAAGTTCAACATATAAAAATCATATTTTTCTTTCGAAGTTCAACATATAAAAATCATATTTTTCTTCGAAGTTCAACATATAAAAATCATATTTTTCTTCGAAGTTCAACATATAAAAATCATATTTTTTATTTAAACCCCAAGCATAAAAATCTCATTTTTACATTTCTAAAAGTCTCCTCTTCGTTCTTTAAAAATCAAACTTCTCTTGTTTGAAAAATCAAAGCTTTTCTCATTAGAAAAATCAATGCTTTCTCGTTTGAAAAATAAATGCTTTTCTTTCGACAATATAAAAGATTATATTTTTCTAACTTTACAACATAAATAAAAACCGGTTTTTAAAGTAAATAAAATTCCGTTTTTTTAAACAAAATAAAATTCAGATTTTAAATAAAATAAAATTCAGTTTTTTTTTTTTTCTCTTTTTTTTTTATTAATATAAATCAAATTCAGTTTTTATATAAATCAATTCAGTTTTTATATAAATCAATTCAGTTTTTATATAAATCAATTATAAAATAAATAAATTAAAAAAAAGAAGACTCACAGATTTAGGTCGTCGGCAAGAAGTGGAGGGAGAGGAGCGGGACTGGAGGTGCTTGGCTTTGGTCGCCTGCGGCGCGGTGGGGTGCTCCTGACGTGGCGGCATCGGGTGTAGGCGGTTCGAACTTATGGGCTTCGGGGTCTTTGGGGGAGGGGGGGGGGTCTCTGGCTCGAGGAAGAAGGGAGCGGGAGAAGGGTGGCTACGATGTGGGGGGTGGCGCCTGGCCTGAGGAGCAGGGGAGAGGAAGAACGTCGATGGTGGTCGTCGACGTGAGGGAGAGGCGCGATTTCGACTTTGGGGTTTTTTTTTTCTTCTTCTTTTCTCTGATTAAAATCGATTGGGAAATAATAAAAGGGGGGGGGGGGGGAGGGGCCAGCGGGTTAAAGGAGAAAGATTTTTTTTTATTAATTTAATTATTTTATTCGAAAAAAGTTGACTTTTACATACGACCTCTAAACGAGGCCCACCGCCTGCCGTCCATAGCGTTTTACCCCCATTCCGAACACAATGGGATATGTATCGCAAGCTGATTCGATTGTTACAATCAGTTTCCTTTTGATTTACATTTAAATCACTATATTGAATTTTAAACGTACATTTCAAATTACCGGGGTCACATACGAACTTTAAAAATTGCAGAAAAATATTTTCTAACTTCGTATTGACGATACGGTCCTAACAAAACTAGTTTCGTCGAATTCTGAGACCGTTTGCAAAATGGCCAATTTCCAGTCGATTAAAATCAACTGAAACTGGTCAAACGCGTTTTCTTTTGCCACGCTCACATATTGATTCGAAAAATTATGAAATTTGAAATCTAGCAATAACTTAACATCACGGACCCAACAAAACTGGTTTCGTCGAAATCCGAGGTCGTTTGCAAAATTGCTATTTTTAAGGGCCTTATATATATATAAAAATATATATAAATTCCTTTTATAATTATATATAATTATTATATATTCTAACGACGACGTATATAATATATACGTTCGAATTATATTCAAAATAAATTTTTCGACGATATTATTTAAAATAACTCATTTTGAATATTCAAAATTCGCTAAAATGGCCAAAATAAAAATTTCAAACTGGCTCGCATTTTACGGGTTGTTACAATCTCCCCCACTTAAAACTTTTCATCCCCGAAAAGGAACAAAGTCGAAAGTGGTTTGATAATTCAACTCTACGTTCGATCTGGCTTCCATTCTCCAACCCTTTAGTTTCTGAGAATTTTCAAAATTTCAAAAATTTGGCTAACACCCTAAATTTTTGAAAAATTTCGCCATAACCTCCCCTGCAATGGGAGCATCGGGGAATTTCAAATAGCTTCCCCGGTCCTTCAGATCTCAAAAAGAAAAAGAAAAAGCCAAGCGGCTAGCCAATAGGCTCACAAAATCATCATCACCCAAACAAAACAGGAAATTATGTAGTAAACATGTACCTATTTGTCGGGCAAACAAATTTTATTCTCGGCTCTAGCCTCCTTGCTATGACCTGTTCAATGATATATATGTATATGCAAGCAAACGCGACCAATTTTCAATACAGTTCAATATTTGATCAAATTAGGCATAATGGTTCAAAATTACCAAACAATTAAACAAACAACACAAACATCAATCAATTAGTGAATTAGAGTTTCAAATTCATAATTTTGATACATAGTCAAAAATCAGATTTTTGATGCCAAATCACAACAATAGGCCCTATCTAATTTTGGTTCTCACACCAGTCAATAGGAAATATATAGAAATCTCACTTTCGTCGCTCGAAAATAAATACTGGCGACAGTGCCCCATCACCAGAATTATCCCCGGGCAACTAGAGTATGATTCTATAACCATCCAGTATAGTAAAACTTCGAATACACGTTTGCAAGATGCATATGCAAAATCTTTATATATCGGATTGTCCAAATCAATATAAATAAATAATCAAATACGAATAATTGATTTAAATTTTCAAAACAAAACTTGTTTTCACTTTAAAAATGTACTCTTCACACTCGTTCTAGGATACTACTGATCCTATCTCTAACGAGTCATTCTAATTGGATATTACTAATCCAATATCTGGTGAATTCTTTCATATGGTTCTAATGTGTCTTGTTCTCTAAGCTTTGTAAACCAAAGCTCTGATACCACGTGTGAAGACCCGCAACTTCCCCGTAAAGGAAAGTGTCGGATAGTTCGAGAACAAACCACAACAGAACACATACAGAAGAACGTTTCATTGTATATTACAACAATGCATCAGATTACAAGAATATACAGAGTATAAATGAATATTACACAGAAATATCAGAGATTTAAATTACATTAAATACATAGCAGCGGAAAATAATACAATACACAACTAGAAGGAGATATACAAATACAAAGCTTTCCGGATATCGTTCCAGCTGTAAACCAGGATCCTGTGAATATAAATCTGCAAAACCAAAACTACTAGCTGCCCGTGTCAAAATAGGGGCACCCAGAGTTTAGGTTAAAACAATAAACTCCAGGTCAGTCATGTGACTGGTGTGAGAACTAAAACAGTTAATCTTTATTTTTAAAGTTAGGTAAATCAAGGGACCACGCCGTATAACACGGAACGGGTTTCCTCCCAAGAATACCGGTGCATAAAACAAACAGCGCAGTGCTAAATAAAGAAAAATGAAGCTGTTATAAGACCCAGGTCCTATCACACAATGCAACGCAAGCCGGGGGATAGGGTTTTCCCTTATAACAGCCAAAGAATGCTTGATACGGTTAAAACAAATCGTTTGATACTATTATAAGTGTATAGTGTATAAAACAACTTCAAATCATAAGTATCAATCATAGGCGGCATGAGCGCCCCATCCCACTATGTCGCCATATATAAGTTTACAATCGAAACCGCAATGTCGTATTGAAAGTTGGGTTATCATTTATGGTATGAACCGAGGCTAGGGGCAAGATCCTCATAGATTCGAGACAATCTAGCCTACCATGTCTCAGGATCAGAGCTCGAGTGACCCTTGGATCGTCAGGGCCGGTCCACCGATGTGGATTAAAAATGCCTGAACACTACGTTTCCCCGCCCTTTGGGGCGCAAGTCTGGTCCGTCAGCCGACCAGAAGCATCGGCCGAAACCGATATAACCGAGGCGCCTCGCAACAGCAACAACCACATAAGTCAAACTCGTCAGGGCGTGTAAAACCACTGACGCCACTTCTAGCTAGAAAGAAACGCAAGTCCTCCCTGAGGTCCGTCTCCCGTTTTTGGTTCATACCGGGTGTGAAACTCGCGAAGCAAAACGTTACACAAAGCTACGCCACAAAGGCCGTGCTTTGATCATCACCACAAGACTTTGCTTTTCAACAGAAGCCTCGATCAATTGCCACTTAGGCATGCCACACAGGCAATTCACTCCATGCGTTTGATATCCATCAATATATAACCCCTGAGCTCGTACGTCTCAGAGAAGGGCGTTAAGCAAGAGAATAAATTCTCCGCCGCCAAGCAGATATATATTTAATAGAGATCAATCACACGGACTAAAATCCAATGTCAGACACACAGTCCATTCACAAGTCCGTTCTAGGTCTGAACGAAACCGGAGGCACCTAGTACCCCGCATATCCATCGATCTCCAAGTACGTCTGGACGATCACTAACTGTTTCCATCTTCTTGGGTGTACAGCCCAATCAAGATCATCAGTTATCACCCAAACGACGTGAAGACTTCCGGTCTTCGACCATCGTCTTCATCTTCGACTTATCGTCGTATCAGTTATTCAGAATGGGATAAACCCGGTCTTCCCGAATAACTCGCGTATATTTTAAATAAGTGTTACACAAACACAACATACGCCTCATTCCAATTCATTAGTCACTAACCGTAAATTAATCAAGAGAATAATTCCCCAAATATTAACCCCGAAGGCCGAAACCAACATCAGATCAATATCCAGAAAACCATTCTGCTTGGCCAACCGATAGTTAGTTTCTAAATTTCACATTCATAGGGAAATGTTCCCATTAATTTTATCCAAGATAAATTCCTTGAATTTATTCTTTATTCTATTTTTGAATCTCAATTCAAACTAGTCGGGATTAGCGAACCTTACCGAAGTAATCATTTATTTTAATTTCCCAATCCCAACCTATTCATCCCATGAAGTAAAACTGGTAATACTTCATATCTAACACCACGGTGTTATCGGTAAATTCAATTACCATTTCGCGTTCAAATCTAATTAAAGATTTAACTAACGCCTGGAGCAAAACTGGTGATACTCCATTTCGATTATTTCAATCTAATTAAAGATTCATTAAAACTCCACTTAGTTTTAATCTTTGACTGGGTTAAAGAATCAGTGTCATTTAAAACACGGTTCACGATAAACCCAAAATCACATTCATTAATTATCGGGTTAAAGAATGAGTGTTATTTAAAACACTGTCCACGATAAACCCAAGAATCAATATCAATTCAATTCCAATTAAATATTATTTAATTGGTACACTTCATTAAATCTAAATAAAAAGATTTAATCTTTTCTCAACTGGGTTCAAGAACAGTGTTAGTGAAGACACCATTCACGACAAACCCAAATCACATTTGATATTAAACACAAGGCTCTGAATAGAAAATATACCGGCTTATATTCAATATCAAGTTCTACGACTAACAAATATCGTATTGGAAATAACGATATACATGTCTATATCTTTCAAATTTCCATAACAACATTTGTATAATCACGAAATCCAACATCGAAATATTCCGAAGACAATTTCGATTCAAGTCCATTCCAATGCAATCATTGGAAGTTTTGGTTATTTTCAAAACCATTTCAAATTCAATTTATTTATTTAAAAATAAATAGAATTATAATTCTAGTTCAAAACTAGTTCATTTCGATAAAAATCTATTTTTATCTTTTCAAATATGGAGTTTTTCATCCCAATTCTTCCCAAATCATTTCTTATGATTTTACACAAATTATTACTATTTTTAATAATTTTATTCAGGCCCGTACAGTCGATTTCCAACAATGGCCATCGAACTGCACTTACAGCGACCTTTTTCGAATTTGATTTGGACGTATCTCCAAATCCAACCGTTAGATTTTGAATTTCTAATATTCGTTAGAAAGCTCTTTTCGATACGAACCCAACGGTTCCGGTTTTAGGAGAATCCGACGGTCGGATCTCCCGCAACGTCCGTTTGAAATAAATGGTCGAAATTCACGAACTGCCGCGGCGCGGCGCGTTCTATTCAGGCCATTATATTATATATATAATATATATAATATATATATCGTCGATTTCTATTTAAAACGAATTATATAAATAGTTTTGAATTCGTTTCAAAAATCTATTTCAACTTCCATTTCAATTCAAAACAAAATTGAATTCTTCTTTATAGATTCGTTTCAAAATTCATTTCTATTCAATTCAAATTTCAATTCAATTCGAATTCATTTCAATTCACTTTCAATTCAATTCGAATTCGTTTTCAATTCAATTCATTTCGAAATCGTTTTAAATTCAATTCATTTCGAAATCGTTTTCAATTCAATTCATTTCGAAATCGTTTTCAATTCAATTTATTTCGAAATCGTTTTCAATTCAATTTATTTCGAAATCGTGTTCAATTTATTTCATTTCGAAATCGTTTTCAATTCAATTCATTTCGAAATCGTTTTCAATTCAATTCATTTCGAAATCGTTTTCAATTCAATTCATTTCGAAATCGTTTTCAATTCAATTTATTTCGAAATCGTGTTCAATTTATTTTATTTCGAAATCGTGTTCAATTTATTTCATTTCGAAATCGTTTTCAATTCAATTTATTTCGAAATCGATTTCAATTCAATTTATTTCGAAATCGTTTCAAAATCGATTCAAATATCGTTCACGTCAAAATGGCGTCAATCTAATCAACACGGCTTCATATATTCCTTTATTTTCAAATCTTCTATTTCAAATATTTCTTTTTCAAAATAGTTGTTATTATCAAAATATTTCGTTCAACACATGACCAATCTCAATGAATGAGTACTGTCAACACATGAACTTTTATTTTATATTGATAAAGGTGCAAATTTTATTACTAAAATATTTCGTTCAACACATGACCAATCTCAATGGATGAGTACTGTCAACACATGAACTTTTATTTTATATTGATAAAGGTGCAAATTTTATTACTAAAATATTTCGTTCAACACATGACCAATCTCAATGGATGAGTACTGTCAACACATGAACTTTTATTTTATATTGATAAAGGTGCAAATTTTATTACTAAAATATTTCGTTCAACACATGACCAATCTCAATGGATGAGTACTGTCAACACATGAACTTTTATTTTATATTGATAAAGGTGCAAATTTTATTACTAAAATATTTCGTTCAACACATGACCAATCTCAATGGATGAGTACTGTCAACACATGAACTTTTATTTTATAATATTCTTTATTTTTCAAATTGGAATGAGGCCCAATCAATTACCATATAAAGTTAATTATATGGATTTCCATACAACACATGTATATAATAGCATTGAAAATAATCAACCATCAACCAAAGTGCACTACACTGTATAAGCATCAAATATAGATATTCAACGCTTATATCAGCCTGTCAATCAATCGATCGACATATTTAATCAATCAGGATGAGTGAACTTCATATTTCATCCCAACACCCGTGTGGGGTTTCAAACAATCAAACACAGATTTTATTTGTGCAGTTGGGCGATGTGTAAAATTTATCGACCCAATCAACGTCATTCAAATAGGTGTACATAAACAAACCGTCTGGTTTGTAAATGAATATTTTATTTTATTCACTTTCACTACATTCATATTCACGTTAAAAATTACATTTTTAACGATAAACATTTTATTTCAACCTATGAATTTCTATTCAATTCATTTACACAATAAAATGGTATTTTTATTTTCTAACATATTTTAGAAAATTTCGGCGGCATAACGGCACGATACTAGAAACGGGACAAGGCCTAGCCTTATCCCCGGTCTAGTGAAGGCCCACGCCATTCACACATCAATCAAATCAATTCGTTATGCAAACCACAAAACTTGGAGTAAGAGTCTAACCTAGCCTTACTCCTTCGCCTTATAACGGCGCACGTCTAATCCTAACCAATTTATCGATTCGATTTTTCACACCACAAACCACATTCAAACCAATATCGCAATCAATCACCAAACAGCCAAACAAACAAGTCCATGGTCTGTGGACGATTGTGTCGGGTGCTACTAAACACCGTCTGCATCCTAGTATATATATATAACTAGAAAATAAATTGAAGAGTGAGAAGTTCTCACAAATAGCTATCCTAGCTCCACGGCACTTCTAATGCAGGAAATCTTCGCCAACTCGCCTTTTGTCGCTTTCGTTGTCCGCTTTCACTACATATGTAAAAATCGAATTTTTACTTCGTTATTCAATATATAAAAATCGAATTTTTAGTTCGCTATTCAATATATAAAAATCGAATTTTTAGTTCGCTATTCAATATATAAAAATCGAATTTTTAGTTCGCTATTCAATATATAAAAATCGAATTTTTAGTTCGCTATTCAATATATAAAAATCGAATTTTTTGTTCGCTATTCAATATATAAAAATCGAATTTTTAGTTCGCTATTCAATATATAAAAATCGAATTTTTACTTCGATGTTCAATATATAAAAATCATATTTTTCTTTCGAAGTTCAACATATAAAAATCATATTTTTCTTTCGAAGTTCAACATATAAAAATCATATTTTTCTTCGAAGTTCAACATATAAAAATCATATTTTTCTTCGAAGTTCAACATATAAAAATCATATTTTTTATTTAAACCCCAAGCATAAAAATCTCATTTTTACATTTCTAAAAGTCTCCTCTTCGTTCTTTAAAAATCAAACTTCTCTTGTTTGAAAAATCAAAGCTTTTCTCATTAGAAAAATCAATGCTTTCTCGTTTGAAAAATAAATGCTTTTCTTTCGACAATATAAAAGATTATATTTTTCTAACTTTACAACATAAATAAAAACCGGTTTTTAAAGTAAATAAAATTCCGTTTTTTTAAACAAAATAAAATTCAGATTTTAAATAAAATAAAATTCAGTTTTGTTTTTTTTTCTCTTTTTTTTTTATTAATATAAATCAAATTCAGTTTTTATATAAATCAATTCAGTTTTTATATAAATCAATTCAGTTTTTATATAAATCAATTATAAAATAAATAAATTAAAAAAAAGAAGACTCACAGATTTAGGTCGTCGGCAAGAAGTGGAGGGAGAGGAGCGGGACTGGAGGTGCTTGGCTTTGGTCGCCTGCGGCGCGGTGGGGTGCTCCTGACGTGGCGGCATCGGGTGTAGGCGGTTCGAACTTGAGGGCTTCGGGGTCTTTGGGGGAGGGGGGGGGGGTCTCTGGCTCGAGGAAGAAGGGAGCGGGAGAAGGGTGGCTACGATGTGGGGGGTGGCGCCTGGCCTGAGGAGCAGGGGAGAGGAAGAACGTCGATGGTGGTCGTCGACGTGAGGGAGAGGCGCGATTTCGACTTTGGGGTTTTTTTTTTCTTCTTTTCTCTGATTAAAATCGATTGGGAAATAATAAAAGGGGGGGGGGGGGAGGGGCCAGCGGGTTAAAGGAGAAAGATTTTTTTTTATTAATTTAATTATTTTATTCGAAAAAAGTTGACTTTTACATACGACCTCTAAACGAGGCCCACCGCCTGCCGTCCATAGCGTTTTACCCCCATTCCGAACACAATGGGATATGTATCGCAAGCTGATTCGATTGTTACAATCAGTTTCCTTTTGATTTACATTTAAATCACTATATTGAATTTTAAACGTACATTTCAAATTACCGGGGTCACATACGAACTTTAAAAATTGCAGAAAAATATTTTCTAACTTCGTATTGACGATACGGTCCTAACAAAACTAGTTTCGTCGAATTCTGAGACCGTTTGCAAAATGGCCAATTTCCAGTCGATTAAAATCAACTGAAACTGGTCAAACGCGTTTTCTTTTGCCACGCTCACATATTGATTCGAAAAATTATGAAATTTGAAATCTAGCAATAACTTAACATCACGGACCCAACAAAACTGGTTTCGTCGAAATCCGAGGTCGTTTGCAAAATTGCTATTTTTAAGGGCCTTATATATATATAAAAATATATATAAATTCCTTTTATAATTATATATAATTATTATATATTCTAATGACGACGTATATAATATATACGTTCGAATTATATTCAAAATAAATTTTTCGACGATATTATTTAAAATAACTCATTTTGAATATTCAAAATTCGCTAAAATGGCCAAAATAAAAATTTCAAACTGGCTCGCATTTTACGGGTTGTTACAAGACCTCCGGTCTTCGACCATCATCTTCATCTTCGACTTATCGTCGTATCAGTTATTCAGAATGGGATAAACCCGGTCTTTCCGAATAACTCGCGTATATTTTAAATAAGTGTTACACAAACACAACATACGCCTCATTCCAATTCATCAGTCACTAACCGTAAATTAATCAAGAGAATAATTCCCCAAATATAAACCCCGAAGGCCGAAACCAACATCAGATCAATATCCAGAAAACCATTCTGCTTAGCTAACCGACAGTTAGTTTCTAAATTTCACATTCATAGGGAAAGGATCCCATTAATCTTATCAAAGATAAATTCTTGAATTTATTCTTTAATCTATTTTTGAATATCAATTCAAACTAGTCGGCATTAGCGAACCTTACCGAAGTAATCATTTGTTTTAATTTCCCAATCCCAACCTATTCATCCCATGAAGTAAAACTGGTTATACTTCATATCTAACACCACGGTGTTATCGGTAAATTCAATTACCATTTCACGTTCAAATCTAATTAAAGATTTAACTATCGCCTGGAGTAAAACTGGTGATACTCCATTTTCGATCATTTCAATCTAATTAAAGATTCATTAAAACTCAACTTAGTTTTAATCGTTAACTGGGTTAAAGAATCCGTGTCATTTAAAACACAGTTCACAATAAACACAAAATCACCTTCATTAATTATCGGGTTAAAGAACGAGTGTTATTTAAAACACTGCCCACGATAAACCCAAAAATCAATATCAATTCAATTCCAATTAAATATTATTTAATTGGTACACTTCATTAAATCTAAATAAAAAGATTTAATCTTTTCTCAACTGGGTTCAAGAACAGTGTTAGTGAAGACACCATTCACGACAAACCCAAATCACATTCGATATTCAATACAAGGCTCTGAATAGAAAATATATCGGCTTATATTCAATATCAAATTCTACAACTAACAAATGTCGTATTGGAAATAACGATATAAATATATATCTTTCAAATTTCCATAACAACACCTGTATATTCACGAATTCCAACATCGAAATATTCCGAAGACAATTTCGATTCAAATCCACTCCAATGCAATCATTGGATATTCTGGTTATTTTCAAAACCCTTTTCAAATTCAATTTATTTATTTAAAAATAAATAGAATTATATTTCTAGTTCAAAACTAGTTCAATTCGATAAAAGCCTATTTTTATCTTTTCAAATATGGAGCTTTTCATCCCAAATCTTCACAAATCATTTCTTATGATTTTACACAAATTATTACTATTTTTAATAATTTTATCAAGGCCCGTACAGTCGATTTCCATCAACGGCCATCGAACTGCACTTACAGCGACCTTTTTCAAATTTGATTTGGACATAATTCCAAATCCAACCGTTAGATTTCAAATTTCTAATATTCGTTAGAAAGCTCTTTTCGATACGAACCCAACGGTTCCGGTTTTAGGAGAATCCGACGGTCGGATCTCCCGCAATGTCCGTTTGAAATAAATGGTCGAAATTCACGAACTGCCGCGGCGCGGCGCGTTCTATTCAGGCCATTATATTATATATATAATATATATAATATATATTTCGTCGATTTCTATTCAAAACGAATTATATAAATAGTTTTGAATTCGTTTCAAAAACAATTTCAACTTCCTTTTCAATTCAAATCGAAATTGAATTCTTCTTTATAAATTCGTTTCAAAATTCATTTCTATTCAATTCAAATTTCAATTCAATTTGAATTCATTTCAATTCACTTTCAATTCAATTCGAAATCGTTTTCAATTCAATTCATTTCGAAATCGTTTTCAATTCAATTCATTTCGAAATCGTTTTCAATTCAATTCATTTCGAAATCGTTTTCAATTCAATTCATTTCGAAATCGTTTTAAATTCAATTCATTTCGAAATCGTTTTCAATTCAATTCATTTCGAAATCGTTTTCAATTCAATTCATTTCGAAATCGTTTTCAATTCAATTCATTTCGAAATCGTTTTCAATTCAATTCATTTCGAAATCGTTTTCAATTCAATTCATTTCGAAATCGTTTTCAATTCAATTCATTTCGAAATCGTTTTCAATTCAATTCATTTCGAAATCGTTTTCAATTCAATTCATTTCGAAATCGTTTTCAATTCAATTCATTTCGAAATCGTTTTCAATTCAATTCAATTCATTTCGAAATCGTCGATTTCGAAATCGTTTTCAATTCAATTCATTTCGAAATCGTTTTCAATTCAATTCATTTCGAAATCGTTGATTTCGAAATCACTTTTCAATATTCATTTTAAAATGAATAAAATCGATATAAATATCGTTTACGTCAAAAATGGCGTCAATCTAATCAACACGGCTTCATAAATTTCTATTTTCAAATATTCTATTTCAAATATTTCCTATTATCAAAATATTTGTTATCATCAAAATATTCTTTATTTTCACGATTGGAATGAGGCCCAATCAATTACCATATAAAGTTAATTATATGGATTTTCATACAACACATGTATATAATAGCAACGATAAATAATCAACCATCAACCAAGGTGCACTACACTGTATAAGCATCAAATATAGATATCTAATGCTTATAACAGCCTGTCAATCAATCGATTGACATATTTAATCAATCAGGATGAGTGAACTTCAAATTTCATCCCAACACCCATGTGGGGTTTCAAACAATCAAACACAGATTTTTATTCGTGCAGTTGGGCGATGTGTAAAATTTATCGACTCAATCAATGTTCTGCAAATAGGTGTACATAAACAAACCGTCCGGCTTGTAAATGAATATTTATTCATTCACATTCACGTTAAAAATTATATTTTTAACGATAAAACATTTTATTCCAATATATGAATTTCTATTCAGTTCATTCTTTAAATAAAATGATATTTTTATTTTTCTAACATATTTTAGAAAATTTCGGCGGCATAACGGCGCTATGCTAGAAACGGGATAAGGCCTAGCCTTGTCCCCGGTCTAATAATGGCCACCGCCATACCCATATCAATCAAATCACTTTCGTTATGCAAACTACAAAATTTGGAGTAAGAGTCTAACCTAGCCTTACTCCTTCGCCTTATAACGGCGCACGTCTAATCCTAACCAATTTATCGATTTGATTTTTCACACCACAAACCACATTCAAACCAATATCACAATCAATAACCAAACAGCCAAACAAACAAGTCCATGGTCTGTGGACGATTTTGTCGGGTGCTACTAAACACCGTCTGCATCCTAGTATATATATATAACCAGAAAATAAATTTGAAAGGTGAGAAATTCTCACCAGTAGCTATCCAATCACACGACTCTTCCTTTATGGAAATCTTCGTCTATTTCGTCTTCTTGTCGCTTTCGTTTCCCGTATTCTCTACATAAGTAAAAATCGAATTTTTACTATGTTATTCAATATATAAAGATCATATTTTAAAAACAAAGATTATATTTTTAATATTCCTATGATGTAAAAACTATATTTTTATTGCTTTAAAAATATAAGAATCATATCTTACTTCTTCTACTTAACAAAAATTCCGACTTTTCTCTTTTTAAAAATATGATCTTTATTTTTGCAAGTTCAAATCTTTTTCTTTTAAAAGATTCAACCTTTTTAATTCCAAAGTTTAAAATAAAATCAGTTTTTCTTTTCTTTTAAAAATCCAGTTTTTATTCTTCTTTTAAAAATCCAGTTTTTCTTTTCTTTTAAAAAATTCTGTTTTTAAATCTTTTTAAAAAATCTGTTTTTAAATCTTTTTAAAAAATCTGTTTTTAAATCTTTTTAAAAAATCTGTTTTTAAATCTTTTAAAAATTCTGAAATTAGTTTTTAAATCGTTTTATAAATCAGTTTTATCAATTAAAAGAAATCAGTTTTATAAATCTATTAAAAATACAGTTTTTAAATAATAAAAAAAAACAAATAAAATAAAATGGCTCACCGATCTTGCGAAGGGGATGAGGGAAGGCGAGGGCGTCGGCGGCGTGGTGTTCGGAGGTGTCGCGGCTTCGAGGCTTCGACTGGTGGGGGCTGCTTCGGGGTGTCGAGGGTTGCGTCGCCTGGAGGGAGGAGGTCGTGAGGTGGGGTTCGGCGAAGTCCTCGTCGGCGGCTTCGAAGTCTGGAGGGCGGCGCGATTTAGGTTTTAGGTTTTTTTTTTATTTGTTTTCTGGTAAATGATCGGGGGGGGGGGGGGGGCAGTGAAGAAGAAAAGGAGGGAGTTTATTTTTTTTTTATTTTATTTCATTATTTAATTATTTAATTTTGCACAAGGGTTGACTTTTACATATGACCTCGAAACGAGGCCCACCTCCTGTCGTCCATAGCGTTTTACCCCCATTCCGAACACAATGGGATATGTATCGCAAGCTGATTTGATCGTTACAATCAGTTTCCTTTGAATTTACATTTAAATCACTATATTGAATTTTAAACGTACATTTCAAATTACCGGGGCCACATACGAACACAAAAAATCCCAGAAAAATATTTTCTAGCTTCGTATTGACGATACGGTCCTAACAAAACTAGTTTCATCGAATTCTGAGATCGTTGGAAAAATGGCCAATTTCCAGTCGATTAAAATCAACTGAAACTGGTCAAACGCGTTTTCCTTTGCCACGCTCACATATTGATTCGAAAAATTATGAAATCTGAAACCTAGCAATAACTTAACATCCCGGACCCAACAAAACTGGTTTCGTCGAAATCCGAGGTCGTTTGCAAAATGTCCATTTTTAAGGGCCTGAATTCCATAGCGACTATTCAGAATTTTCAACTGGACATATCTTTTGATTCCCGATATGAAATCTTGATTATTCGGATTCGTTGGAAAGATATTCACTATTAGATTCCATTATTTTTGGTTTCACTAAAATACGGATTGTTTTGCACCCGGTACATTCAATTGAAGTTTGAAATCGAATTATCGAACTACCGCGCCATTTTCAATTCCTTTTATAATTATATATAATTATTATATATTCTAACGACGACGTATATAATATATACGTTCTAATTATATTCAAAATAAATTTCTCGTCGATATTATTTAAAATAATTCATTTTAAATAATCAAAATTTGCTAAAATTGCCAAAATAAAAATTTCAAACTGGCTCGCATTTTACGGGTTGTTACAAACAACAACAAGGGCAATAACAACAAGGGCAAGAACAACAAGGGGTAGTGCCATTATTGCGGTTCAGTTGGGCATCTTATTAAGGATTGTAAGAAGAGGAAAAGGAAGAATGGTGAATGCTTTTTCTGCGGTGAGACTGGACATTTCAGTAAGGATTGCCCGAGGAAGCAAGGGCAAGGCCAGGGTCAGACTCAGCGTGCTGGACCTTCAGGAGGGCAAGTTCATGCTCTCAATGTCGCTCCAGTTCCCGATCGAGGTAGTATTTCTGTTGAGAGCCTTGTATATATTTCTGATTTTCCAGTTCGTACCTTGTTTGATTCTGGTGCATCGCATAGCTTTATCTCATCTGATCTTGTTGATAGTTTGCACCTTAGTACTAGCTTGGTAGATGATCCCGTCTATGTCTCAAATCCTATTGGGGGTTCCGCCCATTTGTCTATGATATGTGGGGATTTGAGGATCTCTATACTGAGTGTAGAGTTCTTGTGCAGTGCTTATGTTCTTGGTTTTAGGGGATACGGATTGATATTGGGCATGGATTGGCTGTCCAGATATGGAGCCATTCTTGATTGTGAGCATAGGGTTGTGAGGCTCGTGACTCGCCTCGGAAACACCCTAGAGATTTCTTGTGATCCGAGAGGTCCCGTCATGTTGTGCTATCCGGAATCACTCGACTCGTAAATGGAAACTCTTCAGTCTGTGAGAGTGGTTCGATAGTATCCGGATGTTTTCGATGAAGTTAGGGGGTTGCCCCCTAAGCGAGAGATTGATTTCCGCATTTATCTGGTGGATAATGCAAAGCCTGTTTCTTTGCCCGTTCGGCACATGGCTCCGCGTGAAAGGCGGGAGCTAAGTAAGCAAGTGAAAGAGTTGCTTAAGAAGAACTTCATTAGACGAAGTATATCTGAATGGGGAGCGCCTGTGGTATTTGCTACCAAGGCGGATGGTTCTCTCCGACTTTGCGTTGACTATCGAGAGTTGAATAAGCTGACTAAGAAGAACAGACACCCGTTACCGAGGATTGATGATCTCTTTGACCAGCTTGTCGGTGCTTCTGTTTTCTCTCAGCTTGATCTTGCTACGGGGTTCCATCAGCTCAGGGTAGCTGAAGATAGTATAGACAAGACTGCATTCAGAACTCCAGATGGATTCTTCGATTGGCTTGTCATGCCGTTCGGCTTGACTAATGCACCCGCATATTTCGTGGACTTGATGAGTAGGGTGTTCAGGGAGTTCTTGAACAAGTTTGTCATGGTCTTCGTAGATGATATTCTGATCTTCTCTAAGGATGAGGAAGAGCACGCAAGGCATCTCATGGAGGTGATGGATACGCTTAGAGCGCATCAGTTGAAGGCCAAGTTCTCCAAGTGTCACTTTTGGAGAAGGGAAGTTAGATTCCTTGGGCATATAGTATCTAAGCAAGGCTTAGCGGTGGATCCCGCTAAGGTAGTGGCAGTTCAGGATTGGAAGACTCCAAGGAATGCAACCGAAGTGAGAAGTTTTCTAGGTCTTGCGGGTTTCTACCGGAAGTTCATCAAGGACTTCGCAAAGATATCTGCTCCTCTCACTAAATTGACGAAGAAGAATTTAGTTTTTGCTTAGAGCATAGAATGCGAGCTTGCTTTTCAGAAGCTCAAGAGAGCCCTCACATCAGCACCTGTTCTAGCTTTGCCCGATGGAGGGAAGTTATTTACCGTATACACCGATGCATGTGGCACGGGGTTAGGAGCTGTTCTTATGCAAGAAGGAAGAGTGATATGCTTTGGCGGTAGACAACTCAAAGTGCATGAGAAGAATTATCCCACTCATGACTTAGAGTTGGCAGCAATAGTATATGCACTCAAGGCTTGGCGCCATTATCTTCTGGGAGAAAGATTTGAGCTTTATACCGATCACAAGTCATTGAAGTATCTCTTTTCTCAGAAGGATCTGAATCTGAGGCAACAAAGATGGATGGAATTCTTGGCGTCCTACGATTTTGAGATAGCTTATACCCCTGGAAAGGGGAATGTGGTAGCAGATGCATTGAGTAGAAGAAGGTTGACCCTAAGTCCTCTATTCGTTGAGATGAAGAATTTAGAGTATGTGGCAACCTTTGATTTCTCTTTGGCGATTGAGTCGATGACCGGTTCTTTAGCATCTCTGGAACTCAGACCTACCCTTCTTGATCAAGTTGGGGCTTCGCAGAGAGAAGACCCTCAGATAGTTGAGATTATGGATAAGCTAATTCGAGGAGAGACGTCTAGTCATCTCGCTCGATATTCTATTGATGACAAGGGTTGGCTGAGGAGAGACGGAAGGTTATGTGTTCCAATGGTAGAAGATCTAGTAAGAAGAGTTCTTGAGGAAGCGCATCTCTCTAAGTTGACTATACATCCGGGCGGAGATAAGATGTATAAAGATATGAAGCGCATTTTCTTTTGGCCTGGGATGAAGAAGGATGTGGCAGAATTTGTCTCTAGATGTATCATTTGCCAGCAAGTTAAGGCCGAGTCGAAGAAGCCCGGTGGGCTATTGCATCCTCTAGACGTTCCACTATGGAAGTGGGAGAGTATTTCCATGGATTTTATCGATGGGCTACCAAGGTCAAGGAAAGGGAATACGAGCATTTGGGTTATTGTGGATAGACTTACGAAGAGTGCTCATTTCATTCCGGTGAAGAGCAAGAGGACCGCATCTTGGCTAGCGTCTGTATATCTTCGTGAGATTGTGAGACTACATGGAGTCCCTTCTAGTATAGTCAGTGACCCAATCTTTACAAGTCAATTCTGGAATAGCTTGCAAGAAGCTGTGGGCACAAGGTTGAATCTAAGTACGGCTTATCACCCACAGACGGACGGTCAAACGGAAAGGGTGAATAGGGTACTCGAGGATCTGTTGAGGCTTTGTATTCTGGATTTTGGTGGTACTTGGGAAGACCATCTTCCTCTTGTTGAGTTTGCATATAATAACAGTTATCAGGCAAGCATAGGGATGGCACCATTTGAAGCTTTATATGGGAGGCCGTGCAAGTCGCCTACATGTTGGTGGGACAGATGAGCTTATACTTGGGCCTGATATGATCAGAGATACATCCGAGAAGATCGAGTTGATTCGGAGACGGATTAAAGCGGCCCAAGACCGACAGAAATCCTATGCTGATAAGCGAAGAACGGATTTGGAGTTTGTTGTTGGGGATATGGTTTTCATGAAGGTTTCTCCTTTGCAGAATGTGGTCCGATTTGGAGCTGTTGGGAAGTTGGCACCGAGGTTTGTTGGACCATTCCCTATTATAGAGAGGATCGGGCAGAAGGCTTATAGAGTGAAGTTGCCCGAGAAGCTTGCTGGAGTACACGATGTTTTTCATGTCTCGCATCTCCGGAAGTGTTTACATGAATCAGCAGAGGTTGTTGAGCCAAGTGTTCTAAAAGATGTAGAAGTGGAGAAAGAGGCTACCTTGAGGAGAGCTCCGATTCGTATCTTGGGGACGGAGACCAAGAAGCTAAGGAATCGAGAGGTCAAATTGGTGAAGGTTCAATGGGGTGAAGCCGAAGAAGACGCAACTTGGGAAACCGAGGAGAAGATGCGTGGGCTTTATCCATTCCTTTTTGAGGGTACACTCTCAATCTCTTTTCTTTGTTAGCATATCTTTCTCTTTGCTATCCATGTTTATCTAGTTTATCGTGTTAATCTTGTCATGAGAACCTTAGGTAGAAACCCTTTGGATGAAACATGTGTTTGAAACATGTTATGCTTGATGGTTGCAAGTGGTTGCAAGTGTTTGCAAGTGGATACTCGTGGATGCATAATACACGTTAGGCACTAAGATCGGCTCACACACTTTCATACCGCATATGCATGAGTGTTTATGCTTATTCATGGATGAAAACTTGTTATGCTATCACGTGGATGTTGCATATGGATGAATGTTATGTGCACTCATGTAGAGATTATAAATTATGTTAGGAATTTGCATACATATGGACTCATTTCACTAACATATTTTGCATTAAGGGGGTTTACTGAATCAGTAACCTCCTGATTTTCGCATTAGATAAGTACATATACACACACCTTTGCATATGATCATACAGCACTTAGAACCTTTTAAGGACAATGATTGCTCGTGGATGATGTTTTCAGTAGATGGATGATGGATGGTAGGATACGTTCTTCCTAACTTGGAGATTTCGGGGACGAAATCCTTTAAGGAGGGAAGAATGTAACAACCCGTATTTTTGAATAACATGTTATAACATAAATAGAGGTAGAATTAAACTGTAAAATCTGAATCAAGGGAAACGGGCATGCCATTGCGTTCATCTCGGAAAAATACGCGAAATAGAGTCCGAGTTTTCGAAAATCGGAGTCCGTATGACCAAGATATGGCCTCGCGAAGTTTCACGAAAAATTTCCAAATTAAAGTATACTTAATTAAGTGAAATGGGTTGCGCAGAGAAATATATATATATATATATAATTGAAAATTAAATAAATAAATATGCAAAAATGTTCAAAACAGCGAATTGGGAGAGGGGAATAACCGAACCGGCCGATTTTTGAGGTCGACCCGAGCCTGCTGGGTCGACTAGGGGTTAATCCAGGGTGTTTGGCTGTCAACCCGTGGGCCGATTCGCTCAAATGCAGATTTTGCATTTGAATGGTTCTCATGGTTCATCTTTAATCTAAAGGCCCTAGATGGTTCCTACACTTGACTTCTTCCCCAAGACATGCTTTGATGGCTTGGATTGAATCTAGGTTTAATCCTATGGCCTAAAACACTTGCCTAATCTATAAATAAGACCCTAACCTACCCTAAATCATCATTATTCATTCATACAACTAAACTATGGCAAAATCAATCCTCTCATGGCCTCCACTCTCTTCATAAAATTCCTAAATAAATTCCTAAGTGATTTTCCATGCATACAAGTGTTTTCAAACTTGTATGAGCATCATTAGCTTGCATTCAAGTCAAGTTTATATATTTGCATCATAAAGAAAGAGTCTTGATCATTTTGGCTCAAGGGTTTTGCTTGCATTTTGGGTTTAATTGATTTCATAAGGGCTTTGTCATATTTTTGTGACTTCTTAAGCATTGTAAGCCCTATTCTACTTTCATACTTAAACTCTAAAGTTAAATGTATGATATGCAAGTTTATCATGTTGTGATATGCAAGTTTATATGCAAGTTTATCATGTTGTGATATGCAAGTTTATATGCAAGTATGCCAAGTTATGTTATGCAAGTTTGGGTTGAACATTTTGTTCATGCTATCATGTTATGCAAGCTTATTTTGGGTTTATGAACATAAAGATTTAAGCTTTATGCCAAAGGTTGCATTTTAGCAACATGTAAGTTATCATATCTCTTATGATAACTTGCATGTGAGGCTAAATGCGAACTTATGGCCATCTCTACATGTCATTTAGCACCATGTATCACTAATATGCTAAGTTTGGTTTTATGCATGCTTTTGAGGCCTAAAAATGTAATATGCAAGTGTATGAACATATGAACATTTCATATGCCACCATGTTAAGCTTGTGGCTTCAATACCTTTATGTCATGATTATGCCAAGTTCCCTCTTTCTATCCTTTATGCGCTATTGCGATATGTAAGCGATGGGATTGCGTTTGGGGTTGGGTAAACTTAAAAGACATAAAACATAAGCTTGGGAATTTACCTATTAAGTTAGGTCTACCCATTGGGAATTTACCTATTAAGTTAGGTCTACCCAATTGCTTGAAAACTTGTAACATGTTTTGGAAACATGATGGACATGACACTTAGAAAAGATAAGTGTGGCCAACTCGAGGTTGGGTTGAGTTTGTAGCGTAAACCTACCCAGAACCGACCGGCTTAACTAGTTGCTACAAACAATAGGACCCAATGTGAGAAGTTGGTCATGTTGTACCTTGAACCCGAGGTTAGACCAAGTTGTGGTGTAAAGCTACCCGGACCCGCCCGGCTTAACTAGTAACCACAACAAGGTCTAATGTGAGAGGTTAAGGCGCATTAAATTAATTAATGCCTCGTGATTAGGGTTAAGTCATGGTCCACTTAATACTTAACCAATTTGGGCTTGGTAGATTAATCGGGGTTAAGTCGTGAACTCATCGTTACACTTAACCAAGTTAATCCAGGATTAGCAAGAGGGTTAAACCGTACTTAACCCACTAGAAAAATCCTAGCAATGGGGGCCCACTCCAGCAGTAATCCCAAGTTAGTATCATCATGACCCTAGGGACTAGGCTAGGGTGGGGGCACGATTACTGGACTGGAGGTAAGTGACCAAAAGCGACGGCAGAGGGTACGCCGGTGTAGTTCCGGGCGGACTCTGGTCGTGCACATAGTCCGTAGCCGGAGAAAACATGCACGGGTACCAGTAGATCGGGACTGTGCACTCATGTTCATGGTGTCCAGGGGTTGACACCCTAGGGCTTGATACACCAGAAGGGTGGACCCGGCACAGTTCGACTACAATTATGATTGGGCCGTATTGACACAAACACGTGACGAGTTAGGCTTAGGGAGCCGATCGACTAGACCGTTTGGTTGGACCTTGTATTAGGGTCATTTCATGTTATTGGGCCAAAGCTTGGGCCAAGGGATCAATACTTGTTTATTCAAGTCATGTTAGTTTGCTAGTACACCTGTGGTGCAAAACCTTAATCCTGATTATGCGATGACACCTTTATCTACCTTGTTAGTTAATCATCATGCTAGTATATTGTTATCCTTATGTTCATCCCTGCTGCTCATGCCAGTTAACTTTATCAGTTTACATTGATTGTAGTAGGGCTTACTCAGTCTTTTTGACTGACCTGTTTTCTTTCGCCTCTTTTCTTCCGTTTCCCCTCCCCCCAGGTTCTCAGGGAGGGAATACTGGAGCTTAGCTTGGATTTCAGATTGCTTGCTTGTGGGATTTCAGCTCATGTACGGTTTCGACATGAAGCTAGCTATGGTTACCACTTAATTGGGGATAGCACTTATTTATTTCAGTTTTTCAGTTGATGTTGTTTTATCTAGACTTGTTTATTTGGAAAGCTATGTTGTACCAGACTTGTTTTGAAATGTTTTGAAATCTTCCGCTGTTTTATCTATGTTATTTACTCTGTTTACATATATACATATGTTCTTGTTTTGCCTTGATATATCATTATGCATGTTTACCTGATTCAAACGCCCCTCCAAAGTCAGAGTGCTTGCAAGAGCCACCCTGGTGGAGGTGGGGTGTTACACCAGTCCCATGACTGACTCGGAATTTATTGTTTCCCCCCTAAACTCTGGGTGCCCATTTTTTCCTCATGGGCAGCTAGTAGTTTTGGTTTCGCAGATATTTCTTTTCACATCCACCTGGATTACGGTTGGAGCTATACCATGGAATGCTTTGTATCTGTGTATTTCCTTTAGCTGTAGTAGTTGATGTTTTCCGTTGCACATTATGTTCATGTATTATATTTCCACTGCTTTGTAATTTATTAATCTATGATATTTTTCCACTGTATATTATTTATTTATACTCTGATATCTTGTACTCCAATGTAAATTGTAGTAATAGCAATGAAATGTTCTCCTGTTAATATTCTGCTGCACCGTGTTTTCAAAGCAATCCGTCTTCTTGTTCGGTTCAGGCCGGCCGGGAAGTTCGGTTCGTCACATTTGGTATCATATCTTTCGTTTACAAAGCTCGAGAATAAGACACATTAAAACCCAACGAAAGAATTCATCAGAGACAGGATTAGTAATATCCTATTAGAATGGCTCATTAGAGATAGGATTAGTAATACCCAAGAATGAGTTTAAAGAGTGGTATTTATAAAACAAATTTAATTTTTAAAATTATATCTTATAATAAGTGTTTGAGTATTTTATTTAATATTGAATTTGGACTATCGAGCATAGGAAGATTTTTCATTTACAAGTCATAAACATGTATTTGAAGTCTCAGATATACTGGGTAGATATAGAATCACACTCTAGTCACCCGGGGAAGATTCTGATGATTACTGCAGGATCATCAGTGTTTATTTTCGAGTTTCGAAAGTGGGATGTCTATATGATTCTAATTAACTGGTGTGAGAACCAAAAACTTAGTTAGAATTTATTGTTTGTGATTTGGCATTGAAAATTTGATTTTTGAGTACATAAAAGATATGTGTTTGAAAAGTTAATCAACCAATTGATTGTTGATTGTGATGTGTGATATTTAGTTAACTAATAAAAATATTGGAATGATAAAACCAATATGAAAATGAAAGGTGAATTAAGTCAAACCAAATCAAATATTGAACTGAATTAACAATTAGTTCGAATTGGATGTATATATATGTCAGACAGGTTATTGTATGAAGGTAAAGAAGAGGAATAAAATTGTATGCCTGACAAAAAGGTACATACTTATTGTATTGATGGGTTTGATGATTTTATGAGCTGATTGGCTTTTTGATTTTCTTTCAATATATGAGAGCCTGTAGAGGCAAGTTGTAGTTGTTCCGATCAACTCGTACAAAGGAGGTTATGGTGAAATTTTCGAAAATTTAAGGCGTTATGCAAATTTCTAGAAAACTGGAAAGTTCTTAGAAACTGGAAGGTTGAAGAACTTGAGCTAGAACGAAGGTTGTGTTAGTTAAGTAAATGACCTTTGATTCTACCTTCCTTTTCGGAGACGAAAAGTTTTAAGTGGGGGAGATTGTAACAACCCTGGATTTTGAAACCAAATTAAAATTTATTTTTAATTTATTTTGATGGAAATTAAATATTTTAAACAATTTATTTTGAGAATTAACGACTTAAAATTTATTTAAAACGAAGTTTGAACGTAAGAATTTAAAATTTAATTAAAACGAAAGCGCAATATTGCTGTAGTATGAAAATTCGATTTTAAATTTCAATTGAATGCACAGAATGCAATATAAATCAGATTTCAGTAAAACAAGAAACGTCAGAATCTATTTAATTATATCTTTCTAATGAATGTGAAAATTTTAGATTTCAAATTATAAAATGTAAGTTATGTCCAGATTAAATTTAAAATAGTCACAATGGAATTTATTAATATTTTAATATTATATAAGCCTTTAAAATGGCCATTTTGCAATCGACCTCTGTTTTCGACGAAACCAATTTTGTTAGATCCAGAATGTCAAATTATTGTCTGGTTTAAAATTTCAAGCCAATTGGAATTTATATGTAAGCGTGGTAAATTTAAACGCATGGTCAATTTTAGTTGTAAATTTAATATGCTAATAAAAAGGCAAATTTTCAAGCGATCTCCAAATTACGAAATCAAGTCCATTAGAACCATATTTGTGAAACATAGTTATATTTCAAATTTCGTAATTTTTGGAGTCAGTATGTGGTCGTGGTAAATTAAAACGTATGTTGAAAACCAATTTTGAACGTTATATTGATTTATATTTTAATTTTTATAAAAACTTCTCGAAACAATCGAATCAGCTTACGAAACATATCTAATTGCGTTCGGAACGGGGGTATTCGGCTAAGGGCAACATTCGTTGGGATTCATTTGAAGTTCGGATGCAAAATTTTACTTTTAAGAAATAATTAGAATTAAATAGTATTTTAATGTATATATAATCAATTTTAGCAAACCCTAGTGCATTCTTCCTTGGGTCGCCAGTAATGGAATTAATGGCCATAAAGCTCCAATTTTAGTTCCTTAACAATTCTCAATCCACTAAATATTTTACGAATCTTCCAACATTAAAGTTCAAGTGCTACGTGTGATCTATGTTTTTCATATGGGTTTGATAAACTTTTATTGTGTAAATCATGTGAAATCGTGCCTCAAAGGGCACCAGTTCGCATGCAAATCGAGGAAGTGTTGGCCCACCGAGGTCGGCACTACTAGGGGCGTTGACAGAGGTGGCTAAGGCGAGTTGAGTGGTGCATCTCGATGGGGTCCAGACTGCTCAAGGGCGGTCGCGACGTGAAGACCTCAGCGTTAATGATGGGTATAAGGGTTTCAGGAAATCATGAAGGAGAAAGTTAATTAAGTGAAAGGTTTAAGTAATTAATTAAGTTAATTATGGGTTAATGGTGTTTAATTTAAATGATTAAAATGTCGTAACTTATTCAAACAGAGACGGAATTCAACAAACTAAGATGCAATGAAATCATGGTGAAAAATACTACGCAATGGAACAGACCAGAACAAAAAAAGGAAGCAATTGGAATTTTTGATAAAATTAAATGTTTATTTAATTTTGTTAAAACAATCGTTTTACAACTCGAATATTTTATACAGATATTTATTTTTATAACTGAATATATATTGACTATCTGTGTTGATTTATATTTCATTTAATTATCACAAATTGTTGTACGTTATATGGTAGCTTACATCACAGTTATTTGTAAACCAGAAGGATGTGGTTGATTATTTGTGTTATTATTTGAATGTGATTTTTAAATAATTAACATGTTAAAACAATGTTAAATTATTTGTGGTAGTTGAAATTGGATTAAATATCCATTTACAAGTCAACCGACTTGTTTATGTTGACCCTTCTAAAGTGATATTGTCTGGGATGAATAAATAAATATTTATTGATTATTTATAGGTTGAAAACCCCATATGGGTATTGGGATAATATTTTTTTTACACTATTCCCAAGTGTTTAGATTGGATGTTAATCGATTGATTGATAGACTGTTATAAGCGTTATTTAATTATTTAATACTTATACAGTTTTAGTTGCACTTTGGATGTGAATTGGATGTTTAATAGTTGTTTATAACTACTGCTGAATACATGTGATGTATGAAATCCATATAACTTAAATTATATGGTAATTGGTTGAATCTCATTTCAATCTTGAATAAAAACGAATATTTCAATATAATTGTTGACGTCAAAAGTTGGTCACTAGTGACATTCAACCCCCAATCGCGTGAAGAGCACACGAATACTGATTAAAAAGTACAGAAAAAGCAAGGAAAATGGGGAAAACATACAGACTTTTTATAGTGGTTCGGCAAAGACTGTGCCTTTGTCCACTTTATATATTATTTCTGCTTTTAGATTACAAGTACAATGCTTTTTCTATTTGAAGAAAAGAGAGAAGACGACTATCTTTCTCTTCCAGATAAAGTCTCTCTGGGAAGAAGAAGAAGTTGAAGTCAAAAATGCTCTTCGTTTCTCTTTAAGCTTTGAGGTGTTTATAGGTGGAGATGGCGACTTAGGCTGTTGTGACGTGGCCCGGTCTTTCTGGAAAATCCTGGATGCATGGAGTCCATTCCTTGGATAGAATAGCGGCTGGAAGACTTGTTCCACTATTCATAAATAGTATCCTCTGAAGTTGCAGCTTATGTGGCATCCACAGTGAGGTGTATCAAAAGTAGAGCTTTGTCTGGATGTGCCGGACCGCCTTTTCTTCCTTGAAAGTCGGGCTAAGTATTTGAACAACTCAGCTAGATATTTCCATGTAGATCTGAAATATTCAGTCGATATGGCCTATATGAAAGCGGTTCTCTCGGTCGACTGGGAGAGCGAGTCTTCCGGAGTGAGATATTGGTTTGTTTGAGAAGCAGTTTGGCTCAATACGTGATTTCCTTGTACCAAGCTTTTGCTGGATTTCCTGGAGTGCGATCTGTCTAATTTGGTTGGCTGCGCATTTTGGGCTTCGATCTGACCCGTTGCGGCTTTTGCTAAAAAGAGGGCTAACAATAATATTATGTGAAGTGTTGAAGTTTGATTTTGATGTCCGATTTTGGATGTACACAAAGATTATAAAATTATAATGAATATTGAGAAAATTGGATTTTAAAATCTGACATTTCGGAAATATTATTATTTTAATATTATAATAATATGGGATGTTCAATTTTGATATAAAATCGAAGTGGAAGTTGAAATCATTTTTAAACAAAAGTATAATCGTTTTATAAAATATGTTTTGAATAGAAATGGACGAAATATATATATAATATAATGGTTTAAAATGAAGATATTTGATTTTGAAGCAAAATGATTGAAATGAAATTTCAAATGGTAGTTGAATAATTTATAATATTTATAAATTATTCCAGAAACGTTTTCGATTTTATTTTTAGTTGTAAATCGAATTCGGGCTTGAATAGAACGCGTCGCACAACGACAGTTCACGACCGTCAACCCATAACCTCGAATAGAAGTACTAGGAGATCCGACCGTCGGATTCTCCTGAAACTAAAACTGAAACCATTGGATTCTTATCAAAATGGTCTTTCAAATAATAATAAGAGATTTAAGAACCAATGGTTAGATTTTAAAATATATCCAAATTGGTTTTGGAAAAGGTTGCTGTGGACATAGTTCAGCGACCGATATTGGAAACCGATTGTAAGGCCTTAATAAAATTATTAAAAATATGAATAAATTATGTAAAATTATAATAAATGATTTGGAAAGATTTTGGATGAAATATTCCACGTTTGTAAAGATAAAAGATATTTTTATTTAAATAAGTTGTTTACTAACTTTTGTAAAGAACCAAAAGAAATTTCTATGCTTTTAATATAACCAGAGATTTAATTAATTCACCAATATATATAGATTGGATTGGATTGGATTTGATTGGAAATTATCTTCGAATATTCCGGTATTGGATTCCGTGATTATACAGATATCGCTGAGGAATTTGGAAGATATAGATAGCATTATTCTGAATGTGATATCTGTTGGTTTTAGAATTTGATATTGAGTACAAATCGATAGGATTTCTATTCAGAGCCTTCTATTTAATATCAAATTAGATTTTGGGTTTTTCGTAAATGATGTCTTCTATAACATTGTTCTTAAACCCAGTTAAGAATAGAATAAATCTTTTTATTAAGATTTAATAAAGTTTCCCAATTAATAAATATAATTGAAATTAAATTGAAGTTGATTTTGGGTTTATTGTGAACGATGTTTTAAAAAACATTAGTAATTTAATCCAATTAACAGTGAGGTTATGATTTGGAATTTATGAATCTTTTAATTAAGATTTAATGAAAATTTCCAAAGTAAAGTTTTCCAATTTAATATGTTAAATGGGAATTGAATTGGAATTCAATTTAGTAATAATCGAGATGAGCTTCTGGGAAGGAAGACCGTCACAATTTATGGAATTTAAAAGGCTTTGCCGTCATTCCACTTATAGTATTAGTTTCATACGGAAATTTATATCGATTATGATTGATCTAATTTCTGTGAAGGTTCCATTTTAATGGAAGTTGATTTTGGGTTTTTCATGAACTGTGTTTTAAACGACATTCGTTCTTTAACCCAGTTAGAGACAAGATTTATTTCCTAAAGTTAAATAATCATTAAATAATGATTTTGGAGATTTAAACTTAATTGGAGTTTTAATAAATCTTTAATTAGATTGAAATGTAAATAGGATATTTAAATTTACCAAACACGAGAAGTGTTCGGGAATGGAGTATGACCAGTTTTACTCCATGCGATAGTCAAACACTACAACAGAACTGCTATTTTATAGCGGCTTAAAGCCGCTATGGATAAGAACTATAGCGGTTTTATAACTGCTGTATATGAACATGTTATAAAAAACTGCTAAATATTTATAATGCTTTTTATGACGTTATTAAAGATTCTGTTTAATAGCGATGTCTTGTCGTTATGTTAATCTATTACGATAGCTCAGTTTGACCGCTATAAAACATCATAATCTCATTCGAAGCGAGCATAGTTATAACACAGTATTGCAGCTATAACATAAGTATTCAATAGCAGATATCCAACGCTATTAATTAAACGTGTTATAGTTTTACTAAACCCTTTGATAGCTCATTTTTGCCGCTATGCTACTCAATACAATAGCTCATTTTTACCGCTATTATACATTTAAATCTCAATAAATTTTAGATTATTCATAACGCAGTTTTACTGCTATAACATATATCTTTGATAGCTTCCATATGACGCTATTAAATTAACATGTTATAGTAAAAATATCCCTACAGCTCATACATTTTAATAATAATAATCAAAATGAATCTTCATAACAAATTAAAGATGAACACACAAAATATACTAATAGCAAATAAAGTATCAACTAACAAAAGAAATTCAATACATATGTTTTCAATTTCCATTGATGTCAACTTGAGTACACAAAATACAAAACATAGTTCATAGATGTTCAGTTAACATACAAAAGACACAGGACAAAACATCCCAATCCTGCTAGATAAAACAGCCCAAACCTGCTAGATAAAACACCCCAAACAACTTAGCACCTCCGTCTTACTTTCAGTGCCTCATCACCCTTTGTTGGCCTGTATACAACAAAAATGAATCATTGATGAGAAGCAAAATTTAAGAACTATGTGAATCACACACAACGCTTTCATAATGCATAATTGTAATCTCACATTTACAACAAAAAATTGCCAAATTAATATAAGAACTAAGTATTGCATACAAACTGGGTCTGTTATAATCTTGATAGTCTCTGAACTAAGCACTGTGCAATAATAGATACATACTTTTCTCTTTTAGTTCTGTCATATTCTCCATTTTTCAAAAGTTACATGCATATGGAACAATAAACAACCATAGATATCTGTTATTGCACATTTCTCACAAAATTACATACTTTTCTCTTTTAGTTCTGTCATACTATCCTGGAATGAGATATTGTTTCACTTTCATCCAACCAACGTTTATGTAGTTGAACACAGGCAAATGAACAACCATAGAAATTGTTTCACTTTCACCTAACCAAAGCTTATGTAATTAAACACAGGCAAACAAACAACCACACCTCAACCTTGTACATCTTGTTGGCAGCTGGAGTATCACAGGCAGAATACTTGCCCAGCGAACACAATAGAGAGATGACAAGTCAATTTCATCTCATATCCAAACTAAGGTCAATTTTTTATTTTAAGGTAAATTGATACTGCTTCTGCATTATCTTTTCATTTGGTCCAAGTGAAGATTGATATTATGTTTTTTTTGACTTTTTGTGCTATTTTATTGACTGATCAAAACAAAGCTGGTTCAACAAGTGAATTTAGATCACAGTTCAGATTTCTTGTTTATTTTGACAGTGATGCGTCCTGTGGTATATCAATCCTTCAGCAATAGTTACATTCATTTTTCAGCAATTAGCAAGTGTTTTACTTTTACCTAGCTACTATTTACATAATAGGCTAACATATCAAAGGCGAATGCTATATCGACCGATTTATTTGCGGTGAAAATCACCGCCTTTGGAAATAAGCGGTAGGAAACTCACGCAATTCACAGATGGAAATGCATCCAACGACTCTTATACGTGCTGTAAATTTTTACTTATTGATTTCCAGTTGCTTTAGCATTTTCGCATATCAAATTATAGCTCAAATATCTATGTCTTATTGAGAACTACAGTGTCACAAGCAGAACACTTTCCCAGCACACACAGTTGACAAATCAATTCGCAGATTATCTCCATGCCTTAAACTATGATATAAGCTCATTAATCACATTTTCCTATTTAACGTAGAATGATTTGCTACTTTCCATTTAGTTCAATCATTATGTTGTTTTATACGGGCTACTTTTCTTACATTTTATCAACTGATTACAAACATGTGGGTTCAAGGTGTGTGTTTTGGAATAGCTCCAACCACTTAAGATATTAAATTTCTTTGAAATAAATTTACCACTATGAAATTAATTTACCACTTCTTTGAAGGAAACATCTTTCCTACTTGCTCTTTATGTCATTAAGGATGCTATTTTGTTTGCTTCAAAATTCAAATCAACTACAATGATAGTAAAACTACCGAAAAAGAAAACAACAGTTCTGATTTGGAGAACACAATTAAGTTATTCCTCCAATCATTTGTTCTTCTTATTGGTAGGCATAGCATAACCGAAGATAATGAAATTACTCATAACAAGGAATATAAATTTTTAGATATTAGTTTGGTTTCCACTATACAACATGAATCTTAATACATGTTTTATCTATTGTAAATATTATTTATGTCAGAACAATATGTTACATTTTATTTTAAGTGAAGATTTAACAAAGGTAATTCTATTGAAAAGTGATTCGGAATTAGTTTTTATGTGCCTTCAGATGTTACACAGGTAATTTTCTTTGCTTTATACTAGATCATGTAAGCTTTATAAATTACTATCTCATGTCAGTTAACTGCAGTTGCGCCTGACAACAAAGATTATTATATAGGAAAGTGATAGTTGGTCTAATTATATTTTCATATTATAATAGTCTTTACTAGCTTATGCATTATAATACATATTATTTTATCAGCATAGCTACGGGTTGCAACATGCTAATATGATATCGTAACAAATTAGAGGTATCAGACAAACCATACTACTATATATGGACAAAAGCCATTTAAGGGAATAAACTTGCAAAATTTCTTATTTTCACCTAGAAATAATATTATCAAAATCACTTAATAATTAATAAATTTCTGAACTATTGTCATCTCATTTTCCTAATCTTTTCTGTATTTTAAACAATTTAATAAAAGTTATTCTTTCAATGTTTAACCATGACTTTTGTTTTAGCAATAAAAGAAAACAAATAAGCTAACATGTATCCTTCAAGTAGCACACATAGATCGTAAAACATCACAATAGAACTATTCGATTGTTTATTTGCTTTTTTAGGAAGACATAGTCAGGCCGATAACAAAAGAACTATTCAATTATTTAATTGCTTTATTCTCTGGGCTGATTTTGTTTATGCTTCTATAGCCCGTACTTATGTAGCTTATTTGATTTTATCATTAGTTAGACTCTTGATAATTTTTTGGCTTAACAATCAGGCGTGTTGATCGAAGTATATATTTTATTTTGTTAAGTAATTTAATCGGCGCTGTGTAGTCGCCCATTACACAACTGCTTTGCTAAAAAGAATATCGCTTTTGGTATTTACTGCTATAAACATGCAAAAGGAAAAATATTTAAACATACGTCGAACAAATCAAAACTCATCAAAATTAATATGAATATCACATGTTAATTGTAATCCTATTGCTACTGGTTTGTGTAGGAGCTGCTAGAATACAGAACGAACAATTTTTTTTTGTATGTTCAAATAACACATGCATATAAAAGTAAGCACGATTTGTTGTTTCACGTAAATATGTCCAAACTGCTACTAACCTAATTCATTCCATTATGACTGATTAACATAAAAATTAAATGGTAAAGACTTACCTAAAATACATTCCATTACGACGTACGCAGCAGGCCAAGCTATAACAAAAGAGAGGGCATCTTCCATGCACCATAATTCGGATGTCTGCCTCCATAACTCTACTGCTGGATACTACTTTCCCATTTCCCGATAAACTCAGTAACTTGCATTTATTGTTTGTTCTTGAATTTGCAGTCTGTAAGTTAAAAAAAGAGAAAAATGAAGTTGCTAATCCTTAAAAAAAGTACATTATCAAATTTTATTTTTAATTTGTATATATCTAGCATTAAATTAAATTAGAATTTTTATGATGAATCTTACTATATTACATGTCAAATTTAGCTCTCCAGAGTAGGCAGAAAATTAGAATAGACATGAATCATTCATCTAGTTTAGATGTATAAATAATCAGAATCAAAATCCCTCTTATTTCTATGTACTATTTTGCATTGATAATGGATTCCATATCTCCTACATGCCGTAGCCTTGTAATACAGAACAAACGTCACGATGACTATAACTGGGAAAAAAAACAGGGATGAAGCTAAATACCTCGAAAACCCTCAAGTCAGATAATGTAAATTGCATATTCCGCTGTGCCACAACAATAAAACAAACAATTGATCGTATAAACACCCCACGATTACAAATTGATACATACTACTTTTGTTGTTGAAGTTTATATTTTGTTTTGTTAATAACTATTCTTTTTAATATGTGTTTTTAGGTCACAGGTTAACAAAACCATCTCTTATGTAACATGTTTTTTTATGGCTCAACGTATGCTCAGTTCAGGGAACAAAAATAGAAGTTGATTTTGAGTTGTTCAATGCCAAATGCTCTAAACTGATTAACTCAATAACCTGTTAGAGAAACAATTTAACGAAGACATTTGTAGGATAGGTATCTTTATACTATTTGTAATGTAGAGGAGGTACTTCTACATAATCAAAATACACCGTATATTTGTATTTTCCAAATGTACTTCAATGCTAGAATCTTCTTTTCTTAATTAATTAGATCGTTGTAAGAACTGTAATTTACGTCATATGGAAAAGTTACATCTAAAAGATATTCAGTAAAATAACTTTGTAGAAAGACGTTTGACAGAACTTTGGAAAGTCGTTTCGTTCACGGAAACGAAATCCACTAATGGAAAAGTTATGCCCAGCTTACACCTTCTGAATGATTTTGGTTTCTTTTTTTAGCTGTAAATTATAACGTTTAAACTAATAACGTACACATAATTTTTTTGATAAAAGAACTAATATTGCTTGAATGCAGAGCGTACTCTACAACTACAAGTAAAGAATACAACTTGCACATCATAACAACACTAGCGAAAAATCTAGTTATAAAGATGAAGATGATGGAGCTTAACAGAAGTTTATTGGTATGTTTATGATAATATAAGTCTGATAATATTGCTTGAATGCATAAGTTTAGAATAACTTAACATAGCTTGAAATAATTCTAACAGTATGACTAAAAAAATATAAGACTGATGAAGTATTACTTGGTTCAATGTATAAACCCTTTTAAGAGTAGTATCTGCATGTTCCAATCCAAGGTATTGTCCCCAAGCTCCATACACATCTCTTCTCTAAATGATTATAAAAAGAAAAGAACAGAAAAATCAGCAGTAACTTACAGAAAATAGAAAATAGTAACCCTGTGAAACCATTGGAAAATGTAAATAAAATAACTAACCTGACATCGGCTTGAGATAGTATCCGAATCCTGAAGATATTCAGGATGACCGAGAGAAAGAAATGAAAACACCTCATCGAGAACCCAAAGCTTTTTCTGGACTCCTTTTTTGACCTCAGCTAATGTTTCCCCTTCATGGATAACCAAAAAGAAAGGTTCACGAAAATTATGCATTTGCACCTGGTTTTGGTTTGGATCTTTCATGAAGCGGTAGACATGAATTAACCGATCATGTGAACCAATATTTTTCTCTTCCTCCGGAATCTCCTCTCCACGCAGGGCCCATTATTGATTGTTTATGTTTTCAATCTTTTCAGTAGGCTGAAAAATCTTATATATCTTATGATAGAAAACCTCGAGTAATCTAAGCTCAGTTCGATTTTGTTGCCTAACATAGGTATCTGCCCATTATTATTAGCGCATAAGCTCAGAATATTCATGGTAAATTGCTCGACTTTGCAGTCAACAACTCCCTTTCTCCTGACGTGCAACAGCGGCTTCCTTAGCTTTTCTTTGCATCTGCAACATCAGTAGGTTGCATTGCAGTCTCAATTTCTTGATTTGCTCCTCACAACTTGTCTCCTACAGCAAAAATGCATATCGTAGTACTACATACAACAATTAATAGAAAGCAGATTAGCACCATTTATTATGTCATTTCAGCACCACTTTTCTTGCATTGGCCGTGTTGGAAAATTTTAATCTACACGGGTTTTTTTTATCTCACTTTCTTTTGTTGATCATCAGGATAATCATCTCACATCACATTGATGAAATAAGCTAATAACCTAATCCTATCAAAAATTTGTGGTTTTTTTTAAAATTTAATAATAACATGAGTGATTTCTTAATATGAGGACCACACTATCATAAAAATATGATTAAAAAACACATATAAAACCAACTGTTATTTTACTATTGAAAATTTTATCAAATTTGTTTCTATTCTATGAAAAGAAACTATAACATCACCTTTCTTGTTTGAAGTATTCTCAACACCTGATCTTGAAGTCGCCTTTGGTATCTTCTCAAATTTTCCATTGCTTCTGTTGCCTTAGATGACTTACTTTAAAAAACATAATCAAACCTCTATACATCAACCAATGATTGGAAATGGAAGACAACTGTAAGTGATCATCCAGTTTGCAGTATAAATAAATATGAGGTTTTTAGATCACAAATCTGTCTTGCTGATTTGAATAGATAAATTACATATATATGGAAACAAAAATTAACAGCATATGCATCGATTAAGACCATATTTTAATGGTTAACCATCTGACTATTACGGGAAAGTGTAAAATATGTTAAAAGATATTAATTTTTTTATATAGTACTGATTATACATTGCAGCATTCATCAAATTTACAGTAAAAGTAGAAATATTGATGTCTGGTTGTTGTTTGCTCTAGCAGTCAAATAGATGGGTAGTTGACATGAATATTCACGAGAAATTAACATTATAGTATATGCTATATATAGAAATTTGTATGCTAATAATAAATGACAACAAGAGTGTAGTATACCAGAAAAATTGATGTAATCCTCTATTAATATAAGTTATTATTTCTTTGGCTATTCTTTTTTGCTATGTCTAAAATACACTTATTGCTAAGTACTCGACTATTTATATTGACAATTAACACGATCATGTAAAGTGATAACATGCAAAAAATTATCTAAACTCTATGTATTTTATTCAGGTAAGCAAGACAAACAACCCTAACATTCCATTTTAACACTCAATCTATGTCAGGAATTCAATTGAGTGATAGAAATGTGTTTCCTAGCTTTCTCAGAGAAGGCCAAAATGAAGCCATAAAATCTTATATGAGGCAGTAACTTACAATTCAAGTCAAGTTGAGTTGGCACCAATACTTGATTTCACTATTAAGTTTAAGTTTATGTAGGTCTTATTAACTTGTTTAAGGATGTGACATGGAGAGAATTTAGTCACAGTATATATGATCAAAGCGCCATCGCCTGTACATAATATTACTGTGAATATACGTACAGCTATGCCTATTATCCATAAATTCATTTCATAATAACTCAGGAGAAAAGGATAAATATTTTTAAACAAAATTTGGTTCCTCGTATGGTATACAAATATGAGTTCACACAGCTACCATAATCAAATATTTCTAAGGATGGAGAGGCGGTGATTAAATGTATGAAGAGTCTTAAATTACAACACTTCAATCCCATAATTTTATTTCTATCCAATGTTTCTTTAAGTTGCGAAATGAATATTTCATTGTATAATATTATGTTTGTTTCCTTTGTAAACATATATGGGTTCTTACTCGGTTTATATTTATTAAAAGCATCCTTCAGAAAAATTGTAGAACCAAATTCATGATGAACACAAAAAAAATTTCCTGTTAAAAATAAGAAAAAGATGTGGACCACCATAATAAAAATTGCCTTTTAAAGCAAATATAACTTATAGAAACTATCACTGAATCTTACTAGTACTACAAGTGCAAGTTACTATAATCGAGCGTAGGAAAGCAATATATTCATTTGCAATAATAAGATGAAACAAAAATAAGAAAGATTAGGTTTAATACGAAAAATATTTATTTGTTCAACGTTTATGCTTGTCCAGTATAATGTGTTTGTAATATGGTTAAAAACAGGCCAAAATAACATCTAAAATAGAACTCATATAAACAAAAAGGATTAAAATTTGGAAGAGTTTAAGAGTGCTTGAGCCTGAAATCATAGTATGCCAATTTA
The DNA here is from genome assembly GCA_030737875.1 of Allium sativum. Lineage (NCBI taxonomy): Eukaryota > Viridiplantae > Streptophyta > Magnoliopsida > Asparagales > Amaryllidaceae > Allium > Allium sativum. The sequence continues at coordinate 972,728,992 of CM060909.1, read as the reverse complement.
ATGATATGAAAATATTGGTAGCGTGTGATTATTAAATTTTACATCTAATCAGTATAATTATCAAGGGAGAAAAATTGCAGCAAGATGACGATAAGATTATTACTTCATAAAATCTGGACAGTAGGACTCGATATCATTATGAAAAACATAAACAAACATACATACTACGCACCTCATTATGACTGTATTGTTGCAAACATGTTGAAGATCCGGAAGTGCAACTATATTATGCATTTTTGGCAATTATGGTACAGCAAAATAAACACGGAAGAAGGTTTGGTTATTAGATAACGGAAAAAAATTACTGAAAAAGCAAAAAACCAATAGGGAAGACACTACTTTAATCAAAGAAATGATTTCTTTTGCTATTTTTAGTACAAACACAGAAGGCTCCAATCCAGTGAGAAAATTGAACTGCTATATTTTAGGTGCAGGAAATTTTTTTCAGTGAGCATATTAACAGATGCAAAACTCAGAAGAGTAATAGAAATGTCTTATATGCGTTCATTTCACGGGAAAAAAACTTGATTCTCCAACATATTACATTCGTAATTTGACGAAAACAAAGGAAAGTTCACCTTTCATTCCACAAGCAGCGTGCAAGTGGAATAGCGATCTGCAACTTGAATTTACTGTTGTAGACATATGCTTCTTCATCGTCTAATATTGTGGATGGAGCCATGTTTTTATATATACCAAACTGACATGTTGGGCTGATTGTTTGCATTTACTTTTAGTCAATAGATATCGTTAAACTAAAAGGTAAAAAATCAAGGTTAAACTAATTGCATGTTTGGTTCAGTAAATTTGGATGAACCTAAGGTAATAAATAATGCACCATAAGTTGCGCCAAATGATTAGTTCCATAGATAGTATTGACCAAAGAGTCAGGAAAGTAGGAATATTGATATATTAGCTTAACGCCACCATCCTTTGCTGGTTCAACTTTGATACCCAGTTGATTTGATTGTCTACAACCTAAAAGAAATAACAAAATAATTTGCATTATTAATGTTACAAAATAAACTTATCCTGATACATTATTTTTTATGTGATTAAAAGTTGTTGTATATTATATTTCATATTAACTACTCGTTGATAACTACATAATGGTTTTCCAGATGCTTATGTAATTTTATAACAACTATTTAATTTGAAACATAATGAACAAACAGTGGAATATCATTTGAAATAGATCACTGAACAGAAATCAAAACACCGACAGTTACACAATTTGTTAAAAACAAAAACACTCCTTTTTAGGAGATATAAGCTGATCAAATTAGGAGATTCTATCGAGAAGTTAGTAACTGCTACTATGCAGAAATGGAAAATTATTCATTGCAAAGACTCCCAGACAAATCTTTGTAACGTTGCTTACTACCATGCCTTTCAGTGTCACAATTTATTTTGTACTAATGTGCTTGTAATAGTGAAAGTTACGTCTTGCAACTGTAAATGGATCCACAAATCCACCTCTTTGTGTAATAAGTGAAATATTTGTGTGCTGCTTTGATAACCAGATGTATATAAGTTTCATTGAAATAGTAAAACTCCAATCATATACCAACTATTATAAGAGATTTGGTAATTACATGTTTTAAAATACTTTACTTCTCGGCGACACTAAATCAATCTACTGTCGAATATTTCTGTAAAACTATTAATAATAGTATATTGCTATATTTTAGCCACTTAGACTTAACAATGCATACATTTGTGTCAATTGTCAAACTCTTCCAAACACAAGAAAGTATAAAATAAATATGACTTATTATGATTTGATGACGATGTTCTTGTATAGATTGACGTAATCATTGTAAGGCTGTTAAAATAGGTGGACTATGAAAGTATAAAATAATCACAATACTTATTCCGAACTAACAATTAAAATCTTGTAAGACTGTTAATTCATGTCAAATAGATGAATTATACGCTATTTTATTTGACCCCAGTATTTGCACATGTTCAATAATAAGAACTTCACATTAATTCTACCCATGTATTTATATCCAATTTCTATAAGCATGAAGTTTAGAAGTAAAAATTTAAACGAACATGTCCACAGTTGTGTCTCTTTTGCAAGTGTAGCGCAATGAAAAAGAATGCCTAGGTCTGGCAACAGACTCAGTTTCGAGTCTAGTCACGCACAAACTTCTCGCAAAAAGTAGTTCCAAAATTTATTGTACCTCGGTCTGAATCTTATAAATCTGAAGGTGCATGTGTGACTGAGTGGCAGACTAGATTATTTTCTTTAAGATGTTTAGTCATGGGGGACATAATCATCGGGAATAATAGTTGAGAGACATAATATTCAGAGTACAGGACATTAATCTGAAGCTACATTAATCCTCAAAATTCAACAAGTCATGGGGGTCATAATAGTTGAGAGAACAATTCAGAGTACAGTTTAAACTCCACTCGTTTCTCAGTCACATCTCACTTATACGAACAGGGGAAAAAAACACTGACATCACAAAATGAAACTTTGACTGAGTGAAATCAGAATGGGGGAAAATACATTTGGCAAAAATCTAAGTAAAAAAGGCTAAACCTTTCCCAATCAAGATCAAACGACATACAACCAGTTTTACCAGATTACTGGAATGTTGTATCGTGACACACTAATCGCAATAGATAGGAAACAACAAAACCCTAAAAACAGCGAGCTTAAATCGTAAATCCATATTCCATTTACGCAGTTTACCCTAATCTACAAATCCATACTCGTAAATCTATAATCGATTCAAATCTACAACATTTAAAATCACTAACAACTTTACAAAAGAATCAGGTTCGCATACCGAATCCAAATCGAAGATTATCCAAAACGCGCCGCCCTAGCTTCAACAGATCGGCGGTTTTGGGGGGAGAGAGACGTTAAACGGTTAAGGAGATTGGAGATGGATCGGTGGTTTTGGGCAAATCCGGCAGATCGGTGGGTTTTTTGTGAGGCGTTGTTTTGGAGGAAGCAGAATGTTTTAGGAGGGAGAGAAGGAAAAATTCGTGAAGACGGAGGGAAACGGTGAATAGAAGCGTTACACTGATAAAAGTAAAACAAAATCAAGCATGGAAAAAGGAATTAAGTGTAATTAATAACAGTTCAAAAAATTATGTTATTAAAAAGCATTATTAATATCATATTTTGTTGTAGTGAAATCTTTGATTAGATTTGAAACATGAAATGGTAAACACAATGGGTGTTAGATATGGAGAACTACCAGTTTTGCTCCATGGGATGAATAGGTTGGGATTGGGATAATAAAATGGATGATTACTTTTATAAGGCGATAATCCCGACTAGTTTTATAAATTTTAAATTGGTTTGTATTGTGAAAAGATATTACAAAATATTTTGAAATTATTTCCAAGGAGTGGATTAAACAATAAGTTTAAATGAGATAATATTTGATAAGATTAATGGGAACCTTTACCAAAGATAAGAATATTTGAATAAAAAATATCTGGATTGGAATGAGGCATATAATGTGTTTTTATATCACTAGATTATAAGATAGGTAAGTTATTCGGAGAGACCGGGTTTAACCCATTCTGAATAACTAATCGGACGATTAAAATTCAAGATTTGAAGTTGGTGGTTGACGACTGGAGATCTTCACATCATTAGGATGATTACTGATGTCTTGATTGTGGTGTACACCTAGGACAAGGTAATAAGTGGTGGTCATCTAGGCTTACTTGGAGATCGACCGGATATGCGAGATCCTCTCTCCTGTATTGGACATATAGGACGAGGAATAAGGTGCCTCTGGTTTCGTTCAGACCCAGAATGGACTTGTAAATGGATTGTATGTCTGATATTGTATTTTATGCTGTATAAATTAATCTCTACGATATATATATATATATATATATATATATATATATCGGTTTGGTGGCGGAGAATTTATTCTCCTTACTTAATACCCTTCTCTGAGATGTACGAGCTCAGATGTTGTATATCGGTAGACATCAGTTGTATGGTATAAATTGACAATGTGGCATGCTGAGATGCATGGATCAAAGCTTTTGTTGAAAAGTAGGGCTTTATGGTTGATGATCAAAGCATAGCTTTAATATAGCACAGCTTTGTGTAGCGTTAATTCGCGAGCTTCACACCCCGGTATGAATCAAAAAGGGGATGAAGGACATCAGAGAAATGGACATACGTTGCATTCTTGCTATGAGTGATGTCATGGTATGGAGCGTAAACATTTTACTTATGTGGATGTTGGATGACGGAAAGTGAGGTACCTCAGTTTTGGCTATTCAAGGCCCTTGATGGTCGACATACTGACCAAGATGGTCGACGTACTGACCAGGTTTTTAGGTCCGACAAGACCGGGGAACATATTGTTTATGGAGTAATCCTAACCAGTGTCGGCTAGCTGGCTATACCGCTTCTAAGGGTCGATGCGTTCTGTCCCTGAGGCACGGGCTAGACTGTATCGAATTTGGAAAGGTAGATCCCTTGTCTTGGTTCATAGATGGAATCTAATTTCCAATACACGATTATATGGTTTTAGTTGTAAACCTATATGGCAACATAATATATGGTACCTATGTCATCTATGATTTATACATTTATATTTGAAGTTGATTTCTTCACTATGCACAAATAATAATCAAAGATAAAATTTCGCGTATCAAGCATATTTGGCCATTATAAGGTAAAACTCTATCTTCTGGTTTGTGTTTCATTATGTGATGGGACATGAGTCTTATAATGGCTTCATTTTTCCTTTTAGCATTGTGTTGTTTGTTTTATGATATTCTTGGAGGAAAAGTCATTCCGTGTCACATGGCATGGTACTTTGATTTACCCGACATTAAAATAAAGTTAATAACTATTTTAGCCCTCACACCAGTGCCATGACTAACTCGGAGTTTATTGTTTCCTCTCCCTCTTCCAAACTCTGGGTGCCCATATTTTCCACACAGGCAGCTAGTAGTTTTAATTTCATAGATATTTCTTTTCATAGGATCCTGGATTACGGCTGGAACTATACTATGAATTCTTTGTATCTGTGTATTTCCTTCAACTGTGGTAGTTGAAGTTTTCCGTTGCACATTATTTATGCATTATATTTCTACTGCTTTGTAATTTATTAATCTTTGATATTTTTCCCTGTATATTATTTATTTTTACGATATCTTGTACTCTGATATAAATTGTAGTAATAACAATAAAATGTTCTCCTGTTTGTGTTCTGATGCATCGTGTTTTCAAAGAAATCCATCTTCTTGTTCGGTTCAGGCCGACCGGGAAGTTTAGGTCGTCACACAACTTATCTATATTATTACCGTATTCAATGCATCAAAATTTTCAATATATGGGGAATTCCGAAATTAGTTAATCGATTTTATATATTTTTAATTTAATATTAATTTCAATATAAGTAACTTACCGGACACAAGTTATCATCTTATATAGTTATTGCAATTCATCGTATAACAAATCAAGTAAAGTTTATATCTTAACACTTCAAGAAATAAATCATTAAATTCTATATTTAACCCATTATGGTTCAAAATCACGTTAACTTTAACATTATATTTCAAATATAGAATTAATTTATTCATTTCATTGTATTAATTCAACATTCATTACAATTCTGTTATTTCCATTTGTTTGCTACATTACATTAAATGTCAACAACAATTTAGCCCATCGTAAGAGGAAGTATAAAATTTGTTGTCCTGCGAAGATGAATGTTCCATTTTAATCTATGTATTCTTTCATTGAAATTTGTAATAAGACAATGTGCATGACAATTCTAACATTTACAACAATCAATGATATCAATATATTATAGAACTATATATATATATATATGAAAACATAAGTAAAAATATATATCATTAAATCATACCAAAAAACAAAGATCATATTAAATTGGATATTCCCATTTGCAAATACAAATTAAATTGAGCAATTAAATTTAAAAATAATCAATTCATTTTGAGTCTTAATAACTTGCTATAAATTCCCAATTACATTTCTTAAGCTAACCTTTATTTCATTATTTAGTAATACAAACCGAATCATAGTTAAATCTTCAATCAATGCAAGTTATATTTATTATAATAAGTTGAATTTCATTCTTTAAACAATTTTATAGAGTTCGCCTCATAAATTTTCATAATTGAATCATTAAAATTTTATATTCCAACCATAATTAAAATTAAAACTTACTAAATTTAAAATTTAAAATGGTCGAAAATTTTGGGTTGTTACAATCTCGCACATTCAAACGTTTTCATCCTCGAAAAGGAGTAGTAAGGAAATTGTCAATTTATATATTTAATCATACAATTTTTTATTTAACCTAGAAAAAAAATTACCTATACAGAAGTTTAATATAGGTTTGAAAACTCAAAGTTTCACAAAATTTTCTAAGTCATAAATTTACGAAAAATTTCGACAGAATCTCCTTTGTACGATTGGGTCCGGAAAACAACAATATAAATATAATTAAAAATATACATTTCCTCCCAGTGATGAGACATCCCAAAATTGGGGAAACAATATATAACACTTAGAATGCATATATAACTCAGTATATGTACCTTGCATTTGCGTTATTAGCTATTTTGCATATTTTAAGAAAGCAAAAGCAACATTTTATGCGCAATCAACTCCAGAAGAAAGCATATGTCATCCGTACCTACTAAAATACCCAACAACCAAATAAGAATACATGTATATATATAGTAAACCATATATATATGTATATATTAAAATCATATATGACTTAACAAATACAACTAACAAGCGTCCAACTAGTATTCATCCAAAATTTTAACGATGGCTTAAGTTCATACTTTCTAATATCAACATTTAATCTATTATACTACCATTTCTTACCAATAAACAATTGATTAACATTTATTGGTAGCATTCACTTTATTGCACATTAATTGTTTTCATTCTCTTCCAATTTGATTCATTTTAATTTATTAGGTTTGTATACATTTATTTTCCCTACAATGAATTGATATTCAATTAATGTATATTACCTTATATCCAACTGACTCATTTACAATCATCGATGTTCACTATATTTGTTTCACTTCACAAATTAGATTCATTTCCATATTACATCAACTCCATTTCATTCGACTTATTTTACTAATTCGGTCCTTTCCAAATTTATTTATTCATTTTCATTAATCTCCAGAAGTTAAATAAATCTAATAATCCATACACTAGTTTAATTTATTAACTTTTTAGTTGAATTTAATTCGACAACATAACTAAATATAACGTTTGTTATCAGAATTTATATTTTATTTATAAACAATGAAATCAATGTTACCTTTCATTATTCATACTTATACTTGTATATTGTTCAGTTGATTATTCATATAACATTTCAACTTCTTATATATTTTGGTAAGTTATATAAGTTATGGAAGAGGTTTAATATTATACAAATTCAATATTATCCAATTTGCTTCAATTTTACCATTTCACATTTACTTTATTTCATATTTGTGACACCTCACGTTCGTTAATGTCACTCGTTAAGAGAATGCATTAAGTTTTGTGAAGCGTTATAGGTAAACAGAAACAGAAATATTACATGATAGATATAAAATAGCAGTGGAATTTTAAATTTTATTAATAACAAGGCATCGTAGTTCAAAATATGGTTACATCATATGTCTGAAATGCATGAAACCCAGCGCATCATTAAAACTTCTGTCTTGTACTTAAAACATCAGAGTACAATAATAATGAAAAGAGCATAATTCCCTAAAAACTTAGCCATAGTAGATAGACAAGAAATCGAGCAATACATCTAAGCAGCTCCAAGCAAAGCTAAGAAGAATCCTGATCAAGCTTGAGTATTCCCACCCTGAGAACCTGGGGGAAAATGAAGAGAAAGAAGAGGAAACAAAATAGGTCAGACGTAAAGTCTGGCAAGTCCAGTTACTTTTAGCATATAAATAAGTAAAAGCATCATGAAAGGCATATAAAGTGGATATGAGAGATAACATCATAAAAGGCAGGTATGAGAAGGTAAATAGGATAAACTGAACAGAACAGGCATTGCGCTTCTCTACTACTATATACCTCTGCACCAATACTAGTATCATATGAACAAGATGATCCCAACTAGAATAGAATGGTAGACTTAGGTGTACTCTAGTAACAGGTTTTACCCCCAACAAGAACAACAGGTAGCCCAATAGGAACAACAGGTATTACACCTAACAAGAATAACAGGCTTCCCAACAAGCAAGACTAAATGTACCCTAATTACTACCACAATCGATCGGCTCTCTACTCCGTAGATACCCAGTGATGGCCCAACAGTAGGATGTATCACTTCCTAAAGTGGAAACCCTTCGTTTTTAGGATGTGCACAACCATATCTACAGGTGGCACGATGTCTTAACTTCCTCTGCCGGACCCATGTACGCACATGACTCGGTCGATATGCGCCGCCCACACCGTCCCCTGCGTTTGGATAAGGCTGTCAACAGATGCCTTCGGATACAGATAGTGCCATATCCGTATCCGAAATTATTTTCGGATATCGGATATCCGTATCCATTTAATTTTCGGATATCCGATATTAGTATTTGCTTAATTTTCGGATATGGACAGATATCAGAATTTTATCCGCTCTGCCTGTAGTTAATAAATTTTAGAACATAAATAAAAAAAATTGGATCAACTTAAAATAATTTTTGTATTAATGTTTATAGAAAACAAGGAAATAAAGAACTATAGTGAGGAAACATTGTTTTATACTAATGTCCATAAGCATATCCAAAAATATTCCAAAATTAAACACTAAAACTACCATTTTTCACTAAAAATGGACAAAGAATTATATCATAGTAACATCCAACAGTTACAACATAATTATTAACTCTATTTTTCTGTTTTGAGTTGTATATATTACATCAATCAGTCGGACAGATATTTTTTGGATACGGATATCACTATAACGATATCCTTATCCAAAAAGCTTTTCGGATATCGAATATCCGTATCCGCTTTTCGGGTAATGCCGGATAACGGATATTTCAGATACGGATTCTGGCGGATATCGAATATTTCGGGTATCCGTTGACAGCCCTACGTTTGGATCTCTTACAATAAGCCCAGTAAGCGTGCCCCGACTCCGACCTAGTTCGGAGCACTCGTTTTATACCTATATATGGGTTACTGACTGAAACGGGTCCCACACACAAGATGGTACAAGCTTCCCCCTATGCTTGTATCCCCACTACTAGGTTTTCCATAGGTTATGCCCTACCAGAGTTAAGAGACAACATAACCCCATAGGTTAAGTTTGTGGGCCTATATATAAATATTACCCACCAACCCAAGGTTTACTTAAACTACCCATGTTTCAACCAAGTTTACTTAACCCCTACTCAAGTTTAACATGTTCATACAATCCCTATGGATTGAACCAGTTTAAGTATTTCAATTCATTACCATATTCATTTGTGGTTATAATGTACTAGACCTCCCACATTAAGTCTACCACTTGTGGATGTTGGATATGCCGGTCGGTTCTGGGCAGACTTCTTCCACAAGTCGGACTTAATCTCATGTCTTAGCACATCTCGTGTTTATGCACTTAGACCCCTCACATTAGATTCACCACTTGTGGTCGCTGGATATGCCGGTCGGTTGCGGGCAGACTTCCACCGCAATTGTAATCTAACCTCGTTTCTAAGCGCGGTTAAAGTTTCTAATTAATGTAATTCTAGGCATTTCCATTATTAACCAATTATTCCTATGTCATTATAGGTTTTCATGCCCCTTTTCAAAGTCATGTTCATAAAGAATCATATGCCCCAAATTAAGGTTTTTAATCACTATTTGATTTATGCCCCAAATTCATATTCATATATTTCATTCAAGTTATGTCCAACTTTCCAATTACAAGTTATGCCCCAATTTTAATGTTTTCCCCTCGTTCCTAATTTAACGCGTTCGCATATTTCAGTGGCATGCCTAGGCTCGAAGGTGCCTGATTATATAAAAATAAAAAGGGAAAAAAATAGAGGGAAGAGGATAGAAATGATCATACTAACAAGGTGGACATATAATGGCAGAAATAGGCATAAACATATAGTGGTATAATGACACAGTAGGCATATAGGAACAAATCTGATGAACATGTGATAATAGAACTAATTCTAACATAATAGGGACATCATTAGCAGGCATGATAAGATCTAAACAATGAATTAGATGACCAACTAATAACAGATCTGATTTAGCCACAAACATAATAGGAACAAGCATGATGTGATCTAAACAATGAATTAGATCTACAAACAATGACAGATCTGACATGAAAAATATGTATAGGTTTAGATCTAGTTCATAGTCATGTCAGAATAACTTAGGTAAACAGGTTATAGCAGATCTGTTATGATTCAAATGGTCATAGGCATATATCCAAGTTATAGTCATGTCAAGATTTACTTTTTAAATATTTAGATCTAAAATTAATATAGACTCACAGTGGATGGATCTAAGAAAATAGAGAGGAGTAATTATAGATGTTGAATCATAGATCTCTACACTTGAATGACTTGTTTGTTAAAGAAAAAAAAAAGGTTATTCTCAATCTAGGCAGAGGCAGCATCTAGTTCTCCACTGTTTTAGAATGAATAAAACACTGAGTTTAGGGACTTATTTATAGCCTAGGGTTCCCGAATCTGGTCAGAAAACAAGTCCACATACACAGAAATGATCCTGGTTCGGATCTAGGGGGTGTCAACACCCCCTTTATTGTGTCGACCCATTGGTCGACCCCCTTAGGTTGTGTCGGCCCCCAACGGGTCCGATTCCCCCTAGATCCCCCGCTTCGAATTTGAACTGATTTTTGAATTTCTGGACTTATTATATATATATATAACTAGATTATATGTATACAAACTTCGAGCCTTAATATCTTCTTCATACGGTAACCGTTTTACGCAAACCAAGTGCCTATTTTGACCAGAATTCTGAGACGAACGGAATGGCGCAGTCTGTTTCCCTTAATTCTTAAAATATATTCAATTATTCTTTAATTTAACATCTTTAGTATTTTTAGAATTACAAGGTGTCACATTCTCCCCTACTCAAAGGATTTCGTCCCCAAAATCTCTAAGTTAAGAAGAATGTATATCCTAACATCCATTGCCCATTTATTCATCCACCAATCATAGGCATCCGTTGTCCTTAAAGGCTTCTAATGCTTATATGAACATATGCAACGGTGTGTATATGTCCCAATACTAATGCGAAGATCAGGCAATCTACTGATTTAGTCGACCTCCATAATGTAATGTATGTTAGTGCCATGAAACCAACATGTATGCAAATAATCTCATTATAACATGTAAGCTTTATATGTGTGCACAATCATTCATTCAAATGCAACATCCATATGGTGATACACCCATTTTCATCCATGAAAAGAAGAAAAATGCACACGTCCATATGCAGTATGAAAGTGATTGAGTCGATCTAGTGCCTTATGTGTGTGTATATGCATCCACGAGCAACCACTTGCATTTGCTTGCATCCATCAAACATAACATGTCTCAAACACATGTTTACATCCATGGGATTTCTACCTAAAGGTCGAAGACTCATCGACATAATATACTTAAATGATAGAAACAAGCATGAATAAAAGCTTTGGAAAAGAAGTTAAGAACATACCCTCGAAAAGAAAAGGGTACGAAGCGCGAATCTTGTCTTCAGTCTCCCAAGTTGCATCTTCTTGGTTATCTTCCCAATGAAGTTTAATCAACTTTACTTCTCTGTTATGTAGCTTCTTAACTTTTGATCCAAGAATACGGGTAGGAACTCTTCGAACTATCGCCTCCCGTTCCACTTCTACTTCCTCAAGCATACTTGGCTCAACTACTTCTGGGGTGTCATGCAAGCACTTCCATAAATGAGAAAGGTGGAAAACATTACGAATGTCGGATAGTCTCTCTGGTAGCTTTACTTTATAGGTCGTTGACCGATTCTTTCTGTTATGGGAAATGGCCCTACAAATCTTGGTGCCAATTTCCCTACAGATCCAAAGCGAACCACGTTCCTTTATGGTGATATTTTAATGAAAACCATGTCTCCCACCTCAAACTCAATATCGGCCCTTCTCCTATCTACATAGGATTTCTGCCTATCCTAAGCGGTCTTCATTCGTCGTCTAATAAGATCAATCTTTTAGGAAGTTTCTCTAACCATATCCGATCCAAGTAGAAGTCTTTATGTAGATTCCCACCAACAAGTTGGTGACCTACAGAGTCACCCATACAATGCTTCAAAGGGTGCCATGCCAATACTAGCTTGATAAATGTTGTTGTAGGCGAACTCTACTAAAGGAAGGTACTCTTCCCAAGTCTCTCTGAAGTCTAGGATACACAGTCTTAAAAGATCTTCAAGAACTCTGTTCACCCTTTTCGTCTGTCCATCGGTCTGAAGGTGATAAGCGGTGCTCAAACACAACTGTGTACCTAATGCTTCTTGCAAGCTCTTCTAAAATTCACTAGTGAAAATGGGGTCACGATCACTTACGATATTGGAAGATACTCCATGAAGACGGACTATCTCACGAACATAAACGGCTGCCAACCATGCTGCCGTCCTCTTACTCTTAACCGGAATGAAATGAGCGTTTTTAGTAAGTCTATATACTACAACCCAAATACTGGTATTTCCCTTCCTTGATCTAGGCAAACCATTAGTGAAATCCATAGAGACACTCTCCCATTTCCACTGTGGAACCTCCTAAGGATGAATTAAACCACCAGGCTTCTTTTGCTAAGCTTTGACTTGCTGGAAAATCAGACATTGAGAAACAAACTCCGCCACATCTTTCTTCATCCCAGCCCAAAAGAAAACCCTCTTCATATCTATGTACATCTTATCACTGCCTGGATGAATAGTCATCTTAGAATGATGGGCTTCTTCTAGGATTGTCTTTAACAAACTCCCAACTTGGGGAACACAAAGCCTTTCATCTCGTCGCAACCACCCTCTATCATATAAGGAATATCTACTAAAGTGACTAGAAGTCTCCCCTTTACTGAGCCTATCCAAGATGTCTGAAATATGTGGATCCCCTCGCTGCGAAGCTCCTATTTGATCCATAAGAGTAGGTCGCACCTCCAATGATGCTAATAAGCTAGGCAAAAACTCGGTGGAGGGTCTAAAGTCAAAAATCGATATGAACTCCAAGCTTTTCCTCTCCACAAACAGAGGACTTAAGGTCGTCCTCTGCCCACTCAGTGCATCTTCCACCACATTAACCTTGCCAGGGGTATAAGCAATCTCGAAGTCATAAGTTGCTAGGAACTCTATCCACCTTTGTTGCCTTAAATTAAGATCCTTCTGCGAGAACAAGTACTTGAGAGACTTATGATCGGTGTACAACTCAAACTTCTCTCCAAGCAAATAATGACGCCACGTATTAAGCGTGAATACTATGGAAGCTAATTCCAAGTCGTGGGTAGGATAGTTCTTCTCATGGACTCTGAGCTGTCTGCCTCCATAACATACTACCCTTCCCTCTTACATTAGGACTGCACCAAGCCCTGTACCACACGCATCGGTGTATACTGTGAACACTTTGTTCCCATCCGGCAAAGTCAAGACTGGGGCTATTGTCAGAGCCCTCTTCAATCATTGGAAAACAATAACACAATCTATATCCCAAGCAAATGTTAGATTCTTCTTTGTCAGGCTGGTGAGTGAGGCTGATATCTTTGCGAAGTCCTTTTTGAACTTCCTATAATAGCCTGCCAATCCAAGAAAGCTCCTCACCTCCATTGCATTTTCTGGCATTTGCTAATCCTGAACTGCAACTACCTTCGCGGGATCTACCCCATCTTTAGAAACCACATGCCCTAGGAATCTCACCTCTTTCCTCCAAAAATGACATTTAGAGAACTTTACCTTAAGTTGGTGCATACAGAGAGTCATCAAAACTTCTCTCAAATGTTGGGCATGCTTTTCCTCACTCTTCGAGAAAATTAAGATGTCATCAAAAAAGACCACAACAAACTTGTTCAGAAACTCCCGAAACACTCTACTCATCAGATCCACAAAATATGCGGATGCATTAGTCAATCCAAAAGGCATGACTAACCACTCAAAGAAACCATCTAGAGTTCTGAAAGCAGTCGTATCTATATTGTCATCAACCACCCTCAACTGATGAAACCCCATCGCCAAGTCTAACTGAGAGAAAACAGAGGCACCAACAAGCTGGTCAAACAGATCATTTATCCTCGGGAGTGGGTGCCTATTCTTTTTAGTGAGTTTATTCCAACTCCCTATAATCCACACATAAGCGAAGCGAACCATCTGCCTTAGTTGTGAATACCACCGGAGCACCCCATTCAGATTTGCTTCGCCTAGTAAATCCTTTTTCAAGTAGCTCCCTTACTTGCTTGCTCAACTCCCTCCTTTCCCTTGGAGCCATGTGGCGCACAGGCAATGCAACTGGCTTTGCATTTTCCTCCAAGTATATACGAAAATCAATCTCGCGCCTCAGAGGTAAACCCCGGATCTCCTCAAAAACATCAAAATACTCACGGACTACTGGTGTAGATCGTAGATCATCGATGGATGAATCAAGTGAATTTAGGAAACTAAGCATGACAGACCCCTTAGGGTCACAAGAAATATCGAGGGTCCTCCCATGGCAAATCAAAAGTTTAACGACCCTCCTCTCACAATCCAGAATGGCACCATACCTGGCTAGCCAATCCATCCGTAGAATCAAACCATAGCCCATAAAACCGAGAACATATGCATCGCACTCAAACTCGACGCCTAACATAGATATTCTCAAACCCCGACAAATCATGGACAAATGAGCCGTACCACAAATGGGGTTTGAGACAACAACGGGATTCACTACCATACTAGTATTGAGGTGCAGAGACTCATCCACAAAATCAGATATAAATGAATGTGAAGCGCCAGAATCAAAAAGTGTTCTAATAGGATGATTGGAAAGAGAAATCAAACCTTCCACAAAAACTTTCCTACCTTTATCGGGAGCACTGGTCAAGAGAGCATGCACCTGCCCTCCAGAAGGTCCTGCCCTTTGACCATGTCCTTGCTTCTTCGTGAACTCCTTAGAAAAGTTTCTAACCTCTCTACAGCTGAAACAAGCATTCTTCTTTCTTTTGTAGTCCTTGACTAAATGACCCTCACGTCCACAGTTATGACACTTCCTCTTATCCCTAGCCTTGCTATCCTTTCTGCCCTTCTTTTGTTGTTGCTGCTGTTGTCCTTTCCTAGGCCATACCTTTTGTTTTGCTTCTCCTCAACTTTAACTTCTTCCTTTTCAGCTTTATCTTCCTCATGCATCAATGCCATATCAACGAGCCTTTCAAAAGTTGCTCCCATTGAAATATGAGGCATAGCTAACCCATGGAGGGGTTCATTCAGTCCTTTTGCAAAACGCAAAGCTTTCTTATGCGGGGTATCCACTAACTCCAACACAAACCTTGCTAGTTGTTTGAACTTGTTAACATACTCTATGACAGTCATGCCTCCTTGCTTAAGTGCCAGAAACCTTTCCATTTGCATGCTTTGCTCGGCTTGAGAAAGAAACTTCATTTCGAATCTCTGTCAGAAATCATTCCAAGTCTTCAACGGACGCCCTGCTTGCGTCACTTCCCACCAGAACAAAGCCTCGTCTTTCAGCAGCCAAACGGCCAATTAAATCTTCCTACAATCGTCTACTTTGAAAATTTCAAACAAATCATCTGTTTCTTTAAGCCAATTCCTTGTCCCTACGAAAGTCTCAGTTCCATTGAATGGCTTTCCTCCCATAGCATGGAAGTCTTTACATATCTTAGAGAAATTATCAGCATGCGGAGGAGGAGAGGAGGAACAACGGGTGCAGTTGGAGGAGGAACGTTTGCTTGGCCACCGGCGGGCGCCGTGGCCTCTAGATACCTACGGAACCAGCCTTGTATCGTGACGCTCTCAGGAATATTAGGTTGCCCAGACATGCTGAAAGAAAAAGGGAAAAGGATTCAAACATAGAATCGAAAGATATTACATATGGTTTTGGGGAATATGTTTTTCAAAACAGACTTCTCTTTTGAAAATGCTTTCCTTTAAAAACTTTTTGAAAACAATTTTCAAAACCTTTTATCCAATCTGGTAACCATCAGCTCTGATACCAAGTGTGACACCCCACGTCTGTTAATGTCACTCATTAAGAGAATGCATTAAGTTTTGTGAAGCGTTATAGGTAAACAAAATCATAAACATTACAAGACAGATATAAAATAGCAGCGGAATTTCAAATTTTATTAATCATAAAGCATCGTAGTTCAAAATATGGTTACACCATATGTTTGAAATGCAAAAAATCCAGTACATCATTAAAACTTTTATCTTGTACTTAAAAAATCAGAGTACAATAATAATGAAAATAGCATAATTCCCCCAAAACTTAGCCATAATAGATAGACAAGAAATCGAGCAATACAACAGGTAGCCCAACAGGAATAACATGTATTACACCCAACAAGAATAGCAGGCTTCCCAACAAGCAAGACTAGATGTACCCTAATTACTACCCCAATCGATCGGCTCCCTACTCCGTAGATACCTTATGTTGGCCCCACAGTAGGATGTATCACTTCCTAAAGTGGCGACCTTTCGTTTCAAGGATGTGCACAACCATATCTACAGGTGTCACGGCATCTTAACTTCCTCTGCCGGACCCATGCACCCACATGACTCCGTCGGTATGCGCCGCCCACACCATCCCCCATGTTAGGATCTTTTACAATCAGCCCAGTAAGTGTGCCCCGACTCCGACTAGTTCAGAGTACTCGTTTGATACCTATATATGGGTTATGACTGAAACGGGTCCCACACACAAGATGGTACAAGCTTCCCCTTATGCTTATATCCCCACTACTAGGGTTTCCATAGGTTATGCCCTACTAGAGTTAAGAGACCGCATAACCCCACAAGTTAAGTTTGTGGGCCTATATATAAATATTACCCACCAACCCAAGATGTACTTAACCCATCCCTGTTTCAACCAAGTTTACTTAACCCCTGCTCAAGTTTAACATGTTCATACAGTACCTATGGATTCAACTAGGTTACGTATTTCAATTCATTACCAAATTCATTTATGGTTATAATATGCTAGACCTCCCACGTTAAGCCTGCTACTTGTGGATGCTGGATATGTCGATCGGTTCCGGGCAGACTTCTTCCACAAGTCGGACTTAACCTCGTGTCTTAGCACGTCTCGTGTTTATGCACTTAGACCCCTTACATTAGATTCACCACTTGTGGTCGCTGGATATGTCGGTTGGTTGCGGGCAGACTTCCACCATAATTGTAATCTAACCTCATTTCTAAGCGTTACAGTTTCTAATTACTGTAACTCTAGGCATTTCCATTATTAACCAATTATTCCTATGTCATTGTAGGTTTTCATGCCCCTTTTCCAATTCGTGTTCATAATGAACTGTATGCCCCAATTTAAGGTCTTTAATCACCATTTGATTTATGCCCCACATTCATATTCATATATTTCATTCAAGTTATGCCCAAATTTCCAATTACAAGTTATGCCCCAATTTTAATGTTTTCCCCTCGTTCCCAATTTAACGCGTTCGCATACATCAGCAGCATGCCTAGGCTCGAAGGTAGCCTGGCTATATAAAAATAAAAAGAGAAAAGATAGAGGGAAGAGGATAGAAATGATCATACTAACAAGGTGGACACATAATGGCAAAAATAAGCATAAACATATAGTGGCATAATGAAAAGTGGCATATAGGAACAGATCTGATGAACATGTGATAATAGAACTGATTCTAACATAATAGGGACATCATAAGCAGACATGATAAGATCTAAACAACGAATTAGATGACCAACTAATAACAAATCTGATTTAGCTACAAACATAATAAGAACAAGCATGGTGTGATCTAAACAATGAATTAGATCTACAAACAATGGCAGATCTGACATGATAAATATGTATAGGTTTAGATCTAGTTCATGGTCATGTCAGAATAACTTAGATAAACAGGTTATAGCAGATCTGATATGATTCAAATAGTAACAGGCATAGACCCAAGTTATAGTCATGTCAAGATTTAATTTTTAAATATTTAAATCTAAAATTAACATAGACTCACAGTGAATGGATCTAAGAAAATAAAGAGGAGTAATTGCAGATGTTGAATAACAGATCTCTACATTTGAATGACTTGTTTATTGAAGAAGAAAAGGTTATTCTCAATCTAGGCAGAGGCAACATCTAGTTCTTCATTGTTTTAGAATGAATAAAACACTGAGAATAGGGTCTTATTTATAGCTTAGGGTTCATGAATATGGTTAGAAAACAAGTCCACATACACAGAAATGATCCTGGCTCGGATCTGGGGGGTGTCAACACCCCCCCTTATGGTGTAGACACCCCCTTATGGTGTCGACCCCCAACGGGTCCAATTCCCTCCCAGATCCCCTGCTTCGAATTTGAACTGATTTTTGAATTTCTGGACTTATTATATATATATATATAACTGGATTATATGTATACAATCTTCAAACCTTAATATTTTCTTCATATGGTATCCGTTTTACGCAAATCAGGTGTCTATTTTGACCAGAATTCCAAGACGAATGCAATGGCGCAGTCTGTTTCCCTTAATTCTGAACATATATTCAATTATTCTTTAATTTATCATCATTAGTGTTGTTAGAATTACGGGGTGTTACAATATTTCTCTTAGATTTATTTTATTTATTTCATAATTCAAAGGTTTAAAATTTCAAGTTTAGTTCATTACTTCAATCATCCGAGAACATAAGAATTCAACTTCGGGTTCATTTCCAGATCAACTTTCAAAATATCTCATATATTATATCTTTTATATCAAACCAAACCTATAAAAGATTTAAATGAAATTCAATTTTTTCAAACAAATTATAAAAGTTCTAAGTGGTATCCCCACTTAGACTCTCGAAAACAAACGTCGATGATGCGTGCACTCATCACCGAAGTCATTTCCCAAAGACAAGAAGGGAATACACACTTACTTTCATTAAATCATTTGAAAATAATTTCTGTATAACTACTTTTAAAATATGAATATATTATTTCAAAACCATTTTTAAATCAATATTACAAAACCACCTGAAATTAAATTCTCAAATTCATGTTTAACTTCTTATTATTTCATTACCAATTAATTTTCAGCATTTTAGTTTTCTTTATTAAGATCATTCAGTAGTCAATAGTATAGTTATATAGTTATATTGACTAATTAAACAAATTTAATAGGTTTTCAAAATAATTTCGTATAAAAAATAAAATCCAAAACAATATTGTGTTGATTAGTCATATTCAAGTGTTTAAAAAACCCTATCGATGCCTTGGCGTCCCAACTATCGACCGGAATTCATAAAATCTCAATGGAGCAAACAAACCCAATACAAAATCATTTAATATCAAAATTACAAGTACGCTCTCTCATATACACTCAAGCTCATTCTAGGGTATTACTACCCTATCTCTAATGAGTTAATCCCAAATAAAGCCAAGATTATCGCTAAACCAAAGCTTTAATATCAACTGTAACAACCTGGATTTTTGGTCGTTCAGATCGAAAAAATCCACAAATGTCGAGTCAAATGAATCCAAAATTACAGATAGTTATTGGGGTTAATAAAAGAAAAGAAGAAAACAACCACAGAATCTAACAGCGGAAGGAAAAAATATAATAAATAAATAACAGTTCATGAAGATGTTAAAACATAGATTTGATTATACATTTACAACGATTATCAGAGTTAACTATTATACAACATGCCAATATTTGCAGTGGAATAATAATAATACTACGTCTGTCAAGATCCATCTTCATCTTCGTAACAGTGTCTTCGATAATTGAAAAATTCAGGCTAACCCAAGCACAAATGAAAAGACAAAACACTCGGATCAGAACTAAAATATTCTCATATCGGTTAAATCAAATTCATGTGATAATATGAGTGCAATAACTTAAGAGATGTTACGGGAATTTCCATCTCCTAAGAATCCATTAAACTAGATACTATATAATACAATACGCTATTATAATAGTGTCTATGGTTAAATATATAATATTAAAATAGCGTAAGCGGGATTATCATTATTACCCTTACACCATTTATAACACCGTAGTCTATACAAATACCATAAAGTCCACTATAAACCCGTGGCTATTTGAGGGCACTCCATAGGTACAGTGCAAATCAAATTTGCAGGGGTGTCGATTAAGATAATATGACAAGGCACACGAGGAATGCCCAGAGTAGGAATATACTAGTTGCATGCCCGGATTGGTGGTAATGCATAGTCGCGACTACTGCCCACCTCAGACAACACTCTTAAATCAAGGATGCACATCTTTCAACTCAAATAAATCAAGGGACTATAGTAATAAAGGAAGAAGTGTTGCCGATGGGGGTAGCTGACCCCACTTGATCTGGTATATCCCTGTTTTAGTCATTTTAATTATGACCTAAAGTGTAACACCCCACCTCCGCTAGGGTCACTCACAAAGGGAATGCACTAGGTTTGGTGAAGCATTATCGAGGTAAACATACACCGAAATATTACAAGACAGAACATATATAAAACAGCGGAAGTAAAGCAAATTTCATTACCTTATAAAATAAGGTCTAAAGCCTTTTTCATCAGAATACATCAAAACCTGTCTTGCAATAGTAAAGAAGCATAAAACCTTATAAATTATTCCCCAAAATAAAGCGGTGAAGCAGCCATAGCCAAGAGAAGACCAAGCTATACACGATGACCTTCGAGCATAAGAGGTCCGAACTAAACAACATCATTTCCTCCCTGAAAACCTTGGGGGGGGGGGGAACGGAAGACAAAGAGGCGAAAGAAAACGGGGTCAGTCATAAAGACTGGTAAGTCCTATCTACTTCCAGTATAAAAACAGGTAAAGGTAACATGACATGCATAAACTGAAAGTAAACATAAGGATGTCGACAAGATAGATAAGCTAAACCAAGATAACTGGATGAACTACTGTAGCAAGATAAACTAAGGTATCATGATAAACTACGGTGTCAAGATAAATCAAGGTATCACATCGTCAGGTTTCTATCAAGTATACTATCCCAAGGTATCTATCATGTATAACATCCCCCGGTATTCATCATGTATATTTACTCTGCACCTCTCGTACTAGTATCCCAACCTGTGTCATGTGTTAACTATGAATGTCCCTTGCCCAATGTCATGTAATGGTCCATGTCAACCTAATATATAGCATATGTAGGTTTTTCCCAACTCGTATGTTTCTTTTTATGTATAAGTTTAGTCCTTTGCCGTAGGCCGTACGGGCTTTCCCATGTAGTTCCATTTTATCCTTGAAGTTGTTTTGGACTATTACCCTTGATCTGGTTATGTTTTCTTACCATGAACTATCGCGTGTTCACTTAGGATTTATGCCACCTAGGACCACTAGGGATTATGCCACCTAATGAACGTTTCCGTTTCTTGGTTTGGGTTTTAGCCACCTAGGACCACTAGGGATTATGCCACCCGTCAACCACGCCCTTTGTCCCACGTATATATATCGTGAATCGTTTTCCATGTCTAGGCGCACACGTGTCTCAATGTGCCATCCGAGTTCCGTGCCAGGGATAATCAAGAAATACGGAACTCGGTCGGGAGCTTTAAGTCGTCTGCTGATGCAGATATCAAGGTCTGTTTTTGTATCCGTGGCTATGGTCCCACGTGACCCCTCCCTCAACTACCGAAAGGCAATCCAAGAAAAATCATGTATGAGAACTACATCCCGGCCCCACTATAGCCCCACTTTCCTATGGGCCAACCTCACCCATGACTCGATAGCAAGAACATGGTCTGTTGAGAGTTCTCTGCCTTTCCGTTCGTACACGATTGACTAAAGATGGTAGGTAGTCGGCGACGTGCTATCCAGGGCAAAATCAAGTATCGTCGACTCCACGCTAATCCATCCCAGTCTTTAGGTCGCTCGCATAGCAACCAAGGCATACTCTTGGCTCTTCTATCGCAGACCTTAACCTCTGTGAGGCCGGGTTTCATGGACCACCTGCCACCTCACAGAGGGATACCAAGAGTACCCTCACGTCCCCCGAAGCTACCGCTTCGTCATCCAGTTCGTTGGAGCCCTTATCCAAGTCGGATAATTTGCTCCTCCTCGTGTGTTTAAGCGATGACCTACCATATCGGGTTACTCATCCATTCATGAACTAGTCCCATGTCCTTGGCTAAGAATTATTACTTAGTTATACTTAACCAAGGTTTACCACTTAGCTTCCTTTCCCCGTTACCCTTGATTAACCACGATTTTCTACCTAGTTCCTCTCACTAGGGTTTTGTCTATTGGGTTAAGTGTTGTTATTCAGGTTCATGACTTAGCCCGCCTACGAATCATGTCAAGATTGGCTAAGTATTTAAGTTCAAGGCTTAGCCCTACAAGTTGGTTAAGTATACCAAGAAGCTCATGACTTAACCCTATCAAGTCAAATTGGTTAAGTATTTGTTTGTCTTAACCCTATCATATTATCGTGTTAGATTGATTAAGCATAGATTATCTTAATCCCATCAGATTATCGAGTCGGATTGGTTAAGTATGGGTTAGCTTAACCCCATCCACTAATCATATTACAATGGTTAAGTATATTTAAAAGGTCTTGTGACTTAACCCTATCAGATCTGCATATTAGATTGGTTAAGTATAAGTTACTTAACCTCATCAAATCATCACGTATAATTAGTTAAGTATAAGTTACTTAACCCCATTAAATTATCATGTTAAGTTGGTTAAGTATTGGTTACTTAACCTCATTGAATTACCAAGTTTAGATTGGTTAAGTATTTAACTTAACCTCATCGAATTACCTTGTTTAGATTAGTTAAGTGTAAGTTACTTAACCCCATCTAATTACCAAGTTGGATTAGTTAAGTGTAAATTACTTAACCCCATCTAATTACCAAGTCGGATAAGTTAAGCGTAAATTACTTAACCCCATCCCCTAATTGTCTTGTATGGTTAAGTGTCATTAAGAAATCAAGCCCGGTCCCACTTAACCTACCCATTCGTGTCATATCGGTTAAGTGTCATTAGTCAAATTTACTTAACCTTATCATGTGGCATTAATTTAATTAATGCACTCTCAACCTCTCACATTAGACCTTGTTGTGGTTACTAGTTAAGCCGGGCAGGTCCGGGTAGTTTTACACCACAACCTAGTCTAACCTCGGGTTTTAAGTGCTATGTGACCAACTACTCACATTGGGTCCTATTGTTTGTAGCCACTAGTTAAGCCGGGCGGGTCCGGGTAGATTTATGCTACAAACTCAACCCAACCTCGAGTTGGCCACTTTCATGTTTGGTCTAGTGTCTTATTACACTTACAACCCACCCATGTCTAGTTCAAGTTCCATGTTTTCCCATGTGTCGTGACCATATTTAAATGTGTCATGAATGTCATGTTCTCATGTAAACCCCATGTCAAGTTTTTCATGTCATACCCACGTTTTTTCTAAGCTACCCAAACGTATTTCCAACCCAAGTGGAAGCGGGTCACATAGTAGGGTATTATGCCAACATATTGGCCACAAACATGCATAGTATCATAAGGGAATTTGACCACAAACATGCATAGTATCATAAGGGAATTTGGCCACAAGCATGCATAGTTTCATAAGGGAATTTGGCCACAAACATACATAGTATCATAAGGGAATTTGGCCACAAGCATGCATAGTTTCATAAGTGAATTTGGCCACAAACATGCATAGTATCATAAGTGAATTTGGCCACAAACATGCATGATACATAAGGGGTTTGGGTTCATTTACATGCATAAGCCCCAAAGTCAAGTCTTTGCCAATGTTTTCACAAGTCAAGTGGTTCCCAAAGGTTCATGCTAACATTCCATGGATAAAGATTC
The DNA here is from genome assembly GCA_030737875.1 of Allium sativum. Lineage (NCBI taxonomy): Eukaryota > Viridiplantae > Streptophyta > Magnoliopsida > Asparagales > Amaryllidaceae > Allium > Allium sativum. The sequence continues at coordinate 972,704,994 of CM060909.1, read as the reverse complement.
AAACTTGCAAGATATACTAGGTTAAACATAACATAAGTGGCATGATTTAGTCACTAAGCATAGCCCAAAGTCATAGGTTCAAGCAAAAGAGACATGACAAGGTTCATATAGGCTAGCATACTTATGTTTCATCACATTTTATCCCATGTCACATTAGAACCACCGTTAGAATCTACAAGTAGCTAGAACTTACCTAGCGAGGCTTAGGGAATGAGCATGATCCGTCTTGACGAAGAAAGGTGGCTCCTTTGTCGAAGAATCGTCATGGAATTTGCGTAGCAACGTTGATCTCTCTTCGATTTGGTGTAGCAAGCTTGCACCTTTTGATTCGGATCCGATTTGAATGCATAAGCCCTTAGAGTTGGAGATGGAGGCCATGATCAAGATTGATTTTGGCGGCACTTCGTGGCATGAGTGATTTGTGAGGGTTTAGGGTAGACTTAGGGGTCTTTTTATAGAGATTAGGAGTAGTTTAGGCCGTAGGATAAACCCTAGGATAGATCTGATCCTTCAAAAATCGTCACAAGCCAACAAAACCGAGCCAAGACAGCAGCAGGTGCACCCAGGCCCAAGTGGTCGGACCACCAAGGTCGACACCCGTGTCGACTGGGCAGTCGACCTGCCCCCTGGGCGTGTCGACTCCCCAGTCGACACCCCAGTCGACCTGGGGCTTGGGCGAGAATTTTCCCACCCAATCTGTTTGGCTCCAGATTTGAATTTTCGAGCTGTTTTTGAACTTGAATTTTTCTGAAAACTTTGACGGGCCATAACTGGGTCATACGGACTCCGATTCTCGAAAACTCGGACTCTATTTCGCGTATTTTTCCGAGACGAACGCAATGGCACAACCCGTTTCCCCTGATTCAGATTTTATAATTAAATTCTGCCTTGATTCTTGTCCTAGCACGTTGTAAAAATTTCCGGTTGTTAATTAAAGGTCAAGAACATCCATCATTGTTCTCTTACTTCATTCCAGTAGCGTTCGCCAAACCAACCTACTTCATTTTGTATTCTCCACCACGTACACAGTTGTTAAAGTGGTTTTTAGTACTGATAGAGAGTATGACAATATCCGAACCCGGTCTCTTCAATAACCAAATGTTTACATTTTCACAATGGTCAATTCTTTTACATTTCAAAGAGGTTCATACTTCATATCAAAATATCATATTTTGCTTTAAACTCATTTCAATAGTCAAGATATAATATTTTCACATTAAAATCTCCATTTAAAACCAAGCTTAGAATCTTGAAACAATTCTAATTCTAAATATTTGAATATTAAAAGCGGTTGAAAAATATGTTAAAATAATTTAGATATATGTTAAAAATAGTTTGGAAATAAATAGTTAGATAATAAAAGTTTAAATAAACAATTTGAATATAAAATAGTGTTTTTCAAAATTTAGTAAAATACATATATGTAAAGTAGTTTGTAAAATAGATAATTTGTTATTAAAATAGTTTATTTAAATACTAAATATACGTTAAAAATAAAATAGTATACAAAGATAGTACAATATATATAAGTTAAAATAGTATAGTTTATAAAATAAAATAAATATTTAGTAAAATAGTTATCGAATTGTTTTAAAATATTATAAGCAGATCGATTCAATTTTGATATTTCAATTCAATTCAACTTCTGATTTATTTTAAATTCAATTAAAAGGTTTAATTCAATTTAAACGATTAGATTTAGATATCCAAAGTCTCCATTTCAAACTCTCATTTGGATCATTTCAAATTGATAAAATCTTGTGTTCACGATTCAAATGTCCCTTTATATTAAGATAATTTAAAATAACTTTAAAGATGGCTATTGGTTTACATCTTAAAACAAATTAAATTTTCAATAGGTTCACTTTCAATAAGTTCAATTAAATTCAAGTTTAACTTCAGTTCACAGTATTTACATAATTTCTATAACTTTAAATTCAAAGTCCAATTTAAAAGAAATCAATTTATAAGCATAATTCATTTTGCTTTTAAAACCATATTTCACAGTTCAAAGTTACAGCAAATTCATTTAACCAATCGGTGTCCGTATATAATTTTCTGTATCATAGCCAAGTAATACTAAAAATTTAATTTTAGTATTTCAGGGAAGGATATGTATCATTTCAATCCAAATCAGGGTCATAGGTATTTATCATTTTAACCTATGTTCTTAATTCATTTCACTGATTAATCCCGGGTTTATTTGATGCCAATATAATCTAGGGTAATGGTTGGGATTAATCAACACAATCAATAGGCATATATAACCAAGGTTAATAACAAGATGAATTACACACCAATACATTAAATATATAAATCCAAGGCATCCATAAAAATCAATATGTCTAAACAGTTCAATATAACATTAGTTTACTAGTCATCAGGTATGAGGTTTTTGAGCTAGTAATTAAATTCTAACTGTACAATTTATATTAACAGTTAAATTGAATTATACTGTATATACAGAATAACACAAATAAGCAATTTAAACTATCAAACAACAAACAATACAGTCATATCATAACATGATTTTAATTTAACTAACAATCAAATATTTTAGTTAGGTGTGAGTGAGTTTAATGACTCACCTTTGATTTTGAATGCGTTTGAAATCCAATTATAGGCCCAAAATTTAACAACCTCAGAATCTTTCCAAACCAGCAACACCGCGAAGAGCTCGTCAATACCATTCCAACGCAATTTATTTCATCCAAATCTGACCTCGTAGCAAAAATTTATACATGTTTAAACATATAGATTTTAAATTATTATAAAATAAAACATACCTCACCCACTATCGCATTTCGAATCACAAGCCCTAGGCGAGCCATGCTACAGGGTACGAAATTGATTTACACCAAATCTTCTCAAACTTTTCCATAAGATGCTATTTACAATCACGAATCCAAATACGATATTCACTTTGAGAATTAATCCTTATAAAAATCGGAAATCTCAACTTTAGTTCATTGAGGAAAATCACGATCGACCAAGTTGAAATCGAGTTCAACAAAATTGACATGGATCTAAACAGAACTGAATCACAAACTCAAAAAAATCTGGTTTCATGATTTTTAAGGAATATGGAAAGAGATATGATTTTTTCTTTAAAGTGGTGATGTTGTTAGTTTTTCTGTCAAAGAAACATAGCGGTAGCCACTCTTGTTTGCATAGAAGAAAAAGAAATGAAAGGTTACTTGTTTCATTGAGATAGAAATAAGAACTTAGGTTTTAGAAAAAAAAATTATTTATAGGCAACTAAATCTCAACATGATACCCACCTTTAATTTAATTCCAAAAGTTACCAATTTAAATCCAATCCCAAAATAGGACTTCATCAATTTACATACATTAAAATCTCAAATTCAATTATTATTTACCAATCTCCGTTGAACATTAATTATATTAAATTAATTAACTTTCCTTTTTATTCAACTTTCAAAAGTAGCAAATTTTATCGTTTTGATTACTCAAAACTTTACCATAGTTTAAAACGAATTCACATATAAATTCAAAGTTAATTATTACACTAATTTTCAATACTTAGTTTCAGTTTCAATTAAATCTGATTAATTATAATTTTAATTCCAATAAATTGGTTTAATTTAATTACAGCCTTTTTTTTGTTTTCATCATCTTTAATCCAACCCCCAACATTACTAATTTAATCCAACTTCAAAATAGGGCTTATATTAGTTATAAGAATCAATTACGTATGTTATAAATCTCAAATTCAATTATTTAACAATCTCCATTGAACATTTTTTTAAGTAATCAATTAATTTTCATTAATCATTCCTTTCAAATATAACTATATTTTCAATCCATGTTGATAATTACATTTATATCTAGTTGTCGTTCATTGTACAAACAACGTATCTATATTATTACCGTATTCAATACATCAAAATTTTCAATATATAAGGAATTGCAAAATTAGTTAATCTATTTTATATATTGTTAATTTAATATTAATTTCAATATAAGTAACTTACCAAACATAAGTTATTATCGTATATAGTTATTGCAATTCATTGTTTAACAAATCAAGTAAAGTTTATATTTTAATACTTCAAGACACAAATCATTAAATTCTATATTTAACCCATTATAGTTCAAAATCACAGTAACTTTAACATTATATTTCAAATATAGAATTAATTTGTTCGTTTCATTGTATTAATTCAACATTCATTACAATTCCGTTATTTCCATTTGTTTGCTATATTACATTAAATGTCAACGACAATTAAACCCATCGTAAAAGGAAGTATAAAATTTGTTGGCCAGCGAATATGAATGTTCCATTTTTAATCTATTTGTTCTTTCATTGAAATTCTTAATAAGACAATGTGCATGACAATTAAAGCATTTACAACAATCAATGATATCAAAATATTACAAAACTATCTATATATGAAAACGTAAGTAAAAAGATATAGAATTAAATCATACCAAAAATCAAAGATCATATTAAATTGGATATTCCCATTTCCAAATACAAATTACGTTAAGGAATTAAATTTAAAAATAATTAATTCATTTTAAGTCTTAATAACTTGCTATAAATTCCCAATTACATTTCTTAAAGTTACCTTTATTTCATTATTTAGCAATACAAATCGAATCATAGTTATATTTATTATAATAAGTTGAATTTCATTCTTTAAACAATTTAAATGGTCGAAAATTTAGGGTTGTTACATAGCCATTGAAAGAACCTGAGCTGGTGGAAGTGCATCCTAACGATGTTCGAGCGTGTAGGCATCATAGCATGAAATAAGATGCTCTGGGTTCATGTGCGATAAGTAGGTAGATGCCAATCTAAACAAGTACGCGAGCAACTTTGAATATGAAAATAGAGACCACAACAACGTGTGGTTCACCCAACAATGCTTGTTCAAAGCGAACACAAGTGTTAGAAATAAGAGCCATTTTGCTACTATATACGAAGGGGAAATTTTTTCGATGAGTCATTATTCCATATTACGCTTTGCCCCCTCCTTCAATAATAATAGTGTAGATGAGGACAGAGGTCTGATACGCCGATCATTGGGTATATTAAGAATGACCTTTTACTAGAACTTGTGATGCAACAGTCATCTTTAAGAAGGAAAGCACTAACACTAAACCTTTATGACACTCATAGTAGATTTAAGACTATTTGCAATTGATTTTTTTATTCTAGTTTATTTCTCATCCATCAAACTTTTATGTCAGACCCATTCTTTTTCTTTCCCCCACCTTAGACATGCATAAAAGTAGCTAATTCTTGGTAGACTCGGAGCATTACTAGGAGGTTCCATCCTTACTCTGTATCCCCGTCTTAATTTTTATCTTCATCTTTAATTTTGATGTATTTGGATCTGAGTGAGGGGCATTTTGATATGATTTTTAGTTTGATATTATGATGGTTTGATACTTGGATATTTGACACTGTATTTGGTTATGTTTTTGAAATGATGCCTTTCTAAAAATTTGCATTAATTATTTACTTCCGCTATGATATGATTAATTTATGCTATGTACTGATATCTTAGCCTCTGAATGATTTTTTTCATACCCAAAGATCCACACTCTTTAATATGACCATGACTGGGGTACATTAAGGGGTGTGGGTTGTTGCATATGTCTTTTGAGTTTAGCCTCAGTGAACAGCTCATCTTTAAACCCGCTATTTTTTATTATGCTCACTAAATCAAGTCTATTTAGCATCAGCTTGAGGCAAAATAATGTAAAATGTTTGATTAGACTAACTCTTTCTTAAACCAAATGAGTAAAGTCATGGGAAAACCTAATGTTAAGGCATAAGTTATGAATAAACGCTAGAAATCTATTGTAGTCGCCCGATCTATACTATATGAATAATGATTTATATTTTTTAAATTACGGAGTGTAAGATTAAAAAATATTTCTTTCTCTAACATAAATGGCATGGGAATGAAGATGATTTAACATTAAATAGTTTTAATATTTGAAAATGCATTGTGCATCTCTACCATATTCCGTGTTACCTATAATAACCTTTTGAACCTCCACAACTATAGATACACTAACTGCCCTAATTGCACAACATATCACTATAGTGCCTTTAGTCATATAATATCCAATTGAAACTTTTATTTGAACAGATGCAATATCGACATATGTTTGTCATATTTTAATTTATAGGTATTATAAATAAGTAACTCCTTATTTTTAGTGAACACAATATTACAGACTCATATTCAAACTCAATTAATTTTAAAACAGTTCAAAATTATTTTTCTATTTACAAGAATCCATAGAATTCATTTTCAAAGAATTTAGGTACAAATACCGTTTTGTTCCAAGTCGAAGTAGTTTGAATAAAATTCAATTTTTATACTTAAAATATTCTTCATATTTAACATCTTTATTTAAATAAAAATAATATTTATTTCAAAATCCACAAATATTCATACTAACGTTCTAAGGTCGGAGTTCATTTTTGAAGATTACAAGCTTCTTCTTTTTTCCAAGCTTAACATGAGTTTACTAAACTTTAAAAACCTTCAAGCTTCATGGTTTTTGAAACATCATTAAAAAGGTTTTAAATTATTTTATAAAGTCCAACCATAGATTTTAGTACAAGTCTATGAAGAGACTTCTCCATATTTAAATACTCAAAAGCCTTTCAAATGATATATATATATATATATATATATATATCCTAACAATTCAAAATAATAAATATATACTTATCAATTTATTTTTCAATATAAATCATTCCAGTGTTGGTAATTTATTTATTTTAATTAACTCAAAGTAATATACACTTTTCAAATTGAAATATATATTTCGAAAGTCCTTTATTTTCAACATACTACTTTAAATATTCCAACCGTTCTTACGTAATAATAATTTCTTCAAATTTGCTTTAAAAAATAAACATTATTATCACTTTACATTAAAATATCAATATTTGTTTAAAATTTTCATTTTTTTGCTTAACCATTTTATTATTGCACATCATTTAATAATAACAACATTTTATGTTAAATCCAAATCTTCTTCATTCTTGTTTTGCAACACCAACCGGTTTTTAAAGTTATCCGTAACACTTTTCTCATTACAACAAATAACGAGTACATTACCATAGGATAGACATTATGTCTGTCTGCTAAAGACATTTCTAGCCAATAGCCTACACGAGTTCACCAGAATCTGGCAAGACAGATTCACAGCAAAAAAAGTCCAACTCAATGACATGAGATGCACCAAGCCGGTATCACAACAACAACGAAATTCCCTCACCAAGTAACGTGCGAAAATCACCTCTCTTCACTGCCAAAACCCCAAGATATCTCTCCCTAGAAAAATCAGCTACCAGCGCACCAATCACCCAATGACAATAACGTACAACAGCACCCCACAACCATAACTCAAAACGAGATCGCTCACCACCCAAACACCCACCAGAGCACAGCACAACAACTCAGAGCACCCCCATCAAACACCAAACAAACATCACAGACGCTAACAAATGGAAGGGAAAAAGTATCACTAACCAGCACGATGCAAAAGCGTTCCACAACTATGAATAGCCTGCCTTTCGGTAATGACAACGAAACCACAACCGCCTGACAGATCTGGGACGTCAAGTTGGAGAAAACGCGAAAGGAACTCAATAAACTAGGACATATGGGGGGTAAGAATTATGAGGGATCCTCCGCAAGTAGAGGAATAGAGGAGAGAAAAGCAAGAGGGAAACCGATGTAGAGGAAAGGAAGATAGATCTGGAGAGAAAAACGCAGAAAAAGGGTAGAGCAACGGAAGATCGAAGCCGATCCAACCCTTAACAAGAAAATCTAGGTCAGATAAGTGAAAGTGAGAGAGAACGAAAGTGAAAAACGTAGGAAGATGGGAAAAATTAGAGGCAGCAGACAAAACGAGGGTTTACCTAGTCCCCGTTAAAGGTTGGAACGAGCTTCCCTGTGGTTCCAGAATTGTTCTTCATTTTTTTAATTACACTAAAAATAGTGATGATTTGTCCCCAAATAATAATAAGAAAATATCAATTTATTTGTACTCCATATTTCTCAAACTATTGTGTTATAAACTAAAAGGAAGAACACAAGAAAATAAGAGCGAACATACATTTTTATTCAAAAAGATAACTTTGCAACATACATAAGCTTTATATTTATAGGCTTTACATGTCTCATCAATTACAATAGTGTCCCTTGCATTAAGCGTATTCGCCCTATATATATATATATATATATATATATATATATATATATTGCCTCATTAAAACCTTTTTATGAAAAACCTTATGGGAAAAATCATAAATAAGGAAAAGAGTACAATTTTCATCTCTATGTAACATATTGACAATGTTCCAACGAGGGTTGATGCTTCTGGATTAGAATAATGCCTCGTTAAAAACCTTACTAACAAAAACCCAATGAGAAAAATATTAGTGAAGGAAAAGAGTACACTATAGCATTATATATGCTCCCCCTGATTCGTAACGCATTATTCAAATAGTTTTGTGATGCAAACGACGCATACCAATTTTATAAACCATCTTCTGAAATGTTGACTTTGGAAGTGCTTTAGTGAATAAATCTGCTGGATTTTATTGAGACTGAATTTGCTTCACTTATATCTTATTGTCCTTTTGAAGTTCATGTGTGAAGAAGAATTTGGGAGAAATGTGCTTCGTCCTATCACCCTTGATATATCCTGCTTGAATCTGAGCTACGCATGCGGCATTGTCTTCATAAATGATGGTTGATCTTTCTGTTGTTGAGGGAAGTTGACATATGTTTCGAATGTGTTCAATTAATGATCTCAACCAAATACATTCTCGGCTTGCTTCATGTAGTGCTAATATTTCAGAATGATTAGATGATGTTGCTACCAATGTTTGCTTTGTAGATCGCCATGAAATAGCTGCATTGCTGTTAGTAAATACATATCCAGTTTGTGATCTTGCTTTATGTGGATCAGAAAGGTAACCTGCATCAGCATAACCAACTAGAATCGGATTATTTCCTATGTTAGAATAAAACAAGCCTAAATCTGTGGTTCCTCGCAGATATCTCATGATATGTTTTATGCCATTCCAGTGTCTTTTAGTAGGTGCAGAACTATATCTGGCTAGAAGATTGACTGAAAATGCAATATATGGTCTCGTGCATTGTGCTAAATATAATAATGCACCAATTGCACTGAGATATGGTACTTCTGGACCAAGGCATTTTCATCATCTTCTTTTGGTCGATAAGGATCCTTTTTAATATCTAATGATCTGACAACCATAGGTGTACTAAGTGAATATGCTTTATCCATTTGAAAACGCTTCAGGATTTTCTCAATGCAATTTGATTGATGGATTAATATGCCATTTTTACTGTGCTCAATCTGTAGACCAAGACAGTATTTGGTTTTGCCAAGATCTTTCATTTCAAATTCTTGTTTTAGGTAATCTATTGTTTCATTGATCTCTTCTGGAGTTCCAATCAAATTTATATCATCAACATATACCGCTAAGATAGCAAATCCCTTTACCGATTTCTTTATAAGGACACATGGACAAATGAGATTGTTTTTGTACCCAGCTTTTACTAAATATTCACTAAGACGATTATACCACATTCTTCCTGATTGTTTCAAACCGTATAGTGATCGTCTCAATTTTAATGAATACATTGACTTTGATTTTGCTTTAGTCAATTTATATCCATCTGGGATTTTCATGTAAATATCAGTATCCAATTCATCGTATAGGTAAGCTGTCACAACATCAGTCAATCTTATATCAAGCTTCTCAGAAACTACAAGGCTTATTAAATATCTAAATGTTATAACATCCATAACGGGAGAGTACATTTCTTTGAAGTCAAAACCTGGTCTCTGCAGGAAACCTTGTGCAACAAGCCTTGCCTTGTATCTCACAACTTCATTTTTATCATTTCATTTTCTAACGAATACCCATTTGTAACTGACTGGTTTAACACCTTCTGGTGTTTTCTCTATTGGTCCAAATACACCATGTTTTTGAAGTGAATCTAACTCAACCTGAATAGCATTTTTCCACTTTGGCCAATCTTGTCTTTTTCGACATTCATTTATGCTAGTTGGTTCATTATCATTATTCTCATTATAGTCATGACTTTTAATTATTTCAGTAGCTACTGCGAATGAGAATACATCATCAATTGTTATTTTACTTCGATCCCATATTTCTCCATAATTCGTATAAAACATTGAGATCTCATTATTATTAGGTACCATTTTATTTTCGGGAGCTTCTATTATTTCTTCTAGGATAATAGTTCCTTCACTGATTTTAGGAGAATTGAGATTTTCTTTTGAGTTATCCTTTGGATCATTTATAACTTCTTCGGGAGGTTTGCTAATTGATGATTTTTCATTAGACTTTCTTTTTCTAGGCGCCAAGTCTTTTGAACCTATCGGTCTTCCACGTTTTTGTCTAGTTTTAGATTCATTTGTTGCTATTGGTCCTTCGGGCATTTCAATTCTAGCTGGTGTATTTGCTGCTGGAATGTGAGATTTGGTTATTTTTGCAGCATCATTAAATGCATCTGGCATTTGATTTGCAATATTTTGAATATGCAAAATTCTTTGTACCTCGTATTGACATTGTTTGGTACGTGGATCCAAATGAAACATAGAGGGATTATTCCATGAAATTTCACGCCGTTCTACTGAAACGGTCTTTTCTCCCCCTAACGGCGGGAAATTTGACTCATCAAATTTGCAAATCTGCAAATCTTGCAGTAAATACATCACTCGTAAGAGGTTCAAGATAACGAATTATCGAAGGTGAGTCAAATCCCATCTAAATTCCCAACCTTCTTTGAGGACCCATTTTAGTACCAAGTGGGGGATTAATGAGTACATGCACAACGCAACCAAATTTTCATAGATGTGAAATATTTGGCTAGGATCCAGTTAAAAGCTGTGATGGTGAAAACTGATGATAAGCCATTGGTCTAATTTTAATCAATTTGGATGCATGCAAAATTGCATGTCCCCAGGCCGTAACCGGCAACTTTGATTGCATAAGCAATGGTCTTGCAATGAGTTGCAAACGCTTAATTAATGATTCTGCTAGACCATTTTGAGTATGAACATGAGCTACTGGATGTTCAACTTCAATTCCCAGTGATAAACAATAATTATCAAATACTTGAGAAGTGAATTCTCCTGCATTATCTAGCCGTATTGATTTGATTTGATGATCAGGGAAATGTGCTCTTAATTTAATTATTTGAGCAAGTAATTTGGAAAATGCCATGTTTCTAGTAGATAACAAACATACATGTGACCAACGAGTTGATGCATCAATTAACACCATAAAGTATTTAAATGGCCCGCAAGCGGGATGAATCGGACCACATATATCACCTTGAATTCTTTGCAAAAATGCTGGAGATTTAGAGGTGATCTTACTGTATGAAGGTCGAGTAATTTATTTTCCTTGTGCACATGATGTACATATGTAATCATTTGGTAAATTCAACTGATTTGGTAAATCATGACCATTTGAGTTCTTGGAAATTTTACGCATCATAGTTGAACCAGGATGACCTAAACGATCATGTCAAAGAATCAATTTCTTTGTATTTGTGAGCTTTGGGCTCATGTTTATAAAATGAGATTCAACAATGCCAATTTTGGTAAAGTATAATCCAGTTGAAATTGTACCAAATTTTTCTAAAATAAGCTTCTGGCTTTCCATTTTAGAAATGACACAAAGATATTCTTTGTTGTTTTCATTTATAGTTTCAATATGATATCCATTCATTCTTATATCTTTGAAGCTAAGCAAATTTCTTTTAGAATTGCTTGAATATAGCGCATTTTGAATGAATATTTGTGTACCATTTGGTAACACTATATGGGCTCTTCTGGACCCTTAAATTATATTGGCTGAACCAACTATAGTTGAAACTTTATATGAAATATTTTCAGATAATTCAGAGAAAAACTTCGGATTTTTCAATATCGTAGTTCCACTATCAACCAGACATATATCATCGTTTAAACACAGTCGATCCATACCTTAAGAATTAAAAACAATACAGCTAGTCAATAACTGAAAAAAAGAAACTTATATAAATAAATGTCCACGAGAATAAACTAATTATTATGTCCAACATTACACATTATTTCTGCATTTCCATTAGAAAAGACTAAAAGAAAAATAAATAAACAAAAGTTCCAAACTAATACATGCTGAAAAGAAACAAACTGAAAATCACATAATAAGCTTCAGGCTACTTATTGGTTGGTTCAGTCATCTCTTCGAATATTACATTCAAATTTTCATCGTTGAACAAATTTCCATCATAATCGTCAAAGAAATCATCTAACTTCAGGTCAGTGTTATCGGACAATCCCTCAGTATTATTTGCCTCGATATTCTTTGATTTATGATATTCTTCAATTGTTTTCTTTGATGATCTACAAGTGCGTGACCAGTGACCAATGCGTCCGCATCTGTAGCAAATTTCCTCATAATGCTTTTTATTTTCTACAGCTGGATTATTGCTATTTTCAGGCTGCTTTTTAAAATCAGTAGTTTTGTTGCATCCAAAACCACTATAACCACCTCTACTGGGGTTGTATCCACGTCCACGACCACGTCCTCTCCCTCTTCCTCTGCCTCTACCATGACCTCTTCCGGAGTGGGAAAAGTTAGCATTAACTTCAGGCAATGCAGCTGAACCAGTTGATCTTGAGGAGTGGTTTTTAAGAAGTAGTTCATTGTTTTGTTCAGCAATCAACAGGCATTCAATGAGTTCAGAATATTTTGTAAAATGACGCTCTCGATATTGCTGTTGCAGGAGCACATTCGAGGCATGAAATGTTGAGAAGGTCTTTTCCAACATTTGTGCATCATCTACCTTTTCTCCACATAATTTCAGTTTAGAAGTAATTCTAAACATGGCGGAATTATATTCCCTTACATTTTTAAAGTCTTGAAACCTCAGGTTCAACCATTCTTGTCTCGTATTTGGAAGTATGACCGTCTTCTGGTGGTCATATCGCTCCTTCAGGGAGTTCCATAGGTGGAGAGGATCTTTTTCAGTTAAATATTCTGATTTTAGATCATCGTGGATGTGACGTCTTAAAAATATCAGAGCCTTTGCTTTGTCCTGCTAGGACATATTATTGCCATTTTAATGGCATTCCAGATCATCGTGGATGTGACGTCTTAAAAATATCAGAGTCTTTGCTTTGTCCTGCTAGGACATATTATTGCCATTTTTAATGGCATTCTCTAAGCACTGAGATTGTAAATGAATCTCGGCATCCAATACCCATGACAAATAATTGTCTCCGGAAATGTCCAATGTTTTAAATTCAAGCTTAGCGATATTCGACATTTTGCAAACTACATTAAAAAAATTTGCATTAAATGAATTGTACGATAAAATAAATAAATAAAGTATTGACAATGAACAACTGTATATGAGCTATTTCATTGTTGGAATTAAAACTTGCTGTCAAATAAAATCAATCATATACTTGTTTGAGCTCATGCGCCATATATGTTTAATGTTATCAAAGTAGAAGAAAAAAAATAAAAAAAATCATGCATTAATAGAATACAGATCAATAATATCTACCACAACATTAAACCATGCATCCTTTGAAGTCCGAAACCAAGTAGGGCCGCGTTTCACTAATGAAACATTTTAGTAAAATACAAAAGTAGAAATAGAAACATAAACATTTCTATAATGAAACATTTCAGTAAACCAAGGTGGGACGTATTGCCACATATGTTGGTATAAACAGTGAAACTGAAATATTTCCATGATAGAATGATAAAAATAGCGACTTATCATAAGTACAGCGATTTACCTTGGTTTGGAAAGTAGAAAGATAAGAAAGAGTTGTATTTAAGAGTTTTTGCTGTGCGGAAATAAAATAGCAGATAGTTCTTATAAAGCAAAAGGAAAGAAAAAAATATCCCTGAATATTGGTAGACCAGGTAAGTAGGTAAGATAACACATAAAAATAGCACCGTTAGTCACAAGAGAAAAAGTATTACCATGTAGCAAAAGAAACGGTACACCGATTAAAGTTCAGACTCTTTCATAAAAAAAATTAAAACAAATATTTGAACAGCAGGTGATAACGTAGCACGGAGAAAAAGAAAGATTGTATTTTGTTGATTTAAAATAACAAAAATCGTGCTGATAACGTGTTATAAACTAAAAGGAAGAACACAAGAAAATAAGAGAGAGCAGGCATTTTTATTCATACAGATAACTTTACAACATACATAAGCTCTCTATTTATAGGCTTTACATGTTTCATCAATTACAATAGTGTCCCTTGCATTAAGCGTATTCACCCTTAAATATATATATATATATATATTACAACATACTGTTGTTTTATTATTAGTTTTTAATAACTATAATTCTGGTTTCCGTAAACTTCAAATAACATCTCGAATTTCATATTTCTATTTTTTCTAATTCTACAAGATTCATATGGTAAATTCCAATATTAAAATACATTTTTCATTATTGTTTAAAAATTATCCAAAATTCACAATTAATATTTTCATAAATCTTCAGTACAAATCCTTGCGTCCAAAATTCATAATGGTCATTTCTAGCTAGTCCTAGTCAGATTGGCATATTCTATCATGATTAAATTTCAATTAAAAATATAAACAACTTTTCAATTTAGAGTTTAAATCAAAATCATGAATTTCAAATCTTATTATTAACAAAACTAATAAGACTTGAAAACCATAAGCTTCATTATTAACTTTATCCAATGTTTAATTTTGGCCATTAGACCTTTTTTCTAAAATAAATCCTTTAAATTCCACTCAAACATATTTTCATAAATTTCTTACTTTAAATATTTCAAACTAAATCATTTCATAGTCAACAATTTTTTCCAACAAACATATCAATTCATAAGTTCTATAAAACAATTGATATAAATTTCAAGATTTAAGCCAAATTTCTTTTCAATAATTATAATTAAATATTTAACTACCCAAATGTAGTAGTTATAACTTTACCAATTCAATATTAATTACTCAAAATATTATTTTCTTTTGAAATAATTTCTTAATACTCATACTCCATTTTTACTTTTTATTTGTCGAATCCTAATTTTAAACCATTTTATTATGTATATACATCATTTTATTTAATAACCAGTCTATCTTAATCACTGTTAAAATACCCAATGAATATACCAAAAATTATATTTTTAAATTTATTTTATTTTATATGTAGCAAATTACCAACATATTTTAACAAATATATCATATATATATATATATATGTAAAAGAAAATTGAAATTCATTTTGTTTTTTTACTAACTGCATTCATCTTAAGTTTGCAGATAACTCCCAAATCTTAAACTATTTAACAATTCATATTTTCCAAAATTCTCTTTTAATTTTTTTAAATTTATTTTTAGATTCATTCAATTATAAATTTTTTGGAATATTAAACAATTTTTTCTTTCAGTATAAATCCTATCCGTTATGGTTCAAATTTAATATAAAAAATAGACGCGTAGAAATTACCATTTTTACCTTTAAAAACTTGAAAATTCACCCGAAGTATAAAGGAAGTGCAGTATTTTAATTTTCTTTCAGAAACATGATAGAAGTAATCATTAATTAAAAGCCATTCAAAGAAAATATATTTACTATTTTTTATTTACTTTCAAAAGTTCCTTTAAGGACCAGACATCAAAGTATGAATACAAAAATAATAAGTGTCATACTACATAATAAATCATTTAAATATTTATGAAAAAAATCCTCTCATATATTTTCCATATTTGAAGCTTACATAGAGGTTATTATTTTAGTTTGTCAAATAAACTAAAACAACAATAGCTTTTTTTCCAAAAATCTTAAACATTATAATTTTTAGTGTTAACGATATTTTCCGTCAACATCAGAGATAGGTCTAAGGAAATGGACTTAAGGGGAAAATGAGATTATTTAGTTCCTACAAGTTTGAGGTAGTTCACCGTTTCCTAGATATCAAAGGTCATATGCCCAAAGATTAGTTACTCTTCCCTTAAGGGGTAAGTATCACGCTTACGAGACTTAACAACCAACAGTTACCTTGGGATAAGGGTTCCCTAAGCACAACACAAGATAAAAAGCTAAATGATTTGTAAAAGTGGTTTTTCAATAATCTTGAGAAATGGTTTAGGCTTTTGTAGGAAACCTTTGTCATGTAGAAAGCATAAGGCGGTGTGTAAAGGAAGTAGTTAAGCAACTCATAGAAATTAAGTTAAGTGTCGATTCACTCTTTATTGCTCATTGACTTGTGTACATAAGTGTTTATAAATGAAAACCCTAAATCGATTTAGAAATTAGGGTTTAGTCTATAAGAAAAGAGCACAAGATTAAGGAATGAGAATTCAACCCTGAAAATGTGACTCGTAGGGTCTTATTTATAGAAAAATTGGGACCGCTTTTGTCATTGGGTCAACAGAAACCTCTTTCAGGTGCAACAACTATGTATCTGCCGCCCATTACCTTTCAATTCCAATTTCCTTGGCTTTTGGCCGTTCTTTTGGCATTGTTAATAGATATAACGGGGCCTTCAGTGTGTTAATCTTTGCTCTCAGAAAGCTTGTCTCGGTCTTTGAAGCCTCTCTTTGGTGTTACTCCTTCCTCCCGTATCAATACCAAGCCCATTAGTATAGATAGCTTTGAGAATGACTTTCGGCTTTCGGCCATAAGCTTTCGGCCTTGTCTTCAAGTCTTCATAGTATTAGTGCTTGTGCTTCATTCTTCCCCTGTTCCGGGGACCGTCATCCCTTTCGGTATCGACATTATGCAAGTTAGTCTTGACGGCTCTTCGTTTCAGAAGCTCTGATTTGCTTTCAGTAGGTCTTTGGAGTGTGTTTTGGTCTTCCAGAAGGATGCTTTCGGTGTATTGCTTGTTGGTTTCCGAAGCTGCCTCTCGGTGATCATTAAGCTTTGGTTTTGACAGCTATCTTTCGGAAGGTTCCTCTTATGTTTCAATTTCTTGTGCCTGTGGCATGTTCCTCTCCTTTTATATCGGCATTAAGCAAGTTAACGCCGATAGCCCTTTTGTTTCCCTTAGCTTGGCTTGACGCCTTTTGTCATTCCTTTGGTTTAAGGTTATAAGCTTTCGTCCTTTCCTTCCATCTGCTTCTGGTTTCAGGTGGTTTGTCTTTGGACTTGCACTTACCTTAGCTACCTTTCGTGTCGGAGCTACCTTGCCGGTATTATTCCTTCACTTCAGATCCGAGCTTTCTTATTTAATGATGGTGCTGGTAGCTTGTGGCTTCAATTGACCCTCTTTTATGTTTTCGGCCATAACTTGGTACCGGGTCAAATCTTTCAGTTCACTCCTCCATGCTTGTGGCAGTCTGATGCCCCTTCACCGTCAGCCTGTCTAGGTGTTGAATTTTTTATAGTAACATTTGCCCCTCATTGTGAAGGGGTATTTTCGACTTTTCAAGTCAAACTCTGACTTTCTTCCGGTATTTTTGACTTTCCGCCTCTTGGTATCCTTCAGTCTGACTCGTTAGTTTGATCTTGTTTATACGACTAAGATTTTAAAAGACATTTTGACATAAATACCTCTTCTTCTTCCTCATCCTTTCATCTGCAAGTTTATTGCTTGAACCAGATCGTTGCTCTCCAAGAAGTACACAAGTTTTTCAGAATCTCAAGTTTGATTTTCTGTAAGTATCTCTATTTCGATTACAAGTAGAAATCTAAATCATGCTTTCCAATTTATCGGGAAATCGATTAAGATTTCCATGCATTTAGTTGGAATTGAACAACGATGATAGCTTAAATGACAATAATGGCAGATATGATAGGTTTCCCATTTAATATACTTTTTGGGGTTTAAAAAAAATGCAAAATAAACATATAGAAGGTTAATTTCTATTATAAAGTAGGATGCTTTGCTTCCGGTATGAGTGAACTCAATACCATTGTTATCAACTCAATTTGTTTTCAATTTTTCCGACACCAATATTCGTATTGATTTGGCTTTTGACCTAATGGGTATCGGATCAGTCCGAAAGTGTTGCCAAAATTCTTTTTCCTCTCGGTTTTAGTGTTGGTAAAATCTGAGAACAAAGCTAGTACACCTTGGTTTTGACTTCACCTGTACTGGATATGAAGATCAATTAGGACTTTGGTGATGATACTGGGTCGCTTGGTTTCGGTTGAACTGTTGCCAGGTATTATTAGTGGTCTAACTCTTCCGATGCATGCCTTTCGTTCTTCTGGACTTCGTGTTGGGGTAGTTGTTTTAATCATCACTAAATACTTAACTATTTCTAAATGTATGTGACCTATGCATATCCCTTATCCAGATTAATCTTTATGATTAGCCTGGTGTTTATAGTTTAAATTCCTAAGATTAGCAAGTTTTTTTAACCTACTTATGGATGTTATATGCATATTTGTGTAAAAGAATGTGGTACTAACACATATCTTATGAAATGATATAACCCGGCAACATTATATCTGGCAAGAAGAGTACTGATAAGTCAAAGCCCAAGGGCCCCAGTGCTCCGCGGGCTAAGAAGGAGTTTACTCTAAAGCAGTCCCTAATTGCTTCTCAAGACGAGCTGAAGATTATCCTTGATAGCTTTGGGATATCTGGTGTAGACGCTATCGCATACACTGCTCAAGGTACCATCCAAAATCCCTCAGAAGGATAATTTGCATACTCAATGATCCATATGTGGCACAGGGGTTTCCTTCCTTTTCCACCTTTCATTCTCAGGCTTTTGAGTGATCTGGGGGTTGCTCCTATCCATCTCACACCTAACACTTGCACTCTACATTTATCCCTTGAGATTCTGGTACTTGGGTCTGATTAGGCTTCCCTTAGCCCCAAGCTCATTCGTCATATGATACAATTTTCCAAAATTGCAGAGTCGCCTATTTTGCATGCGAACCGCATAAGGAAGTTGATAAGTGATAGCATTAGTAAGTTTAAGCCTTGGGAAGATCAATTCTTTTATGTTAGGTGTCCTCCCGACATATCGAGAAAATTTGCTGATCTTGGTGAGCTCCTTGTCTTTTGAAAGTGATTACGTCACTTCCATGCTTTTGCTTAATTTGTTGTTTTTCACTCAGATCCTTCTTCTAAAAACGTGACTTTGTCAACAGAGAAGACTCAAACCGTTGAAGCCATCTTCAAAGTATCTGAGAAGCTGGGACGTTGATCATCCCTGATTACTGTAAGCAAGCTTTGCCAATACATCCTTCTTCCTCCGGGTCAGAAAATTTTGGGGCAACCGCCTATTCATTTTTCTGGTGCTAAGGGCTTATACCGAGGCTTTGATATGTTTAATACATCCTCTTATATTTTCCAAGGTTCTTTGAATAGGATTGCGCTTATTTTCAAACATGATTTCGCTCTTTTATGTCTTAATCTTCTTATTCCTACTTTGCGGACATGGTTATTTCTGACTAGGAACTCTGGTTTCTAAAGACACCTCTGCTTTTGATGCTTTAACTCAGTCTGATGCTAAGGCTTTGAAAAAGCTTGTTGATCCTATTATTGATCCATCGCCTAAAAGGCAGAAGCATGACAAGTCCATCCATTTTTCTGAAGGTGTCATTGTTACAACTAAAGCGCAGACAACTCCTGGTCCTGTCACTTCTGATGTTAGGAATGTTGTTGACATCGATTCCTCACCTGAGACGTCCCCTAAAAAAAATTCACAAGTGACTCCGTAACAACCGAACTCCCAAGTGAATTTATCACGAGAGAACATAGTAGATTTCCATCTTCCTCTTCTCAGCATGTTAGTTCTTCCAAGCCACTCTCGCTGATCTCAGATTTTGATACACTTGTGAACCTTGCTCTTTCCTCTTCAGAAGTTGCTAATGTTACACAACCCTCCATGCCTTTGGACTCGGAGGATTTCTATTGACAACTTATCAAGGAGCGGCTTTTGGTAAGATTTTATCCTCATTAGTTTCTCTTTTATCATGTTATTTCCACATAAAGGTTTATATGTCTTTTTAT
Organism: Allium sativum; assembly: GCA_030737875.1. Taxonomy (NCBI): domain Eukaryota; kingdom Viridiplantae; phylum Streptophyta; class Magnoliopsida; order Asparagales; family Amaryllidaceae; genus Allium; species Allium sativum. Next base: position 972,684,960 of record CM060909.1, on the reverse strand, counting down.
ATCCTCTAGGCGACGAAAGATTTCTCTTGCCTAGGGGAAAGCCCCCCTCATCTTGTACTGAGATACAGTCACTTATGGAAGAGAACAATGCTTTGAAAGCCAAAGTTGACATCTTGTCCCAGGCGAAGGTCGAGAGTGATAGTGATTGCGAGAGATTAATGGCCTCTCTTAAGGAGGAAAGGAAAGCTAAGAACAACTTACCCGAGCAGGTTTTAAGTCTTAAGAATAAGCAAGCAGAGATGGAAATCGATCATGCCGCCGAGTTAGAGAAGGTGAATGACAAGCTTTCCAATGCGAGATGAATAATTTATGAGACCAGCAACAGGATATTTGAAAATTTTAAAGATCATCTCCAGAAGATTATCATGGAGTACTATGAAGATGCTCTTTACCTCGCCTTTTCCGATAACTACAAAAAGTTTCCTGGAATTGAATTTACTTTTGTCCATCGCTCTATTCGGAATAAAGTTATGGAAAGGACTGGGCTGGCTAAACAGGGGGTTAAAGTCTCAAAGAAAGACAAGTTAAAGCCTGAGACCCTCTTGTTTATTGAAGAGCTTCCTTATGACTCTGACGACGAGGAAGAAGACATGAATGCTGTTGATGAGGAAGCAGGTGATGACGGTGATCGTGCTGGTGTGGGAAGTCAACAAGTTGAGTTTGTTAAGTATAGTGGCGATCCTCCTTCTACTGCTGCAGGCACGCATATTTTGAAGGAACCAATATTTACCCATTAAGTGTCTCCTCTACTCAGGACCCGGTCGAAGTTCCAACCAAGGAGGATGGTTCCTCGGAGCTAAAGGAGAAAGTGCTTTCCATTCGAACCAATGTTCATGTTGCACAATTATGGCTTTCGCTTTCAAAGTGCTTTCTTCCTTCTTGAGTTTATAGCAATGACTAGTTTCTTTACATCGTGACACAACCTTACTTCAACAAAGGTGTAATTTCTGTATGTGCCTCATATCTATTTATTTTAGATTAAAAGAAGGATTTTCGACTTCTCCCCATGAACGTGGAAAGATAACTTTGTAGGAAAGCTTAGATGTGTTTGTATGAAGTACTTTCGACTCCTTCATGACTCATAATTTATTCTATGGTAAAACTTATGATTAACTATGCTCTATTGATGTAGAAAATAGATAACAAGTAAATTGATAAGTGAACTTGTGCTCTTGTAATTTGTGGATGTGTATGATTATTAACATAATTTGAAACTTATATGACTAAAGTTTATGCAGTAGTTCTCCTTCAGTAAGCATGATACTATTAATGTCATTATTCGATGGCTTGATTTTCCATGTTATCGTTCTTTATCTTGTTTATGAATAGGGAAATCAATTCCAGACTCCTCCCCCTCAATCTAGGAATGAGTTACTAATAATTGTGAGTCAAAAAGACATTTTAAGGACGCTCTTATTTCAAGGCGGGAAAGGACATACTATCTTCAAAGGATAGCTAACAGGAGTCTAAAGGAACATGTATCCTTTTTGGAAAATCAACTTAAAGAGAAAGATAAAACTAACCTTGATTTGCAAAACCAATTAAAGGCCAACCCCTCTACCAGTTCAGAAGCAAAAGTAGGCAGATTACTTCATCGAATTGACGAACTAGAAGCTGAATTGACGAAAACCAAAATAGACGATGCGTCTTTGGAATTTGTTTTAAAGAATCCTGATTTGGATTAAAAGTCTAGTTATTATGGGACTCCTCAACTGGTAATTGTTACGTGGTGTTTGTGTGACTTAGATGTAAAACACTTGTCATGGTAGTAGTATGTACGTGATAACTTGTGAAATGATTTCATAAACAAGTTTGTAGATTGTGAGGATATCACCTGATATGTGATACTTTCCCCTGCTAGGAATGCCCACTTTCCAGAGTCCCATTGCATTATTCTACACACCTTGTTTGGTGTTTGCCTATAAGATGCACATGATACATCACCCGCCTTTGGTTGAAATCGTTAGCATTGTAATCATAACTGCATGATAGGAAAATAAGCTCATTCATATTTTAGGTATTAGAGACAATAACTCTATTTTATAGAAGTTCCCAAAGATCTTTACTTTGTGAGTTATTTGGGAAAAGCGTAACCTTTGTCGTAAGATTTTTTAGGAAAGTTTAAGGGATCTACTAAAGCTCTTCCTTCAGCTTGTGTTTCTGAGTAACATGATTATTTATACTACTTATTATGTTTGAATAATGAGTAATGAATTGGTGTATATATGAGTTAAGAAAATCTCCCTGAGCAAGATGGAAGACCATAATCTTCTTTTTAAGGCTTTTAGGTAGTAGAACCAAGTCATTACACTGAGTGCTGATAGTTGATCCCCTTTTTCATGGTTAAGAATCACACTCTTGTGACCTAGACAAGGGTACTAATACGATGAGACCGGGGTACTTCCCTTGGTAATAAATGGAAATCTCGAATCATAACCTAGATTCAGGTATTCAATTGAAGTTCAGAGACCATTTTTGATAACGATGGAAGTCCCGAATCAACCCAAATTCAGATATTCAGAATAGAAGACCAGAAATCCACTTCTGGCAGTTGATAGAAGCTCTGAACCAATGCAGATTCGGGTATTAAGAATAGAAGACCAGAAACCCACTTTTGGCAATTAGTTTCATTACCCTTTTTGGGTTTGATTTATAAAGCATAGGATTTACGTCTTCGTTAGCCACTCTCTGGGCTTTTGGTAGTCAAAGTAGAGGATGTACGTGCTTTGTTGGCCACTCTCCGGGCCTGTGCGTCTGGTGCACTTGGCTAGCTTATTCTTAAGCATGGCCTAAGGACTTACCCGTCCTCCCTCCAGGAGGCGCCCTACCCCGATGATCATAGGAGATGATAAGGGCTAATTAGATGCTTAAACCGGACCAACGCAGACATAAATTAAGGCTTACTCTTTTGATGTTGTATCCCGACCATCGTAGGAAATGATAGAGGCTTACACTCCACCCCCTCCGAGGGGTGCCTTACCTTGGCCATCGTAGGCAGTGATAAGGGTTTTCATTTCCTTGTGCGGGTAACGAGGAACATAAGTAGAGGAAGGACGTTCTGAGTTCATAGTAGAGGCAAGGCGTGCTAATTAGACACTCTGTCTTGACCATTTCTGGCGTGGATCAAAGGCTTACACTTTTGATGCTTTAAACCGGTCCTTTCTGATTTGGACGATGTTAAAGGCTTACGATTTGGACGATGTTAAAGGCTTACACCCCACCCCCTCCGAGGGGTGCCATTCCCCGGCCAACTTGGCGATGACAAGGGCTTTTATCCATTTGTAATTTGACCTTTTTCGAGTTATTCCAAAGTTTGAGAGGGTTTCCATACCCTTAGCTCTGCGAGCAATCCTTTTCCAATGAACCTTGGTTGAATTTAGTTTGATTCTTTTATAAAATCTTGTAATTGGCTTTGATTAAGGAACTTGGCAGTCATCCCTTCATGAGCTCTGAAGCAATTAGTTTCATGTCCATTCACCATGTGATAGTGGTAGTGAGGCCCTCCTAACTTTTTTTCGTACTTGGGCTTTTTCTTTTTGGATGGCCAGAAATTAAGCTCATGTTTAGTTAGGGAATAGATATTATTCATTGAAGTGGTAAAGTGGTATCCATTAGGTAATCTTGATATAAAAATCTTTTCCGCTTGTGGGAACTTAGCCCTTTTGTTACTTGGCTTTATTGCTTCATCCATACCCTTGTTTCTCCTTTTCAAGGTGTATTGAGATTGAAGTACTATCCTTTTAGTCCATTTGGAAGCAAAATGATTAAAATACTTCATTATTTATTATTCGAATACTTCTCCTTTGGCCTGTTCATGGATAGCTTCTCTTGTATGAGACAATGGGTCATACTCCCTTAATGTAGAACCACTGAGGGTGAAGGTTGGGATTTTCCCTAAGTAGGAAGGGTTGTTGCTCAAATAATCAGGATTGTATCGTTCTATTTTCTTTTTCCACTTGACTATTCGTAAGGCTTCCAATATTAACCTTTGTTCTTCCATCACTCTCGGGTCAGTAATACCTGAATATCCATTTGAGATCAAGAAGACTCTTGTTAGGACCCTTTTCCCATATTCTCGCTTCTACAAAGCTTAGTCCTATCCGGGACGGAACAACGCTGTTAGATATATGGCTGTTAACCACAAGGTCGGAGGTTCAGACCCTCCTTCTAGCGCCTAAATGTTAATGATGTTTTTTGTCAACACCGGAGGTAGGTCTAAGGAAATGGACCTAAAGGGAAAATAGGATTATTTAGTTCCTACAAGATTGAGTTAGTTCACCATTTCCAAGATATCAAGGTCTTAAGCCCGAAGATTAGTTACTCTTCCCTCAAGGGTTGAGTATCTCGCTTACGAGACTTAACAACCAACATTTACCTTGGGATAAGGTTCTATAAGAACAACACAAGATAGAAAGCTAAATGTTTTGTAAAAAGGGTTTTTCAATAATCTTGAGGAAGGGTTTAGGCTTGTGTAGGAAACATTTGTCATGTAGAAAGCATAAGGTGGTGTGTAAATGAAGTAGCTAAGCAACTCATAGAAATTAAGCTAAGTGTCAATTCACTCTTTATTGCTCATTGACTTGTGTATAAAAGTGTTTACAAATGAAATCCCAAATTGATTTAGAAATTAGGGTTTACTCTATAAGAAAAGAGTACAATTCAGGGATGAGAATTCGGCCCCGAAAATGTGATCCCTAGGGTCTTATTTATAGACAAATCGGGACCCCTTTTGTCATTGGGTCAGCAAAAACCTCTTTCGGGTGCAGCAACTATGTAGCAGCCGCCCTTTACCTTTTGGTTCCAGTTGCCTCGGCTTTCGGCTGTTCTTTTGGCATTGTTAATAGATGTAACAGAGCGTTCGATGTGTCGGTACTGGCTCTCGGATAGCTGGTCTTTGTCTTTGGAGCTTCCGTTTGATGTTACTCCTTCCTTTTTGTATCAATACCAAGCCCGTTGGTATGGATAGCTTTGAGAACGGCTTTCGGCTTTCGGCCATAAGCTTTCGCTGTTGTCTTCAAGCCTTCATAGTATTAGTGTTCGTGCTTCATTCTTCCCATGTTCCGGGGGTCATCACCCCTTTCGGTATCGACACTAAGCAAGTTAGTGTAGACAACTCCTTCTTTCAGAAGCTTTGGTTTGCTTTCAGTTGGTCTCCAAAGTGGGTTACGGTCTTCTGGAAGGATGCTTTCGGTGTATTGCTTGTTTGTTTCCGAAGCAGCCTCTCGGTGATCATTAAGCTTTAGTTTCGATAGCTATCTTTTGGAAGGTTCCTTTTATGTTTTGGTTTCTTGTGCCTTTGAAAGCTTCATCTCCTTTGGTATCAACATTAAGAAAGTTAACACCAATAGCCTTTTCGTTTCCCTTAGCTTGGCTTGATGCCTTGTTTCATTCCTTTGGTTTCTGGTTATAAGCTTTCGTCCTTTCTTTCCATCAGCTTCCGGTTTCAAACGGTTTGCCTTTGGACTTGCACTTACGTTAGCTACCTTTCGTGTCGGAGCTACCTTTCCAGTGTTCTTCCTTCACATCGGATCCGAGGTTTCTTCTTTAATGATGGTGTCGGTTGCCTGTGGATTCAATTGCCCCCCTTTTATGATTTCGACCATAACTTGGTATCGGGTCAAAGCTTTCGGTTCACTCCTCTATGCTTGTGGCGGTCCAATACCCCTTCACCATTAGCATGTCTTGGTATTGAATTTTTGGTAGTAACATTTAGCTTTTCAGAGAAAAAATTAAATTAATCCCAGCTAATTTAATTACTCGAATTGAAGTAACTCATAACTTACACTAGCCCAACTACAATAATAAAAATGGTTAAGTACCATCATTACACACCTGTTAACATCATGTTATATCATAAAAGTTCTTATTTACCCACATTCCCATAGTTTATGTCATTTGGTACTTAACATATAAGCCAACATTTAGCAGTATCCTATGGAGGAAGTTAAAATAAATGTAGAGAATTTGTCTATCACCCTAAAGTCTTTTAGCGTCCACATTTATTTTGTTCATATTTATTTATCTCAACAAGAGATAAGCAAACAAATACGCCTATAAGTCAAAACATATTGGGTATGGCGCAATAATATTATATATATAAAAAAATATAATGAAATTTACAAATGCACTCTATCATACATCCTAATTTAGAAGGAATCACCTAACTTTAGCTCTGACACCAAATATAACATTTACCCTAAATGATTGTGGCTACAAATGGTAAACTCAACAACTGGTTTTATGGCTTGCATGGACTCCTAGGCCAATCCTCTAACTGCCTGATCAACCCACCATGGGACATGTAGGAGTAAAAGAAAAAGTTTTGTCGGAACCTCAAGTGATTTGGTTTTCACACTCGCTACTCGTCATTACACAATGACAACCATATTTTCTCAACACTACCACATATAATCCCACTTTATCTCAAATAAATAGGTCGACCTACCCAAATGAATAGGCGTAAGCCGCGCCTAGGAGTTGCGTGAATGGTCGAACATTTTTGCATACCTGTGCTAAGTTTGCTTATTTCATTTGGTTTGAATTTAAAACTAAGCTGATTCGCAAGTTTTTATTGGTCATGTGATGTGGCTGGCTTAGATTAATCCATAAATCCAGTAGTCTAAGATCCATAGCCTAACATATAAATAGACCTCTAGATCACACTCACTCCTCACAACACAATCTCTTCCTCTGTGGGTTCTCTTTTTTAGAGATGGACCTAACCTGAATTTTTAGGGAAAAATATTTATTAATATATATTTTTGTATATATATACAAACCTTTTTTCGAGACGGGATTTACGGAGGACATAGAGGAATGCTTTTACTATGGTGAGTTTGTAATTATTTTAGTTTTTTGATAATTTAGAAAAATAGGGTTTTTAATAGTTGTAGAGTTTTTTTGTAGTTTTCTTTACTAATTTTCTTACAGTTTTTTTTTGATTTTCTGTAAGTTGGTATTTAATTTAAGTTTCTTTTTTGTAAGCTATTTCTACAGCTTTTTAGTCTTTTTCTTATAGTTTTATTTTATATAAATACTGTAAGATATTTTCTCAATCTTCTTCCCTTTTTCTATGTTTATAAGTTATTTTACAGTTTCTATACCTATTTGTGGTTTATGCCTAAAACACGTCTGATTCTGTAAATGTTAGTATAACAATGGCTGATTAATCCAACATTGATGTAATATTTTTTATTTTGCACAAGAAAATAATAGAATCAAAGAATAATTCAGTAAATATTGATTAAACATATGTGACTAAATTTATAAAATAATGTGCATATATTATAGAACTATAATTAAAAAGGATTAGACTGAAATATGCAAATCAAAGTAGATTTGCTAGTAAATTATGACAGAGGTTGTAACAGGAAAAGATTGAACATATTCACAAATTAATATTATGATAATTTGTACAGACACACATGAAAATCATAATTGATATATTAAAATAACTTGCAAATATAATCATACCACGAAGGCTATAATTGAATAAAATAATGGACATGCTTATTATTGATATAAACTTATGACCGAGGTTAAGTTTAATATATATGAACTGGTCATGATCTTGTAGCAATAATAGGCTGATTCGGAAAAATAAGTGACCCATGCTAATAAGCATAGTTTGTTGTGGTCCATTCCAGCAGCAATGTGGATGATTGAGGAAATTAAGTGACCAAAGGTTAAGGTACAAATCAATGGGGATTTGGACTAAAGCATAAATTAGAATATTTGTTTGCTAGGACCCGTACTAGAAGCATTCTCTTTTAGGTTTGTCACTGATTCTTTCACAAACAGTGAATGGTGGAGGCTGGGCACACTTTTGCTGATAGAGGGTAAATTAGAGGTCAACGGAGACATGGTCATATGTAGGTGCGTTCCGACGATGCAATGAGCTTGCAAGTGCATCGAAGAGGAAAAATAAGTCACTAACATGACCAGCAACGAATTGTTATTTTTTTGCTGATGGACCGGATAAAGATCAAGATCCATAGTGACATAAGCTACCATGTAGTATGGTAGATTAGTAGCCGATCAATGTGTAGTATTAGGAATATATCTTAATTATGTTTACTACATTCAGTAATTGAGAAAGTGCAAACAATCAAAAGACTGGTTGAGTTAGATAAACAATTGAACAAGTCTACACTCGTATAATCCAAGTATATTTCTTTGTATACTATTCCAGTATGTTCACCTTCTTAGTCGTGCACCGACACTTACCCTCTCTGACACTAGAACTGTTATTGAGTCTATCTTCTTTATTACTTAATCATGCTAGTAACTACAGTACTCACCAAGCTTTATATCCGACTCTCTCCTCTTCCTTCCTTCTTCTTTTCTCTAATAGGCTCACAGGGTAGAGTTTTGATTGATTCTAGCAGCTTGGAAAGATTATTGTTGAAGATCCTGTTTTTCTTTTTGTCATACTTAATTTTATGACAACATATTTGTTGTAATTTAAATTTGTACCTGAGAGTGGAAATTGTTTGTTTGTATACTTTGATTTGAGCTAAGATTATATAAGATACATGCTTTTTATTAGAATTATGTTGTTTTGTAGTAGTAAGCTATTGAAAGAAAAATGTTTCCGTATTTTTGTTTTTATGTCTTATGAATCTTAGCCTCTGTGATTAATTTCTTTATACCTACAACGCTCTACATTAGTTGATATGATCTTAATTAGAAATACTAAAGGGTGTGGGGTGTTTCAATTTAGTCCATATAGGAAGCTATCATCAAGAGAAATTCTTAATGATATCAGTGATGTACTATAAATATCAATTTCAAGCAAACTTGTCTCTTGAACCAAGAATTATCATCAAAGATTCAAGTATTTTCCTCACACATCAGTTGGATTTATCATTAGCTTAGCAAGTTATAAGGTGAGTCACTTAGTCAACATGGAATTGCATGCCTTTCTAAGACATCTCTATACCTTAGTTATTTTCACTCAATTACTAACCAGATCTCTAGTTGATCTAGCTTATTTTTGTAGTTTACCTTCACAAATGAATTCACCCCGACTCAGTTCAACTTAACATCTCTGACTTAGTTGCGAACCTTGTAAAATATATCTTGCCAATTTATATGGATGATCAACAAAAAACAGGTAAAATCACAGCCCAACCTCTGTTTGTCAAAAATGATATTTTAGTTTCCCTAGATCATCATGGAAATTCATATCATGGCTTTAGATATTTCCAATAAGCCACTAGATTAAAATTGGATTCATGCTCCTAGCAAGCCCCTTACTTCCTCATAGGTCAAGTATCAATTCTTGCAATCACTCCTACAGACATCCTAAGTCTAATTCAAACAATATATTCATATACACTTATAATTAGATATAGTGTAATGATCTAGAATTTTTAACCAATTTAGAACTGGAATTTTTATTACTTAAATTGAATTTAAATTTGAATTTGACATAAATATATATGGTTAAGAATATTTAATAATTTTGATAAGTTATATGATAGATTTTATTTGAATTATAAATGAGAACAGCTATTAATAAATTTGAATTTATTGATAGTATTTGTCGTTCGATCGGATTTGTCAAACCATAAAACGAATTAGTAGAATTAGAATTAAGTGTTGCCCTTAGTTTTCATAGCATTTAAGTGAAAATGCTACCAAAAGTTCACCTTCTCTCCTTAAGACAAGTGTCCTTACACTTGTATTTTTGCATGCCTCCTTTCATGCATGTTTTATACTTGCCCCCTTTGGTGTCACTACCTCCTTAACTCTCCATTCCTATATAAGGAGACCTTTTATCCATTTTCTTACCATTCCATTCCATTTCCCTCTTTCCACCTTCTTCTTAAAGCTTATGGCCATGGTTTCCATGACATAAGCCTTCCTCTTTTCCACCACCACCTTGTCAAAGTTCATAGTCATCCTCCTCCTCTTATAATATAAAGAGAGAGATTAGTGTATATTATATTATATATATTTTGGTGAAGAAGACGATATGCTGAAATATTGTCCGATGGTTCACTCAGCTAGGCTCGCCTACCGTGAAGATTGGAAAGCTGTTAATGAGAACTCTTTAACCACAGTTTATATATTTAATTAATGGTTAGACAAATTTAAATATAATGATTAATTATTAGTGGTTAATGATGATTGATGCTTGTTGTGATGGATGATGGATGCATAGTTCAGACCACACACACTATTAAGCGTTAGTGTTATAACACTTGTGCACAGTTATGATTTATTTAATTATGTTGATGATGGTTGCTATGGATGTTTAAATAGTTGTTGATGTTGTTTTGCATACACTATGACACAACAAGTATGGTATGGGTGATCGACAAATCTCCTTCGTAATTAGAAGCAATATGATTATTGAATTTTGAAGGTTAATAATTTGGAAACACCATATGTATGAATTCATATATATTGATAAAGACCTTTAAATGAATAAATAAATACCGGAACATTCTAGGATGGCAAAGAGAATAGAGTCTAGGCTTTGGATTTGGAAATAAAGTTTCAAGCTCTCCCTGGCTATCCCTAACTGATCCGACGAATAAGATGGTTAATTTGAAGTTATTTGAATTTAGAAATGAATTAGAATTTGATTTATTAAGTAAAAAAAATAAAAGTTGAATTTTAGATCCAAATTAATTTGGAAAGTAAATTTAAATGATTTTAAAAGGGTTATATAAGGATATAATGGTTTTCTAAGGTATTTTGAAGTATCGTAGAATAATGGTTATTATGTTCGAAATAGAGCTTGTCGCATAATGACAATTTACGTATTTTGGACGTAACTTTTAATGCTTATAACTTTTGCAATCTAAATCGGATTTCCATAAATAAAAACATTTGATTTCGTTTAACAAGAACTTTCAAATGAATGAAAGCAGATTTTAAATTCGAGTTCTAATTTTCAAGTTACGTTTAAAACCGTTTTGGAAAAGGTCGATGTAAGAACAATTGTTGACCATGACTATAAACAGCTATTTTTAAATGTTTTAAAAATATGGATTTTTTTTTGTAAAATCATTACAAATTATGAAAATGTGTTTTGAATTGTAAAGTTTAAGTTTTGGCTAAAATAAACGATATTTTGATCAAAATAGTTAAGATAATTGTTTTGTAATGCTTTTGTAACACTTTTGAAATGCTATTATAACGCTTCCTTCAAAAACAATCTATTTGAAGTTTTAAACCGTAAACTATTTTCCGAATTATAAGTAATGATTTGTGGAATGTTTTCAAAGGTTTTAAAGTATTAGAAATATTTTATATGGGATTTAAATTGATATTAATACGGGTTTCAGTTTTAAATAATTGGATATGGTTGGAGATAAATCTTCGGATGTTTGATATTAATTCAGTAGATGAAGACTCTTACCATTGGAGGAATTTAAAAGGTAGTTCACTGTTATTCTGCTTATAGTGTGAGTTGGATATCGAGATTAATATTAAGTATAAGTTGATGGTATTTCTATCCAGATCTAATGTCAAAGAGTTGGATAAATCTTTAATGTAAGATATGGGTTTCCCAATTTGATAGGGATAAGTTGGATAGAAATAATCTTCGGATATTTGATATGAAATTCTTTAGTGTAAACATATACTATTTGAGGAATTTGGAAGATATTATTATTATATCGTTATTCCACTTATAGTATTCGTTGTTTATAAGAATTGATATCGAATATAAGTAGTACAATTTCTGTGTAACTTATGTTCAATATCGATGATTTCGGTTTTGTCGTGAATCATATCTTCAACAATATCATTCTTGAAGCCCAATGAGATTGAGTTATGGAAATTCATATCGTAAATTGGGATTTAATCAAATCTTTGATTTGAGAAAATTTAATATAAGAAATTAGGAACTAAGTATAATCTTTTAGTTAAGACTAAAGAATTAAATGTTGGAAAATCGATTTAATTGGAAACTATGGTTAAAATATGGATTAAAGAATTTTCAAAGGAAACTAGGTTTTGTTAACAAGTTATCAAACGAAAAATTAATTAAGGCTTTGGGGCTAAATTATCTTTTGATTTAAGGGATGTGTTGTAAAAGAGAAAGGTTAAATATGGATTTTGTTATAATTTGAGAATGGGTTTAAAGAAATTTAATTTAACAAAATCTAAATGGAAGGAGATTTGGTTGAAAGCCTGTGTGTTCCATAATTGTGTTCTAAAAATTACGCTTATTATTTGGGAAGACCGGGATCAGATGTATGTCCGAAAACCATTCCAAGTAATAATACGACGTTGTGGAGCAATTGAAGAAGTTAAAGACGGTACTGAAGACAGGGACACTTCATATCGAAAGGACGACTTGCTAAATGTCTCAAATGGGTAGCTCCCATTTGCAGATGGATTTCAAATCAGCTAAGTGGCAAGAAGCCCAAACGTATGTGAAGGAATTTCGGATTGTTGTTTCGTTCAGATCCAAAATGGACATTTATGGATTGTGTGTCTGACATTGTAATTGACTTTCTAGCACTGATCTTTGTTAAATATATATCTGTTTGGTGGTAGAGAATTTATTCTCTCGCTTAACACCTTTCTCTAAGATGTATGATCCTAGAGGTTATATATCGATAGAAATCAGTGATGCGTTGTTAATGGATAATGTGGCATACCTAAGTTATGTGGTGAGCTTTGGATGATCAAAGCATAGCTTATTTAAGTGTAGCTTTGTGTATATCGGGACCTTGGCAAGCCTCCCCTCGGTAAATGGCCAAAACACGAAGAAATGCAGCAGGGTTATGAGGTGTTGTCTCCTTCTAGATAAACAGTGTATATGGTATGGATCCCAAGTATTAACCTATGTGGTAAAAGCATCTACTTTTGTGGTTGTTGTTGGCGCGCACTCGGAAAGGTCGGTAATGACTGAGAGATGACATACTCAGGCGTACTCTAAGTTACCCAGTTAAGGGGCAACCCGGCCTTGTGTTGGCATGAGGAGCATCACTGTTGATCCTCGGACATCCCTCTAAAGGTGTTCAAAATTCGGTTTGGAAGGAAGTTCCTTTGCCTAGTCATTGTTGGAAACCCAACCTCCGCTACGATCCCGTACGATTTTGATTGTATACCATAAGTCATTATAGTATATGATACCTATGCTGGCTAAGATTGATACATTTACTTTCGAAAAGATTTTTCACACTATATTATAGTATTGAAAGAGGATTTTCATGTATCAAGCATTTTTGACTGCATAAGGAGAAATCTTGCCCATATGTGCGTTTGCATTGTGTGTGTGCCGCGAGACCTTATGTTAGTTTCATTTTTTAAAAAGTCATTGCGAATTTCTATGCACTGGTATTCACATGGAATAAACCCATTCCGCATTAGCGGCGTTGTCCGGTGAATTATCTAACTTCAAAATAAACCCTAAAAAAAACTGTTTTGAGTTCTCACACCAGTCTCATAACTGACCTGGAGTTTATTGTTCCCACACCTAAACTCTGGGTGCCCATAATTTTTGCACAGGCTACCTAGTAGTTTGGTTTGCAGTTTAGACTTGGAGTGGTTGGAGCAGGATGCTGGTTTAGCTGGACCTATTATATCTTGGATCATGCATATTCTTCCGTTGAGTTTAGTATCTTTTCCCTATGTAATCGATGTACTCGGATGTACCTCTTGTAACTCTGATGTAATATTATTTTAATGATAATGGAAAAGTTCTTTTTATTTTGTGCAAATGTGTACATACCCTTAGCAATCCGTCTTTATGAACGGTTTAAGTTGGTTTAACTACCGGCGAAAATCGAGCGAAAAGCCGGGTCGTTACATTGTGGTATCAGAGATTTGGTTTATACAAAGCTATGGGGTACGACTCATTTGAACAAAGGAAAAGACTCGTTAGAGTTATAATATCTTATTAGAGATATGGTTAGTAATGCCCTAGTATGAGACTTTGGAGTACTACGTTTGAGGGAGTGCCTTCCAAGTAAAATTAATTAAGTTTGGGATTATAATATATTAGAATTCATGTTAAGAGAAAAGCTTGGGTAAAAATTGTTATGGTAATTCTCCTCTAAATAAACTAGTCAATATGGTTAGAAATCAAAATGAATAATAAGAGTTTGAGTATTTTACTTGATGTTGAGGTTGGACTATCGAGTATAGGAAGATTTTGCATATACGTCTGATCAACGTATACACGAAGTCTTAAGTACACTAGATAGATATAGAATCACACTCTAGTCACTTGAAGATGATTATGTTTATGACTGCAGCATCATCAGTATGTATTTTCGAGTTTCAAAAGTGAGATGACTATATGATTCCGATTAAAACATCAATATATACTTAAATCAATTTAGACAAGTGTTTGAAAATATTTTGAAATTTAAAACTTGAGCACGACATCTTGTGACTGGAATTTCTTTATTAATTAAAATACGTTTATGTAAAGTTGTAATTTACATAAGCAATCAAATATAGAAAAAAATGTTTGGGAAATGATTTAAAGGATAAGTTGCAATTAATCAATCAGGATATCTGATAATTAGTCCTCCCCAACTGATTATATTTAAAATGCAAATATCTTGAGAATTCAGTTTCACAATATGACTATAAGATATTCGACGATATTTTGGTTAAGGGCTACATTAGTTAAAGCCGTTTCTCTAAAGTTCGAAAGAAATAAGTTTCATAACCTTGAATTTGGAATAATTAATGAGGATAGCCAAAATTAAACAACATAAGGAACTAAAATATGGAATTATTGGCGATTTTGGACAGTCGATATATTCTAAAATATATTGCGGTCATAAAAAGAACTGTTTAAGTAAGCATGATGTGACGGCCCGCCCAGCACCAACTGACATTTCCAATGAAAGTGCGTTGTGCCATTGCCTGACTAACACAGGACGGTCGCCAAGGAAAGGAAAAGAAAGGAATTTGAACTAACAAGGAACCAGTTGAGTGTCTCACAGCGCATGGAATAAAATATAATAATAACATACTTGACATAAAACAGGCAAGACAGTGCATAAGCTGAAAACTAAACTATAATCATCATAGCAGTGGAAATCCAAAATACAGCTTATGATCTATAACCATTATTACAACTTCAAAATACTATCTCTAAAGCAAAAGAAAGGAGAGGTACACTGCTAATGCCCAAAGCAGTGACCATTAACAACACCGGGAGAATATATGTAGATAATACGTAGGAGCCTCCTGCTCATCTCGGGATCTGCTACTCGTGCATAACCAGCTAACCTATCTCCAGTCTTCCCGTTTAAGAGCACCCAGAGTAATACGAAGAGACATAAAACTCTGGGTCAGACAAAAGTCTGGTATGAGCGATAAGGAGTAAAAACAAAATAATAACAGGTATACTAAACCATACCTGAACCTAGACCTGCAACCAAAGAGTTATCACTACATACTGTACAATACTCTAAGGTGCCACTAACATATAGTGTGAAGAATACGGGGGTGGGGGTGTGTATGACATAGTGATGACAAACAATCAATCATAGCAATCATCCTTACATCTCTCACTCAGTGCGTAAAGCATACGATATCCACCACTTTGATCACCCTATTCCTTGCTATGATCACTCTGCCTCATGGAGTCATGGCGACTCCACTGCACTGATTCATAGCCACTAGTCCTTGCTATGTCCACTCTGCCCCCATGAAGTCATGAAGACCCCACTGCACTGGCTCATAGCCATGCTATAATCATTCTACCCCATGGAGTAACATCTACCCCATTGCACTGATCCGTAGCCTAACATTCGTCTTGGCGGTGAATCAAAGTTATGGACATCGATAACCTCTTAGCACACGTTCTGCACCAAAGCCCAACTCATGAAGTTAACTCTTTGGTTCCCATCTGGATCCTGAGTTCTACTTTCTATTTGGACTTCCTTTGCATCTCGAGTTTTGGTTGAATTAGAGTTGGTCTTCAGAAGAGTCGTCGCGTCGTAGTAGTGGGAGCTCGAACTCGGTTCGGTTCGTAGTCATTGTCTTGGTTCAGTCGTGAAACTCCGTGGTGTAGTTCGGTTCGGTCCTCAAAGTGTTCCTCTGTAAGTCGGTTCGGTTCCGTGTTCCTCCATCTCCAGATCCCGGGCCTCCATCTCCAGATCCCGGCTCGGTTTAGTGCTCCTGCATGCGTTCGTTCAGTCCTCCAGTTCTCTAGTTGGCCCGATCCGATCCCCTTCCAAGCCCCGGTCCGATTCCAACCAATGGTGGCCTTCCTTCTTGCCATAACCCAATCTGATTCAGTTCAGCTGTTCCGACCCGATCCCATGCTCAGCTCCGATCTGGTCCCTAACCCAACTCCAACTCTTAGCAAGTAGCCTTTCTTTGTTTCCATACTCTTTCTTTTGCCTGGGCACTGGTTCGGTTCGGATTCTTTGTCTCTAATGTCGGTTCGGTTCGACCAATCCTATCCGATCCGAACCCCTTTCCCCTATCCGATCCCGATCCCTGCAGTTTTTCCTGCAACTTTTCCAGTGACTGTTTTATGCCATACGACGGCGTTTTGGACCATTCTAACTCTTCTAATCAATCACAAAGCATACCATACATTCATAGCAACATGTATAACCAATCAAAAACACCAAAAAAATAATTTGATAGGTTAAAACGAATCAAACATAGCCAAGTTCCCATATTTTCCCTTAAGCATGTTTAAGCAAAACTAATGATATGATTAGCAAAACTTAACCAAACTAACCAAATTTTCTAACAAAGGTCTAAACAATATTTCGAAATTTATAAATATTTTCCAGAATTTAATCATGTTTAAATTCGCTAATTAACACTAATTACCCTTAATTAACCATAATTAGTGAGGAACTATGCAAATCACTCACCTTATCACAAACAAAATATCAAATCTGAATTATCCTCTGTTTGGCGTTGTTCCCAAGGCTATACAGCAGTTTTGACCTTGATTTGGTGTTATTTCTCCTTAATTTGGTGAAGATTAGGCTAATGCTTGGTTAGAAAGTGATTAGAGGTGATTCTAGATGTTGGAGGCCATTACTAGGGTTCCAAGAATGAAAGTGGCGGCTGAAAAAGTGTCTAAAGAAATGTTTTCTAACCCTAATAAGCCCCTATATACCCCTAATCCCGAAATTCCCCATTGGGCCTAGCTATTAACTACCCAGTTAAGCCCGGTTGAGCAGATTTTCACCTTCTAAACATTGTTTCAGCCATATCTCCCAAACTGTGAGTCCGTGTGGCTAATGTGACCACTCTACGGAATTGTAAACCATCATCTGAATCCAATGGAAGTAGTTTCAGGTCAAAACTCCTTACTATTCAAAAGTTATGGCCGAAACAAGATCAGCTAGGGGCAAAATGGTCATTTAAAAATCGGCAAAAATCATGAACAAAGGAAATGAACCCAATAGTCGTCTCCCAAAGTTACATGACCATACGACTTCGCATGAGAAATAAATAAATATCCTACGATCCTTCGATGCTTAGAATGCGGGTCGTTACACGTGAGTACCTTGTGAATTAAGTTTCACAGTTTGATTAAAGGATATCTGGCAAGCGGGAATAGTAAGAAGAAATTACCTAAACTGAAACATTTAGACAAGCTAAGGTCGGAGATGATCAAGTTTTTCGTGTAACGAATAATAGTAAATTTTGGGAACTGAAAAGGAATAAGTTTCATAACCATTGTATTTACAAGATAAGATCTAAGAGAATAAATTTATAACTCTGAATTTTCTTGATGGATGTAAATGGTTGAGTATAAGTAATTGGCCCAGTAAATGATGAATCGAATATAATGGGTGATTGGAAGATATCGTTGGAGAACATGTAAATATGGTTATCCATAAACATGTATGTTAGAATATTCTACCCAGTATATCCATTATGAGAACGGGGAGCTTTGGTATAAAGAATTTTAGTCTTGTGTCAGAAAATCTACAAGATGTTGAACGAGTAATTGCGATTCCCTTTTCTTTCCGAGGATGAAAAGTTTTAAGAGGGGGTGAATGTAATGATCCATAATTTTTAACCAATTTAAAATTGGAATTTTTATTACTTAAATTGAATTTAAATTTGAATTTGACATAAATATATATGGTTAAGAATATTTAATAATTTTGATAAGTTATATGATAGATTTTATTTGAATTATAAACGAGAACAATTATTAATAAGTTTGGATTTATTGATACTATTTGTCGTTGATCGGATTTGTCAAACCATAACATGAATTAATAACATTAGAATTAAGTGTTGCCCTTAGTTTTCATAGCATTTAAGTGAAAATGCTACCAAAAGTTCACCTTCTCTCCTTAAGACAAGTGACCTTACACTTATATTTTTGCATGCCTCCTTTCATGCATGTTTTACACTTGCCCCCTTCCGTGTCGCTACCTCTTTAACTCCCCATTCCTATATAAGGAGACCTTTACTCCATTTTTTACCAATCGACTCCATTTTCCCACCTTCTTCTTAAAGCTTATGGCCATGGTTTCCATGGCCTAAGTCTTCCTCTTTTCCACCACCACCTTGTCGAAGTTTGTAGTCATCCTCCTCCTCTTATAATATAAAGAGAGAGAGATTAGTGTATATTATATTATATTATATATATTTTGGTGAAGAAGACGATACGCCAAAATAATGGCTGACAGTTCATTCAGCTAGGCTCACCTACCGTGAAGATTGGAAAACTGTTGGTGAGAATTCTTAAACACGGTTTATATATTTTATTAGTGGTTAGACTAATTTAAATATAGTGATGAATTATTAGTGGTTAATGATGATTGATGTTTGTTGTAATGGATAATGGATGCACAGTTTAGACCATACACACTATTAAGCGTTAGTGTTATAACGCTTGTGCATAGTTATAATTTATTTAATTATGTTGATGATGGTTGCTATGGATGTTTAAATGGTTTTTGATGCTGTTTTGCACATGCTATGACACAACAAGTATGGTATCATATGGGTGGTCAACAAATCTCCTTCGTAATTAGAAGCAATATAATTATTGAATTTGAAGGTTAATAATTTGGAAAGACCATATGTATGAATTCATGTATATTGATAAAGTCCTTTAAATGAATAAATAAATACCAGAACATTCTAGGATGGCAGAGAGGATAGTGTCTAGGCTTGGGTTTGGAAATAAAGTTTCTTACTCTCCCTGGCTATCCATAATTGATCCGACAAATGAGATGGTTAATTTGAAGTTATTTGAATTTAGGAATTTGATATATTAAGTAAAAAAAAATAAAGGTTGAATTTTAGATCCAAAATAAATTGGAAAGTAAATTTAAATGATTTTAAAAGGGTTGTATAAGGATATAATGGTTTTCTAAGGTATTTCGAAGTATCATAGAATAATGGTTATTATGCTCGAAATAGAGCATGTCGCATAACGGCAATTTACATATTTTAGATGCAAACATTAAACGCTTATAAATTTTGCAATCTAAATCCAATTTCCATAAAATGAAAAACATTTGATTTCCATTAACAAGAACTTTCAAATGAGTGAAAGCAGATTTTAAATTCGAGTTATAATTTTCAGGTTATGTTTAAAACCGTTTTGGAAAAGGTCGATGTAAGGACAATTGTTGACCATAACTATAAACAACTTATTTTTAAATGTTTAAAAATATGGAAAAAAATTGTAAAATCATTACAAATTATGAAAAGGTGTTTTGAATTGTAAAGTTTAAGTTTTGGCTAAGATGAACGATATTTTGATCAAAATAGTTAAGATAACTATTTTGTAATGCTTTTATAACACTTTTGAAATGCTATTGTAACGCTTCCTTCGAAAACAATCTATTTTGAAGTTTTAAACCGTAAACTATTTTCCAAACTATAAGTAATGATTTGTGGAATGCTTTCAATGTTTTAAAAATATTAGAAATATTTTGTATGGAATTTAAATTGATATTAATACGGGTTTCAATTTTAAATAATTGGATACGGTTAGAGATAAATTTTCGGATGTTTGATATTAATTCGATAGATGATGACTCTTAATATTTGAGCAATTTAAAAAGTAGTTCACTGTTATTCCGCTTATAGTGTGAGTTGGATATCGAGATTAATATTAAGTATAAGTTGATGGTATTTCTATCCAGATCTAATGTCAAATATTTGGATAAATCTATTAATTAAGATATGGGTTTCGCAATTAGATTGGGATAAGTTGGATAAAAATAATCTTCGGATATTTGATATGAAATTCTTTGGTGTAAACATATACTATTTGAGGAATTTGGAAGATATTGTTATTATATCATTATTCCACTTATAGTATTCGTTGATAATGAGAATTGATATCGAATATAAGTAGATACAATTTCTGTGTAACTTATGTTCAATATCGGTTGATTTGGGTTATGTCGTGAATCATATCTTCAACAATATCATTCTTGAAGCCCAATGAGATTGAGTTATGGAAAATCATATCGTAAATTGGGATTTAATCAAATCTTTGATTTGTAAAAAATTTAAAATAAGAAATTGGGAACCAAGTATAATCTTTTAGTTTAGATTAAAGAATTGAATGTTGGAAAATCGATTTAACTGGAAAATATGGTTAAAATATGGATTAAAGGATTTTCAAAGGAAACTAGGTTTTGACAACGAGTTATCAAACGAAAAATTAGTTAAGGCTTTGGGCTAAATTATCTTTGATTTAAGGAATGTGTTGTAAAAAAGAAAGGTTAAATATGGATTTTGTTATAATTTGAGAATGGGTTTAAAGAAATTTAATTTAACAAAATCTAAATGGAAGGAGATTTGGTTGAAAGCGTGTGTGTTCCATAATTGTGTCTTAAAAATTATGCTTATTATTTGGAAAGACCGGGATCAGATGTATGTCCGAAAACCATTCCAAGTAATAATACGACGTTGTGGAGCAATTGAAGATGTTGAAGACGGTACTGAAGACCAGGACACTTCATATCGTAAGGATGACTTGCTAAATGTCTCAAATGGATAGCTCCCATTTGCAGATGGATTTTATATCAACTAAGTGGAAAGAAGCCGAAACATATGTGAAGGAATTTCGGATTGTTGTTTCGTTCAGATCGAGAACAGACATTTATGGATTATGTGTCTAACATTGTAATTGAATGCATTGCACTGATCTCTGTAAAATATATATATCTGTTTGGTGGCGGAGAATTTATTCTCTTGCTTAACACCCTTCTCTAAGACGTATGAGCTTAGAGGTTATATATCGATAGAAATCAGTGATGCGTTGTGAATGGACAATATGGCATACTTAAGTTATGTGATGAGCTTTGGATGATCAAAGCATAGCTTATTTAAGCGTAGCTTTATGTATATCGGGAACTTGGCAAGCCTCACACCACGGTAAATAGCCAAAACAGGAAGAAATGCAG
Source organism: Allium sativum (assembly GCA_030737875.1). Lineage (NCBI taxonomy): Eukaryota > Viridiplantae > Streptophyta > Magnoliopsida > Asparagales > Amaryllidaceae > Allium > Allium sativum. The sequence continues at coordinate 972,663,610 of CM060909.1, read as the reverse complement.
TAGGGTTATGGGGTGTTGTCTCCTTCTAGATAAAAGGTGTACTATGGTATGGAGCCCAGGTATTAACCTATATGGTAAAAGCATCTACTTTTATGGTTGTTGTTGGCGCGCGCTCGGAAAGGTCGGTAACGACCGGGAATGACATACTCAGGTGTACTCTAAGTTACCCCGTTAAGGGGTAACCCGGCCTTGTGTTGGCATGAGAAGCATCACTGTTGATCCTCGGACATCCTTCTAGAGGTGTTCAAAATTCGGTTCGGAAGGAAGTTCCATTGCATGGTCATTTTTGGAAACTCAACCTCCGCTACGAGCCCATACGATTTTGATTGTATACCATATGTCAATATAGTATATGGTACCTATGCTGGCTAAGATCGATACATTTACTTTCGAAAGGATTTTTCACACTATATTATAGTATTGAAAGAGGATTTTCACGTATCAAGCATTTTTAGATGCATAAGGAGAAACCTCACCCATGTGTCGTTTGTATTGTGTGTGCCATGAGATCTTATGTTAGTTCCATTTTTCTAAAAGTCATTGCGAATTTCTATGCACTGGTATTCGCATGGAGTAAACCCGTTCCGCATTAGCGGCGTCGTCCAGTGAATTACCTAACTTTAAAATAAACCCTAAAAACAACTGTTTTGAGTTCTTACACCAGTCCCATGACCGACCTGGAGTTTATTGTTCCCACACCTAAACTCTGGGTGCCTATAATTTTTGCACGGGTAGCCTAGTAGTTGGGTTTGCAATTTAGACTTGGAGTGGTTGGAGCAGGATGCTGGTTTAGCTGGAGCTATTATATCTTGGAGCATGCAAATTATTCCGCTGAGTTTATATCTTTTCCACTGTGTAACCGATGTACTCTGATGTACCTCTTGTAACTCTGATGTAATATTATTTTAATGATAATGGAAAAGTTCTTTTTTTTGTGCAAATGCGTAAGTACCCCTAGCAATCCGTCTTTATGAACGGTTTAAGTTGGTTTAATTACTGGCGAAAACCGAGCAAAAAGCCAGGTCGTTACATATAGGCAAATTCTATTTCAACCTAGCAAATTGCCGAGTACCCCACGTTTATATAAAAAATATCAAGGACAAAACTGTCCCTTTTCATATATATTTTTTATTTAAATTTTTGATCTAACTCTTAGTGGATCTATGTGGTATTGTAGAAAACCACACAGGGACACTACGTGTTTTCTGATGATACCATGTAGTGGCTCTACGTGGTATGTATAGGAACCATGTTGTGTCCCTACGTGGTTTTCTACAATACCACGTCCACGTACGGCCACTACGATAAAGGATATTATTTATTTCTTTTCAAAATTTAAAGCGGGGCTACTTAGCAAAATGATGGGTATGCTTGTTTTTGCTGAATTTTAAGGGACTGCTCAGCAATTAGCTGTATTGAAATTGAATTTGCCTTTGGTATATTACAAAAGTAACTCAATCAAATATGATTGAGTGGTTTGAGTGGGAAATTACTCGTCCGTTTCACCTTCTAAGCCATTGTCATTGGCCATTGCTCTTGGTCTGATCATCTTTGGACAATTATCCATCTAGTACTCTACTGCTACTTTTAAATTTCTTCGTCTTCAATCGTTCCTTAGATTCCACTAGTTCTCCCTCTTTTATCTTTTACTGCTCTCTTTACCCCGGCCTGAATTTTTCAGCCATCTTGCCTAAACCTTCTCAACCAAATGATGACTTGGGCCCCGCTAGTTAGCCTTCTTCATGCAGTCCTGCTTCACTTTCGTGATAAAGCTTATGCTTTACCATTCCCAGCCAGCAATTACTTCATGGCCCAGCAGCTTTTAAACCATATTCTCAAGATTGTCTTGTTAAACAATCACCACCATTTATTAACACGTTTCTTTGGGTCATCATCCAACTATCTCACAAACAAGCCAACTTAATTGAATTGAATTCAACTATACACACAGCTAATGTCAACGCATGAGATACAGATATGGTAATTAGTAGGAAAAAATTGCTCAGAGTTATGGTTGTTTCAGATATGAAGGAATTTTGTTAATATTTGGATAAAATTTGCATAGATATTGCTAATTTGATTCTAGGGTTATACAAAATGAAAACATAAAATAATCTTTTTGGCTCTGAATATTAATAATAAATCTTGGCAAAATTTCCTAAATATGCTAATGTCATTCAACTGAACAAGAAATGTCAGTCGACTAGCACGTATCTCGGTGGATTGAAATATACCCACAATGAAATATGAAGATTCTGCCTCGAAATGCCAACTTTCCCTGCTTCAACTACCTTGTTTTGTTAACTGCACTTTCTCTAAAGTTAAGAATCCAGAATATTGATATGCAGAAATGTAATTGAAGAAGAAGACTCAAAATGATTTTATTATCTCAATTGTAAATCGTAGAAATGAACATGGTTCTCAACAGTACAAACGTAATACTTATATAATAAAAAGAAAAGAGAAAATGGGCTAAGCCCATAAGGCCCAAGCGGCTTATTGATGAACTGCAAGTTAATCTTGAGCATGAATCTTGAATTGACTCGTTCATTGAGAAATGTTAGATTGAGCAAGAGCAGGTTTTTCAAAAGAAATCTGCTTGAGCCAAGCTGAGCAAGCTCGATTCATCATCGATTAGAAGAATAGCAACACAGGAGGAACGATATGGTAAGAAAGCTTTGATAACCGGCATTTTGGTCCGGTTCCCAAGAAGGCATCAGATACGCTTAGCTTAACGTATCGTGTGAAGCTAAGGCTAAAAGGGGGCGCGCTTAGAAATGAAGGAAACAGGGCCAAGAAGGGACTACACCGCTTGAAAGCTCGCAGCACCTAGACAACATCCCCGAACCAAGGCATACGGGCCTCGAAGGAGTCACAAGCTTCAAGCGTCCGATCCTGGTTTTTTCGCGCCCCTCGGAAGAACTTCACACTGGACAGAGTGCGAAATTCGCACCCAGCAGGTGCAAAGTTTCACGCCTGAGCTAGGTTCGAAATTTCGAACCCAACGACGTGAGATTTCGCACCCATGCCCGGGTGTGGAATTCTGAGGCGCGCGGGTGGCGGGTTCGAAATTCTACTAGTGGTCCCCTATTTTTACCTACTCCTACCTAATCCTACATATCCACACTCCTATAAATAGCCCATGGCCTCACACTTCAAAAGGGTTGGATTTTCTTCACTTGAGACCTTTCTAGAGCTTCCTAGACCTTATTAATGTAATCTCCTATTTGAGGAAGAAGGAGAATTAAATATTCTTCTTCCCAAATACCTAGTATATGGCAATTATGAAAGCAAACGTAATGAGCATGGCTCTACCTTGTAATTCTTGAGTGATTAATAAAAGTTCAACATCCTTCCAAAGTGGACCTAGGCCTGATCCGCGGCCGAACCAGTATAAATTCTTGTAGCAGTTACAGCTTTCCTCTACTTAGTCTTGCAACCAAATTAACTATTCCTACTAATAGGAATCTTTGGTGTTTTCGACATTTTTTGCCGTTAACATTTGGGGCTTTCATTGAGAGGTTGAATTCGAGATTTGCGTCTTTCTTCCACATTACCATCTCGACTTCGACAAGCTTGAGATTCCTTGCTCAACCAGCTGCCGAGTCCGCTTATGATGGTAAGAAGTCAAAGAACGCAATGGTCGGCTCTTCAGCCGCAGCCGAGGTCGGTAGCTCCCAACAACCTCAACCAGTAGATATCCCAGCCGCTAATGAAACCTTCCTTCCTATTGTGGACCCTGAACCGCCCATTACACAAGCTCAAACCCGCATGCTTAATGAAAGATATGAGAGCACCGCGGTCGAGCTCAACCAAGCATTAAGAAATAACATCGACCTTATGCGGCAACTTCAAGAAAGTCAACGCGTCGTCGCTCGACTTCAACTAGCTTGGAATAATGCTCGACCCCGACCACGTGCCTCAGAAACTTCCTCTTCCGAGTCAAGGGTCCCACACCAAAGGTGGAAGTTCAACCTCATCAAAAACGTCGCTGTTCGTTCCAATGCCCTCGATAACGGTAATGGTCATGCCAATGCCAACGGAAACGGCAACGACGACCGAATTACAGTCACATATAGCGAGGGGGCACAACATTGAGGCCACTCTCGCTTGGTCATCAATGACGAACCAGGTCCTACAAACCAACCTCTTCCTCGACACAACCCAATGGTCGCTAATCAGGGTGATGGGCCTACTATTCCAGCAGCCCGCGCTCCTCCAGAACCGGATCCGCATCACCCCGCTCCACTAACCATCCACACCAAGACCCAACCATAGATGTCGAGGACATGGAGGAAGACGATCCAGACATCCATCATAGAAGACGACCTCGCAACAGGACTCCGGAGCCACGTCAAAATCCGTGGATCCCGATGGCGGATCCCCATCCAACTTATCTTCCCAACATGGTACGAAGGATCACAAGGGAAATGCGAGGGGGTGCGCATGGCTCATGGGAAGTTCACATTAGGCGCAACCCCTTCAAAAGGAGAGTAAATGAGGCCGAGTGGCCGAGGCGCTTTAGCATGCTACAAATGCCACTCAACGATGGTACCACTGATCCTTATGCCTTCTTGAATCGCTATAAATGGCAAATGGACTCGAGCCGGGGTGACGATCCATCCAAATGCAAATGCTTCCCGGTCTTCTTGTCTGGTACCGCTTTACTTTGGTTCTCTCGCCTCCCTCTTGATTCCATCAACTACTTCGGGCAACTAGCAATAGAGCTGGTAAAGCAATTCAGGGTGCATATCCCAACTTCGAAGAATGCCCTCACTTTATCCAACCTATACCAGGGGCCCGCTGAGTCGCTTAGGAGCTACCTTTCCCGGTTTAACATAGCTCTCGCTGAGGTCGAGGATCCAGATCCTCGCACCATACTCTTTCAACTGGAAAAAGGAGTCCTCCCTACTTCAGAGTTCAGAGCTTGGATCGATCGGAAGCAGCCAAAAAGCCTCGATGCCTTTTACGAAAAGGCAGATCAATACTTGTGCCAAGAAGAGACAAGACAGAACCGTCTCTCTGCCACAAGTCGTCCTAGTGATCCCCAAGCGGACACCGCAAATAACAACCTCAGGGGTAGGCGAGGCGGGGAGCCCTTCAGCCAAAACAGGGGCAGGTCCTGTAAGACCCCACCTCCATTAAGGTCACTCACAAAGGGAATGCCTTAACTTCAGTGGAACGTTATAAGTAAACAGAACAGAATATTACAAGACAGATACATAAAGTAGTACATGAAAAGTTTATAACTTTATTACAACGGGAATAGAAATAGGTTTGGTTACATCTTTCAAAACCACAACACCAAAACTCAAGTACATAAATATCAGTCTTGTACAGAAGCCTTCAGAGTGCATAATTTTAAAGCAATAATCCCCAATAGAAACATGCCATCAATAAGCAGAATCAAAGCTAAGCAATACATCTTCAACTTCAAGCTGGAAGAAAGAGATATCAGAACTAAGCTTGCGTATTTCCTCTCTGAGAACCTAGGGGAGAGAAAACGGAAGAAAAGAGGCGAAAACAAACTAGGTCAGACATAAGTCTGGTGAGTCCAATGACTTTCAGCATATAAACAGATAATAGTATTATAACATGTAAATAAAACTGGATGAGAGATAACCGTAACAGGAGTAGCAAGTTAACAAAGAGACAGAATGATATAGGCTAAACTAAGCTTCTTACTTGGTTTTCACTTCTCTGCACTAATACTAGCATAACAAAATTAGGTGTTGTCCTAATGTTTAAACAGAAAACAGAACAATCTCTTCAGAAACACGATACTAGTAATGGGCCTTTACCACCCTAACAGAGACAGACGTTTAAAAACAGAATGCTAGTAATGGGCCTTTACCAGCCGAACAGAGACAGAAAGTACAGAAACAGAATCAAGAATGAAATAAGAGACAGAAACAGAATAATCCCTACGGAAACATAATATTAGAATTAGACGTAAACTAATAATGGTCCTTTACCACCCCAACAGACGGTACCACACAGAAACAGACAGGTGTTACCACCCCAACAAAAACAAATGGTACCTCAATAGAAACAGACAGAACTAAGTGTACCCTAAATTCTACCCCAAGCGATCGGCTCCCTAATACATAAATACCCTGTGCCGGCCCCACAGAAGGGTGTATCACTCCTAAAGTGGCAACCTACAGAAAGACACAGACCTATTTACAGATGTCACGGCGTCTTACATCCTCAGAGCAGACCGGATCCATGCACGCACATGACCCGGTTGGAATGCACCATCAACACCCCTCGATATTATCAGAATGAACCTCTTATAATTAGTTCAGTAAGCGTGCCCTGGACCCCTACCTGGTGTTGGGTCATAGTTTTGATACCAGAAAGGGTTACTGACTAATATGGGTCCCAAACAACAGATGACACAAGTAATTACCCCTCCAAACCTTGTGTCCCTAAACTAACAGATTCAGATTTACTTGCTTATAGATTTGAGATGTACAAAGTCCAGATTAACTAGTTCTCGGATCAGACATACAGGTTAACAAGTTTTCAGACTAACGGATCAGATATACAGATTAACAAGTTTTCTGACTAATGGATCAGATATACAGATTAACAGACTTACAGATTGTTTCACCTAACCTTGTATTAGGCCTACAGATTTTCAAACGGGTTTATTAGATTCATCAGTCCAGTTGATTTAACCTTATCTACCCAACACGTTTTAGGAATTATATTTATCCTAGTTTTGCATTAATTAAATATTAATGCACAGACCTCTCACATTAGGTCCGTAGCTTGTGGTTGTTGATGTGCCGGGGGGTTCCGGACAGACTTCTGCCACAAGCCAGACCTAATCTCGCGTCTAAGCATCTTTATGCCAATGACCTCTCACATTAGACTGACAGTTTGCGGTTGCTGGTTAAGCCGGTTGGGTCCGGGTAGGCTTCTACCGCAAACAGAGTCTAACCTCGTGCCTCAGCATTCTTATTTTTAGCTAAAGTATTCATTCGCAAATTATGCCAATATCAGATTAATTATGCCAATTCAATAAATTAACTTCTTTACAAGTTACAGCAGATTATCCAAAGTTCTATTAACATGTTTTGCTCAATTTTAGATCGAGCCTACAGATTTTCATACCCCAAATTACCATATTCAATTTCAACAGATTTAGCAGATTAGGCAATTTAACCGATTTAATCATCCCTTAAAATTCCATTGACATACCTCGCCTAATCATAAAATTAAGCCTAATTTTACATGCCCAAATTATGGTCATAATTCACAATATAACATATGTCCCAAAGTTTAGTTAAATTTACACAGTACAGAATATTCTCCAAAAACCTTAAATCACGATAAACAATACGAATTATGCCAAATTATATCCTTTAATTTCAGCATATGTCAAATGTCCAAAATCCCCATTTAGGCGAGTTCACATTTAATAGTTATCATATTTTAATATAGATATTTATGCCTAAGTCATATACAAAATAATTCTCCTTCTTCCAAATCACAGACTATCATATATAGTATGCCCAGATCTAGATGTTAAATTACAACATATACTCTTTTCTCAAATTAGTCACAAATCAGTCATGTCTAATTATGTATAATTCCTTGTTTTCTCCAAATTTAGCATTTATGCGTCAATCTCTTATGAGATTTGGCTCAGGCTCGTGGTAGCCTGGCTATAGAATAGAAGGAAGGAAGAGATACAGAATAGTTACAATAATATTAATAAGATAGATCTACATAGAAAAACAGAACTGATAAACAAGAATAAGACAGATCTACATAGAAAAACAGATCTGATAAACAAGAATACACACAATCTCCAATTCAGATTTATAATCATGTCAATATCATAATTAAATTTCATATCTGAAAATTAACTGTACTCACCTTGGTTGGATTCTAATACAAAAAGGGTTGTAGTTGTTCTCTTTTAATCCTATTCAGATTGGAAGAAGAAGAAGCACTACTTCTAGCTTGGGTTTCAGCAGAGTAGTGACGCCATTGATTTATTTTAATATGAATTGAGGCAACATAACATTACAATGGTTTGGTGTGGAGAGGAAGTGGGGTTTGGGGGTGTTTAAATAGCATAGGAGCAACGAATCTGGACAGCACGGGCGTCCAAATGCAAAAAAATGAATCTGTCCTCGGATCTGGAAATAGGGGGGAGGTCGACCCCCTGGTCGACCTATGTGACCCAGGTCGACCCCCAGGTCGACCCCATGGTCAACCTGGGTCTTGGGCGGGAAATTTCCCGCCCAGCCCGCATGTGTGTTTTGAATTTTGAATTCACGCTGGTTTTTATTCTAAATCCCTGAAAATTCTAAGTGTCATAACTTCTTCATACGGAGTCCGATTTACACAAACTCAGACTCTATCTCAAGCAGAATTCCAAGACGAACGCAATGGAGAACCCATTTTCCTTAATTCTTCTTTTAAAAATTAATTATACTTTGTTTTGTTACTTTTATGTTCACAGAAAATACGGGGTGTTACATTATCCCATCCTTAAAGGATTTCGTCCCCGAAGTCTTCAAGTTAAGAAGAATGTGTCCTACCATCCAATCACCCATCTACTCAACCATCATCCATAAGCATCCATTGTCCTTAGAAAACTTCTAATGTTGTATGAACATATGCAAAAGTGCGTATATATGTCTCTTATCTAATGCAAAGATCAGGCAGTCTACTTATTCAGATGACCTCCTAAATGCAAATTTATGTTAGTGCCATGAGTCCAGTTATGTATGCAAGAAATCCTATTTGATACACATCATTTCTATATGAGTGCATAACCATTCATCCAAATGCAACATCCACATGATGAGTCAATCATTTTGCATCCACAAAAATTGAAAAATGCGCATACATCCATATGTAGTATGAGAGTGCTTTTGAGCCGATCTAGTGCCTAGTGTGTGTATATGCATCCATGAGAAAGCACTTGCATCCACTTGCAACCATCAAACATAACATGTCTCAAACACATGTTTACACCTATTAGTTTCTACCTAAAGGTCGAAGACTCGATCGATAGGATACAGCCGAGTGATAGAAGCAAGTAAAATTAAAACAAAAGTTCTGTTCCCATTAGACATCGGTTAAGAGAATATAACTCTAAGTATCAATCCCGAAGACCGAAATCAACATCAGATTGACACTCATAGAATTACTCCCATTAAACAATGTCAAAACTGGAAACCTACTTCACGCTTCGAGTAAAAACCCCTATCCTTTTTAGATATATTGAGATACTTACAGACTACTGGTACAGATCTGATTATCAAAACCCAGAATGTATGCGTCATAGTCAACTTAACGCTCAACACAGATACCCCCAACTTATCACAAACAGATGAGTGGTAACCCTTGTGGGGTTTGAAACTATAGCAGGATCAGAAACAAGGCTAGTATTAAAGTGTAGAGTCTCAATTACAGAATCAAAATGCCAGAATCAAAAAGAGTTTTAGCTCAACAATCAGATAAGGAAATTAAACTTTCTACGGAAATTTTCCTATCTCTATCCTATCCACCAGCCACGTGAGCATTCACCTGCCCTTCAGAAGTAGGTCCTGTCCTCTGCCGTTGCCCTCGTTTCTTTGGGCAGTCCCTAGTGAAGTGTCCCGTCTCACCACAGTTGAAGCAAGTACCCTTCCTCTTTCTGCAATCCTTGTTCTGATGAGTCAAGCTTCCACAAGTAAAGCACTTTTTCTCCTTCTTATCTTCGGACTTTTCATCCTTCTTTTATGCTTCCTTTTTGGGCCACGCTTTCTTGTTTTGTGGTCCTTCAAGATTTTCCTCTTTTTTCTCACTTTTGGCTTCCTCTTCATGCATCAATGCCATGTCAACCAATTTCTCGAAGGTAGCCCCCATTGGAATGTGGGTCATAGCCAACCCATGTAGCGGCTCATTCAAACCTTTAATGAATCTCAGGGCCTTCTTCTCAGGTGTGTTCACCAAGTCTAAGCCAAATCTCGCCATCTGATTGAACTTGTTGACGTACTCCTTTACTGATAAATTCCCCTGCTTCAATGCCAAGAACCTTTCTATGTCTAAATTCCCTTCTACTCGTGAGAGAAATTTCATCTCGAACCTATGCCTGAAATCCATCCATGTCTCTACTGGACGCTCTCCACTTGTGACCTCCCACAAAAACCAGGCTTCGTCCTTCATTAATCAAGCAGCTAATTGGACCTTCCTTTCATCTTCTATCTCGAAGACACCAAACAAATCTTCTACCTCCTTAAGCCAATTTCGAGCTTCAGCAAACGTCTCTGACCCGTGAAAAGGTTTTCCGCCCATTGCCCGAAAATCTTTGCATATCTTCGAAAAAGTATCAACGCGGGGAGGGGGAGGAGCGGCTGCAGTTGGGGGAGGAGGAACGTCTTTTGGGCCTACGGCGGTGGCCCTAACCTCCAGATACCTTCTGAACCAGGTTGGTATCGGTATGCCCTCGGGTATCTCGGGTACCCCAGACATGCTGAAAAGAAAAGGGAAGAGATTCAAAATGGAGAATCGAAAGACAGATATATGGCTTTTGGGGATTATGTTTTTCAAAATAAACTCTACTTTTGAAAATACTTCCTTTTTAAAACCTTTTTGAAAATTGTTTTCAAAAACTTTTTATCAAATCTGGTAACCTTCAGCTCTGATACCAAGTGTAATGCCCCACCTCCGTTAAGGTCACTCACAAAGCGAATGCCTTTACTTCGGTGGAACGTTATAAGTAAACAGAACAGAATATTACAAGACAGATACATAGAGTAGTACTTGAAAAGTTTATAACTTTATTACAGCAGGAACAGAAATAGGTTTGGTTACATCTTTCAAAACCACGATACCAAAACTCAAGTACATAAATATCAGTCTTGTACAAAAGCCTTCAGACTGAATAATTATAAAGCCATAATCCTCAACACAAACATGCCATAAATAAGTAGAATCAAAGCCAAGCAATACATCTTTAACTTCAAGCTGGAAGAAAGATATATCATAACTAATCTTGCGTATTTCCTCCCTGAGAACCTGGGGGGAGAAAACAGAAGAAAAGAGGCGAAAACAAACTAGGTCAGACATAAGTCTGGTGAGTCCAGTGACTTTTAGCATATAAACAGATAATAGTATCATGACATATAAATAAAACTGGATGAGAGATAACCGTAACAGGAGTAGCAAGTTAACAGAAGAGACAGAATGATATAGGCTAAACTAAGCTTCTTACTTGGTTTTCATTTCTATGCACTAATACTAGCATAATAGAATTAGGTGTTGTCCTAATGTCTAAACATAAAACAGAACGATCTCTTCAGAAACATGATACTAGTAATGGGCCTTTACCACCCTAATAGAGACAGACGTTTAAAAACAGAATGCTAATAATGGGCCTTTACCACCCGAACAGAGACAGACGATACAGAAACAGAATCAAGGACGAAATAAGAGACAGGAACAGAATAATCCCTACGGAAACAAAATTTAGAATTAGGTGTAAACTAGTAATGGGCCTTTACCACCCCAACAGATGGTACCACACAGAAACAGACAGGTCTCACCACCCCAACAAAAACAGATGGTACCTCAATAGAAATAGACAGAACTAAGTATACCCTAAATTCTACCCCAAGCGATCGGCTCCCTAATACATAAATACCCTGTGTCGGCCCCACAGAAGGGTGTATCACTCCCTAAAGTGGCAACCTATAGAAAGACATAGACCTATTTGCAGATGTCATGGCGTCTTACATCCTTAGAGCAGACCGGATCCATGCACGCACATGACCCGGTTGGAATGCACCATCAACACCCCTCGCCATTATCAGAATGAACCTCTTATAATTAGTTCAGTAAGCATGTTCTGGACCCCTACCTAGTGTTGGGTCATAGTTTGGATACCAGAAAGGGTTACTGACTAATATGAGTCCCAAACAACAGATGACACAAGTAATTACCCCTGCAAACCTTGTGTTCCCAGACTAACAGATTTCAGATTTACTTGCTTATAGATTTCAGATGTACAAAGTCCAGATTAACTATTTCTTAGATCAGACGTATAGGTTAACAAATTTTCAGACTAACGGATCAGATATACAGATAGACAAGTTTTCAGACTAACGGATCAGATATACAGATTAACAGACTTACAGATTGTTTCACCTAACCTTGTATTGGGCCTACAGATTTTCAAACGGGTTTATTAGATTCATTAGTCCAGTTGATTTAACCTTATCCACCCAACACGTTTTAGGAATCATATTTATCCTAGATTTGCATTAATTAAATATTAATGCACAGACCTCTCACATTAGGTCCGTAGCTTGTGGCCGCTGGATGTGCCGGGGGGTTCCGGGCAGACTTCTGCCACAAGCCAGACCTAACCTCGTGTCTAAGCAACTTTATGCCTACGACCTCTCACATTAGACTGACAGTTTGCGGTTGCTAGTTAAGCCGGTTGGGTCCGGGCAGGCTTTTACCGCAAACAGAGTCTAACCTCGTGTCTCAGCATTCTTATTTTTAGCTAAAGTATTCATTCACAGATTATGCCAATATCAGACTAATTATGCCAATTCAACAAATTAACTTCTTTACAAGTTACAACAGATTATCCAAAGTTCTATTAACATGTTTTGCTCAATTTTAGATCGAGCCTACAGATTTTCATACCCCAAATTATCATACTTAGTTTCAACAGATTTAGCAGATTAGGCAATTTAACCGATTTAATCATCCCTTAAAATTCCATTGACATACCTCGCCTAATCATAAAATTAAGCCTAATTTTACATGCCTAAATTGTGGTCATAATTCACAATATAACATACGTCCCAAATTTTAGTTAAATTTACATAGTACAGAATATTCTCCAAAATCCTCAAGTCACGATACACATTACGAATTATGATAAATTATAGCCTTTTATTTCAGCATATGTCAAATGTCCAAAAATCCCTATTTAGGCGAGTTCACGTTTAATAGTTGTCATATTTTAATATAGATCTTTACGCCTAAGTCATATACAAAATAATTCTCCTTCTTCCAAATCACAGACTATCATATATAGTATGCCTAGATCTAGATCTTAAATTACAACATATGCTCTTTTCTCAAGTTAGTCACAAATCAGTCATGTCTAATTATGCATCATTCACTGTTTTCCCAAAATTTAGCGTTCCTGCGTCAATCTCTTATGAGATTTGGCTCAGGCTCGTGGTAGCCTGGATATAGAACAGAAGGAAGGAAGAGATACAGAATAGTTACAATAATATTAATAAGACAGATCTACACAAAAAAACTGATCTGATAAACAAGAATAAGATAGATCTACACAGAAAAACAGATCTGATAAACAAGAATAAGATAGATCTACACAGAAAAACAGAGCTGATAAACAAGAATATGCATAATCTCAAAATCAGATTTATAACCATGTCAAGATCATAATTAAATTTCATATCTGAAATTAACTGTACACACCTTGGTTGGATTCTAAAAGAAAAAGGGTTGTAGTTGTTCTCTTTTAATCCTGTTCAGATTGGAAGAAGAAGATGCATTCGTTCTAGCTTAGGTTTCAGCAGAGTTGCAATACCATTGATTTATTTTAATATGAATTGAGGCAGCATAGCATTACAATGGTTTGGTGTGGAGAGGAAGTTGGGTTTGGGGGTGTTTAAATAGCTTAGGAGGAACGAATCTAGTCAGAACGGGTGTCCAAATGCAGAAAAATGAATCTGTCCTCGGATCTGGAAATAGGGGGGAGGTCGACCCATAGGTCGACCCCCTGGTCGACCCATAGGTCGACCCCCTGGTCGACCTATGTGACCCAGGTCGACCCCCTGGTCGACCTGGGTCCTGGGCGGGAAATTTCCCGCCCAGCCCGGGTGTGTGTTTTGAATTTCGAACTTTGAATTTTGAATTCGGGCTGGTTTTTATTCTAAATCCCTGAAACTTCTAAGTGTCATAACTTCTTCATACGGAGTCCGATTCACAAAAACTCGGACTCTATCTCAAGCAGAATTCCGAGACGAACGCAATGGCGTAACCTATTTTCCTTAAATCTTCTTTTAGAAAATAATTATACTTTGTTTTGTTACTTTTATGTTCATAGAAAATACGGGGTGTTACAGGTCCCTACAGGCAAAAACCAAATAATGGCAGGCCGGATGGACGGAACAACAGGCAAGCTCCAGCAGAATTGGGAAAACCCGACCCTTTCCAAGCTTTCAAGACCTACACCCCATTGAATGAAGACATAGAGATAATCTACTTGGAAACCTATAACACCTTGCCATACAAAGAAGCCACGCGTCAGAGAATCAACTGACCGCGAGAAGAACACCGGAAGGTACTGCCGATACCACAATGTGTACGGGCACGACACCAACGAATTCCACCAACTTAGGGATGCAATCGAGAAACTTATTCGTGAGAAATGGCTCGAGCAATATGTCCAAGAACCCTTTCCCCCCGAAGAAAACTCGCAGCCTCCAGCGCCAGTTCCACAAATAGCCACCAAGGCAGCTCCGGGACCGTCTAACCCAAGATGAGGAATAATGATCAACACCATATATGGCAGACTTTACCCCATACACAACAACTTTCGAAAAATGGAGCAGTATGTGAGTTCCATAAAGTATGCTACTTACGAAGCCTGCTCCGCTCTCCCTGAGTCTATCCCATCCAAGCTACAAAAAAGAATGCGGGATGATATTATCTTTCGAGAAAGAGATTCGAAAGGAGTCAAGATCCCGACCACTGATCCACTAGTCATTACTGCTCAGATCAACGCGACTTCCATCCGAAAAATCTTAATCGACTCAAGGAGCTCGGTCAACATCATCTTTAAGGCCGCTACGACCAGATGAAATTGGAAAAGAATGATTTGAAGCCATGTCACACAGCGATTCATGGCTTCAATGGGGCCTCTAGTTCCCCCATAGAGATGATCGACCTACCTGTGGAACCGGGCAAGGGGGACCGAAGCCAAGTATGAATTCTCACTTTCATGGTTATAGACATCAACTACCCCTACAATGCTTTCCTAGGGCGCCCCTTTCTCATTGAATTTCGAGTTTATATGGCACCATGGTCTGTCCTAATGAAATTCCCGACAGAAAATGGGATTCAAACTGTTAAGGGCGACCAAGTAAGCGCCAGGGAACGCTACGCAATAGAATGAAAAAATGGGTGCAATAAGGACAAGGGCAAAGCTGTGCCCATGCCTTCTTACGCTAAGAACGTCTCAGCATAGCAATCGGCGGCGTCTGGGCCCAAGCTCAAGTGCCACTGCCGTCTTTCCAATGACCTCTACCCATGGAAGGACGAAGATCCCGATTACGAAAGGGCTACCCCGGTCGAATCCACAGTGGACGTTCCCGTCAACCTCGATGACCCAACAAGGGTTTTGAAGGTAGGGTCACAACTCCACCCAGCAATCAAAGAAGATCTTATATGCTTCCTGAAAGCCAATCTGGATGTGTTTGCGTGGACTCACTCTGACATGAAGGGCATCGACCTCGCGATTCCTTGCCATTCCCTTTGCTTAGATCCTTGAATGCCTCCAGTTAAATAGAAGCGCTGCTTCTTGGGGCCCGAAAGGTCCAAAGCACTCGAAGAAGAGGTGGACCACCTGCTCAAAAATAACTTCATCCGTGAAGCCAACTATCCTAAGTGGGTTTCCAATACATTCCTAGCCAAAAAAGCCAATGGTAAATGGTGGACATGCGTCGACTTCTCCGATCTAAATAAAGAATGTCCCAAGGACATTTTTCCGCTCCCGAAGATCGATCGATTAGTCGACTCAACTGCCGGATACCAACTGCTATCTTTCATGGGCGCCTATTCCGGCTACAACCAGATACCGATGAATCTCCACAACCAAGATCATACCTCTTTCACTACCGATCTTGGGCTCTACTGCTACTGTGTTATGCCCTTCGGCCTCAAAAATGTCAGCGCCACTTATTAATGAATGGTTAATCGACTCTTTAAAAATCAGATCGGAAGTCCATGGAGGTGTTCGTGGACGATATGCTGGTAAAATCTAAAATATCAAGCGATCACGTCCACGACTTCTCCGAAATGTTCGAAGTCCCCCGCCAGTACGATATGAAGCTCAACCCCCTGAAATACTCCTTCGGAGTCACCTCAGGAAAATTCTTGGGTATTATTGTCAGTTCTAGGGGCATCGAAGCCAATACAAAAAAAATCCAAGCTATTCGGGACATCCGAGTCCCCAAGAACATCAGGGATGTCCAAAATTTCAACGGAAAGGTCGCCGCTTTAAGTTGATTCATCTCTAAGGACACCGACAAGTGCATCCCCTTCTTCGATTTACTCCGAAAAGGGAAACGCAATTTTGAGTGGACCCCGGATGCTTATCCGCATTTAAGGAACTTCTGGATCACTTAGAGCAACCACTTATCCTTTCTAAGCCTATAAACCATAAGGACTTATATATTTGCATGGCTGTTTCTGTGCAGGCAATTAGCACAGCGCAAATACGCCTCAAAGATCGCACTCAACGGCACGTCTTCCATACTAGCAAGCGGCTGACGAGGGCAGAGAAGAATTACTCGAAGCTAGAAAAGCTGGCATTCTGCTTACTTATTTCCTCTAGAAAACTTCGACCGTCTCATCGCATAAAAGTTTTCACTGACCAGCAACTACGACCGGTTCTACCGCGTCCCGAGGCGTCAGGACGATTACTAAAGTGGAGCATAGAACTAAGCCAGTTTGAGATAACCTTTATCCCCCGACGAGCCATCCTCGGCCAAGCTCTCGTAGATTTCATCGTAAAATTCACAGCCCTCAAGGAGGCTCTCACAGAGAACGTTGGGGCTTCTGACGCCCAGTAGAAATTGTTCGTAGACGGCTCCTCTAACAGAAAGTGCTCCAAGGACGGAATCGTGCTCATCACCCCTGAAGAACACCCGATGTATTACGCGTTAAGACTAGATTTTCCTGCTACTAACAATGACACGGAATATGAGGCCTTGATCGCCGGGCTTAGAATCGCGATCGAACTCATGCTAGAGACCGTCCACATCTTCTCTAATTCACAGCTTATAGTTCGATAAGTGATGGGAGAGTATCAAGTGAAAGAGGGACGACTTGCCCAATACTTAGCCTAAGTTCAGGGGCTACTCACCCACCTCGAACATTTCAACATCACCCATGTCCCGCGCAAGCAAAATGAAAAGGAAGATTCCCTCGCCAAAATGGTGAGCTCTGAAGATCCGCAACTTAACGGATTCGCCCCTGTTGAAGTCCTCAACTCTCCGAGCATTAAGTAAGAGCAAGACGAGATGATGATGAGCACCAAACCTGAGCCCGAGTCCTGGATGACACCGATCAGAAATTACCTGCAACACAGAATCCTACCAAGGAACTACAAGGAAAGGCGCGCGCTCACTCGCCAGTCATCCCGTTACCTTCTTATGGATGGGGTACTCTACCGCAGAGGTTTTTCTGTTTTCTTGCTCCGATGCATAGCCCACGGCGATGCCCTCCGAGTGCTAAGCAGTGTGCATGAGGACGAATGCGGCGAACACACTGGGGGGAAAACCCTGTCCAAAATGATTCTCAGACATGGCTATTATTGGCCCACGCTTGATCGAGACGCCACGGACTATGCTCGCAAGTGCGATAATTGACAATGCTTCTCCAAGATCCCAAGAGCCTCGCCTACCGAATTATCAAAAATGGTCAGCCCATGGCCATTCGCCATGTTGGGGATTGACATCATCGGAACTCTTTCGATGGCTAGAGGCGAGGCACGATACGCCGTCGTCGTGGTAGACTATTTTACCAAGTGGGCAGAAGCTGAAGCTCTCGCCACCATTACCACGAAGAAGATGATCAACTTTGTTGTCCGCAACATCATTACCTGCTATGGGGTGCCCCAAGCTATCATCTCCGACAACAACACCCAATTTGAGAGCGCCGAGTTCAAAATCTTCTGTCAGCGTCACGACATCGATAAAAAATTCTCAGCAGTGGCTCATCCTCAATCCAATGGGAAAGTCGAGGCGGTTAACAAGGTCATCAAATCGATCATCAAGAAGCATTTGGAAAAAGCTGGGGGCAGGTGGGCAGATGAACTTCCTCTAGCTCTATGGGCTTACCACACCACCCACAAGACAGCAACAAGTCATACTCCTTTCACCCTCACATACGGATCTAAAGTCGTCATTCTCATTGAACTCAAGCTTCAATCCCATCGAGTCACGTACTTCGATCCAAGGACAAACCAAGATTTACTTCTAGGATCACTCGACTTGCTAGAATAAAAGAGGAGCAAGGCCGATATTAGAGCCACCTGAATGACAGTGAGTAGCCCGGTATTTCAATTCCAGGGTCCGTCATAAGGACCTCAACATCGGCAACCTCGTTCTAAAGCTGGTTTTTCTCCCACCAACAAGCCTCATGCCTCGTTGGGAAGGCCCTTACTCCATACATCAAAATTTCAACGATGGAACTTTCAGACTCACCACCGTCGACGGAGCTGAACTCCCAAGGGCATGGAACAATGAACATCTCTGCCGCTACTTTACATAACTCAGTTTACGGTTGTTTATGCTTTTCAAACAATGTTCTGTTTTTCAGAAATTCGAGGCATTGCAAAGGCTATTACTACCAAAGTTACTAGTAAAAATGGTGTTCATTTTCCTATCTCCTTGTTGTTTAATTCTCGCGTAATGCGTCTTGTTAATTCTGACAACCAGCTCGATTCACGCCTACAACCGCCGCATCGACGCCCCGAGCACGGGAGCCGGTGCTGCCATACTAACGACCTCTAGGCAACATTGAGTCTGAAACGCCTGACTATGCCTGGCACCCCGAGTATGGGAGCCGGCAACACTATTTGAATCGCCGGCCCACGGCACGACCAAATAAAAACAACCACTAACTCGAACCTCAGCTCAGTGCTGAGGTCGAGGATAAATCATTCCATGTCCTAGTCCAGGCGACTTGGCACCACTATGCGACCGACGAGGATCGATGCAAATCTCTCTTCGTTGGTTGCAGGTGCAGGTCTAATATTAGCGCAGCACCAAGACCGACCTTAAATCGTTTCTTCCCCCTTAGCTCTCAAGGCTTAAGGGCATCCCATGGCCACGGTCGGACCTTACGAGCTGATGATCGGGGCTGAAAACTATGCCGACGAATAAACGATGTCTGGCGGCTCACCTCAACCTGACGAACGATGGGAGAGCCATTCACCTAGCAGACTGCACAATGCGATGTCCTACGCCTTCGCTATACTTGGGTTTATCCCCGAGCCACCGAAAAAAGAAGGCACACAGCCTGTTTTTGCAAACTACGGGTTTCCTGAGCTGAGGGAAACTTACTGAAACTAGCGCTCTACCTCACCTCTTTGGAATAACTCACCCAGAGATGGCCCCTAATCGCTTTTGTGATGAGTGTAACGAGCAAGTACATGACGCTGGAAAACATAAAAAGAACATCCAAACACTTGACATAAACAACGATCTTTACAAATTCATATTTCATTTTCACACACACACTAAACGAACTACATGTCTAACATTTTTAATTTCTAAATGACAGGGTGTACATGAGAACCACACCATGTCTTGAAAAACCAAAAGCGAGGCCATACTCGCATGAACTATCGATCTACACTACCAAAATAACGGTACCCTCGGCTTAGGCCACTAACACTAACCATGTTTTTTTTCTTTTCCTTGTGTTTGTCCTTTTTGTAGATTCAACGCTCAACGGTTCATCCCTGGCACCGCGCCTCCTTTTGCCAGACCCGCTCTTTCCATCTCGGCCCCTCTGAGAAGTGGTCGATTCATGAGAAGCCGAGAGGCGTCTATCGCCCATCCCATTGCCGCTAGAGACCTCGGTAATATCAATAAGAGTGGCATACGGCATGGGATTGGGGGCACCCCCAGTAGCGAGGTCATTCATCTCCGGGACCGCCTCGCCTTCTCGCTCAGCTTTCTCCTTAGCCTCTTTGGCATCCCTTCGCGCATCGAGCTTTTGGGACCTATGCGGCGTGATGTCACCATCTTCGGCTTTCTCAAGGGACTCAGTAGTCCTCCACTGTGCATACCCATCTTCCCTCTTCTTCCGGGTCTCATCCTTAACCCTCCTCTTCTCAGCCTCCTCATCGACTCTCTTCTTCGTGACAGTGTCGGCGACCCTCGACTCAGCATCCTGCATAGTCTTCATTAGGATCTCCTTTCGGGAAGCCTCGGGGTGCTCTTGCTTTTCCTTTACTTCTTCGCTCTTAGCCACCATCTTGGCTTTTTGAGCTTCCACCATAGCGATCATCGAAGTCACATCGGCCTCCACCGAACCTTTGGTGTGGGAACTTTGTCCATCAACTGTCTGCCCTTCATCAATCAGACCCTCATAAAGACTGGTGGTTATCTGTATATCCAAAAAGGTGTCAAGTTGATCCCCTCCTCCTCCAGACTGCGCTTCCATAGGCTCTCACCCAAACTCAATTACTTGTGGGACCACGGAGGCAGGGCCCGATGTCATGATCGGTTCAGGAAGGGCTGCATGATAAAAACACAACCGTTTAGTCTGCAAATTTAGTAATCACATCATCCTCTGGGATGCATTGTAAAGGGAATTTACCTTTGGTCAGTGATGGTATGAAAAGAATAGAAAGGGAACTTGGTGCCGTACGCAATGAGAACCCGGTCTCTCCTAGTCCGGGGTGATCCAGGTCATACTTAGTTGAAGTCCGAATTTTGGCTGTGGAACCACTCACCACCACCGACTCAGAGGCTAATGGACGATAGAAGCTTGCCTCTGCAAATGACTCCGTAACCTTAACACTCTCAGACATGACAGCCTTCCTCTTCTCGGCAGCAAGCGTCTCCAGCCTCTCTTGCTTAGCATCCTCAAGCAACAATCTCCCACCCTCCTCCAGCTTCTCTCGCTCCTCAGCGATCAAGAGATCGATCCTAAGTTGTCGCTCATCCAAGGACCCGACATCCACTTGGCGTAAATGGGCTTCGTACAGAATCAACCTCCCCCAAGTTCGAGCTAGTTCACGCGGATAGTCCTCAACCCACGAAATTCCTTGGAATCTCAAAGCTTTACATACATA
Source organism: Allium sativum (assembly GCA_030737875.1). Classification (NCBI taxonomy): domain Eukaryota; kingdom Viridiplantae; phylum Streptophyta; class Magnoliopsida; order Asparagales; family Amaryllidaceae; genus Allium; species Allium sativum. The sequence continues at coordinate 972,642,519 of CM060909.1, read as the reverse complement.
TTGTGGATACTGTCCTCAAAGGAGGACCCAACACGGAACTCTGCATCACTCAGCTCCTCCCTCAGTTGCTCTATCTCCCTTAAATATTCAGCCTTTATACCCTTGGACGCACTCAATACGTCCCTGTTGCTAGCCTTAGCATCCTCCTTCGCTTTCCTCATCGCCTCAAGCTGCCTCTTCAACTCAGCAACTTCAGCATTCTCAACCCGTACCTTTTCATTTTCCGCCCTCAAAGTGGCATTGCCTTCCTGAAGCTGAGCAACTTTCTCAATCTCCCTTTCCATGTCAACGCATGCTTTAGACCACTCATCCTTATCCCTCTCGAGGGATGTGTTTTCAATGGTCAAGCGACTTACTGTGTCATTGAAACTCTCACGGTCATGCGCAGCCTCCGACTTTAAAATCGCATGGGCTTGCTTCAGCTCTGCTACAAAAACATGGTCATAAGTTAAAAATGGGAAACACGCGGGATAGCGGTTAATCAACCGCGATGCAGCAAATGGGCCTACCTATCTCAGTTTCCAAGTGGGTAACCGAGGTCTTTTCACCATCAATAGTCAATTGTCGATTGATGAGTTCCAGGCTTTTCCTCTTAATCAACCCAGAAAGGTGGAGGGAATACTTCGTAAGTTCGTTGGCCTGGTGATACGCGGCGTGTACATGCATCCATATTTCCCCGGATTCCCAACTGGGGACAGGGCGGAGATCAGGAAGAGAGGCGGCTCATCAAAGTGATATTGGGGGAAGTACAGCTTCAAAAACATCCTCCTCTCCTCTACAGAAAATGATCGGATTTGGGACTCTGTCAGATTTTGCATTCCCGTCACGACCTCCATACCCAGCCTTAGTTGACCGAACAACAACTCCCTCCCTTTAGCAAGTTGAACGGGAGACGGAGGTGCGACTGGTGGGGGAGTTGTCAAAGGTAGAGATCGAGATCCACCTATGTTGAGCTAAGTATCTCTCACGGACACACGAATAAGAGGAGGAGGTGTCGGAGATCGCCTAAATCGATCCCGGTCTCGATGACCGCTGCCTTGTCCTGGTGGAGGTGGAGCACCATACAAACTGGTGGATCTTTGGAAACTCTCGAAAGAAGAGCTCTGGGGATGCTGGTGATCCCCGTGACCATAACCTCGCCCACCACGTCCTCCAACCATATCACCTGCCAATGGAACAAGCCAAAGCTAGTCGAGTTACACACGTAGGCAGACATCTATGCTATCCAGTGTTATGAATGTATGCCCTAAGTGTTCTCTCAATATACTAGATTATGGTCCGATCGAGGGAGTTAACCCCTTAGTAGCACAAGTAATTTCTTCCAGGATTGTCGTATTTGGGCATGGAGTCACTACTAAGTCAAGTCCCTTTAAGCCATTAAGCCAGCCCGCGGGTTCGAGCGAGGCAGTGGCCCCTGAGTGAGTCACAGGAGACTGCGGTTTAACCAACGCTCCTTCCCTCTCCCCTGTCGGAGCCGGGACGGGAATGCTCGACAACCCCTCATCTCTGGAAACCTCCTTTTGACCATGAGCCTCGCCTCTGCGCACATCTCCTTGAGGTCGAGCAGTCTCTAGCAGCTCTCCTCCCGTAGGGGGCATTTTCCTCTTCCGTCCAGTGGTGGTTGGACCTGTTGCAACTCCCTCTTTTTGCGCACAAACAGCAACTGCATGCCTGATTACAACCCGGTTGGTAGGTTGCAACCCAGCACGGCGGAGGCGATCCTGACTTGTCACGGTGCTAGTATCATGGAGGTTCTCTGATATCGCTCGCAACCCAATTAAAACCATAAAGGAAGGAATAAAAAAAATTCAGCAAGGAACGGAGCTAGAGAAACATTTACTTTCCTCAATCCACCTTTTGGCAAATCCTGGAGGGCAGCTAATAAAGAACCACTCGCGCTTAAACGCTGACAGCCTGGGCTACGTTTTGACAAAGAATTTTGTAGCGGTCGTCGCTTCCAGAAACCATTAAGAGGGAGAAGCAGCGTTCGTTCTCCTTAGGTGGAAGAAATACCGAATATCTTGGCCAGTGGGTTCCATGCGCAAAAACTCATGGAAGAGAATATAAGTGCCTAGGAGAGAAGCATAAGCGTTAAGGTGCAATTGTGATGACGTAAGATGGAAATAGAACAACATATCCTGAATGAAGTTATTAGCCGGGGGCACACACCCGGTAAATCAAGCTTGTCGGTTCCAGGCAGTAAGGCCCTCGGGCGGCACATGGGCTCTGCCATCTCTCTCATGGGCACGGGCATCATCCACCAGTATGTTAAATCGCACTACCATTTTCCTGACCGCGGTAGCATCCATACATGAGGGTACTGAATCGATGGGATTCTCTAAAATCACCTCGTCAGGCAACATGTCCGGAGCTACCGGAGGCACGAGCGCATACTCACCCATGATATCCACATTCTCGGCCTCTTCAGTAACGATCGAGGAATATTGCCGCTCAAGTTTCTCCCCGTGTTCAGACGCTTCGGGCGAGCTAGTCGTATGAGAAGGGGTCGATCCTTCGGTGGTCTCAATCTCGCTGCCAGACGAGCTACCTCTGGGGGTAGGGTCGGATGTGTGTGATAAGGGTTGGGAAGCCTCGGCTTCCGTAATCTTTCTGGCCTTTGATCTTGTCTGCATCTCCAGCTATACTTTAACGCATCAGTATTAGAACAGGCAGTATAGTGACCTGTACCCCTCGTGTTGGTAACAACTAATATGTGCGTTTAATATTATGCAAGAATAAGCTACATAAAGAAAGTTCAGAACAATTCAAAACAGTCCAAATCCCAGTCCGGTTGTGTGCTCTATCCTATGTGAACAATCCTAAACCCCGCTCCTGCGGGTAACAACATATGAATCAACGCTAAGTATGAAAATCTAGAGATGGATATTTGGAAGTCAAAGCCCAACGACATGATAGATTGGAAGCCCAGCACATCAAAGACCGAGTCCCGACCCATGCCAGGCTCTAAATTTCGAACCCAAAAGGGTTCGAAATTCTGAAACCATCCGGGTTCGAAAATTCGAACCTCTCCAGGTTTGAAATTTCTAACCCAGACAGAGGGTTCTGAAATTCATAAACCATAAGGGTTCGATGCTTCGAACCTCAAAAGTTCGAAAAATCGAACCCATGAGGGTTCAAGACTTTGAACCCAGGGAGGTTCGAAAATTCGAACCCACGGGGGTTCGAGGCATCGAACCCAGCTGGGTTTGAAAAATCGAATCCACAGGGGTTCGAGGTCTTCGTCGCGGTCCTTCGACCTCCTCCCTCTCTCATCTTTTCGACCCAAAGCCTTACCTAGTTCGAATTTGAAATTATCGGGTTCGAAAATTCTTGAGTTCGAAGCTTTCAGTAATGGCGGCCCGAGAAAGAAAAAATAGAAGGAAAAAAGTGAGGGGAGGGGCCTATATATGTAAAAGAAAAAAGGTGTCCCTTCGCATTCCAGGGCAGGTTCGAAGCTTTCGAGCCCACTGGGTTCAAAATTCTGAACCCTCCGGGTTCGAAATTTCGAACCTCAAAGGGTTCGAAAATTCGAACCTCAAGGGGTTAGAAAATTCGAACCTCACGGTTTCTAAATTTCGAACCCTCAGGGGTTCGAAATTCGGGACACCTGAGCTTGAAATTTCAAGCCCCTTGGGCTCGAAATTCCGAACCTCTCGGGGTTCGAAGATTTCCGACCCAAAAAAAAAAAATGATGATGATGATTGTCATCATACCTCAGGGTTTGAGGCGCCGTGCCACACTCTCTCGTATACGTATTCCATGCATGCGTTTGGGGCGACGCACTATGGACATGTAGCGATTCGAGTACGACGCATCCCCCAACGACAGCTCATCCGCACCACAGGTGGGAATGAGCTCGACGACTAACACTTATTCTCCTTTTGATTTACGGGAAGAATAAACAACTTTGCTACTATCTCAACCAATACAAAGCAAATCATGTCAAGACAAGATGTACTTTGGGGGGCAAATGTTAACCGGCTTTTTGGACTGGTTCCCAAGAGGGCATCAGACACGCTCAACTTAACGTATCACATGAAGATGAGGCTGAAAGGGGGATCTTAGGAATAAAGGAAACAGGGCCAAGAAACACCGCTTGAAAACTCGCAGCACCTAGAAAACATCCCCGAACCAAGGCACACAGGCCTCGAAGGAGTCACAAGCTTCAAGCGTCCAATTCTGGGATCCTCGCGCCTCTTGGAAGAACTTCGCACCAGGCAGAGCGTGAAATTCGCACCCGGCAGGTGCGAAGTTTCGCGGCCAAGCTGGGTTCGAAATTTCGAACCCAACGGTACCAGATTTCACATACATGCCTGGGTGTGAAATTTCGAACCCATGTCTGGGTTCGAAATTTTGCACCCAGCGGGTGCGAGATTTTGCACCCATGCCTGGGTGCGAATTTTGAGGCGCGCGGGTGGGTTTGGAAATTCTGCTAGTGGTCCCCTATTTTTACCTACTCCTACTTAATCCTACCTACCCCCACTCTTATAAATAGCACATGGCCTCACACTTCAAAAAGGTTGGATTTTCTTCACTTAATACCTTCCTAGAGCTTCCTAGACCTCATTAATGGCATCTCCTATTTGAGGAAGAAGGAGAATTAAATATTCTTTTTCCCAAATGCCTAGCATATGGCAATTATGAAAGAAAATGTAATGAGCATGGCACTACCTTGTAATTCTTGATGATTAATAAAAGTTCAACATCCTTCCAAAGTGGACGTAGGCCCAATCTGTGGCCGAACCGCTATAAATTCTTGTGTCATTTACCGCTTTCTTTTACTTAGTCTTGCGACCAAATTAACTGTTCCTAGTAATAGGAATCTTTGGTGTTTTTGACATTTTTTGCCGTCAACAGGCTTACAACTTTGAATTCATAAAATAGAAATGCAGTATCTATGATTAATAATTTTTTGTTTCAACAGTCACGAATGAAGATTTCTCTCTTTGATCTCTAATTCAGATCTGCAGTATCTATGTTTAATTCTTCTCGAGGTCTTGTAAAGCTCGGTTTGGACAGAGGCTTTGTGAGAATGTCTACTTTTTGGTTAGCTGATGGTATATATATCCAATTTTTAGCTTATTTTTGATAACTTGTTCTCTGATGAAATACATATCTAATTCTATATGCTTAGTCTTAGAATGTAGGATAGGATTAGATGATAATGCAATTACACTAACATTATCACACCACACTGTAGCTTGCTTTGTAGAGATAACCTGTAATTCACTTAATAGAGATTCAATCCATATAATATTTTGTTTTTTAGCACACCAAGAAACATGATTTTTACCCTGATAGATGCAATAGCCTGATGTGGATTTTCTGTCATCACTATCTGTCCCCCAATCTGCATCTGCATATGAATCGATATTTAGGGTACTGCTGCACCTTAGAATAAGCCCATGGTTAATTGTACCCTTTAAATATCTGAGAATCCTCTTAACAGTTTTCCAATGATCATCCATAAGGTTTTGCATATATTGACAAACTTTATTGACACCGTAAGCAATGTCTGTTCTGGTTATTGTAGCATACTGTAATGCACCCACAATACTTATGTAAAACTTCCCATTCTGAAAAGGTTCACCTTTATGTTCTGATAATTGAGCACTGGTAATCATTGGTGTAGGTAATGAATTTGCCTTATCCATTTTAACTCTAACCAAAATTTCTGAAATATATTTCTTCTGACTAAGATACATTTCACAACAAGATGATTTGTTGACTTCAACACCTAAAAATAATGCAAGTCTGCCAGGTCTTTAATTGAAAATTCAGTGTCCAACAACTTTGTAACAGCTTTGATCTCAGCATCACTGTTTCTTGTTATGATAAAATCATCAACATAAATCAGAATATAAGCTGTAGTAAACTCAGAAATTTTAATAAAAATAGAGTTATCAGATTTAGATGATTTATATCCATGGTTGGCAAGTGTTAACTTCAACTTGTCAAATCAAACTCTTGGAGCCTGCTTTAACCCATAGATTGCCTTATTAAGCTTGCATACTAAGTTTTTATTAGCATGTTGAATAAATCCTTGGGGATGCTCCATATATACTTCTTCCTGCAATTCACCATTAAGAAATGCATTATTAACATCTAATTTTTTTATATTCCAATTTCTATACAAAGCAATTGTTAAAATGATTCTAATTGATGTTGGTTTCACAACAGGTGCGAAAGTTCCAGAAAAATCAAAACCATACTGTTGTGAATACCCTTTGCAACCAATCTTGCCTTGTATCTAGAAATTGAACCATCTGCATTTCTCTTTAACTTATAAACCCATTAGCACCCTATGATATTTTTATTAACTGGTTTATTAACCAAAGTCCATGCTCCTTTCTAAAGCATTATACTCATCCTGTATGGCTAAATTCCAGTTAACATTTAAGGCTGCTTCATCATAAGAAATTGGCTCATCAACAGTAATAGCAGTATTGTAAATTTTTGGCTTGTAGATGCCACACTTAGCTCTAGTAAGCATTGGATGTTGATTACTTGTATCTCTGACATCTCTAGTATTACCTGTATCTCTCACATCTACAGTTTGTTTCTCAGATGAACCATTATTATCTGCTATTTGCTCACCATGTGTATCACTAATATTTGAACTTTGTTACTCTGCATCTTCAAACAATGGGAGTGAATTGCTCTTGACCTGGCCTACTTGATGTGTTGAGAGCTAGTATTGGTGTTATGTTCATTATGATGAACAGGCACGAACACTTCATCCTCTTCAGGTATATTAAATCTAACATGTTTACTACATATAGTATTTTCTGCAGAACTTAAATTGATTTTACAAAATGGATACACATGCTCATTAAATTTGACATGTCTAGAGATATAAATTTTGCCTTTTTTATCCAAACATTTATATCCTTTTTTCTTATTACAGTATCCCAGAAAAGTACATGCAGTGGATCTATAACCTAGCTTATGATTGTTATAAGGTCTTAAATATGGGAAACATTGACATCCAAAAATCTTTAAATATTTATAATCTAGTTTAATTTTAGTTAGCATCTCTTGTGGACATTTGAACTTTAACACCTTTGTAGGCATTAAATTAATTAAATGTACAACTGTATTAAAGGCATCAATCCAGTATTTAAAAGACATAGATGCTTGAGCTAACAAAGTTATACCAGTTTCAACAATATATCTATGTTTTCTTTCAATGATTCCATTTTGCTCAGATGTATAGGGGCAAGTATATCTATGATTAATTCCCCTTTTTTCAAAGAAGGTTTTTGAAGGTAAAAATTCTCTGCCTCCATCTGTTTGAAAAGTATTAACCTTATTACTAGTAATGTTTTCCACTTTATTAATAAACTGTATAACAACATTACTGGTTTCAGACTTTGATTTAAGCATATAAATCCAAACAAATCTAGAGTATGCATCTATGAATGATATATAATATCTGTGTCCATAATTAGAACTGATGTGTGCAGGCCCCCCACAAATCAGTAGCTATTAGTTCAAGAGGTTAAATATAACTGGTTTGTGAGTCTAGAAATGCAAGTTTATGACTCTTTCCCAATTGACAAGCAGTACAAAAATAAGAATCAGAATCTTTACTAACTGAAAGATTATTATTTATCATGACATGTTTAGTAATTTTAATACTGGGATGTCCCAATTTACAATGCCACATATCAAACTCCTTAATGCAATCAGAATTGTATACTACAGACATAACACAAGGATTATTTCTAATATCAGAATTTTTTGAATGACTTAAATCAAGTCTGTATAATCCCTTATTCCCTTTACCCTGCAAAATAGTTTCTTGAATCAGTATGTCTTTGACCATACATGCATTAGGATTCAAAATATACATTATTGTCCTTGGCAAGTTGGGAAACACTCATTAAATTTTTCTTAATTGGTGGAACTCTTAGCAAATTTTTTAAAATAAGCTGTTTATTTCCATCAATACTTGCATTTCCAGTGTGTGAAATGTGTGCAACTCTACCACTACCAACAGTAAGATTTTGTGTACCTTTATAATCCTTGTTTCCTAAGTTCAGATTGTTTAAATTGTTCGTGACTTGGTTGGTTGCACCAGAATCAGGATACCAGCAGCCATCTGACACAACATCACTAGTAGTTGCTTTAGTATTAAGTATTTCTGCTTGAGCTTTATTTTTTTCTTTGACAGTATTCACCATTCAGTACTAGAAAAGGTGCAGAATACCGACGATTATTTTTATAATTCCGATGTCGTTGCGACACCAAAAAAGGCGAGGTGTTGAAATGTCGTTGGAAATTGCTGAAAATTTCCGTCGCTATTCTGCACATTTTCTAGTAGTGATATTTGCACTAGCATTGTTACTTTGCTGTGAAGGAGTATAATTAGAATTAAACCTGAAATAACACTTGCTAGCACTGTGCCCCACTTTATCACAAATTAACACCTGATTCTGTTATTATTATAGTTGCTCCTTCCACCTCTTCTGCCTCTGCCTGACCAACCCCCTCTTTAGTTATTAAACTGATTTCTTGAACCACTTTATTTCTCTTGATTTTTACCTCTACCATAGGAGGTGTAATTAACTGACATATCAGAATTAACATTTTTCCTATGTTCAATTCTACCTTCATGAGACAATAGTGTAGAATACACATATTGTAAAGAGGGTGTTGGATCCACTGAAAGAATAATGGAAGTAATAGCTTCATACTCATCATCTAGACCACTTACAATAGCTATTACCTGTTCAAACTCAATTATTCCTTGGCCTACAAAACTTAATTGATCACAAATGTTTTTCACTCTAAGAAAATATTCATTCATAGATGATTCTCCTTTCTTTATGCTATGCAATTGTCTTTTGTGATGCATGACTCTGGCTGAAGATTGACTAGAAAAATTTCTCTGAACTGTTTCCCAAACTTCTTGGGCAGTCTTGACCCCTATTAATTATGGTAAAATAGCAGGTCCAATAGAGGACATCATCCATGCACATACAAGACCATCTTGTTTTTGTTGCATAATGTATTCAGGATTACTCACCAGTTTATCTTCTTTGTCTCTAACAAATTTAGGTGGAACAATCTTTGTTCCAAGAATGTAATCCTCTAAACCATAAGCTCTAACTGCAGTTTCTACCTGTAATTTCCATAACAGGTAACTGGATTCATCAAGGTGAATTGAGATTAACTGACTTTGCGGTTTTATAATGGCCTTCATCAATTCTTGGATGGGATCAAACTGGAATTGATGGCTCCTGTTGCTGGAGACCCATGGGCTTGATTCATCTGTTGGATTAACCATGATGACAACAAAAGAATGAGGATAGAACTCAAAACAAAACAGAGGTAAGATCTAATCTCTTGAGCTTTGAATTGAGATAAATCCAGAGGCTTCAATGATGTTAATGATGCAACTCAGATTGCCAAGATGATGAAAAAACTATTTAAACTCTGAAAGAACAGATACAAACCCTGATTGGCTATATGTAGACGGCATTTTAACAATATTGATGATTTCTTGATATGTCTTGATCAGTTTCTTGAGAAAACAAATCTATCTCTGCAACTCTTGTTCAGAAATTAGGATGCAGCCACAAACAATTGTAGGCGAGGCTCTTAATTTGAAGAATAAGGCAAAAACCTTCAAATGAGAGGCTGAAGCTTTGATAGAGGGTGATCCAAATGATGAATTTACTATGATGGATCAATGATTGATCAACACTGCTGATGATCAATACGCAAAAACAAGTCCTCGGCTCCGATACCAAGTTAAGAATTCAGAATATTGATATGCAGAAATGTAACTGAAGAAGAAGACTCAAAATGATTTTATTATCTCAATTGTAAATTGTAGAAATGAACATGGTTCTCAATGGTACAAACGTAATACTTATATAATGAAAAGAAAAGAGAAAACGAGCTAAGCCCATAAGGCCCAAGGGGCTTATTTACATAATACATGTTAGGTTTGTTTATGCGGAGCCGTCATATTCTCTCGTTTCTAACATTCTGCACTTATTTACGCATAGGTTGGAAACTGCATATTATTTGAGTTGCGGGCAACACTCTCGATTTAAATTTGTATGAACATTTAAAAATTGTGTAATATAACTAATCATAGAGTTAGGGACAAGAAGTTACTTAAATGCTAAATTTGTTAATATAAAAAAGCTAGAAATTGTACTCCTAAATGATGTAAAACTTGAAGAACTAGAGGAACAAAAATGAACCATTACGTTCTAGTAAATCCTTTCATGAGATTACATTACGCATTTATTCCTGAATTTTCATTGATTTTCGCCTGCCAATCAACAATAATCTATACATTTAGTTATCTAAGTCAAGTTCTTCCAAATCTTACATATATGGCCCTTAATCAGGCATGCGGGTGTGCACATGCACACAAGTTCTGACGCTTCTTTTGCTCTGGCGCACAAGTCTCTTCAACTTCAAGATAGTTAGGCATGGGGGTCCCTTAAAATTTATCTGTCTGCCACAAGTGTGCATGTTGTACATGGTGCACATGCAAATTGAATTTGTGCTTCTTTCAAGCTTTCTGTTTACACTTTCTGAAGTACCCCTTTACAATGATCATGTAAGTGTACCGTTCTTTCTATAAAAGTTGTCATTAATTTAACGAAGAAGAACTAATTCTTGATTATAACATATATCTAGAGTAGCTTAGGACGATTATAATTTGCAATTTGATCTTGAACCTGAGCAAGGGTATGATTCCAGGACCACCAGAGCTAGTGATTACTTTTTTTTTTATATATAATTCTTTTATTATAATGTTCAAGCCATTCAGTTGCATTTGTCGTGATAATTAACTTATCTGTTTTATACTGTGATCTAAGTCATGACAAGTTCATTAATACAAACCAATAACTTGCATAAATAGATTAGAACACTTGATCTAAATCTTCTTCGCTCTGACGGAAGTAGTAATCTACCTGTATTCATAAATGACAAATCTATCAGTTGTGTACAATATGCTTTTCTCTATCTCTGTCAGTCATTGTTAGCCTCCATTATGGTTAACACCTAACTAATTCCAACTACTATCTATTTTTAACTGTTTCTAACGTGGGTCAATATCACATCAGATATTGGGTTCATGGTTTCTATTTTGAAGTTTGAACTGTATGCAATTAAGTTCACAGTCATATATCAGTTTAAAATGATTAGTTTCCCATCCTGGTTCTAAAAAGATTAAATAGTAAATAAATAAAATTTTAAATTTTACTGTATTTCCAACAACCAAATCAGTGATGAAAACAGTAAACATTCAAAGAGTAAACATCTTCACAGTGGTAAATAAGCAAAACAGAAAATGTCTTCATGGTAATAAATAAGAAGTACATTGAGCCAAAAGACTTTATTATCAAGTAGATTAAATTCTTTATCTACCCTGTTTACCCAATTTATGATCTCTGTAGGTAAACAAAGACCGTACCCAAAAACCGCTGCTATTGTTCATTTCAAATCCTTATTTAGAGGTCACACTGAATAAATTCTCAGTTGGTAGTAAATATTTTCTAGCTATCTTTATATGAGGTTTCTGGTAGTCAAATTACGTACATTTAATACACCTGTATCTTAGCTCAGCATATGTTCACATCCTTGTCCTGAATGCATCAACCTAACACTGTCTGAATATATAAAGTTCACTCTCCCTGTGTTAGATATACACTAAGGTTCACTTCTCAGTCTACCTAGTTTAAGTTTTCTACTTCCAATATGGAGACAATACAGGTTTTACTAGCTCTAATTTCTTGTGTTTTACTCCTCCTCCAAACTTGCTCCACAGAAAACGCACCAAACTACTCATTCCTAAAGCAAGCCACGTCAGCACCACCTGTCACCTACCATGACTACATAATTGTAGGCGGAGGCACAGCCGGCTGTGCCCTAGCAGCCACGCTGTCCCACCGCTCTAAGGTCCTGCTCCTGGAACGTGGGCCTGCGCCATACTCCAACCCTAACATAACAAATATGGAATCCTTTGCGGACACCCTTTCTGACACATCACCTACATCTGCCGCCCAACGCTTTGTTTCTACAGATGGTGTCATAAACGCAAGGGCACGTGTCCTAGGAGGCGGCAGCTGCATCAACGCAGGCTTCTTCACCCGGGCCGGGCCAGACTACGTGAAACGGGCTGGGTGGGGATCCCGGTTAGTCAGAAAGAGCTACGAGTGGGTGGAAAAGAAAGTTGCATTCAAGCCACCCATGCTCCAGTGGCAATCTGCTGTCAGGGACGGACTGCTTGAAGCCGGTGTAGAGCCCTACAATGGGTTTACGTACGACCACATTTATGGGACTAAGGTCGGGGGTACTATATTCGATGATCAAGGACATAGGCACACTGCTGCAGATTTGCTAGAGTACGCAGAACCCGAAGGGCTCGATGTCCTATTGCATGCTACAGCTTGGAGGATCCTTTTCACAACTAAAGGTACAAACTTATTTCTTCTTTTGTTCAGCTTAAAACTGTAAATTGACTGGTATATATATCTGAGAAGTTATTCTAATGTAGAAACGTCAAGGCCAAGGGCACATGGGGTGCTATACAGAGATGAATCTGGAATGTTTCATAGAGCCTACTTAAACCAAGGGTCCAACAATGAGATTATACTATCAGCAGGAGCAATAGGGAGTCCTCAGATGCTGATGTTAAGTGGCATAGGACCACAAAACCATTTAAGGTCGCTAGGGATCAATGTAATAGTCGACAACCCTAATGTAGGGCAAGGCATGAGTGACAACCCTATGAATGCTATATTTATTCCTTCTCCTGAACCGGTTGAGGTCTCTTTGATACAAGTTGTAGGTATTACGCGGTATGGGACTTACATAGAGGCTGCTAGTGGCGCTAACTTTGCTGGCCGTGGGAGTGCCAATTTCGGCATGTTTTCTCCAAAGGTTTGTACTTTGTGTAATGTAGAAACATGTATAATATGCAGATCATTTTGTTAAGTACTTATATTTGTTTTTTTGATTACTCCGCAGACCGGGCAATTATTTTCACTTCCACCTAAAGAAAGAACACCTGAAGCACTTGCTCAAGCACAGGAGATTATAGACAAGCTAACAGAACCATCCTTCAGGGGCGGGTTCATACTGGAGAAGATAGTAGGCCCGATATCAACGGGCCAGCTGTGGCTGAGAAACAGAAGCCCATACGACAACCCGTCCGTGACATTCAACTATTTCAAAGAGCCTTTAGATTTGAGAAGATGTGTGAATGGTTTAAAAACCATTGAACGAGTGATACAGTCCAGATCTTTCTCAAAGTTTAAGTATCCATTTATATCCTTGCAAGCTTTGATCAACATGACTTTTCATTTTCCTATTAATTTGAGGGGAAGGCATGATAATGACTCAGTGTCTTTGGAGCAGTACTGTAAGGATACTGTGATGACCATATGGCATTATCATGGTGGCTGTCATGTGGGTAGGGTGGTTGATAAAGATTACAGAGTTCTTGGTGTGGACGCCTTGAGAGTCATTGATGGTTCGACCTTTAATTATTCGCCTGGGACGAATCCTCAGGCAACTGTCATGATGCTTGGAAGGTAAACGATACGATATTTCGGTTGTTTGATTATTAGATTAGATATATATCTTATATGCTATGAATGAATTTTGATTTTTGTGAGCATTTTCTTACAGATACATGGGAGTTAAGATACAGAACGAAAGGTTGAGAAGCAACAATGGGACAGTACATTGATTTTAGTTCGTAAGTATTTAGGAAGATTAATGTGAAAGGCTGAATTCTTTGAATCATGTATTTGAAAGTATATGAATGATGAATGGAATGTGTTAAACTGCAGAGTAATTGGAATGAAGCAAAATGAAATCAACTATTTGTATTTGCATTGGTTATCTTTTGTTTTGTTACTTGAAAATTTACACAGGGATTAACAATCCAGAATCATATATTACGGAACCTGTTAGAGAAAGTTAGTTGTTTGAAATCTAATAATAAACAAATTAAAGAACAAAATTACTGTCTTTTTCAGCCAGAATTTCGTCACTTGGCAAAGCATTATCATAAAGGAATCTACTTCATTAGTCCCTGTATCTTTTGGTGAAGAGCCTTACAATAGATTATGCTAGGGTTGTTATTGTAACCGGAAATTTCTCATTATCATGACATTATTAGATGATAAATAATGTTTTTTAATTGAAATCGATATATTAGGTTAATTGTTATGATAATGATAAATTTACAACTTTTTATGACAAATTATCGGTAACATTTTCTCAATATCAACAGTAATGGTAATTCCACCGATCAATTTAAATATATGTATATTCATTTAATATATTACATACATTTAAAATCAAGTTAAATATTAAATTTAGTTCAGTAATCAGACGAAACAATTCTTAATATATTTCTTTTCTTTTTTATTTATGTGTTTATTAAGTAGTTCTACAAATGGAATGACAAAGATTGATAATAGTGTTATTAACCCGACTTTTGACATGAAAGAAAGATTCATGGAAATGGGAAGTCGAGCCAAATTTAAACTCATCAAATAGGATCAAAAGAAAGGATAAGAATGGAGTGTATAAAATTTGGACTCAAAAAGTACTAAGTTGGAGAGATGTAGAATAAGAATCTGAAGACTATATTAAATTAGAGAGGGGTGAATAGTATTTACTTTAGTTTATGTACTTTTTTCTTTTGGTGATCTTTCAGATTATATTTGTAAATATGTACTTAATAATCACATAATCAAAATGAGTAAATTGCAGTAAAGTAAAAAGGAAAAAACTCATCGTATTTTATACTGCTTCATAGTTACCCTAAATTCATTCCCGCATAATTCCCGTGCGGCTTTATTCAGTATCAGTTCAATTATACTTCTTGATTTCAAGATTATAAGAAGATACCCTCCATAATCTAATGCCTATGTCCACAATAACTTGATTTCCAGGCAAACTAATCACCCCAAAATGCTTTTCACATAATCAAATCCAACTTGATTTTAGGGTTAACAAGTCATACCTTTATAACTATATTGATATTGGTTTTACAAAGTATGTGGACTTAGATCTTCCGATCTTGATTATAAGTGCTCCTATAACTCAGAATTGCACTATGATCTTAAAAGAATAATAAGAGAGTGATATAGAAATCAAATCAGAGTTGAGTTGACTTGATTAGTTGAAAATTGGCGGAGTTTAGTTATAGATTTCTTAGAAAATGAGAGAGAAGAGAGAGCAGTGAAGAAAGAGTAATTTTTAGTTTTTAAAATTCGTTTCTGGTAGAAGGGTATATATAGGAGTGAAGAGAAGTGATCGTTTGCGAAAGGTTACAACGAAAGGAAAACTTCAACTCAAATTTGAATTTTGAAAAAATCGGCTAGTATGTTGGCATATCCATCATATATATATGTCGACACACACACACACACACACACACACACACACATATATATATATAGTTTATTTAAAAATAATTTTTGTTTAAAATAGTTCTGAAAATATAAAGTATATTTAATGATTTGAAACTTTGTGCAACTATTTAAACATAGTATGTACAAGACGCAAACACAACATCCAACCAGAAGGAAAGAAAAGACTGCCAGAATTTTGACAACCGACAGTACATCGAGGCATCGTGTGTATGTATATATGCGTATCTTTCAAAAATAATAAAACTTACAATTTTTTTTAAAGAAATTAAAATAAAGTATAATATGTATATTCAAAAGCTAACTATAATTAATATATTAAACTTAAAATATAACTATTAAAATAGATAGAACAAACGATAATGTTTATCCCTTAAGAATCATACATGCATCGAAGGATTAAATCCGCCTTAAAACCATAGGACGGGCATCCACAAGGCTCGGGCACTCATACTCCAACCAAAATACCAAGGTCGTTTGTGCACATCAAGGTCAAGCATAAGACATGGGTTGAGCATGGGGGCGAGCGCCGGTCATCTGTATCTAACAAAGTCGCCCGAACATCAGAAAACACAGGTGCAACATGGCATGAACACCTGGGGAAACCGCTCGCACATAAACATAGCTTGCTTCATTCATCAGACCATTCGGGTCGTTCCCCCATCATAACGTGGTCAGGTATAAGTTGACTATGCAGAGGGGTCGTTCATGCAGACCAAGACCGAAAGACAGTAGAGCTCAAATACAATATGTGGTCACCCGGTTTTCTTCTTCTTAGTTGCATGTTCCTATATCAAAAGAGGTCGGTCATGCAAAACAAAGAGGAGAGTTGGTGTCGATCACATATTCCACTCTGTAGTCATTCGTTCATATTATCTTGGGTGATCATACAATGTGTCTTGAGTAAGGAACCCAAGAATACCAGAGGTTGCACACGCATCCTGTGACCGCTCATAGATTACAACCCCAATTGCTCGCTCCTCAATCAATCACCAATACTTAAATCAGATAACAGATACCAGCTCCTGAAGGGTCACACTGGCATTTTGATCTATAAGTCTTGATCGCTCGCCTATAGACTACGATGTTGGTCGCCCGACCATCTACAATCAGATATAGCTGCATCAACTGGATACCATCTATCGGTCAATCATTAAAAAGCTTAACATGACACTCAGCCGGTCGCCCGTACACCAATCCGAAAGCTCTGACTAGTCGCCTATGTACTCATCGCCTGACTGCCCGTTCAATCGGTAAGGATCTATGCAATCGTTCGCTCCAATGAAGTCGCTCGCACATGATAGTTGGATACAACTATCGACAATTGGCTACAACTAGGCGGTGACATTTTAGTAAATTATGGGACGAGCGACCCGCAACCTGCATAAGTGGATTTCAGCTCATTTCTTCGGGGGCTCACCTATAAATAGGCCAGGACTTCCCCCAAAAAGGGGATCGACTCCTGGCAACCATGAAGTGCTGTCGAATTCTTTCCTCCACCATTCCAACCATCATCATCATTTCCATTTGAAGATCATTCATCCATTTGACCATGACATCCATTAGAATCTTCTAAGTGGAAAAGAAATAAAAGATTCTCCTCCATCCTCCTCTCAAACAAAGACATTCTCCTTCCCTACCGTTGACCTATCCTTCTCCTCCATGGATCTTATCATTTCCCCATTGAATTCCATGAATCTAAGTAAGATTTGTATGTGAGAGAGAAAATATGTTGTGAAAGCAAGAAGATGTATGTACATAGAGAGTTTGTACGCTTTGTAATCGTTGTCATGATAATGCGAGCTACTTTCATAGTAGTATATGCCTAGCTTAGGGCCAAACCACTCTAAAAACCTTGTCTCCATTTTACTTTCCTCACATTTTTGCTTTTAGCTCTTGTTGATTGCGGCTCCATTTATTTTCTAACCACATTGGTGAAGTACGGTTCACATACCTTTGGTGTTTGAGCAATTTTTTGGTGAAAACATTTGGCGTCCACCGTTGGGCCGCATTCGCATCTTCTCCTTCCATACGTTTTTCAAGTTAAAAAGCCTTTCCTTGTGATCTCAAGCTGTTAAAATCTCACGAGATTTCTGAACCTCGCTAAAAGTCATAAGGAAATCAAAGGAAGTTACTTGTAAAATCAACGACCTCACCAATAAGGTCAATGATGTCACCTCACCCACCAACCATCTCGAAGCAGGAGAGTCGTCTAAAGTTAAGGTAGATGTAACCAAGAGAGAGTTGGATGAAGTGGTGGCGGGACTAAAAAGTCAAATAAATATCGGAAATAATGCAATGATGAAAAAACTTGAGTCAATCTTTGCTATTTAAGCCACTACTGCAAAAGTCACGCTAAGCACTACCCACCTTCAACCTGCTCAAATTGCTTGCATGCACGATGCATGTTCTTCCACTTCAAGCCCAATCCAAGGAAACTCTATTCGAGAAGTTACAAATCTTGCTAACCTAAACCATAGAGAAGTAAAAGCACCGGTGTGCGACCATTCTGATAACACAACCTCTCAACAGATGCTTGGTTCCACCAGAAGAATTTCTCTAAAAGGAAAGTTCATGTAACGACCCGTATTTTCTTGGCAATTATTTTATTTATTTTATTATTTAAAATATTTATTTGAATTTAAATAATCGAATTTAACAATTTTATTTTGAATATATTATTTAAATTAATAATATAATAATATTTTAATTCCAAACATTCAGGAAACTGTTGTGTTGACAATATAATGCGACAAGCAGTTTGAAATGGTTCAATATTGGTTATATTGAAATTATATCGACGATTTTGTTTATTTAACGACGACTAAATATATAGTTTATAATTTAATTATAAAACGAGCTGCAACGGCGCGGCAGTTCGTAATATGGCGGTTTGAACTTTAATTGGCTGTACAGGGCCCAATATAAGTCGAATTTTCTCGAAACAAGAAACGCTAGAATCTATTTGATAATATTTTTCTAATGATAGAGAAAAATTGAGTTTTATAGCGTAGATTTTATTTTATGTCCAAATCAAATTTTGAAATAGTCGCTATGGAATTCCTTTATAAATTATATTGATTTATTTTATAAATTAAAGGGTTTTTAAATATTTTAAATATCGAACTGGCTTGGATTTAAACCCGAAATATTTTATTTTAATCTATATGAAATTCTGGCCGGGTATGATCAATTACAATATTTTATTTATATTATATTGAAGTATTTTAAAATTGATTTATTTTAATTCAAATTGGACCTTTAAAAATGGACTTTATTCAAATGACCACCGTTTTCAATTAAACAAATTTTATTGGGACCGCAATGGAAAATTATTGCTAGATTTTCAAGTTGCACGCAAATCAGACTTATTGTGGGAGCGTGGCAAAATTAAATGCAAATAAAAGCGACCATTTGGAGTTATACGAGCGCTGCTTGAGCAAACAGACACAGAATTCGACGAAAAAAGTTTCATTAGGACCGTAACGTCAAATAATATTATGACATCCATTTCCGTTGCGAACGGAGTTTGTATGCGAGCGCAGGAGCGAATAAACGGTGTTTGAAATTGCGATAGACACGGAAAAAAATATCGTGCGTCACATCAACTTAAAATAATAAATTTATCAACTACACATACACCTAAATTTCAGCCTAAAACCATCTCCTCCAAAGCAAATTCGTTCAACAACAAACTAATTTGCAGAAAAGTCCTCGAATGCAAAATAAATTATAAATCCAAATCCATGATGAATCAGTGAGGGTCGATAACGGGAAAGTTGTAGATCTAGTCGAGGCCGACCTTCACCAAAAATTCCAAGACCAACGGTCGCCTGAGTCGGCCGTAAATCGCCAATTTCCATGCAAAAGCTATTTCGTTCTTTTGGGTTTTTTTGGCATTTTGGAGCATCGATTGATGTAGGGTCCAAAGCAAACTTGTAGAGGACAAAGAGGTGGTGGTTTTCTCCTTTGGGTCGAGGGTCTGAAAGTGACTGTGGTGGCGGCGAAATCTAGATGATCGGAGGCTTGGTTTTTGGGCGTGTTTAAGGAGCTGTCGATCTGAATTGAAGATTCCGGTGGATGGAGTTGATTAGGGGGTCGACCATCTAAACATAAATGGTAGGGGTGGCAACGCCGAGGGTTTGGAGGTAGCGCGGATGACCCTGGTGTTATCTGGCGATCAGAAGGCAGAGATGAACATGTTTCGGTTGTGGAGCATTTCCAGGCTGTCGGAGTTGAACAAGGTCTGGGCGTTGATGGCGATGGAGGGTCTCGGAGGCGCGAAGCTACTGGTAGGGTCGGCGGTGTCTCTGATGAACTTGGTGAATGTCAACGAGGGTCTGATGAAGTTGAGCTTGGCAAAAAGAGGCAACGTCGGGTTCAGGAGGATTAGAGGAAGAAGATGCGTGAATTCAGTCTGGCATGGCAATGTTAAACTAATATGGTAATTAGTGAGGGTAATCAAGGGTTAGAAGGTAATTAATTATTTATTAGTAAATTTATTAATTAATTTTTATCTCTAATTCAAATTAAATCTTATAAATGGTATAACTTTCGCTTACTTTAACGGATTTCAGCGAAACTGGATTCATTGGGATAGTGGCGACGAGAACTACGCGTACAAACTGGTTGGGTTGCAAACGAAGACAGTTGGAATTTCATGTAATTTTAAACGTCTGTTTAAAATTATATTAAACAAATGCATCAACTGTCAACCGTATTTACTGGTGAGTTAATTCTCACACTTTTATGGGCTGCTATGATGTGATAAATCCATAAAATATCATTAGAAATATATACTGGTCGATTGGATGCTTTGGTTGCTTATGGTTAAATTGATGGTTGTTGTTAGTTATATTATTTCCGTTAAATTAATTATTTAAATTATATATTATCATGAAATGTTATAATAATCTGCGGTGCAGGGAAGAACAGATTGGAGGGATCCGATCGAATTCCTCAAAATATCATGTGTATTGTTGATTTTTATACTGTTTACACATGAACTATTTGAACCCCAAATGACGTCAAAACTAATTTGAATGTTGATGGTTAAATGGATGTGATCGTTGATGTGATTCTTAATCAATCGATAGTGGTTGGCAGTAAGGACCTAAATCCATTGTTTTCAAAACAACGTTTTACCGTCAGACGGATTGATGTAGTTTAAAGTTATATAAAAATATATTTATAGCTGAATTAAAATGTTGAGTTTATTTTATATTTAAGAATGGAAACAAGTTTATAAAAATATTTATATGTGTATAATCATGTTTTTTAATAGAAATTATTTAATAGTTTACAATAAAAATTTGGTGTCATCAATGAGATTTATGAACTGCAGTCAGGAACTAACCAACGGATCAGTGAAAGGGAATAATTGTTTATTTAAAACAATTAACCGATGAATTAAATTAATTAAGTTATTTAATTAATTTAAGGAAGAGATGAGAAATCAGTTAATAGTTAACTGATATGTACGGTTGGCAAAAATCAACCATTTAATTTGAAATTGACGATTGGATTAAATTTGATTTAAATTAATCCAATCAATGGTTTTCAAAATATTTGTTAACTTAACGAATATTGTAGAAGTTAGTTAATAATCGATTAACCAAAATTTTAAGTTATTATTGAATTTTTTATTTATTTATAAAGTTAATTATTATCGAATAACCTTTGTAAAATCATTTAATTATCCTACCTTTAACTAATAATGAAGTTAATTAATGAATGGTTAATTATTGAAATATACTGTTTTAATTTGGTTAATAATGAAGTAATTATTATAATAATAATTAAATCTATTGTTCCAATTATTGGCATTCCTTTCAAAAAGGAAAACGAATTAGAAGGAATTTCTAACCAAGTAAAGGATACAACAAAAGGGATTTTGTTACAAATCCCAGAATTTTATAAACACAACTTTATAAAGGACCCTCGAGCCAGGGTGATATTAACGTTAAGCCTTGAACATAATTCAAGCAACGATTATTAATTGGAATTCAATTACGAAGTAAACAAGTGGCGATGGGATTTGATTAAAGGTTAGTAAGGGTTTATAGTCAAATTTACAAACAAGGTTTGTAAATAAGATTTGTAAGCTAAGACTACCATTTCAATAAGATTTGATTAAGTAAAATGAGTATGAATAAAGTAAGACTTAAAGAGGGGTTTGCAAAATATTTTAAATAAAGTGATTATAAAGAAGTTTACCAAGGTAAGGAATTGTTGTAAATCCATATTGGAATCAAATTAGTTTAGTGAAGGTTCACTTAATCGAGGAAATGGAATAAGCATGCCAGTGGGTTTTCAAATAAAGGAAAATGGTTTATAAAACCAAAACGGATGTATATGGGAGAAATAGATTGGATTTTGAGATATTATAATATTGGTTTTAAATTACAAGATTTTATTTATCTTGAGATAAGAATACCCCAACTTGAACGACTTCACTATTATCGAGAGATATTAATAGTTTATAACGGATAGAGAAGTGATTATCGAGTTATTCACGAAATTTATCATTTATTTGAATAAACTTTTAAAATGGATTAGCTAGACTAGTTTTAGTTAGTCAGAAATATATCTACTCTTAATTAATGATAACTAAAGCGAATACTTTTCAATTTAAATTCTTTTCTGAAATGAGATAAAGCTATGGACTGAATTAGTATGAAAAGGATTTGAAGTTCAATTCAAATCATATAAACAAGTTGTAAAAAGGGTTTACCCAAGGAGATGATTTTGAAAATAAGCATTCACCGGGGGACGAAATTAGATGAAATGGTTTAATCGAAAATAAAGAGATTTTGGTAATTTATCATAAGCCGTTGATTAAATTGCCCAAATGGTAAGGGAAATGAAAAGTGAGTTTTTAAAACCATAGAAAAAATTTCAAATTGAAAAGGGAGTTTGAGTAAATTAAACGTTGTTTCCACGATAGAGGAAAGTAAAAGATGTTGATAATGAATATGGAAATATTTCTAAATAAAGGAAATAAAAAGAAAAGTTGACAAAGAACGTCAAGTAATGTTTTCAAAGTAACGAAACCAGAGAGTTTTGATAAGTTAAAATTTATGGAATCGATTATAAGAAATCAATGAAATGGTTTAAGGAAATATATTAAATAAGGACATGAGCTGCCCATTTCACCTGGATATACTGTTATGATTTGATAGTTAAATAACCGACTATCAAAATATGGCCTTTTAGCGATTGTTGGTACGGAAAGACCGGGATGGAATTTATATTCGAAAACCATTCCGACCAGCAAATACGTAACGTTGAAGATATCAAAAGATGGTCGAGATGGAGCATTGAAGACCGTTGATCTTCATGAGCGGAAGGACTACTCGTTAAATTTCTCTGGCTAGCTACCAGAGTTATGATGACCTGTGATTCTGTCATGATTGAAATCTTCGGATTTGCAAGGACTCCTCGCTACTTATCCTTGGGGTGACTCCCATATAGGATGCGGTAGGAGGGTGCCTTCGGTTCATCCTGTTTCTGGATGACTTGTATGGACGGATGTCTGACAGAGTACTTCCTTAAGAATCATGTACGTTGAATTTTACAAATATACCAAGTTTGGTGGTAGAGAAATTCTCTTGCTTAACACCCAGAGTATATTTGTGGACGTCAATTAGTGATTTGATGGATCTGATGATGTGGCATTCAAAGATGTGTTGATTATGGAGATAAATGTAACCTCAAGCCTCATTAACCGGGAAATGGCACAAAATCGGGTAGGCAGCATGGCTATGTGGGTCGCACCCGTTAAAAGAGTATATCATTATCTGATCTGGAGAAATCAAATGCCTTCGGTTGTTCCTTTATTTTATATATATGCTATCGGTTTGGTTGGCTGGCCCCCAACTATGGTAATGATATATTTGGTACTCTCAAGCGAAATGGGGGGCCGGTCATGTGTGAGCCGGGTTGCAAGACGTTCTTGTTGAAACCCAATGTATTCATCTTCGGAGGTACATTGTTGGAAGGTGGTCCCATACCTTTCCAGGAAATACATTCTCTAATAAGAGCCCGCGATTTTAATTGTATCTCATTAACCGGGAAATGGCACAAAATCGGGTAGGCAACATGGCTATGTGGGTCGCACCCGTTAAAAGAGTATATCATTATCTGATCTGGAGAAATCAAATGCCTTCGGTTGTTCCTTTATTTTATATATATGCTATCGGTTCGGTTGGCTGGCCCCTAACTATGGTAATGATATATTTGGTACTCTCAAGCGAAATGGGGGGCCGGTCATGTGTGAGCCGGGTTGCAAGACGTTCTTGTTGAAACCCAATGTATTCATCTCCGGAGGTACATTGTCGGAAGGTGGTCCCATACCTTTCCAGGAAATACATTCTCCAATAAGAGCCCGCGATTTTAATTGTATACTATATATGTAGAGAGTGAGATGCAAGCGTTCTGCTATATTATTATTTATTTGTGATTTGATAGACATTATTATAATATCACAAAAGATATTGATTTCAAAAATGTTTTGGGTTATAGTAAGATAAAGACCGTCCGTGTTTATGTGTGGGTTGGTCTTACTATTATCCTTTTCTTTCAAAAAGGATTTTTCAAAGTTAAACAAGTTGTTGTGCTGTGTATTTATCAATGGAAGTATTCCAGACTGATCCAGGTGAATTTTCCTTTGCTTTAAATGTGCTCGAGTCAGACCGAGTATATTTACAGGTTAGGTTTCGCTTGGAGATTCAGGAGCTGGAAGCGGGAGGCTTCACCAATAGATATAAAGTATATTTCCACTGTGATTTATGTATCTTGTACTCTGATAAATGGTATGTATATATACAGTTTCTTTTACAAAGAGATTTGTTATATTATAGTTATTCGTTCTGGTGTGTTCTTCTTCTTTCTTCTATTCTGAATTTTCTTTCTTTTTATTTCTCATCCTCTAACTTCTTTCTATTAACAGTCTGGGGTTCGATACTTGGATTTTTGACAAGTAATACGGATGATGTATTATTATTGAAAATTCGAGCATTGAATTTTTTTCCGGCCCATTACAGTTGGTATCAGAGCTACTGGTTTAGTGATAATCTTGGCTCTGTGGTGTAACTCGATAGAGATGGGGTTAGTAATACCCTAGATTGAGTTTGAATGTATATATGAGAGCGCGTATTTGTAATTTATTCTAGAATTATTTTTATATACAGTTTTGCTCGGATTATATTTTTGTATTTTTCTCATATGATTATATTATGGATTTGGTTGAATAACTTGAATAAGAATTCAAATTGGAATATCGAACTGGGATTGATTTATATAATAAAAAATGAGATTTCACTTGTGAAATCGAGTAAAGGATAATTGAATGGAAATTACTCCAATATAAATCAATTGTTGTGAAACCAAAGTTAAAGCAAATGAGAAATATTTATGTAAATCAAAATGGTTTGGCTGAATTGTTATGCCTTGGTTGTTTGTTATATACTGGATGTTTTGTACAGAATTCATCAACAGTTGATTGAAAACCAATCTAGAATAAATGAATTGAAACTATTGATATGGATCAAAGTATAAGGTGGAAATCAAGGAATTGTTTGGGTGAAATATATGGCATGGATATAGATTGAACATTGGTTGGAAACCAATCTGAAATGATAAAGTTAAATAAATCAATCCAAGGTTAGTGAAACTGAATGGATATTGAAATAAATAAATGGATTGTTAATAAGACTTGGTTACAATTAAACCATTAGGATTGAATAAAGTGATATGATTATTTCCAATTGGTTGGAACGAATGATATGGATGATATGAATAATATGGATGATTTGGGTATTTGAATCTGACTGACATTGTTTTAAAGACTAATGAAGTTCGTTGAAGTTGAGAACAGGTACAGAGTTAATCCAAGAGAACTCTGGAGTATTTTGAATCCAGTTGGCATGTTAATAAAACAAACATGAATATATTTATCGCTTATTGAATAACAGCGCTTACAAAAAGGTACGCCTACGCAAAATATAAAATTTTGGTTTTATTTGGGTTTTGAGATTGGATTTTGAATTTTTCTGACCGTGTTGGTCGATGTAGATATATTTCTTGAACCTGCGATATTGCAGATGTCCCTCCGTACAAGGGAGACTGCCGAAATTTTTCCAGAATTTAAGGTGTTAGAAAATTTTTGAATTTTTTTTGGAAAACTTTGTTATTTGAAATAAATTGGTTGTAAAACCAATTGGGTTAGCTTTGAAGTTAAAACCGAGTTTTAATTAAATATTTTGTAAAGATAATGGGTTTGCAACATTCTTTCTGCCTTAGCAATTTCGGGGACGAAATTCTTTTAAGGGGGAAGGAATGTAACGACCCGTATTTTCTGGGCAATTATTTTATTTATTTTATTATTTAGAATATTTATTTGAATTTAATTAATCAAATTTAACGATTTTATTTTGAATATATTATTTAAATTAATAATATAATAATATTTTAATTCCAATCAGTCAGGAAATGTTGTAATGGCAATATAATGTGGACAAGCAGTTTGAAATGGTTCAATATTGGTTATATTGAAATTATATCGACAATTTTGTTTATTTAACGACGATTGAATATATAATTTATAATTTAATTATAAAACGAGCTGCAGCAGTGTGGCAGTTCGTAATATGGCGGTTTGAACTTTAATTGGCTGTACAGGGGCCAATATAAGTCGGATTTTTTCGAAACAAGAAATGCTAGAATCTATTTGACAATATTTTTCTAATGAAAGAGAAAAATCAAGTTTTCATAGCGTAGATTTTATTTTATGTCCAAATCAAATTTTGAAATAGTCGCTATGGAATTCCTTTGTAAATTATATTGATTTATTTTATAAATTAAAGGGTATTAAAATATTTTAAATATCGAACTGGCTTGGATTTCAACCCGGACTATTTTATTTTAAATCTATATGAAATTCTGGCCGGGTATGATCAATTACAATATTTTATTTATATTATATTGAAGTACTTTAAAATTGATTTATTTTAATTCAAATTGGACCTTTAAAAAGGGACATTATTCAAATAACTCTGTTTTCGACGAAACAAATTTTATTGGGACCGCAATGGAAAATTATTGCTAGATTTTCAAGTTGCACGCAAATCGGAGTTATTTTGTGAGCGTGGCAAAAATAAATGCAAATAAAAACGACCATTTGGAGTTAAACGAGTGTTGTTTGAGCAAACGGACACGGAATTCGACGAAACAAGTTTCATTAGGACCGTAACAACAAATAATATTTTGACGTCCATTTCCGTTGCGAATAGAGTTTGTATGTGAGCGCAGGAGCGAATAAATGGTGTTTGAAATTGCGATAGACACAGAAAAATCATGCGTCACATCAACTTAAAATTATAAATTTATCAACTATATATACACCAAAATGTCAGCCTAAAACCATCTCCTCCAAAGCAAATTCGTTCAACAGCAAACAAATTTGCAGAAAAGTCCTCGAATGCAAAATAAATTATAAATCCAAATCCGTAATGAATCAATGAAGGTCAATAGCGGGAAAGTTGTAGATCCAGTCGAGGCCGACCTTCACCAAAAATTCCAGGACCAACGATCGCCTGAGTCGGTCGGAAATCACCAATTTCCATGCAAAAGTTGTTTCATTCTTTTGGGTTTTTTGGCATTTTGCTGTGTCGATTGATGTAGGGTCAAAATCAAACTTGTAGAGGACGAAGAGGTGGTGGTTTTCTCCTTTGAGTTGAGGGTCTGAAAGTGACTATGGTGGTGGGGAAACCTAGATGATCGGAGGCTTGATTTTTGGGCGTGTTTAAGGAGCCGTCGATCTGAAATTGGAGATTCTATTGGCTGGAGTTGATTAGGGGGGTCGACCATCTGAATAGAAATGGTGGGGGTGGCGACGCCGAGGGTTTGGAGGTGGCGCGGCTGACCCTGGTGTTCTCTGGCGATCGGAAGGCAGAGATGAACGTGTTTCGGTTGTGGAGCATTTCCAGGCTGTCAGAGTTAAACTGGGTCTGGGTGTGGATGGTGATGGAGGGTTACAGTGGCGGGAAGCTACTGGTGGGGTCGGTGGGGTCTCTGATGAACTTGGTGAACGTCGGTGAGGGTCTGATGAAGTTGAGCTTGGCAAAAAGAGGCGATGTCAGGTTCAGGAGGATTGGAGGAAGAAGACGCGTGAATTCAATCTGACGTGGCAACGTTAAACTAATATGGTAATTAGTGCTAGTAATCAAGGGTTAAAAGGTAATCAATTATTTATTAGTAAATTTATTAATTAATTTTTATCTCTAATTCAAATTAAATTTTATAAATGGTATAACTTTCTCATACTTTAATGGATTTCAGTGAAACTAGATTCGTCGGGATCGTGGCAACGAGCACTACGCGTACAAATTGGTTGGGTTGCAAATGGAGACGGTTTAAATTTCATGTAATTTTAAATGTCCGTTTAAAATTATATGAAACAAATGCATCAACCGTCAACCGTATTTACTGGTGAGTTAATTCTCACACTTTTATGGGCTGCTATGATGTGATAAATCCATAAAATATCATTAAAAATATATACTGGTCGATTGGCTGCTTTGGTTGCTTATGGTTAAATTGATGGTTGTTGTTAGTTATATTATTGCCGTTAAATTAATTATTTAAATTATATACTATCATGAAATGTTATAATAATCTGTGGTGCAGGGAAGAACAGATTGGAGGGATCCGACCGGATTCCTCAAAATATCATGTGTATTGTTGATTTTTGTACTGTTTACACATGAACTATTTGAACCCCAAATGACATCAAAACTAATTGAATGTTGATGCTTGAATGGATGTGATCGTTGATGTGATTCTTAATCAATCGACAGTGGTTGGCAGTAAGGACCTAAATCCATTGTTTTCAAAACAGCGTTTTGCCGTCAGACGGATTGATGTAGTTTAAAGTTATATAAATATATATTTATAACTGAATTAAAATGTTGAGTTTATTTTATATTTAAGATTGGAAACAAGTTTATAAAAATATTTATATGTGTATAATCATGTTTCTAATAGAAATTATTTAATAGTTTACAGTAAGAATTTGGTGTCATCAATGAGATTTATGAACTGCAGTCAGGAACTAACCTACGGGTTAGTGAAAGGGAATAATTGTTTATTTAAAACAATTAACTGATGAATTAAATTAATTAAGTTATTTAATTAATTTAAGGAAGAAATGAGAAATCAGTTAACAGTTAACTGATATGTACGGTTGGAAAAAATCAACCATTTAATTTGAAATTGACGACTGGATTAAATTTGATTTAAATTAATCCAATCAATGGTTTTCAAAGTATTTGTTAACTTAACGAATATTGTAGAAGTTAGTTATTCATTGATTAACCAAAATTTTAAGTGATTATTTAATTATTTATTTATTTATAAAGTTAATTATTATCGAATAACCTTTGTAAAATCATTTAATTATCCTACCTTTAATTATTAATGAAGTTAATTAATGAATGGTTAATTATTGAAATATACTGTTTTTATTTGGTTAATAATGAAGTTAATTATTATAATAATAATTAAATCTATTGTTCTAATTATTGGCATTCCTTTCAAAAAGGAAATCGAATTATAAGGAGTTTCTAACTAAGTAAAGGATACAACAAAAGGGATTTTGTTACAAATCCCAGAATTTTATAAACACAAGTTTATAAAGGACCCTCGAGCCAGGGTGATATTAATGATAAGCCTTGAACATAATGAAAGCAACGATTATTAATTGGAATTCAATTACGAAATAAACAAGTGGCGATGGGATTTGATTAAAGGTTAGTAAGGGTTTATAGTCGAATTTACATACAAGGTTTGTAAATAAGATTTGTAAGCTAAGACTACCATTTGAATAAGATTTGATTACGTAAAATGAGTACGAATAAAGTAAGACTTAAAGAGGGGTTTGCAAAATATTTTAAATAAAGTGATTATAAAGAAGTTTACCAAGGTAAGGAATCGTTGTAAATCCATATTGGAATCAAATTAGTTTAGTGAAGGTTCACTTAATCGAGGAAATGGAATAAGCATGCCAATGGGTTTTCAAATAAAGGAAAATGGTTTATAAAACCAAAACAGATGGATATGGGAGAAATAGATTGGATTTTGAGATATTATAATACTGGCTTTTAATTATAAGCTTTTATTTATCTTGAGATAAGAACGTTGTCGATCAAGGTCTGAGAGGTAATTAGAATGCCCCAACTTGAACAGCTTCACTATTATCGAGAGATAATATTAGTTTGTAACGGATAGAGAAGTGATTATCAAGTTATTCATGAAATTTATCATTTATTTGAATAAACTTTTAAAATGGATTAGTTATGCTAGTTTTAGTTAATCAAAAATATAACTACTCTTAATTAATGATAACTAAAGCGAATACTTTTCAATTCAAATTCTTTTCTGAAACGAGATAAAACTGTGAACTGAATTAGTATGAAAAGGATTTGAAGTTCAATTCAAATCATATAAACAAGTTGTAAAAAGCGTTTACCAAAGGAGATGATTTTGAAAATAAGCATTCACCGGGGGACGAAATTAGATGAAATGGTTTAATCGAAAATAAAGAAAGATATTTTGGTAATTTATCATAAGCCGTTGATTAAATAGAAATATAACGATATGCCCAAATGGTAAGGGAAATGAAAAGTGAGTTTTTAAAACCATAGCGAAAATTTCAAATTGAAAAGGGAGTTTGAGTAAATTAAACGTTGTTTCCACGATAGAGGAAAGTAAAAGATGTTGATAATGAATATGGAAATATTTCTAAATTAAGGAAATAAAAAGAAAAGTTGACAAAGAACGTCAAGTAATGTTTTCAAAGTAATGAAACTAGAGAGTTTTGATAAGTTAAAATTTATGGAATCGATTATAAGAAATCGATGAAATGGTTTAAGGAAATATATTAAATAAGGACCTGAGCTGCCTATTTCACCTAGATATATTGTTGTGATTTGATAATTAAATAACTGACTATCAAAATATGGTCTTTTAGCGATTGTTGGTACGGAAAGACCGGAATCGAATTTATATTCGAAAACCATTCCGACTGGCAAATATGTAACGTTGAAGATATAAGAAGATGGTCGAGGCGGAGCATTGAAGACCGTTGATCTTCATGAGTGGAAGGACTACTCATTAAATTTCTCTGGCTAGCTACCAAAGTTATGAGGACCTGTGATTCTGTCGTGATTGAGATCTTTGGATTTGCAAGGACTCCTTGCTACTGATCCTTGGGGTGACTCCTATATAGGATGCGGTAGGAGGGTGCCTTCGGTTCATCCTATTCCTGGATGACTTGTATGGACGGATGTATGATAGAGTATTTCCGTAAGAATCATGTACGTTGAATTTTACGAATATACCAAGTTTGGTGGCAGAGAAATTCTCTTACTTAACACCCAGAGTATATTTGTGGACGTCAATTAGTGATTTGACGGATCTGACAATGTGGCATTCAAAGATGTGTTGATTGTGGAGATAAATGTTACCTCAACCTCATCAACCGGGAAATGGCACAAAATCGGGTAGGCAGCATGTCTATGTGGGTCGCACCCATTAAAAGGGTATATCGTTACCTGATCTGGAGAAATCAAATGCCTTCGGTTGT
Source organism: Allium sativum (assembly GCA_030737875.1). Classification (NCBI taxonomy): domain Eukaryota; kingdom Viridiplantae; phylum Streptophyta; class Magnoliopsida; order Asparagales; family Amaryllidaceae; genus Allium; species Allium sativum. The sequence goes on along the minus strand of CM060909.1, from coordinate 972,611,454 downwards.
TCCTTTATTTTTTATATATGCTATTGGTTCGGTTGGCTGGCCCCCCACCGTGGTAATGATATATTTGGTACTCTCAAGCGAAATGAGTGTCCTGTCATGTGTGAGCCGGGTTGCAAGACGTTCTTGTTGAACCCCAATGCATTCATCTCCAGAGGTACATTGTCGGAAGGTGGTCCCATACCTTGCCAGGAAATCCATTCTCCAATAAGAGTCCGCGATTTTAATTGTACACTATATTTGATAGACATTATTATAATATCAGAAAAGATATTGATTTCAAAATTGTTTTGGGTTATAGTAAGATAAAAACCGTCTGTGTTTATGTGCGGGATGGTCTTACTATTATCCTTTTCTTTCAAAACGGTTTTTTCAAAGTTAAACAAGTTATTTGTGTTGTGAATTTATCACTGAAAGTATTCCAGACTGATCCGGGTGAATTTTGCTTTGCTTCAAATGTGCTCGGGTCAGACCGAGTATATTTACAGGTTAGGTTTCGCTTGGAGATTCAGGAGCTGGAGGCAGGAGGCTTCACCGATAGATATAAAGTGTATTTCCGCTGTGATTGATGTATGTTGCACTCTGATAAATGGTATGTATTTATACAATTTCTTTTACAAAGAGATTTGTTATATTATGTTTATTCGTTCCGCTGTGAGATTCTGGTGTGTTCTTCTTCTTTCTTTTATTCTGAATTTTCTTTCTTTCTATTTCTCATCCTCTAGCTTCTTTCTATTAACAGTCTGGGGTTCGATACTTGGATTTTTGACAAGTAATACAGATGATGTATTATTATTGAAAATTCGAGCGTCGAATTTTTTTCCTGGCCGTTACAGTTCAGGACCCCTGTCTCCAAACCATGATTATTCTCTTAGACAAACGTCTGGTAAGGAAGAATACGACCATCCTAGGGATAAATACGAAGAGGAGGAACATATATTAGGAATGGCACGCGAGATTATAGAGGAAAGCTTAAAAAAGAAAGACAACGAGAAAGAATGGGAATTTTCTCCTAATAAGACCCCACTCACCGAAAGAATCAAGATGGCTATATATCCACAAAAGTTTAAGCCTCCAATGGTGCAAACTTATAATGGGGCAAGTGATCCCAAAGTGTTCCTATGCAAATATGATCAGTATATGAATGGGGAATGCGCCACAGACGAAATCAAATGCCTATACTTCCCAACTTATCTGGAAGGGGTGGCTTATCTCTGGTTCACAAAGCTACCACCAAAGTTTGTGGACGACTTCGCTACCTTGGCTAGACTATTCAGGGAGCAATTCAAGTTCCGAATAACCACAAATCGGGATGTTATGGAGTTAGATGAGCTAGAGCAAAGACCAGGAGATTCCGTCAAAGCTTTTCTCACTCGCTTCAATATGGTAGTAGCTGAAGTCGAAAATTAGGAGCGCCACTTGGTTCTGATGGCTTTAAAAGAGGCCCTATGCAAAAAGACCAAATTAGGACGATGGATTAAGAAGAAGAAGCCAAGTACTCTCGAAAAGCTCATCAATAAAGCAGAATAATATATGAGCGTTGAAGAGGATTCCGCATGTGCCTTGGATGTTCTAAGAAGCAATGTACAGCTAAAAAGGAAAGGTAATATGCAGAACAGCCTTGGTAGTCAGAAGAGGAGCAACAAAGGAAAGGACAACCGGGCTAAGAAGAAGGTCCGCTTTCTTAAGAATTCTGAGCTCACTTCCCTTAATGACACCATAGGAAATATCTTCATGGAAACTAAGGATACCGAGAAATATCCAATACCAAAACAAATGCAGATCAAAAATATTGTTGTAAGATCAGGAAGGTTATGTCAGTTCCATAACCAGCCCGGTCACGATACCAATGATTGTAGGCATCTGAAATTGCTAATTGAGGAATTGATTAGGAAGAATCGTCTGCAACAATATGTACAAGTCAACGAACATTGCTCCAACTACTTGCAAGCAAGGGGCAACAAGTAATGGATAGTTCGCTCAAACCAGTCCAAGGCCAGCACTCACTTAAGGATCAGCGGTCAGCGTTCTGGTTACAATGGCTCAGAATAAGCGATCTCCATCACCATTACTTTGCTTTACTTCATGCTATGTTCTTATAAACAATCAGTAATGAGTTACTTACATTGTACCAAATAAAAGCTTTATGAACCAAAAATTATTGGCTTACATGAATCATACATTAGCTAGCTTATGCTAAAATCGATTTCTTGAATGTAGGCAAAGTAGTGGCAACTGCTCATTTACAAACCCCCAACCATAGCGGGAAGCTTCCTGAGCATATCCCAGTTGAAACAATTCGGGTCTTAAACACCAAAAGCATCATGCAAACTAAGCAAGATGATTAAGCACACCACTTCAAAAGAATAAACTATTTTGGGGAAAATGGTAAAAAGCGCAGCAAGTGGACATCAAGTCGGAAAGCTGCACCTTTCATCGCAAAAACACTAAGTCCTTAGCAAGCATCCAAGAAAAGAGATTGGTACCAAACTTTGAGAACGATGCAAATATGGAAGCAACCCAATTTATCCTATGGTTGAAAGATTGCCAGTCCCACTAAAGAGGCGTCTTCTAGGTGCAGGACACGAGTTCTTTAAATCGAGATGAAAATCGATAAGAGAAGCTAGTGTCCACCTCCCAAGATAAAGCATCAAGTCGGAAGGACCGACATACCTAGGCTGGAAGTACCAGTCCTAGTGCCGGAAGGACCGACAATAAGCTGGAAGGACCAATAGCCGGAAGGACTGACAAACCTAGGATGAAAGCACCAGTCCTAGTGCCGGAAGGACCGGTAACATGTTGGAAGGACCAACGCAAACAGAAATCCTAGCCGAAAGGGGGCAACAGAAATCCTAGCCGAAAAGGGTAACAGAATTCCTAGCCAAAAGGGGGTAACAGAAATCCTAGCCGAAAGGGGGTGTCCAATAAGGTCTTTTTTGATTCTAAAGTAGCCAGAACAAACAAGACCAAAATTGGGTCGAAAACTCAAAACCCAAGACCTCCCCTCATGGTACGTATTCAAAACCAATCTCCGAAGGGCCTGAGCCACAAGGTTAGCGAGAAATGAGTTTGAATACATTTTAAAAAAAATGCGCGCATTCAGACCCCAATCTTCGGAGGACTTGGGCCACCAAGTTAGTTAGAAATACCTCCCCTGGGGGCACGTATTCAAAACCAATCTCCAAAGGGCCTGGGCCACCAGGTTAGCGAGAAATGAGTTTGAATACATTTTTTTTTTAAAAATGCACGCATTCAGACCCCAATCTCTGAAGGACTTGGGCCACCAAGTTAGTGAGAAATAGGGTCGAATGCATTAAAAAACTTACGTACTTAATCTAATCCCCGAAGGGCTTGGACTGCCAGGTTGGTGGGAAATACAGTTAAATATGATTAAATACCTATGCAAAAGGCATATATTCGAGTCGAACCTTCGAAGGGCTTGGACTACCAAGTCGGTGAGAACACAACTGAGTACATGACAAATCAGTGAACACTAGAAAAACGACATGAACTGGTCAATTAAAACTAAATTCTAGCTGCAGCTAAGAGAATTTAAAAAAGGTTGACCGTTTCGAACCCAATAAGTTGTAAATAACTTTGGTATGGGGGCATCACGACTGCATTAGAGAAATCCAATAATGCTCATTTAAACATACCACAAGTTCATTACAACTTTACAACAAGGGATGAACATCTGTAGAGACTATTTAACTAACGAAATTGAATTCCCTTGAAATGACTAGGACCAACTCGGGAATTCCGGTAAAGTAACAAACACAAGAAGTGGATAGTAAGAAGTTCTCGAGTATTATCCAGCACAAAATCAAAAGAATTTAGTACAGTACGATTAGTCGAGTAAACCCAATTTATAATAATCTATGACTACAAACAAAATGTCTCCATTCATAAAAAAGAATGGCATATAAAAATCTGTGCGGTGAGCATGAATAGGAAACAGGTATGCAATGCGAAGCAAGAAAGTACGATAAAGCGAAAGTGAAAGCTTTTCATTGCAGCAACACAAAGTCATGTAAAAGGTATCAGACATAAGCATATGAAAAATGACAAGCATAGAGTACTAAACGAGGATCGACACTCGCATATACAACCGATCTAAATGCATAATGAATATGAAAATAGGCTGGAGTCACAAATACTACTTCTTAATAGGGAAAGGAGAAGATGAATCAGCTGCTTGACTTCCATCCTTTGTTTCTTTATTTACACAAGGATTCTCAGGAGAGGAAAGGTTAATGATTCCCGACTTGTTCGCAATGGGTCTCTTTTTACGTACCAAAGTAGACACAGCCTTAGTATTCAAAATATCGTCTTCATCATTTCTAAAGTCATAATCAGCCGCTTCCAGATCAGATACATTAAGTAATGAAGGGTCGCCCGGCAGAGGAGTGGTGCGCGGGCTAATACTAGTTGACACTAAAATAGAATCAATAGTAGCTGCATGAATAACAGTTGCACTAGTCAAAAAAGAGGTGGCGAAGGCGGACCTGGTACAAATGAATAGTAAGCACTAAATTCAGCAAACCTAGGTGAAGAAGTAAGACAATCCAAATCCGGTGCGGACTAATAGATATCAATTTTACTTGTGGTTGCTGGGTATATAAGATCTATTTCGTAATCATTCACATTTAAAGAAGTGTCGTCATTCTCTTCGCCATGTCCTGCGCATTGTTTCGGTACATTCCCCTGAATCATGTGTTCTTTAATGGGTTGAATTTCAATACTATATTTGACAGGGCGATCAGCAGGGGGAGTTTGAGAACTTAAAGCTTCAACGTCGATAAGGCTGGATGAGCCAAGCATAGCAGTAACATCCAAGGTTTTCTCCTTAGAAGACTGGGCTTGCTCATCTGCCAATATTCTCCTGCCTTCAACCAAAGCATTACAGTCTTCTTATTCCAGGAGATTCTCCTGGAGAAATTCAACATCTGCACCACCAGACTATGAAAGTACTTTTTCCCAAACAAGAGCCAGAGTCCGTGGAAAGTCTTTGTTCAAATAGCTTAAGCTTCCACGATTCATAACACTGTAGACGTAAAACTGAAACAGAGTATCTTGACTCTAGATTCATTAATAGCTTTGCGCGACTTGATTTTATCTTCTTTTAGAGTCTTTACAGTGTGGTTTTGGGAATTAATCTTGTCCTCAAGAACTGCCTTTTCTTGTTGATAAGAAGCCGAAGCTCATCTCTCTAAAGCCAGTTGACATTCAATAAGTTCTTGGGCAGATTAGGCTTCTCAAAATTGTCCTCTTGTAGCCTCAATCTCTCTTTTGAGTTCCTTATTTTTTGCCTCCAAGTTGTTCGCTCTAATATTCCAAATCTTTAAAGAGGCAATTTCGGATTCTTGGAACCTGATCAAGTGAACCATTCCAGCTTTATCATTCTCCAAGATGTCAATATGATCAAGATGCCGAGCATTCAACCTTTGAAACTCGTAACCAAATTTGGCCCAATGCTCTAGTTTGCTTATCAACGTTGCTCGTGGCCATGTTTAACCTTGTTTCGAGTTGACTCCTAACAGTATTAAACTGAGTAATCATACAACTCTTTACAGTTTTTAACCCCTCAAGAGCATCTCGCCAATTATTTGGATGTAAATCTAAATCAAAGTACATTCCTCTTAAATCCCAACCTCCAAAATGATCCCTAAGCATCAAGTTTCCAGGTGAAACTTTTTAAGTGGGTCTGTCGAGAATCATTTGGATTTGAGCAAATGTTGGTTGGAAAAATGGATCATTCAGGAGGAATGGGAACATAGGAATCTAGGAAATCAGTTGATACATAATGTTTCTGAATCTCACTCTTGCCTCATTTATTTCTTCTCCTCTTCTTCTTTTCTCCTTCTATTTGGTGCTCACCTTTATCACCCAGTCAGTGGAAGCTCGGGGATGTGTTGAGGTTGATAACTCGAGGACGACTGGGAGCGCTTCAAGTGATGAGAAAGGTGAGACTGTAAAAGGCTTTGCGGATCAATAGAACCAGTTTGACGGGAGAAACTATGTAATAATGAGTGTTTCATTCCTATACCTAGAAAAGGGAACAAAGCAAAACTTCAGCGCTTAATATGAAGAAGCATGCAAAGAAATTATAAGATTCGAAGGAAAGCATAAAGTGCTTATGATAATTGTATTTTAATGCACATCCAATAACAAACCAATTTTGAGGGGAGTTCCTAAATCAAATGCTTTCCCAAGCCGTTGGGCGGATTCTCGAGTTCCCTCCATATCTGACTTTACAGGATCGGAAGTCACAATATCACCCTGATTAAGATATTTGATGGAGTCTAAGTCTCCCAAGCCTCTGAAAGTTCCTGTAGAACTCTCTTCCTGGATGATAGGGGCAATGGGATTCTTAATAATTTTCTCAGAGATTATTTTATCTCTTGTACCATCTTCGCTTCCATATACTCCTTTACTGTAACACCCCGAATTTCGGTTAATGTTAAAATTCACAAATTAAAGAATAACTAATCCCAGATGTGGGAATTAGGGGAAACGGGCTGCGTCATTGCGTTCGTCTCGGAAAAATACGCGAAATAGAGTCCGAGTTTTCGAAAATCGGAGTCCGTATGAAGGAGATATGGACGAACGAAGTTAGGCAGAAAAACCGGAAACAGGCCAGAAATGCACTGGCGCACCTGTGAAGTGCGCCAGCACAAAAATACACTGGCGCACTTGGGAAGTGCGCCCGTGTCGAGCCAGAAACCTGCACAGCCTTCTGGCTTGAACCTGGCTGGCCTGGTGCACCTGGTTTGGCCCTTGGTCTTGTTTTGGAGGCTTGTGACGATTTTTGAGGGCTGGGATCTATCCTAGGGTTAATCTAATGGCCTAAAACACTACCTAATCCTATAAATAAGACCCTAACCCTACCCTAATTCATTCATAATTAAATCTAGTAACTAAACTATGGCAAAATGAAACTTGGTCATGGCCTCCACAAATCAAATGAAGAGAGTTGCAAGCTAATCAACCCCTAATCACCTTCTTCTTCATATTTGGCAACTAGTTTTACTTCATTGATTTGCTAATCTTGGTTTTGGTGAGTTTCTATGGCTTTAATAATCAATTGTTAAATTGATTATGGTAGGATGTGATAAGACATGGCTATGTTTGTGGATAAATGTATTTATGCAAGTTTGTATGATATGTGATTTGCAAGTTTTATGTTAAATGCAAGTTAAGGCCATGTTTTATGATGCAAAACACCATGTTAAACATTTATGCATATGGGACATGTTATGCAAACTATATGTGAGAATATATGCAAGTTATATGTAACATGATATGCAAGTTATGCATGTAATTTTATGCATGCTAAGTAGTTGGTGTTATGCATGTTAAGTATTTGATGTTATTCATGCTAAAGTATTTGACGTTATGCATGATAAGTATTTGATTGTATGCATACTAAGTATGGGGTTTTATGCATGTTAAGTGTTTGGGTTTATGCAAGTTAAGTGGTAGGTTTATGCATAATAAGTATTTGATTTTTATGCATAATAAGTATTTGATTTTATGCATAATGAGTATTTGGTTTTATGCATAATAAGTATTTGATTTTATGCATAATAAGTATTTGATTCTATGCATGATAAGTGGTTTTATGCATGCTAAGTGTTTGGTATTATGCATAAATCATGACATGCAAGTTTACCCTTTTAAATATGGTATATACATATGCAAGATGGCACCCTTATATGCTATGCATGTTTACCCTCCTTTAAGATGCAAGTCATATATGTAAGTTCGACATATTATGCAAGTTATGCTTACATGCAAGCTCAACATGTTATGTAAGTTATGTGCATATGCAAGTTATGTGTATGAGGGTATGCAAGTTGTGTGCATAGTGTTATGCAAGTTAAGTTTATGAGATTAAGCAAGTTATGAGCATGATGTTATGCAAGTTATGTATATGTTTAAATGCGAGCTTAATGTGATGTGCAAGTATGTGAATGCTTATGCAAGTTATGTGTAGGCTTAAATGCATGTCTAACGTGTTATGCAAGTTATGAGAATGCTTATATGCAAGTTCAACATGTTATGTAAGACATGTGTATGATAATGTGCAAGTTTGGGGTTAAATGTGGTTGGGTTAATATATGCTCATATATGCAAGTTGACATCCTCTTAACCCATGACAAAGTTGTATGCTAAACCCATGATATTTGTGATGATCTTCCCCTTATTTATGTCATGAAATGAGAACGATTTACGTGGGGAATGATGGGGTTGGTAAATATGTTAATAAGTGAATGATTGGGTATGATTAAGCATACCATAAAAATAAATTACCATAAGTGGGAATTTACCTATTGAGTTAGGTCTACCCCATGGGAATTTACCTATTGAGTTAGGTCTACCCATGTTATGGAAAACTTGATATTAATTAGGGATAATTAATATGGGGGTGATTAATTAGGTGTAATTAATCGACTAAGACACGAGGTTGGACTCATTTGTAGTGTAAAACTGCCCGGACCCGACCGGCTTAACCAGTTGCTACAAATGTCAGCCCAATGTGAGAGGTCTTAGCCATAAATTAAATACGTGATTAAGGTAAAGACACGAGGTTAGACTCTGTTATGACGTAAGACTGCCCGGACTCTACCGGCTTAACCAGGCGGTCATAACAGCCAGTCTAATGTGGGAGGTCTTTATGGGAGATCACGGTCTTAATTAATTAAGAAACACTTAACCATATTAGCATGTAGTGGGACATGAGGGGTTAAGTGGGTGCCTTGGGTGGCATGTAGTAACTAGTGGGGGTGCCTTGGGTGGCATGAGAAAACTAGTGGGTTGCCTTGGGTGGCAATAGAAAATACGATTAGAATACTTAACCAGAGTGGAACATGTAACTAAACATGAATAAAGGGTTAAGTAAGTGCCTTGGGTGGCATGGGGGAATCAAGTAAGTGCCTTGGGTGGCATGCGGAAATCTAGTGGGTGCCTTAAGTGGCAATTGTAATATAATTGGATGACTTAACCAAACCTTAACATGTAAGGGGGCATGATTATAAAAAGGGGTTAAGCGGGATGCACTAGATAAAATGACAAGCTTAAGTAGTAGCTTGTGGGGGCCCATTTCAACCAATATCCCAAACGTATCTTTGTGGGCTCGACCCATGTCGAGTGATGGGACACGCATATTGGGCTTGATTATAAGAGGCCAAAACGGGGTAGCGGTGGCAACGCAAGTCCAACGGGTTTCATATGCGTGTGTGGGCCCGGGCTGGTAGATAAGCCGTTGTTGCATCGTGTAGATATAAAGCCGTGCACCGTTGATAGTATTGGGTAGCCACCTTAGGGGAGTGATACACCCCACTGTGGGACCAGCACGGGTATCTACGTTAGGGAGCCGATCGATGGGGAGTAGTGGGTACACCTAGTAAAGATAGGGGCAGACGGCACCTATGTAGGGGTACACGAAACTACTGGGTAAGATTACTAGGTACACCTAGTGGATGTAGGGGCAGACGGCACCTACGTGGTCAGTTATACACCTAGTGGAGGTAGGGGCAGACGGCACCTACGTGGTCAGCTAGAAGTACCAGAAACTACTAGTTATATTTTCTAAGTCTTTAAGTGGGATCAACCTTTAAGTAGGAATTACTCGTGGTGGGTAGAACTGGTGTGGTGCAGTGTAGGAATTACCCTTGGGTGGGTAGGTCTGGGGTGGTGTAAGCTAGTAATTATCCTTGGGTGGATAAATACGTCGTTTCGATTATCGTAGTACATCCTGTGTTTTGTGGACTACTTATTGTAGTCATTATCCCCAGAGGTACCGTATCTTGTTTATATCATACCCTAATTACTTTAATGGTTGTATTGTTAGGGTTATAGGACTCACTCAGACTTATGTCTGACCCCGTTGTTGTTTATCTTTTTTTCCCCACCCTCAGGTTACCAGAGTGGACTTAGCACTAGTGGGCTTGGACCAGACCGCTATATCTATCTTTTGGGGCTTGGACGATAGAAGTAAAGCTCAGTTTATTTTTTTGGCTATTGTCTATGTAATGGGATTATGTACTTCTATTTTATCAGGATGGATATTATGTACTTGACTCTTGTTATGGTTTTGTGATGTAGCCAAACATGTTTTGTTAATGAAATGATGATTTAAATTTTCAAGTATTACTTATATCTGTCCTGTTGTAATTTTTCTGTTCTATACTCACTAAAAATACTCCACCAAAACTAAGGCATTCCCTTTGTGAGTGACCTTAGCGGGTGTGGGGTGTTACACGTGGTATCAGAGCTTAAGGTTACCGGAACAGATAAAATTTTTAGAAAAACTATTTTCTAAGAATATTTTTGGAAAGGAGTATTTTCAAAAACATGTCTTTTAAGAGAAAAGTTTTTGAAAGAAAAGCATAATCCCCAATAGCCATATCTATATCTTTCGAATTCTCCATTTTGAATCTCTTCCTTTCTCTCGTTTTGAGTTTCCCCTCCGCGTATAGATGATCTTTCTAAGATAGATAAGGATGGAAAACCACTTCAAGGGACTTAGACGTTAGTCGGATTAGAAGTTGGTTTAAGAAGGAGGAGGACTGGTAGGTATCTATTGGATAAACGATGGGAGGAAGGCTCAAATAGTTGTTTGGTTAATGAAAGATGAAACCTCATTGGTGGGAGGTTACGAGTGGAGAATAGGGAAGAAGAAGGCAAGTGGTTATCCTTTTGAGAGGAATAGGACACCTTATTAGGATTGTTCAAAGAAGCAAGGGCAAGGTATGGAATCTTCTGGAGGGTAGTTGTATTCCCTCACGACTAGGGTACCAGATGGGGATATGACCGTCTAGGTTGGAATTTGGATTTCTTTATCATCCGATTCAAGCTTTATTTGATTCTGATATATCGAGCTCGTTTATCCCACCATTGTTAGTTGAGTCACTGCATTTAGACACCAGTTTGGTAGATGATCCCTTGGTTGTTTCAAACCCAATTGGGCTCCATCATGTGTTTGGGTTTGAAAGTTTCTATACTTAGCGTTGAGTTTAGGTGTGATGCTTGTTGGGCTTCACGGGCTATGGGTTAATTTTGGGCATGGACTGGTTATCCAGTAGGGGTGCCGTTCTTGATTTTGAAGGGAGAGTTGTTAGGCTTATGACCCGCTTGGGTAACACTCTCGAGATCTCTTGCAATCCCATAGAATCTGTTATGCTAAGTTATCTAGAATCGCTTGACACGTCGGTCTAGAGTTTGCGAACTGTTAGAGCGGTCCGGGAATACTCGGATGTGTGTGAGGAGGTGAAGGGTTTACCTCCGGAGCAGGAAATTGACTTCCAAATATATCTGGTAGACAAAGCCAAACCAGTGTTTTGGCCAGTGTGCCACGTGGCTCCTCGTGAGAGGAGGGAACTCCACAAGTAAGTAGGCGATTTGCTTGAGAAGGGGTTCATAAGACGAAGTATATCGGAGTGGGGCACTCCAGTAGTTGTTGCCACGAAGGCGGATGGGTCCCTCAGACTTTGTGTAGGCTAAAGAGAGCTAAATAAACTCACAAAGAAGAATAGACACCCATTGTCGAGGATTGATGATCTCTTTGATCAGTTGGTTGGCGCTTCAGTGTTGTCGTGGTGGATTCAGCCACGGAGTTTCATCAGTTGAGAGTGGCTGAGGATAGTATAGAGAAGACTACCTTCAGGACTCCGGACGGTTTTTATAAGTGGCTGGTGATGCCATTTGGTTTGACGTACGCCCCCGCATATTTTGTTGGTTTGATGAGAAGGGTGTCCAAGGAGTACCTAAATAAGTTGTGATGGTCTTTGTGGATGACATCTTGGTCTTCTCTAGGAGCGAAATAAGTTTTCGTATGTGCTCAATAGGCTGAGCAAAGCCAGTATGGGATAAACGATGGTTTTGGAGCGAGACTGGCGAGGACATCCAGAGCTGGACAAGGGCTTAATTATTTAGCCGTTTTTACTAGTATCATCTCACGTAGGACGTCTAGGTTCGAAGGAGGCATCTCTTGGGTGTTTGTCTGATATTGGTTTAGGCCTTTGGGGCTTGCATTTGGGGGATGTCGAGTTCGACCAGGGTGGTCTGCGTGAGGGATGGATAGTTGTGACGATTTTGCATGGGAGAATATCCTGATTTTCTCTAGGAGTGAAGAAAAAAAACCTGCCCTATATCTTAGGGAAGTATTGGAGACTCCCCAGGCGCATAGTCTTAAGACAGCAAAAGTGAATAGGATTCTTAGCGTCCTATGAGTTTGAGATAGCATACACCCACGGTAAGGGTAGCATGGTAGCGGACGCCTTAAGTAGAAAAAGGTTGTCCTCGAGTTTGTGGTTCGTTGAACGACGGAGCTTAGAGTTTATTTCTATGTTTGACTTTAGGCCTTCCGTTGACTTTGTACCCGGTTTGCTAGCCTCATTGGAGGTTAGGCCTACTCTTTTGGGGCTTTGGAGAAGCACAGAGGGACGACCCACAGTTGGTTGAGTTGGTAGAGAAGCTCATAAGGGGGGAGTCGTCCAGCCATTTGAGTAGGTACACCCTAGATGATAGAGGGTGCTTGCGTAGAGACGGTAGACTTTGTGTACCGCAAGACGAGGGTTTGAGGAAGGCTATTCTTGATGACGCACACCGTTCTAGGATGACCATTCATCCCGGTGGGGGTAAGATGTACCAAGACATGAAGAGGGCTTTCTTCTGGGCCGGTATGAAGAAAGATGTGGCCGAGCATGTCACTCGATGCTTGGTGTGCCAACGAGTGAAGACGGAGCGAAAGAAACCAGGTGGGTTACTTCACCCATTGGAGGTTCCGCAATGAAAGTGGGACAGCGTCTCGTTGGATTTTATTGACAGGTTACCCAGATCGAGAAAGAGTAATACAGGAATTTGGGTGGTGGTAGACAGACTTACTAAGAACACCCATTTCATACCTGTGAAGAGTAAGTGGACTGCTCCATGGCTAGCTTTTGTATATCTTCGAGAGATAGTTCGATTGCATCGGGTACCCTCTAGCATAGTGAGTGATCGAGATCCTATCTTCACTAGAGAGTTTTTGAAGAATTTGAAAGAGGCGGTAGGGACTCAGTTGTGTATGAGTACCGCATATCATCCTCAGACGGACAGCCAGACCGAGAGGGTGAATCATGTTTTAGAAGACCTTTTGAGGCTATGTATCTTGGATTTTGGAGGTACATGGGAGGAGCATCTTCCATTGGCGGAGTTGCCCGACAGACTTAGTAGTGTACATGATGTATCCCATGGGAGGAAGTGCCTACATGAGACCGCAAAGGTGATAGGGCCAAGTTTACTTAGAAAAGTGGAAGCAGAGCGTGATGCGACGATTCGACGAGCTCCTACTTGCATCCTTGGGTCAGAGATTTGGAAGTTGAGAAACAGAGAGGTTCAACTAATCAAAGTACAAAGGGGAGATGAAGAGAGTGACGCTACCTGGGAGACGGAAGCGAAGATGCGTTCGAGGTACCCTTTTCTTTCGGAGGGTATGTCCTTTTGCTTCTCCTTCATCGCATATCTTGTGCTTATCTTATCTTTAGTATGTCCTCTCGCTAGTACCTTTGACCTTTAGATAGGGTAAACCTATGGTTGAAACATGTGTTTGAGACATGTTATGGTTGATGGATGCAAGTGGATGCAAGTGTTTGCTAGTGGTTGCTCGTGGATGCATATACACACACTCTAGGCACTAGATCGGCTCAGTCACTTCATATTGCATATTGCATAAATTTGTGTGTAGGAAAATATATTTATGGATGTATAATGGTTGTGTTATCACATGGATGATGCATTTTGGTGAATGATTGTGCACTCATGTAGATATTGTATGTGTCGATAGGGTTCTCTCGCATACATAATGGATGCATGGCACTATCATGGTTTGCATATGTTCATACATTAGATAGGGAACATATACACACACTTTTTGCATATGCTCATACATCATTAGAAATTGTTTTAAGGACAATGGATGCCCGTGTTTGATGGATTGAGTAGATGGTTGTTTGGATGGTAGGATATGCATTCTCCTTAGCTTAGAGATTTCGGGGACGAAATCCTTTAAGGAGGGGAGAATGTAACACCCCGAATTTCGGTTAATGTTAAAATTCACAAATTAAAGAATAACTAATCCCAGATGTGGGAATTAGGGGAAACGGGCTGCGTCATTGCGTTCGTCTCGGAAAAATACGCGAAATAGAGTCCGAGTTTTCGAAAATCGGAGTCCGTATGAAGGAGATATGGACGAACGAAGTTAGGCAGAAAAACCGGAAATAGGCCAGAAATGCACTGGCGCACCTGTGAAGTGCGCCAGCACAAAAATACACTGGCGCACTTGGGAAGTGCGCCCGTGTCGAGCCAGAAACCTACACAGCCTTCTGGCTTGAACCTGGCTGGCCTGGTGCACCTGGTTTGGCCCTTGGTCTTGTTTTGGAGGCTTGTGACGATTTTTGAGGGCTGGGATCTATCCTAGGGTTAATCTAATGGCCTAAAACACTACCTAATCCTATAAATAAGACCCTAAACCTACCCTAATTCATTCATAATTAAATCTAGTAACTAAACTATGGCAAAACGAAACTTGGTCATGGCCTCCACAAATCAAATGAAGAGAGTTGCAAGCTAATCAACCCCTAATCACCTTCTTCTTCATATTTGGCAACTAGTTTTACTTCATTGATTTGCTAATCTTGGTTTTGGTGAGTTTCTATGGCTTTAATAATCAATTGTTAAATTGATTATGGTAGGATGTGATAAGACATGGCTATGTTTGTGGATAAATGTATTTATGCAAGTTTGTATGATATGTGATTTGCAAGTTTTATGTTAAATGCAAGTTAAGGCCATGTTTTATGATGCAAAACACCATGTTAAACATTTATGCATATGGGACATGTTATGCAAACTATATGTGAGAATATATGCAAGTTATATGTAACATGATATGCAAGTTATGCATGTAATTTTATGCATGCTAAGTAGTTGGTGTTATGCATGTTAAGTATTTGATGTTATTCATGCTAAAGTATTTGACGTTATGCATGATAAGTATTTGATTGTATGCATACTAAGTATGGGGTTTTATGCATGTTAAGTGTTTGGGTTTATGCAAGTTAAGTGGTAGGTTTATGCATAATAAGTATTTGATTTTTATGCATAATAAGTATTTGATTTTATGCATAATGAGTATTTGGTTTTATGCATAATAAGTATTTGATTTTATGCATAATAAGTATTTGATTCTATGCATGATAAGTAAGTGGTTTTATGCATGCTAAGTGTTTGGTATTATGCATAAATCATGACATGCAAGTTTACCCTTTTAAATATGGTATATACATATGCAAGATGGCACCCTTATATGCTATGCATGTTTACCCTCCTTTAAGATGCAAGTCATATATGTAAGTTCGACATATTATGCAAGTTATGCTTACATGCAAGCTCAACATGTTATGTAAGTTATGTGCATATGCAAGTTATGTGTATGAGGGTATGCAAGTTGTGTGCATAGTGTTATGCAAGTTAAGTTTATGAGATTAAGCAAGTTATGAGCATGATGTTATGCAAGTTATGTATATGTTTAAATGCGAGCTTAATGTGATGTGCAAGTATGTGAATGCTTATGCAAGTTATGTGTAGGCTTAAATGCATGTCTAACGTGTTATGCAAGTTATGAGAATGCTTATATGCAAGTTCAACATGTTATGTAAGACATGTGTATGATAATGTGCAAGTTTGGGGTTAAATGTGGTTGGGTTAATATATGCTCATATATGCAAGTTGACATCCTCTTAACCCATGACAAAGTTGTATGCTAAACCCATGATATTTGTGATGATCTTCCCCTTATTTATGTCATGAAATGAGAACGATTTACGTGGGGAATGATGGGGTTGGTAAATATGTTAATAAGTGAATGATTGGGTATGATTAAGCATACCATAAAAATAAATTACCATAAGTGGGAATTTACCTATTGAGTTAGGTCTACCCCATGGGAATTTACCTATTGAGTTAGGTCTACCCATGTTATGGAAAACTTGATATTAATTAGGGATAATTAATATGGGGGTGATTAATTAGGTGTAATTAATCGACTAAGACACGAGGTTGGACTCATTTGTAGTGTAAAACTGCCCGGACCCGACCGGCTTAACCAGTTGCTACAAATGTCAGCCCAATGTGAGAGGTCTTAGCCATAAATTAAATACGTGATTAAGGTAAAGACACGAGGTTAGACTCTGTTATGACGTAAGACTGCCCGGACTCTACCGGCTTAACCAGGCGGTCATAACAGCCAGTCTAATGTGGGAGGTCTTTATGGGAGATCACGGTCTTAATTAATTAAGAAACACTTAACCATATTAGCATGTAGTGGGACATGAGGGGTTAAGTGGGTGCCTTGGGTGGCATGTAGTAACTAGTGGGGGTGCCTTGGGTGGCATGAGAAAACTAGTGGGTTGCCTTGGGTAGCAATAGAAAATACGATTAGAATACTTAACCAGAGTGGAACATGTAACTAAACATGAATAAAGGGTTAAGTAAGTGCCTTGGGTGGCATGGGGGAATCAAGTAAGTGCCTTGGGTGGCATGCGGAAATCTAGTGGGTGCCTTAAGTGGCAATTGTAATATAATTGGATGACTTAACCAAACCTTAACATGTAAGGGGGCATGATTATAAAAAGGGGTTAAGCGGGATGCACTAGATAAAATGACAAGCTTAAGTAGTAGCTTGTGGGGGCCCATTTCAACCAATATCCCAAACGTATCTTTGTGGGCTCGACCCATGTCGAGTGATGGGACACGCATATTGGGCTTGATTATAAGAGGCCAAAACGGGGTAGCGGTGGCAACGCAAGTCCAACGGGTTTCATATGCGTGTGTGGGCCCGGGCTGGTAGATAAGCCGTTGTTGCATCGTGTAGATATAAAGCCGTGCACCGTTGATAGTATTGGGTAGCCACCTTAGGGGAGTGATACACCCCACTGTGGGACCAGCACGGGTATCTACGTTAGGGAGCCGATCGATGGGGAGTAGTGGGTACACCTAGTAAAGATAGGGGCAGACGGCACCTATGTAGGGGTACACGAAACTACTGGGTAAGATTACTAGGTACACCTAGTGGATGTAGGGGCAGACGGCACCTACGTGGTCAGTTATACACCTAGTGGAGGTAGGGGCAGACGGCACCTACGTGGTCAGCTAGAAGTACCAGAAACTACTAGTTATATTTTCTAAGTCTTTAAGTGGGATCAACCTTTAAGTAGGAATTACTCTTGGTGGGTAGAACTGGTGTGGTGCAGTGTAGGAATTACCCTTGGGTGGGTAGGTCTGGGGTGGTGTAAGCTAGTAATTATCCTTGGGTGGATAAATACGTCGTTTCGATTATCGTAGTACATCCTGTGTTTTGTGGACTACTTATTGTAGTCATTATCCCCAGAGGTACCGTATCTTGTTTATATCATACCCTAATTACTTTAATGGTTGTATTGTTAGGGTTATAGGACTCACTCAGACTTATGTCTGACCCCGTTGTTGTTTATCTTTTTTTCCCCACCCTCAGGTTACCAGAGTGGACTTAGCACTAGTGGGCTTGGACCAGACCGCTATATCTATCTTTTGGGGCTTGGACGATAGAAGTAAAGCTCAGTTTATTTTTTTGGCTATTGTCTATGTAATGGGATTATGTACTTCTATTTTATCAGGATGGATATTATGTACTTGACTCTTGTTATGGTTTTGTGATGTAGCCAAACATGTTTTGTTAATGAAATGATGATTTAAATTTTCAAGTATTACTTATATCTGTCCTGTTGTAATTTTTCTGTTCTATACTCACTAAAAATACTCCACCAAAACTAAGGCATTCCCTTTGTGAGTGACCTTAGCGGGTGTGGGGTGTTACATTTACCCCCATAATGAAAGGCAATCCCTTCGGTAATCAAAGGCAAGGGAGATCCTAGTGAAGTTTGGCTACTATCACCAAGATCTAAGCATTTGTTTTTGGTGAAGGACTTGCCAATGGAACTTTGAGTATAAGCTGGAATTTTCTTAATGGACCATGAAGGATGGAGTTGTTGATAATGACGAAGGGTTTTTCCTAAAAGTAAAAATTGTCTACTTCTCTCAGTCTTGTTAATAACAACCAAAGAACCAAGAAGAACTTTGTAACAACCTGCACCTCCGTTCACACAAGATATTGTCCCCAACTTAGTCACCGTATAGGTGTGGAGTTTTGTTCCTCAAAAGGCCTCGGCGTTAGTAAGAGATGGGCTCTACTATATAAGTACCCACTTCACACAGGCTTCCATGATGAGGGACTTAGAGGTGTTACATTCTCCCCTTCTATAGAGCCCAACGTCCTCGTTGGCTCACAAACACCTCACCAAGGCGATGTGGTCCATACATGAGCCACAATTCCTGCTAGGTACTGGCTCTGATACCACGGTAACAACCTGCACCTCCGTTCACGCAAGATATTGTTCCCAACTTGGCCACCGTATAGGTGTGGAGTTTTGTTCCTCAAAAGGCCTCGGCGTTAGTAAGAGATGGGCTCTACTATATCATATCCAAGAAAAGTTTTTAAGTAGGGGAGACGTGTTGTTCAGGCATTACTAATCCACTAACATATATGTGGACTGGCACTGTGATGACCCCAAACTCCCATAGTACAAAAGCAAGGATAATCATTGGAATATAACACATAAACAATAACAGCAGAACAGAAATGTAGAATTACAACAGATAATGTACATCAAATTACACTGGAAATAATATATCGTCAGAGTTACACAGCATATTAGGATTATACTCAGTACATAGTATAGTTTCAACTTAATACAAAATGTCTGTAGTGGAATCAAACATAATATACTAAATGAAGTTTAAGCAGCATAATAGAAATGATAGGATCCGTCTTCAGCTCCATAACTATGCAGAATGAATCTGCTAAACCTGTACATAAGGCTTCCATGTGGAAAGAGGGCACCCGAGTTTTCAAAGTGAAACAAACTACGAGTCAGTCATGGGACTGGTATGAGAAATCTTATATAACCAATTTAATAGTAAGGCTAATCACAGGACCACACCGCTAACGCGGAACGGGTTTGCTCCATTGGATTGCCAGTGCATAAATAAAGTAAATCATTAAACAACACAATGCTTTTTAGAAAAATGAAACCATTATAAGACTCAAGTCCCATCACACAATGCAATGCAAACCAGAGGATAAAGTTTTACCTTATAATGGTAAAAAATGCTTGATATGATAAAATGGATGTGATATTATTATTAGTGTATATATGTTTCAAAAACATTTCAATCATAATGTATCAATCATAGACGACATAGCTACCATATACTATGTTGCCAAATATAGGTTTACAATCAAAACCGCATGGGTCGTATTGGAAGTTGGATTTCCATCATGAACCAAGGCAAGGGATCATCATGAACCTTTGGTATCCTTGGGTTCCTTACTCAAGACCCATTGTACGATCGACCAGGACAATATGAACGAACGACTACAGAGTGGAATATGCGATCGGCACCAAATCTCCTCCTTGTTTTGCATAACCGACCATTTTTGATATAGGAACGTGCGACTAAGAAGAAGAAGACCGGGCGACCTCATATTGTACTTGAGCTGTATTTTCTTTCGGTCTTGGTCTGCATGTAGACCCCTCCGCATGGTCAACTTATACCTGACCACGTTATGATGGGGGAACAACCCAAATGGTCTAATGAATGGAGAGAGCTATGTTTATGTGCGAGCGGTTTCCCCAAATGTTCAAGCCGTGTTGCACCTGTGTTTCCTGGTGTTCGGGCGACTTTGTTTAATACAGATGACCGACGCTCGCCCGCATGATAGACCCATGGCTTATGCTTGACCTTGCTATGCATGAACGACCTTGGTATTCTGGTTGGAGTATGAGTGTGCGAGCCTTTTGCGTGCTCGTCCTATGGTTTTAAGCAAGACTTAATCCTTCAATGCATGTATGATGCTTAAGGGATAAACATTTGCCCCTCGCCGAAAGACAATACAGCTCAAATACAATATGAGGTCGCCCGGTCTTCTTCTTCTTAGTCGCACGTTCCTATATAAAAAATGGTCGGTTATGCAAAACATGGAGGAGAGTTGGTGCCGATCGCATATTCCACTGTGTAGTCGTTCGTTCATATTATCCTGGTCGATCGTACAATGCGTCTTGAGTAAGGAACCCAAGGATACCAGAGGTCGCACACGTATCATGTGACCTCTCACAGATTGCAACCCCAATCGGTCGCTCCTCAATCAATGACCAATACTTCAATCAGATAATAGATACCAGCTCCTGAAGGGTCACACTGGCATTTTGATCTACAAGCCTTGATAGCTCGCCTACAGACTACGATGTTGGTCGCCCGACTATATACAATCAGATATAACTGCATCAACCGGATACCATCTATCGGTAAGTTATTAAAATGCTTAACATGGCGCTTAGCCAGTCGCTCGTACACCAATTCGAAAGCTTTGACTAGTCGCCTATGTACTCATTGCCTGATCGCTCGTTCAATCTATTCGGATCTATGCAATTGTTTGCTCCAATGAAGTCGCTCGCACAGGACAACTGGATACAACTATCGACAGTTAACTACCACTAGGCGGTGGCATTTTATTAAATAATGGGATGAGCGACCCGCAGCCTACATAAGTGGATTTCAGCTCATTTCTTCAGGGGCTCACCTTTAAATCAACCATGACTTCTACCAAAAAGGGGATGACTCTTGGCGACCATGAAGTGCTGTCGAATTCTTTCCTCCACCATTCCTACCATCATCATCATCTCCATACATAGATCATTCATCCGTTTGGCCATAACATCCATTAGGATCATCTAAGTGGAAATGGGATTGAAGATTCTCCTCCATCCTCCTATCAAACTAAGACATTCTCCTTCTCCACCGTTGACTATCCTTCTCCTCCACGGATCTTATCATTTCCCAATTGAATTCCGTGAATATAAGTAAGATTTGTATGTGAGAGAGAAAATATGTTGTGAAAGCGAGAAGATGTATGTACAAAGAGAGTTTATTTGCTTTGCAATCATTGTCATGATAATGCGAGCTACTTTCATAGTGGACGTAGGCCTAACTTAGGGCCGAACCACTCTAAAAACCTTGTCTCCATTTTACTTTCCTCACATTTTTTGCTTTTAGCTCTTGTTGATTGCGGCTCCATTTATTTTCTAACCACATTGGTGAAGTACGGTTCACGTACCTTTGGTGCTTGAGCCATTTTTTGGTGAAAACATATAATATCAAATTTTAACTATTATGGCTAAATTATAAGTGAACTAAAGATTGAAATAGATAATAAAACAATAATTTTTTGTGACAATCTAAGTGCCATATCCCTAACTGCTAATCCCGTGTCATATTCAAGAACAGTACACTTAGAACTAGATATCTACTTCGTCAAAGAGTTGGTACGAAAGAGAAAGTTACAAGTTAACACGTGCATTCTACTTACAAGAACGTTGATATTCTAAACAAACCACTCTCCAGATACATATTTGAAAGCCTTCGAGACAAGATTTATGTCAATGAAATCAACTAAATGCTATCATTTTAGAGGTCAATTCATGCTACATCAGCCAGATTAAAGTCGCAAGAGACAAAAGAACAACACATGCAAGTCAATTGCAATAGATCCATCACCAGCGGCCATAAATCTACTACAACTAATGCTGTCACTTCAAAAATCGAGCTATGAAGACAACCAGAGAAAGAGTACCATTAATTTGAAGAGAATCAACAAGGATTATTGCCAAAAGAGAAAAAAAGGCAATTGACATTGTCAGCGGAAGCCATTTTTAATCTCTATAAACCCTAATTTTTAATGTTAGGTTTGCGGGAGGGTACGAGAAAATGTAATCTGTAACAGCCTAAAATTTTGGAACCAGTTTAAATTTAAAAAATATGAGTTTTTGAGAATTTAAAATAATCACGCATGGTTCTAGATACATACACTCATTTTTAAATACGATTACAAAATGTATAACAGTCAAAGAAGTTATTTAAAATCAGTTTTATCAGCTTATCAGTTTGAACAATTTTGATCAGAAACACTATTCATCGAAACTGTAAATTTTGAGTTATGAATTTGAATACAACTTATTAAATAGATAAGATAAAGTTAATAGACTTTTAAAATTAATTTAAAAGTACAAATTTTGTTATTTGATATTTTAATGTTATTTAAATATCCTAAAAAAGGGTCAATTTTGAAATAGTCTCAGAATCCGACAAAACCTATTTTATTGGATTCATACCGTCAAAATATGGTAGAATTTAAAATTTCATAATTTTCGGAGTTCATTTGTGAGCGTACGTAATATAAACGTATGTTGAAAAACTAGTTAAATTTTAGCAAAAACTAGAAATAATGCCATTTTTCAAATGGTCATCGAATTCGATGCGACTAGGCTCGTTGGGACCGAAATTCTGAAATATATCAGGATTTCTAATTTTGTAATTTTTGGAGTTAGTATGTGGTCATGCAACTAGAAACGAGTTAACGTAGTATAATTAATTAAAAGTTTACTTAAAATAATCGCCTCCTTTACACCATTTCCTAAGCTCCTCCACAATTAGACAACACATCTTTCTCTCTTACACTTGTCCATTTCTTTGTTTGCTCTCTTTTTTAGGGTACTTGGACAAATTCCTTCTCTTTATATCATTTCCATTTCCATTCTTCCAAAGATCCATTTTTTTTCTCTTTTCACTTCCATTTCCTCTCTTCTCCTTCATTCCATAGCCACGGTCGCCCTCCCTACCACCACCCAGCCACCTCCACACCTTCTCTACACCATCCCTCACTGCTGCGCTAGCCACCAGGAGCACCACCACTTCCCCTATGGCCCCATCACTCTCCAAAACCCTAAAACACCCCTTAAAAACCTTAATTTGCAATCCTTAGCGCGAATTTCACCCAAATCCATACTCCTGGGACCGACCATAGCCCACGATTGGCCCACACATCCCTCTTCCGACCCCTTTCCAACCAAGTAATGTGGTGGACCCCACTTCTCCAACCCTTGGGCCTCAAAAGTCTTTCCGATCCCTTAAAACGCTTAAAAAACTAAATTTTCCTCTTCTGATTTTAAGGGAAAGTAAGGATATATATATATATATATATATATATATATCTGTGTGTGTGTGTATGTGTGTGTGTGTGTATTATAAATAGTTGGTAAATAGGTGTGAGAAAATCACTATTTTGGTTGCATAAGAGCGAGCGAGTCCGTCTTCCATTCGCTTAAAAGTGTGATGGAGTGGAACCCACAATGAGAAATCGAAACTCACTAAAAAGGGATAGTGAGCGATTAACTGTTTATTAGTTAATTGGTTTGAGTTGATAATGATTATTAATTAATTATGCAAGTTTATTATGATGTTAAGTAATGCGTAGTACAATAAAAATATTATTTTTACTTGATATCTGTGTGATTTTTGGGGTATATGACACTTTAAATAAGAACATTGTCGATTTAAAACTTTTAGAACCTTAATTAGTCTTGAGGAAGTAATTTATCAATTACTGGTTTTTGAATGTGTTGCAAACCCCATATGGGTATTGGGATGATTCTTATACATCTCTCAAGTGTTTAGCTTACGAAAAACCCCACACGAGTATTGGAATGATACTTACACATCTCTCAAGTGTTTAGATTATGACAAACCTCACAAAGATATTCGGATGATATTGACACATCTCTCGATTGTTAAGTTTATGGAAAACTCCACACAGATATTGGGATGATACTTACACATCAACCAATTGTATTATTTTGTGTAGCAATCTATTGATTGATATGGGCCCAGAGAGGCAAATTATAGTTGTACCGATCAACCTGTACAAAGGAGGTTATGGCAAAAAAAATTGAAAATTTAAGGCGTCGGTTAAATAGTTAATAAACTATCATAGAAGCGATTTGATTCAATATTTATTTATAATCGAAGTTTGTTTTGAATAGAATTCATCGCACGATGACAGTTCGTGAATGTCGACCATTAACTTTAAATGGATGTGCCGGGAGATCCGACCGTCGAATTCTTCCGAAAATGAAAGCGCTTGGGTCCAAAATTAAAAAAGTTTTATAATGAATATAAGAATGTTAAGATCCAATGGTTAGATTGTGAGATAAGTCAAAATCAGATTTCCAAAAAAATATGGATTTTACGTATTAAGACCCAAAACTGGATTTTTATGAAATGAGTTATTTTTATATTAATAAAAATACGGAAAAATTAGGTTAAATCATAGTAAACGATTTGAAAGGATTATGAACCAAATATACTTGGATTTTTTATATTTATGGTTGTCGATTGGTTGTTCAGATTGTGCTCGACCTGTTTATGAGCAAATATTCTTTTATATTTGGCATTGGGATGGGTAGAAATATTTGTATGCTAACACCTTGTGATTTATTTCATGATTTGACTATGAGGTGTTTAGCAATGTTGCTGGATCCATTTCAATTTAATGAATGACTTTTCAAATGAATTTTTATAAGAGAAAGGAAGTGTTATTCTCGATTTTGGACAGGGAACATTTTATAAAATAGAAAGGATTTCGAGGACTAACCCAAATGATTTGGAAATGGATTGCGTGTTTGACATTATATTTCATCACATAACTGATTATTTGCTATTGGTAGTATATCTATGGTGGCGGAGAATTTATTCTCTTAGCTTAACACCCTTCTTCGAGTGTTATGAGCTCAAAGGTTATATTATTAATAGAAACCGATTATATGTGTGAATCGACAATATGAAATACTATGGTTTGAAAGTACTTGTGATTATTATTGCGAAATGGTTTTTCCCCACTTCGGGATATAAAATGGTTTAGTATGTGGCTAAAGATTTGGATAACCATGACGACTAAAAGTATAAGTGTGACCAAGGTACCTTAAATGGTCAGTGGTTGGTGTAGTCCTACGTCGTTGTGGGAGGTGCACAATGTAGTCCTGCCCCCATTAGTAGAATAAGGTGCATGGCTTTTGCCTTATTGATGGGAGAAACCTCCCGATATTTGGTTTCATACGTTTAGTTATGCATTGATTGTGATATTTCAGAATTTAAATTTCCAAATGATTTGGTTTGAAATCCCGAAGCGAAAACTAGTTTAATATGAAAGGTTGATATGTATTTCAAATTATTTGAAATAAGAAATCAGGAATAAATTCCAAAGATATAACTTCCGCAGAGTTAATTAGATTTTGAAAATCAAAGTTTGGGAATTAAGCCTAAATGGGTAGACTGAGGAATTGCATATGGTTTATTACATCGTAGACTCTTTAAGTCTATTTGTGATAATTGTATGTGTACTGACATTTGTGTGGAGTAAATCCGTTCACGTGTTATACGGCGTGGTCCTGTGATATGCCTTACTTTAAAATAAGTTAAGATAAACATAGGGTTTCTCATACCAGTTCCATTATTGACTCGTATTTTGTTTTTCTCTTGCAAACTTGGGTACCCCGTTATTTCCATACGGGCAGCTAGGTAGTTTGTTTTGTAGATATTTGTGCAGAATTCTGCATTGAAGCTTAAAGCTGTGCCTAGAGTATCGATAAGTCTTCTGCTGGATTTAACATTGGTATTTCCACTGTGAATTGTAGTAATTTTACTCTTTGTTTATTTTATACTCTGATATATTCTTGTACTCCGTTGTAAATTGTTGTAATAGTAATGAAATGTTCTTTTGTTTTTTGATCTGATGTGTTGTATCCCTTAACGGTTCAAGGATTTCTGTCATTTTGGATCGGACCTAGGTGATTTACGGTCAATTCAAAAGGCGGAGATTTTCGTTATAGATGGTATTTGTTGATGTCAAAAGCTGGTCACTGGTGACGTTCAACCCCCAATCGTGTGAAGGGCACACAAATACTGATTATAGAATATAGAAAAAGTAAAGGAAACGGGGAAACACGCAGTCTTTTTATAGTGGTTCGGCAAAGACTGTGCCTACGTCCACTTTATATGTTATTTCTGCTTTAGACTACAAGTACAATGCTTTTTCTATTTGAAGAAAAGAAAGAAAACGGCTATTTTCTCTTCCAGATAATTCTTTTTTGGGAAGAAGAAGTATGAGCCGAAAAAAATTAGGTCCCTCTCCTCCTTAAGCTTTGAGGTATTTATATGTGGAGATGGCGGCTTGGGCTGTTGTGACGTGGCCCAGCCTTTCTGGGAAGACTTGGACGCATGGAGTTCAACCCTTGGATGGAATAGTGGTTGGAAGACTGGTTCCACTATTCATAAAATAGAATCCTCGGAAGTTGCGGCTTACGTGGCATCCATAGTAAGGTGTATCAAAAGTAGAGCTTTGTCCGAATGTGGTTGACTGCCTTTTCTTCCTTGAGAGTCGGACCAAGTATTTGAACAGCTCAGCTGGATATTTCATGTAAACCCGAAATACTCGGTCGATACTCCCTGTGTGAGAGCAGTTCTCTCAGTCGACCGGGAGAGCGAGTCTTCAGAGCGAGATATTAGCTTGATTGGTCTGATGCGTAGCTTCTTCAAGCCAAGATTCTGCTGGGCTTCCTGGAATATAATCTGTCTAACTTGATTAGTTGCGCGTTTGGGCTTCGATTTGGCCCGTTGCGTCTTTTACCAAAAAGAAGGCAAACATTTTGCCCCTCAGAATGCATCTTCTTCGACAGATGGATGTGTGCTCTAAAATGTGAATCAAAGCACGATTGTCTGAGCAGCTATTGTCGCGCCGGACCATATTAGGGTCAGAAATCCAACGACTCTGATGTTGCATTAAGGCCAGAAAACTAACAACCGAACTAGGTCGTATTAAGGCCGGAAAATCGACAACTATCGAGAACCATATTAAGGCCAAGATATTAATCGTCTTTATGAGAATTAGTTCCCACAAAGACAAAAATAAACCGTTTTTGGCATGGAGAAGACCGATGGGTCGAGCATTTAGCTCACTTGGCTTTGAGGGGTGGCGAGTATCAGCCATACTCGGCTTAGTGGCGAGTATTAACCATACTCGGCTTCAGGGCGAGTATTAACCATACTCGACTTAGGGCAAGTGTTTTTCATGCTCGACTCATGTTAGATCAGTGTGTCTAGCGAGCGGTAAAAGTTTATGGTGTAGAAAAAGAAGGGGTGAGTATCACTCGTACTCAGCTTAAAGAAATATACCACACTCGGTTAGGGGAGTAGGTGTTAAGATATGGTAGTAGGCTTTTGTGCTGACCACATTAAAAGAGGGGGGCACGCATTATCCATGCTCGATTTTAGAGTTTTCCAAACATTATCCATATTTGTAAAAGAACAGTCATAGCAACTAATGAATTATTACAAAGAAATTCTAAGAGGACATCGATTGATTCCAGAGCATGCCTTGGAGCTAAATCCTTACCCCATACATATGTACATGAAGGTGTCCTTTTTATTGAAAGAAATACATCAGAAAAAAATCTAATTAATGATAATGCCGCGAGTGCTAGTCTCAGGGTCCTTTCTGTTTCTAGGAGCTCCTGGATCGACTTGAGGAGCTTAGGAAGAAGATCGTTGCGGCATGGCCGGGGCACGACTTTTGACATATTCGGGAAGCTCTCCTTTTCTGACTCGATCCTCGATGAGATCTCGCAGATGCCGGCACTCATTGGTGCTATGTCCAGCTATGTTGTGGAATATACAATGTTTTCCAGAATCGATCTTCATCTATATTGGCTCTCGTCGAGGTGGTCTCGGAGTGGGCAGGGATCCTCGTATGTCAAGGTAGATATTGAGCAAAGAGTAATTGAGTTTGATGTACTGATCGTACTTACTTTCGATCCGGGTCACACATGACGCTCGGTCTTTTCCAGGGCCTTTCTTCTCCCTTTATTATGGCTATTGTTGTGGGATGGTCCTTGTTGTTTGGAGGCTAAGACATCTAGGCTCCCCATCTCAATGCTGGCGTCTTCTTGTCGGAGGAATCGCTTGGCCTCAGAATAGAAATAATCTATATCCCTGCGGGGATCTCTGGTTAATGAGATTGAGAATTCCGATCGATTCTGAGCTCCCGCAATTGCGACCATAAGTACCATTGACGACTCAGGCCGATTGACTGACGCTATAGCTGCTTTGAATCTTTCGAGGAAGGATCTAAGCGTTTCTCCTGGTCGCTTCTTGATGGTTGATAAGAACATAACACTCTTGTGTCAATAGATATGTACTATGAATTGTTCGGTGAACCGGGTGACCAAAATGTTCCAGCTGATGATCGACTCCGTTGTCAGCTGTCGAAACCACATTCCGATGATGTCCGTAAGAAAGAGTGTGAAGCACTTAGCCATAACGTTGGTCGATGAGCCAAGTACTTCCATATGTCGCATGTATCACATGAGGTGGATGCTTGGGTCAGTGCAGCCGTTGTATGGCTCGATAGCTAGAAACTTGAAGTTCGGAGGATTTCGGGAGTTTCTGATTTCCCTAGTAAAGGGGCTACGATTGACATTATCTATGTCTTGCTGCGAGGAAGTGCCCCGAGTGAAGCATCGGATGATGCTTGCAAGATAGCTTCCATCTCTGAGGAGTCGTTTCCATGAATTTAGCTCAGCATTTGGTGGAATTTCGGTGTGAGGATTCGGCAAAAGCATGCTTGGAAGGGCGGCCGTTGGCTGGGCCCATCTTCCGAGACTCAAGTGAAAGTGCGAGGGATGGTGAGCTCTGGCAGGTGGTTCTGGGGAGAATGGCCCCTCTTGAACCTGAGGAGTAGTGGGCCGAGCCGTAACTGTAACAAAGGGCCTAGGCTGATCCAGCATAGCATGTGATGTTCGGAGCTCGAAGGTGCCCCAGGTGGGAGCGAGGTTAGTAGGGTTTACGGTAGCATTTTCTTCTGCCACTGTGAGGACCAATGTAGTGGGGTGGCTTCCCTGGTTCAAAGGGAAGGCCGCACCTGCTCTTCCCTAGAGAGGAAGAGTGGTTAGACTGGTTTGTGGTAAGATTCCGGTTGCATTGATTCGGATGGACCCAGTGGTTGCTCGACTGGTTTGATAGGTTGAGCTATTCCCATGAGTGGAGGAAAAGTGTTCGACCGATCTAGATCTTGATCGCGAGCCTCCTGAAGTTCTGCTGCTGCAGCTGCGCTGGTCGTTGGAAGAGATACTTCTGGTTATGGTCGATCGGTTGGTGGGACCAAACCAGGATGAAATAAAGGCGTAGACAAAGTGTTGACATCAAAAGTTGGTCACTAGTGACGTTCAACCCCCAATCGTGTGAAGGGCACAGGAATACTGATTATAGAATACAGAAAAAGTAAAGGAAACGGGGAAACCCACAGTCTTTTTATAGTGGTTCGGCAAAGACTGTGCCTATGTCCACTTTATATGTTATTTCTGCTTTAAATTACAAGTACAATGCTTTTTCTATTTGAAGAAAAGAAAGAAGACGCCTATTTTCTCTTCCAGATAATGCTTTTTTGGGAAGAATAAGTATGAGCCGGAAAAGATCAGGTCCCTCACCTCCTTAAGCTTTGAGGTATTTATAGGTGGAGATGGCGGCTTGGGCTGTTGTGACGTGGCCTGGCCTTTCTGGGAAGACTTGGACGCGTGGAGCTCAACCCTTGGATGGAATAGCAGTTGGAAGACTGATTTCACTATTCATAAATAGTATCCCCAGAAGTTGCGGCTTACATGGCATACATAGTAAGGTGTACCAAAAGTAGAGCTTTGTCTGAATGTGGTTGACCGCCTTTTCTTCCTTGAGAGTCGGACCAATTATTTGAACAGCTCAGCTGGATATTTCATGTAGACCCAAAATACTCGGTCGATACTCCCTGTGCGAGAGCAATTCTCTCGATCGACTAGGAGAGTGAGTCTTCGGAGCGAGATATTGGCTTGACTGGTCCAATGCGTGGCTTCTTCTGGCCGAGCTTCTACTGGACTTCCTGAAATGCGATCTGTCTAACTTGATTGGTTGCGTGTTTGGGCTTCGATTTGGCTCATTGCGTCTTTTACCAAAAAGAAGGCTAACGGTATCAAAGCTTTGGTTAATTTAAAAGCTTTGGGGGTACAACTAATTAGATCAGAATGAAAGAATTCATCAGAGATAGGATTAGTAATATCCTATTAGAATAACTCATTAGAGATTGGATCGGTAGTATCCTAGAATGAGTTAAGAGTATTACATCTTCCTTCCTTTTTGGGGACGAAAAGTTTTTAAGTGGGGAAGATTGTAATGACCTGAAATTTTGAAACCATTTAAAATTTTGAAAATACGAGTTTTTGAGAATTTAAAATAACCGTGCACGGTTCTGAATACAAACACTCATTTTTAAATACGATTTCAAAAAGTATAAAGGTCAGATAAGTAACTTAAATCAGTTTTATCAACTTATCAGTTTGAACAATTTTGGTCAGAAATACTATTCACCGAAATTGTAAATTTTGGTTTAAGAATTTTAATACGACTTATAGATAAGATAAGGTTAGTAAACTATTAAAATTTACTTAAAAGTGAAAATTTTGAAATTCAATATGTTAATGTTATTTAAATAACCAGAAAAGGACAATTTTTGAAACAGTCTCGGAATCCGATGATACCAATTTTATTGGATCCCTAACGTCAAAATATAGTAGGATTTAAAATTTCATAATTTTCGGAGTTCATATGTAAGCGTACGTAATATAAACATATGTTAAAAAACTAGATAAAATTTAAGTAAAGGCTAGAAATAAGGCCATTTTCAAACGGTCACCAAATTCGACAAGACCTGGCCCGTTAGAACCGTAATTTTGAAACATAGCGAGATTTCAAATTTCGTAACGCTTGAAGTTAGTATGTGGTAGTGCGACTAGAAACGAGTTAATGTAGTATAATTAACTAAAAGTTTACTTAAAATAATCACCTCCTTTCCACCATTTACTAAGCTCCTCCACAATTAGACAACACATCTTTCTCTCCTATACATGTCCACTTCTTCCTTTGCTCTCTTTTCTATGGTACTTGGGCATGTGCCTTCGCTTTATTTCATTTCCATTCTTCCAAAACTCTATTTTTTTCTCTTTTCACTTCCATTTCCTCTCTTCTCCTTCACTCCATAGCACCTTCGCATCCTCCCCGCTACTGCTCCATCGACCAGCAGCTCCAAAACCTCCCCGTGGCTATACCACTCTCAAAAACCCTAAAACACCCACTAAAACCCCTAATTTGCAACCCTTAGCCCCAATTTCCCCCAAATCCACACCCCCATACCCACCACATCCCACGCCTGGCCCACACAGCCCACTTCCGACCTCCTTCCGGCCAAGTAACGTGGTGGACCCCACACTCCCAAGCCATGGGCCCCACAAGCCTTTCTGATCCCTTAAAATGCTTTAAAATCCAATTTTTCCTCTTTAGATTTCAAAGGAAAGTATAAATATGTGTTTGTGTTTGTGTATGTGTGTGTGTGTATATTAAATAGTTGGTAATGGTGTGAGAAAGTCACAATTTTGGTTGCATAAGAGCGAGTGAGTCCGCCTTCCATTCGCTTGAAAGTGTGACGAAGTGGAACCCACAGTGAGAAACTGAAACTCACTAAAAAGGGCTAGTTAGCGATTAACTGTTAGTTAATTGTTTTGAGTTGATAATGATTATTAATTAATTATGCAAGTTTATTATGAGGTTAAGTAATGCGTAGTATGATACAAATATCATTTTTACTTGATATATGTGTGATTGTTTGGGTATATGACACTTCAAAAACAAACGGTGTCGATTTAAAACTGTTGGAACCTTAATTGGTCTTGAGGAAGTAATTTATTAATAACTGGTTTTTGAATGTGATGCAAACCCCACACGGGTATTGGAATTATATTTACACATCTCTCAAGTGTTTATATTAAGGCAAACCTCACACGGGTACTGGGATGATACTTACACATCTCTTAAGTGTTTAGATTACGGCAAACCCCACACGGGTATTGGGATTTCTCTCAATTATTTAGTTTACAGCAAACCCCACAAGGGTATTGGGATGATACCTACGCATTTCCCAATTGTTTTATTTTGTATATTAATCTGTTGATTGATAAGGGCCCAGAGAGGCAAGTTATAGTTGTACCGATCAACTCGTACAAAGGAGGTTATGGCGTAATTTTTCGAAAATATAAGGCATTACTAAAATAGTTAATAATCTAACGTAGAAGCGATTTGATTCGATATTTAACTACAATCGAATTTTGGTTTGAACAGAACAAGTCGCACATCGATAGTTCGCGAATGTCGATCGTTAACTTCAAAAGGATGTGCCGGGAGATCCGACCGTCGGATTCTCCCAAAACTAAAAGCATTGGGTCCAAAATTAAAAGAGTTTTCTAATGAATATAAGAATGTTAATATCCAATGGTTAGATTGTGAGATAAATCAAAATCGGATTTTTTAAAAAAATGCGGATTTTGTAGATTAAAATCCAAAACTAGATTTTCATGAAATGCACTATTTTTATATTAATAAAAATAGGGAAAATTTAGATTAAATAATAGTAAATGATTTGAAAGGGTTATGAACGAAATATACTTGATTTTTTTATGTTTATGGTGTTTGGATTGTGCTCGACTAGTTTATGAGCATATAAGCTTTTATATTTAGCATCGGGTTGGGTAGAAATATTTGTATGCTAACACCTTGTGATTTATTTCATGATTTGACTATGAGGTGTTTAGCGATGTTGTTGGGTTCATTTCAATTTAATGAATTGTTTTTTAAATGTATTATCATAAGAGAAAGGAAGTGTTATTCCCGATTTTGGACAGGGAATGTTTTATAAAAATGTTTTATAACAAAAAAAGGATTTCGAGGACTAAACTCGGTGTTTCGAAATGATTTGGAAATAGATTGTATGTTTGATATTGTATTTCATCAAATAACTGATTGGTTGCTATTGATAGTATGTCTGTGGTGGTAGAGAATGTATTCTTTTAGCTTAACACCCTTCTTCGAGATGTATGAGCTCAGAGGTTATATTATTCATAGAAACTGATCATATATGTGAATCGACAAAGTGAAATACTATGGTTTGAAAGTACTTGTGATTATTATTATTGCAAAATGGTTTTTCCCTAATTCGGGATATAAAACGGTTTAGTATGATGCTAAAGATTTGGGTAAACCTAAAGACTAAAAGTATGGGTATGACCCAAGTACCTTAATTGGTCAGTGGTTGGTGTGTCCTACCCCGTTAGTGGGAGGTGCACGATTTAGTCCTTCCCGTTAATGGAAGTTGCACCTACATATATCGAGAGAATAAGGTGCATTCCCTTTGCCTTGTTGATAGGAGAAACCTCCAGATATTTGGTTGCGTACGTTTTGTTATACATCGATTGTGAAATTTTGGATGTTAATTTCCCAAATGATTTTGTTTGAAATCTCGAAGTGAAAGCTAGTTTAATATGAAAGCTAGATATGTATTTCAAAAAATTTGAAAAAGAAATCGCGAATAAAGTCTGAGGAAATAACTTCTGTAAAGTTAATTCAATTTTGAAAATCTAAGTTTGGGAATTAAGCCTAAATGGGTAGATTGAGGAATTGTATATTGTTTGTCACATTGTAGGCTCCTTAATTCTGTTTGTGGTAAATGTTTGTGCACATGCATTCACATGGAGTAAACCTGTTCCATGTTATATGGAGTGTTACCATGATATGCCTTACTTTAAAATAAGTTACGATAAATGTAGGGTTTCTCATACCAGTCTCATGATTGGCTCATAGTTTCTTTTTCCCTATCAAACTCGGGTGCCCATTATTTCCACATAGGTAATCAGACACTTTATTTTGCAGATATTTTGAGTAGGATTCCGGATTGAAGCTTAAAGTCGTGTCCAAAGCATCGATAAGTCTTCCTTTGGATGTAACATTGGTATTTCCACTGTGCATTGTAATAATTTTACTCTGTGTTCATTTTATACTTTGATATATTCATGTACTCTGATGTAAATTATTGTAATAGTAATGAAATGTTATTTTGTGTTTTGTTCTGATGTGTTATATCCCTTAACAGTTTAAGGATTTCTGTCATTTTGAATCGGACTTGTGTGGTTTATGGTCGATTCGAAAGGCGGAGATTTTTGGGTTTTTACATAATCCGTTTGATACTGTGTTGTGTACCCTAGTTTTTAACCCATTCAGATATGGGTTGTATTTGTACAAGCCCAATGCAAATACTATATATTTGCATCTACTGTTCAAACTTGCATTATTCATTTTCAAATAAAAGAATTCATTAGAATATAATATGTCTCATATAAGCATTTCACATCAAGTAGATTATTCACTATATGGAAGCTAGTTGAATAAATGATAAGACGATACAATTGAATCAATTGAGTATTTTTAGAGAATAAGGTAGAACAAGCAAGTAGTTTTGAGTACGAAGTTGAACCAACTAATAGACAAAAAATTTAAGTCCATGATTTTGCTATCATCAAATCATCGTTCAATTAAAATGGGGATTAAGATATGGTGGATTTAAAAAACCTTCACAATATAGTCATCTATAATGCATCAAATTGTGAATATAAGCATGGATTGAAAGTTCAAGTAGGAAATCACAAATTGAAATTGTTGGCTTATAGACAAAATTGCTACAATTGCCAATCGACTACAAAGCAATTCGAGGATGCACTGTAATTTATCGGACTATGGCTAAATTGAAAGGTTAAATAATATAAAAGTAAAAAATTATAATTCAAGTACGAAGTTAATATAACTAAATATTTTAATTGAAGGAAGAGCTTGTTGGATTTTAATGATACTATATTCCATATTTAAGTAGATTTTTGAGATATTATAGTCTATGTGGAATTATAAATATATAACTGATTTATTATTTCATATACTTAGTGGATCATGGGAGTAATTAGTCGCTCTTTTCAAAGATTTTGTGGACCTAATGGAATGATTAGTTGCCTATTTTTATTGTATTAGAAAACGCAACAAATAATATACATTGGAAATATTTATGCAAGAATTTAATAGCCTCTTAAAGCAGATATATTGTCAAGTCTATTATAAATAGTCGTGTATGAGATCCGTATGATGTAAGGGAAAAAGTTTTTTTGTTTTGAGATTGAGATATCTTCTAATTTTTATAGGTTTTCTCTTGTAATCATTTAGTGAATTAATAAAGGTTTTGTTTGTCACTCGTTTGTCATTCACTACAAGAAAAGCTGTATATAGCGGCAGATTTTTAGCAGCGGAAAATTTCGTCGCAAATGAGCGATGGATTTTCGTGGACTTAGTAAGGGATAATATTTTGGATTTTATATGTCAACTTATTTTAAATTATTAGCGTCGAATCTAATTTATGTCGCAAAGTCATTGGAAATTGTAGCACTTTACTATCATAAAAAATTTAGTGCTGAATTACGTTGCAGATAGAGGTTGTTTACCGTCGTCAAAATTTTGACGCTATTTTTGCAGCAGATTTTCAAGAGATTTGAAATGGACTTTAATATTTATTATTTGTAAAATGTTTTACATTTGTATTTTTACTTAGTAATTAATATGTAAATATACATTTTAAATAATTAATATTAATAATATATTAATAATAAATTAATTAATTACTATTGAAAGTAAATAATATTCAATACTTAGTATTGATTAATTATTAACTACTATCAAATATAAATAAGAGATAATAATAATTAATAAAATAGATTAATATATAACTAATAATCACAAAAATAAATAATTACTATTAACAGTAAAAAAAGTTCAATAACTATTATTGATCAATTAATAATAAATAATTAAGAGGCAATAATTATTAATATAAATTAATAATTGATCTTTAATAATCAACAATTAATAATTAATTTTTAATGATTGAGAAGTATGTGGCTATCCATAAAATTTGGTACTTTCTAAAATAAATTTAAAATTATCCGTAATTAATTATTAGCAATCAACAAAATTTACTTAATACATTTATGTAAATTATAGGAATATTACGTCAGTAGGTTGTGGAACCGCCAATGTTTCCCCAAAATTTCTTAGTCCGCTTCTTTTTTTATTCGAGAATATAAGCTACAGGTGAAACACCGCTAGGGTTTTGCTTTTCCTTTCTTCAGCCGCCGCATATCTCATCTCTATCAATTTCATTTCTCACTTGTTTCTCCTCTGCATCCACCTCCATAACCCTCGCGCTTCACCACCATAACCCACCGCTGAATAAAAAAAATAAATCCTAATTTCGAAATCACGAACCGTGAACAGAAATGATGAGCTCCAAACCAGGAAGAAACTGACGCCCAAGAATTCGATTATGGTTTGGTTACTTTTGGTTTGCGAAACAAGGAGGCAAGAAGAAGATGACACTCGGTTGCTGCACTTGAATTTGGAAATCGATTCAATAGCAATTCACCTTATACTGTACACTTTTAATCAGCGACAGCGATTCACACTGAATCTCGAAATTGAACGTAATCAAATCTATTCTTATCATGTTCATTCTTTGTGTGATAGGTTCATACGAAGCTTGGCTGCTTTACTTGAATTTGGCGGGAATTTGTTCGTGTTTTTTTCTTTGATTGGGTTTGAACTCGAACTCGAACTCGAAGGAGGAGCAGTGCACTGAATCAACTGATTTGTGGAAATTGGTTCGTGTCTGAGTCTTTAAGAGGAACCACAATCAATTTAAGGGTATATTTTTTTTTATTTTGATCGATTATCTCTTTCCGTGTATTTCTGAGAGGAACTGCAATTTGGAAATGCCTTTTGCTTATTTGAAATGCTTTTTAAGTAAATTTCCTTTAATGCTAGATATGGCAATGCCTTTTGCTTATTTGACAATAGCCTATGTTTATATTTTGCAAATTTGCTTGTCTGTTACAATACAATTATGGTGGTATCCAAGCAAAAATTGCTACTGGATCAGCTGTGAAGATTAACGAGGATGAGTCTCAAGTGGATATTATATCAAGCTATAACATTGCTGGGAATTTGCCAAAATTAATCCAGGTTTGTCTTTCAATTTTTTAGGATCTATAATCTAGATATTCCAAGCAACAAAAGTTCTTTTAATAGTTAATTCTGGTTAAACTTCCACTAACAAGCCAATAACAGGATGATATTTAACACTAAAATGCATTTTGTTTCATGTACATTGAATTTATGTTATAATTCCATCTTTAGTTCCTCTTCTAGTGAAATCTTCTTCGGCATGTAATTGCCATTAACAGGCCCTTCTTGAGTAAGTGCCTTTGTGTTCTCGATGATTTCCCATTCTATATCATCTTTCTCCTTTGTTATTTCTTTACCGCATCCAGATAAATGAATATTGCTACTGTAATGTTTCTCTAAGGAAGATTGACTTGTATACGATTTACTTTTATTGATACAACAAGTCACAGTGATCTCAGGTACAGTTTGTGCTAGAATAAGACATGCAGGATGAACAATATATGCAAAGGAAAAAAGGATTTAGCTGCTTCCATTGCACTACATATTACATTATTGAATTGAACACTGTAAGCTTCATTGCGGAACAAGGAGAGATGAAAAGGAATATGCACAAATCACGGTAGGCAACTAATACAAATACTCCTATTAGTTTTGTGATTACATTCATAATGCAGTTAACTAAAAATCTAAATAATAAATTTGAACAATAATTATTAATTTCTTATTTATAATTTTTTTAAAATATAAAACATTCTTTTTAATTTTATATGCATCTAAATTTTATATACGTAATGCAGATTTATAGTATGTTATAAAATTTTAAAATTTTCAAAAATACAACTAGATCCAAGTATGCAAATTAATGCTTATTCGAAATATTATTGGTAAAGGCAATTCATTCAAGTATGAAGTTCCATTTTTAGAAGCATTTTCTATAAGTGCTGCTCTTCGAATCACTGCTCTGGCCATCGTTAGTGCTTGTTCTATCGGCCCTGGTGATTTTTTTACATCCTTCTACAATATTATAAAGAATATGTATAAGTGTTAATCAACCAACTAAACATTTATTATTTCTTGAAGAGAACAACAAAACTGTGTGTTATATGAATCAGTAAAATTACAGATATTAGAAGTCAATACATGTTTTTCTACAAGTATCTCATAGAATAATTGTCCAGTTTGCATTGTAGGTAGTTACCATGACTGATGAAGAAAATTTATTTTGTGAAATAAAGAAAGTGCGAGGGGCATCCACCATTTCTATACTAAAGAACATCTTTTTCTTGATGAATTTAGTAGCGACAAGACGAGATGAATATTCGGTAGAAGAAGAACAGAAGGTTAGGTATCTTAAAAGTGCCGGAAAGAGCAGGAAGAGAACTGGAGGTATAAGTTTGAGAGCTAAAGATGAAGTGAAGTATCCCATGGTTTATAATTTTACAAAAGATTAATCACAATAGTGCAATTTTATGGATAATGTTAGCACCAACTGAATAGTTTT
Organism: Allium sativum; assembly: GCA_030737875.1. Classification (NCBI taxonomy): domain Eukaryota; kingdom Viridiplantae; phylum Streptophyta; class Magnoliopsida; order Asparagales; family Amaryllidaceae; genus Allium; species Allium sativum. The sequence goes on along the minus strand of CM060909.1, from coordinate 972,573,023 downwards.
TTTGTTCGTAGTTCAGCTTAGTGTATGAATTGATGAAAGACTATGGATGTTGTGGTTTTTTTGTATGTGATTATGAATGTTCTTTTTAATTCTAAATTAATATTGTTGGCTAATTTATCTTCGTTTTTTTAATATGTTATTTATTTCAGTGTTCACAATTGAATGATGTTTGTTGTATATATATGTATGTGTGTGTGTATATATATATATGTGTGTGTGTGTGTGTGTGTGTATATATATATATATGTATAGGCAGATCAGAAGGGGAATATGTAAAGACCAGCATTCTATGTATCGGAGGATCGTAGAATAATTATTTTATTTTCATACGAAGTCCTATGGCCGTGTAACTTTGGGGAACGTCTATTGGGGTCATTTTCCCATGTTCACGATTTTTGCTGAACTTTAAATGACTGTTTTCCCCCTGGCGAATCCTGTTTCACCTATAACTTTTGATTAGTAAGGAGTTTTTACCTAAAAACACTTCCATTGGACTCGTATGATGGTTTACCTTTCCGTAGAGTTGTCACATTAGTCAAACAGACATACCGTTTGGGAGATTTAACTGAAATAAGGTTTGGAAGATGAAAAACAGCCTAATTGGGCTTAATAGGGTGATTAGCAGCTAGGCCCATAACCCATTTCGGGATTAAGGTTATGGGAGGCCTGAAAGGAGTTAGAGAATAATTCCTTTTCATTTTCTCAGCTGCCACAAACATTTCTCTAACCCTAGCAATAGCTTCCACCTTCTAGATTCATCTTAATCACTTTCTAATCACATATTAGCTAAATCTACATCAAATTAAGGCGGATTAGCACATAAATCGAGATAGAGCTGCTGGAACACATGGGAATTCAACCCAAACCAGTAGAGGTTTCAGATCTATAATTCGTTTGTGGCTAAGGTGAGTGATTTGGACTTTTATTCACTAATTACGGCTAATTAAGGGTGATTAGTGTTAACTAGCAAAATTATGCATTATAAAAATCTGGAAAAATATGTAAAAAATATTAAATATTATTTTATAGCTCTGATAAAAATTTGGGTCAATTTGGATTAAATTTTCTAATCCTATGGTTAAACATGCTTAAGGGGATTAAGGGAAAAATCATGTTTTTAGGTATGTTTGATCTAAAATAACTCATGTGATTGGTATTGTAAAGTTTTTGACTAATCCTATTTGTTGTTACTACTATTTGGGATATTTCATGATTGTATAGAAAAGTTAGAATGGTCGAAAACGACGTCGTGTGGCGTAAATAGCTTGATGGAGCTCCATAGGGAAGTGCGGCTCGTGACTAGGGGATCCTGAAGCATGTATCACAAATCGACCCCACTCATTACCTAGGCACCACGAACCGATGCCACGAGTTGAACCACGGCGAGACGAACCGTGAAGCACCCCCCACCACGAGTCGAGCAAATGCATCACGAGCCTTCTGTTGCCATGAGCCCGAACCGTGAACCGGAGATTCCTCATAAACCTCCTTGTTGACTCGAGTACCATGACCCGCAAATGGAGAAGCCACGAGCCCGAACCAAATGCATGTCACGACCCCGAATCGATGAAGGAGCTTACGAGTCGCTGGTACAATCACGAACCGAATGGAGTACTCGAGCTGCTTGCACCACGAACGGAGACCACGAGCTGACCCGGTGCTTAAAGGAGACCACGACCCGAACTGCTCCAGGGAGCATGAACCGAACTGCTTCAGGAGGATCAAACCGAACCGAACCAGAGAAGATCAAAACCCGAGATGCAAAGGAAGTCCAGATAGTATACGGAGACCACGAGCCTAGGTTGCGTAGTTAACCTAGAGGAAGAGATCAGAGAGAGATAGTATACGTAAGTGAGAGCGCGTATTTCTGATATTTTGGTTTTCAAATTCTATATATATACTATTAGTATATCTAAGGATGAAGTCGCACTGCACTGGCACCACTAAGGAGATGGTTAATCGTATCTCTTTACAGATTGGACGATGAGCCAAAATACGAGGAGTACGGTGAGGAACTCCGCATCAGGAGTTGAAGAGGAAGCGGGTTTAGGGACCAACAATGGGAATGTCCCTGATATAAGGACGATGTTTATTGCCTTCATGCGAGAGTTTCTAAGGGAAGCTCTGGGAGCAGTTCCTAATGCTACTAATGGTGGTGGTGCAGTAGTGCAGGCGCCTAGGGCTGATCTCGCAAAGCTTAACAAGGAGTCCTAGAATAAGAGAAAGCAGAACCAAGACAAGGCTGGTCAGAAGAAGAAGAATAAGAAGGATATTAAGTGCTTTGGTTGTGGCAAGAAGGGCCACTATGCCAGAGACTGTCGAGCGAAGCTAGGGGAAAAGAAGTGTTTCAATTATGGCCAAGTGGGACATCTCAAGGAAGAATGTCCACAACCCCCTAAGAAGAAGCAGATTTTTGAAGCATATGCTATCAACGTTGTTCCTTCTTCGTCGAATTCCCCAACTGCAGCGGAGAAGGGGAAGCTGTCGTTATTCAAGGTATGCTTTCCATTTAAGAGGTTTTTGTTCTAGTTTTGTTTGGTACTGGGGCTTCTCATTTGTTTATATCTAATGACCTGGTAGATAGGTTGGGATTGGAACCCGAGATTGTCGATAGACCTTTAGTTATGACGAACCCGATCGGTGGTTCGACTAGCCTTAGTATGATTTGTCGTAATTTGGTCTTATCGAGTCATGGATGCATGTTTGCTTTGTTTTGGGCTTTACTGGGTTTGGCATTATTTTGGAAGTCTATTGGCTCCAAAGGGACGGCATGGTGGTAGATTTTGAAGGGTCTTCGGTGACCATTAGAGCGATGATGGGCGGAGGGTACTGCTTTGTTGCCTACTTAGTGATGGGGTGATGGCTAGTTTTCTAAATTCCCTCGAATCCCGCATGATGAGTTGTCATATGTGCCTATTGCTGGAGAGTATCCGGACATCTTTGGGGAAGTGACTGGACTTCTACCATACCGAGAGATCGAGTTTCGTATTGATTTAGTGAAAGATGACAAACCTATAGTGATGCCTCTTCGTCGTATGGTGCCAAAGGAGCAGGGAGAGCTCAAGGTGCAATTAAGCGATCTTTTGAAGAAGGGATTTATCCGAAGGAGTGTTTCTGAGTGGGGAGCACCAGTTGTGTTTGCCATTAAGGTCAATGGTTCCCTTCGCTTATGTGTGGTCTCGAATAGAAGATGGAGTTAAGGATAGCTCTTCTGATGAGAGTGCCAAGGAATCATCGATAGTTCGGAGTGTTCTAGGAGGACTCGAATCAGGGGTATCTGGGGATGCCCATTTACCTTAGATCCATGGGACATGATCTAGTTATCCTGGGAGGATAAACGTACGTTGGACGTGCAGTAGTCCGTTTGGAGCTAGGGTTTTCATTAGCCCTATATGTTGGTGGGATCAGTCATACGGGTATCGACGTATTCATGGCTTTAACAGGTGATAGATAGGACTTGTTCAATGCATGCTATGTTTGCTAAGTTTGTTTTTGTGTTCATAGACGATATCTTAATTTACTAAAGGAAGAACACAAGGAACATTTGAGGACAGTGATGGAGGTGTTGAGGAAACACCAATTGAAAGCGAAATTTTCTAAATGTCACTTCTGGAGGAGGGAAGTTGTGACGGCCCGCCCCCACACCAACCGACATTTCCCATAAAACTGCGTTGTGCCGATGTCCAACCAGCACGGGACGGTCGCCAAAGGAAGGAAAAAGAAGAGAACTTACTAGTGAAATAAAAAAGAACCTGTGGAATGTCTCAAAGTGCAAGGAACAAAATATAATAATAACATACTTGACATAAAACAGGTGAGACAGTGCATAAGCTGAAACTAAACATCATAGCAGCGGAAAAATCCAAATACAGCATACGTTCCACATCATCATTATTACAACTTTAAAACTGTCTCTAAAGCAAAAGGAAGGAAAGGTACACTACTAATGCCCAATGTAGTGACCAGCAGCGACATATGGAGAATATCTATATATATCATACGTGGGAGCCTCCGCTCGTCTTCAGTACAGCTACTCGTGCATATCACCAAACCCGTCTCTAGTCTGCCCGTTTAAGAGCACCCCGAGTAATAAGAAGAGACATAAAACTCTGGGTCAGACAAAAGTCTGGTATCAGCGATAAGCATCAAAACAGAACAATAACAGGTATACTAAACCATACCTGAACCTGGACCTACAACCAAAGAGTTAGCACAACATACCGCTCAATACTCTATGATGCCACTAACATATGGTGTAAATAATACGGGGGTGGGTGTCATAGTGAAAGAAAACAACCAAACATAGCAACCATCCTCACACCTCTCACTCAGTGCGTAAAGCATACGATATCCACCACTTTGATCACCCTATTCCTTTCTACGATCACTCTGCCCCATGGAGTCATGATGATACCACTGCACTGATCCATAGCCACTAGTCCTTGCTATGTCCACTCCGCCCCCATGAAGACATAACAACTCCACTGCACTAGCTCATAGCCTCACTACGATCACTCTGCCCCATGGAGTAGTAACTACCCCCACTGCACTGATACGTAGCCTAACATCCGTCTTGGTGGTGAATCAAAGCTATAGACATCAATAACCCCTTTGCACACGTCCCGCAGCAAAGCCCAACTCATGAAGTTGACTCGTTGGTTCCCAATTGGACCCTGAGTACAAACTTCCCACTTGGACTGCCTTTGCATCTCGGGCTTTGGTCTTCATCTCCGGATCGGTTCGGTTCTTCACTTTACCTTGCCTCAGATCGTGCTCCTAGTTCGGTTCGTGGTCCACACCTCAAGTCCAAGCTCTTCGGTTCGGCTCGTGGACTTCATCACCTCTGATCGAGTCGAGTTCCTCAAGCTCCTCCATGGTGCATCAGTTTGGGTCGGGTATCGTGGTTCAGATCGGCCATGGTCATCACACAGCCTCCCCTACCGGTTCGGTTCGGAGGTGACTACACGGGTCGTTCACGAGTGGAGTTAGTTCATGAGCTGGCTTCCGGTACGGGTCGAAGAGCTTCTGGTAGATCGGTTCGGAGAAGACACTCTACAAGAGGTTCGGTTCGCGAGTTGCACCTCGAGTCGGTCCGTGCTTCCATCCGATCCGATCCGGTTCGGGTACTTCCCTGCACTTTTCCTGCAGCTTCCAACGACTGTTTATACGCCACTCGACGGCGTTTTCAACCACTCTAACTATTTTAGACAATCACAGAGCATACCATACAGTCATAGCAACAATTACAAGTGACCATAAACACCAAAACAACAATTTGATAGGTTAAAATGGATCAAACACAGCCAAAATCTCATATTTTCCCTTAAGCATGTTTAAGCAAAACTAATGATAGGATTAGTAAAAGTTAGCTAAATTAACCAAATCTTCTAACAGAGGCCTAAAATAATATTTCGAAATTTATCAATATTTTTCCATATTTTAAACATGTATAAATTCGCTAATTATCACTAATTACCCTTAATTAAACATAATTAGTGAGGAACTATGCAAATCACTCACCTTAGCCACAAATAAAGTATCAAATCTGAAATGATTCTCTGTTTGGCGCTGTTCCCAAGGCTATATAGCAGCTCAACCTCGATTCTTGTGCTAATCCGCTTTGATTTGATGTAGATTTGGCTTAATTAGCGATTAGAAGGTGATTTGGGGTGTTTTAGATATTGGAGGCCATTACTAGGGTTCCAAGAATGAAAGTGGCGGCTGTGAAAGGGAGAAAAAGGGTATTCTCTAAACCCTAACAGCCCTTAAATACTCCAAATCCCGAAATTCTCCTTTGGGCCTAGCTGTTAATCACCCGGTTAAGCCCAATTAAGCTATTTTTCACTACCTGAAACTTTTTCAGCCATATCTCCCAAATGATGAGTCCGTTTGGCTAATGTGACCACTCTACGGAAAGGTAAACCATCATACGAATCTAATGGAAGTGGTTTTAGGTTAAAACTCCTTTCCACTCAAAAGTTATGACCGAAACAAGATCAGCTAGGGGTAAAACGGTCATTTAAAAATCGGTAAAAATCATGAACATGGGAAATGACCCCAATAGTCGTCTTCCAAAGTTACATGACCATACGACTTCGCATGTGAAAGAAATAAATATTCTATGAACCTTCGATGCGTAGAATGTGGGTCGTTACATTCTCCCCCCTTAAGAAATTTCGTCCCCGAAATTCCTTAACCCAAAACATTCAAAGGATCCCGCATGTCTACCAGCCACATACAACAATCAAACATGGAAAAACAAACAAAACAAGCCTATCCTAGCATGCAGAAAGACTAAATCGAAACTGAAATCTTACCAGGTGAAGAGTTCTGGATACGTCTTCCTAATGCTCTCCTCTGTCTCCCAAGTATAGTCATTCTCATTCTCGCTCCACTGAACTTTAACTAATTTCCCCACCTTCATTCGAAGTTGCTTCGTATCGTTCCCAACAATACGCATAGGCTTGCGGTTCCCAACCTCCTCCGGTTCAACCTCGATATCATCCAACTGATCAGGTGAAATTGCCACATCGGGGTCGTGCACGAACTTCCTTAACTGGGAAACATGAAATACGTTATAAATTCCTGCCATCTTCTCTGGTAATTCAACTTTATATGCCAAATTCCCAATTTTCTCAAGAACTGGGAATGGACCAATAAATCTTGGCGTTAACTTGCCTCTCCTGCCAAATCGTATCACGCTCTTCAACGGGGAAATCTTGACAAACAACAAGTCGCCAATGGAGAACTTTAATTCTCTTCTCCTCTTATCGGCATAACTCTTCCGCCTATCTTGGGCAGCCTTTATTCGCTGTTGGATAACCTTAATCTTAGCTGAAGTTTCTCTTATCACATCTGGTCCAAGCACAAACTTCTCACCAGTTTCTAACCAACATGATGGTGAGCTACACAGTCTTCCATACAAAGCTTCAAATGGAGCCATACCAATGCTGGATTGATAACTATTATTATATGCAAACTCTACTAGATGCAAATGGCCATCCCATGATCCACCAAAGTCTAATACACAAGCTCGCAAAAGATCTTCTAACACTCGATTCACCCTCTCTGTCTGTCCGTTGGTTTGAGGATGGTACGCGGTACTGAGATGTAATTCTGATCCTAACGCCTCTTATAAGCTCTTCCAAAATCCACTTGTGAACAACGGATCTCGGTCGCTCACAATGGCTTTGGGTATTCCATGAAATCTCACTACCCACTTTACATACAGTTCAGCTAACTTAGCTGTCGTTCTATTCGACTTGACGGGTATAAATCTTGCACTCTTGGTCAATCGGTCCACAATCACCCAAATGCTATCATGGCCCGACCTAGTCCTTGGTAACCCATCAATGAAATCCATTGAGTCTTATTCCCATTTCTATTCTGGAATCTCTAATGGTTGCAACAAACCACTAGGCTTCTTTTGCTCAGCTTTAACTAGCTGGCATTTCATGCATTTGGATATAAACTTCCCAACGTCTCTTTTCATCCCTTCCCAGTAGTAGGTCTGCTTCATGTCTCGATACATCTTGTTACCACCGGGGTGTATAGTCAGTTTTGAGTGATGACATTCTCTAAGCACTTCATCTCTCAATTCCTTGACATTGGGCACAACAAGTCTTCCATTCTTTCTAAGCCATCCATCTCGATCAAGCCCATACTTGTTTATCTCCTCGTCGATTCCCATCTCTAACTTTGATATGATTTCCAATAGGTTAGGATCTCCCTCTGACTCGAACCAATCCGCTCAATCAAAGTGGGTCTGTTCATTAAACTTGCTAACATTTCTGGATCTAATTTGCACTTTGGTCTGAAATCATACCCAGCGATGTACTCCAATTGCTTCCATTCTAGAAACATAGCCCCTAAACTGGCATGTCTTCTACTCAATGCATCAGCCACCGCCTTGCCCTTTCCTGGTGTGTATGCGATGTCGAAATCATAGGAAGCTAAGAATTCTAACCTCCTTTGCTGTCGGAGATTTAGATCTTTCTGAGAGAAAAGATAATTTAACGATTTATGATCGGTAAACAACTCGAATCTTTCTCCCAAGAGATAATATCTCCACATCTTCAATGCGAATACGATCGCTGCTAATTCCAAGTCATGGGTAGGTTATCTTTTCTCGTGCGGTTTCAATTGTCGACTTGCATAAGCTATTACCCTACCTCCTTGCATCAGTACAACACCCAGTCTGGTACCACATGCATCTGTATATACTGTCATCTCTTCATTCCCCTTAGGAACGACTAACACTGGTGCACATGTCAACTTTTCCTCTAGACTCTTGAATGCATTCTCGCACTTTTCGTCCCAAACGAAAGCTTGTTTTTTCTTAGTCAACTGAGTCAACGGTGCTGCTATCTTGGAGAAGTCTTGGATAAACTTACGATAATATCCAGCTAAACCCAAGAAGCATCTTATGTCCGTTGCATTCTTGCGCGTAGACCAATTTGTACCGTAACCACCTTCGCAGGGTCCACTGCAATACCATTCTCTGAAACAACATGGCCCAAGAATCTCACTTCCCCCCTCCAGAAGTGACACTTAGAAAACTTTGCTTTCAATTGGTGTTTGCTCAACACCTCCATCACTATCCTCAAGTGTTCCTTGTGTTCTTCCTCTGTCCTTGAATAAACAACAATATCGTCCACGAATACAAGAACAAACTTATTCAATTGATCCCTGAATACTCTATTCATAAGATTCACAAAATATGCTGGTGCATTGGTCAACCCGAATGGCATGACCAACCACTCATAAAATCCAGATGGCGTCCGAATGCCATTTTAGCTATACTTTCAGCTTCCGCTCTAAGCTGATGAAAACCTGTCGCGAGATCCAACTGGGAGAACACACTCGCGCCACTCAACTGATCAAACAAATCATCTATCCGCGGTAGAGGATACTTATTCTTCCTCGTCACCTTGTTCAATTCGCGGTAGTCCACACATAATCGAAGGGAACCATCTGCCATGGTAGCAAACACAACTATTGCTCCCCACTCAGAAACACTTATTCTGATAAATCCCTTCTTCAAAAGATTGCTCACTTGCAATCCGAGCTCTCGCTGCTCCTTTGGTGCCATAGGACGGAGTGGCATCACTATAGGTCTGGCATCTTTCACCAAATCAATACAAAACTTAATCTCTCGGTGTGGTGGAAGTCCGGTCACTTCCTCGAAGAAGTCTGAATACTAGCCAACCACGGGCACATCTGACAACTCATTACGCAGGATGTCGAGGGAATTTAGAAAACTAGCCATTACCCCATCATTAGGTAGACCACCAAACACTACCCTCCGCCCATCATCTGCTCTAACTGTCACCAAAAAGCCCTCACATTCTACCACCACCCCGTATCTTTGGAGCCAGTCGACTCCCAAAATAATGCCAAACCCAGTAAATCCCAAAACAAAGCAATCACAAACAAACATGCATCCATGACTCGATAAGACCACATTACGACAAATCATGCTAAGGCTAGTCGAACCACCAATCGGTTTCATTACTACTAAAGGTCTATCGACTATCTCGGGCTCCAATCCGAACCTATCTACCAGGTCACTAGATATGAAGGAACTGGAAGCTCCGGTATCAAACGATACTCGAACAGGAACATCATAAACAAAAAGCACACCTTGGACAACAACATTCTTTCCTTTCTCCACCGCAGTTGGGGCATTCGACAAAAAAGGAACATCATTGATAGCATATGCTTTCACAATCTTCTTTTCCTTAGGGGGTTGCGGACACTTGTCCTTGTGATGTCCCACTTGGCCACAGTTGAAGCACTTCCTATCCGCTGGTCTGGCCCGACATTCTTTGGCATAGTGGCTCTTCTTACCACAGCTGAAGCACTCAACATCTTTATTATTCTTTTTGTTCTGGCCATCCTTGGTCTGATTCTGCTTTCTCTTATTCTGAGAACCATTCTTGCCTCCACCGCTTGCTTGCGGCTTTGGCTCCTCTGCAGATGCAAACTCAGTCTTCGACTTAGGTTAAAGACTCTCTGACCTCAATGCTTTCCCTACAATCGATTTAAACGTCTCATCGATGTCATTAGTAAACCTTTCTCCCAAGTACTGATCCAAACCTGTTATAAACTTCTCATTCTTCTTCTTGGGAGTGTCAATCAGAGATAATCCATACTTCGATAAAGTATCGAATTCTGCAATGTACTCCAAGACTGCACTACCATTCTGCTTGAGCTCCAGGAATTTCCTAAACAACTCTGACTTCTGGGCAGCTGGGATAAATTTTCACTGAATCGGGCCTTAAACTAATCCCATGTAACCTGATCCTCTGGAGTAGCCGCCTTAATAGAGTTCCACCAATTCATTGCCCATCCTTGCAGCTGACGGGACGCTAGCTTCCTTTTCATCACATCCTCGATATCCAAATCTTTGAAGATTCGCTCACAGCTATCCAACCAATCCTGAACTTCTGTGGCCGATTCCGTTCCGTGGAACGGCTTTCAACCAAGACTAGTGTAATCCTTGCAAAGCTTGGCGAAATCTGCCCTAGGCGCCTGCACCACTACGCCACCACCATTAGCAGCATTAGGAACTGCCCTCTGAATGTCCCTAAGCATCTCTCTCATGAAGTCAGTAAACATAGTACTCATGTCTAAAGCACTCCCATTGTTGGCTCCTCTACCAGCACCCCTCGTATATCGGCTCATCATCCAATCTGTAAAGAGAAACGATTAACCATGCTCTTTGTGGTGTCAGTGCAGTGCGACTTCATCCTTAGCTATACTAATAGTGTATATATATATAGCTTTTGAAAACCAAATAATCACAATTACGCGCTCTTATATACGTATTATCTCTCCCTAGTGTCTTTCCCTAGGTTAACTATGCAACCTAGAGCTCTGATACCAAGTGTGACGGCCCGCCCCACACCAGCCGACATTTCCCATAAAAGTGTGCTGTGCCGATGTCCAACCAGCACGGGACGGTCGTCAATGGAAGGAAAAAGAAAAGAACTTACTGGTGAACTAACAAAGAACCTGTAGCATGTCTCACAGCGCAAGGAATAAAATATAATAATAACATACATGACAAAAAACAGGTGAGGCAGTGCATGAGCTGAAACTAAACATCATAGCAGCGGAAAAATCCAAATACAACTTACGTTCCACATCATCATTATTACAACTTTAAAACTGTCTCTAAAGAAAACGGAAAGAAAGGTACACTACTGATGCCCAAAGTAGTGACTAGCAGCGACACAGGAAGAATATCTATATATATCATACATGGGAGCCTCCTGCTCGTCTTCGGTACAGCTACTTGTGCATACCACCTAACCTGTCTCTAGGCTGCCCGTTTAAGAGCACCCAGAGTAATAAGAAGAGACATAAAACTCTGGGTCAGACAAAAGTCTGGTATGAGCGATAAGCATCAAAACAGAACAATAACAGGTATACTAAACCATAACAGAACCTGGACCTGCAACCAAAGAGTTAGCACAATATACCGCTCAATACTCTAAAGTGCCACTAACATATGGTGTAAATAATATGGGGTTGGGGTGTGTATGTCATAGTGAAAGCAAACAACCAAACATAGCAACCATCCTCGCACCTCTCACTCAGTGCGTAAAGCATACGATATCCACCACTTTGATCACCTTATTCCTTGCTATGATCACTCTGCCCTATGGAGTCATGATGATACAACTGCACTGATCCATAGCCACTAGTCTTTTTTATGTCCACTCTGCCCCATGAAGTCATAACAACTCCACTGCACTGGCTCATAGCCTTACTACGATCACTATGCCCCATGGAGTAGTAACTACCCCACTGCACTGATACGTTGCCTAACATCCGTCTTGGTGGTGAATTAAAGCTATAGAGGTCGGTAACCCCTTTGCACACGTCCCGCAGCAAAGCCCAACTCATGAAGTTGACTCGTTGGTTCCCAACTGGATCCTGGGTACAAACTTTCCATTTGGACTACCTTTGCATCTCGGGTTTTGGTCTTCATCTCTGGATCGGTTTGGTTCTTCACTTTACCTTGCCTTAGATCGTGCTTCCGGTTCGGTTCGTGGTCCAGACCTCAAGTCCAAGCTCTTCGGTTCGGCTCATGGCCTTCATCACCTCAGATCGTGTCGAGTTCCTCAAGCTCCTCCATGGTGCATCGGTTCGGGTCGGGTATCGTGGTTCGGATCGGCCATGGTCATCACACAGCCTCCCGTACCGTTTCGGTTCGGAGGTGACTACATGGGTCGGGTCGTTCACGAGTGGAGTTAGTTCGTGAGCTGGCTTCCGATTCAGGTCGAAGAGCTTCTGGCGGATCGGTTCAGAGAAGACACTCCACGAACGGTTCGGTACGCGAGTTGCACCTCGGGTCGGTCCGTGCTCCCATCCGATCTGATCCGGTTCGGGTACTTTACTGCACTTTTCCTACAACTTCCAACGACTGTTTATAAGCCACTCGACGGCGTTTTCGACCACTCTAACTATTTTAGAAAATCAAAAAGCATACCATACAGTCATAGCAACAATTTGAAGTGACCACAAACACCAAAACAACAACTTGATAGGTTAAAATGGATCAAACACAGCCAAAATCTCATATTTTCCCTTAAGCATGTTTAAGAAAAACTAGTGATAGGATTAGTAAAACTTAGCCAAATTAACCAAATCTTCTAACAGAGGCCTAAAATAATATTTCGAAATTTATCAATGTTTTTCCAGATTTTTAACATGTATAAATTCACTAATTATCAATAATTACCCTTAATTAACCATAATTAGTGAGGAACTATGCAAATCACTCAACTTAGCCACAAATAAAATATCAAATCTGAAATGATTCTCTGTTTGGCGCTATTCCCAAGGCTATACAGTTGTTCTACCTCGATTCTTGTGCTAATCCGCTTTGATTTGATGTAGACTTGGATTAATTTGTGATTATAAGGTGATTTGGGGTGTTTTAGATGTTGGAGGCCATTACTAGGGTTCCAAGAATGAAAGTGGCGGCTGTGAAAGTGAGAAAAAGGGTGTTCTCTAAACCCTAACAGTCCTTAAATACTCCAAATCCCGAAATTTTCCTTTGGGCCTAGCTGTTAATCAACCGTTTAAGCCCAATTAAGATGTTTTTCACTACCTGAAACTTGTTTCAGCCATATCTCCCAAACGGTGAGTCCTTTTGGCTAATGTAACCACACTACGGAAAGGTAAACCATCATCCGAATCTAATGGAAGTGGTTTCAGGTTAAAACTCCTTTCAAGTCAAAAGTCATGGCCGAAACAAAATCAACTAGGGGCAAACGGTCATTTAAAAATCGGTAAAAATCATGAACATGGGAAATGACCCCAATAGTCGTCTCCCAAATTTACATGACCATACGACTTTGCATGTGAAAGAAATATTTATTCTACAATCCTTCGATGCGTAGAATGCGGGTCGTTACAGAAGTGAGATTCTTAGGCCGTGTTGTTTCTGAGAATGATATTGCCGTGGATCCTGCGAAGGTGGCTACAGTGCAAGATTGGAGTAGGCCCAATAATGCAACTTCTTGGGATTAGCTGGATATTATCGTAAGTTTATTCACTTCTCCAAGATAGCGATGCCGTTAACTCAGTTGACCAAGAAGAATAAAGCTTTTGCTTGGGACGAAAGGTGTGAGAATGCATTTAAGAGCCTAAAGGAGAAGTTAACGTGTGCACTAGTGTTAGTTATTCCTAAGGGAAACGAAGAGATGACGGTATACACGGATGCTTGTAGTAGCAGACTAGGTACTGTACTAATGCAAGGAGGCAGGGTTGTTGCTTATGCTAGTCGGCAACTGAAACCACATGAGAAAAGATATCCTACCCATGATTTAGAATTGGCAGCAATGGTGTTCGCGTTAAAGATGTGGATACACTATCTCTTGGGAGAAAGATTCGAGTTCTTTACCGATCATAAGTCATTAAAGTATCTTTTCTCTCAGAAGGATTTAAATCTTCATCAGCAGAGATGGTTAGAGTTCTGGGCTTCATATGATATCAATATCTCATGCACACCTGGAAAGGGCAATGTGGTAGCTGATGCAATGAGTAGAAGACATGCCAATTTGGGGGCTATGTTTCTTGAATGGAAGCAACTGGAGTATATCACGGGGTATGTTTTCGACCTAAGTGTGAATTAGATGCAGAGATGCTAGCAAGTTTGACGATCAGACCAACTTTGATTGATCGGATCGGTTCCAATCAGAGTAACTATCCAAATCTATTGGAAATCATCTCCAAGCTAAAAATGGGTATCGACGATGAGAGAATGAACAAGTATGGTCTTGATCGAGAGGGATGGCTTCGAAAGAATGAGAGGCTAGTTGTAGCCAACGTTAATGGATTAAGAGATGAAGTGCTTAGAGAGTGTCATCACTCGAAACTGACTATACATCCCGATGGTAACAAAATGTATCGAGACATGAAGCAAACCTACTACTGGGAAGGGATTAAGAGAGATGTTGGGAAGTTTATATCCAAGTGCATGAATTGTCAGTTAGTTAAAGCCGAGCAAAAGAAGCCTAGTGGTTTGTTACAACCGTTAGAAATACCCAAATGGAAATGGGAACAAGTCTCAATGGATTTCAATGATGGTTTACCAAGGACTAAATCGGGTCATAATAGTATTTGGATGATTGTGGATCGATTGACCAAGATGAAAGGTTTATACCAGTCTAGTCAAATAGAGCGACATCTAAGTTAGCAGAACTGTATATGAAGTGGGTAGTGAGATTTTATGGAGTACCTAAAGGTATTGTGAGTGACCGAGATCCATTATTTACTAGTGGATTTTGGAAGAGCTTACAAAAAGCTTTAAGGTCAGAATTACATCTCAGTACCGCGTACCATCCTCAAACTGACGGTCAAACAGAGAGGGTGAATTGTATATTGGAGGATCTCTTGAGAGCCTGTATATTGGATTTTGGGGGATCATGGGATGACCATTTGCATTTGATTGAGTTTGCATATAATAATAGTTATTAGTCCAGTATTGGTATGGCTCCATTTGAAGCTTTGTACGGAAGACCATGCAACTCATCATCATGTTGGTTAGAAAACGGTGAGAAATTTGTGCTTGGGCCAGATGTAATAAGAGAAACTTCAGATAAGATCAAGGTTATTCAACAACGAATGAAGGCTGCCCAAGATAAGCAGAAGAGTTATGCTGATAAAAGGCGAAGAGATTTGAAATTCTCCATTGGCGATTTGGTATTCGTCAAGATTTCTCCATTGAAGAATGTAATTCGATTTGGTAGGAGAGGTAAATTGGCATCAAGATTTGTTGGTCCGTTTCGAGTTCTCGAACAAGTAGGGAATTTAGCATATAAAGTTGGATTACCAGATAAGATAGCAGGAGTGCACAACGTATTTTATGTTTTCCAATTAAGGAAGTTCGTGCACGATTCTAATATGACTATTTCACCAGATTAGTTGGATCATACCGAGGTAGAATCCAAGGCAGTTAGGAGCCGCAACACGATTCGTATTGTCGGACAAGATACGAAACTACTTCGAAGGAAGACGGTGGAACTAGTCAAGGTCCAGTGGGGGCGATAATGAGAATGACTGTACTTGGGAAACAGAGGAGAGCATAAGAAAGTCGTATTCAGAACTCTTTGCCTGGTAAGTTTTCAACCATGGCATAGTTATCTCCTCGTTAATAAACTGCATGCTAGGATAGGCTTGTGTGTTATTATGTATGTTTGGTTGTTTGAAATGGCTGATAGGCATGCGGGGCACCTTGTATGTTTTCTTTATTAAGGAATTTCGGGGGGGGGGGGGGGGAGGGGGGGATTTCTTAAGTGGGAAGAGTGTAACGACCCACATTCTACGTATCGGAGGATCATAGAATATTTATTTTATTTTCATACGAAGTCGTATGGTCGTGTAACTTTGGGGAATGGCTATTAGGGTCATTTCCCATGTTCACGATTTTTACCGAATTTTAAATGACCGTTTTGCCCTTGACGAATCTTGTTTCGCCTAAAACTTTTGATTGGTAAGGAGTTTTGACTTGAAACCACTTCCAATGGATTCAGATGATGGTTTACCTTTCCGTAGAGTGGTCGCATTAGTCAAACAGACTTAACGTTTCAGAGTTGGAAGATGAAAAACATTCTAATTGAGCTTAATAAGGCGATTAACAGCTAGGCCCATAACCCATTTCGAGATTAGGGTTATGGAAGGGCTGATAGGAGTTAGAGAATGATTCCTTTTCATTTTCTCATCCGCTATAAACATTTCTCTAACCCTAGCAATGGCCTCCACCTTCTAAATTCATCATTAAGCATTTTCTAATCACATATTAGCCAAATCTACATCAAATTAAGGCGGATTAGCACATAAATTGAGATAGAGCTGCTGGAACACATAGGAATTCGACCAAAATCAGTAGAGCTTTCAGATTTATAGTTCATTTGTGGCTAAGGTGAGTGATTTGCACTTTTATTCATTAATTACGGCTAATTAAGGGTGATTAGTGATAATTAGCGAAATTATGCGTTATAAAAATCTGGAAAAATATGTAAAATTTCTTAAATATTATTTTATGGCTCTGATAAAAATTTGTGTTAATTTGGATTAATTTTGGTAATCTTATAGTTAAACATGATTAAGGGGATTAATGGGAAAATCATGTTTTTGGGTATGTTTGTTCTAAAATAACTAATGTGATTGGTGTTGTAATGTTTTTGATTGATCCTATATGTTGTTACTAATGTTTGGGATGTTTCTTGATTGTATAGAAAAGTTAGAATGGTTTTAAATGACATCGTGTGGCGTAAATAACTTGCTAGAGCAATGCAGGGAAGTGTGGCTCGTGATTAGGGGATCGTGAAGCATGTATCACGAACCGACCCCACTCATGCCCTAGTTACCACAAACCGATGCCACGAGCTGAGCCTCGGCGAGTCGAACCGTGAAGCACCCCCCACCACGAGTCGAGCCAATGCATCAGGAGCCTTCTGTTGCCACGAGCCCGAACCGCGTACTGGAGTTTCCTCGCGAACCGCCTTGTTGACTTAAGTACCATGACCCACGAATGGAGGAGCCACGAGCCCGAACCAAATGCATGTCATGACCCCGAACCGATGAAGGATCTCACGAGTCACTGGTACAATCATGAAAAAAACCGGAGTACTCGAGCCGCTTGCACCACGAACGGAGACCCCGAGCAGACCTGGTGCTTGGAGGAGACCACGACCCAAACCGCTCAAGGGAGCACGAACCGAACCGCTTCAGGAGGATCAAGCCGAACTGAACCAGAGAAGATCAAAACCCGAGATGCAAAGGAAGTCCAGATGAGATGTGATGGCTCAATATCCAAATAAGGATCGATGGGTTAACTTCTAAAGTTGGGCTTTGTTATGGGACATGTGAAAAGGGGTTATCGATATCTATAACTTTGGTTCACTATTGAGGTTGGGGCATTGACTATGGACCAGTGGGGTTAGAGGTTGCATGGGGTCATACTCCATCAGGGCCCCTAAAGGCAAAGTGGTCATAATGGTAGTTGTACGGAGTTGCCGTCATGGTCCCAATATTTCTGCTGATCAAAGCGGTGGATATCGTATGCTTTACACACTGAGTGAGTGATGTGAGGATGATTGCTATGTTTGATGGTTGCTATCACCATGACATGCACACTCCCATTTTTACACTTTATGTTAGTGTTACCTTAGAGTACTGTAAATCTTGTTGTGCTAACTCTTCGGTTGCAAGTCCAGGTTCAGGTATTTATACCTGTTGTTGCTATCGCTCATACCAGACTTTTTTTTGACCTATAGTTTTATGTCTCTTCTTATTACTCTGGGTGCTCCTAAATGAGCAGACTAGAGACAGGTTAGGTGGTATGCACGAGTGGCTGTCCGAAGACAAGCAAGAGGCTTCCACGTACTATTTACATATATTCTTCCTGTGTTGTTGGTGGTCACTGCTTTGGGAATTAGTAGTGTACCTTTTCTATTTTGCTTTAGAGACAGTATTTTGAAGTTGTAATAATGGTTTGGATCATAAGCTGTATTTTGGATTCCACTGCTATGATGGTTTAGTTTTCAGCTTATGCACTGTCTCGCATGTTTTATATCAGGTTATGTTATTATTATATTTTATTCCATGCGCTGTGACATATACTACCGGTTCTTAATGATTCATGGTTTCAAATCCCTTTCTTTTGATGACCATCCCGTGCTAGTCCGACATTGGCGCAATGCATTTCGAGGGAAATGTCGGTTGGTTCGAGGCGGGCTGTCACAGAATAGCGGCGGATTACCAATAAAAAAATCGAGGTTAAGTTTACCCAATTTATTTTTCGTCGCTAATCCATTGGAAATTAGTAAGGGTTTACCAATGCCTTTGATAAATAATAATCTATTATATATTACTTATCCGTCGGTAAATAGTTGGTAAATAAATTAAAATTAAATTAATTAATGAATAAAATTATATTTTTATTATATAATTAGTAAAATGATGGAAATCAGTCGGAAAACTCTTGCTAAATTCCGTCGCAAAAATCTGAAACAATTACTGCCATGGTTTTTACCGATTACGGTATTATGCAGGAAATCCGCCGCTAAGGCCAATGTAGCGATGGATTAGAAGCGGATACTGCCGCTGTTATATGCAGTTTTTCCTATAGTGATTATTTTTACTTCTTATCTCTTCTAAAATCTAACTTTGTAGAGATCCTAAGAATTTTCCTAATAGGGCTTTCAAAATTTCACATTTTAGGCTTGCACATAAAGAGTGAATAGAAAAGAGAACATTAAAATGAACATAAAGTAAGATTGCAAAGCAAATTGTGGCCAAATTAAAAAAAATCAATGTAAAAGACCAAAAAGAAGTGGTTAAAGTACTTGGTTTTAATTGTTTAATAAATAATGCACGATTGTATATAAGATACACATACGTAAATTTCTATGTCATTTAATATTTCACAACTAAAAGTGTTTTAACATTGATTGATTCACCTTACCATTTTGATTCAGTTAGCTTCTAAAAGTTAATAATAAACTAATGATATCCTGTATAAAACAAAGTGACGTCCATGTGCGAATTCATCGAGTATGTCCATATAATCAAGATTTTGATATATCAGCGGTAGGCCAAAGGATTTATTGAATACTAGCTAAAAACAAAGTATGGATATTGATATGGTCTATAAATATAGTTTTAAATTAAAAAAATATTTAGTCGATGGCTAAATCAATTGCAATTTGAATCGTTTTAACTGTATCACTACTTAAACATTGGAACATAAAACATATAGATGTGTGGAAATTGGCTCAACACCCAAAGATTTCCAAATTAATTAAAAATAAAGTTTCGCGTAAGGAAAATGTGTGGAAAAGTAATAAACACATTATTTATAGCGGTTCGGTTCAGGTTGAACCTACGTCCACTTTGAAGGCTCTACTAATTCTATTCACTATTAAAGGATTACAATGGTGGACATCATCATTACAAGGGATTACAATGAGGTATTAAGTTCGATTAGTCCTTGTTCTCAGGAGTGTTTGCTACCCGGAAGTTCCAATCTTTGAGAGAGAGGAATTTCTTCTTCTTAAAGCTTCAAGAGGCTTTAATAGGGTCCAAGGTCAAGAATTCCTTCTCAAGAAGTCAAATCAGCCAAATGCCAATCCTTTTCACATTGGGAATGGAGGGGTATTTATAGGTAGTGGAGTACATGAGAAAATAGGCCCATTGGCCAATTTTTATATCTCGGGAAGATGTGTCTTTCTTCGTATCCAAGGGGATACGATTTTCGTATACCGAGGGATACGAATTCGCATCCCTATGGATACAAAATGTTGGGAGTTAGGGAATATGTGGGATACAAAATTGCACTGATAAGAGTTTTCTTGAGGAGTTGTGAGGTCTACACTCGTGCGACCCACTCCAGGCCTAAATCCTGAGTATCTTATTGACACTTTGGGCTAGTTGTACCACACGATGGGCCGAGTCATGTGGGTATGCAGTGCTTTTGGGGACCGGGTCAAAAGGCTGGTTAACACTTGCCCCCGGAAGTACGTCTTGTCTTGACATGATGTGCCTTGAGTTGAGTCAAGTATTTCTGAAAGTTGGAAAGATCTCCAAGTTGCGTCAAGTGACTAGTCATTACCTTTTCCATTGCAACTTGTTGATTTCAACTAGAAATTCCAACTTTGTTGATATTTGTGATTGCTCGAATTGGAATCTCATATGATTGCTTAGATGGACGCTCGATTGTTTCCTATTAAATGTATAATTTTAAGCGTTACTCATCAACTCCCGCTTACGTAGAAACGTAAACGAGCCTTTATCGACATAGTGCTACGTATGCACTCAGACGTTTGGACTTGATTTTGTGTGATACGATCAGGGTTTATAATGAAATATAGATAGTATATACATTCTCGGTGTGTGATTACATGAGTTAACTTTCGGAAATAGTACCGAGTCATGAACTCGATTGCTTGGCATATGCTCTTGAGTCGTTTAAACTCGCTAGTGGTCAGCGAGTCAAATTGGGCTCGATGGTCGGGGTTCCGAAAGCACATGCATGTAGTCATAGCTGGAGTTGCAAGTTAGAAACTTTCTGAATTTGGGAGATCCCACTTTTCTTTTTTAAGGATACATTCATATCCCCTTAGGGATACGAAATTTCATATCCCGAGGATACGAATATTCATATCCCGAGGGATACGAAATTTCATTTCTCGTGGAATATGATTTTGTACCCTTCCTAATTCCCACTTCGTATAAATACCTAGATACGAAATTACTCCCCTTCACTTGGCAAATCGTATCCTGAGGACTTAAGTTTTCTACAAAAGAGAAAACCGAGATTTTTCTCCATCGCACTACAAACCCATCTGCCCTCCGATTCAAACTCATGTATGCTTGACCCGATTTTTGAGTTTTGATGTAGGGTTCGATTAGTCTCATGGAGCATGGGGTTTGAAACCATAGCTTGATGCTTGGTCATGGTTTTTCGATAGAGAAGTCAAAGTGGAGTGTCCAGGACTTCGTGGGAGTTGGAGAGTCGCAAAGGAGAAGTTATTGGGAGTATGAATTCTAATATGTATCCTAAGGACTTTGCGCCTTGGGGTGACTCGAAGAGAGAAGCGATGGAAGGAGATGGGAATCCCTGTTTTTGTATCTCAAGGCAATAGAGGATACAAAATTAGGATCTCGTATCCGAGGCAATGGAGGGGATATGAAATTAAGATTTCGTATCCCGAAGAGCCGTTTGGGGAGTTGAAACTCTCCAAGTCCTGGGATGTGAAACTGAATTTTTGTATCCTTGGGACTTAGAGAATTCTTGTCCTAGAGGGGATACGAAAAGAATGGATAGCTTCAAGTTGCAAACCTTCATAATGCAAGTGGGATATGAAATTATCGCGGCTTGAGGATGTGAGATTGCCTGGGCTTGGGGATATGAAATTTTGTATCCTTGGCACTTAAGCAATTTTCGATTCCTAGGGGAGTTGGATACAAAATTTCTATGGTTAGCCTAGATTTTTGGTGTGACTGGACATGAATTTTCACATTTCAACATGCATATGGAAGATTCAACTCCTGAAAGCTCCATTGTTGACCTTGGGTCGTTTCGCCGTTACACGATTCGATCAGACACAGATTTGAGCCCATTGATCAAAAATGCCTTCACATCAAACAAGAACTAATAATTTTAGACATGTACATAGGATTAGAGCATAAACTCGAACTATAGACATGTGACTGAACTACCGATCCATAGGCTCAATTCCCGACACCCAAACATGACGTAATCACGACTCGATGTGAATCTGACGATAACAGTTAATGTCAACGATGGTTTTGGTTCTAAGGGCTACTGATCGCCGATGTGCCCCAAGTTCTTTTTAGTATAATCACATCAGCACCTCACGACAGTGCATGTTCCATGTTAATTTACACCATCACAAGGGCACAGGTTTTTCAGTGTGGTATTAAATCAACTATCTTAAAAATATAGTTTGCAATGGCATCGAGAACTTCATGAAGACTTAGGCTTGGAAGCTGAAACCACGGAACATCCACCTTCCCTGAATGGGTCATCCCGCGATTCCAGTCCATCGGGTAGCGAGATTGAGATCTAAGAGGCTACCATCCCCTCCCAGAATGTAAGTCCATATGTTGCACCCGATTAAGGTGGGCAGTCATAAGGACCCCGAGAGTCGGTCGGGCATACAGTCGTGCCAGTGATATTAGAAGGGGCTGGAACTAAGAAGCAGGCTTGGAAGAAGAACATGATATGATATCAAGCAGGAAGATGTTCCTGAGGCACTGGACATGATGGCAGATGCCTCCATAGTCGATAACCCGCTGATTCGGTTCCCTCACGGATGGATGAAGCTGTGTTGAGGCACATTTGCATGAAGTACAACATATCCTTGGACGAAGTCCTTGTCTCTAAGGAAGGGGATAGGGCGCATGCGCGTTCGAAAGGGTACACTACTTGGAATAAGCATATCTGCGCTGTCGGATGCGTACCCCTGTCCTGTGGATTCGTCCAAGATATGATGTGCTACATTTACTTAGCGTCAACGCAGTTCCATTCGAATGCATACGCCTTCATGCTTGCTACTTGCATCCTGTTCTCAAAATACCTGCATAGTGTACCAACTGGAGAGGACATTTCGTTTCTTTTTTAGATGAAGAGGAGAACTGTTGTCGTGTCTTCTTTTTTCTACTTGGAGGCGCAAGCCAATACCCAATTCATCTAGGGAGCATGGAATAAGCTCAGCAATTTTAAATATGACTAGTTCTATGTTCGATGTCCCCTAGGATTCGCAAGGCGATGGTTAGCCAAAAATAAGCACTTTTCTCTTATTTTGGGATCGGATTAATCGAGTCGTAACCTCAAGACTAACTTGAAATTTATGTGACCATTATCCCTTTGATCCCCGAAGGAAATGTGTACCATGAGCGACTTGAAGCATTGAGGGCCATTCTAGCTTAATTTCGCAATGCCCAAAATATATTGATCGATCGTCTCCTTCATAGAGCGAGATCACTTCCTACATGTTACCTAATAGGCCGTATATGCAGTGCTGGAGAAGGAGAAGAGGCGAAAGATGAGGGAGGAAACATTCCTCCGAGTTCACGAGTAAGAGTGCCCATGTAGTTCCCCGAGGATAGGAGATCGTAGAAGCTTAGGGAGAACTTAGGAGGTGCAACGACAATAATGATGAGATGATTACCATAGAAGAGGGTCTGACGACCATCCCTATCTCGTCTCCAATAGGCGGGATGAGGTTAAAAGCCTTGCTCAGGCTGGTATCTCCAGTTTCCACCTCTGGGACTATTGCGTCGCTCAAAATGAAATACCAATTTAAAGATTTGGAAAAGGTTCCACTTGTGCTAACAACGTCTTGGTCGAGTTATACTAATGGCGAGAGCCTTACGATGAGCATTGGGGAGGTCACCCCTTCAAGTGGGCTAAAATATAGTCTGTGAGGGGAACACCTTGGACACACACTCATAAACACTACATGACACAATATTTATTTGTGTGCATGGAAAGTTCTATTTTGACTCAAAATTTGTCCTATGCAGGTGATATGGCTAAAGACAACGATGAAAACCAAGATTGAGGATTTGGAGATCGTCGACCATTAAAGAACGAAGTCATAAGTAGTTTTAAGAGGAGCATAGATTTATACTTGCAGTCCCCTCACTCTTACGTTTGCGACAGTAGTCGATGTCATAGAGGCCAACCTTGATATTCGGAATAGTCACAACCCTCCATTCCGCTAGTGGGAATAGATAAAATGCCGGAAATTGTGAGTAGAAGGCAACTGGCCTCGAAAGTAACCTCTTATGCACCACTTACGGCACCTGTGACTAAGTCTGTAAGCAAGGAGACGGTACCTGGAGGGTTGAGTCACAAGAAGAAGGTTGTAGCAAAGCCAAGTCTAGCGATTCCCGACATGTCGTATGTTACATAGCTCAGCAATGAGGAAAAGAAGGAGATACTTAGGAAGTCGATCTCTGGCTTCTACTTTGATGAGTTGATTTGGTTACCGAGCATACATCAGATCTCGCTGGACATGGATGGCGGTGTATGTAACAATGTGTGGTGTTTATTTTCAATACAGAAAGCTGTACAAGTATGCGAGGAGGCTTTCATAGTTGATTTTCAAAAAGAAGTGAAAGATCCAGGGATTACAGCTAGAGGCCGATATGCTGAGAAACAAAATCTCAAAAAGCGGGGGTCTGAACTGAGTAAGACAATATTTCAGTTTGTATATGTTTCTGCATATTTGAGTAACACGTTTATGTGTTAACTCTCTTCTGCTGAAACAAAGGAGAGTAAGCTCATAAAGATCAAGGGTGAGATAATCCAAGCCCACGAGTCGTTCAAAGATACATTGGCCTCTGTATCAGCCAAAAATACGATGCTTGAGTAGGAAAATAAATCTATGTTTACTGAGAACAAGCGGCTGGTGAAAGAAAACGAAGAAGTAGATCAGCTTCGCTAGGACAACGTGGCCCTAACTCAAGAGAACCAGAGGCTGCGATAGGAGAATGAGCGAGCACGACAAATTATTGAAGAAAATAAAAGGCTTAGAAAACTCCTCGATTATAATCGTATCAACCTTGAACAAGCAAAGAGAGATAAGGTAGTCCTAGAAGACTCGTTGGGGATGTGCTGAGTCAGGAGGATAGCATAATGGGACAAACATCAGGACGAGGTAGAAAAATTGATGTTTGAGGTAGAAGAGGCTTATGAGAGGGCAGAGGCAAAGATGGATCCATCAATATGTGGCTTGTACGTCAAGACACTCTGATTCAATGGAATCTCATGGATCAAAGATTATCCCCGTACTCTAGCTCGAACATGGACATGCTGGTGGAGTTTGAAGCCAGGCAGCTGCAGGTGTACATGGTCGATGAGGTAGTGATAATGTTTTAATACTTTTGTGAGGAAGAGCGTCGTGTGTTGGCTTAAGGTAGGGCCTTGTTGAGAGAGGATGCCAAGGCGGAGAGAGTGGCACAATTTACTCCTACGAAAGGAAAAACAGTTTCTACTGAGAGCGTGATAGTTTTTTTATACATTTGAAGGTGACAGCTCTCAACAGAAGCAAGTTGCCCCACTCATCTCTACTGGTATTGTGTCAGTTCTAACCCTTATCATTACTGAGTATGATCCCGATTATTCGGGGCTGGCCACATGGACGCTCTCTTCAGGCAACAATAGGAAGCACTATGCCTGTTTAGACCACACAAGTGTTGGAAGGTAAAACCCCTTTCCCTCGAGCGCTTGGAAGGATGATAAAACGAAGTCCAATTAGACAAACTTGTCTTCTCCTTCATCGTGTAGGTTCCTCTAGAGTAGAGGTGACAACGAATTTCATGCCAAGAATGTCTTCCATGCCCGAGTTTGTTATGGGAACTCAAGCGTAGCAGCTAAAAGAAGGATTTAGTCATCAGGACACGTTCTCGGATCTGGAGGTTAGGGAGTTCAAGATGGACGATCTCTTCCCATAATTGAAAGAAAAGCCTTAGGAGGGGGTTCAGACGACCAGACCGATGGAATAGACGGGCAAACTATGCACGAGCTAGTAGAAAAGCAGAAAGCCCAGTACTCGCAAAGTCAGAGGAACATGAGGAAAAGAGGAAAGTTGACAAGGAAGCTCTCCTCATGTCTCATGAGTAAGCAAGGAGAAAGGATGAGGAGGAGGACCAGGCCAAGGTTCAAGATGTGGTGGAAGAGGGCCAAAGACGAGGCCGCTTGGAAGAGGGCGGAGATCGAGTGTAAGAGGTTGAAGGCGAAGTAGGAGAGAAAGCTAAAAGCCAGGCATGAGGCTCAAAAGAAAGAAGGAAAAGGGGCCAGGAGGATACCTGACAAGCGTGCCAAGATGGCCAAGGATGGAAAGAAGGAAGACACGACAACAGTGTTGGCACTGTCCATCGCGTTCCCCCCAAGCCCTTGAACATCGCACGGCTCCTGAAGAAGGCCCCATAGAAATCCTGAGTAGCACGGTGGAGGAGTTCCTAATGCAACCTCGACAAAGTCCTACTCCAATAAAGGGGTGGAAGGGAAGCGGAAGAAGCGGCTCCAGGAAGAGGAAGACGAAGGATGATGACGAGCTATCCAGAGCTGAGTTTGAAAACAAGAATAAGAAGGGCGGCTCATCGAAGTGATTATTATATACAACTTTTACGTAGAACGATAGGATATGCGAGTACAACCCTCACTTTTGGAGGAGCGATGTGGTTTTCATGTACATCACATCATTAGAAATAACAGATAGTTGTTGTTGATTCAAAAATTAACTCCAAAACCAACTGACGGTGAAGGGGTATCGGGTGACCGCGAGCACATGAGAATTCTCCAAAAATCAGAGTTAAACACTACAAAGAACCAAGAGCGGGAAGGAATGATCCAAGAGCTACATAAACCAGCACCTTCCAAGGAGAAAGGAACTCAAAAGCTACAAAATACCAACAGGTCCTTCCGGCAGGGTCAACCCGGAAGGGAGATCCTATAGCGATAGGTCATCTAAGTCAGAAGCTAAGAAAGAGGGGGACAAGAGTTCCTCTGATTGAAACCCGAAAGGCCAGAAGGGTTGTTGGTATTAACCTGCTTAATATCGATACATCATGAGGTGAAGACATTAAGGGTATTAAGCCAGAAGCACATAGAGCTTATCTGGAACAGGCTCCCAAAACACCTACTACATAAATGCCGAAAGGATACATTGACAGACAACATAAAAATCTCCAGAAGTTAGCTTCTGAAGGATCAGGCTACACCCATAAATCCCATCGAAAGGAAAACCGGAACCCTAAAAGAGATACAGGCTACCCGTACTAATCTACTTAGTACATGCACCGATAGTGATTCTGATCCGGCAGTTGTCTACATACATCAAGAGGGCAAGCTCCTCTAAGTATTCATGAGAAAACTGGAAGCATACAGCTGAGAGCTTATATCAATCTCAAAGAAGCCTCAGCTGACCGAGACCTTCCCTCTGGAAGCTATAATCAACACCGCAATGCAGTCGGAAGCCAAAACATCTGAAACCGAGGAGAAAAGCGGCCGATAGAGGCTTATGCAGGACCAATGGCCCAACAACATAAGGGCCCCTGAATTCTCTATAAATAAGACCCAGAGGTCACATTTTGGGGATGATTTTTCTCGTTTTGATTCATGTGCTCTTTTCTTAGAGTAAACCTAATCCTTAAATCAATTTGGGGATTTCTCATATTCTATTCTTGTATTCTAAACCAAAGATCAATAAATAGTGAATTGATACTTATGATATTTCTTTATGAATTTGCTATTCTATTTCCTAGTTATGGCTGCCATAACTTACTGTTTGTTTCCTACGTATACATAAACCTTCGAACAAGCCTTTCCGTAGGTCAAGTGAAACACCAGCTTGCATAAGCTTAAACCTTTCCTACAAGCCTAAACCATTTCTGCAAGCTCAGAACCTTCAACAAGCCTTGCGCAGAAGCCCTTCCTACCGTCCGTTACGTCCCTATCAAGGGTTGTGTTTAGAAATTCATCCTACTGGGATAACTATTGGTTGTTGAATCGTTTAAGCATGATACTCACCCCATCGAGGGAAGAGTGACTATTCTTTCGGATTCTAATCCTTGATAGCTAGGAAACGATGACCTAGCTCAAACTTGCAAAGGCTAAACAACCTATTTTTCTCTTAGGTCCACTTCCACGGGCCTATCTCCGGTGTTGACAAAAAATATCGTTAACATTTTGGCAATAGAAGAGGGCCTGAACCTCCGCTCCTTTGGTGAAACTTACCATATATCTACCTATGTTATTCCATCCCGGATTGGACTAAGGCTTTGAAGAAGCAAAGTTATGGGTAAGAGGTCCCAACAAAAGCCTTTTGAATCTCGAATGGATAAGTCAAAAATCACTGATCCAAGATGTACAGAAGAACGAAGGTTGAAGAGTGGAAGCCTTACGGATAATAAAGCGAAAAAGAGAAATAGAATAGTATGCTTATGACACCATGGATTATACCCTTTTCCACATAGGACAAACGCTAGTACCTCCTCCACATAGCTCTACATCAAAGGACATTACCATTTTCTCTCACCTATGGAAAACTCTCTACAAGCAAATCAGAGGAACAATGCTTGAACAAGAGATAACAACAAATGGTCTGAAGGTATGACACCTAAACCTCAGTATGTTCCGGAAAGTAGGAACAAAAATATAGGTAAAACAACGGGACCGAGTAACAAAGGGGTTGAGTCCCAACGGCAGGGAGAAAGGCTTATGCCAGGATTACCTAAAGGATACTACCTCACCACTTCGATGGAAAATATCTACTTCCTAACCAAACACGAACTCAACTATTGGCCGATCACAAGGAAAAAGCCTAAATACGGAAGGAAAATATGAGGACCCTATTGTCATTACCACATGATGAGTGGACATGAAAATAACCACTACAAAATCCTAGATGAAACGGTCATCTAATTCATCAACCAAGGCCAATTACAAGAGTTTACAAAAAGATCATATTAAGTTCAATAAAATTCCTTAGGAAAAAGATTAACAAACATGATCGAGGGTACGAAAACCCGTTCTTTTGAAGCTTAAAGAAACCCAAAAGGGATCAAACCATGAACGGATCAAATCCCTTGTCATCACCAAATTGGTCAGGACAAGGCATCCCCCAGAGGGGGATGGTGTTTTAGTCTTTTTCCATGCCCAAATTGGAGGAGGCTAGGTTAAAGCATCAAAAGCGTAAGCCTCCATTTCACACTAGAAATGGTTGTGGTAGTGCATCCAAAATTAGCATGCCTTGCCTTTGCTTGTAGAAGAGTACACCCTACCTCTACTAGAACTAAGTACGTCCCACCTCTGCTCGCAGAAGAGCGCATCCTACCTCTATTTATGTTCCGCGTTACACGCAAAAGGGAACGCCAACTCCTATCATCACCTACGATGGTCAGGATAGGGCACCCCTCAGAGGGGGGTGGTGTGTAAGCCTCTATTAGTACCTACGATGGTCAGTATAGAGCATCAAAAGAGTAAACCTCAATTCTATGTCTATAATGGCCCAGTCTAAGTTTCTACGACCTTATCATTACCTATGATGGTCAGGGCAAGGCGCCTCTTGAGGGAGGTCGAATAAAACCTTTGGCCCTGCTTGTGGATAAGCTAGCCAAGCGCACCGGTTGCACAGGCCTGGAGAGTGGCCAACAAAGCATGTACATCTTTTGCTTTGACATCAAAAGCCTAGAAAGAGGCTCAAGAAGAACGTACAACCTCTTATTTGCAAATCAAATCAAAGGGGGATACCAAAACATTAATACCCGAATTTGGATTGATTCGGTTCTTCACAAATACAGGAAGGGAATTTCCAGTCTTCAATCTTTAGTTACCTGAACAAAGGTAAGTTCAGGTCTAGTATATTAATAAGCCGAATCTAGGTTTGATCAAATCTACACAATTATTGAAAGGAGAGTCCCGGTCCTATATCAATACCCAAATCTAGGTTTATTTGGTTTGTAACAAAGATCAGAGGAGGACTTCCAGTCTCCTACTTCAATAACCCAAATCTGGGATTGGATCAAATTTTCACAAATACCAGAAGCGAACTTTTGGTCTCCTATATTAAAACACCTGAATCTAGGACAATTCGGCTCTCGACCAAGGCCGTAAGCGAGCTCTCGGTCTCCTATCTTAATGCCCAGATCTGAGTTAATTCAAATATAAATCATAACCAAACACGGGGTTATGGTCTCGTCACAGATATCCAAATCAGGATCGCTTCAGAATCTTAAATCTAAATAAGAAGGAGCAGTTCAACCTTCTCGATAGCCTAAAGACGTCTTGAAACTACACTTCTATTAGATCTAAGGATAAACTCGTTGGCCTTCTCACTTGCTCAGGGAAGTGTCTTTAAGTTATATATTCATCAATTTATTATTTAATATACTAGTTGCTTAAACAGTTCAGTAATAGCGTCACATTAAAACATCAGTTTAGAAAAGAACTAGGGAAATGATCCCAAACATTCTTAATGGGGTCCTACAACTAGGACTACACCCTTGGAAATCTCATAGCGGGGGTTTTCCCCAAAAATACTTGTTACATGAAGAAGTTTTTAGTAACACTTGGCACAACTAGGTATTTTATAGATTACAACACCCTATGTTATGATGGCATCATTTCCAACAAAACCAGTACATCATATGAATCACACAATACATAGGTGTTAACTATATTTTTCGTCAACACTGGAGATAGGTTAATGGGAATGGACCTAGGGAAAAACATGCTATTGGGCCTTCACGAGGTTGGGTTAGACCATCGTCCCTAGGTATCAATGCCTTGGAGAGATGGATCACTAAATTCAATTCTTGATAAAGGACCTAATGGATGGTAGAAAGGAATCCCGCATCAAGCTCACTAAAATATCTAAGTTCATAGGGAGGGTTTAAGCTTACAGGAAGGGTTTAAACACATTGAAAGAGGTGACACATCCAATCTGCGGAAAGGTTTGGACAAGGATCCATGCATACGTAGGAAATAAACAGTAAATTGTAGCAATAATAACTAATAAATAGAATGATAAACTCATAGGAAAATACTATAAGTGTAGATATGCTCTTTATTAATCTACCATTTTGAGTACATGAACAATATAGAAGAAATCCTCCAATTGATCTAAGTAATAGAATTTATTCTAAAGAAAAAGAGTATAAGAATTGGAATGAGAACCCCCCCTCAAATGTGACCTCTGGGATCTTATTTATGGGGAACTCGGGGGCCCTTCCACTGTTGGGCTATTGGGCCTGCAGGAGTCTCAGTGAGACGCTTTTCTCCTTGGCCTCAAATATTTGGCTTTCAGCCACTTTATGGTGCAGATTATAGCTTCCAAAGGGAAGGTCTCGATCAGTTGAGGCTTCTTTGATATTGAGATGAGATTATCGACGTGGTGTCTTTCGGATTGTATTTGAACTTTCGGTAGTAGCTCCCGGATGTAGGCTCTCGGACGTAAGCTTTTAGATATTGGCCCCCAGCTTTCTCGTGTATACTTAGAGGAGCTGGTCCTCACGATGTATATGGATAGCTGCCGGTTCGAAACCGTTGTCAGTGTGTGTATGAATAGCCTGTATCTCCGCTAGGGTTTCAGTTGGCCTTCCGGTGGAGCTTTTGGGATGGTTCGGTCTTCCGAAAGATAGCTCTTGGTGATGTGTTGTTGTCCATCAATGTGAACTTTCGGCATTCACGCAGCAGATGTTTCGAAAGCTGGTTCCGGATAATCTTTATATACTTCGGGTGTGATACTTTTGATGTCTTCATTTCTTGATGTATCAGTATTTAGTGAGTTAATACAGATAGCCCTTCCGGGTTTCAATAAGTAGGGCTCTTATCTCTTTCTTTCTCGGTTTTTGGTCTAGATAACCTTTTGCCATGGAATTTCCTGGTGGATACATCCTGTCGGATGAACCCTGTCTGGTAGGCCCTGCCGAATAGACATTGCTAGCATTTTGTAGGCATTGTGCTCCTTTCTCCCTGAAGGTGTCGGTTTATGATACTCTCAGATCATTCTTTACAGCTTTCAGCTCTTCTTATTATTTGACTTTTTCTTTCGGAAGGTTCTTCTGTGTTTGTTTTCCTCCGATACCCATCACCGTCAGTTGGTTTCGGAGTTAATTTTTGTAGTAACATTCCCCCTAGTGAAGGGGTGTTTTCGAATTTTCAAGTTTGTCTTTTCCAAAGTGTCATTTCTGTGTCTTTTGATCTTCTTTCGACCGGGAGCGTTGATCGGTCTCTGCTTATATGGTCCGGATTGACTTTGAATTCTGAATTCAAATTTTCATCTTTACTTTATACCTCTGGCAAATGTTTCTTCTTTCTCAGCATAAATCCCATTCGTTAATCCGATTTTAGGTGTGCGGTTGAGAGGAAGAGTGTACCTTTTGCCAAAAAGGAATCTTCTTTTTCTCTCTCCTCCTTTTTCCTTCATAACATTTTACTCAAGTGAGATTACTGTTCATCGAAATTTGTCACACTATTTCTCAGGATTTCAGATCTAACTAATCGTAAGTTTTCTTGTTTAAACCTTTACCAATGATTTTGATTATGCTTTGAATTGGGGTTTGATGGTCCTAGTGTAGATTAAACGCTCCGTAATTATTCGAGATGATGATTCATGGTGACCTGTAATAAGTTGTATCCATCCCCACCCATTATCAGGGTTCTGGGAAGCAAGATTTGCATAAACAAATGTCTCGTAATAGAGGGTAATTTTAACTTTTTTACATCGATTTTTGCAGTCAATATCGTTTCCTAATGACTTAGCAAATTTCTATGTCGCTTGCCTACCTGTGTGTTGTTTGTGTGCAATTATCAAACAGAAATTAGACTAAAACATATGTTTATGTTACAATATCACATGGCAAGACTATGTTTGAGATTCCACAATCGGGCGAATCCAGGTTGAGCAATTCTTCTAGGTTTTTTTCAAAACGGGAGTAGCTTGGAGCGAAGGAGCTTCAAGCTGTTGATGCAGTGGGTGAAGTTCCTTTTCTCTTGCGTTCAATGTTTCTTGGGAATGATTCGCGTTTTCTCCCGCTGCCTCTACCCATCTTCCGTTTTCATCTAATAAGAGAACAGCCTCAGCTACGCAGTGGTTCTACCAAGAGACACAAGGGAGCAAATTCAGTCTCTCGTCTTTTTGGTAATGAGACCGTTGAGTTTCCTGGGTATCGACCGTTATTTAGTCCCCTTGCCACTTTTCTTAGAAACTCTCCCAATGTGTGTCCTTCTTTAGTAGATACTGCAGGGAGTGGTTTTATTGTTAGCCTTCTAAGATCCGATTCTCAAGGAATTTCGGATTTGAGAGAATGCGAACCACTTTCCCCTTCTTATCGACAATGTGACCTCGTAAATCCTCTTTTACCGACTTCGGGCTTTGACAATATCATCAGATCTGTCTTTCCTTCTGTTGATGGGTCCGATATTTCAGGGTTCGCTTTCACAGATTGGTTTGGTTTTTGTCTTCATCTCATTAAATGGCAACACTTGGTTCATACTTTCGTTCTCCTAAATTCTTTATCTGCTTACCTTTTGCAAGTATTAACACTACATCGTTCCTTTCTAGACATCAGGTGGTTGGTACATCGCTGGGGCAACGACGACTTCGTTATCTCGTGAGACAAGAGAGCTTAAAGAAGAGAAGTCCACATTAGAGCCTAAAATTTGTGACTTAGCTTTAGCAAAGATCCATAACGAGGAGGCTTGTAGTCAGCTGAGAGTGTTTCCGGAGAAGGAAAAGACTGGCAACCAAATCTTAGCCGCCAAGGAAGCACGAGCAGTCGGACATGTTGGCAAAGTGTGCAAGGGAACTAAGAGTAAAGAAGGCAACCCTTTCCGATGCTAAACGGATAATTTATGAAACCTAGCACATAATTTCCTTGTTCTTGAGGGTACATCTTCAAGATATAGCAGCCGAATGTTATGAAAAGGCCCTCTCTTTGGTCCATCGTGATAATTGTGGCAAATTTTCGGATATGGATTTTCCTTCTCTCCCTTCATATCTTTGAAGCAAAATCTTGGAGCGAACTAGGTCGTCTGGTCAAGATGTCAAAGTTTCAAAAGGGGTCAAGGAGAGGGTTGAGGATCTTTATTTGTTGAGGAGCTTCCTGACTATCCAGCGCCTGGAAATGGCGAGAATCCCACTTCATTTATTGGTAGTGATGATGTAGGTGGTCACGATGATGAATTTATCCCCCAGAGCAAGCATTATAAGGATAGCGGGAAGGGAGGTATGTTCTGTGTGTTTATGAGTGACAACTTGGGCTTCTCGAGTGCTAATTCATCTCATGTTTCAATTATTTCATGCAGAGATGAGGGGATTCACTGAAGAGGTTGATTTCCCAAAATCTTATGAGAAAGGTCAGACAACACGCACAACTCCTCCTATCCCTCAGGTATGAACCTTCATCCTTGGATTTCTTCTTCACTTGTGGGCCTCGACTCTTAATGATTCATTTTTACGGTGATGAAGATTTTGTTTCTATTAATTATTCTGTTTCCAAGGATGGTCTGCACCCCCTCTCTAGGTTGAGGAGAGAATTCCTCATAAAACATTCTTATAAATCAGGCAGAGAACGTTTTTTTTAGAGAGTTCAAGCATATTTATATGAAGTACCCTCAGCTGTCTTTTAATTTCTTGGGGAATGACAAAGAGGTGATATTAAAGAATCTCAGGGCCCACAATGCTAAATTAATATGTAATATGGAGGAAAGGAGTATTGGAGAGAAATATTAATCTGTTATATTCTTTGTAGTTGATGTTAATTTGCATGGATATGAATTGTGCTTGTGTTCATTTTCTTTTCTTCGTAGGTCGTTCTGTGGTTTAAATATTGATGTTCATTACATGAAATTGATCCTATAAGTTGTAGCTTATTTGTTTACACAAACAGGAATGTTTGCATGGAGACACTTCTTTCTTCATAAACGAGGTTGTTCGAGTTACTCCACGCTCTGATGACTTTCTTGGGGACTTTCTTAGCGACACTGGCAACAGATTTGGCCTTTCCGAGGAATTACTTGCACAACAATTGAAAGAGAAAATAAGTATATTGGAGGCTCAGATAAAGCAAAAGGACAAAAACAACCTTGTAGTGAAGAGGTATTTAAAGACAAATCCTTCTGTCGATTTTGATGGGGAAAAAGATGAACTCCAATGTCAAGCCATTGATTTGGAGTCAGGACGTGACGATGTATTGACAAAATGTAAAGAATGGGAATCTATCTTTGGATGTACTCTTGAAACTTCAACTTCTGGCATCTTGCAAATTTCAATGGAATATGAATCTTCTGGGATTGAGATAAGGGATTTTCCCTTTGGAATGGATCATTCCCTTGCCGCTAGATGGCATAGACAGGTTAAGGCCAACATGAAAGGTTTTTACGATAGGAAAAGCATTGAGGACAACTTTCGTTGTGCTGATTTTTACACTTCCAAAATTAAGCAATTACAAAAGGAGAAACAGTCTTTACACAAATATGCTTTTTACTTGAAGAAGGAAAACAAAAATCTTCCTGAAATGGGAAAGCCTTTCAACCAAGCTTCAAAATAGCAGCCTAAACCCTCGGATGATTCATGCGTGGCCATAGTAAAGATGCAAAAGGTTGATGGACCTTTACTACTACGATTCATCATTTTGTAACTTCATCCTTGTCTAACAAATAAGAAACTTGTCATTGGGAGCTAGGCTATTGTTTATACTGAACCTTTAGTACCAGGGTATGGGTGTTCTCTCCAATTGAGATGCGTTTGTCTCGCAACCTTTCTTGTAAATAACTATGTAAGATACGAAATGTCTAGTATATCATCATTTGTTGCATGTAATATTTTATCATGATGGTGTTTATGAACAAGGCCAGACTTACATTGATATTACCTAACGCGTGATTACACATCTTAGTGTAAACGTTTTTCCTTCGTTATTGTCATGATAGGGTGCATGTCTTCAGTATACTTCGTTAAGATTTTGTCTTATAGACCTTCTTAAAGTGTCATTTGCTTTCAGTAGTGTTAATAATATAGAGATGCAGAAGGTGCAAAACATCTATAATGCTTACTTGCGTGATGTGTGCTAGTGTAAATATTTGATATACTAGGGTAATGAATTGATGAAACCATAAGCTTAAGACACTTCCCTGAGTAAGTGAGAAAGCCATGAGTTTACACCTAGTGATAGCGGAAATGCGATTCCAAGCCAGATTCAAGTTGACAAGAGGGTATCAGCTTTTGAAAACCAGAAGATATCTAGATCTGGATATTTTGTAATGAGACCGGAACCCTATACCTATTGTGGTTTACACTCGAGTCAACCTAGATTTGGGGCATTAAGGAGTAAGGCCGAGAATCTACTTATGGCTTAATTGAATTAGCCCAGTATTGAGATAAGACTGATTTTTCCCTGTCGGTATTTGTGAAGACCTGAACCAACCCAGATTCGCGTTATTAAAAATAGGAGACCAAAAAATCGCTTCTGGTGTTTGTGAGAAACTAATTCAACCCAGATTTGGGTATTGACATAGAATACCTGAACCACCCCTTGTTCAGGCAATTAGATATTGAAAACCAGGAATTCCCTTCCGGTATTTGCGAAGAATGGAATCGACCCAGATTCGAGTATCATTGTAGAAGACTTGAATACCCTTTCTCCAGGGAATTAGAGATTGAAAACGAGGAATCCCCTTCTGGTATTTGTGTTTTGGAATCCCCTTTGGATTTGATTTGTGAAGCAGAGGTTGTACATGCTTCTTGATCCACTCTCTGGGCTTTTGATGTCAAAGTAAAGGATGTACGTGCTTTGTTGGCCACTCTCTGGGCTTGTGCGTCCAGTGCGCTTGGCTAGCTTATCCACAAGTAGGGCCCAAGGACTTACCCGACCTCCCTCTAGAAGGTGGCTTATCCTGACCATCATAGGTGATGATAAAGTCTTAGAAACTTAGGCGGGGCCATCGTAGGCACAGAACTAACGTTTACACTTTTAATGCTCTATACTGACCATTGTAGGTACAGTTAGAAGCTTACACACCACCACCCTCCGAGGGGTGCCCTATCCTGACCATCACAGGTGATGATAGGGTTTGGTGTTCCCTTCTGTGGGTAACGCAGAACATAAGCAGAGGTAGGACGTGCTCTTCTACGAGCAGAGGTAGAGCGTACTCTTCTACGAGCATAGGCAGGGCGTACTCTTCTACGAGTTGAGGCAGGCCATGCTACTTTTAGATGCTCCTCCATGACCATTTCTAGTGTGAAACATAGGCTTATGCTTTTGATGCTTTAACCTAGCCTCCTCTGATTCAGGCATGGAGAAAGACTTGCACATCATCCCCCTTCGGAAGATGCCTTGTCTGACCAATTTGATGATGACAAGGGATTTAATCCATTTGTGGTTTGACCCCTTCTGGGTTTCTTCAAGCTTCAAAAAGAGGGTTTTCCATACCCTTGGATGTGTTTAATAATCCTTTTCCTAAGGATTTTGTTGAACTTAACATGATCTCTTCATGAATTCTTGTAACTGGCCTTGGTTGATGAATTTGACGTCTGTTTCCTCGAGGGTTCTGCAATGATTAGTTTCATGTCCATTCATCTTGTAGTAGTGGCAATAGGATCCTCCCGTGTTCCTTTTGTATTTGGGCTTTTTCTTTGCGAGTGGCCAACAATTGAGTTCGTGTTTGGTTAGGAAGTAAATGATTTCCATCAAAGTTGTGAGGTAGTGTCCCTTAGGTAATCCTGGTGCACGCCCCTCTTCCTGTCGCTGAGGTTTAATCCTTTTATTACCCAGCCTTGCTATTGTACCTATGCCTTTGTTTCCTCTTCCCAAAATATACTGAGGATGTGGTGACACCCTTCCAAACCATTTGTTGGTGAAGCGGTCAATATCATTCATTATTTCTTGTTCAAATACCATTCCACTAACTCGCTTGTGTAGAGTTCTTCTTAGATGAGACAAAATGTTAATATTCTCCGATGTAGAACCACTTGGAAGGGGTATTAAGGTCTGTCGAATGTGGAAAAAGCTATAATCCCCATTGTCGGAGGCATATTGTACATTTTCCCTTTTTCGCTTCATTATCCACAAGGCTTCCATTCTCAGCCTTTGTTCTTCTGATACCCTTGGGTCAGTGATTTCCGACTCATCTATTCAAGATCTAGAAGACTCTCGTTGGGACCTCTTACCATAACTTTGCTTCTCCAAAGCCAAAGTCCAATCCGGGACGGAACAACATAGGTAGATATGTGGAAAGGTTAACCAATGGATCAGAGGTTCAAGCCCTCTTTCTAGCACCAAAATGTTAACGATATTTTTCGTCAACATCGGAGATAGGTCAATAGGAATGCATCTAAGGGAAAATCAGGTTGTCCTTCACGAGGTTGGGTTAGACTGCCATCCCTAGGTAACAAGGCCTTGGAGAGATGGATCACTAAACTCAATTCTCAATAAAGGACTTAACGGATGATAGAAAGGAATTCCGCATCAAGCTCACTAAAAGAACTAAGTTCATAGGGAGGGTTTAAGCTTGCTGGAAGGGTTTAAACACATTGGAAGAGGTGACACATCTGATCTTCCTAAAGGTTTGGACATGGATCCATGAATATGTAGGAAACAAATAGTAAATTATAGCAATAATAACTAAGAAATAGTATGATAAACTCACAAGAAAATACTATAAGTGTAGATCTGCTCTTTATTAATCTTCCATTTTGAGTACATGAACAACATACAAGAAATCCTCCAATTGATCTATGTAATAGAATTTATTCCAGAGAAAAATAGTATAAGAATCGGAATGAGATCCCCCCTCAAATGTGACCCCTGGGATCTTATTTATGGGGAATTTGGGGCCCCTTCCACTGTTGGGCTATTGGGACTGTAGGAGTTTTAGTCAGACGCTTTTTCCTTAGTCTTGGATATTTGTCTTTCGGCCGCTTTATGCTGCGGATTATAGCTTCCAAAGGGAAGGTTCCGATCAGTCGAGGCTTCTTTGAGAATGAGATGAGATTGTCAACGTGGTGACTTTCGGATGGTATTTGAACTCCTAGTAGTAGCTCCTGGGTATAGGCTCTTGGATGTAAGCTTTCAGATGTAGGGCCATGGCTTTCTCGCGTATACTTAGAGGAGCTAGTCCTCACGATGTATGTGGATAGCTGTCGGTTCGAAACCGTTGCCCATGTCTGCATGGATAGCCTGTATCTTCGCTAGGGTTTCGGTTGTCCTTCAGGTGGAGCTTTTGGGATGGTCTGTTCTTCCAAAAGGTAGCTCCCAGTGATGTGTTGTTGTCCATCAATGTGACCTTTCGGCATTCATGCAGCAGATGTTTTGGACTATGGTTCCGGATAATCTCTATATACTTCTGGTGTGATTCTTTTGACGTCTTCGTCTCTTGATGTATTGTTATTAAGTGAGTTTATATCGATAGCCCTTTCGGGTTTCAATAAGTAGGGCTCTTATTTCTCTCTCGGTTTCCGATCTAGACAACCTTTCATCATGGAATTTCCTGCCGGATAGATCATGTTAGATGAACCCTATCGGATAGGCCCTACCAGATAGACTTTTCTGGCATTTTGTAGGCTTTGAGATCCTTTCTCCCTGGAGGGTGTCGGTTTATGATGCTCTCAGATCATTCTTTACTGCTTTTAGCTCTTTCTATTATTCGGCTTTTTGTTTTCGGGAGATTCTTATGTGTTTGTGTTCCTCCGATACCCCTTCACTGTCAGCTGGTTTCAGAGTTAATTTTGGTAGTAACAACAGGCATGCCTACTAGAAGTCATAACATAGATTGTTACACAAACACAACAGCTGTTTAAAAATGGATTTACGTGACAAACTTATGAGGGTGTCTATAATTCTGAGTCAGGGTTTCGTAAGACAAATTCCAGGGAAGCATAATTCTCCTTAGCTTTCTTTAGTTCATTTTCCAACTTGTCGATTTGTTGATATATCCTACCTACCTCCGCGTCATAACTAACAGAGGGTTTTTCAGCTAGCCTACGTTGCAAATTATAAATGATCTCATCTTTCTCCTTTAGTTGCTTTTCCATATGGGACACCTGCTCCTTGAGATTCGTGGCAACTATCTTTTAAAGATAATACATCTTCAAGAAATTTGTGTGAAGGGCTTACTAGTCCGGTCCAATTTGTTTTAAGGACACAGCTTGGTTGGAATTAGTTTTAAGGACAAAAATTAATGCGCTGCTTATTTCACAAACCCGTTTGCCCCTTTCTCAAATTGAAAAATCGATCTTCATTAAACAATTAATTAGAAAATTTCTCAAATTGAAAAATTGCTCAAAACAATCTTTTTCTCCAATTTTATCAGATAGCTATTTCTTAATTCGATCTGTCAAAGTTGTCAAAATGTTTATGCGATTTTCGATTTCGTGCTACGATTGTAAATTTTATCAGTTGAGGTTTATTTTTTCGTTTTTATATCTATTGTGAAATTCGAAATCAATCTAATACCTTCATGAGATTAAGTAGGCGATTTTTTTTTTCAATTTTATCAAGCGGTTTTCATTATTTTGAATTGAATCTTCGATTATAATTCTATTGGTGATTTTTAGTTTTTAGCTGAAACCTACATTGTCGTATAATACATCATTATCTCATTTTTTGTTCTTGATTTCTTTTGTATTATGTAGTTCTTTTAAGGCGAGATTAAATTTAAAGTTCATGTAGTCATTTACAGTACCGGGTTGAAAGGTATGGTGTTTTTCTTATTAAATATCATGCTTTTATTAATTTATAGAATGCATTGGTAACTCGTATATGGATGGCATTGGATTTTTGCATTCAAAATGGATGACTGAAAAAGAATTATGATGGAAATGCATTATGGAAAATATAAATGGGTTTACTGTTTTGTTAGTAGGTGATTGTTTATTCGAATAACATAATAGATGTTATAGGACTTAAAAAAGATAATTGGTTTTATCTATTTTAAACTGTGTGATAAATGCAAATGTATTATGGAAAAGTATTATAATGTTTATTCAAATATCATAACAGATGTTATAGGAATAAAAAAGATAATTGCTTTTATCTTTTTTAAACTGTAATAAAACATTGGTCTCCTGTTATATAGTACTGCTTCAAATATAGTGCAGTTTCATGATAATTTTATAATTTTATAAATGATAATTAGTTTTATCATTTATCTTTTACTAAATGATAAAACATTTATATTATATTGCATGAAAACACATAACTTCTTCAAAAAGATATGTACTTATCTTTTTTAAAATAACAAACATATCAAAATCATATGATTGTCTGAGTTTCTTAGTTGTAGCATGTGATAAAATGATAAAAGTCATTAATGCATATTTTAATAAACTGAAAAATTCTTCCACTCAACAGCCGCCTCGAAATTCTAATCGTTATTCCGAAAAAATTAATCACGTCAAATTTAATAATGGGTGCTTCAGATGTGGCTCTTCAGATCATTGGGCTAGTAGGTGTCGAAATCCAGTTTTATGATTCAAATGCAACAAAACAGGGCACGAGGGTTTTAATTGTAGATACCATCTCAAAAATCCCCAAAAAAATGGCAAACCCTAAAATTAAAACTCATATTTCAGCCGAGACATTTCCTGATGATTTCAAGTGGGCTAGATCTATGGTGGTTATCTCCATAGCCCGGGGAGCTTTCTCTATCATCGTACTTGAAGATCTCATCACATCCAGGTTCGACAAGCTAGTGTCATATTAGAACTGGACTATTAGAAGAATGGGCGATAATTTTATTGTGAAATTCCCTCCCTCCCTGTTGACTGATATTTCTACTATTCCTTTGTTATGATGAAGGGGGTTGTGAATCTAAAGAGGTGGACCCCACAGGTTGGAAGTATAGCCAAGAGGAAGGTTGAAGTATAGATTAGCTTGAAGAACCTGCCGGTTGTTTGCAGACGTTTGGAAGTGCTCAGAGCAGCACTGCCGGATTTGGGGTATGTGAACAGACTTTGGTATGTATCTTTGCATGCTGCAGATTATACTTGATTGAGGGCGCTAATTCCGATAGGTGAAGATTTGGTACTCCGTACTCCCGCCTTCAATTATCATTCCCATTGAAAACTTTTATCA
The DNA here is from genome assembly GCA_030737875.1 of Allium sativum. Lineage (NCBI taxonomy): Eukaryota > Viridiplantae > Streptophyta > Magnoliopsida > Asparagales > Amaryllidaceae > Allium > Allium sativum. The sequence goes on along the minus strand of CM060909.1, from coordinate 972,531,395 downwards.
TGAGGTAACCATTACGAAGCTGGATGGAGAGTCTTCTGAGGAGTTTGACATGAGAGAGTTTAGAAGGAGTGTTTTTTCCCCGGGGGATGATGGCAGGATGATAGTTCTGAGTTATAGTAGAGAGGGGGGTGGCTCTGCTAGCGCTCCAAATGTTCCAGCTACGAATTCCCCAAGTGTTAGTGTGCCTATTGTTCTTTTGGCAGAAGATGTGGATAAACCGGATAATGTTGAACAATGGGGGAATGTGGATAATGCTTTTGTGAATTATGAAGGGGGAGATCAGTTAGAAGTTGATGCAGGTGGAAACATTATGGGAGTTGGTAATGCGCAGCCAAATGATGATGATTCCGTAGGTTTGGATGATTTCATTGATGATCTAGGTGATAGCAATAAGCATTTTGAGGACCATGAAGATAATTATCAGGACATGGATCTTAGTAGCAACAATGCTTTGGCTCTTACTGATTCATGAGAGTGCTCGAAGATCACTAGCAAAAGGAGGGGCAAAAGACCTATTGGCAACTTTAGAGTAGTGATGCGTAGGCGCAGTGCAAGAGGCCTACCTCATCCTATAGAAGGCACTGATAGGAAGAAGTATGTGGAAAGCATTGCTGATAGAGTGCGTGCAACGATTAGAAGGATTGCTATACCTTCTTCTTGAAGATGGCGCTGAAGACTTTATGGTACTTTATTATTTTTGGGGCTGTAATATGTTGTACACGCTGCTGTATTTCGTCTGTAATATGTTGTATATGCCGCTTTATCTCTTTTTTGTGGGGAATGATGTATTTGCCTACTTTTTCTGTCTGTAATCTTCATGATTCACTACCTTTTTGCTTTAAAAGAATTATACGGTAAGACGAATATTTGGTTATATGGATGTGATGAACGTTGCTTTTTAGCAGTGATTATTGTTAAGAACTGATGAAAATTATGCAAGATTATGTTTTGTTATATGTTTTGGTTTATATGATTAAAAAGATATTCAATTTTATCTTTTTATTTTAAATTATGCAATTGGTTCTTTTGTTGAATGATTATTTTGTTATTTGGCCTTGTGAACTTTATGCTACGTTTTGTTGAATGATTATTTGATTATTTGGTTTTTTTTTTAATAGAAAAGTTTTAGAAGATAATTGCATTTATCTTTTCATGTAAATTCAATACTTTAAGTTTATTGTACGTACTGACTTTCATAGGTTGTTGAATGTTGACAAAAAAAGATAAGGCCAAACATTTTCATATTTTTAAACTGATGATTTGGATTTTATGTTGACCCTTCTTTGAGTGAACTGATGTACCATGACTTGAAATATGTTAACTCGAACTTTATGTGTATCTGAAATTGAACAGGTTGTTGTTGACTAATTTTAGTTGCGGTTTTAAAAAATGATAAATTGTTTTATCCTTTTTCCACTTGCAAATACAACAAAATATAAAGTCCCAACATTTCAGTTTTGTTTAATATTTTCGTTGAGTTAAAGTTGACCCTCTTATGATGTAAAGTTTGGGGAATAAACATATAATGAAATAGCAAACCCAAGAGTATACAACAGTGAGAAGATTTGAAATAAACACAATAATGCACAATTGATATATCAACTATAACAATACACAGTAATCAAGCAACAAATATCTAATCAATGTAGTATTGTATGACATATTTGACCCCAAAATAAATTTTGAGAAGATTTGAAAACTATATACAGATTCCTAAATCAGACAACATATAGATGCGTCCAATTAGCAGTATTAAAATTATCTACTGTACATGTATTATTTTCTAAAATTGTTTGCAAATCTTTCAATTTGAGGCATTGAATTTTTCCATCATTCAGTGATACGGTTTGTGTTGTAGTTTACCAGACGCAAAATTAGCTCTTAATTTGTCCATGTCTTCTTCAGAAATGCTTGCTGTCATAGGTTTTCCATGCGTAAAATTTCTCAAGTTCATAATGATATACATTCCACAGTCATAAAAATTGTAAACAGAAGAAAAAAAGTTTAATTTTGTTAACTATTCATCTCCTTAGAAAACTCATGGTTGAATTGTCCAAACTAGTATAACATGTAATAATGGTTTTCAATGAAGTACAACAACATACAACTATTAGGCAATCCAACAAAATTCGTATCTTATATATGTTGTCCTATACACGGAAGACAAATAAAGAATAATGTTAAATAAGATATTGCCAAGTATCAATTATCGGCTCAGTTGCATAAAAAGATAAACCTATTTATCTTTTTGTCCACTTATTTGTTGTTTTCTATAAAAAAATATAGCATACCTGCAATGATAAACATATTAAAACATATAAATGTGATAATTTAACAATATTTTTGATTACAAAAGTAATCTTTCTATGTTTTTATACAGAAATATATTAGTTATTTAAAAGATAAAACTACTTATCTTTTTTGTCATTAGCTTTCATATTACAAAAGCATTATCAAGGATAGATATATTAAAACAAGTCTTCTTAAATAGTTCGATCATATTTACATCTATTTTTTAAAACATGAATTGCTAATCTAAAAATATAATCACGTTTATCATTTTTTGTGTTTGTTTTTTTGAAGAAAAAATGTTAATCATTTGCTAAAATAAATGTGTTAAATCATCTAATGCACATAAATTATTGAGTAAATTTTAATAAAAATCTTATATGCAAATCTTCTAATAAAAAAACATTATTGTTTACAAAGATAAATATATTTATATATTTTGTCTACTTGTCTTATATCTTTTACAGTGGGGATTTACATGCATTTATCTTTTTTACAAAACTGATAGCAGTGTATACCAAATAACAAATAAAGATTAAATTTGTTTTTCCTAAAAAAATATAGCTAAACATTCATAACAATTACAGTAATAGACAAATGTATTTATCTTTTTTTACATGTTGAATTAGGTAACATTATTAATTTGTCACATGTTTGATGCACTACAAATTTAAGTACAAATATTTTTTAGATATTTAATAAGGTAAGATTAATAGGTTTTTTACATGTTTAATGCACTACAAATTTCTTTAATCTTGTAGTAAAAGATAGATGCAATTATCTATTTTAAATCTGAAATAAAATAAGATATTCTATGTAAAAAATAAACATGTTAATATTTATCATTTAGTAGAATATAAAATAAGATATTCTATGTAACTTATCTTATATTCTACTAAATATGAAATAAAAAAAGATATTCTATGTAACTTGTATCAGTAATTATCAAATATTACTAAGGTTGAATAAGTAATTAAATCATCCAAATCAAAAGGTAAACACCTTTATCTTTTTAAGCTGTCAAACAAATTGACATCTACCACCGAATATATACGTATGAACAATTTCATCACCGCTATAAATTTATTCATATTACGCATTATTAACCCACTAAATATATACATATGATTAACAAAACAACAAATATGTTTTACATGTATTAGTAATTTTCAAATATTACTAAATTTTTATATGTAATTAAATAATTCAAATCAAAAGAAAAACACCTTTATCTTTTTAAGTTGTCAAACAAAATAAATTTTACTACCGAATATATAGGTATGAACAGTTTATATAGCAAATAAAATCAATCAGTGAATGATTATTTACTTCAACCAACGAAAACATTTGATATATAGCAAACAAAAAAAATTAAGGAACAACAAACAACAAAGATAAACAATTACTTACTTGTTCAACAACTACTGAACAGAAATCGCGTATTGCAAATAAGGAATAGAAATTGCATCTTAATTTCTTCAGATGAATAAAGGTGAGGCGATTAAAATCAATAATCGATACGTAAAAATTGAAGTGGTTTGATTTCTTCAGCCAATCGACAAATCAGCTGAGGCGATTTTGATTTGAAAGTAGATTAGCAGCAGATTTGATTTCGAAAGTATAAAGATGAAGAATAAAGTAGTTTTGAAATTGATTTGGGGGGTTTTTTGAGTGTCAAGAATGCATACGAAATGAGGCGATAAAATTTTGTCCTTAAAAATAATTATTTTAAACCCCTGTCCTAGAAATTAATACTTTGATGTGAGTAGACCCTTGTAGTATAGCCCGAAAGGGGAACACTCTCAAAAATATCTTTGCAGCTAGCAATGTACAAAGTTTGCTCTCTAAACCGTGAAGGACGGGTCTGGAACTGGCCCTCCTAGTCATGGATGAGATAAGATAGTGTAATACGTAAAACATAAACATTAAAGTATACACTAATAACATCATGCATTCTAGGGAAAGATAATCATGTGAATGTTATCAAATCATACACACGTATGCATAACGTCCGCACTGACATAGAAATACAACATCGTAAACCACCAAATGTCACGAATTCAACACCATTTACGAATAAGTTAAAATACTTCATACAATAATATTTGAAACTCCCCGCTAGATTGTTTTTGCAGGACAAATTCCTTGGAAATTCTCCATGCTTTTCAAACACATAATTTAAAGCATTACAGTAGCTTAAATCTTTGGGGAAGTAGAGAACTGTCGCGACATGAAAAGAGCAGTTATTAACAAAACTCAAGGGCAAGGAAAATATTTCAAGAGCAAAAGCCATACCTGAGTAATGTCGACATCAGACCGATCAAGAGTCTCTTTGTTCTTAAAATCCAAAGAACCATACACCTTAGAAGGTGGTGCAGCTGGACTCTGAGAAAGTGGAGTACTCATGGAACCAGTAACATTCCCTTCATCATTAGGTAACTCTCTCAGTGAGGAAGTGGATATCCCATCACCCTTTCCAGATCCGCCCTGCCGATCCATGTCACCTCCTTTCTCCCCTTCAACAGTGGCTTCTTCCTCCTCCTCTTCCTCGTAATCTTCAGAAAACTCTTCAATGTATAAGAGGGAAGTGGGATTTATCTTGTCCATTAAGGGGATCTTATGTTCTCGCCTCACCTGCTCAATCTTCTCCAATACGCTACCTCGTACGGAGGGTTCAATTGAAGAAAAATCAAATTTCGAAAGCCTCTTATAATTATCGGAAAAAGCAAGGATGAGGGAATCGTCATAATACTCCATAACTATGTTATTAAGATGGAATTTCAAGAAATTGGAAATTCTGTCACTAGCCTCGTGAATTATTCTTTTTGCTGTAGAGAGCTGAGTGCTCATCATATCCACCTCGGTGGCATAATCAACCTCCATCCCTGTCCTTTCTTCCTTAAGGTCTTCAATCTGCTTCACACCAACACATATTTAGCATTTCTCTCCTCTTCCATTAGGTTCACCAAATCATTATGTTTGTTGTCACCCTCCGCCTTCTCCTGCAACAGAGTATTAACCCTATCCCTCAACGCCCCATTCTCCTCCTTAAGGGCATTGACCTCCATCGCTGAAGCGGAAGCCATCCATCTGGATGAATATGAAGTCTTCATCACCTTAGGAAAAGAAATTGATTGAGCCCCTCGCAAAAACAATGTAAAAATAAAAAATATATCAGAAAGGATAAGTTAGTTCCAATAGTTGATCTTTGATTTGTTGCCGATGGAAATATTCTGAACCTAAGGCTGTAGAAGTCGGAGTAATGTTAGCAACCTTAGGAGAAGAAAGTGCAAGATTTACAAGCCTATCGAAACATGAGACCGGAGGAGGAGGTATAGGAGAGATAACAGGCTGAGGAGAATTAGACATCAGAAGACCATGTCTTTCCCTGCCTAATTCACCAAAAGTATTGGAAGGGACAGTACTACTTACGGACTTACCTTTTGGAGAAATATCAGGAGAAGCATCAACATCGACCACCTGGTCGTCATCTATAGTAGTAGAATCAAAGGTCTGCCTTGTTTTTGGGGGCAACAACAATGTCTTCTAAAAAGCTAACTGATTTATCATGCTTGGAATTCTTTTACAGTGACTCGATATCGGTATGAGCAAGCATTTTTATGGCTCTAGCACTAGACCGGTTAGAAGATGCGAGAGCAGGTGCATCTTGAGAAGTTGAAGATCCTAAACAAAGGAAAGTTAAATTAGGAAAAATATGGACAAGGGAACGAGGAAAAGAATGAAAAACGTTATCTAATCAAAGATATGATCTCATCCAAATCACCTGAAAATATAGGAGAGCCTGCGTTGAATGTGCTAGAACTCAGCGACAGTCCTTAGGACCAGAGAATTGGATGGGAGGTTGCCCTAAATCTTCTACCCCGGGGGAATCAAATCATACTGACGAAGCCTGTCGGTGGTCAAAAGGAATGTCCGTCACATGTGCTCCACCAGTGTTTTGAAGATAGCCTCGGCAACTTGAGCTTCCTCCGTTATTAAAACCATATCTTTGGAAGGGGGTTCTATAATAAAAGAAGGGTAAAAACAAGCGAAAGTCAAAAACATAAAACAATTACATTCTGAAAAAGGAAGCTTACCATAGTTAACAAATTTTCCTAATATGCCAGGAGGGCATTTAGAAATAAAAAACTGATCCTCCCATGGCTTAGTTTTGCTAATGCTATCGCTAATCAATCTCCTTATGGGATTATCCCACCATATTGACAACTCCGAACTTTTAGAAAATCAGACCATATGACGAATATGCTTTAGGACTCAAGGAATCATGACCTGACGCAAGCACTAGAGTTTCCAATCATATAAGAGTTGTATATGTATCGGGCGGGAGTTGAATAGGAGCAACTCTCAAATCGTATAAAAGCTTATGTAAGAAAGGTAGGAAAGGAAGAAAGCCTCCATGCCAGATATGGATTGCCGAATACACAAAATGCACTTCTAGAGGGTTTTTGAGGAAATATGGGAAAGAAGCTATAGTGGCATCAATTCCCGATATGCCAAAACTGTCTAGTATAGCTTTCACTGAATCTTGAGAGGTAATTGAGGAGGGTCTTAGAGCAAATTCCATCCTAGGTCGTGAAACCTTAGGATTTTTGATCTTCGCCTTGGCAGGCTTTTGCTAGACATGATTCAATTAATATACATATTTCCTACATAAATGCATGCAAGGCACTTTTAAATAGATGATCATTACATCTTGTTAACATGAGGTTCGATTTTCCATAAGACAACCCATACCCAGACATTGGATATTAAAGGGGTTATACACAATGTGATTTCGTCGGTGGACATCTAAGCTTTTGATAAAAAGGGAAGTGGGTGTCCTAACGTCATTAACACCTTAATGGGAATTACGTCGGAATTAGATAGTTCAACATTATGACCAAAAACTTAGATAGAACACAAATGGTGGATGTGGATTAGCCCTAATTATGTTGCAATCATTTCATATCGATGGCATAGGATTTTACTTAGTGGAAAAGTCTCTTTCTTCTTATGTATCTTGTTTTGCGTATCACATTTTCTAAGCAGGGTAATCTATGAAATAGGTGGCCACTCATATTGAACATTAATCATAATGAAAAATATTTTATTGCTTAAACCTATTTTGTAATTAGCACGATCCTAATCGACTTCCTTGTCAATTTTGGTGCATGACTAAGATTGCAACTTATAGTAGGAATAAAAATACTTACAGAGAATTGAGCTTTGATTTCCAAAGAGAAAATTTGAGTAGCTTTTAAGAGAAATAATAAGCTTGCTCGAGAATTTGATTTGCAGATGAAAAGCGGAAACTAGGGAGAAGAAGAATTTGTATTTAGATTTCGAGGCCAATCTGGACCAATCAATGCTCTCGATCGAGGAAGATCAAAAGACATAGAGATAGTACTTTGGAAAATACAAAAAGGTTGACTTGAAAATTTGAAAACACCCCTTCACTAGGGGGCAAATGTTGATACCAAAATTAACACCAAAAGCAACTGATGGTGAAGGGGTATCGAGTAACCGCAAGCACATAGGAATTCTCCAAAAATCAAAGTCAAATACTAGAAAGAACCAAGAGCGGGAAGGAATGATCTGAGAGCTGCATAAACCAGCACCTTCCAAGGAGAAAGGAACTCAAAAGCTATAAAATACCAATAGGGTTCATCCGGCAGGGTCAATTCGAAAGAGAGATCCTATAGCGATAGGTCATCTAAGTTGGAAGCTAAGAAAGAGGGAGGCAAGAGCTCCACTAATTGAAACCCGGAAGGTCGAAGGGATGTCGATATTAATCTACTTAATATCGATCCATCGTGAGGTGAAGACATCAAGGGTATTAAGCCAAAAGCACATAGAGATTATTTGGAACAGGCTCCCAAAACATCTACTACATAAATACTAAAAGGACATGTTGATAGACAACAGAAAAATCTCTTGGAGCTACCTTCCGGAGGATCAGGCTACACCCAGAAATCTCACCGAAAGGAAAACCAGAACCGTAGAAGATATACAGGCTACACGTACTAATCTACTTAGTACATGCACCGATACTGGTTTCGATCTAGCAGTTGTCTACATACATCATGATGGCAAGTTCCTCTAAGTATTCATGAGAAAATCGAAAGCCTACATCTGGAAGCATACAACCAATAGCTCATATCAATCTCAAAGAAGCCTCAACTGAACAGGACCTTCCCTCCGGAAGCTATAATCATCACCGCAAAGCGGCTGGAAGTCAAAACATTTGAAACCAAGGAGAAAAGCGTCTGATAGAGGCTTCTGCAGGCCCAACGGCCCAACAATAGAAGTGTACCCGAATTCTCTGTAAATAAGAACCCAGGGGTCACATTTTGAGGACGATTTTCTCATTCTGATTCTTGTATTCTTTTCTCTAGACTAAATCCTAATCCTTAAATAAATTTGGGGATTTCTCTTATTCAGTTCTTGTATTCTAAATCAAAGATCAATAAAAAGTGATTCGATACTTTTGATATTTCTTTATGAGTTTGGTATGCTATTTCCTAGTTACGGCTGCTGCAGCTTACTGTTTGTTTCCTACGTATACATAAACCTTCGACCAAGCCTTTCCGTATGTCAAGTGAAACACCCTTTCCCATAAGCTTATACCTTTCCTACAGGCCTAAACCCTTCCTGCAATTTTAGACCCTTCAACGAGCTTTGAGAAGAACCCTTTCCTACCGTCCGTTAAGTCTGTATCAAGGGTTGTGTTTAGAAATTCATCCTCCTGGGATAACTGTTGGTTCTTGAATCGCTTAGGCGTGATACTCAACCCATTGAGGGAAGAGTAACTATTCTTTCGGATTCTAAACCTTGATATCTAGGAAGCGGTGAACTAGCTCAAATTTGCAAAGGCTAAACAACCTATTTTTCTCTTAGGTCCACTTCCATAGGCCTATCTGCAGTGTTGACGAAAAATATCGTTAACAGTTGTATCTTGTTTTGTGAATGAAAGCTAGGTAACTTTACTTACATCAAATGTTGCTTTAAGTGTTTGAATTTTCTTGTACGCATTCCAATTTTTGTACTTGCATAAAATTACTCATTGTTACACTTAAACCGATGTCATTTAGGGCCTTTCTCTTAAGGCACCCAAGTTGCGACTGAGATTGGAAATTGATGTGTGTTGGTGCAGTCGGATGTTGAGTTCGTGAAAAACGATAGGAAGGAGGTCATGGCCTTATTTCTTTTTACTGTAGTGTGTTCGCTATATTCGAGTTTAGAGTGGGGAAGAAGGAGGTAAAATAGGATTAAGGATTAATTAATTTATTAATTAAGTTAACGCGATTTAATTCATTCAGTACTTTAGATGATTTTATCTTGGTCATACAATGTCAGAATCAGACGAAGCGATATGCATTGGAACCATATCCATGATAGCTACGCGATAGAGTCGGATTGGAGTGCCTTGGATCCAGTTGGGATTTTTTTCAAATTAAATGCTTGTTTAATTTAATCAAGAACCAATCGTATTCCATAATTAAAACTAAGGTAAGTAAATCTCGCTCAGATTTTATATTTAAAATTATTTTTATTGAAAAATATATTTTGGTAGTTTGGACGAGCTGTATATATATAATAGATATAGGCTTGGTAGTTGGATATTCCCGCACATTTTAGCGGATGAGACCCTATGCACCCTGCATAATACCGGATGATCATTTATACCATGATATCCCGCCTTAAAGCTGGATTGGTATTATTTATGTTGATTAACATCTATGGATGGAGTAAAAACAGGTTGGAGGTATCCAACTGGATTCCTCAAAATTTATAATGTTTATTTTCATATATAGTGTTATATGATGTTGTGACTACCCCATTTCCCCGTACAGACGGAGACAAGGGTAATCTTTAGAATATAACACAGAAATAGATAATAGCAGAACAGAAATAAATAAATACACCAGATAATGAACAATAGAATATACTGGATAAAAGTAATCATCAGAGTTAAACAGTATACAGGATCATACTTAGTACAAATACAGTTCAGCTATACATAAATGTTTACAGCGGAAACAAACAAAATACGTACAATAGGAGCTGAATAGCATAAAAAGAGATAAATAATATAATTCATCTTCAGCTCCAGCTATCCAGAGAAAGCCAGCTAAACCTGAATACAAGGTTGCCCGTGTAGAAAAAGGGGCACCCGAGTTTGAAAGTGAAACAAACTACGATCAGTCATGGGACTGGTATGAAAAATCTACTCAACACATTTATAATATGGCTAATCATAGGACCAAGCCACTTTCGTGGAACGGGTTTACTCCATTGGATTGCCAGTGCTTTAAAAACAAATCTTTCTTTTAAACATCGCAATGCTTTTTATAAAAATGAAGCCATTATAAGACTCAGTTCCCATCACACAATGCAACGCAAACCGGAGGATAGAGTTTTACCTTATAATGGCCAAAATATGATTGATACGAATAAAACAAAAGCATTTGATATTATTACTAGTGTTTATATGTTTCACAAACAGTTTCAAATCATAACTATCAATCATAGACGACATGAGCGTCCCATGCCACTATGTTGCCAAATACATATACATTCGAAACCGCACAGTCACGTATTTGGAAATTGGATTTCCGTCATGAATCAAGGCAAAAGATAGTCCTTACCGAATTCGAGACTGCCTAGCCCGAGTCTCAGGATCAGAGCTCGAGTGACCCTTGGATCGTCAGGGCCGGTCCACCGATGTGGATTAAAATACCTAGACACTGCATTTCCCCGCCCTTTGGGGCGTAAACGAGCCAACGAATGACTCCATCGGACCCGGATCGTCCGATCTAACCGAGGCGCCTCGCAACAGTAACAACCACATAAGTCAAACTCGTCAGGGCGTGTAAAACCACTGACGCCACTTCTAGCTAGGAAGAAACGCAGGCCCTCCCTGATGTCCTCTCCAGTTTCTGGTTCATACCGGGGTGTGAGGCTCGCGATTTTACATTATACACAAAGCTACGCCACACAGGCGGGGATTTGATCATCACAACAAGACTTTGCTTTTCAACAGAAGCCCTGATTACTGCATCTTAGCATGGCACACAGGCAATTCACACCGTGCAACTGATAGCTATCAATCACACAGAATAAATTCCAATGTCAGACACACTGTCCATTTGCAAGTCCGTCCTGGGTCTGAACGAAACCGGAGGCACTAAATACCTTGCGAACCCATCGATCACCACGTACGTCTGGACGATCACCACTCATTATCTGTATTTCGGGATGCCTCCTAATCAGGACCTCGGTTACCATCCAAACGAGGTGAAGATCTCTGGTCTTCGACCACCGTCTTCATCTTCGATTTCTTATCGTCGATTCAGTTATTCAGAATGGGATAAACCCGGTCTTTCTGAGCAACTCACGTATATAATAAACAAGTGCAACACTAACATGCACACGCATCATTTCAATTCATTAGTCACTAACCGTCAATCAGCAAGAGAACGATTTCCCAAATATTAACCCCGAAGGCCGAAACCAACATCAGATCAACACCCAGGAAACCATTCGACTTAGCAAACCTTCAGTTAATTTCTAAATTTCACATCCATATCATTTATAATATTTTATAATGATTTATCTCTATTTTTATTTATTTTAAAATAGCCAATCTATTCAAAACGACGATTCGGGCCATAACGCGGCCGTGGCGCTGTTTTTCTTCAGATTTGATTTACACATTTCTGAAAATCTAACCGTTGGATCTTCACAAAATTTACATCATTAGAAAGGTCTTTTCAAAACGAATCCAAGGTTCCAGTTTCGGGAAATTCCGACGGTCGGATCTCCCGGTATAATCGTTTGAAGTTTCGATTTCAAAATACGAACTGCAGCGTCGTTATTCGATTAAATATAATTATATATATATATATATATATATAATCGATTCTGGCGCTGTTTTTCTTCAGATTTGAATTAAACATTCCAGACAATCCAACCGTTGAATTTTTACAAAGTTGGTGCCGTTGGAAAGGTTTTTCCAAAGCGAACCCAACGGTTGCGATTTCAGGAAAATCCGATGGTCGGATCTCCCGTACTAATCATTTGAAATCACGGTTTCAAAATACGAACTGTAGCGTCTTTTTTCGATATATTTCAATTCTATTTAAATATATATATCGATTCTTCGATTTCAAAACTATATTCTTTTCATACATTTGATAAAAATGATGTTTTTATCTAACTGTCTTCTACTTCAACACTTCACTATTTTTAACAATTCATTTATATAATAAAAATGTGATTTTTATTGTAAAACAATTCATTTCAAAACACTATTATTTTATATAGTTCATATAGGTAATAAAAGTATGATTTTTATTATAAAACAATTTATTTCAAAACGAGATCATTTTATATAGTTCATATCGATGATAAAAATAGGATTTTTATTATAAAACAATTTCTTTCAAAATATGAATACCATTCAACACATGAATTTCAATTCAACGAATGAATTTCGATTCAACACATGAAGGTTTTCTATGGTTTCTATATATAGATAAAAAGGTGATTTTTATATTTAAAACACGAATACCATTCAACACATGAATTTCAATTCAACGAATGAATATCAATTCAACACATGAAGGTTTTCTATGGTTTCTATATATATATATAAAAATGTGATTTTTATATTTAAAATACGAATACCATTCAACACATGAATTTCAATTCAACGAATGAATATCGATTCAACACATGAAGGTTTTCTATAGTTTATACATATAGATAAAAATGTGATTTTTATATTTAAAACACGAATACCATTCAACACATGAATTTCAATTCAACGAATGAATATCGACTCAACACATGAAGGTTTTCTATTCAACGAATAAATATAGTTTCAACAAATGAAAATAATTCAAACACATGAATATTATTCAAAATTTCGGCAGCATAACGACAGGATAGTTAAAACCGGGACCGTCCCTAGTACGGGTCCTCGCTCTACCTTAAAACCTCGCGGTTTTTGACAATGGGGAATCATGCATCTAGTTCGCACGCAGGCGGCATGTATATTTATTTCATTTCCACAAACTAATCCTATGTGGTTTCAACCAAATATTTCTCAACCACAAACGGGTATTTTTCAACCACAATCAATCAATATCAACCACAAATAATTCCAATCAACCATTCGCTATCAATCAATTTTCACACCAATCACAACCAATAAATATCGTCCATGGTTTGTGGACGAGGGGCGTATATATATATATATATATATATATATATATATATATTTATATATAGCATTTCACTTCTATTTCAACACATATATATAATTTTTTTTACAACGCATATATAACTTATACATCGAACGTACAACTTATACAACGCTTATACATGAGGCGTACAATGCCTATATAACTCATACATCGACTATATAATTTATATATCGTCGTTTTCCATATCGTTTATAAATTAGAAATCTCACGTTGGGTTCCACTCCACCAAAAATAGCAGAAGGCTCAGAAAAATATGCGGTCTCTTCTAGAAGGTAGAAGACGTCCACACGAGTCCACTGTCTCTTGTTTCACTGAATTTCGTCAAGAAACGAAAAAGATATGATTTTTACAGTGAAAACAAAAACGGTAGCGCTTTAAACTGCTATTAAATGTTTTAAAATAAAAACAGCCGCACCTTTCTTCGAATGTTCGAAACTAGGGTTGGAAAATACTTCGAATCCGCTGCTCGAGGTGATGATCAGCCTTTACCACGACAGAGAGCTACGAAGCGCGCACCCGAAGAGCCAGGTGGGGCCCAGTTCGATGCTGGCAGGAGGTGGAGGCGGCGGTTTCAAACCCGCGACTTTGAAGCTGCGATTCTCCTTCAATCCTCAACGAAAATTCAAGCAATTAGTATAGATTTGAAGAGTGGAGAGAGCTCTTCAAAAAGTTCAACTGGAGCTCCTGATTTTATTGCGTGGAGGAGGAGAAAAAGAGGAGAGAAGATATGAGCGTTTTCCGTCGTATATCGCAATCGGGGAGAGAGAGAAGACGCGGGGGGGGGGGGGGTCTGACGTGGACGAATAGGTTTTTATTTATTTATTTATAAAGTTTTAAAAATCCGAAAATACCCCTTGCCTCCTGCGAACCCCAATCCAAGCCCAATAACTGTCGTCCCTAGCGTTTTACCCCCATTCCGAACACTATGGGATATGTTTCGAAGGCCCATTCGAATGTTTCAGTCAGTTTTCATTCAAATTAAAATATAAAACATTCAATATTTGATTTGAACATACATTTCAATTTGCCAGGGCCACAAACTAATTCGAAAAATTCCAGAAAAATAAATCTGGCTATGTTTTGACGATACGGTCCCAACAAAACTAGTTTCGTCGAATTCTGAGACCGTTTGCAAAAAGGCCCATTTCTGGTCGATCCAATTTAACTATAATTTATCAAAACACATTTTCCTTTGCCACGCTCACATACTAGCTTATAAAATTATGAAATTTGAAACCTAGCAATAACTTTACATCCCGGATCCAACAAAAGTGGTTTCGTCGAATTCCGAGGTCGTATGCAAAATGGCCAATTTCACGGGCTATATAATTTCCGTAGCGACCTTTCTGAAAATTCATTTGGCCATAACTTTTGCTTTCCGCTATGAAGCTTCGATTTTTCAGATTCGTTAGAAAGGTATTCACTAACAGATTTAAATATTTTTGGTTTCACTCAAATCCGTTTTGTTTCGCACCCGGTACCGTCGGACAAAGTTTGAATTCAATTTTTGAAACTGCAGCGCCTTTTCAGGCCTTGTTTATAATTAGAATTAATTATATTCGTTTTCAATCGTCGATTCAAACTCACTTTTCATCGCTATTATTTAAAAAAAAAATTAAATATTTAAAATCCATTATTTTAGCCAATTTAAAAAATTTAAATTGGTTCAAATTTTCTGGGTCGTTACAATCTCCCCCACTTAAAACTTTTCGTCCCCAAAAAGGAACAAAGTCGAAAGTGGTTTGATTAATCAACCCTACGTTCAATCTGGCTTCAATTCTCCAACTTTTCAGTTTCTGAGAATTTTTAAATTCTTCAAAAATTTGGCTAACACCCGGAATTTTCGAAAAATTTCGCCATAACCTCCTTTGTACGGAGAGAGGTTTGGAAATTTATTGGGCCGTATTAGGTACCCAATAAATCCTATAAAGCATACACATATTTATAGTGATATATTCTGGTGTTTACAGGGGAGCGTGTATAGATAATAACTCCAGAGAATAAATTCTCGTCACCTTGTCAAAGCCTGAGGGAGTGTGTATTTTAAATGCTCCAGAGGATAAATCCTCGTCACCTCGTCCCGTGTGGGAAATAAATAGTCCATGTGCCGTATCTAATAACTAGAGAGACGTGGTTATTGTTAAATCTAGACCCGTGTGGGGTTTTTATTAATCTGGCAATTTTATCGTTACAATTTAAATAGTCCATTTCAGTCATCAGTTCAACCTGTAAAATATAGTCATCGCCATACAAGCCTCTCGCTCGTATGGTAAATCTTCCACCTCGTCACACAAGCTCCAAATGCTTATGTGGTATATGATGAAGTATGCCTATCTTCAGAAGTATGCCATGTAATGTAGTTCAAAATTAATTGTTACTATCCTATGGCGACATTTATTTTTTACACACAGAATAACCAGCACTCTCCATCCAATGGCATTCACAGGAGTTGATATAATAATATTTCGCATCCAACTCATTAAGGTTTACCTATTTGTCAGGCACGCAAATAAAATCTTTACTCAACAGCTAATCCATTTACCTGTTCAAACATATATAATGCACATGTATATATTTCTATCTATTTTCTAATCAGTTCAATGCGTGATATAATCGAATAAATCCTACCATTCATTCTCTTATTAATTAAATTAACTATCGTTTTAATAATTTAATTAATCTAATTTACTATCACACAACACAAACAACAATCAAATTGTTTTTAACTCTTCAAATATATATCTTTTATATATTCAAAAATTATATTTCTAAAACCAGACTTTATATATAATCACAAATACGTTATTTAAAAACATATAACTCTCGACTCGTTCTGGGGCACTTCTGACCCCATCTCTAACGAGTTGTTCTGATTCTGCTGTACTCATACTAGGATATTGCTGATCCTATCTGTGCTGAGTTACTCGTCCTAGAACACTACTGGTTCTATCTCTGACGAGTTCGTTAATATGTTATATTCCATAACTAAGCTTAACCAAAGCTCTGATACCACGCTGTGACGACCCCATTTCCCCGTACAGACGGAGACAAGGGTTATCTTTGGAATATAACACAGAAATAGATAATAGCAGAACAGAAATAAATAAATACACCAGATAATGAACAATAGAATATACTGGATAAAAGTAATCATCATAGCTACACAGTATACAGGATAATACTTAGTACAAATACAGTTCAGCTATACATAAATGTCTACAGAGGAAACAAACAAAATATGTACAATAGGAGCTGAACAGCATAAAAAGAGATAAATAATAGAATCCATCTTCAGCTCCAGCAATCCAGAGAAAGCCAGCTAAACCTAAATACAAGGCTGCCCATGTAGAAAAAGGGGCACCCGAGTTTGAAAGTGAAACAAACTACGAGTAAGTCATGGGACTGGTATGAGAAATCTACTCAACACATTTATAATATGGCTAATCACAGGACCACACCACTTTCGTGGAATGGGTTTACTCCATTGGATTGCCAGTGCTTTAAAAACAAATCTTTCTTTTAAACATCGCAATGCTTTTTATAAAAATGAAGCCATTATAAGACTCAGTTCCCATCACACAATGCAACGCAAACCGAAGGATAGAGTTTTACCTTATAATGGCCAAAATATGATTGATACGAATAAAACAAAAGCATTTGATATTATTACTAGTGTTTATATGTTTCAAAAACAATTTCAAATCATAACTATCAATCATAGACGACATGAGTGTCCCATGCCACTATGTCGCCAAATACATATACATTCGAAACCGCACTGTCACGTATTTGGAAATTGGATTTCCGTCATGAACCAAGGCAAAAGATAGTCCTTACCGAATTCGAGACTGCCTAGCCCGAGTCTCAGGATCAGAGCTCGAGTGACCCTTGGATCGTTAGGGCCGGTCCACCGATGTGGATTAAAATTCGTGGACACTGCATTTCCCCGCCCTTTGGGGGCGTAAACGAGCCAACGAATGTCTCTATCGGACCCGGATCGTCCGATCTAACCGAGGCGCCTCGCAACAGTAACAACCACATAAGTCAAACTCGTCAGGGCATGTAAAACCACTGACGCCACTTCTAGCTAGGAAGAAACGCAGGCCCTTCCTGATGTCCTCTCCCGTTTCTGGTTCATACCGGGGTGTAAGGCTCGCGATTTTACATTATACACAAAGCTACGCCACACAGGCGGGGCTTTGATCATCACCACAAGACTTTGCTTTTCAACAGAAGCCCTGATCACTGCATCTTAGCATGCCACACAGGCAATTCACACCGTGCAACTGATGGCTATCAACCACACAGAATAAATTCCAATGTCAGACACGCTGTCCATTTGCAAGTCCGTCCTAGGTCTGAACGAAATCGGAGGCACTAAATACCTCGCAAACCCATCGATCACCACGTACGTCTGGACGATCACCACTCATTATCCATATTTCGGGATGCCTCCCAATCAGGACCTCAGTTACCATCCAAACGAGGTGAAGATCTCCGGTCTTCGACCATCGTCTTCATCTTCGATTTCTTATCGTCGATTCAGTTATTCAGAATAGGATAAACCCGGTCTTTCTGAGCAACTCACATATATAATAAACAAGTGCAACACTAACATACACATGTATCATTTCAATTCATTAGTCACTAACCGTCAATCAGCAAGAGAACGATTTCCCAAATATTAACCCCGAAGGCCAAAACCAACATCAGATCAACACCCAGGAAACCATTCGACTTAGCCAACCTTCAGTTAATTTCTAAATTTCACATCCATATCGTTTATAATATTTTATAACGATTTATCGCTATTTTTATTTATTTTAAAATAGCCAATCTATTCAAAACGACGCTTCGGGCCATAACACGGTCGTGGCGCTGTTTTTCTTCAGATTTGATTTACACATTTCTGAAAATCTAACCGTTGGATCTTCACAAAATTTACATCATTAGAAAGGTCTTTTCAAAACGAATCCAAAGGTTCCAGTTTCGGGAAATTCCGACGGTCGGATCTCCCGGTATAGTCGTTTGAAGTTTCGATTTCAAAATACGAACTGCAACGTCGTTATTCGATTAAATATATTTATATTTATATATATATATAAATATAATCGATTCTAGCGCTGTTTTTCTTCAAATTTGAATTAAACATTCCATACAATCCAACCGTTGGATTTTTACAAAGCTGGTGCCGTTGGAAAGGTTTTTCCAAAGCGAACCCAACGGTTGCGATTTCAGGAAAATCCGATGGTCGGATCTCCCGTATTAATCGTTTGAAATCACGGTTTCAAAATACGAACTGCAACGTCGTTTTTCGATATATTTCGATTCTATTTAAATATATATATCGATTCTTCGATTTCAAAACTATATTCTTTTCATACATTTGATAAAAATGATGTTTTTATCTAACTGTCTTCTACTTCAACACTTCACTATTTTTAACAATTCATTTATATAATAAAAATGTGATTTTTATTGTAAAACAATTCATTTCAAAACACTATTATTTTATATAGTTCATATAGGTAATAAAAGTATGATTTTTATTATAAAACAATTTATTTTAAAACAAGATCATTTTATATAGTTCATATCGATGATAAAAATAGGATTTTTATTATAAAACAATTTCTTTCAAAATATGAATACCATTCAACACATGAATTTCAATTCAACGAATGAATTTCGATTCAACACATGAAGGTTTTCTGTGGTTTCTATATATAGATAAAAAGGTGATTTTTATATTTAAAACACGAATACCATTCAACACATGAATTTCAATTCAACGAATGAATATCGATTCAACACATGAAGGTTTTCTATGGTTTCTATATATAGATAAAAATGTGATTTTTATATTTAAAACACGAATACCATTCAACACATGAATTTCAATTCAACGAATGAATATCGATTTAACACATGAAGGTTTTCTATAGTTTATACATATAGATAAAAAATGTGATTTTTATATTTAAAACACGAATACCATTCAACACATGAATTTCAATTCAACGAATGAATATCGACTCAACACATGAAGGTTTTCTATTCAACGAATAAATATAGTTTCAACAAATGAAAATAATTCAAACACATGAATATTATTCAAAATTCCGGCAGCATAATGGCAGGGTAGTTAAAACCGGGACCGTCCCTAGTATGGCTCCTCGCTCTACCTTAAAATCTCGCGGTTTTTGACAATGGGGAATCATGCATCTAGTTCGCACGCAGGCGGCATGTATATTTATTTCATTTCCGCAAACTAATCCTATGTGGTTTCAACCAAATATTTCTCAACCACAAACGGGTATTTTTCAACCACAATCAATCAATATCAACCACAAATAATCCCAATCAACCATTCGCTATCAATCAATTTTCACACCAATCACAACCAATAAATATCGTCCATGGTTTGTGGACGAGGGGCGTATATATATATATATATATATATATATATATATAACATTTCACTTCTATTTCAACACATATATATAATTTTTTTACAACGCATATATAACTTATACATCGAACGTACAACTTATACAACGCTTATACATGAGGTGTACAACGCCTATATAACTCATACATCGACTATATAATTTATATATCGTCGTTTTCCATATCGTTTATAAATTAGAAATCCCACGTTGGGTTCCACTCCACCAAAAATAGCAGAAGGCTCAGAAAAATATGCGGTCTCTTCTAGAAGGTAGAAGACGTCCACACGAGTCCACTATCTCTTGTTTCACTGAATTTCGTCAAGAAACGAAAAAGGTATGATTTTTACATAGAAAACAAAAACGGTAGCGCTTTAAACTGCTATTAAATGTTTTAAAATAAAAACAGCCGCACCTTTCTTCGAATATTCGAAACTAGGGTTGGCAAATACTTCCAATCCGTTGCTCGAGGTGATGATCGGCCTTTACCACGACAGAGAGCTACGAAGCACGCACCCGAAGAGCCAGGTGGGGCCCAGTTCGATGCTGGCAGGAGGTGGCGGCGATTTCAAACCCGCGACTTTGAAGCTGCGATTCTCCTTCAATCCTCAACGAAAATTCAAGCAACTAGTATGGATTTGAAGAGTGGAGAGAGCTCTTCAAAAAGTTCAACTGGTGCTCCTGATTTTATTGCGTGGAGGAGGAGAAAAAGAGGAGAGAAGATACGAGCATTTTCCGCCGTATATCGCAATCGGGGAGAGAGAGAAGACGCAGGGGGGGCTGACGTGGACGAATAGTTTTATTTATTTATTTATAAAGTTTTAAAAATCCGAAAATACCCCTTGCCTCCTGTGAACCCCAATCCAAGCCCAACGACTGTCGTCCCCAGCGTTTTACCCCCATTCCGAACACAATGGGATATGTTTCGAAGGCCCATTCGAATGTTTCAGTCAGTTTTCATTCAAATCAAAATATAAAACATTCAATATTTGATTTGAACGTACATTTCAATTTGTCAGGGCCACAAACTGATTCGAAAAATTCCAGAAAATTAAATCTGGCTATGTTTTGACGATACGGTCCCAACAAAATTAGTTTCGTCGAATTCTGAGACCGTTTGCAAAAAGGCCCATTTCTGGTCGATCCAATTTAACTGTAATTGATCAAAACACATTTTCCTTTGCCACGCTCACATACTAGCTTCAAAAATTATGAAATTTGAAACCTAGTAATAACTTCACATCCCGGATCCAACAAAAGTTGTTTCGTCGAATTCTGAGGTCATATGCAAAATGGCCAATTTCACGGGCTATATAATTTCCATAGCGACCTTTCTGAAAATTCATTTGGCCATAACTTTTGCTTTCCGCTATGTAACTTCGATTTTTCAGATTCGTTAGAAAGGTATTCACTAACAGATTTAAATATTTTTGGTTTCACTCAAATCCATTTTTTTTTGCACCCGGTACCGTCCAACAAAGTTTGAATTCAATTTTTGAAACTGCAGTGCCTTTTCAGGCCTTGTTTATAATTAGAATTAATTATATTCGTTTTCAATCATCGATTCAAACTCACTTTTCATCGCTATTATTTAAAATATTTATTTTAAATATATAAAATCCATTATTTTAGCCAATTTAAATTTTTTAAATTGGTTCAGATTTTCTGGGTTGTTACAGATGTGATTAATAATTTGTAATTGATTATTGTGTGTCTGGATGTTTAAACGGCACTGACCCTGGAATTTTGGTATTTAAATACCTATAAATATAATCGAACATAAAAAGGAATTTGACACATATAAAAAAAGGAAATTTATGTTCTCAAATAGAAGTTGAATCTTAAATGGAACAGAAAATATTTAAACAAGTTGTAATAGATAAAATAAGGAATTTAATTTACAAATGATGTTTATAAATGAGGTGAATAACTATAATTGGATGATTTGGCCATATAAATTTCAGTGTGAAATTGAAAAGGAATCAAAAATCGATTCGAAGGAAAATGATGAATTTTATTCCGATGTTCAAAATGTAAATGGAATTGAGATTGTCAACACTAAAAAATTTACATTGACCAAAGGTGGAGAAGCAAAAGCTTCGAAATCAGAAATACAAAGTATTTAAGGCGACGAAACCGGAGCCAAGCAGAAAGAGCTTATGGAATAGCAAATATCAATACCAGAACAGAAGCTTAAGAAGCAACGAAACCGATACCAAAGTAAAGGTTCAAGAGGAAGCCAACAGAACCAGGTACCGACACCTAGTATCGTAGGAAGCGATACCAAAGTTATGGAGTGAAAGAATAGAGGGGACACCCGAAAGCGCATACAAAAAGGATGAAAGACAATGATACCGACACGAATGACAAAATGTCCAGAAGGGAACAACCACTATAGTAGTATTAAGAAAGTAAGAGAAGAAGGAATTGAAAGTGCGATGTCGACACAAACAAATGACTGGCAATTAGTTTAGTGTCGACACCAGGACAAGAAACCGAGCATATAGAATGGACACCGAAAGAGAAATGAGGTCAAGGTACACCAAGGCAATGGATACGTTAGATGAGCAGATTGATACCAAATAATGCGAGACTGAAACCTCAAAGAAGGGATCATGGATTTGACATTCATCAACAATAGGGACGGTGCCAAATTCTAGGAGTCAATATCCTGGAAATTGATACCAAACACTTGTGGAAAGAAAGCAATTAATCCAACGTCGAGGCCGACACCGGAACCGCAATCTTGAAAGAACAAACCCAGATTTAGCATCTAATGTGAAGACAACAAGATTGGAAGCTAGAAAGTTTTGGGAATGGGATCGTGGAGGACGATACCAAATCCTAAGTGAGGAAAACAGATGGGCGACACCAAACATTTAAGAAAAGGACCTGAAATCGAGATTAGACTCATTAAGGAAGCTAAAGAAGGTAAGAACAAGCATAATAGACAAAAAAGAAGATCTATCATTACATATGGTTCGACACCGAACCCAAAAGATAAGGAAGCAGAGACCCAAATTCAACACTAAGGAAGCAAGATAAAAGCATTACGAAAATATCGAAAGCAAACAGTGAAATAAAGCCAATATTGAAGCCCGATATCGGTATCAAAGGAAGCAGTGTCATTTGCAAAGAAAGGGAAGCACTATACCAAGATATAATGGAAGCGTAAGACCAACAACAAAGTAGGAGTACAAATAAAAGTGTTATCGCTTCCAACAGGCTTGGGAGCAGTTCCGAGAGCAACACCAAGCTTACAAGAGAAAAAGTATCAAAGCATCTTTTAAAGACAGACCGATATCGATCTGTTACTGTCAAAGCTGAAGCATTGAAGCTAAGAAACACTAAAGGAAAGTCGATACTAAGAAACTGGCAACGAAAACACACAGGTAGATAAATACCAAAAACCGAGAGCAGAAGTAGGCTTTTACTAGATCACTATGAAGGAGCCCAGATTGCCTATAAATAAGACTATAAAGGTCTTATTTTGGAGGACTTTTCCATATTCCACAATCTTCTACTCATTTCTAAGAGACCAAACCCTAATTTGTAAATCAAATTGGGGATTTCTTATGTAACCATAAATAAATTCATCAAAGCCCTTAAAGTGGACGTAGGTTCAATCAGAACCGAACCACTATAAATTATTGTGTTCTTATATTTTCGCATATTATGTTGTGTTATACTACGCTTCAGAATGACCAAAATAACCCTTCTTATTCCGTTTAGCTTTCCACTTGTGACGAGTTTACACTACAAGAAAAACCGCAAATAGCGGCAGATTTCTAGCAGTGGAAAATTAGATCGCAAATTAGTGATGGATTTTTGTGGAATCTGTAAAGGATAATTTCTGGGATTTTTTTATTTTAACTTGTTTTAAAATATTACCATCGAGTTCTAATTTCCGTCGCTAAACCATACCAAATTGCAATGGTTTAACATCATTATTTTCTCATCGCTGAATTCCATTGCAATTTGAGGCAGTTTACCGTCATGTATTTTTTGAAGCTATTTTGCAGCAGGTTTTTAAGGGATTTGCAAGGGACTGGTATGTGTATTCTTCTTAAAATGTTTTACTTTTATGTTTTTAATAAGTAATAGATAAGTAAAATGTAAATTTAAACAATTAATGTGAATAACAATATACTAATAATAAAAAATAAATAATTACTATTAATAGTAAATAAAGTTCAATAGTTAGTATTGGTTAATTAATAATTACTAAATAATTAAGAGATAATAATAATTAATAATATAGATAAATACGCAATTTTTAATAACCAATGGTTTAATAATAATTGACATATTTAATATTTACTATTTAATATTTAATATTTAATGGTTTATAATTATTTTACAAATTAGTAATATGGTATAGTTAGTTAATTAATTAATAATTTATAATGTTAATGTATAAATAATAATGTATACTTACTATATTATAAATTTATTATATCTGATAATTCATAAATTATGATTAACAATTTACATTATTTTCATATTATATAATGACTTCTATTTAATATTTTTAATATTAATAAGTATTATTTAATAGTTTATAATTATTTTTAATAGTTATGAAGTGATATTTTTTTTATAATTTATAGTTATTTTTAATAATTAATAATATAGTATGATTAATAATTAATCGTTTTACGAAAGATATTTTTATTCATTCTCTACATCCTTTTTGGTAAATTACCATAAATATTCATTTAACATGTAATAACAAATAAATATAATTAACAATTAATTTTTCTATTACTTCCATATTTACTTTTGTACCTATAATTTCCAGTACATAAACTTTTAATGGAGCAATATTTTAGCTCTAAGACCCCAAGTTTTGCGTTTTAGCTCCAACTTCAAATTCTGTCATCGCAATCCCAAAATTTTTGCTCCAAAACATATTATTTTTCCTCCGTCCGCCTTTTATTTGCGGAATACCTAGAAAACACGACACTTTGCCACTTTTTCCAGATCCCCAATTCAATCCTTCTCCACTAACAATTCAAAATAATAATAAAACAATTCCTCCTCATTTCAATTTCAGATCCAAGTAAAACCACAGATCGTCTCTCTCCCATCCATGGCCAGCCTGTCTCCCATCCATTGCCTCAAACCGTAGATCGCCTCTCTCCTATCCGTGGTCAGCCTCTCTCCCATCCATTGCGTCAAACCACAGATCGAGGCAGACTATTATTCATGATAGAACTCCAACTATATTTTTGGTAGCATCTGATTCATTTTTGTTTGTTTCATTTTCTAGATTTATTTTGGTTTTGTCCATATTTTGTTCTAGATCCAAATCGCAAAGCTACTCCAACCGACGATCGACAGCGGTCAAATTCTGAATCCGATATTGTATCTGACTTCAGTCTTCTTCTTCGGTTAGTAATTCAGTAACTTGGTTATGTTTTAAATTTATTTGTATGTATTTATATTGTTTATATTACATAGAATGATGGAAATTTCAGCAACTATGGTATAATTCAGTGATTCATGATATTGTATTAGGGTTATTGGTGGGTTTCCCGTTTCCTGTAGGATGCGAATAAGAATTTATTTATTTATTCTTTTTTTTTGAAGATTTAACCGTACCAAGATGATTTTGCGGCAGCTTGAGCTTCACCAGCATTTTGATCGAGTTTGTTTATTTTGATTGTCTCTTGCTTGTACCGCTCACATCGATTCTTTATGATCAATATTAAGACCATCATATTATGTCAATCAGATCTTCATCATCAATTGGAGCACTACGAAGTGCTAATTCTTCGGATTGGGCTTTTACTGTTTGTAGAAACTCAGTGTCATTTTGCAATCCTTTGATTGAATTTTTTTAATTAAGTTTTGATCTGCTTGATGCATCCACAGGAAAGCTTAATATACGTATTGGATAGGATTTGCATGCATCTCTAGATGTTTTAGTAGCAAAAATGAATGGAATTATTGTTGGCGAGATTGAAATAATATAACATTGAAGATTATTTATTCTTGTCTAATCCATATATAATGATCGAGATTTGGTATGACAATATTAATTTGAGTGATAGTGGCATGCTTGGAAAATGAACGAAGAACTGCGCTTAATTGGTAAAAGCGTGGTTGTCAAATACTTAGAGAGAAATAGCTGCTTGTGGGTATGAAGTGAAAAATGGTTGTCAAATTGTGATAGAGAACAACAAAGATTTTAACATAGCAGTTGTTACAAAGGTTTTAAACTCCGGCTAACATACCTAAATACCATCGTTTTCATTTTGGTTGACATAGTATTTAGAAGATTTCACCAGCATATTTGTTGTAAGGGAGCCACCGGAGAAATGTAAAAGAAGGCAACTCTTGCCAACACCACTATAGCCGATAAAAAGAAGTTTGATTAGATAATTGTAATCAGCGTGACCTCTAGCAGGTGTAGCAACCATTAAGCTAAAAACAAGAGGAAAAGATTGCAATATTTACAATGACAGTGTACAAGTTTGAAAGTATGAGTTTCACTGTTTCAGCTTCAGTCCATAATCGATCGCTTTCTTTTTCCCTGTCAGGTTGGTTACTCTTCCTTTTTATTTTATTTTTGACTTTTGAATGAACAAAAATTGTGGGAGTTGCACATAGTAAGTTGAGAATAAATAAATTATAAGTGATTTTTCATAAAGATTGTGGCAACTGGAAATTGTGCACATGGTAAGTTGGGATTAAATAGACTTTCATTTTTTTACTGGTTATCATGCTTATTACACTTCCTTCTTTTACTGTTTAGGCTCAAGTGAAACTGTTGCTGCAATGAGACAAGGGGAAGCAAAGGAAACCTGTTCCAAAATGTTTTTAATCATATATTAGCCGAGGCTCATAATGTTTGATAAGTAAAAAAGATGTCTGTATATTCAAGTTTCTGGTATGTTGTTTGTTATGGGTCGTGTTGAGAGAGAGAGAGAGATGTACTTAGAAGCACATATCTTTTATATTTTTCAAGAGACTTTATAAATGATTTAAATATATAATTTACTTTCGTTTTTTAACAGTTGAGAGTATAGTTGTATATGTATTTCATTGATTGTAAATGATGTGTATTATATTATACTATTTTGTGTTAAATAGTAATAAGTTTATATATTTTATTCATAACTGCATTTTTATTTTTTTGCTAGGTTATGCTGTTTATTTTATTATTGATAGTTGAAGTATAGTATTTGGTAAATCTATAAGCAAGAAACATGAAAGTATTTTTATTGGCATAATAAAAAGGGAATATTGTCGGATTACCTACAGAAAACTTTTGATCTAAAAAATATTTTTTCCCTAATTACTTACTAATTAATTAGCAAGGCTTTACCGATGTTTTTGTATAAATAATAAATTATTATAAATTACTTATCCATCGGTAAATACTCGCTAAATAAATTAATAAATAAAAAATATTTTTAATATAAAAATAGTAAAATGACGGAAAGCAGTCGGAAAACTCATGCTATATTCGATTGCCAAAATCAGACACAATTACCGCCATGGGATTTACCGACCACCATGTTTTACAGGAAATCCATCACTAAGGCTAATATAGCGATGGATTGGAAGCAGATACTATCGTCGCTATATGTGGTTTTTCTTGTAGTGTTACGAAATCCTTATCCCAAGGTAACCATTGGTCCTTTAGTGTGATAAGCATGATACTCAACTTTAGGAGGAAGAGTAACTAATCTTTGGGCTTAAGACCTTGATATCTAGGAAATTTGTGAACTAACCCAAGCTTGTAGGAACTAAACAATCCCTGGGTTCCCTGAGGACCACAACTAAATCCACTTATTCTGATGTTGACAAAAATTATCCTTAACACTTTGGCACTAGGAGGGCTTAAACCTCCAATCCTTTGGATAACCTTACCACATCCCTAGTTTTTCCGCCCTGCTGGGTTAAGCCTAAAAGAAGGAAACCATGGATAAAGTGGTCTTAACAAAAGTCCTCTAAATCTTGAGTTACTGCTTCAAGATCATTGATCCAAAAGGTTTTGAAGAATAATATAACCTAGAAACTTTGTTGTTATCTCCCATACCTCCGTCTTTATCGTTCAAACCTTCATCCCAATTTCTCATTCCATCCCTTTTCCTTTTTTCATCATAATGAGATAATCCAAAGATTGATTAAAGATGGTTAATTTGAAAGTGGGTTTTGAACAAGGTTGCAACACATCGCCCATTCTAGAAAACAACACAACCTCAGCAAAATTGGAAACCACATGACCTTCAACATTAATGAAAGAGCAAGCCATGAATTAGAAATGTTACAATTGTCAATGTAGATTGATGCCATCAGAAGATTTATTGAAGCTGACTTAGCCTGAAGGTCCTCAAAAGTAGAACCCTATGAGCTAGAATCATGAGCGACAACATTTAGAGAGTTTAATAGCCAAAGTAAACCCTCATCGAATCTACAAAACAGTCCAGTTTTGCAAAAAAGTGATCAAGTATTAAGAAAGGTAGCCAATTCAGAGGAAAATGAAAGTCTAATGCCACTTGAAGACAAAAAGTCACACAGAATCTCTTTCTTTAGGAAGACAACGATGACTGAAGCTCCGTCTAAAATAAAGGTGCCACATCTCATTTTGACGGGACTACAGACCTCGAAGAGTACCTCCTTGCCTTTGAGAGTGGCATAGATTTTCATAATGACTCAGGAGCTCTTTGATGCCAAATGCTTTTGCTAAAACTACAAAGAGAAGCCGCTAAATGATATCGTCGATATCAAAGGAAAGCCATATGTTCTTGGGGAACAATTTTCTTCTGATTTTTCTACACAATTTTGCGACTGTAAAAATCCAATTGTGGACTACACTGCCATTATAAGTATAAAACAAGGACAAGAAGAGTCTTTAGTTGATTACCTAAAATGATTTAATGTTGAAGCATCAAAAGCAGGCGACATGAGAAACCATGATAATCTTGTCACCGTCCATTCATGGCTAATTGGGATACTTCGTTTTGGAAAGAGCTATGCACGCATGGGTGCAAAGGCCTACAAGAATTCTACCACTGAGCAAGCAAATTCATTCGCATTATCTGGTATCGGCACCAACAAATGTTGGAACAACTACAACATTAGTATTAAGAAAGTAAGAGAAGATGGAAATGAAAGTGCGATGTCTACACCAACAAATGATTGGAAGTTAGCTTGGTGTCGACACTAAGATAAGAGGACAAGCATATAAAACTGACACTGAAAGAGAAATGAGGCCAGAAACGTCAGATGAGCTTATCAACACCAAAAAATGAGAGACCGAAACCTCAAAGGAGGGGTCATGGTTTCCTAGGAATTGTATCATTCAAGAAAGAGATCCGATTACTATGGAAAAGATGGGGAAGCTCGTCCTGATCAAGAAACTTCAGACAAGAAGCTCGGATTATATAAAGATCTGAAAAGGCCAAAGTATGAAGGACCTAACACTAATATCGTAGCCCTAAGCAAACCCATCTCGTACATGTACGCTACATTGAAGGAGAGAGTCGAATTCCCAACAACTTTCAAAGCCAAACATTATCCAGAACCGTTCAAGAGAGGGAAGTACTGCGAATATCATAAGATGAATGTGTAACACCCCACTCCCGCTATGATCACTCACTAAGGGAATGCCATAGCATCGGTGGAGTATTTTAGTGAATATAGAACAGAAAAATTACAACAAGACAGATATAAATAGTACTTTGAAATTTAAAACATCATCTCATAACAGCGGAAGTAAAACATGTCTGGTTACATCATAAAACCATAATAAAAGTCAAGTACAATATCCATCAAAATAAAGAAGTACATAATCCCACTCTCATACAATAACCATGACAAAAGAAAAGATAACTGGGTAACTGGAGCTTTACATCTATCCAAGCTCCTAAAGACTGGAACAGCAATCCGATCAAGCTCCACTACTGCTAGGATCCACCGTAGGACCTGAGGGTTGGGAAAAAAAGATAAAAACAACGGGGTCAGACATAAGTCTGAGTGAGTCCTATAACCCTAACAATACAATCATTAAAGTAATTAGGGTATGATATAAACAAGGTACGGTACCTCTGGGGATAATGACTACACTAAGTAGCCAACTAAACACAGGATGTACTAAGATAACCGAAAAGACGCATTTATCCACCCAAGGATAATTACTGGATTACACCACCCCAGATCTACCCACCCAAGGGTAATTCCTACACTGCACCACACCAGTCATTCCTAACTTAAAGGTTGATCCCACCCATGGACTTATAAAATTAACTTAATAGTTCTCGCGTACCCCTAGGTGACTAAGTAGACGCCACGAGGCCCTACAATCCACTAAGTGTACACACTACTCCCCATTCGATCGGCTCCCTAACGTAGATACCCGTGCTGGCCCCACCGTGGGGTGTACCATTCCCCAACGTGGCAACCTGATAAAACTAACGGTGCACGGCTTATATCTACACGATGCAACAACGTCTTATTTACCAGCCCGGGTCCACACACGCATATGAAACCCGTTGGTCATGCGTTGCCACCGCTAACCCATTTTGGCCTCTTATAGTCAAGCCCAATATGCGTGTCCCGTCACTCGACTAGAGTCGAGCCCACTAAGATACGTTTGGGATATTGGTTGAAATGGGCCCCCACAAGCTACCACCTAAGCTTGTTATTTCTAGTGAATCCCGCTTAACCCTTTAACCATGTCCACTTACATGTTATAAATTCTGGTTAAGTCATTAATCATATTTTAATTGCCATTCAAGGCACCCACTAGATTTCCACAAGCCACCCAAAGCACTTACTTAACCCTTTAACCATGTTTTAATTACATGTTCCACTTTGGTTAAGTATTCTAATCGTATTTTCTATTGCCACCCAAGGCCCCCACTTAACCCCTCATGTCCCTCTACATGCTAATATGGTTAAGTGTTTATTAATTAATTAATTGAGATCATGACCTCATAAAGACCTCTCACATTAGACCGTCTTTTATGACTGCTGGATATGCCGGTTGGGTCCGGGCAGCCTTACGTCATAAAAAGGGTCTAACCTCGTGTCTTTACTTTAATCATGTATTTAATTTGTGCCTAAGACCTCTCACATTGGGCTAACATTTGTAGCAACTGGTTAAGCCGGTTGGGTCCGGGCAGTTTTACGCTACAACTGAGTCCAACCTCATGTCTTAGTCGATTAATTACACCTAATTAATCACCATCATAATTTATATTAATTATCCCTAATTAATTAATCATGTTTTCCAGAATATGGGTAGACCTAACTCAATAGGTAAATTCCCAACTCCGTAGTATGGGTAGACCTAACTCAATAGGTAAATTCCCAACTCCATAATATGGGTAGACCTAACTCAATAGGTAAATTCCCAATTATGTCCATTTAATTTATGTTACTCTTAAGCATACCCATTCCACATCATTTTATTAACATGCATATTAACCCCATCGTTCCCCACGTAATTCGTTCTCGTAACGTGACATAATAAAAGGGAAGATTCATCACAAATGTCATGGGTTTAACCAACATAGCTTGTAACTTTATCATGGGTTCAAAAGGTGTCAACTTGCATATATGAACATACATTAAACCCAACTAGTATTTAACCCAAACTTGCATTATGCATATCATAAAAGAGACAACTTGCATATGAACTTGCATATGAACTTGCATATGAACATGTATCATAACTTGCATATGAAATTGCATCATAACTTGCATATGAATATGTATCATAACTTGCATATGAACTTGCATAACATGCCATACTTAGAGACAAACTTGCATATATTATGCATATCATAAAAAGAGACAAACTTGCATAAAACCAAACACTTAGCATGCATAAAACCAAATACTTAGCATGCATAAAACCAAATACTTAGCATGCATAAAACCACATACATAGCATGCATAAAACCAAATACTTAGCATGCATAAAACCAAATACATAACTTGCATAACATGTTACATATAGACTTGCATATAATCTCCCATATAGCTTGCATAACATGTTACATATGAATCAATGTTCAACATAGTGTTTTGCATCATAAAACATAGCATTAAACTTGCATATAGCACACAACATACACTATACTAAACTTGCATAAACACATTGATTCCACAAACATAGCCATATCTTATCATATCCTATCATAATCAATTTAACAATTGATTGTTAAGTCTATAGAAACTCACCACTAAACTCCAATAAGCAAACCCTTGCCACAAATCACCCAAAAACTCTAGCCTTGAACATAAAGCTTGCAACTTGATGATGAATGCAAGCCAATGATCACTCATACAACTCAAAGATGCTTGTATGCACATGAAAGCCTTCATAGAAATAGTTTAGAAATAGGATGGAGGCTAGGGTTTTGAGTGGAGGCCATGATCATAGAAAATTTTGGCATAGTTTAGTTAGGAGATAGGATTATGACCATTTAGGGCTAGCTTAGGGTCTTATTTATAGGATTAGGAAAGTGTTTTAGGCCATTAGATTAACCCTAAATTAGATTAGGACCCTTAGATTTCGGAACCTTCCAGAAACCAGCCCTAAGACCAAGCCCAAACCCCAAACTGGTGCACCCAACCACAGAACTCTCTAGAAACTGTGCAGGTTTCCTGTCCCGACATGGGCGCACTTCCCAAGTGCGCCAGTGTATTTTTGTACTGGCGCACTTCACAAGTGCGCCAGTGCATTTCTGGCCTGTTTCGGGTCTTTCTGCCTAACTTCGTTCGTCCATATCTCTCTCATACGATACCCGTTTTACGCAAACTCGGACTCTATTTCGCATATTTTTCCGAGACGAACGCAATGACGCAGTCCGTTTCCCCTGATTCTCACATCTGATATTAATTATACTTTAATTACTAACCATTAGTGTTAATTGAAATTCGGGGTGTTACATTCTCCCCTACTTAAAGGATTTCGTCCTCGAAATCTCTAAGTCAAGAAGAACGTATCCTACCAACCAAACAACCATCTACTAAACCATCAGCCACAAGCAACCATTATCCTTAGAAACTTCTAATGATGTATGAACATATGCAGAAAGTGTGTGTATATGTCCGTATACTAATGCAAAATCAGGCGGTCTACTGATTCAGTCGACCTCCTTAATGCAAACCATGATAGTGCCATGCATCCAATATGTATGCGAAACCCTATTGACACATACAATTTCTATATGCGTGCACAACCATACACAAAAATGCATCATCCACATGATAACACAGCCATGATACATCCATCAATCTAACTACCACATCCATTTATGCGATATGTAACATGAAGTGACTGAGCCGATCTAGTGCCTAATGTGTGTGTATATGCATCCACGAGCAACCACTAGCAAACAATTGCATCCACATGCATCCATCAACCATAACATGTTTCAAACACATGTTTCAACCATAGGTTTTACCCTATCTAAAGGTCATAGGTACTAGCGAGAGGATATACTAAAGATAAGTACTAGACAAGCGATAAAGGAGAAGTTAAAAGACATACTCTCAAAAAGAAATGGGTACAAAGAACGCATCTTCGCTTCCGTCTCCCAAGTAGCATTGCCCTCGTCTTCTCCCCATTGCACTTTAACTAGCTGAACTTCTCTGTTCCTCAACTTCCTAGTTTTTGACCCAAGGATGCGAGTAGGAGCTCGTCGAATCGTCGCATCACGCTCTACCTCTACATCTCTAAGCAAGCTCGGCTCTACGACCTCTGCGGTCTCATGTAAGCACTTCCTCAAATGTGATACATGGAATACATCATGAACACCACTAAGTCTGTCGGGCAACTCCACCCTATATGCCATCCGTCCAATCCTTTCCTTAATAGGAAACGGCCCAACAAACCTCGGTGCTAACTTCCCAACGGACCCAAAGCGAACAACATTTCTCAATGGAGATATTTTGACAAAAACCATGTCTCCAACCTCAAACTCAAGATCCGTCCTTCTCCGATCCGCATAAGATTTCTGTCTATCTTGCGCTGCCTTCATCCTTCTTCGAATCAAATCAATCTTCTCTGAAGTCTCTCTAACCATATCTGGCCCAAGCAAGATCTTATCCGTAGATTCCCACCAACATGTAGGAGATCGACAAGGCCTTCCATAAAGAGCTTCGAAAGGTGCCATGCCAATACTAGACTGAAAGCTGTTATTGTATGCGAACTCCACCAAAGGAAGATGTTCTTCCCATGTACCTCCAAAATCCAAGATACAAAGCCTCAAGAGGTCTTCTAAGATACGGTTCACCCTCTCGGTCTGATCGTCCGTCTGAGGATGATATGCGGTGCTCAAACACAACTGAGTCCCTACCGCCTCTTGCAAACTTCTCCAAAACTCACTAGTGAAGATAGGATCTCGATCACTCACAATGCTGGATGGTATGCCATGCAATCTAACAATCCCTCTAACATATACTGAAGCAAGCCATGGAGCGGTCCTCTTACTCTTCACGGGTATAAAATGGGCACTCTTGGTAAGTCTGTCTACCACAACCCAAATTCCCATATTTTCCTTCCCCGATCTCGGTAACCCATCGATGAAATCCATCAAGACACTATCCCACTTCCATTGCGGAACTTCCAATGGGTGTAGCAGCCCACCGGGTTTCCTTTGCTCCGCTTTAACTTGTTGGCACACTAAGCATCTAGCCACATACTCGGCCACATCTTTCTTCATACCGGCCCAGAAGAAAACTCTCTTCATGTCTTAGTACATTTTGTCTCCACCGGGATGAATAGTCATTCTTGGACGATGTGCATCATCCAAAATAGCCTTCCTCGGCCCTCGTCTTGCGGTACACAAAGTCTACCGTCTCTACACAACCACCCCTTTCCATCTAGGGTGTACCTACTCAAATGGCTGGACGACTCCCCCCTTATAAGCTTCTCTACCAACTCAACCAACTGTGGGTCGTCTCGCTGAGCCTCGCCAATCCGCCCCAAAAGAGTAGGCCTAACCTCCAAGGAGGCTAGCAAACCGGGTACAAAGTCAACGGAAGGTCTAAAGTCAAACATAGAATTAAACTCCAAGCTTCGCCATTCCACGAATAATGGACTCAAAGACAGCCTTTTTCTGCTTAAGGCGTCTGCCACCACGTTACCCTTGCCAGGGGTATACGCTATCTCAAACTCATAGGATGCTAAGAATTCCATCCACCTTTGTTGTCTTAAGACAATGCGCTCAAAGAGTCTCCAACACTTCCCTAAGATGTAGGGCATGCTTTTCTCCACTTCTAGAGAAAATCAGGATATTCTCCCATGCAAAATCGTCACAACTATCCATCTCTCACGCAGACCACCTTAGTCGAACTCGACATCCCCCAAATGCAAGCCCCAAAGGCCTAAACCAATATCAGACAAACACCCAAGGGATACCTCCTTCGAATTCAGACGACCTACGTGAGATGATACTAGTAAAAACGGCTAAATAATTAAGCCCTTGTCCAACTCTGGATGTCCTTGCCAGTCTCGCTCCAAAACTACCGTTTATCCCATAACTGGCTTTGCTCAACCTATTGAGCACATACAAAAACTTATTTCGCTCCTAGAAAAGACCAAGATGTCATCCACCAAGATCATCACGAACTTATTTAGGTACTCCCTGAACACCCTTCTCATCAAATCAACAAAGTATGCGGAGGCGTTCGTCTAACCAAATGGCATCACCAGCCACTCATAAAACCATCCGGAGTCCTAAAGGCAATCTTCTCTATACTATCCTCAGCCACTCTCAACTGACGAAACCCCGTGGCTGAGTCCAACTGCGAAAATACTGAGGCGCCAACCAACTGATCAAAGAGATCATCAATCCTCGGCAATGGGTGTCTATTCTTCTTTGTGAGTTTATTTAGTTCTCTTTAGCCTACACAAAGTCTGAGGGACCCATCCGCCTTCGTAGCAAAAACTACTGGAGCACCCCACTCCGATATACTTTGTCTTATGGACCCCTTCTCAAGCAACTCCCCTACTTGCTTATGGAGTTCCCTCCTCTCGCGAGGAGCCATGTGGCGCACTGGTAAAGATACAGGTTTAGCATTGTCTACCAGATATATTCGGAAGTCAATCTCCCGCTCCGGAGGTAAGCCCTTTCACCTCCTCAAACACATCCGAGTATTCCCGGACCACTCTAACAGATCGCAAACTCTCGACCGACGTGTCAAGCGATTCTAGATAACTTAGCATAACAGATTCCATGGGATTACAAGAGATCTCGAGAGTGTTACCCAAGCGGGTCATAAGCCTAACAACTCTCCCTTCAAAATCAAGAACGGCACCCCTACTGGATAACTAGTCCATGCCCAAACTAACCCATAGCCCGTGAAGCCCAAAAAGCATCACATCTAAACTCATCGCTAAGTATAGAAACTTTCAAACCCAAACACATCATGGAGCCCCAATTGGGTTTGAAACAACTAAGGGATCATCTACCAAACTGGTGTCTAAGTGCAGTGACTCAACTAACAATGATGAGATAAACGAACTCGATGCATCAGAATCTAATAAAGTTCGAACCGGATAATAAAGAAATCCAAATTCCAACCTAAACGGTCCTATCCCCATCTGGTACACTAGCCGCGAGGGAATACAACTACCCTCCAAGAGATTCCATACCTTGCCCATGCCCCTTTGGACAATCCTAATACGGTGTCCCATTCCTCCAAAAGGATAACTACTCGCCTTCTTCTTCCCATTCTCCACTCGTAACCTCCCACCAATGAGGTTTCATCCTTCATTAACCAAACAACTATTTGAGCCTTCCTCCCATCATCTATCCAATAGATACCTACCAGTCCTCCTCCTTCTTGAACCAACTTCTAATCCGACTAATGTCTAAGTCCCTTGAAGTGGTTTTCCGTTCTTATCTATCTTAGAAAGGTCATCTATACGCGGAGGGGAAACTCAAAACGAGAGAGGAAGAGATTCAAAACGGAGAATTCGAAAGATATAGATATGGCTATTGGGGATTATGCTTTTCTTTCAAAAACTTTTCTCTTAAAAGACATGTTTTTGAAAATACTCCTTTCAAAAATATTCTTAGAAAATAGTTTTTCTAAAAAAATTATCTGTTCTGGTAACCTTAAGCTCTGATACCACGTGTAACACCCCACTCCCGCTATGATCACTCACTAAGGGAATGCCATAGCATCGGTGGAGTATTTTAGTGAATATAGAACAGAAAATTTACAACAAGACCGATATAAATAGTACTTTGAAATTTAAAACATCATCTCATAACAGCGGAAGTAAAACATGTCTGGTTACATCATAAAACCATAATAAAAGTCAAGTACAATATCCATCAAAATAAAGAAGTACATAATCCCACTCTCATACAATAGCCATGACAAAAGAAAAGATAACTGGGTAACTGGAGCTTTACATCTATCCAAGCTCCTAAAGACTGGAACAGCAATCCGATCAAGCTCCACTACTGCTAGGATCCACCGTAGGACCTGAGGGTTGGGAAAAAAAGATAAAAACAACGGGGTCAGACATAAGTCTGAGTGAGTCCTATAACCCTAACAATACAATCATTAAAGTAATTAGGGTATGATATAAACAAGGTACGGTACCTCTGGGGATAATGACTACACTAAGTAGCCAACTAAACACAGGATGTACTAAGATAACCGAAAAGACGCATTTATCCACCCAAGGATAATTACTGGATTACACCACCCCAGATCTACCCACCCAAGGGTAATTCCTACACTGCACCACACCAGTCATTCCTAACTTAAAGGTTGATCCCACCCATGGACTTATAAAATTAACTTAATAGTTCTTGCGTACCCCTAGGTGACTAAGTAGACGCCATGGGGCCCTACAATCCACTAGGTGTACACACTACTCCCCATTCGATCGGCTCCCTAACGTAGATACCCGTGCTGGCCCCACCGTGGGGTGTACCATTCCCCAACGTGGCAACCTGATAAAACTAATGGTGCACGGCTTATATCTACACGATGCAACAACGTCTTATTTACCAGCCCGGGTCCACACACGCATATGAAACCCGTTGGTCATGCGTTGCCACCGCTAACCCATTTTGGCCTCTTATAGTCAAGCCCAATATGCGTGTCCCGTCACTCGACTAGAGTCGAGCCCACTAAGATACGTTTGGGATATTGGTTGAAATGGGCCCCCACAAGCTACCACCTAAGCTTGTTATTTCTAGTGAATCCCGCTTAACCCTTTAACCATGTCCACTTACATGTTATAAATTCTGGTTAAGTCATTAATCATATTTTAATTGCCATTCAAGGCACCCACTAGATTTCCACATGCCACCCAAAGCACTTACTTAACCCTTTAACCATGTTTTAATTACATGTTCCACTTTGGTTAAGTATTCTAATCGTATTTTCTATTGCCACCCAAGGCCCCCACTTAACCCCTCATGTCCCTCTACATGCTAATATGGTTAAGTGTTTCTTAATTAATTAATTAAGATCATGACCTCATAAAGACCTCTCACATTAGACCGTCTTTTATGACTGCTGGATATGCCGGTTGGGTCCGGGCAGCCTTACGTCATAAAAAGGGTCTAACCTCGTGTCTTTACTTTAATCACGTAGTTAATTTGTGCCTAAGACCTCTCACATTGGGCTAACATTTGTAGCAACTGGTTAAGCCGGTTGGGTCCGGGCAGTTTTACGCTACAACTGAGTCCAACCTCGTGTCTTAGTCGATTAATTACACCTAATTAATCACCCTCATAATTTATATTAATTATCCCTAATTAATTAATCATGTTTTCCAGAATATGGGTAGACCTAACTCAATAGGTAAATTCCCAACTCCGTAGTATGGGTAGACCTAACTCAATAGGTAAATTCCCAACTCCATAATATGGGTAGACCTAACTCAATAGGTAAATTCCCAATTATGTCCATTTAATTTATGTTACTCTTAAGCATACCCATTCCACATCATTTTATTAACATGCATATTAACCCCATCGTTCCCCCACGTAATTCGTTCTCGTAACGTGACATAATAAAAGGGAAGATTCATCACAAATGTCATGGGTTTAACCAACATAGCTTATAACTTTATCATGGGTTCAAAAGGTGTCAACTTGCATATATGAACATACATTAAACCCAACTAGTATTTAACCCAAACTTGCATTATGCATATCATAAAAGAGACAACTTGCATATGAACTTGCACATAAACTTGCATATGAACTTGCATCATAACTTGCATATGAACATGTATCATAACTTGCATATGAACTTGCATCATAACTTGCATATGAATATGTATCATAACTTGCATATGAACTTGCATAACATGCCATACTTAGAGACAAACTTGCATATATTATGCATATCATAAAAAGAGACAAACTTGCATAAAACCAAACACTTAGCATGCATAAAACCAAATACTTAGCATGCATAAAACCAAATACTTAGCATGCATAAAACCACATACATAGCATGCATAAAACCAAATACTTAGCATGCATAAAACCAAATACATAACTTGCATAACATGTTACATATAGACTTGCATATAATCTCCCATATAGCTTGCATAACATGTTACATATGAATCAATGTTCAACATAGTGTTTTGCATCATAAAACATAGCATTGAACTTGCATATAGCACACAACATACACTATACTAAACTTGCATAAACACATTGATTCCACAATCATAGCCATATCTTATCATATCCTATCATAATCAATTTAACAATTGATTGTTAAGTCTATAGAAACTCACCACTAAACTCCAATAAGCAAACCCTTGCCACAAATCACCCAAAAACTCTAGCCTTGAACATAAAGCTTGCAACTTGATGATGAATGCAAGCCAATGATCACTCATACAACTCAAAGATGCTTGTATGCACATGAAAGCCTTCATAGAAATAGTTTAGAAATAGGATGGAGGCTAGGGTTTTGAGTGGAGGCCATGATCATAGAAAATTTTGGCATAGTTTAGTTAGGAGATAGGATTATGACCATTTAGGGCTAGCTTAGGGTCTTATTTATAGGATTAGGCAAGTGTTTTAGGCCATTAGATTAACCCTAAATTAGATTAGGACCCTTAGATTTCGGAACCTTCCAGAAACCAGCCCTAAGACCAAGCCCAAACCCCAAACTGGTGCACCCAACCACAGAACTCTCTAGAAACTGTGCAGGTTTCCTGTCCCGACATGGGCGCACTTCCCAAGTGCGCCAGTGTATTTTTGTACTGGCGCACTTCACAAGTGCGCCAGTGCATTTCTGGCCTGTTTCGGGTCTTTCTGCCTAACTTCGTTCGTCCATATCTCTCTCATACGATACCCGTTTTACGCAAACTCGGACTCTATTTCGCATATTTTCCGAGACGAACGCAATGACGCAGCCCGTTTCCCCTGATTCTCACATCTGAGATTAATTATACTTTAATTACTAACCATTAGTGTTAATTGAAATTCGGGGTGTTACAGAATGAGCACAGAACTGACAAATACAAGGCGCTAGAGGGTATGATACAAGGACTCATCCGGGAAGGACACCAACAAGAGTTCATCAAGGATAAATGGGAAACAACCCAATCATCGCATGATCTCAAGATAAATGCCCTAGCAGGAGGACCACTTCTGTACTTACCAATTCCAAACCTAAGTTTGCCAGCATTTATGATAATGGAACTGGGCTCGGAGGTAAGTAGGAAGCCTCCGGATCTGTAAATTCTAATTCTACTTATGGAAATTATTACAATGGCGGATCAAGGGACCATTACTCTAGTAATGTGCTAGGTTTCATACTTGTCGCATTTGCTAGACTTCGGGACATGTGGCACTTTCATGCCCCGCATTTCGGAAAGATGCTAGGTGTTATATAAGCCCCTAGTGACAATTCTTCCAATCTGAGTAATTGCTATCTTATTAATTGCTAAGTTTAACAGACATCTTTTACCTGTTTACGGATGCTTTGTATGGTTCATATTTAGACGACCTTACTAGAAATTGTGAGCTCAACTGGTAGTCCTATAATGCTAAGTTAAGTATAAGATCTTTTCCTAGGTAAACTTGCAATCAAATCTTCTTTCTTTTAGTAAGAAGGGACTAAAAGTAGTATTTTATTCGGTAGAATAGTTAGCTCAGTGGGTCTAGGGCGGACGAAATATTCATCGACATGTATTGTATGGTAGTTGTGTTATTTTTTCTTTAATTGAAAAAAAAGACATTGTAAAATCAAAGGGTTTCCTAAGAACTTCGACGTTATAGTTCCTAACACGGTAGTTTCTGTTTCATGTCTAACAATGGACTTTGTTAAGTCAACGTTTATGCAATATTTGGTTAAATATGCATACCTACAAGCTCAATCTACTCACACTTTCCCTTTTCTTTGAAGGTCATTAATGATTTGACCATCTGTGGAGCTTCGGCTCTGCTTTAAGTGTTTGTGCGCTCATCACTACATGAGCTGTGTGCTCACTACTACGTGAGATGTATGCTCATTACAATGCTATTTGTTTTCTTATCGCTATACGAGCTATGTGCTTACCAGTTGAGTTGTGTGTTTGCCTAAGCTGTGTGCTCAGGACAATGGTCAACAAGCATGTTCTGCCTCTGCTCTAGAAATGAACATGCTCTACCTCATCTTGCAGCTTTGCATTTTATCCCGTAGGAGGGAACAAAAGTGCAAAGGGAGCACTCAGAGCATGTACATTCTCTACTCACATCTTATCCCATAGAAGGGAACAAAAGCTCGAAGGGAGCAATTAAAGCACGTACAACTCCGCTTAAAGAACAAGGCTAAAATGGCCAAACAAAACCTAATGAAGTGGCTCATCAAATCAAATCAAAGCTCAAGGAAGCAACTTGCAAATCAGAACAAAGCCCAGAGAGTGGCTCATCAGGCTAAAATGGAAACTCAAGAAAAGAGTAAATACTTGAATCTGGGTTTGGTTCGGGACTTCTATAATTACCAAAAGTAAATTTCTGGTTTTCTATTAAATACCCGAATCTGGGTTTAGTTTAGGACTTCTATTATTACCCGAAATTGATTTCTGGTCTTCTATTAATTACCCCGAATCTAGGTTTGGTTCGGGACTTCTATAATTACTAGAAGTGGATTTCTGGATTTTTATTAAATACTTGAATCTGGGTTTGGTTTGAGACTTCTATAATTACCATAAGTGGATTTCTGGTCTTTTATTAATTACTCGAATCTGGGTTTGGTTCGGGACTTCTATTCATTGCCAGTTATGGATTTCTGGTCTTCTATCAAATACCTGAATCTGGATTTGGTTCAG
Organism: Allium sativum; assembly: GCA_030737875.1. NCBI lineage: Eukaryota > Viridiplantae > Streptophyta > Magnoliopsida > Asparagales > Amaryllidaceae > Allium > Allium sativum. The sequence goes on along the minus strand of CM060909.1, from coordinate 972,489,108 downwards.
GACGTCTATTAATTGCCAGATATGGATTTCTGGTCTTCTATTAAATATCTGAATATGGGTTTCGGTTTGGGACTTCTATTATCAACAGTTATGGATTTCTGATCTCCTATTTCAAATGCCCGAATACGGGTCTTAAAGCTTTGACTTACGTATTTCCAGGGGATGATTTCTGGACTTCTACTTTAATACCCTAATATGGGACTTAAGACTATAAAACCATTTCTTTAGGAATGAGTTACTAGAATTCTACTGCATAAACTCAAACCAAAGTTTTGAACTTTTTTCTCATATTACCAAATAGATATTCTGGACTTATAGTACTTTTAGAAATGAATTCTTGTATTCGCCTTATCCTAATATCTGATCCAGGGTTACAAACTTTCCATTCTTATTTCTAGAATAGGGTTTCTGGATTCCTATTATCATTCCCAAGTAAGGGGTCAAGCCTATTGTCTTGTTTCCAAAACAGGATTTCTTAATTAGTGCTCAGGATGACACCTTAAGCCTTCTATTTGAAACCCTGCAACGATAGCTACGTCTCACCAGCACCTCACACATGGATGTTCTCTAAACTTACATTATGCACGGTTGTTATTCAAATACAAATGGTCATATCACTTTATCGCAAGATTGTTTATTACTTAGTTATAATTCAGATAGTATCTCACATAGGTTGCATAGGTTATCATACACATCCTCCAAGACTAACACAAAAATATTACGTGTTAAGATTTATATAGAATAAACCAGTAAAACCCTAGATGAGAATATTCAAAACACAAGCAAAAATCATGCACCAAGTAGAATCCACATAATTTGCAAATTTACTCCTAAAGCCATTTTATCGATAATACAAGAATTAGACCTTTATGCTACCTTTATATCATTTACTATGCAATCTTGGTCAAAACAACGCTTGACACAAAGTGGATGAAAATTAAACGTTATGCAAGAGACTAGCGCAAGAAATATTAGTCATTATATTTTACACTGGAAAAGGGTGACGGAAGTTTGCATAAAGATCGAAATAAATTTCTTTAGGATTTTTATTATTTCTAGAGATGTGGATCTCTAGTCTCATTTTTGAAGCACTCAAATATGGGTTCCTATCCTCCTGTTTATTATTAGCAGTGGAATCCTGAATTTATATCGCGAACATCCAAGTCTGGATCTTAGGCCACTGTCTCACATTTTCAAGAATAAACTCTTGATCCTAGTTACTCAAATTAAAATTTCGAATTCCCTACTTATGTTAATGAAAGAAGTCCTAAATCTGCGAATTTTCATCATAAGAAACCTAAGTAAATATATTATTAGACTCACATGTTATATATTCAGGCTCATAAAACTCCACAATTTGAGATTTAAACTCTAATACTTCCATTTGGGAAGATCTAATATTCTTTCTTATATCATTATTTCGAGTTATATTAAAACTATTAACAAATTTTCTCTTGTTATTCTCGAGTTACAGAAAAAGCGATCCAGGAATCATGGGATTTTCTCTATAGAACAAAAGACTCTTTATACTAGGGGAAAACTTTTAACACCAGAAAATTTACATTAACCAAACGTGGATAAGTAGAAGCTTTGAAATCGGAAACAACAAGTACTTAAGGCAACTAAACTAGAGCCAAATAGAAAGAGCTTCAAGAATAGCAAAAATCAATACCTAGAGCAGTAGCTTAAGAAGCAATGAAGCTGATACTAGAGTAAAGGTTCAAGAGGAAGCCAACAGAACCCAGGTACCGACACCTAGTATTGTAGGAAGCAATACCAAAGTTATGGAGTGAAAGCATAGAGGGGACACTCGAAACCATGTGACAAAAAATTGAAAGACTACGATAACGCCACTAATGACAAAGAGTCCAAAAGGGAACAACCACGTCAGCAGTATTGAGAAAATAAGAGAAGGAAATGAAAGTGCGGTGTTGACACCAACAAATGATGGACAATTAGCTTGGTGTCGACACCAAGATAGGAGGGCGAGCATATAAAATCGACACCGAAAGAGAAATAAGGTCAAGGCACACCAAGGCAATGGAAATGTTAGATGAGTAGATCGATACAAAATAACGCGAGATCAAAACCTTAAAGGCGGGGTCATGGATTTTACATTCAATAGCAACAAGGACATGGCCAAATTCTAAGAGTTAATATCGTGGAAGGTGATACCAAACACGGGGGGATGGGGGAGGGGGAAGAAAGCAATTGATCCAACATCGAGGACGACATCGGAACTGCAGTCTTGAAACAAGAAACATGAATTTAACATCAAATGTAAAGACAACAAGATCAGAAGCTAGAATGGTTTGAGATCGGTATCATGGAGGATGATACCAAACCCTAAGTGGGGAAAACAGACGGGCGATACCAAATATTTAACAAAAGGACCAAAACTGAGACTAGACTCATGAACGAAGGTAAAGATGGTAAAATAAGAATAACAAAGTGAATGAAGAGCTATCGATACATATGGCTTGGTACCAAAACCAAAGATAAGGAAACAGAGACCCAAAGTCGACACCAAGGAAGTAAGATTAAAGCATTAAGACAATACCGGAAGAAAACAGTGAAATAAAGCCAAATATTGAAGCCAGATATTAGTATCGGAGGAAGAAGTGTCATTCACAAAGAAAGGGAAGCACCATTCCAAGACCAAATGGAAACGTAATACCAACAAAAAGTAGGAGAGCAAATAAAAGTGCAATCGCTACCAATAGGCTTGGTAGCTATACCGAGAGCAACACCAAGCTACAAGGGAAAAAGTATCAAAGCATCTTCTAAAGACAGGCCGATATCGGGATGTACTACCAAATCCGAAGAATTGAAGCTAAGAAATACTAAAGGAAGGTTGATACCAAGAAATTGACATCACAAATTACCACACATGTAGATTGACATAGAAAACCGGGAGCGGAAGCGTGCTTCTACCAGATTGCTGCTAAAGCGGGCCTAGATTGCATATAAACAAGGCCCCAGGAGTCTCATTTAGGTGGACTTTTCCACATTCCATCGTCTCGTACTCATTTCTAAGAGACCAAACCCTACTTTGTATGTCAAATGGGGGATTTCTTATGTAACCTCCTCCATAAATAAAATCATCAAAGCCCTTAAAATGGATGTAGGTTCAATCAGAACTGAACCAATATAAATTGTTGGGTTCTTATTATTTTCGCATATTATACTATGTTCTACTACACTTCTCAATGACAAAAATAACCCTTCCTATGCCATTTAGCTTTCCACTTGTGACGAGTTTAAGAAACCCTTATCCTAAGGTAATTGTTAGTCTTTGAGTCTCGTAAGCATGATACTCACCTCCCGAAGGAAGATTAACTAATCTTCGGGCCTAAGACCTTGATATCTAGGAAATGATGAGCTAACTCAAGCTTTAGGAACTAAGTAATCCTTAGGTTCCCGTAGTCACAACTAAATCCCCTTATTCTGATGTTGAAAAAAAAATCGTTAACAAAGATAAATCTAGAAGAATTTATAACTAGAAATCGACTATATCGAATTTTATAAAAAATGATTTATTTTTCGAAAAGGATATTTGAATTAAATGTAGTAGAAACTATAATATAAAAGTTAAATATTTTAAGAAGCTAATATTTCAATATTTAAAGTATGAATATAAATTATATATTTTGGTATATAAGTCTTGTAATAAAATAATATTATCTTAATAGTATAAGTAATAAATGTGTAAGGTTTTGTAAAAATTAAATAAAAAGGTACTTTTAAGTATTATAAAATTTATGGCTTTTGGAATATTTTTGAAGAGAACTGTGGAATATTTTAATAGAATGATAAGTGTGATAATACAAATAGTTTTATAAATGAATTTATAATTATATATAAACTTACAATTAAAATTAGGCAAGTGAATGTATATTGGTTTTGAACCGATATCTTATACATGGATTTGAAGTAAATCTAAAGTTATAAACGAGTTTATATGTGATTTTGTATTTAAAAGGGATTTAAGATATATAAAAGGATTTAAAAGCGGAAATTATTTATCTAAATAGAATTTGAATTACGATATAGCTTGGGAATAAAAACTTATTTTTAAAACAAGGAGAGTTCAATGTACAAACAACATTTATGAATGAAGAGAAATAAATTATCATTGGATAATTTAGAAATTCAAATTCAAATGTGAATTTAAAGAGAAAGAAAAGTGGAAATAGATTTAAAGGGAGAAATAAATTTTATTCCGGAATTCTAAATGTAAATTGAATTGAGATGAACCAAAAGAGATTTATGATCTGAAATCGACTATATCGAGTATTATGAGAAAATGTTTTATTTCTAGAAAGAATGATTATGTATATAAAATTTATTTAGCAAAACTACTATTTAAATTTAAAAATTTTGGAATGTTTTTTTTAGTAGGACGGATGTGCAGCGTGAGACTACATAGCCAATTAAGTATTATATTAATATATATAAAAACCAGTTCACAAGCCCAACTGGCGGCTAATAGACCGAGAAAGAATTAAAAACCCACAAAAGACAAAATACCCAGAGTTTAAAGATACAACCACATAGCAACATAGAGTCATAGAGCAATAACCATATACAAGCCAAAATAAGAGACACTTGAGATAGAACTAAACCATGAAAGCAAGACCAAGTTTAATGCAGATCTGGATTGGAGTCACCTTGGTTTGAACCCACAAATTCAGCTGGATTGTTGTTCGAAGGTAGAGCGAGCTTGAATCTTGCAAAGGAAGATTGACCTGACCATGATTGAAAGTATTATATAATAAGTCTGCATAAACCTTCAAAATGCTTCAATGGTTTGCTAAATACAACAGCTTTTCTCTCCTTCCATAAAGACTAACAATAAATAGGTAAAAAGAAATCCAACGCAATATTAACCGAACAATTTTGCCAGAAGTCGAACACCGATGATATATTAGGGATAAATCCAAGCAAACGAATGCTGGTGGCAACTAGAATTGGATATGAGACATCACATTCAAACAACAAATGTTGAATTATTTCCTCATGACTCGAACAAAAAGCACAGAAAGGATCAGCAACCAGATATAGCCTGTGCAATTTTGCTCTGCTGTTAATCTTTCCATGAATAAGGCACCAATTAAAGAAAAGAACCTTAGAAGGCAATATCCCTGAAAAAGGGAATGATCTGCTAGAATAGTTAAGCTAATGATACACAGAGGCAACATAAAAGCCATTCCTTGGTGATAAAGCCCAAACATAGCTATTTGGGATTTGAGAAAACTGGGTTTGAATAAGCAAACTAGAGGCATGAAGGAGATTATCAAGCACTTGAACATCAAATAAAGATGATGGACAAAGAATTGAATTGCCATTATGAACCAAATTAGCAACAGAAGATCTCACATTTGAGATCAAAGGGAAAAGAGAAGATAACACATGAGAAAGAGGAAATTGGCCATGCCAAATATCATACCAGAATAAGCAGGATTCACCATTACCCAGACTAACACGAAACAACTTTTTAATGCAAGGAATAATTGAAATTACTCCTGATCAAAATGGAAAAGGCTTAACAGCAGGAAGAAAGTGCAAAACAAGATGAGAATTACCAGAATAATCTAGGGAAAGAATCCAATCTTCCCATATGAAAGAGCCTCGAGAAACAATACGCCATAACCATTTTGATAGTAGTTCCATGTTAAAATTACAAAGATTAGTTACACCCAAACCTCCCTAATCAGTATGTAAACACATAATATGCCAATTAACCAATATTTTGACCTTGTTCCCATTCCATAAGAAAGCACTTCTAATTGAATCAATTTTCAAAATCACCCATTTAGGGAGCTTATGAAAAGACATCCAGTAGGTTGGTATAGCAGATAGTACAGTTTTAACAACCACTAAATGACCAGCTGAGGAAAGGGAATTAGCCTTCCACGAGGATAATCTCTTTTCAATCTTGTGTATAAGTGGTAACCAATCTGATCTATGAAGTTTAGAAGGCCTAAGAGGAACTCCCAAATAAATTATTGGAAAATTATGAATTGAATAGTTAAGAAGAGAAGAGATAGACAGACCCAAATGATCAGCATTGCCTAACATAATCATAGAACTCTACGAAAAATTAATAGAAAGACCAGAAATGAGTTCAAAAACATATAACACAACTTTAAGGCAGTGAATATGGTTAATGTAAGGAGACGAAAAAATTATGGTATCATCAGAAAATTGGAGATTAAAGATAGCCAGGAATGAATTTAGAAGATGAATACCATCAAAAAAATTGTTTGTAGTTGCTCTTCACCATTTGATTGAATACATTTGCAATTAGAATGAAAATAAGAGAAGATAGTGGATCTCCCTGACGAAGCCCTCTATTGGATTTGATTAACCCACCAATGTTTCCATTTATGGAAATAGATGAGTAACTTGTTTTTAGAATACAATTAATCCAATTAGACAAACACCGAGAAAAACCCTGTAATAACCCAGAAATTCTGAGCCAGTTTAAAATTTTTATTTTGGCAATTTTTGAATATTTAAAATGAATTATTTTAAATAATATCGACGAGAAATTTATTTTGAATATAATTCGAACGAATATATTTATATACGTCGTCGTTAGAATATAAATAATTATATATAATTATAAAAGGAATTGAAAATGGCGCGGTAGTTCGATAATTCGATTTCAAACTTCAAATGAATGTACCGGGTGCAAAACAAACCGGATTTTAGTGAAACCAAAAATAATAGAATCTAACTGAGAATATCTTTCCAACAAATCTGAAAAATCGAAATTTCATAGCGGGAATCAAAAGATATGTCCAGTTGAAAATTCTGAATAGTCGCTATAGAATTCTGGCCCTTAAAAATGGAAATTTTGCAAATGACCTCAGATTTCGATGAAACCACTTTTGTTGGATCTGTGATGTCAAATTATTGCTAGATTCCAAATTTCATAATTTTTCGAATCAATATGTGAGCGTGGCGAAGGAAAACACGTTTTACCAGTTTCAGTTGATTTTAATCGACTGGAAAATGGCCATCTTTCCAACGGTCTCAGAATTCGACGAAACTAGTTTTGTTAGGACCATATCGTCAATACGAAGCTAGAAAATATTTTTCGGGAATTTTTAGAGTTCGTATGTGACCCCGGTAAATTGAAATGCGCATTCAAATTCAATATATAGAGTTATATGTTGATTTTGACGGAATCTGATCGAAACGGTCGAATTGGCTTACGGGACATATCCCATTGTGTTCGGAATGGGGGTAATTAGCTATGGACGACAGGCGGTGGGTTCGATTTCGAGTTCGAAATAAAAAGTTAAATTTATGGAATTAAATTGAATTAAATATATATATTTTTATATAAGCCCCCACCTTTATTCTCCCTCCCCTCAAAGTCAAACCGATCAGTTAAAAATAAAAATAAAATGGGAAAAAAGAAAAGAGGGAGGATCCGTCGCTCCTCCGACCAGGGCGCCGCCGCGCCTGGCGCGCGAGACCCCCACCCTCGCGTCGAACTCCCCTCCTTCCCCCTTCGCTCCTCCTTTCCCTCCTCTCTCCACCAATCCCAACGCGCAGCCACCCACCGCGCGAGCTCCGCCTTGGCCGACCATCGGCATCCACCCTGCGCCTCCCCCTTTTAAATCCGATCCCCCTTCCTCCTTTTCCCCTCCTCCGATGCTTCTCCTTTTCCCCCCTTCATCCAATCTGAACCCAAGCCCATCCAAGCCCCCAAATCGAACGTTGTGACAAAACCGCCCCACGCCACCACCTGGAAATTGCGATGCCGACTGATGAACGCAAACCCCCTCTCGCTCAAGCCAATGTAAGTGTTTTAATTCGATTTTTAAACTGATTTTTAGTTAGTTTTCAAAATAAAGAGATTAGAGTTTTCAAAACAAAAAGATTAGATTTTTAGATTAGATGAAAAATGAGATTTTAATTCTATGTGAGGAATATTTTTAGTGGATAAAGATATAATTTTTAGTCGCATGAAAATATGGTTTTATCGTATGAAAGAAAATATTTCTAGTTAGGTAAAAATATAATTTTTGGCGATATGAAAATACAATTTTTGAGTGAAATTAAAATAGGAAGTTAGCAAGTTAAAATATGATTTTTCTTTGTTTGAATCGATAGTAAAAATATGATTTTTAAATTGAAAGTAAACAAATAAAAATGTGATTTTTATTTTAAGGATGGCAGTTTAGAAACATGATTTTTATATATTGAATAGCATAGTAAAAATTCGATTTTTATATATTGAATAGCATAGTAAAAATTCGATTTTTATATATTGAATAACGAAGTAAAAATTCGATTTTCATATGTTGAATAACGAAGTAAAAATTCGATTTTTATATATTGAATAGCATAGTGAAAATTCGATTTTTATATATTGAATAGCGAAGTAAAAATTCGATTTTTCTATATTGAGTAGCAAAGTAAAAATGTGATTTTTATATGTAGAGAATGCGGGCAGTGAAAAGTGACAAGAGGCAAGAACGACGAAGATTTCTACATAAGAAGAGTCGTGAGATTGGATTAGCAAATCTGTGAGAATTTCCCACTCTTCAATTTCTTTTTCTAGTTATATATATATATATATATATATATATATATATATACTTGGATGCAGACGGTGTTTAGTAGCACCCGACACCACTGTCCACAGACCATGGACTTGTTTGTTTGGTTGCATAGATTAGTTAAATTATTTGATTTGGAGTTGGTTGTTTGGTGAATTGAAATTTATTTGATTGATGTGTGAATGGCGTGGGCCATCACTAGACCGGGGATAAGGCTAGGCCTCGTCCCGTTTCTAGTATCGTGCCGTTATGCCGCCGAAATTTTCTAAAATAAGTTAGAAAAATAAAAATACCATTTTTACTTTGTAAATGGACTGAATAGAAATTCATGTGTTAAAATATAATTTTTAACATGAATATGAATATAGTGAACGTGAATAAATAAATATTCATTTACAAACCGGACGGTTTGTTTATGTACACCTATTTGAAGGACATTGATTGGGACGATAAATTTTACACATCGCCCAACTGCACAAATAAATCTGTGTTTGATTGTTTGAAACCCCACACGGGTATTGGGATAATATACGGCATACACTAATCCCAATAATTAGTTGTATGTCGATCGATTGATTGACAGGCTGTTATAAGCGTTAGACATCTATATTTGATGCTTATACAGTGTAGTGCACTTTGGATGATGGTTGATTATTTGTCGTTGCTATTGTATACATGTGTTGTATGGAATCCATATAATTAACTTAATATGGTAATTGATTGGGCCTCATTCCAATTTAGAAGATAAAGAATATTATAAAATAAAGGTTCATGTGTTGACAGTACTCATCCGTTGAGATTAGTCATGTGTTGAACGAAATATTTTAACAATAAAATTTACATTTTTATCATTATAAAAAAAGGTTCATGTGTTGACAGTACTCATCCGTTGAGATTAGTCATGTGTTGAACAAAATATTTTAACAATAAAATTTACATCTTTATCATTATAAAATAAAGGTTCATGTGTTGACAGTACTCATCCGTTGAGATTAGTCATGTGTTGAACGAAATATTTTAACAATAAAATTTACATCTTTATCATATATAAAATTAGAAATTAACTGGAAAATAGATGAGATGTGTGGTCTCCTGGATATTGATCTGATGTTGGTTTCGGCCTTCGGGGTTAATATTTAGGGAATCGTTCTCTTACTAATTTACGGTTGGAGTCTGATTTTAATCAAACGATAGATACCATAATTTTTACAAAATATATTAAATAACAAAAATAGTCACACGTGGACGGTACTCTTTCGTTGAGATTAGTCATGTGTTGACAAAAATATAGATTCACGTATTGAATAGAATAAATATTCATTTGTTGAATAGAATAACGGAATTATTGAAATATATGAAGCCGTGTTGATTAGAGATGCGCTATTTTGACGTAAACGATATTTATATCGATTATATTCGTTTTTATAATCGAATAGAAATCGAATTTGAATAGAAAACGAATTTGAATTGAATTGAATAGAAAACGAATTTGAATTGAATTAAATAGAAAACGAATTTGAATTGGATTGAATAGAAAATGAATTCAAATTGAATTGAAATTTGAATTGAATTTAAATGAATTTTAAAACGAATCTATAGGGAAAAATTCAATTTTGATTTGAATTGGAAATAGAAGTTGAAATGTTTTTGAAACGAATTTAAAACTATTTATAAAATTCGTTTTAAATAGAAATCGACGAAATATATATTATATATATAATATAATGGCCTGAATAGAACGCGCCGCGCCGCGGCAGTTCGCGAATTTCGACCATTGACTTCGAACGGACATTACGGGAGATCCGACCGTCGGGTTCTCCTAAAACCAGAACCGTTGGGTTCGTATCGAAAAGATCTTTCTAACGAATATTAGAAATTCAAAATATAACGGTTGGATTTGGAGATACGTCCAAATCAAATTTGGAAAATGTCGTTGTAAGTGCAGTTCGATGGCCGTTGATGGAAATCGACTGTACGTGCCTTGATAAAATTATTAAAAATATCAATAATTTGTGTAAAATCATAAGAAATGATTTGGGAAAAATTGGGATGAAAAACTCCTTATTTGAAAAGATAAAAATAGATTTTTATCGAAATAAACTAGTTTTGAACTAAAATTAAAACCCATTTATTTTTAAATAAATAAATTGGATTTGAAATCTGTTGTAAATAGAATTGATTTGTGGGTTTATCGTGAAGGGTGTTTTAAATAACACTAGTTCTTTAACCCGATAATAAATAGAATGTGATTTGGGTTTATCGTGAACTGTGTTTTAAATGACATTAGTTCTTTAACCCAGTAAAAGGAGTTTTAATGAATCTGCAATTAGATTGAAATGTGAATTGATAATTTAAATTATCAAATTTGGAAAATGAGCGAGAATGGAGTATCACCAGTTTTGCTCCAAGCGATAGTTAAATCTTTAATTAGATTTGAACGTGAAATGGTAATTAATTTTACCGATAACACCGTGGTATTAGATATGGAGTATTACCAGTTTTGCTTCATGGGATGAATAGGTTGGGATTGGGAAATAAAATAAATAATTACTTCGGTGTAGTTCGCTAATCTCGACTAGTTTGGAAAACCATAATTTGGTTTGAAATGACATCCAAAGGAAGATTAAAGGACAAATTTTAAAGAATTTATCTTGGATAAAATTAATGGGAACCTTTCCCTAAGAATATGAAATTTAGAAACTAGCTGTAGGTTAGTTAAGAAGAATGGTTTCCTGGATATTGATCTTATGTTGGTTTCGGCCTTCGGGGTTAATATTTGGGAAATTGTTCTCTTATAATTTGCGGTTAGTGGCTGCTGAATTGGAATGAGGCGTATGTTGTGTTTGTGTAACATTTGTTTTTAATATACGCGGGTTGTTCGGAAAGTCCGGGTTTATACCCATTCTGAATAACCAATTCGACGATATGTCGAAGATGAAGACGGTGGTTGAAGACCGGAAGTCTTCACATCGTTTGGGTGATTACTGATGATCTTGATTGGGTTGTACACCCAAGATGAGGGAATCAGTTGGTGGTCGTCCAGACGTACCTAGAGATCGATGGATATGCGAGGAAAGTGCCTCCGGTTTCGTTCGGACCCAGAACGAACTTGTAAATGGATTGTGTGTCTGACATTGGATTTTATTCTGCGTTGATTGATTTCTGTTAAATATATATCTGTTTGGCGGCGGAGAATTTATTCTCTTGCTTAACGCCCTTCTCTGAGACGTACGAGCTTAGAGGTTATATATCGATAGATATCAATCGCATGGCATGAATTGCCTGTGTGGCACGCTGAGTTGCATGGATCAAGGCTTCTGTTGAAAAGCAAAGTCTTGTGGTTGATGATCAAAGCACGGCCTTTGTAGCGTAGCTTTGTGTATAGCGTGGATTCGCGAGCCTCACACCTCGGTATGAGTTAAAAATGGGATAAGGACTGCAGGGAGAGCACGACGTTTCTTTCTAGCTTTGGTGGTGTCAGTGACTTACCAGCCCTGACATTTATATACTTTTCACCTATGTGGTTGTTGGATGAGGCGCCTCGATTTTAGGTCTGTAAGGACCGGGAAACATGTGTTCAGGCATAATTAATCCTCAAACGTAAGAGAGGACTGGCCCTGAAGCATCCAGGGGTTACCCAGAGTGTGTAGTCCCGAGGCCTTTGCTAGAGTGTCTCGAAGCGGAGAGGAGCTTGCCCCTTGCCTCGACTCATGACGGAAATCCAATTTCCAATACGTGTATCTCGGTTTTATTTGTAGAGCCTAGTATGGCGACATAGTAGCCTGGGATGCTATGCCGTCTATGATTTATATTTATGATTGAAATTGTTTTGACACTATACACTTATTATTGTATCAAATGATTTGTTTTAAACATACCAAGCATGTTTGGCTATTATAAGGGAAAACCCTATCCTCCGTCTGGCGTTGCATTGTGTGATGGAACATGGGTCTTATAATAGCTTCATTTTTCGAAAAAGCATTGCGTTGTCTTTTCTATGCACTGGTATTCTTGGGAGGAAACTCGTTCCGTGTTATACGGCATGGTCCCTTGAATTACTCTCTTTTAAAGTCAAGTTTTAAATAACTGTTTTAGTTCTCACACCAGTCACATGACTGACCTGGAGTTTATTGTTTTAACCTAAACTCTGGGTGCCCCTATTTTCGACACGGGCAGCTAGTAGTTTTGGTTTTGCAGATTTATATTCACAGGATACTGATTTACAGCTGGGACGATGCTCGAAAAGCTCTGTATCCGTGTATCACTTTCAGTTGTGTTTTGTATATTTTTCCGCTGCTATGTAATTTATTGTAATCTCTGATATTTATCGAATGTAATTTATTCAATTATGCTCTGTATATTCTTGTATCTGATGGAATTGTTGTAATAGCAATGAAATGTTCTTCCGTCTGCGTTCATTTGTGTGTTGTTCTCAAAGTATCCGATCTTTCCTTCACGGGGAAGTAACGGGTTCTCACATTTGGTATCAGAGCTTTGGTTTACAGAGCTCGGGAACAAGACACATTAGAACCATACGAAAGAATTCATCATATATTGGATTAGTAATATCCAATTAGAATTACTCGTTAGAGATAGGATCAGTAGTATCCTAGAACGAGTGTGAAGAGTATATTTTTTCAAATGAAAACAATTTTGTTTTGAAAATTTAAATCGTTGTATACGTATTTGAATAATTTATTTATATTGATTTGGACAATCTAGTATATAAAGGTTTTGCATATACGCGTCATGAACGTATATTCAAAATTTTAATATACTGGATAGATATAGAATCACACTCTAGTCGCCCGGAGATGGTACTGATGATAGCACGTGCATCATCAGTATTTATGTTCGTGTTTCGAAGGTGTGATATCTATATATTTCCATTAGACTGGTGTGAGAACCAAAACTTATATACATAGATTTATTTGTTGTGATTTGGCATCAAAAACATGATTTTTGACTATATATCAAATTTATGAATTTAAAATGTTAATCCACTAATTGATTGATGTTTGCGTTGTATGTTTAGTTGTTTGATAATTTTTGAATCAAATATTGAATTGTTTTGAAAATTAGTCGTGTTTGCTTGCATATACATGTATATTGATTGAACAGGTCATAGCAAGGAGGCTAGAGCAGAGAATAAAATTTGTTTGCCCGACAAATAGGTACATGTTTACTATAATTTACTGTTTTGTTTGGGTGATGATGATTTTATGAGCCGATTGGCTAGCCGCTTGGCTTTTTCTTTTTCTTTTTGAGATCAGAAGGCCTATATGGCAATTTCGGGATTTTCCCGTGCTCCCCGTACAAAGGAGGTTATGGCGAAATTTTTCGAAAATTTAGGGTGTTAGCCAAATTTTTGAAAATTTGAAAATTCTCAGAAACTGAAAAGCTGGAGAATGGAAGCCAGATTGAACGTAGAGTTGATTAATCAAACCACTTTCGACTTTGTTCCTTTTCGGGGACGAAAAGTTTTAAGTGGGGAGATTGTAATAACCCGGAAATTCTGAGCCAGTTTAAAATTTTTATTTTGGCAATTTTAGCGAATTTTGAATATTTAAAATGAATTATTTTAAATAATATCGACGAGAAATTTATTTTGAATATAATTCGAACGAATATATTTATATACGTCGTCGTTAGAATATAAATAATTATATATAATTATAAAAGGAATTGAAAATGGCGCGGTAGTTTGATAATTCGATTTCAAACTTCAAATGAATGTACCGGGTGCAAAACAAACCGGATTTTAGTGAAACCAAAAATAATAGGATCTAACTGAGAATATCTTTCCAACGAATCTGAAAAATCAAAATTTCATAGCGGGAATCAAAAGATATGTCCAGTTGAAAATTCTGAATAGTCGCTATAAAATTCTGGCCCTTAAAAATGGAAATTTTGCAAATGACCTCGGATTTCGACGAAACCACTTTTGTTGGATCCGTGATGCCAAATTATTGCTAGATTCCAAATTTCATAATTTTTCGAATCAATATGTGAGCGTGGCGAAGGAAAACGCGTTTGACCAGTTTCAGTTGATTTTAATCGACTAGAAAATGGCCATCTTTCCAACGGTCTCAGAATTCGACGAAACTAGTTTTGTTAGGACCATATCGTCAATACGAAGCTAGAAAATATTTTTCGGGAATTTTTAGAGTTCGTATGTGAACCCGGTAAATTGAAATGCGCGTTCAAATTCAATATATAGAGTTATATGTTGATTTTGACGGAAACTGATCGAAACGGTCGAATTGGCTTACGGGACATATCCCATTGTGTTCGGAATGGGTTAATTAGCTATGGACGGCAGGCGGTGGGTTCGATTTCGAGTTCGAAATAAAAAGTTAACTTTATGGAATTAAATTGAATTAAATATATATATATATATTTTTATATAAGCCCCCATCTTTATTCTCCCTCCCCTCAAAGTCAAACCGATCAGTTAAAAATAAAAATAAAAAAGGGAAAAAAGAAAAGAGGGAGGAGCCGTCGCTCCTCCAACCAGGGCGCCGCCGCGCCTGGCGCGCGAGACCCCCACCCTCGCGTCGGCCTCCCCTCCTTCCCCCTTCGCTCCTCCTTTCCCTCCTCTCTCCACCAATCCCAACGCGCAGCCACCCACCGCGCGAGCTCCGCCTTGGCCGACCACCGGCATCCACCCTGCGCCTCCCCCTTTTAACTCCGATCCCCCTTCCTCCTTTTCCCATCCTCCGATGCTTCTCCTTCTCCCCCTTCAGCCAATCCGAACCCGAGCCCATCCAAGCCCCCAAATCGAACGCTGTGCCAAAACCGCCCCATGCCACCACCTGGAAATTGCGACGCCGACTGATGAACGCAAACCCCCTCTCGCTCAAGCCAATGTAAGTGTTTTAATTCGATTTTTAAACTGATTTTTAGTTAGTTTTCAAAATAAAGAGATTAGAGTTTTCAAAACAAAAAGATTAGATTTTTAGATTAGATGAAAAATGAGATTTTAATTCTATATGAGGAATATTTTTAGTGGATAAAGATATAATTTTTAGTCGCATAAAAATATGGTTTTATCGTATGAAAGAAAATATTTCTAGTTAGGTAAAAATATAATTTTTGGCGATATGAAAATACAATTTTTGAGTGAAATTAAAATAGGAAGTTAGCAAGTTAAAATATGATTTTTCTTTGTTTGAATCGATAGTAAAAATATGATTTTTAAATTGAAAGTAAACAAATAAAAATGTGATTTTTATTTTAAGGATGGCAGTTTAAAAACATGATTTTTATATATTGAATAGCATAGTAAAAATTCGATTTTTATATATTGAATAGCATAGTATAAATTCGATTTTTATATATTGAATAACGAAGTAAAAATTCGATTTTTATATATTGAATAACGAAGTAAAAATTCGATTTTTATATATTGAATAGCATAGTAAAAATTCAATTTTTATATATTGAATAGCGAAGTAAAAATTCGATTTTTCTATATTGAGTAGCAAAGTAAAAATGTGATTTTTATATGTAGAGAATGCGGGCAGTGAAAAGTGACAAGAGGCAAGAACGGCGAAGATTTCTACATAAGAAGAGTCGTGGGATTGGATTAGCAAATCTGTGAGAATTTCTCACTCTTCAATTTCTTTTTCTAGTTATATATATATACTAGGATGCAGATGGTGTTTAGTAGCACCCGACACCACTGTCCACAGACCATGGACTTGTTTGTTTGGTTGCATAGATTAGTTAAATTATTTGATTTGGAGTTGGTTGTTTGGTGAATTGAAATTGATTTGATTGATGTGTGAATGGCATGGGCCATCACTAGACCGGGGATAAGGCTAGGCCTCGTCCCGTTTCTAGTATGGTGCCGTTATGCCGCCGAAATTTTCTAAAATAAGTTAGTAAAATAAAAATACCATTTTTTACTTTGTAAATGGACTGAATAGAAATTCATGTGTTAAAATATAATTTTTAACGTGAATATGAATATAGTGAACGTGAATAAATAAATATTCATTTACAAACCGGACGGTTTGTTTATGTACACCTATTTGAAGGACATTGATTAGGACGATAAATTTTACACATCGCCCAACTGCACAAATAAGTCTGTGTTTGATTGTTTGAAACCCCACACGGGTATTGGGATAATATACGGCATACACTAATCACAATAATTAGTTGTATGTCGATCGATTGATTGACAGGCTGTTATAAGCGTTAGATATCTATATTTGATGCTTATACAGTGTAGTGCACTTTGGATGATGGTTGATTATTTGTCGTTGCTATTGTACACATGTGTTGTATGGAATCCATATAATTAACTTTATATGGTAATTGATTGGGCCTCATTCCAATTTAGAATATAAAGAATATTATAAAATAAAGGTTCATGTGTTGACAGTACTCATCCGTTGAGATTAGTCATGTGTTGAACGAAATATTTTAACAATAAAATTTACATTTTTATCATTATAAAATAAAGGTTCATGTGTTGACAGTACTCATCCGTTGAGATTAGTCATGTGTTGAACGAAATATTTTAACAATAAAATTTACATCTTTATCATTATAAAATAAAGGTTCATGTGTTGACAGTACTCATCCGTTGAGATTAGTCATGTGTTGAACGAAATATTTTAACAATAAAATTTACATCTTTATCATATATAAAATTAGAAATTAACTGGAAAATAGATGAGATGAGTGGTCTCCTGGATATTGATCTGATGTTGGTTTCGGCTTTCGAGGTTAATATTTAGGGAATCGTTCTCTTACTAATTTACGGTTGGAGTCTGATTTTAAATCAAACGATAGATACCATAATTTTTACAAAATATATTAAATAACAAAAATAGTCACACGTGGACGGTACTCATTCGTTGAGATTAGTCATGTGTTGACAAAAATATAGATTCACGTATTGAATAGAATAAATATTCATTTGTTGAATAGAATAACGGAATTATTGAAATATATAAAGCCGTGTTGATTAGAGATGCGCTATTTTGACGTAAACGATATTTATATCGATTATATTCGTTTTTATAATCGAATAGAAATCGAATTTGAATAGAAAACGAATTTGAATTGAATTGAATAGAAAACGAATTTGAATTGAATTAAATAGAAAACGAATTTGAATTGGATTGAATAGAAAATAATTCAAATTGAATTGAAATTTGAATTGAATTTAAATGAATTTTAAAATGAATCTATAGGGAAAAATTCAATTTTGATTTGAATTGGAAATAGAAGTTGAAATGTTTTTGAAACGATTTTAAAACTATTTATAAAATTCGTTTTAAATAGAAATCGACGAAATATATATTATATATATTATATATATAATATAATGGCCTGAATAGAACGCGCCGCGCCGCTGTAGTTCGCGAATTTCGACCATTGACTTCGAACGGACATTACGGGAGATCCGACCGTCGGATTCTCCTAAAACCGGAACCGTTGGGTTCGTATCGAAAAGAGCTTTCTAACGAATATTAGAAATTCAAAATCTAACGGTTGGATTTGGAGATACGTCCAAATCAAATTTGGAAAAGGTCGCTGTAAGTGCAGTTCGATGGCCGTTGATGGAAATCGACTGTACGTGCCTTGATAAAATTATTAAAAATATCAACAATTTGTGTAAAATCATAAGAAATGATTTGGGAAAAATTGGGATGAAAAACTCCTTATTTGAAAAGATAAAAATAGATTTTTATCGAAATAAACTAGTTTTAAACTAAAATTGAAACCCATTTATTTTTAAATAAATAAATTGGATTTGAAATCGGTTGTAAATAGAATTGATTTGTGGGTTTATCGTGAAGGGTGTTTTAAATAACACTAGTTCTTTAACCCGATAATAAATAGAATGTGATTTGGGTTTATCGTGAACTGTGTTTTAAATGACATTAGTTCTTTAACCCAGTAAAAGGAGTTTTAATGAATCTGCAATTAGATTGAAATGTGAATTGATAATTTAAATTATCAAATTTGGAAAATGAGCGAGAATGGAGTATCACCAGTTTTGCTCAAGGCGATAGTTAATGTGAAATGGTAATTAATTTTACCGATAACACCGTGGTATTAGATATGGAGTATTACCAGTTTTGCTTCATGGGATGAATAGGTTGGGATTGGGAAATAAAATAAATAATTACTTCGGTGTGGTTCGCTAATCTCGACTAGTTTGGAAAACCATAATTTGGTTTGAAATGACATCCAAAGGAAGATTAAAGGATAAATTTTAAAGAATTTATTTTAGATAAAATTAATGGGAACCTTTCCCTAAGAATATGAAATTTAGAAACTAGCTGTAGGTTAGTTAAGAAGAATGGTTTCCTGGATATTGATCTGATGTTGGTTTCGGCCTTCGGGGTTAATATTTGGGAAATTGTTCTCTTACTAATTTGCGGTTAGTGGCTGCTGAATTGGAATGAGGTGTATGTTGTGTTTGTGTAACATTTGTTTTTAATATACGCGGGTTGTTCGGAAAGTCCGGGTTTATACCCATTCTGAATAACCGCTTTGACGATATGTCGAAGATGAAGACGGTGGTTGAAGACCGGAAGTCTTCACATCGTTTGGGTGATTACTGATGATCTTGATTGGGCTGTACACCCAAGATGAGGGAATCAGTTGGTGGTCGTCCAGACGTACCTGGAGATCGATGGACATGCGAGGAAAGTGCCTCCGGTTTCTTTCGGACCCAGAACGAACTTGTAAATGGATTGTGTGTCTGACATTGGATTTTATTCTGCGTTGATTGATTTCTGTTAAATATATATCTGTTTGGCGGGGAGAATTTATTCTCTTGCTTAACGCCCTTCTCTGAGACGTACGAGCTTAGAGGTTATATATCGATAGATATCAATCGCATGGCATGAATTGCCTGTGTGGCACGCTGAGTTGCATGGATCAAGGCTTCTGTTGAAAAGCAAAGTCTTGTGGTTGATGATCAAAGCACGGCCTTTGTGGCGTAGCTTTGTGTATAGCGTGGATTCGCGAGCCTCACACCTCGGTATGAGTTAAAAACGGGATAAGGACTGCAGGGAGAGCACGACGTTTCTTTCTAGCTTTGGTGGTGTCAGTGACTTACCAGCCCTGACATTTATATACTTTTCACCTATGTGGTTGTTGGATGAGGCGCCTCGATTTTAGGTCTGTAAGGACCGGGAAACGTGTGTTCAGGCATAATTAATCCTCAAACGTAAGAGAGGACAGGCCCTGAAGCATCCAGGGGTTACCTAGAGTGTGTAGTCCCGAGGCATTTGCTAGAGTGTCTCGAAGCGGAGAGGAGCTTGCCCCTTGCCTCGACTCATGACGGAAATCCAATTTCCAATACGTGTATCTCGGTTTTATTTGTAGAGCCTAGTATGGCGACATAGTAGCATGGGATGCTATGTCGTCTATGATTTATATTTGTGATTGAAATTGTTTTGACACTATACACTTATTATTGTATCAAATGATTTGTTTTAAATGTACCAAGCATGTTTTGCTATTATAAGGGAAAACCCTATCCTCCGGCTTGCGTTGCATTGTGTGATGGGACATGGGTCTTATAATAGCTTCATTTTTCGAAAAAGCATTGCGTTGTCTTCTCTATGCACTGGTATTCTTGGGAGGAAACCCGTTCCGTGTTATACAGCGTGGTCCCTTGAATTACTCTCTTTTAAAGTCAAGTTTTAAATAACTGTTTTATTTCTCACACCAGTCACATGACTGACCTGGAGTTTATTGTTTTAACCTAAACTCTGGGTGCCCCTATTTTCGACACGGGCAGCTAGTAGTTTTGGTTTTGCAGATTTATATTCACAGGATCCTGATTTACAGTTGGGACGATGCTCGGAAAGCTCTGTATCCGTGTATCACTTTCAGTTGTGTTTTGTATATTTTTCCGCTGCTATGTAATTTATTGTAATCTATGATATTTATCGAATGTAATTTATTCAATTATACTCTGTATATTCTTGAATCTGATGGAATTTTTGTAATAGTAATGAAATGTTCTTCCGTCTGCATTCATTTGTTTGTTGTTCTCAAAGTATCCGCTCTTTCCTTCACGGGGAAGTAACGGGTTCTCACAAACCCCTATGTCTAAACATCTGTAAGATGAATTCCCAATTGACAAAATCAAAGGCTTTAGAGAAATCTAACTTGAGGAGGACACTGGTGTAGCAGTGTTATGACAGTAAGAAATTACCTCTTGTATAGCTGCAATATAATCGAGAATGCAATGTCCATGAATAAAAGTTGATTGCTCAACACCAATAAGATCAGAAATTACAGATTGAAGACGATTAGCTAGGGTTTTGTTAATAATTTTAAAAGTGGTATTAAGCAAACTAATGGGACGGAAAGAGGAGAGGGAGTTAGCACCAACAAATTTTGGAAGAAGGACAATATTGGCAAAGTTAAGACGAAAGATAAGGCTAGGATTAACATAAAATTCATTGCATATGGCCATAAGGTCATTTTTCACAACGGTCCAAAAAGATTTAAAGAATGAAGGCCCAAAACCATCTGGGCCTGGAGCTTTATCGTCATGCACTTCGTTCAAAGCAGCCCAAATCTCATTTTCTGAAAAAGGTTGGTCAATAGAAATGGCATCAGAAAAAGGATACACCAAATTCCAATCAATAACTGGAATAGTAGAGGAGGAACAACCGAGAATCGAGCGATAAAAATTAGAAAAGAGATGGAGAATGTCATCTTGGTTTGTATACAATTGTCCTTCATGAGAGATTTCTGGAATACAAGTTGCTTTTCTCCTACCATTTGCAATTCTATAAAAGAAAGCTGTATTTTTGTCCCCTTCGTCAATCCATTTAGATTTGGCTCTTTGTTTCCAACCTATTTCTTCTTTTTTAAGCATTCTTTCTAATTCCGATTCAAGATTTTTTAAGGTGTTGCACTCATCATCATCTAAGGGACGAGATTCCTCTAGAATATTGAGATTCAAGATAGCATCCTGAATATTAGAAATACTAGAACAGATTGTTCCCCAAACAGATTTAGCCCAAGTTTTAATTAATTTTCTTAAGGATCTTAGTTTTAGAACGATTCTGTGGGTAGCTGATTGAGATTGAATAGGGTGCACCCAAACTGTTTTGATAAATTCCTTAAAGGATGGCTCAAGTAACCACAATCGTTCAAATCTAAAAGGATGCTTAAAATTAGAAAGGGTACCAGAATTAAGAATAATTGGGCAATGATCAGAAATAATTGAGGCAAGACCAGAAACAAAAGATAGAGGATGAAGCTCTTCCCAAGTTGAATTAAAGAGAAAGCGGTCAAGCTTAGCTAAGGAAGGATTGGATCTGTGACTTGACCAAGTGAATAAATGATTACAAATGGGGGGTCAATGAGGCAGCAATAAAAAGTGAATGAGTTAAAAGCATCAGTGTCTACCGATATAATTCCAGATTTTCTTTCATAAATATCTATTATAGTGTTGAAATCACCCCCTATTACCCATGGTCCAAGAAAGCTATTTGCCAAAAGTTTACAATAATCCCAAAGATTTATTCTTTCATGAACATCTTGAGGGCCATAAATATTTGAGAAGAAATAGATGGTGTTAGTGGAAATGTGATTAAGTACTACATGCAAAGCCGATTGATTAGAAAAGATTTGATTAAATGACCAGACAGATTCATTCCAAGCAGTGATTAGGCCACCTCTAGATTATACAGCATTAACATAAGCCCACCCAATCAAAGAGGATCCACTAATCAATCTAAAGTGGTAGTTTGAAGGATCAGTGATTTTAGTTTCTTAAAGAAAAAGGACATCTAAATTAAGTGAGGACAAAACGAGGTTAATAGCATGACATTTTGAATGGTCCCCCAAACCCCGTACATTCCATGTGACTATTTTCATTAATGTCTATCAATGTGCTCCTGTTCTAAAGCCTGCATTTCTTTATAATGTGAATCACGTAGACTCACACCCATGCAACCTGATATCCTTTTATTCAAACGTTTATTAGCAGAAGAAAAAACAACAGGGGTTAGAAAACTACCAGTGATTTCAGGGTTGTTGCGTCTTCCATTTCGACGAACAAAGATAGGAGAGTGGTAATGAGGCCAGTACTGATCATCTGACCATGGCTGGTTAGGAGGGGATTGCGGTGGAGGGATTGAGCTAATATCAAAAGGGATAGTCTGAATGAGGATCATGGTGAAATCATTGGGACGAGGAATTATTTGATTGAAAGGAGGATTCAGGTCAACATGCATTTCTTGGTTAACTTCAACCTGGTCTGGTTGCTCTATTTCCTGATTATCCATGATTGGAGGGTTAAAGTTCACTTCTTGATATATGGATGGTAATTGGTGTAACATCACTACTTCTTCAACCATTGCATCGAACCTATCTTCCGAGCTAATATCTTGAAAATTATGGATACTTGGCACCACTTGCTCTTCTTCATTACCAATAAAGAAAATTTCTGGTCTTGATCTAGGATATTCATGCCTATTTCACTGTACTTTAATAATATGCGTTTTGTTGTTGAATTTCACTGCATATACACTTTTCGAGCCTATTCCTTCATGGACCTGCATTTTAACCAGAAACTCTCTATGGTCAAAGTGACACCAATCACAATCATCGACTGCAAGAACCCTACCCATTGGTTTTAAAATTTTCTTTCACTACATCGTCGTTATATTTCAGGAATTCAGGGAATCCTTCCACCTTAGCCCATGATTCAGTTTCGAATGTAGGTTGTGGCTCTCTCTCATTGTCATCCCAAGCTTCCAAGCTTATAGCTGCACCTGGTTTGGTTAATATTTTCAGAAGTAAAGCATGATCTTTTTTTACTATAAGTAGGACAGTGTACTAAAAAGGAGTTGTTCGAGATGATCGACATGGGCCAAAAAACATGTTCAAAATTCACATCCAAAGCTTGATGTATAGTTTCAACACTCTACTTTCTAGTAAGAGATGTAGCAACGATGCATTTCGAAGAATCCGCCATTTTGAATTGTTTTGGAGACTGAGAATGAGGAGACGGAAGTGGAGAGTAATTAGAGTTAGGTTCAGAAAAATGCTTACTATTTGAATTTGCTTGGAAATTATCTCGACTGGTGGCTAAACGAAGTGATGTCTGATGTGAAGTCTGTGCAAAGTAATTGTTTTGTTTAAGTACCCAACGTACTTGATTACTTTTACTAACGGCTTTTTGTGCGAAAGCCGAAGCACTCACATTAATTTTTGTTTTCTTTAAGCAATGAGGCACTAAGTGACCAAATGAACCACATTTAAAATAGTTTTTTGGCTCCCTACACCTGTTTGCCATGTGTCCTTTACATGCACGTTGTGGACATCTTTTCTCTTTTTTCAAAAATGAAACCGTTTGGAAAATTGGAGATGAAGGCTGGCAACGGTGATCTGGATTTCATTTTGGGAGGGGGTTTTAGCAGAGAGGAGGGAGGAGAAGCCGCCTCCTGGGCATAGAACTTGAGTGCAACTTCAGGTCGATGATCAGAAAGAATAGAAAACCGACTGGATGAGGATAAGAAGGATGAGCGAGAGTGATGAGGACGAGAAGAGGAAGAAGTTGGCGCAGATACAGGATGGGACGAAACTACACGAGAAGGATCGCAAACAGATTGAGGATAGGCATGATTAAGGACCAAAAGATTAGATTAGGCATGATAAGATGAAGAAGGGAAACGATTAGAATAAGGAAGAGAGATGGGAGGACGATTAGGAAGAGAGGGACGGGGACGAGCAGAAGATGCAACAATCGGACGAGATGGAGCAGACGACGAAGGTTGAGATGGACGAGGGAGGAGAAAAGGTATGTATTTTGATGGGTATTTCGAAAGGAAGAGAGGAGAAGAAGGGAGGATAAAAGCCATTAACGAAGATTGCATCTTCTTTGGGACTTTAAAATTTTTCGAAACTTATTATTCTAGTATTTAAATATATAAAAATAAATTCTATGTTTTTATACATAAGTCTTTGTAATGACGTACCATTAACTTAAATTGAAATTAGTTATTGTCTTTATTTTAGAAAAGGTTTTATTATAAGGAATATTAATTCAAATGTTTTAAAATCTATTTTTTTTTAATAAATACTTATTTTGAATAAAGATGAAATATTTTGGTTTGTTGTATCAATGTTTTACGCAACATTTGTTTTAACCATAGTAAGTGTAGTTCGGAGATGTAATAGAGAATATTTTCTAAATATGTAAAAAGAATGGTTCGTGAAAGAGATAAGTAAATGGAAATGTTTTCCAGCTGTAATAAGAGATATTTTCTAAGTATAAAAAATAAAGGATTTGTGAAATATGGAAATGTTTTCAAAGTAGCATAAGAGGTCAAATAGGGTTTGAAAAATATATCTCAATAAGATATTTGAATTGAATGTTGAAAAGAGATTAAATTAATAAGAGAATAATTTTAAAAGGGCTCAGTGACTACTTGGTGCTTAACCAGTTGTATTTAATTCTAGAAAAAAAAGATTGGTTAAATATTTGTTACTTTGATAGTTAAATAACTGACTATCAAGTAATGGTCAATTTAATATTATCGTTGTCAGTATGGAGAGAACGGGATAACATTTATTATCTGGAAACCACTCTATATAGGCGTAAGCATTGCGAATTAGATTGTATTAAAGATAATCGAAGATGGAGTAAAGTGCGAAGGCTATTTCTGTTAATCCTAAGTAGAAATTTCCTAAGATGGATTAATAGGAAATTGTGTCTTCTGTCGTTCAAACCAGAACGAACTTGTATGGACGAATGTTTGATAGAGTATTTCCAATAATCATATATGTTGATTTTTACAAATATGCCAAGTATGGTGGTGGAGAAGGCAACATATTTAGCTTAATACCTAGAGTATATTTATGCAAATAAATTAGTGATTTACAAATCCAACATTCAAAAGTTGAATGTGATGTCTCTAAAAGATAATCGTGACCTCAAGCCTAATCTACTGGGAAATGACTGAACTCGGGAAGGCAACAGTGTTATGTGGGTCATACCCATTAGTGTATATCATCCCTTAATCGAGAGAAATCGATTGTCACTATTTGTACGCTTCGAAATGAGAAATGTTTCAAAGGCCAACAACGGTGGTGATGATATATTCGGTACACTCAACTTGAATGAGTGGCCGGTTCTGTGTGGCCGAGCTGCAAGATGTTCTTGTTAAACCTCAGTGTTTTATCTCTAGAGGACACTGATCAGAAGATGGTTCCATACCTAGTCATGTTGGAAATTCAAACTACGATACAAGCCGTACAGTTTTAAATGTGAACCAATTATGTCGAAAAGTGAGATGCAAGCTTTTCGACTATATTTCAATTTTATTTGTAATTTGACAGACATTATTATAATATCAATGGATTTTATATTAAAAATGATTTGGTTATCATAAGATGAAAACATGTGCTATGTTTATGTATGGTCGTGTCTTAAGATAGTTCCATTCTTTTAGAAAATGATTTTCTAAATGTAAGCAAGTTGTTTGGAGTTTACTCACACCAGTCCCATGATTGACCCATAGTTTATTTTGTTCTGTTTTTCCTAAAACTCTTGGGTGCCAAAAATTTTACGGTAGCCAAGTAGTTCAGGTTCTTACGGATGCACTTGGAGGAGCTTGGAGTAGGAGGCTTTACCGTCTGTTACTTAAAGTTTATTTCTATCGTATCAAATACATGTTGTACTCTGATGAATGGTATGTATATACAGTCACAGTTCCGTATTTAGAAGCTATTATATATTATATTTTATTTCGTAGCGATGTGAGATTTTGTGTATTGTTCATGTTCATCCTCTACCACTTTTCATCTTTATTCCTATGATTCTTATTTTAATGCAATTTGGGTTGGACGTGTATTGTATTTAGTGGACTCAAAGAGTACGGATTTGCAGGCCTTTATAGGTTGCTTCCTGTCGATACAAGCTCCAATTCGGTATTGGGTAGAACTCAGTTAGCAAGCTGAACCAAGACAGTGTGAGGCTCTAGAACTTCGACTTCCACTAGTGAGTTGTTGAAGCATTCAAGGCAACTCTTGAGAGTTTCCCTCATGCCCTGCTAGAGGTTAGAGAGAGTCAGGGTATCCTTCGGCCTTGCGACAATGTAACAACCTGAATTTTAAATGTATTTCTACTTAATGAATTAATTTAAATTTTGATTTTTATTTTATTTATTAAAAACTCAATTTGTTTGGAATTTATAAGATAACTATTTTGATTTTTTTGATATAAAACTAAATTTGTTTTGAATTTTATATAAAAAATGAATTTGATTATGATATAAATGTAATTTAATAACAAAAACAATATATGCATTCCAAATCTTATTTATTGGATAAATTTAATTGAGTTTAATTATTTGAATTTGAATTCATTCTTAAATTTAAATATTAAACTCGGTTTATTATATAATTGGTTTATTAATGAAAATTAGATCTTTGTTTTTATTTCAAAATATTTCTCATGTAGATCTGCCATTTGTATTAATCAATTGTTGCTGCAAACATCATTCAACTTTCATTTTTCAGATTTCTTTTCTTTTGGTATTTCAAACCCATTCATTCTCTTTTGTCTTAAAATTGTTTCTAACTAGTAAGTGTAGAATTTGCAAACCGTTTCTTTTTCGTTTCCATTTTTACCATGTCCGTTTTTTTTCAAAATTTAAACCAAATGTTGCTTTTGGATGGGATGACCATGTTCAACTTAAAATCAGGCGGTTCCTAAAAGATTCGTTCCAAACCAAATACCTTTTCGTGTTCTATACGTTTTCTTCCCATTTGTGAATATAAACACAACAACCCTCCAATTCCCATATAGATCTGCTCCATTTTTTTCTTCCCATAGCCATTTCTTTTCTTCCCATTATCGAAAAAGGAAGAGAGACAAAAGGCTGCCTCATCTTTCCTCTTCGCATGTTACTCCTCCATCTACACTGCATCTCCACTGAAACTGATTTGCTGCCAAGCCAAGACCCGCCGTCAGGCCTCACCACCCTCCCTAACCCTTCACCATGTCTAGCGCCTAACCCGAACCCGCTACTCCACCTGCTGCCTCCAACCGAACCCGCTCATGTCCAGAAAAATTATCTCTGCTTATGCAGACCTGAAGCCAACCCCTTGCTGACCAGAACCGATCAGCTGCGAGCCCTCCGACTGCCTTCACCGAACCCACCTGCGCCAACTTCCAGACCCAGATTCCAATCATCCACCCTTCCCGTCTCGCTTGAAGTCCACCTCCGAGCCTTGTTTTCTCCGTATGTGCATGCTGGTGAACTCGCGCGCGAGTGGAGTGTGTGTGCGAGTGTGTAAGTTTTGGTTCTTGCATGTGTCAGGTTATGGTGTGTGTTGGGTTATCTGTGTGGAGAATGGGTTGCATGAGTGTGTTTGAACATTTTGTATGTGCGTGATTTAGTGTATACATGGGGGCATGCATGAGTTTATGTGTTTGTATTGGTTCGGTTGTGTGGTGTTGTGTTTATTTGTTGTAATGTATATGTCTGGTGTGTGTTTCTTTTGGTTATATATATATATATATATATATATATTTGTATGTTGGTGTGAGTTGTTTTGGAGTTATTAGTTTTGAAAAATAAATATTAATATATATATATATTGCATATAATATTATGGTGTGTGTTTTGAAAATTATAAATATAGGTGTATGTGGGTTTAATGTGTATGTGTGTGTGTTTAGCGTTTTGTCGATTTAAAATATAAAGATACATTTTGTAGTTACTATGAGTGTATACACATATATATATACACATATTATTTTAGTAAAAATTTGTTGTGTTTATTTTTGAGTTGAATTTGGTAGCCATACTGGCCCGCTGAGAAGGTCCCCTCCTCTTATAAATAAAATAAAAATATTGAGATGATTATTTAGTTGAATCCATTCGAGTCATGTTTGGATATCGTCGTGTCATTTTGTGTCCATCTGTTTGCCATCTCATTTCTATGCCACGAAAGGTGAGTTTATCTCACGCTTGACTTAAATTGTTTCATGAATGTTAAATTCAGCATAAATGAATTATTGTGAAATGTATAGGATTGCTAGTAAAAATCATTTTTATTTTGATGTATACACCTTTGATATATGACACGACGATATATATATATATATATATATATATATATATATATATATATATATATATATATATGACACGCAGGTGCACTGATGATGTATGACTTATGATATAATTGATGGTATGTGATGATTTGTTTATGCTGTAAATTTCCATAGTTTCAGGAAAATCACTATGGGTTGAAATGATACATATCCGAACGAACATTACATCAGGGAAAAATCGTTATGGGTTGAAATGATAGAGCTGAACGATTTTTATTGAACTTGGGATTACGGGTTCAAATGATATATGCCCGTACAATTATAAATTGCGGATTGAAATTATAAAATTCCGTATCATTTGACCATAGGGTAGAAAACTATATACAGACATCATTGGTCATGTTTTCGAAGTGATATGAAAGAAAATTAAACAATAACTTAAGATTTCTTTTTTGGCAAGGCCGACCAGGTTTTAAGATGACCGCAAACACCTATATAAAATAGAAAGGAACTAGTTCTCTACACATGCACAGAAAAACATATATGGTTTGAAGTGTCCAGTCGCTATCAAAATATCACAATAGCTGAGATAACTACATTACTTGGTACAAATGGATTAACACTAGGAAAGTTACACTACTACACCATAAAAGCTACACTACTCATCATCTGAATCATCCTTATAAAAGATTCTAGTATAGGGTGACATGCAATGCTTAAAGGACCAAAAGAGGAAAGCCAAATCAATTACTTCGGATGGTGCAACTAATCTGTTCCTATCCTACGATATATCCTGCCAGATCTCCAAGTTCACTTCTCCAATTTCACCTACATTCCACAATACTAATTTCTAGCCTTCAAGTCGGTAGAAAAGGCGTCTATGTTCCCTTCATCTTCGACAAAAATAAAGAAATAGTTATCAGAATCATAGTATATACTAGAGAGGGTGTGCACCCAGGCAGACTCTTTTTCATTCCACGAGATATCAGGATCAAGCGGTATATCAAGAAGAACAAAAATAGAAAGAATAACTTAAGATTTTATATTTATGTATATTTAAAGATTTTTAAAACCTTAATTTTTATATGTTTAAAATATTTTTATGATAAATATGGGTTTTAAATATATATTTAAGATTTCACTTATAATTTTATTTAAAAAATATATAATTTAGTAATAATAGTATTTTATACCTTAATTTAATATATTATAATTTTTATTTTAAAATTTTTATTTTTAAAATCTTATATATGTATATAAATCAATTTTCTAATTTATAAACTTATGTATACAAATATTTATTTTTCAAAGTTTAATTATATATTTTATAAATTGTAATAATAAACTCAAAGACTAATAAGTTAAATTTTCACGATTTAAATTCGAGGTTTAAAGATGTAAATTTAAATAATGATATTTGATTTAATAAGTGAACTCATATTAAGATTTGAATTTAAACCGATATGAATGTACAAGAGATAAACTTGAATTGTGAAATTGGCTTTTAAATTTTCATTTCTACATTGAAGGAAATGAATTCATATTTATAATTAATATGAAATTAATTCAATTTCAAAGTGATTGAATATGAATTAGAATATATATAAATTTTATATATGGAAATGATTTTATAAATCATTTAGTACGAATTAAGAATTTGTAAAATTGAATTTATAAGAATTGTTTTAGATTATATGATTTGAATTTATAAGTAATGAATTTTAATTATATGACTTAAGTTATAAAATATGATATGATTTGTTTAAATTTAAGATTTGATTTGAGTTATAGAAATTGAATTTGAACCAAAAGTTGGATTTTATGAATCGACTTAAAAATAATTCTTATAAGGTTGAAAATATGATTATAAGAATAATCTGAACTTGGACTTTGATGAAATTATTTCAAAATATAATAGATTCAAAGTTAAATATTTTAGTATTGATTTATACTATAATTTGAGACCTTTAAGATATGATCTTCAAATTCGATTTGGTTAAAGCGATTTAAGCGAGTAGTTTTCAAAATTATATATAATCGAAGTTAGATATTTAATTTTGATTTCAAGCTTGAATCTAAGATTCCGTATATGTTTTTAAAGTGATTATAAAATGATCTCGGTGTGAAAAGTGTAAACATTTGGTTGTTAAGGAGACCAGGATCGGCTATTGTCATGTTCTCTGCCTATACTGAAAACAACTTTAACAACTATGCATGTAGTGGAGAATCCAGAATGAAGTAGGATGATTTGGAGGCGATTACTGGATTTGAAGAAAGAGAATGATGATGGATAGCCTTGACCTTCGGGTCATAATTGAAATGACTAAAAGAGGAGCCATACCCAAGCCAATGTGAGTTAGCTACCCTTAGCAGGCATGCTTCTTTAATACCATATATATTACTTTGTGACTGATTTGTGTGCCTTTTAATATGGAGGTATTGTCTGAGGTGGGCGGTAGTCACGGCTATGCATTATCGCTAGCCTAGGTCCACAATCTGGTAGATCCCTACAATTTTGATTCAACGTTGTCGTATAGCGGCGCATCCCTATCCACCTACGGCTTACTGGTGTTTTATATGCATTGTTTACGATGATGTATAAATGGTGTAAGGGTAAAAATGTAATCCCGCTTACACTATTTTTCAATAATACATTTAACCATAGACATTATTATAATAACATATTGTATTATATAATATCTTATTTAACGGATCCTTAGAGGATGGAAATCCTAAACATCCTTTAAGTTACTGATGTATTTAATTTAACATTCCATTTGAGTTGATTTACTTCCATAAGAATGTTAGTCCTGATCCGAGTTGTTTTGTTTGCATTATTTATCGGGTCAGATCGAGTATTACAACTTTCGAGATTCACTCTTGGAGCTTATATTGGGTTTCTTTTATCTTGTATCTACTTATTGATTAGTTGTTCCAGTCATCTGGTTATTCATATCATTTCTATTTTAGATAGTTATCATTTGTTTACGTACTAGTGATTGTTGTAATAGACTTCCGATGTATTGTTTATGTAAACTCCATTGAATTTTTTTAATTAGTAGCTTTGTGAACTACTATTGTATAATTTATTTTCCGCGGCGAGATATTATATTACTCTATGTCTATGATCCGTGGTTATGTGAATTATTCTATTTACCCCGGAAGGTAATAACAATTTGTCGTTTCGAACGGTTTGAGTTGGTTTAATTACCGACTTGAAGCGATCAAAAACGCAGGTTGTTACAAACATGCATCCTAAATTGTTTTACCAGCTCAGAAGCAAGCTGGTTGAAAGTAGAGATGGATCTGGCTGGTTTCTAGAGGAGAGCGATGCCTTCAAGGAAAATTGGGAAGCTCTTGCATTTAATGGCGTTGACGGCTTGACTTGAGTCGATATGCCACTCGTAATTGTTCAAGAAGTTACAAGGATTAGTATTCCCTGAGTAAGTTGTCAGTTGGGGCATATCAAGGCATCGAGGTCATTCGACGTTGTGGATGGTCTGAGTGAAGGGGTTACGTCTTGTATTGTTTCCCAAATGTTTGTAGCATGACCTAACATTTCTCCCACTATCCTACGGACCATGTCGGTGAGAACCGTGGGCTGAACCTTTGCTAGATTCAAGCGATCGTAAGCCAGCTTGGGAGTTTGGGGCCATGGCGCCTTCGGTGGTGAACATCAACATCGTCTTCAGATAGGTCTTCAACCTTGATTGCTTGATTTTACTAAGGTTGATTGGGAGGAACTTGGTCCTGATTGGCTTCTCGACGCATTGGTGCCAAGTTTTGAAAGACGATAGGTTCTGTCATGGAGGGGGTTGGGTATTGATTCCTTGACCATCATTGTTGGGATCCAACCGGGAATGGTCGCGTTGATGAGTTCTCTCATTGAGGATAATGATAGTATCGTTACAATTACCGTTTCCATTTTCATTGGTGTTAATCCTCCCTCTTTGGTTGTGGTTTCCATGGTATGTGTTGGAAGAAGAGCTTTTTTATAACATTCTGTTGAGGACGAGTGTTTTTGTTATCCTCGTGGCAAGCGACGTCGCATTGATAACTTTCTTGAAGTCATCACATTAACTCGATGTTTGTTTTCATTTGGTCATTAATTAAGTTGTCTCATCCTCTCTTCCGACTTCTTGTTAAGTTCGAAGAACTGAGCATGGGTAACCGGAACTTTGGGGTTGTAGGAGATAGCGATTTCAATATTGATCAGATTTTCTTGAGTTGAGGAGAAGTTTTCTTGTCGTGTCAGTAGCAATGGAAGATTCAATCATAAGGTTCTTTCCTTTTATAACAATTGTAAATAAACTTAGGAGGTAGGTCTAAAAGTCCTAAGTAGCACTTCTAGTTTGAAATGGAATACTGTCAGAAAGAGGTAAGGTCTCAAGTTTTTTAGTTCTTAGTGGTAGCACCAGAATGTTGACGCATAAATTAGCGCAACACCCAAAGATTTCCAAATTAATTGAAAATAAAGTATCGCATAAGGAAAAAGTGTGGAAGACTAATGAATACAGTATTTATAGTGGTTCGGTTCTTTGAAGGCTTTACTAATTTTAGTCATTATTAAAGGATTACTAGGGTGGACATCATCATTATAAGGGATTACAATGATTAGTTAAGTTCGATTAATCCTTGTTCTCAGAAGTCTTTATTGTCCGGGAGTTCAAAGCCTTGAGAGAGAGGTAGTTGCTTCTTCTCAAAGCTTCCAGAGGCCTTAATGGTGTCCAAGGTCAAGAATTTCTTTCTCAAGATGTCAAATCAGCCAAATGCATCGCCCTTTTCACGTTGAGATTAGAGAGGTATTTATAGGTAGTGGAGTGGGTGGGAGTAGGTGAGAAATAGGGTCCACAGGATAATTTTTGTATCTTGGGATGATCGGCCTTTCTTCGTATCTAGGGGATACAAATTTCGTATCCTGAGAAATACGAAATTTCATATCCCTTGGGATATGAAATTCGCATCCCAAGGAATATGAAATGTGGGGAGTTGAGGCATGTGAGGGATACAAAATTGCACTAGTGAGAGTTTTCTTGAGGAGTTGTAAGGTCCACACTCATGCGACTCCCTCCGAACATAAATCCTGAGTATCTTGATGACACTTTAGGTTATTGTACCACGTGATGGATCGAGTCATGTGGGACTGTAGTGCTTTTGGGGACCGGGCCAAAAGCCTGGTTAACAGTTTGCAAGTTACTCAAAGGATACACGGATTGATACAAGCATCAAAGATTTGGTATGAAAAGCTCAAAATAACTCTCACCATTCCTGGATTCATTTCAACCAAGTAAGACAGTCTTTTGCATAAAAAGACAAGAGATCAAAAAACTATTTGCATACTAATATATGTGGATCATATTCTTATAACTGACAATAATGATGAAAAATAATTAAAAACATCATTTAATACCTTAATCAGACTTCTTCAATCAAAGATTTGGTTGACTTAAACTATTTTCTTGGGATATAAGTTGAAAAAAGGTGTAAATTAGAATTTTTTTAGCAAAAAAAGTATATATCTCAAAAATTCTTATTTGAGCTAACATGCATTAGGCAAAAACACAAACCATACTAATGACTAGAAATCTACACTTATATAAACACAAGGTGAAGCAATAAGCAACATAAAACTGTATAAAAAGATCATCGGTGCCTTGCAATATGTTGTAATCACCAGACCCGAGGCATGCTACAATGTAAAAAAGGTAGCCAATATATGCAAAACCCCTTAAGTGAGCATTGGAAAGTAATTTAAAGAATATTACATTATTTAAAAGGCACACATATATGAATTACTTTTAAAAGTCAGCAAATACATAAATTTATAAGAGACTAAACTATATAGCTCTTGCACCAAAACAGCTGATCCCGTTCCAAAGAACGGTTTGACTCCATGGATAACTAAATATCCATAAAGAAAAAAAATTGACCACTGCACCTGAGTAAAAAAAACAACCATAGAAATTCGGATACCCCAACAATGACTCTCACCACTACTAGGAACACATTCCGTAGATCGAAGATAATAGTCTCGATTATACCCAACATCTAACTCTACAGATAGAATAAATGGTAATTGTTTGCTAGATCATCATAAATAAAATAACGATCTATAGCCAACAGAGGAAATGACACCATAGTACTCTAGAACAAAGCAATCCACACTATATATATACTACTAATATATAGCTTGAAAACAAAAATATCACAAATACATACTCCCTCATATATAATAACTCATGATTCCAATAAGTTAGGTTAAATTATGCAACCTAATCTCTGATACCACTTGTAACGATCGCCCTACACCAACGGTGCACATACAACCAAATACAGGCGCCTAATCATGTAAATGGTTGTTAAGGGAAAGAAATGGAAAGAAATAAGGAGAGATGAAAGGAAGAGAAGAAATTAGAAGAGAAAGGAAGAAACACATGACTAAACAAAGATATAGTCGTACATCCCATAAAGCATCAAATAAAATATAATAGAAATTATTTATATAAAACATGTAAGATGGTAATAACTATAAAATCAGAGTATACTAAAGATGAATATACTCACCGAAAAATCTTAGAATAAGTACCCGACACTTTCACGGCTCCACAGTGTCGCATAATGGAATAATCAATAATATAAATATAATAAGAGAAGATGCCACTTCTTGCTAATCCACCTGTGCATCACCAGATGAAGTCTACACTAGCTATCAGGCCTACTCATTGATGTGTTTGAGGGAATATAAAATCTTGGGTCAAAAAACAGTCTAGTGTGAGCGATAAATGAATCTCAAAAAAAGTAAAACTCACAATAGTAAAGGTATAGATGGTCTGAAAAATCATACCTTACATATCCTTGCATCCACAAAGTCAACACATATAATAAAATAATATATGCTATCATACAATAACAATAGAAATAGATACTTCCCAAATAGATTCCTAATCCCCTGCTTCTCTTCAGTATCCTATGGTGATAGCCTACCCAGAGAAAAATAAAAGAGGACACACTCAACCATAACATCCATAGCATCCAATATCCCCGTTATCGCCTACTACAGCCTTGAATATATAAATTATCGAATTTGCTTTCAACAATCAAAAGGGCTAATGGAGAACTATGTTCTAGCCATACTGCCATATTCCATTGTGACTACGTATGTTTGTCTCCATCAAGACAACTAGGTCCATTGTGACTACCCTGGGTACTTGATCCATCGTGATCTCAATGGGAGCGCCCACGATACCCCTTCTATGAATCCTCTAGAACCTTTAATAACTAATGATTACTTGGCACTTCAATTTGTTGAGTCTTCCTTCTTGAAGATCGCCTCTCTAGTTCGAGCAAATTCTCAAATTGATTCCGTTATCATCCTTGGTCAACTCCCATTTGAGTTAATCTATCATCTTACTGGATCGTAAATCATCCCGCGACCAGCATCACATCAATTCAACTTCGACCACTCCGTATTGATCTTACAATCGAAGGATGTACGCTTCCCAAGTGTACTACTTCCACCCTGTGGTAGTGATATATGAACCACACCCTTTAATGTCACCTTGGAGATCTCTCCATGTCATCCCGTGGATTACCTCATCTGTCTCTATCTTTTCATGAAATATCCAATTGTTCTCACACCAAAGACACCCTTAATGAAGTGTCATCACATCTCGAAATCACTATCAAACGAATCCTCATATTGTGTTCCTAGAAATGACATCATCATCAATGCCAAATTGACCAAAATGACCAATAACAATAGTAATCAATAACAATCACTTCATAGCAATCATTAATGACCACTCAGATCGTGTGTTTAACCAAAATTGGTTAAATACACATCCAACGAAAATGTCCGACATCTGTTTGGATATCCAAGCTTGCCATCTAATTGATTCTTCGTCTTCACATATGCCACTAAATTCCAATACCGCTCCATACTCCAATGTGTTACCATACTCTGACCCGCATCCATTAACAAATCAGTACGCAAGTTCTGATACTTCTTGGTAAATCTGTGTCGCTCGCTCGAGTCTTGCGCACCCAATTAGCATACACCATCTTGTGCATTCGATTGATAACACTAAATTCCAACATACAAGGTTTCCTAGTCCTATTTCACCGATAAACGGCATTGACAACCAAACAGCGCAAACAACAACCATGCAACCAATAATCCTAGAGTTGGCTAAAATAGCATGCAAACATCTATAATAACATTCGGAACATAAGTAGAACCTATATAAACTGATTAGTGCAAATTTGGTGTCAAAATTGTTCAATTTCGGTAGTAATGTCAAAATAGTGCATTATAGCTTGCAAATGGGTAAAAATGTGTTACTGAGATCTAAATAACCAAATTACTTTTTAATTTACCTATTTAATAATTACTAGGTTCAACCATCCTACAATTTAAATTTCAATTTACAAGTCAGTTTAAAGTATCAAATTTCCACTATATAAATAAATACAGTTTAGTGCGAGACAATATCACAGACCTTAGCCTACTAAGGCCAAACAAGTGTCAAAACGTAGAGCCTGCCAATACAAGTCCAACACAAGAAACCGTATCCAAATCTGATGTTGTATGCAAAATTTTGTAAGTTTGCAATTTATTTAAATAACAAAATGTCATTAACAATTAAGTTAATTACTTAATTACCTTAACCCCTTTCTTTCCCGAATGCCTAATCCACCTAGGTCGTTACCTCTAGAGAACAACCCATTTGTTGCCACTGCCTCTCTCCTCTTTTCTCTCTCATTTCTCAACAAAATTGAAATCGTATGCGCCTATGAGCTCCTTTGCGAACAAGACACACAATCTTCACAACAAGTTGAAACTCGAAATTCCCCATCAAAATGTGTTTTTCGAGCATATACAAGCTGCCTTATAAGTTGCACCATGTCAAAAGCCACTACACTTCGCAAAATTTCAGGCTTAGATACTTTTTTCGAAGAGAAACTAAACAGTGATCTCGGATTCGTGAATCGTTGCTTGAATCACATGAAATCCCAAAACCTAGCTCTCATGAAACACACAACCATGATAAAATAGTCACCTCACTGTTCAACAATAGCATAGGCTCAAAGAGAATAGAATTCTAGGAATTTACAAACTGATTTCGTGATTTTAAATGAAGTATTTCAACAAGACTTAACTTTTGAAAATTGACGAAGGAAGAGATATTATTTCGTAAAGAGGATGGAAGCTACAGTAGTTTTCTAATGAGATGATTAGGGTTAATGATAACTTAGAGGGATATTTATAATCTCCTAAGGCCCTATTGTCAAAAATTGTGTGTCCAAAACATATACATGTTTAAAGAGCGCACGACCAAATGATACATTCGTTTGACATGAATCTTGGCAGCATAAAACAATTTTCTGTGAGTCCAAAAATATAAATTCCATCGCATTCCGACACTATGTCCAAAACAACAATTTTTGTGCATATTTCGAGACTGTTTTACCCCTGGAGCATCAAATTTCAAAATATAACGATCCATATACTTTTTCTCCACGTTACAAACTATCTGAATTCAATAGAAATGGTCTCAAATCTTGATTCGGTCATTTGTGAAAAATATCAGTTTAGAACTGCTAAACGATTAATTTTAAATAAAATATTTGAATACTAGTCATTAGAAATACGGGTTTTTATATTCTTCCCCCTTATAGGATTTTGTCCCCGAAATCCTTGAGGACTGAACAACATAACTCCACATTCCCATATAAGTGATGACTCAAGACAAATCATTACTCATCGCTCTCATGCACAAGGGATGACCCAAGACCAATCGTCACCCGTTGCTTTCAAAAACAACTACTGAAAGCGATCACCATAATGAAATAGACATGGGATTATATTGAAAGCCATAATTCCAGTTCTCAAGTACAATCACCTTCAAAATTCAAGATCAAAATAACTAAGCCAAACGCCCACATTGCTCGCTCATTTCCAAAAGAAACAATGGAAGATATAAGTGATGACCCTTAGTTGGGAGACAACTTGACTAAGCAACTCCTCTCCAACCCTAGCTTAGTTCACGAAAACTCTGACACCATCTCATTTGTGCAGTTGGATCCGAAAAACTATAAATAGCCTAATCCGGCTCAACCCAACAAAAGAGAACAAAATCCCCAAAGCGGCCTCTCATATCTAGAGCATTAAATAACCAAAAATGCAC
The DNA here is from genome assembly GCA_030737875.1 of Allium sativum. Taxonomy (NCBI): domain Eukaryota; kingdom Viridiplantae; phylum Streptophyta; class Magnoliopsida; order Asparagales; family Amaryllidaceae; genus Allium; species Allium sativum. The sequence goes on along the minus strand of CM060909.1, from coordinate 972,450,274 downwards.
GTAGATCGGAACCTCAACTCAAAACAACCCATGTTGTTAAGTCACGTATGGAAACAAAGATACTGAAAGATAATACTATCTCGCATGCCTAACAACCATAGAAGTATAAGTAAGCATGTGAACATTAATAATCATACAAACATAAGAAAATCAATAACGATAGCACCATCAATCAAATATACATGGAAAAGCAATTGTAAACAACAAGATAATATTTAAGCCTACCCTAGCATGCCGGATATTATTGCACCTACAAAGACATTGATTGTCGTCCCATCGGGAATAACTATCTAACTTCTCGTATCAACGAATCAGATATGACTCTAGTGTTATCGTGACATCCTCACCACATTGGCAACCTATCGATGAAAATCATCGATGATTGTTCCCGCATCCTATCCTAAATTTCTAGTAATTATAGAGGACTACTCGACACTTCCAGCTTAGCGTTAACAAGTTGATTGTCCATCCATCTCGATACGAATGATCAACCACTCTCCTTTAGCGATGCCGAGAACAACAACACCTCTTCAATACGGAGTCAACCCTCATGGTAAAATCTGTATAATCAACGATTCAAAACTCGAAGCCATGACTAGCAATAAAACTGATCAACAACTACCAGTGGCATACTGCTCCTAAAGGGTACATCTCCGACACAACGACAACACCACTTGGAGGCTAAGAATCTAAACCATCAACACCAATGAATGTCTATATTTCACTCAGAGAGAAACTTCAGTTGTAACACCGCCGATAACTCGAACTCCATTCCAATAAATAGTGCCTCCACATCTCCAAAGCGAATTCCATCGCCCTCACGAACTCCATTGCCTAAATGGCTCAATCGCCATCTACTTTGAACCAAGATTCGAACAATTCATCATAAGCAACTTTGGTCATCGACTATCATGAAATGACTTACTATCCTAGTACTACCACCATAACCTTCATATGATTGACAGCAACTCCCTACTCTAGGCAATGCGACCTAAGTACCTTTCTTCACCCAACCTAAAGCGAAACTCCAATAAGCCAACCACAACAGGCTACCTTGAAATATGATCCAAGAAACTCACAAAATGTGCCGACACGTTGCCATCCCAAACGACATAACCAACCATCCCAACTTGAAGCAGCATAAGGCACTGAAATCGACATACAACAACCAACCCCCTATTGGAAAAATCCCCACGGGTAATCCAATTGAGAAAACCTCTTCTCGCACCTTGGAACTAACCCATCTAGCCGTATGAAATAAGAAATAGACACTAGCTCATCTCCTACTCTTAAGGTACACATGCCCTATAGGAACAACTGCCGACCCACTATCGATGGCTAGATCGATACAAACTCAGCTCAAACATGGTGATAGTTTGATCACCTCATCGAATGCACCAAATACTCTCAAGCTACCAGCTTCAGTGACGAATCTCTACCAAGGACCCGATATCTTAGCCCGTTATCATCTAGCCATAACCGACTCACTCCCCGCTACCGCTCGATCAAGGATGACTCACTATTGCATCCCAAAATGTCCTATCCCACCACTATTACCAACAACCTCTCTCTACCACCGACCTTCCGTATCAACCCCAATAAGAAAGTCCTAGACTACGATACTAAATCTAATCGAATTAAAGCAATCAATAAATAAGAAACTTAAAAAACAAGCAAACATGACTCAATGAGCTTAAGATTTTAATGAACCATGTGTATTTTCAAGTATAAACTGTATGCTATAACAATCTCCCACCTGCAGGCCCAAAGCTAATCCAATGAATGTTGTAGTCATCCATAGTATTTTCCCTTAGAGATCAAACACATGATGTTATAAACATACGGTCTAATTAAACCCACAACACAGTAAGTCACAATCAAAAAAGATAGATCAATATTCTTGAGTCCAAAACTCACTCCATCCATTACCTACTAGATAAGACGGAATAGTGGAAATCCAGTGTTAAAAAAACACGCATGGAAACACCATTAGTGGAGAACATATCTCAAGTGGCGACATCATCTCCCGCTCCTCCTCTTGAGGGAGCACTCGACGAAACAGAAACGACGATCAACACATACGCCTCCATGATACACCCATGCACACTGGGAAATCACCAACACCAAGTACAGGCTCAAGCACCAAGATCCCACCGACCAACTTTTTGTGTGAAGTATTAGCAGAAGAATGAACCATAATTTGATTAATATATCGAATTTTGTCATACACTTCAACAAGATGCATCGCCTCAACCTATGAACCACCACAAGACATAGACTTCCAAAAAGCCAAAAACAAACTCCTTCGAAGCCAATCACGAACTTGTCCTAAGAGGATCGATTTATAAAAAATCAAAATAAGAACTTAATTCCGACCACCTCGGACTCATACTTGGAGTTTCCAAAGGTGACCCCAACCTTACAGCATCACTCAACACCAAGTCCATCGAAGAACACAAAACAAGAGTGTAACACCCAGTATTTTTAACGATACTAAAAGAGGATAAATTAAATTATAATTATAATTAATTTAATATTTAGAATTAAGGAAAATGGACTGCGCCATTGCATCTGTCTCAAAATTATGGTCAAGATAGACATCTGGTTTACGTAAAACGGACATCGTATGAAGAAGTTATGAAGGTTTTAAGTTTGTATACCCGCAGAAGAATTATATATATACACATGAGACAGAGATGATTCAGAATTTTATCCAAACCGTTCAAATTTGAAAAAGAAAAAAAAGGCGGCAGTTTTCCCGCTCTAAGGGGTCGACCCCCTAGAGGGGTGTCGACACCGGGGTCAAACCCCTTAAGGGGTGTCGACACCCCTAGGGATGACGTGGCATTCGGTTTCAGAGGGTCTGGCAGCTATATATATGTGGTCATTTCTCTTATTTTCTTCATTGAGAATTCATGGTGGCCAAACACTGCCGGTATCTGAACTGATCTGAATCCGTTATCTTCTTTAACTAAAGCAAATCAACTGGGGATTCAAGATCCAATCTTTTCTAGTTTTATCTTCTTATCCAAACTCTGTGAGTCCCTAGTTGATTTTAGATTTGAATATTTAAAAGTAAATATGACATGACTATGACTTGGATTTGTTCATATGCCTATATTATATTGGATCCATTGTAAATTGCGAACATATGACATTCTAAATTGTGTATAACTTGGATTTAAATCACTATCTTGTTGGACCTATTGTAACTACTGTGGCATTCTATGATGTGGATCTTAACCTTATTTGTACTAGATCTAATTTTAGTTCTTGATCTAGATCTCTATCTTGTTGGATCCATTATGACATTCTATAATGTGGATCTTGACCTTATTTGTGTTAGATCTAGTTTTAACAATTGGATCTGAATCATGTGGACATCTAAATTGCTAATCAGATCTAGTCAATCACCTTGTGCTTATCATATTAGATCTAAACCAGTTGGACATCTAAATTGTTAATTTAGATCTTATTATGTTTATTATGACATAACAATTATGTTAGAATCAATTAACTACCACAAGTTCATCAGATTTACGCTTATATGTCCACCTTATCACCATGCTAGTTTATGTTTATGCCAAAACAATAACCTTTTTCATATTCCCATCACTTTTCCCCTTTTATTGTGTATGACTAGGCTACTTTCTAGCATAGATGCCACCAAATATATTCGAGTGCATTAGTTAGGGAACGGAACAAAAAGGGTTAGAATTGACATTATTTAAATAACGTCTATATGAATTGGACATATAATTCAAATTAGGGAAGTGGAGACATAAACACCTATAAAGACATAGGTAGGAATTGGATGAGAATGAAATTTCTAGTAATTACAATTAATTGTAATTGCACTTATGACACGAGGTTAGGTTGCATTAGTGGTGGAAGTCTGCCCGGACCCGACTGGCATATCCATCAACCACTAATGTTGAACCTAATGTGGGAGGTCTAAGTGCGCAAGTACGAATCGGGATAAGACACAAGGTTAGGCCCAACTTTGGAATAAGACTGCCCGGACCCGACCGGCATATCCATCATCCACAAGTTGTAGGCCTAATGTGGGAGGTCTAGCCCATTATAAACCATAAATGGACATGGTAATAGATTAGATTGCTTAACCAAATCTAATCCGTAGGGATTGTATGATTGTGAACTAAAGTTAGGGTTAAGTAAAATTGATTAGATAGTGGATGGGTTAAGCAAATCTGGAGGGGGTGTGTAATATTTACATATAGGCCCACAAACTTAACCCGATAAGGTTATGCAATTAAAGACACCTAGTGGTATACATGACCTGTTGGAATAATAAGTTATGTAATTAAAGACACCTTTTAGGGTAAACATAACTTTTAGAAATGATAATGTTTTTTTCTAATCAAAACAACAATTCATAAAAAAAGAGAACAATTACAGACTACACAGACTAGACACCAATGACAAACAACACAAACAAAAATAAGAAAAAGGAGAAATCGTACAGACCCGTACAGACCCAAACTACAGAACAACCTAGATACGACTATAGCAAAACACCATCCATCCACCACACAAGCTCCACACCAACTATAAAGCAAAAGAAACCACTGAACACAGCAAGCCATGCAGTAGCACGATCATTCCAAGCTCACACCCCAACAAACAGAAAGCACACTTATTAGCCACCACAGAACAACCAAACAAGCCAGAAGCAACCCGAATACACTATAAAGCACAATCACCACCAAAGCCAAAGAACCGATAAACAATGCAGAGACAAAGATGAGAACTAGAAGTACAAATAAATCCAATGCACCCCAAATCGCTACAACACAGACAAGACAAAGACCGGAGAAGCCAAAACAGAAGAGATAGCCACCAACGCAAGGCGAAGAATGCTAAGGCAAGTGACAGAGTTTCAACTTACCAGACGAAGATGGACGAGTCGGGAGCAGATTCACGGTTATTGGCTTTGCTACACCCCCAAATCACATCGAGATCAAAGCAAAGCCATCAAAGCCAACTGCAAAAGAAGCACTATATGTAGATTTGACAGACAACAAGCCACAAAGAGAGAGAACCAGTCACGAAGACTGCAAACCCAAGATCTAAGATCAATCGCCCAAAAAGAAACAACAATGGCGGTGAGGCTAAGGAAACAAGCAGGGGTAGTGGAGCTTGAACTCAAGTAAGTTTGGTGTGGAATCGGTGGAGTATGGAGGAAGAAACCCAAAAAAGGGGAAAAAAGAAGAAGGCCGAAAACAGATCTAGAGTTTAGATTTTGGAGGAACAAACGAAAAAGGAAAGAGGCCAAAAACTAAAGAAAAAACTAGTAGGAAGAATGGAGAGAGGAGAAATAGGAAGTTGAAGGTCGAGACGGAAGGAAGAGAGGGAAGAGACGAAAGGAGAAACCCGAAGGAAGAAAAGAAAGGGAAGGAGAAGAGCGGCTGCCATTATTTAGATCTACATTTTGATGTTTTTTTTCTTATGTTAATTTGTTGTTTCATAAATTATAGAGTTATGTAATTAAAGACACGTAGTGGTACACATAGCGAAAGAAAACCTAGTAGGGGATACAAGACAAAGGGGAGAGCTTGTATCATATTGTGTGGGATTCGTTTCATCTAGTAACCCAGAGTAGGTATCAAAACTGGTACTCCGTACTAGGCCGGAGAAGGGACACGCTTATTGGACTAATTGTAAGAGATCCAAACGTGGAGGACGGTGTGGCAGCGCAAACCGACTAGGCCACGTGCGTGCATGAGCCGGACAGAAGGGGATAAGACGACTGTGACACCTGTAGATATGGGGCTGTGCATATCAGCGAGGGGTTGCTACTTTAGGACGTGATACATCCTACTGTGGGGCCGGCACAGAGTATCTATGGAGTAGGGAGCCGATCGATTAGGGTATTAGTTAGGGTACATTTGGATGTATGCCTAAGTCTACCACCTTATAGTGGAAGGGATCATCTCATTTTGGTTATACTAGTAATAGTGCAGAGTAATCATTAGAGAAGCGTATACACCTTATTCTGTCTACCTTGTCACACGTATCATTTATGTAGTGATCTCTCTTATCCATTTTATATCTCTGTCATGCTACTTTTATTTACTTGATAAAAGTAACTAGACTCGCCAGACTTCATGTCTGACCCTTTTGTTTCCTCTTCTTTCTTCCGTTTCCCCCCAGGTTCCCAGGGAGGAAATACTCAGGCTTAGTCAGGACTCAGATATCATCTTGCTAGAGCTGCTTTCAAAGTATGGCTCAAGTTCTTATCTCTACAATGGCTTTGTCTCTTTTATTTGGGGAATTATGTTTTCTTTTAAGTATTTATGTACTCTGATGGTAAAAGACAGCAGTTATATTGTTGTAATGGTTTTTTTGACTTATGGTATTTTTGGACCACGATGTATGATTTGCGTTTGAAATAAAAATTTGAATTTCCGCTGCTATCTTAATTATATATGTCTTGTAATATTTTGTATCTATTTACCTATAATGCTTAATGAAACTTAATGCATTCCCTTTGTGAGGGACATTAACGAACGTGGGGTGTCAAAAAGAGACTAAAACTATGTAGCCTTTCCACCAGAACACCTGACCCCGTTCCAAAGATCTGTTTGACTCTATTGATACACAAATATCCATAAAGCACAATACAATCGACCTCATCACCTAAGTACCAAAAACAATCATAAAAATTTGGATACCCTAACAGTGACTCTCACCACTACTGGGAACACATTCCATAGGTCAAAGCTAACAGTCTCAATCCTGCCAATTTTCAACTCTACAGATGGAATAAATGGTAATATTCCTTGTTTGCTAGATCATCATGAATAAAAGAATGATCTATAACTAATAGTGGAAATGACACCATGGTACTCTTGCACAGAACAACCCACATTATATATTTACACTAATAATATATAGTTTGAAAACCAAAAATATATCACAATTACATACTCACTCATATATAATAACTCGAGATTCCGATACTGCTTAGGTTACACTACGCAACCAATGCTATGACCACTTGTAACAATCGCCCTAAACCACCGATGCACATACAACCAATACTGGCGTTGATCAATGTAAAACGGTTGTTAGGGGTAAAGAAATAAGGAAAGGAAGAGAAGAAATTAAAAGAGAAAGGAAGAAACAAAAGACTAAACATGGATACAATCGTACATATCACAACACATCAGATAAAATATAATAGAAATCATATGTATAAAACATACGAGACAATAATAGCTATATAATCAAAGTATACTAAAGATAAATATACTCACCGAAAAACATTCTCAGAATAAGTAGCCAACGCTATCACCTGCTTCACAGTGGCGCACAGCGGAATAACAGATAATACAAATATATTAAGAGAAGAAGCAATCTTCTGCTAATCCACCTACGCAACACCAGATAAAGGCTACACCGGCTACCAACCTACTCGTCGATGTGTTTGATGAGTACCCAAGGTAATAAGAGACCTGAAACCTTGGGTCATACAACAGTCAGGCTTGAGCGATAAATGAATCTAAAAAAAAGTAAAGCTTGCAATAGTATATGGTACTGATGCTATGAAAAATCATACCTGACATATCTCTGCACCCACAAAGTCAGTAAATATAATAAAATAATATATGCTACTCATACAATAACAATAGAAATAGATACTGTCCAAATAGGATTCCCAATCCCCACTTCTCTTTAGTATCCTAATGTGATAGCCTACCTAGAGAAAAATAGAAGAGAACATAATAAACCATAGTATCCATAACATCAAAAATCCTAGTTATCACCGACTACGGCCTTGAATACATCAATTATCAAATTTACTTTCAATGATCAAAAGGGATAATGGAGAACCCCGGTTCTAGACAAACTATTATACACCGTCGTGACTACGTTTGTTTGTCTCCATCAAGACAACTAGGTCCGTCATCACTACCCAGGGTACTCAATCCATCATGATCTCAATAGGCACCCCCATACCCTTGATTTGAGTCCGCTAGAACATTAGATAACTAATCATTCCTTGGAACTTCAATCTATCGAGCCTTCATTCTTAACGATCACATCTTTAGTTTGAGCAACTTATCAAACTGATTCCATTTTCACCCTCGGCCAACTCCCATCTTGGTCAATCTATCATCTTACTGGATTGTACATCATCCGGCGACCAGCATCGCATCTATTCAACTTTGATCACTCTGTCTTGATTTCACAAGAGAAGGTATACAATTCCCAAGTGCACTACTTCCACCTGTGGAAGTGATTTACTAACCACGGTCTCTAATGTCACATTCTAGTTCTCTTTATGTCGTCCTGTGGATTATTTCTTCCATCTCTATCTTTTCATGGAACGCCCATTTGGTCTCGCACCAAAGACACCCTTAACGAAGACCCATCGCCTCAAAGTCATCATCAAATGAATTATCATATCATGATCCTGAAAACAACATGCTCATCAATGCCAAATTGACCAAAATGGTCAATCAACAATAGTAGTCTATAACGATCACTTCATAGAAAATGTTAATGACCACTCAGATCGTGTGTTCAACCAAACTTGGTTAAATACACATCCAATGAAAACGCTCGAAATCCGATTGGACATCCAAGCTCTCCATCTAATTGAGTCTTCGTCTTCAGATCTGCCACCAAATTCAAATACTGCTTTATACTCCGGTCAGTCACCATACTCTGACCCACATTCGTTAATAAATCTGTTTGCACGTTCTGATCCTTCTTCACGAATCTATCTCGCCCATTCGAGCCTTGTGTACCCAATCAGTATACACCAATTGTGTGCACGATTGATAACATTAAACTCTAGCGGACAAGGTTTCCTAGTCCTATTTTACCAATAAACGACATTTACAACCAAACTACGCAAACAACAACCATGCAATCAATAATCCTAGAATTGACTAAAATAGCATGCAAACACCTATAATAACATTCAGAACATAAGTAGAACCTATCTAATGATTGGTGTGAATTTAGGGTCAAAAATGTTCAGTTCCTGTAATAATGTCTAAATAGCGCATAATAGCGTGCACATGGGTAAAAATGCATTATTGGAATTTAAACTAATCAAATTACTTTTCAATTTTTCTATTTATTAATTACTAGGTTCAAATATCCTATAGTTTATAATTTTAGTTTGTAAGTCAATTTAAATGTCAAATTTTCTCCAGACAATATCACTCAACTTAGCCAAATCAGCCCAAACTAGTGTCAAAACGTTGAGCTCACAAATATGAGTCCAATGCATGAAACAACGTCCAAATCTGATGTCATATACAAAAGCTATGAATTTTATAAGATTCCGAATTATTTAAATAACAAAGTGGCATTAACACTTAAGTTAATTACTTAATCACTTTAATCCGTTTTTCCCCCAAATGTCTAATTCTCCCAGGCAGTTACCTGTACAAAATAACCCACTTGTTGCAACTGCCTCTCTCCTCTTTTCTCTCTCATTTCTCAACGAAATCTAAAACTGTTTGTCCCTACGAGCTCCTTTATGAACAAGCTACACAATCATTACAAGGAGATAAAACTCGATATCCCCCATCAAAATGTGTTTTTCAACCATATGCATGCTACCCTACGAGTCGCACCATGCTAGAAACAACCGTACTTCACAAAAATTCAGGCACAGGTGCTATTTTCGAAGGAAAACTCAATGGTGATCTCGGATTCTTAAATGTTGCTTGAATCTCATGAAATCCCAAACCTTAGATCTTATTAAACACACAACCATGACAAAAATAGGCGCTGCACCCTTTATTGATAGTATAAGGTCGAAAAGAATTGAATTTTAGGAATTTAGAAACTTATTTCATAATTTTAGGTGGAGTATATCAACGAGAATTTATTTTTGAAGATTATGAAGGAAGATACATTATTTCGTGAAGAGAATGGCGGCTACAGTAGTTTGCTGATGAGAGGATTATGGTTACTGACAAATTAGATGGGTATTTGTAATCTCTTAAGGCCCAACTATTAAAAATTGTATGTCCAAAACACACACGTTTAAATAGCGCACAACCTAATGATACATCCGTTTGACACGAAACTTGACAGTGCAAAACAACCTTTTGTGAAGATTCTAGAAATATAAATTTCATTGCACTCTGGAACTGTGCCCGAAACGATAATTTTCATGCGTATTTTGAGACTATTCTATCCATGGAGCATCAAATCTCAAAATATAATGATCCATATACTTTTTCTCCACGTAACAAACTATTTGAATTAGATGGAAATGGTTCGACTCTCGTTCAATCATTTATGAAAAATCTAACTTTAGAACCCTCAAATAGCAAACGATTAATATTAAAATAGTTAATATTAAAATATTCGATCGTAAAAAATACGTGTTGTTACACAAAGTTCAGTTAATGATAACTATTATCATTTTTCGATTGAGTTCGCTTATCTCAAAAAACTGTACAAAACAAAATTTATAATAAGCAATTTAGCTTATTATAAGTTATAAAAATTAACCAATTTAAAGTTTTATAATAGTTAACTAATTTTAATTATTATCAGTTTTTGGCTACATTCGCTTATCTCAAAAGGACTCTGGACAAAACAAAATTTATAATTGCCCACCTAGGCATTCTTTATTGTTTTGTTACAACATATACAATGAGTAGCATTGTAGATTTATAATTGTGGAATGGCACATTTTTAATATATCCTCCTTTTACATGGGAAAAATGCATAGACGAGATCAACGATATGCTAATGGATATAATAGTTGGACAGAAAAAATTAGGATAAAATTACAAGAGTAGCTGTCTTTTATTGTCAGTTGTGTTCCTAGCAATTGTTACAGACGAACTCTCTGTATACAGGTGTGCGACCGCACTATGGATTCATTTGGATACTACAGCAAAAAGCTGTATAGGTAAGGTTACCATGATTGATTTTTATTATTATAAAGCTAAGCGAACATGTACAAACTACTGCTAGATTTTTTTACTTGTTATTCTAATTAATCATTAGTCACTAGCAGTTGGCAATGTTATTCTTTTCCTAAACAAACGATGCCCGAAAAAGCTAATAATAGTAATCGCTAATTCATTATAGCAATTCTTGATTGTTAGTGTGATCAACAGTCCGAAAAGTGATTTAAATTATATTGAATTTTACTTTATATCATAAAGGTAATGAATAATTGAAAAAGCATAACAAGCTACTTTTTGAATTTGTATTAATCAATTTGTACATTAAAGAAAGAGAAATCACGCATAAAATTATTTACCATAACTCTGAACATGAAAAGATGATAAGATTGGAGGTTGTAGTGCTCACAAACCCTTGTTTATGTTTCCAACTCTCTTTAGTTAATTTTAAGGCATATAGAATTCATCATTCAGCATCATTACAAGGTTCTTAGTTGATTTTGAGTGCGAGCTTATCGCATCTTTTCTACCAATCCACTATGTAGAAAATTCAGTTATTAGCAAATTCTAACTGTGAAAACCTGAAATACATCATCAAGATTAATGTGAATTTTGGATAGAAAGCACAATTTTTGAGACACATATCTTATACAGATGGTTTATAATCAAACTAAAAAGAAGCTCAAGTAGCCAAAGACACGACGCTTTAGATAATATTATAGATAAAATGAATTTGAGTCCTTATGACACCATTAAAAGTGCTTAAATTTCAAATTTTACCTGAAACTACTAAGTACAACACTAGGATAAAAATTAGGATTAGGCAGCATATCACACTACAAGATGAACAGTGAATAGCGACGGCAAATAGCCGTGGCGACCGACGCAAGCCATCGCTAGCCGTCGCTATTTGCCGTCGCTATAAATGTCGTTGCGAGGAAAAAAAGTGGCGGAAAAAGCGACGGCTCCGTCACTTGTTTAGCAACGGCTTGCAACGGATACTTGCCACGTAGCATCATTAGAAGGCAAGTGGTTTTTTTGCCGTGAAGCCATTGTAAGCCGTTGCAAAAGTCGTTGCTAATGTTGTACAACAAGTCGTCGCTATCCGTCGCTCTCGTTCGTTGTTTGCCGTCGCTAGCCGACGTAAAAAAATGAGCAAAAATCCGTCGCTAGCAGTCACTAGCCGTCGCAAATCTGGAACCCTTTTTCTATACTACACAGCCATACCTTTCCAACAAGCCTCCACATCAAAAGCAATCCACTACAAATCCATCAATATCATTCCAAATTCATCAATACGCACTCACAAATATAACTACAACACACAATATATCCAAAACATTACTAAATTCATCACAATACCATAACATACCATCGTCATACATCCAAAAAGCAATATCATCACCGTATATCATCGTCCCATCATCACAAAACATCAAAATACATCAAACCACACCCTACCGTCATCAAATATCATCGTACGTACATAAAGCAAATAAAAAAGTAAGTGTATATACATACCCAAGCACAAGAACAAACAAACTACTCGTCGTCTTCTTCTTCTTCTTCTTCTTCGCTTGTAGCATCCCCACCATCGTCCTCGTCTGGCATCGATCCATGCTCGTCATAATAGCGTGCAATGCGCTCGTCTATCTCCTGAGCCAGCTGGCTTCTTCTCCAATCGTTCATCTCTTCCAGTTGCTCCTTCAACCGAGCTATCGCCTCCTGCTCCATGGACTTCCTATATCCTCGTTAAAAATCAATAGCCTACGAAATAGTTCAAGTTCACATTTATAAATGGACTTGTAATATATACATGGACTTTGAAGATCAATACACATGTCAATTTGAAGCTTCTATAATTATAATGTCAATTTAACGTGTTAATATAAAAAGAAGGTAAAAGAATGCATGTTAATTGAATACATTTTAAATGTAAACTTAAATTAAAAAGGGTACCTCCTGATTGCCGAAGCCATATCGCCTATTACGAGTAGGCGGCTTAATAATAGCATCCCAAATACGATCGCACTCTGCAACCGTAAGCTCATCTCGTCCACTGGCCTGAGTCACTCTAGCTGACTCTACTTCATATCTCTCCTACAATACCAATATAATTTCAATACAAATGCCATATAATTTAATAATATAATGTGATATGAACGAATATGAAATATTTTAATTATTAATAAGTGTATTTACCATTACGCCCGCAGCCTTGTCGTCCGCCCAATCATATGTCACGTTCCCTTCGTCATCAGTATGCTCCACCGCATGAGTATGCCTGAAAACCTCTGCCATCGTAGGCTCCCTTCTATACTTTGCCATCTGAGTATATATACAGTAATAAAATTACTAAAAATAAAAATGAATGATATGCACTCATTTTTTACGTGAACGTATGCTAAAAACTATTTCAAATTTATACCAATTCTCTCTTATGCTGCTGTAATGATTTTGAGCCACCGCGATGTAAACTTGGATTCTTAGCTCTATTTTCTTTATTCCTTTTTGCTACTTCTTATTAAATTTGATACATTATTAAATAAAAGAATGCAATCAACATAAATGTGATTATTTTCATTATATCTTACTTTTGCTGCTTCCGTATCCCAATATGCTAGAAATCCAGCCCAAACATCATCAGCCATCCATTTAGGCTTCTTCCGTGATGTCTTCGCCCTGGAAATTGTTTCTCGGTAATTCTTTCGCATTTTGATATTCCAGTGTGTCAAAAAAACCATGTCCTTCTCCTCTACACGGACAACCGCCTGCAAATTAAATTTATGTTGAATTGTTTATAGTATATATGAATTTCCAATAATAAAATAAATAAATACTTACCAGCAAATCGGCTAGAATTGCGTTCTTGATATGGGGTGGGATACTATCCCAATGAGGCCAAGTCCCAGACATCCTACTCATGTACGACTGCTTCGACACTTTTAAAATGAAATCTGCTGGCTCAATTTCAAACCCGGTGTTGTGTACATGTTTACATAGATAAACCATATATTTTTAACTAATTTAAACTGAAATAAATTAGATACTTACCCAGTATTCGGAACAACCTCTGCACATCGCCGCAGATCTGGCTCAGAGCTGCTAGGACCTACACCTGGCGCAGGAGATGGTGAAGGAGTCGGCTGAGATGAACTCCTCGAGCAGCGTCTATCTGACATATCAGTTACAATCATATAATGCATACAAAATAACTTGAATTATTAACATCAGTCATCATTATCATTACATAAATCGTACATGACAAGAACAATGCATAACACATATACATATTCAACATTAACATTGTTATTACATAGCTCAGAAGAGTACACAACATGATACATAGCTCATAATAGTACATAACATCAATACATAACATCAGTCTTCATCATCTTCGGATGCAGACTCAGTCTCATACTCTATATCATTTTCTTCAGTACTTTCAAATGCATCTACTAACACATTCGCTTTATCATTCAACGACCCGACATCAATGTCATCAGCTATTATAACTTCAGTATTCGGCTCAAGATCTGCTTGATACGCTGCTTCGTCTGGAATATTATTTCCATCAAATGTAAATCTTGCCTTTGTTTTTAAAAACTGCCCACCAATCTGCTTTATCTTTTTTTAAGGATGGATACGGAGCAAAATACACTTGTAGTGCTTGCTTGGCTAACACGAAAGGATCATACTTATAGTAATGCGATGTATGCCTTATTTCTATTAGCTTGTAATCTTTGTGCACGTTAACTCCAGAACCAGGAACATTGCTAAACCAGTTGCATTTGAATAGATAAATTTTCTCTAAGGGACGAACATAATATGTCAACTCTACAACTTGCGTTAAGACGCCATAAAAATCTTTTATATGCTCCTTTGGATCATCACTACCTTTGACAAATACACCGCTATTATACGTTAATTTTTCATCTCCGTAATCATTGGTGTTGAATTTAAATCCATTGACAAAGTATATTGGATAAGTCTTGACATTTCTTTTTGGTCCAATAGCAAGATGTCGTAATCCTTCGTTAACAACTCAGTTTTTGGGATCATGAACATAGTCTGAAAACCATACAGCAAATTCTTTGCTGAGATAACCAGATGGATGCTGTGATTCGTATATACTGCAAATATGTGTTATGTTCCTTTTCTATTAATATAGACAAATAAATATAGATGTATATATAATTGAATTGAACATGAATTTTATATAACCTAACAAATGGTGCAACTTCCATACAATTTAACAGAACATATGTCTGTGCCACATTGTAGTCTTTATCGCTTAACCATATTTCTACACATTTTCCAGCAGGGCTTCTGTGTTGTCTAAAAATAGATAACATTGTCTGAGAAGACTCCTCTTCAATGGCTTCTTCATTACGAGGAACATATATGAAAGACAAGTTCACATCTTCACTAAAGTAATGAGAGAAAAAAATGAAGCTTCTTCTTTAAGGTACGATTTGCAAATCGAACCTTCTACTCAAGCTTTTTGCCTAATTTTTTTTCTTCAAATGATTCAAGTACCTATAATAAGAGTAATTTAATTTATATGTTGGTACAAAAATCTAAGTTGTAATCTATCAACAGTATTGAGTATACACAAAATTTCCTCTCAAGTGGATACATCCATCCATATTGCACTGGACCTCGAAGGAGTGCTTCGGACGGAAGATGAATAGGTAAATGTTCCATTACACTAAAAAAACCCGATGGAAATATTTTCTCAAGTTTGTAGAGCAGTACAGGGATTTCTAATTGAAGCTTACGAAAACGATCTATCTTCAACGTCGTTGAACAGAGTTGTTTATAAAACATACTTAATTCTGTTATAACACTCCATATTTTTGTGGGCAACAGTTCCTTGAAAATCACAGGTAAAAAGTTTTCCATCATTATATGACAATCATGGCTTTTCATCCCACTCAATTTACTGTTTTTAAAGTCCACACATCTACGGAGGTTAGAAGAAATTCCATCAGGACATCGTAATCCTTCCACCCACTTTAGCACGAGTTTTACTTGCCTGTTGTCTAGCTCATAGCATGCTTTGGGTTTTTTATTCTCGGCAAACAAGTGAAGTTCCGGCCGTTTACAGAAGTGTAATATATCACGTCGTGAATTCGTGTCGTCCTTGGTTTTCCCCTTCACATTCAAAACTGTATTAAAAACGTTATCAAAAACGTTTTTTTTCATTGTGCATGACGTCAATATTATGCCGAAGTTTTAGATTTTTCCAGTAAGGTAACTCCCAAAATATACTTTGTTTGCACCAATTATGAATGTCCGATTTACCTGGAATTTCAACCTGCTTACCATTTTCCTGTATCTTTGGGTACTCACTTACAATTTCATATATCTCTTCACTTGTCCAAACTTTAGGCGGTAGCATATTCTCTACTCTGTTAGCTTTGAAGTTCTTTTTATCCGTTCTAAATTTATGATTAGGATGTAGAAAGCATCGATGTCAATCAAACCAAGATATTTTTTCCCATACTTTAATGAAAATGTTCGTTACTCATCCATACAATGAGGACAAGCTAGACGCCCGGATGTGCTCCAACCTGAAAGCATTCCATACGCAAGAAAATCACTAATAGTCCATAATACATAAGCAAACATACGAAAATTCCTTTTTCTCGAAATGTCGTATGTTTCGACCCCTTCATTCCACAGTGTTTTCAACTCTTCAATCAACGGTTGTAGATAAACATCAATTCCTTGTGTGGGATCATCGGGACCAGGTATGACAACCGTTAGAAACATATATGGATTTTTCATACACATCCATGGAGGTAAGTTATATGGAGTAACAATGATAGGCCATGATGAATATTTACTACCAAATTGAGAAAACGGCGAAAATCCATCCATACATAAACCGAGCCTAACATTATGGCTCTCTGCAGCAAATTCAGGATAAGTCCTATCAAAGTGTTTCCATGCTTCACCATCAGACGGATGTATCAAAGTTCCTTCTTCTGCTGTTCTCACGCTATGCCATCACATATGACACGCTGTAGCAGAAGATGCATACAGTCGTTGAAGTCTGGGAGTTATCGGTAGATAATGCATTCTTTTATATGGAACTTCTTTTCCTTTCTTTTTCCTTGGTTTATATCTATCTTCGTTGCAAAATTTGCATTTTCTAAGATAAGCGTCTTCTTTCCAATACAACATGCAACCTTTAAAACATGTATCTATCTTATGATACGGTAGTCCAAAAGCAGACATAAGTTTTTTCACTTTATAATGACTATCGCACATCAAATTATTAGGCGGCATATGACGTTTTGTAGTTTGTACAACTGCTGTAAATGCAGCTTCTGTAAGATTGAATTTTGATTTCATAGTGATGAATTCAGCGGTTACAGATAATTCGATTCCGCTTGTACACCCTTCCCACAATAGCCTCTTAGCAGAATTCAATAAATCATAAAAAAAAATTGCTTCCTCCGTTGGTTCTTCAGCATTTTAATTCTCATCGTCGCCTTGATCAATGGTGGGAAACATTGATCGTGCTGCATCTTGCACCATATTTTCTATCGGATTCGTCGTTGTATTATCGTTCATCATTGTACTATCGTCCTCTACCACTACAGCGTTAGACGTAGGTTGAACAAGCTCTCCATGACGATCCCATAAGTAATAATTCGACACAAAACCAAATTTATACAAATGTACTTCTACTACATCTGACTTCCAATGCCTCAAATGTTTGCACTTACTACACGGACATCGAATGTCTAGGTTACTCCAATTATTAAATTTAGCGAATCTAATAATTCTTGGACACCGTTACAAAAATGTTCCTTTATCGACCCTTCCTTACCGGTACGCTGTTGATATATCCAACTACGATCACGAAAATAATCAAACATTTTCCTGATTTTCAACAAATATGTTAGAAAATTCGATCAAACACTTTGTATTAATTGAAATCTTGTAAAATTTCATTTACAACTACTTCATGTTTTCAGTTTTTTTGTTTATTTCTTTCTACTTTGACGGTCGGTCTACCTACTTCCCATTACAAATATAATAACGTAAGCATATTTTATAAATCCTTTCAGGTTAAACGGTTCAACAAAATTTCGGCAGCACTTCCCTTTGGTCCCTGTATCGTACACAAATACGTGTACAACGGGAACAAAAAGGAAGTGCCATCGAAATTTTGTTAACCGTTTAAACTGAAATGATTTATAAAATATGGTTACGCTATTATATTTGTAACTTGTCCAATACAAGGACAAATCCAATGAATATTGTATCAGATGAATATAGATTTCCGTTTTATGGAAAAACGAATATCCATATAATGATTATATACAACACTTGTCAGACGGGGCCAAATTTATCTAAGGGGTTCACATAATTAGTCAAAACACATTCAACCTAAGTTTAAAACAAGAAACACACATCAAATGAAAAAGCGCGCCTTTTGCGCTTTGGACCTTTTTGCGCTTTTTTTGCGCTTCAGTAAAAGGTGCGCCTTAAACTTCAAAAAAGCCCATTACTTGCGCCTTACGCCTTTTTGCGCCTATGTGCGCGCCTTGACTATATAGCGTCTACATAATAATTTTTCATAATTTCAATTTGTAAACTAACATGACAATTAGTTTTAGTAAGTTTTGATTCATTTTAGTTTAATGTATAAATTATAAAATTAATTTTAGTTAGTTTACATTTTTGAAAGATAAACTAAGCTTTCAAGTTAATTATTTCATTTCATAAAAAATTCAAAGAGTTGAGTTATATGATTTTCATTACATTTAACAAGATTCTTACCGATCTAAACCTAAATTACGAACCATTTTGAATTAACATTTTTAATCAACATTTGATTACTAAATATTATAGTAATAAAACAATCTTTTTTCAATTGCAAGTGCATTCTTTTGGACCGACCATTCTTGCATCCGATAGGGACATAACAGTGCATGCATGTAGACTAGGGACATCGTTGCACCATTTGAATAATAATCAATTTACTACCATTAAACAATTACATTAATTCCATTCATTTTCAAATCATCATACCACACATTCTACATACAACACAATCATCGTACGTTTAATTAAACACGTGATAATCATTGTTTTCAACCTACTAAATCAATTACATATGTAATATTCATCGATTTTACCCTCCTAATGAATTACACTTACGCCAAATCAACTTACAACACAACCGTTATCATAAACATCCCTCGACACAACCAATTTCATATCCATAAACATTCAATTTTGCAAACTCATATAAATTAGCAACCAAAGCCTCTAATTAACCCTAATTAAGCATAAACTAGAGTTAGAAGACATAGTAGAATGAAATCAATACCTTGGAAGCGAAATTGGAGGCTTGGAATTGAAGCAGCAAGAAATGGCGACGGGTGGGGTTTAGGAATGATTTTAAGGAAAAAAATATAATGAGGAAGAGGATGGTTTGGCAGTTATTATTCTGCAGATCGAGCAACGGTTAGCGACGGCTAGCGACAACCGCTTTTTTAGCCGTCGCTAACCGTTGCTCCACCCCGTCGCAATTTAAGCTGCCTTTTGTAGTGTCAATGATAGTTGGAACATCAAAATTGGGCAAATATGAAAAAACACTGTTTAACACTATATCAGAATTGGCATAACAATACATAAGTAAGTATGCATTAGCCTTAAAGCCTAATGCAAGAAAGTATGGTTGAACCAACTAATGTAATACGTCCAGAATTCATCAAAGTGGCAACATTATGTTATATGAGAACAAATGCACCATGTATAAGACTAAACAAATGCAACATTGCGCTAATGATCAAAATAGGAGAAAAACTTACTGATGAAAGCAATGAATGCAACATTGTATTCTGTTTCTTGGTTCGAGTGGATTTCAATGGGCCTGGAGTTGGACCAGGTTGAGATGACAGATGTGGGCATTTTAAGTCAGATTTTTGTTAGTCCTCATCATATTGCATGGAACACAAAGATCTTTTAACACATAGATAGTGTGTGGTGTTGCTTTCCGGGAGATTGGGGATTTGAGTATCATGGTTGTCACATTTGGTATCAGATTTAAAGATGTTTGAAAGAGTTTTTCAAAGGGTTTTCATGGACAGAGAATTGAGGAATTGATTATTGGAATACATGGAAAAGGTGGGTCAACCAACCCTGTTTAAAATGAGTAGAAATATTGTAATGTCCAAACTTTTTTTCGACTGTTGACATTTGATTTTAATGAGGTAATTAAAATAAAATATGCCGCTGAACAAACTAAATTGATTTTATACATATGTGTAAACATATATATGTAGGAATGAACAAATGATATAGATATTTGTTTATGTTTTAAAACTTGATAAAAAAACATGAGATAAGTATGCAACATCTAAACAATGATCATAGCATGAATATACATGTAAACATAAATACATATATACATACATACATATATATATATATAGTTAAAGAATAACATGAAATACATGCAAGGAAAAGGGAGCAAAATGGTCACTTTAAAAATATAAAGGGCTTTGAAATAAATAAGGACAACAAAGCAAAACATGTGCTGTAAAACAAATTCGGCCATTTCAACTCATACAAACATATATTAATACACACACAACCTGTTCGGCGGAATGACTCAGCAAAGGATAAAGAGAAATATAGATTAAAGCCAAAGAAACAAAGCTAGTCCTATGAAGTAAATATCTAAAGGTGATGTAACCGAAATAGTGTAGCTAGGATTCACAAATCGTCACCTAAAACTAGCAATAAGCAACTTGCAAATATAAAATTCTTCTTAGAGAAAATATGTAGATACTTAAGGGATAAGAGAACCATTGTTTATTGCTAGAGAGTAGGGAGTAGGCGCAAGCATCATGGGTGAATTGACGTACTTCTAAAAGAAATGAACATAGGACAAAGGGATTGGACGATATCTAAATAAACAAATAGATTGCTTCATGAAATTGTCCCTGAAAACAAGGACGTAGAGAACTAACAAGAGGGGTGAGGCTAATGAGAAAACACTTTAGAAGCATGTGAGGAAAATGGTTTTAAATTACTTAAGGTTTGGCTATAAATACACACAAACATTCACATTTTCTCTTCATAACAAAATACCAAGTTAAGGGATCTAGCAGGAAGAGGAAAGTGGAAAGCAGACATTGTGAGTAAACTATCTTGATTTCATAATTCAACTAGTATGATTGTAGATAGTAATACGCAGAGTTATATATATGTGTATATACATATGGGTCGGGTGAATTATAATTAGCATGTTTTCTTTTCAAATCATTCTGAAACAAATAAGAGGCAGAGGACTTGTTTTGTCAGTAAAAGCTCTCTGTAACTTCTAATTTTAATCATCATGTAACTGATTATTCTACTGAGAACATGTAAACACTTAAATGAACCCCTGTGTACATATAAACTAAGGAAATCTAAAACAAGTGAGCAAACCACTGTTATTACAAACCAATACTGATGATATTGCAAATATACATCATGTTGAAAAATCTGTTAGGAGATGGAAAATTGTAATTAGAATCTGGGTAGAAAAACAGTGAGAACCTACGTGAATAAACACCTGGTGATCCCTGTTAAACCTTAGCCTTATTTGTTATTAAATATTTCTGGTAATTAGTTTTGTATGCATCATCTTTAAAGCCTGAATACTGACCTGTGTGAGATAAATCAATGTAAAGACTTAAACAGGCCCTGTAATTGTATACACAAAAAAATCATGGAAGAATACACAAAAATTCACTGTTTAAAGTCGTAATCATTGCTAACATTAACGCTTGGATGTATACTTCTGCGCGGATACATGGTTGTGGCGAAGTAATTTTTAAAGTAAGAAAACAAAAATCAAAGCAATGAAATGAAAGAAAAGAAAATCTTGAAAGTATAAAAATCTATGGAAGTCCAACAATATGTAAAGAAAAAGAGGGTCTGTTGTTAGAAACAAAAGAAGAACTGGGGCGCAGTTTTCTTTTTGGTGTTGTAAATATAAGATAAACAATGGCATGAGAAGATCGAAGTTGATAAGGGGTGTATGAGGGTGTGCTTCGATGTAGTGACGGCGGCAGACACTCCGGTTGTCGGAGTCGGTTAGGCATATCGATTTTGGTTCAGTCTTGAACTTGGGGTTCACATAGTAATGGTGGAACACATTTTTGAGAGGAAGAAGATTGTTGATGGTGGAGACAGGTAGGCGATTAGCTGAATTAGTGATGAGACTTACGGGAAGTGGTTCGGAGACCGTTGAGTAGCCGGAATCGCTGTGCATATGCACGGTGCATGGGGTATGAGCTCTTCAAATTGGCATAGGAAGTGAAGTAAAGAAGATAAAGGAACAGACAAAAGAATTGGAAAAGCAGTAGGCAAACCAAGAAGAAGTGGGTTAAAGCTTAGGCAAAGTAAAGAATGGGTTTGGTAAGTTTTATACTGCCTGGGGGTTTATAAAAGAATAGAGTGAATATGGAAAACAGGGGGGAGGCTCGATGTTATTGTTCGTGTATGGGGACAATAGCGTGCGTATAACTGAACTTCAACCCAGTCTTCTTAGGAAAAAGAAAAATACATATATTTGAATTGAAACAAAACGTAAAGAAATAAAAGAAGGAACCGTAGGCAACATGCAAATGGAGGGAGAAACCAAAGAAAAGGAGATGTACTAAAAGGTAGAGAATAGTGAAAGAATAGAAAGTCAGGAAGGAAAAGAAAGTAGTGGAAATGTTCTTGGCTAATGTCTGGTAGCAGGAATGGAAGAGATGTGGCACGTTGATGTGTTTGGAGATACACTGACACATGTAGTGTTTGTACTTGAACGTGAAGACATTGCGTGGGGCTCGGCCCAGTTTTTTTTAAATAAAAAAAAGTATTATATATAATACATATATATAGGAACAGAACGCAAGGGAGGGAAAGAGAGTATGGGATGGAAGCAGCTACTTGAAGTAACGAAGTAGAAAGAAAAAGGGGCTGGTGCGAAATGTAAAATAAAAGAAATAGAAAAGAAATAAATAAATGAAGAAAAAAAGGGAGAAATTAAAAATATAAAGGAAAGAAAAATATAATCTAAGGGAAACGACAGTAATCAGCGTGTGTGGCACGAAGTTTTGAAAAAATGGCGTTTTGCGAAACTGGCACTTTGCGGAACTAGTACTTTGGCACTTTGGAAAAACTGGTACTTTGGCATTTTGGTAAATCGGTACTTTGGCGCGGCATAGGATTTTCATGTGGATCAGTGAGTGTGGCATGGGGTTTTGAAACTGGTACTTTAGTAAAGTGGTAAATGGGAATTTGGTACTGGGCAAGGTGATCGGGCAAAGGGATTTGCGGTGCGCAGCATGGAGATTTGAAGTGATACTTTGGTACCTGGTAGTACCAGGTGGTACTTTGGCTTTTCAGCTGGAGCGTGGTGTTTGGAGGTAGATTAGCATGCGCAACGTGGTGATTTCAAAATGTTGTACTTTCGATATGGCACTTTGACCAATACACTAGCAAATGGAACTTTGAACGAAGTTTTTAATTAAAATAAAATAAAATAAAGAATAAATAAATGAATAAATGAAAAGGAAATTTTTATTTAAATTTCGTTGGCAAGTTCAAGGAAGACAACAGTAGTAGAAGGTCGAAGTGCAGAAGTTGACTGTAGAAGTTCTACAAATTTAAAAATAGAAATGATAAGGGAATAATTAATTTAAATTGGTAATTTAAATTATTTATGATTAACTAAACATAAGAAAATAAATTATCAGAAGAACTGGAGTATTAAACGTCGTCTGAACAACGATGATAAACGAAGCAAGATACCGTCTGCGACACACGCTTATTTTTGCTCATTTTTAAATGATAATCAAAAACTGAAATAAATGCCGTGTGCAACGCACATACTTTAATTGTTCAATTTTAAAAGATAATTAAACTATCTAGATATGAACAAGGTAAACATATACTGTTTGTTTGATAATAAAGAATGTGTAAACTGAATAAAAATCATGATAGGCCGATAATTATTTATCGACTGTGAAAGACATTACGTAGATCGTTTCAAAGAGACCAGAATAAATATTCCACTTTGACTCGAATTATACGACGCCTGTTAGAGATATTAAAGATGGAGATATGCAAGGGGTATTTCTAAATAGTACCTTCGGTCTGTTCAATCCCAGGACAAACCAGAATGGACGGGTGTCTGACAACGTATATCAGTTAGATTCTACACGTCGAATTTACGTAAGTATATTACGTTGGTGGTGGAGAAATTCATTTCGCTTTGCTTTATTACCCGCAATATATTTGGGTAATCGAATGAGTGTTTCTGACGGATATGACGATGTGGCATTCAAAGTAATTGAAGGAATATCCGTCAGAAGGATAAACGTGACTTCAAACCTCCCAACCAGGAAATGACAAAAACCGGGCAAGGCAGCATGGCTAGTTGGGTCATACCCAAGTAGGGTGTATTATCACCATCTAGAGTAATTCCTTTTGTTTTCTCATCTCTTTTTCACTGCTGCAGCATTCGGTAGCGGTTGCTGATCCCAACTGTGGAGGTGGTAATATATTCGCTACACTCAAGCTAAATGAGTGGGTAGTCATGTGAGGCCGGGTTGCAAGACGTTCTTGTTGAACCCCAGTGTATCGTCTCTAGAGTACACTGATCGGCAGGTGCTCCCCTACCTTGTCTGTTGGAATCCGATCTCCAATAAGCACTCTGCGGTTTTAGATTTTATACTATATATGTGAACGTGAGATGCAAGCGTTTCACTAGATAATTATTTATTTGTTAAAAACTATCGTAATATCAAATGTTTTGATATAAAATACTTAGGTCATTATCCAGATATTAGACATGGAATGATCGAAAGATTTATAAAGTAAATGAAACTTTCCAAATGGAAAACCTTATTCCCTGTTTTCTAATCTATTTAACTGTGTTTACTCACACCGGTCCCCTGACCGACCCAGAGTTTATTTCCTGTGTTTCCTAAACTCTTGGGTACTCATAATATTTATTATGAGTAGACAAATAGTCCAGGTAGGCAAGTGGAATCTGATGAAGTTCAAGTTCAAGACCCCTAATAGTATATCTATTTCAAGATCCAGTTTGACATCTGTATTATCCTAATCATGATGTATAATTATGCTGTTGTACTATGGTATTGTACCATGATGATATATTATGATGTAGCAGACCCTGTATTGTAATATATTATGTATTTTGTGAAATTCCGCTGTGAGATTAATTCCGCTATGTTATTTTGATGTTCTTCTTACTCTTCTATTCTATTAGTTCTATCTTTTCTATCTCACCTTCTAAATTCTTTCAATAATGACACGACTTTCGAGGCATCGAAAATCGCGCCGTTACAGTTGGTATCATAGCTATTGGTTTAGAAGTAACCTTGGCTCTGTGGCGTAACTCATTAGAGATAGGGTTAGCAACACCCTAGATTGAGATTGGGTTAGTTTTGAGAGAGCGTATTTTTATAAAAACTATTTTAGTATAGGACGACCCTAGTTATTTATCCCTAAGACATAAATGTAACGACCCGCATTCTACGTATCGGAGGATCGTAGAATATTTATTTCTTTCCCATATGAAGTCGTATGGTCATGTAACTTTGGGAAACATCCATTAGAGACATTTCCCATGTTCATGATTTTTGTCGATTTTTAAATGACCATTTTGCCCTTAGCTGATCTTGTTTTGGCCATAACTTTTGATTGGAAAGGAATTTTGACCTCAAACCACTTCCATTAGATTCGTTTGATGGTTTACCTTTCCGTAGAGTGGTCATAATAGCCAAACGGACTTACCGTTTGGGAGATATGGCTGAAATAAGGTTTGGAGGGTGGAAAAACTGCTTAACCGGGCCAAATCGGGTGATTAGTGAGTAGGCCCATAACCCATTTCGGGATTGGGGTTATGGGAAGGCTGAAATGAGATGGGGAATCATTCCATTTCAGTTTTCTAGCCTCCACTTATCACCAAGGAACCCTAAAAATGGCCTCCAACCTCTAAATCACCTCCAAATCATCTTTTGGTCAAGGATTAAGCTTAGCAACATCTAATCAAGGAAGATCTACACCAGATCAACATTGGAGCTGCTGTTTAGCATTGGGATTTACATCAAATCAGAGATTTATTTCAGATCTTAGTTTATTTGTGGCTAAGGTGAGTGATTTGCATAGTTTTGCACTAATTATGGCTAATTAGTGTTAATTAGCGAATTTATACACTAATAAATTCGGGAAAAATGTTCATAAATTCCTAAATGATGTTTTAGACCTCTGATATGAATTTGGGTTAATTTGGTTAAGTTTTGCTAATCCTATCATTAGTTTCACCTAAACATGCTTAAGGGGAAATATGGGGTTTTGGGTATGTTTGATCCATTTTAACCTATCATATTGATGTTTTGATGTTTGTGGTTGATTATGCATGTTGCTATGACTGTATGATATGCTTTGTGATTGATTTCAATAGTTAGAATGGTCGAAAACGTCGTCGAATGGCGTAAACACTTGCTGGAACAGTTTCAGAAAGCAGTGCAGGTTTCGGATCGGATCGGATATGGGGGCTCGGATCGGATATGTTGAACTGGGCAAGGGATTCGATCGGATCAGAACCTGACACTTGAGAAAATTGGCAAAAAGGAAGGCCACGCTAATTGAACTGGGATCAGATCGGATAAAGGAGAAGCGATCGGATCGGAGCACGTGAAGAATGAGGGAGCGGATCGAAACGGAAGCACGAACTGGAGGGGAGATGGCACCCGACCCGACTCGAGGTGGGACACCCGACCCGACCTGAAGAAAGATACTTGACCCGAACCGACGCGATGGAGTGGACCCGACCCGAACCGCTACAGAGGAAGACCCGAACTGACACAACGCAGACACCCGACCCGAACCGATGGTTTGAAGAGAACCCGACCCGACCCAGTATTGACCAATAACCCGAGATGCAAAGGCAGTCCAATATGGGAAGTTAGAGCTCAGGATCCAGTTGGGAACCAATGAGTTCACTTCATGGTTGGGCTTTGCTGCGGGACGTGTGCTAAGGAGTTGTCGACGTTCATAATTTCGATTCACCACTAAAAATGGATGATGGGCTACTTATCAGTGTAGTAGAGTCATTATGACTCGAGGGGCAAGGTGATGGTAGCAAGACTACGTTATCAGTACAGTAGAGTCATTACAGCTCGAGGGGCAAGGTGATGCGTAGTAAGACTATGAGCCAGCGCAGATGGGGGTGAATAACCGCATGGGGCAAGTGGACATAGTAAAGGATTGGTAAGACTATGAGCCAGCGCAGATGGGGTGAATAACTCCATGGGGCAAGTGGACATAGTAAAGGATTGGTAAGGCTATGAGCCAGCGCAGATGGGGTGAATAACTCCATGGGGCAAGTGGACATAGCGAAGGATTAGTGGCTACGTTATCAGTGCAGTGAAGCCATTTATGACTTCATGGGGCAAAGTGATCGTAGCAAGGATGGGTGATCGAAGTGGTGAATATCGTATGCTTTACGCACTGAGTGAGAGATGTGAGGATGGATGCTATGTTTGATTGTTTGCCATCACTATGACATGCACACCTCCCCCACCTCCGTATCTTTACACTGTTTGATATGGCACCTTAGAGTGTTGTACAGTATGTAGTGCTAACTCTTTGGTTGCAGGTCCAGGTTCAGGTATGTTTTAGTCTACCTGTTATTGTTCACTTTAGATGCTTATCGCTCATACCAGGCTTTATGTCTGACCCAGAGTTTTATGTCTCCTCTTATTACTCTGGGTGCTCACACGAGCAGACTAGAGACAGGTTAGCTGGTGGTGCGCGAGTAGCTGATTCGGGGGCGGGCAGGAATCTTCCACGTATGATATATATATATATATATATATATATATATATATATATATTCTCCCTGTGTCGTTGGTGGTCGCTACTTGGGCATTAGTAGTGTACCTCCTTTATCTTACTTTTTCTTT
Source organism: Allium sativum (assembly GCA_030737875.1). Lineage (NCBI taxonomy): Eukaryota > Viridiplantae > Streptophyta > Magnoliopsida > Asparagales > Amaryllidaceae > Allium > Allium sativum. Next base: position 972,422,361 of record CM060909.1, on the reverse strand, counting down.
GAGACAGTTTGAAAAGTTGTAATAAGCTGTATTTTGGATTTCCGCTGCTATGATGTTTAGTTCTGGTTTTCAGCTTACGCACTGTCTCTCCTGTTTTATGTCAAGTATGTTATTATTATATTTTTTTTCTATGCGCTGTGAGACATTCTACAGGTTCTTTGTATGTTCATTTTTTTCTTCCTTTTTCCTTCTGGCGACCCTTTCCGTGCTAACCGGACATGTGTACAGCGCACCTTTGGAGAAAATGTCGGTTGGTGCGGAGCGGGCCGTCACACTTGGTATCAGAGCTCTAGGTTGCGTAGTTAACCTAGGGAAAGACACTAGGGAGAGATAGTACGTATATGAGAGCGCGTATTTGTGATTACTTTGGTTTTCAAAAGCTATATATATATACTATTAGTAGTATAAGAATGAATTCGTACTGCACTAGCACCACTATGGGGTCGTTAATCGTTTTCTCTTTACATATTTAACGATGAGTAGAGACACCAGAGGTGCTGGTAGAGGGACCAACCAGGGGAATTCCGCTGACATGAGGGCGATGTTTACTAACCTCATGAGAGACATGCTTAGAAAAGTGCAAGGGGCAGTTCCCAATCCCGGAGTTGGTATTGGTCCTGTAGAGCAGGCGCCTAGGGTCGATTTCGCCAAGTTGTGCAAGGATTACACTAACCTTGGTGGGAAGCCGTTCCACGGGATGGAGTCGGCCACAGATGTTCAAAACTGGATGGATAGCTGTGACTGTATCTTCGATGACTTGGGTCTTGAAGATGCGATGAAGAGAAGGCTAGCGTCTCGTCAGCTGCAAGGGCGAGCGATGAATTGGTGGAATGCCATTAGAACAGCTACTCCAGAGGATCAGGTTACTTGGGTTCAGCTCAAGGCTCGCTTTAGCGAGAAGTTTATTCCAGCTGCCCAGAAGTCAGTATTGTTCAAGAGGTTCTTGGAACTCAAACAGAATGGGAGGGCAATTTCTGATTATATTGCTGAGTTCGACACTTTGTCGAAGTATGGACTGTCTCTCATTGACACTCCTGAGAAGAAGAATGAGAAGTTCATTACTGGTTTGGATGGGTACTTGGGGGAAAGGCTTATCAATCACATCGATGAGACTTTTGAATTGATCGTGGGGAAAGCTTTGAGATCAGAGAGTCTTTACCCTAAGTCAAAGACTGAGGCTGCATCTGCAGAAGGGCCAAAACCGCAAGCAGGCGGTGGAGGCAAGAATAACTCTCAGAATAAGAGGAAGCAGGACCAATCTAAAGGTGGCCAGAAAAAGAGCAAGAAGGATGTTGAGTGCTTCAGCTGTGGTAAGAAGGGACATTATGCTAAAGATTGTCGGGCCAAGCCAGCGAACAAGAAGTGCTTCAACTGTGGTCAAGTGGGACATTTCATGGATAAGTGTCCGCAACCTCTTAAGGAGAAGCAGATTGTGAAAGCATATGCTATTGATGTTGTTCCTTCTTCGTCGAATGCCCCAACTGTGGCGGAGAAAGGAAAGAATGTTGTTATTCAAGGTATGCTTTCTATTTATGATGTACCAGTTCGAGTTTTGTTTGATATTGGGGCTTCCCGTTCCTTCAAATCTAGTGACCTGGTAGATAGGTTGGGACTGGAACCCGAGATAGTCGATAGACCATTGGTTGTGACGAACCCGATTGGTGGTTCGACTAGCCTTAGTATGATTTGCAGGAATTTGGTCTTATCGAGTCATGGATGTATGTTTGTATGTGATTGCTTTGTTTTGGGCTTTACTGGGTATGGCATTATATTGGGAGTCGATTGGCTCCAAAGATACTGGGTGGTGGTAGACTGTGAGGGATTTTTGGTGACAGCGAGGGCGGATGATGGGCGGAGGGTAGTGTTTGGTAGTCTACCTAGTGATGGGGTTATGGCTAGTTTTGTAAATTCCCTCGACATCCCGCAGGATGAGTTGTCAGATGTGCCCGTGGTTGGCCAGTATCTGGACGTCTTCGAGGAGGTGACCGGGCTTCCACCACACCGAGAGATTGAGTTCCGTATTGATTTAGTGAAAGATGCCAGACCTATAGTGATGCCACTTCGTCGTATGGCACCAAGGGAGCAGCGAGAGCTCGGGGTGCAAGTCAGCAATCTTTTGAAGAAGGGATTTATTAGAAGGAGTGTCTCCGAGTGGGGAGCACCAATTGTGTTTGCCACTAAGGCAGATGGTTCCCTTCGTTTGTGTGTGGACTATCGCGAGTTGAATAAGGTGACGAGGAAGAATAAGAATCCTCTACCGCGGATAAATGATTTGTTTGATCAGCTGGAAGGAGCAAGAGTGTTCTCCCAGTTGGACCTCGCGACAGGATTTCATCAGCTTCGAGTAGCAGATGAGAGTGTTCCGAAAACGGCATTTAGGACGCCGTCTGGATTTTATGAGTGGTTGGTCATGCCATTTGGGTTGACCAATGCACCAGCCTATTTTGTGGATCTTATGAATCGAGTATTCAGAGATCAGTTGAATAAGTTTGTTCTTGTGTTCGTGGATGATATCCTTGTTTATTCAAGGACAGAGGAGGAACACAAGGGACACTTGAGGATAGTGATGGAGGTGTTGAGGAAACACCAATTGAAAGCGAAATTCTCTAAGTGTCACTTTTGGAGAAGGGAAGTGAGATTCTTGGGTCATGTTGTTTCAGAGAGTGGTATTGCCGTGGATCCTGCGAAGGTGGCTACGGTACAGGATTGGCCTACGCCCAAGAATGCAACAGATGTAAGAAGTTTCTTGGGGTTAGCTGGATACTATCGTAAGTTAATCCAGGACTTCTCCAAGATAGCAGCACCGTTGACTCAATTGACTAAGAAGAATCAGTCCTTCGTCTGGGATGGAGTGTGTGAGGATGCCTTCAAGAGTCTAAAAGAGAAGTTGACGCGTGCGCCAGTGTTAGTCATTCCTAAAGGGAATGAAAAGATGATGGTATACACGGATGCTTGTGGTACCGGACTGGGTGCTGTATTGATGCAAGGAGGTAGGGTTGTAGCTTATGCTAGTCGACAGCTAAAGCCGCATGAGAAAAAGTATCCTACCCATGATTTGGAATTGGCAGCGATTGTGTTCGCATTGAAGATGTGGAGACACTATCTCTTGGGAGAAAGATTTGAGTTGTTTACCGATCATAAATCATTAAAGTATCTTTTCTCTCAGAAAGATCAGAATCTCCGTCAGCAGAAATGGTTAGAGTTCTTGGTTTCGTATGATTTTGATATCGCATATACACCTGGGAAAGGTAATGCGGTAGCCGATGCCTTGAGTAGGAGACATGTCAGCTTAGGGGCAATGTTTCTTGAATGGAAGCAACTGGAGTATATCGCGGGGTTTGATTTCAGACCAAAGTGCGAATTGGATCCAGTCATGCTAGCTAGTTTGGCGATCAGACCCACTTTGATAGAGCGGATTGGTTCCAGCCAGAGGGACGATCTAATCTATTGGAAATCATCTCCAAGTTAGAGATGAACATCGACGGTGAGGAGATGAATGTGTATGGGCTTGATCGAGATGGATGGCTTCGGAAGAATGGAAGACTAGTTGTGCCCAACGTGAATGGCTTGAGGGATGAAGTGCTTAGAGAATGTCATCACTCAAAACTGACTATACATCCTGGTGGTAATAAGATGTATCGAGACATGAAGCAGACTTACTACTGGGAAGGGATGAAAAGAGACATTGGGAAGTTTATATCCAAACGCATGAATTGCCAGCTAGTTAAAGCCGAGCAAAAGAAGCCTAGTGGGTTGCTGCAACAATTAGAAATTCCCGAATGGAAATGGGACCAAGTCTCGATGGATTTCATCGATGGTTTACCAAGGACTAGATCGGGATATGATAGCATTTGGATAATTGTGGATCGATTGACTAAGAGCGCAAGATTTATACCAGTCAAATCGACCAGAACGGCAGCCAAGTTGGCAGAATTGTATATGAAGTGGGTAGTGAGATTTCATGGGGTACCCAAAAGCATTGTGAGTGACCAAGACCCGTTGTTCACTAGTGGGTTTTGGAAGAGCTTACAAGAGGCCCTAGGGTCAGGATTACATCTCAGTACCACATATCATCCTCAGACCGACGGTCAGACGGAGAGGGTGAACCGTATATTGGAAGATCTCTTGAGAGCTTGTATATTGGATTTTGGTGGATCATGGGATGACCATTTGCATCTAGTAGAGTTTGCATATAATAATAGCTACAAATCCAGTATCGGTATGGCTCCATATGAAGCTTTGTACGGAAGACCGTGCAACTCACCATCGTGTTGGATAGAGACCGGCGAGAAGTTTATGCTTGGACCAGATGTGGTGAGGGAAACTTCAGATAAGATTAAGATCATTCAGCAATGAATGAAAGCTGCCCAAGATAGGCAGAAGAGTTATGCTGATAAGAGGAGAAGAGACTTAAAATTCTCCGTTGGTGACTTGGTGTTTGTCAAAAATTCTCTGTTGAAGAGCGTGATACGATTTGGCAGGAGAGGCAATTTGGCACCAAGATTTGTTGGCCCATTCCCTGTTCTTGAACTAGTAGGGAATTTGGCATATAGACTTGGCTTACCAGAGAAAATGGCGGGAGTTCACAATGTGTTTCATGTTTCCCAACTAAGGAAGTTCGTTCACGACCCAGATATGACTATTTCACCTGATCAGTTAGAGGACTTCGAAGTAGAACCCGAGGCGGTTGGGAACCGCAAGCCGATTCGTATTGTGGGGCACGATACGTAGCAACTTCGAAGAAAGGCGGTGAAGCTAGTCAAGGTTCAGTGGGGCGAGAACGAGAATGATTGTACTTGGGAGACAGAGGAGAGCATTAGGAAGGCGTATCCAGAACTCTTTGCCTGGTAAGATTTACTTCGTAATTTAGTTATTCCGCATGCTAGGATAGACTCATTTTGCTTGTTTTGCATGTTTGATTGTTGTTTTATGATTGATAGGCATGCGGGACCCTTTTGTGTGTTTTGGTTAGGGAATTTCGGGGGCGAAATTTCTTAAGGGGGGAGAAATGTAACGACCTGCATTCTACGTATCGGAGGATCGTAGAATATTTATTTCTTTCCTATATGAAGTCGTATGGTCATGTAACTTTGGGAAACATCCATTAGAGTCATTTCCCATGTTCATGATTTTTGTCGATTTTTAAATGACCATTTTGCCCCTAGCTGATCTTGTTTTGGCCATAAATTTTGATTGGAAAGGAATTTTGACCTGAAACCACTTCCATTACATTCGTTTGATGGTTTACCTTTCCGTAGAGTGGTCATAATAGCCAAACGGACTTACCGTTTGGGAGATATGGCTGAAATAAGGTTTGGAGGGTGGAAAAACTGCTTAACCGGGCCAAATCGGGTGATTAGTGAGTATGCCCATAACCCATTTCGGGATTGGGGTTATGCGAAGGCTGAAATGAGATGGAGAATCATTCCATTTCAGTTTTCTAGCCTCCACTTATCACCAAGGAACCCTAAAAATGGCCTCCAACCTCTAAATCACCTCCAAATCATCTTTTGGTCAAGGATTAAGCTTAGCAACATCTAATCAAGGAAGATCTACACCAAATCAACATTTGAGCTGCTGTTTAGCATTGGGATTTGCATCAAATCAGAGATTTATTTCAGATCTTAGTTTATTTGTGGCTAAGGTGAGTGATTTGCATAGTTTTGCACTAATTATGGCTAATTAAGGGTAATTAGTGTTAATTAGCGAATTTATACACTAATAAATTCGGGAAAAATGTTCATAAATTCCTAAATGATGTTTTAGACCTCTGATATGAATTTGGGTTAATTTGGTTAAGTTTTGCTATCATGCTTAAGGGGAAATATGGGGTTTTGGGTATGTTTGGTCCATTTTAACCTATCATATTGATGTTTTGATGTTTGTGGTTGATTATGCATGTTGCTATGACTGTATGATATGCTTTGTGGTTGATTTCAATAGTTAGAATAGTCGAAAACGTCGTCGAATGGCGTAAACACTTGCTGGAACAGTTTCATAAAGTAGTGCAGGTTTCAGATCGGATCGGATATGGGGGCTCGGATCGGATATGTTGAACTGGGCAAGGGATTCGATCGGATCGGAACCTGACACTTGAGAAAATTAGCAAAAAGGAAGGCCACGCTAATTGAACTAGGATCGGATCGGATAAAGGAGAAGCGATCGGATCGGAGCACGTGAAGAATGAGGGAGCGGATCGGAACAGAAGCACGAACTGGAGGGGAGATGGCACCCGACCCGACTCAAGGTGGGACACCCGACCCGACCTGAAGAAAGATACCTGACCCGAACCGACGCGATGGAGTGGACCCGACCCGAACCGCTACAGAGGAAGACCCGAACTGACGCAACGCAGACACCCGACCCGAACCAATGGTTTGAAGAGAACCCGACCCGACCCAGTATTGACCAATAACCCGAGATGCAAAGGCAGTCCAATATGGGATGTTAGAGCTCAGGATCCAGTTGGGAACCAGTGAGTTCACTTCATGGTTGGGCTTTGCTGCGGGACGTGTGCTAAGGAGTTGTCGACGTTCATAACTTCGATTCACCACTAAAAATGGATGATGGGCTACTTATCAGTGCAGTAGAGTCATTATGACTCGAGGGGCAAGGTGATGGTAGCAAGACTACGTTATCAGTGCAGTAGAGTCATTACGGCTCGAGGGGCAAGGTGATGCGTAGTAAGACTATGAGCCAGCGCAGATGGGGTGAATAACCCCATGGGGCAAGTGGACATAGTAAAGGATTGGTAAGACTATGAGCCAGCGCAGATGGGGTGAATAACTCCATGGGGCAAGTGGACATAGTAAAGGATTGGTAAGGCTATGAGCCAGCGCAGATGGGGTGAATAACTCCATGGGGCAAGTGGACATAGCGAAGGATTAGTGGCTACGTTATCAGTGCAGTGAAGCCATTTATGACTTCATGGGGCAAAATGATCGTAGCAAGGATGGGTGATCGAAGTGGTGAATATCGTATGCTTTACGCACTGAGTGAGAGATGTGAGGATGGATGCTATGTTTGATTGTTTGCCATCACTATGACATGCACACCTCCCCCACCTCCGTATCTTTACACTGTTTGATATGGCACCTTAGAGTGTTGTACAGTATGTAGTGCTAACTCTTTGGTTGCAGGTCCAGGTTCAGGTATGTTTTAGTCTACCTGTTATTGTTCACTTTAGATGCTTATCGCTCATACCAGACTTTATGTCTGACCCAGAGTTTTATGTCTCCTCTTATTACTCTGGGTGCTCACACGAGCAGACTAGAGACAGGTTAGCTGGTGGTGCGCGAGTAGCTGATTCGGGGGCGGGCAGGAGGCTTCCACGTATGAAATATATATATATATATATATATATATATATATATATATATATATATTCTCCCTGTGTCGTTGGTGGTCGCTACTTGGGCATTAGTAGTGTACCTCCTTTATCTTACTTTTGCTTTGAGACAGTTTGAAAAGTTGTAATAAGCTGTATTTTGGATTTCCGCTGCTATGATGTTTAGTTCTGGTTTTCAGCTTATGCACTGTCTCTCCTGTTTTATGTCAAGTATGTTATTATTATATTTTGTTCTATGCGCTGTGAGACATTCTACAGGTTCTTTGTATGTTCATTTCTTTCTTCCTTTTTCCTTCTGGCGACCCGTTCCGTGCTAACCGGACATGTGTACAACGCACCTTTGGAGAAAATGTCGGCTGGTGCGGGGCGGGCCGTCACATTTTCCGAACGAGTATTAACTCTCAAACCATATACTCAGGAAGTTGAAAATGAGTTCTCAAGGAAGATGAGGCCGAGGAGCAAGCGGGACAACCACGACCAATGGGCACACTGTTAATCAAAATCAGATGGATACTACTGAAGTGGTCCCAGCTCCAACTCAGCAAAACTTTGCAATGATTTGCAAGAATTACACTACTCTGGAAGGAAAAGTTTTTAAGGGTACTGAATCACTGATTGAAGTCCAAGCATGGATAAGATCATGTGAGAAGATTTTTAAGGGACTGAAGTTGGATGACGAGTATAAACGTCTCTTAGCTTCATGGAATCTGGAAGGAGCTGCAGCAATCTGGTGGGAAGCTCAGACTGCAAACACTCCTGAGGAGAATTTTACTTGGGAAATGTTCAAAGAAGCTTTTGAAGCCCAGTATCTGCCAGCAAATGGGAAAACAAGGATGTACCGAGACTTCATTGACCTGAAACAAGAAAGCATGACTGTCACTGAGTATGAGAACAAATTCAATGCACTGTCAAGCTTTGGACCAGAGTTAGTAAATACCTCACTGAAGAAGAACGAAATGTTCGTAGCTGGATTAAAGGATAGTCTTCAAGGCCGTATGATGGGGGCATCTGAAAGACCCATCTGTGGAACTAGTTGACTTAGCACTCAGGTATGAAGCCTTGGATGCTAAGAAACCAATAAAAAAGGCATAGACTGGAGAAAGCAGTGGAGAGAATCCCCAGAAGAGGAAATTCAATCCAAATTGGGAGAACAAGGAAAAGGGAGATATAGGGGGAGAGAAGTGTAGCACTAGTATAGTAGTATGTTGTGTATGCCTAGTACATGTATGAAACTAGTAAAGTACGAAGTAGTAGTGATATGAAGTATCATCTTTTGGGGAAAATCTTTCTATCTTTCTTACTTTTAATTTCGGGGACGAAATTCTTATCAGGAGGGTAGACTGTAATGTCCCGACTTTTTTTCGACTGTTGACATTTGATTTTAATGAGGTAATTAAAATAAAATATGCCACTTAACAAACTAAATTGATCCTATACATATGTGTAAACATATGTATTTAGGAATGAACAAATGACATACTTATTTGTTTATGTTTTAAAACTTGAAAAAAAAACATGAGATAAGTATGCAACATCTAAACAATGATCATAGCATGAATATACATGTAAACATATATATATATCACTAGCGGATGCAAGTAAGGACCAGTGGGGGCGATGGCCCCCACTGAGATTGAAAAAATTACCAAAAAAATATTACTATTGCTTATTGCTTCATGGTTAACTGCAGCCAACCCCCACTCAACTTCCACTCAACTTCCCAATGCATTAAAATACTTATTGCTTCATGGTTAAACAACACATCAGGTCCAACATGGTTGACATTTCATCTTTTTGTGTGAACAATAGTTATAACTTTCTGGAAAAATAGTGCTCTTTTTGCTATTGGTTCGAGTGTTCTAAATAATACCCTGAAGATAATGCCCTGAACAATAGCGATAACTTTCTGGAAAAATAATCCTGTTGGAAAAAATAGTTTTTGAATGGGAAAATTATATTTTGCCCCCAGTGAGATAACTTTCTGGATCCGCCGCTGATATATATATATATATATATAGTTAAAGAATAAACTGAAATACATGCAAGGAAAAGGGAGCAAAATGGTCACTTTAAAAATATAAAGGGCTTTGAAATAAATAAGGACAACAAAGCAAAACATGTGCAGTAAAACAAATTCGTCCATTTCAACTCATACAAACATATACTAATACACAAACAACCTGTTCGGCGGAATGACTCAGCAAAGGATAAAGAGAAATATAGATCAAAGCCAAAGAAACAAAGCTAGTCCTATGAAGTGAATATCTAAAGGTGATGTAACCGAAATAGTGTAGCTAGGATTCACAAACCATCACCTAAAAACTAGCAATAAGGAACTTGCAAATATAAAATTCTTCTTAGAGAAAATATGTAGATACTTAAGGGATAAGAGAACCATTGTTTATTGCTAGAGAGCAGGGAGTAGGCGCAAGCATCATGGGTGAATTGACATACTTCTAGAAGAAATGAACATAGGACAAAGGGATTGGAGGATATCTAAATAAATAAATTGATTGCTTCATGAAATTGTCCCTGAAAACAAGGATGTAGAGAGCTAACAAGGTGGGTGAGGCTAATGAGAAAACACTGTAGAAGCATGTGAGGAAAATGGTTTTAAATTACTTAAGGTTTGGCTATAAATACACACAAACATTCACATTTTCTCTTCATAACAAAATACCAAGTTAAGGGATCTAGCAGGAAGAGGAAAGTGGAAACCAGACATTGTGAGTAAACTATCTCGATTTCATAATTCAACTAGTATGATTATAGATAGTAATACGCAGAGTTATATATATGTGTATATACATATGGGTTGGGTGAATTATAATTAGCATGTTTTCTTTTCAAATCAATCTGAAACAAATAAGAGGCAGAGGACTTGTTTTGTCAGTGAAAGCTCTCTGTAACTTCTAATTTTAATCATCATGTAACTGATTATTCTACTAAGAACATGTAAACACTTAAATGAACCCCTGTGTACATATAAACTAAGGAAATCTAACACAAGTGAGCAAACCATTGTTATTACAAACCAATACTGATGATAATGCAGATATACATCATGTTGAAAATTCTGTTAGGAGATGGCAAATTATAATTAGAATTTGGGTAGAAAAACAGTGAGAACCTACGTGAATAAACACCTGGTGATCCCTGTAAAACCTTAGCCTTATTTGTTATTAAATATTTCTAGTAATTAGTTTTGTATGCATCATCTTTAAAGCCTGAATACTGACCTGTGTGAGATAAATCAATGTAAAGACTTAAACAGACCCTGTAATTGTATACACAACAAAATCATGGAAGAATACAAAAAAATTCACTGTTTAAAGTCGTAATCATTGCTAACATTAACGCTTGGATGTATACTTCTGCGCGGATACATGGTTGTGGCGAAGTAATTTCTAAAGTAAGAAAAAAAAAATCAAATCAATAAAATGAAAAAGAAGTAAATCTTGAAAGGATAAAAATCTATGGAAGTCCAACAATATGTAAAGAAAAAGAGGGTCTGTTGTTAGAAACAAAAGAAGAACTGGGGCGCAGTTTTCTTTTTGGTGCTGTAAATATAAGAGAAACAATGGCATGAGAAGATCGAAGTTGATAAGGGGTGTATGAGGGTGTGCTTCGATGTAGTGACGACGGCAGACACTCCGATTGTCGGAGTTTGTTAGGCATATCGATTTTGGTTCAGTCTTGAACTTGGGGTTCACATAGTAATGGTGAAACGCATTTTTAAGAGGAAGAAGATTGTTGATGGTGGAGACAGGTAGGAGATGAGCTGAATTAGTAATGAGACTTACGGGAAGTGGTTCGGAGACCGTTGAGTAGCCGGAACCGCTGTGCATATGCACGGTGCATGGGGTATGTGCTCTTGAAATAGGCAAAGGAAGTGAAGTACAGAAGATAAAGGAACAGACAAAAGAATTGGAAAAGCAGTAGGCAAACCAAGAAGTAGTGGGTTAAAGCTTAGGCAAAGTAAAGAATGGGTTTGGCACGTTTTATACTGCCTGGGGGTTTATAAAAGAACAGAGTGAATATGGAAAAGAGGGGGGAGGCTCGATGTTACTGTTCGTGTATGGGGACAATAGCGTGCGTATAACTGAACTTCAACCCAGTCTTCTTAGGAAAAAGAAAAATACATATATTTGAATTGAAACAAAACGTAAAGAAATAAAAGAAGGAACCGAAGGCAACATGCAAATGGAGGGAGAAACCAAAGTAAAAAAGATGTACTATAAGGTAGAGAATAGTGAAAGAATAGAAAATCAGGAAGGAAAAGAAAGTAGTGGAAATATTCTTGGCTAATGTCTGGTAGCAGGAATGGAAGAGATGTGGCACGTTGATGTGCTTGGAGATACACATGTAGTGTTTGTACTTGAACGTGAAGACATTGCGTGGGGCTCGGCCCAGGTTTTTTTAACTAAAAAAAAGTATTATATATAATACAAATATATGGGAACAGAACGAAAGGGAGGGAAAGATAGTATGGGATTGAAGCAGGTACTTGAAGTAACAAAGTAGAAAGAAAAAGGGGCTGGTGGGAAATGTAAAATAAAAGAAACAGAAAAGAAATAAATAAATGAAGAAAAAAGGGAGAAATTAAAAATATAAAGGAAAGAAATATATAAACTAAGGGAAACGGCAGTAATCAACATGTGTGGCACGAAGTTTTGAAAAACTGGCGTTTTGCGAAACTGACACTTTGCAGAACTAGTACTTTGCCACTTTGGAAAAACTGGTACTTTGGCATTTTGGTAAATCGGTACTTTGGCGCGGCATGGGATTTCCATGTGGATTAGTGAGTGTGGCACGGGGTTTTGAAACTGGTACTTTGGTAAAGTGGTAAATGGGAATTTGGTACTGGGCAAGGTGATCGGGCAAAGGGATTTGCGGTGCGCAGCATGGAGATTTGAAGTGATACTTTGGTACCTGGTAGTACCAGGTGGTACTTTGGCTTTTCAGCTGGAGCGTGGTGTTTGGAGGCAGATTAGCATGCGCAACGTGGTGATTTCAAAATGTGGTACTTCCAATATGGTACTTTGACCAATACACTAGCAAATGGAACTTTGAACGAAGTTTTTAATTAAAATTGGTTTTTAATTAAAATAAAATAAAATAAAGAATAAATAAATGAATAAATGAAAAGGAAATTTTTATTTAAATTTCGTTGGCAAGTTCAAGGAAGACAACAGTAGTAGAAGATCGAAGTGCAGAAGTTGACTGTAGAAGTTCGACAAATTTAAAAATAGAAATGATAAGGGAATAATTAATTTAAATTGGTAATTTAAATTAATTATGATTAACTAAACATAAGAAAATAATTTATCAGAAGAACTGTAGTATTAAACGTCGTCTGAACAATGATGATAAACGAAGCAAGATACCGTCTGTGACACATACGCTTATTTTTGCTCATTTTAAATGATGATCAAAAACTGAAATAAATGCCATGTGCAATGCACACACTTTAACTGTTCAATTTTAAAAGATAATTAAACTATTTAGATATGAACAAGGTAAACATATACTATTTGTTTGATAATAAAGAATGTGTAAACTGAATAAAAATCATGATAGGCCGATAATTATTTATCGACTGTAAAAGACATTACGTAGATCGTTTCAAAGAGACCGGAATAAATATTCCACTTTGACTCGAATTATATGACGCCTGTCGGAGATATTGAAGATGGAGATATGCAAGGGGTATTTCTAAATAGTACCTTCGGTTCGTTCAATCCCAGGACAAACCAGAATGGACGGGTGTCTGACAACGTATATCAGTTAGATTCTACACGTCGAATTTACGTAAGTGTATTACGTTGGTGGCGGAGAAATTCGTTTCTCTTAGCTTTATTACCCGCAATATATTTGGGTAATCGAATGAGTGTTTTTGACGGATATGATGATGTGGCATTCAAAGTAATTGAAGGAATATCTGTCAGAAGGATAAATGTGACTTCAAACCTCACATCCAGGAAATGACAAAAACCGGGCAAGGCAGCATGGCTAGTTGGGTCATACCCAAGCAGGGTGTATTATCACCATATAGAGTAATTCCTTTTGTTTTCTCATCTCTTTTTCACTGCTGCATCATTCGGTAGCGGTTGTTGATCCCAATCGTGGAGGTGGTAATATATTCGCTACACTCAAGCTAAACGAGTGGGCAGTCATGTGAGGCCGGGTTGCAAGACGTTCTTGTTGAACCCCAGTGTATCGTCTCTAGAGTACACTGATCGGCAGGTGCTCCCCTACCTTGTCTGTTGGAATCCGATCTCCAATAAGCACTCTGCGGTTTTAGATTTTATACTATATATGTGAACGTGAGATGCAAGTGTTTCATTAGCTGATTATTTATTTGTTAAAAACTATCGTAATATCAAATGTTTTGATATAAATTACTTAGGTCATTATCCAGATATTAGACATGGAATGATCTAAAGATTTATAAAGTAAATGAATCTGTCCAAATGGAAAACCTTATTGCCTGTTTTCTAATCTATTTAACTGTGTTTCCTCACACCAGTCCCCTGACTGACCCAGAGTTTATTTCCTGTGTTTCCTAAACTCTTGGGTACTCATAATATTTATTATGAGTAGACTAGTAGTCCAGGTAGGCAAGTGGAATCAGATGAAGTTCAAGTTCAAGACCCTGGTAGTATATCTATTTCAAGATCCAGTTTGACATCTGTATTATCCTAATCATGATGTATAATTATGTTGTTGTACTGTGATATTGTATCATGATGATGTATTATGATGTAGCAGACCCGGTATTGTAATATATTATGTATTTTGTGAAATTCCGCTGTGTAATTCTGATGTTCTTCTTGCTCTTCTATTCTATTAGTTCTATCTTTTCTATCTCACCTTCTAAATTCTTTCAATAATGACATGACTTTCGAGGCATCGAAAATCGCATCGTTACAAATATAAGTGATGAAGATGTGACGGGCAACCTAACAAAAAGGTTTATGTGCTATTTTTTCGCAAACAAAGAAATGGTCGGTAGTCGCATGTTCTTCACTGTTCGTGGACCCATCTATTCAGCTGCCGCTGAATGGTGTATGTTGGAGATCTGAATTTGCCTTCCTGTGCTAAGAGCACTTCGCCTGGTATGAATGTCAAGACATATTTTTTCCTTCCAACATATGCCACCACATTGTGAATTTTGTACATGCTATTAGATTCTTATTCTTCTAATTTAGCACGTAACAAAATTACGGCAGGAACTGTTTTTCAATTTTTTTATCAGAATGTGTTGTTGATGAATTCCTAATTGATCGAGTTTTGTTTTTGTTTGAAATCACCAAAAATCAGATTAAGAATTGATTTAAAACATTCAAAATCGGCAGTATAGCTCCAACTTTCCAATTTCCATTTAGGTGAATCACCAAAATTAGAAAAAGAATAGATTTAAAACATTCAAATCAAACTGATGACGAGGAGAAAAAATAAAATGTATTGACGAAGGAACTCGACTTAGATGAAGTGTCGACGCAAAGGTGGCTCGATGAAAAGGCAGCACGACTCGGTTGCAAAGTAACTCAAATAACGATGTGAAGGTGACACGAATCAATTGACGAATCGAAGGAGGCTCGACAAGTGGTTGAAGGTTAACTGGCGTACAAAAGGGTGGATGGGCATATTTGATGTGGATTTGGGAATGAAAATTTTAAAAGGATATTGGAAAGTGGGAACCCTAATTAGCCAAACAACTTCTGTAAATTTTTAAATGAGTGAGGAATCCAGAAATAGAGTGATTTTAGCAATAACATTAACACCTAACCAAACAAAATTCTACTGGGCCGAACGAAATTCCACAGTCAATTAATATTAGTGGGTCAAACTTGTTGAACTTAGATTAACGGATCAACCTGAAACCATCGGTCTATATAATGAACATTGGATTGACCTAAATTGACCCTTTTTTTAAACATCCCACGCTAACCCGTTTATTTTCATGTTATTTCATGTCATGTTGGAAATTGACACTTTTAAATTAAAAAGTGAACAATAAACGGAATATATTTGCAAAACACAACAGTGAAATGCATAGAATTTTTTTGGCTTCATAATATTTTATTTTGGCTTTATTTAGGTTAGTAGAAATAGACAAATCTTCCTGCCAATCGATTTGATTATTTCTTAATTTTAATTTAATACTTTATTAATTATTAAGTATTAATAGTAATTATCAATTTCTAGCTATTATACATTTTATATTTTAATTATAAAGTATCAATTTGTTAGTTATTTAATAGTAATTATTACTTACTACTTCCTAATTATAATTGAATATTAATGATTAAATGTTAATTATAGTGTATATGTTATTAATTATAACATATTTAATTTATTAGTAAAGGACGTCCATTAATTATTTAATAGCGGAAAACATTTTCTAAAAGAATACTGTTAATTTTTATTTTTTTATAAGAAATCATACAAATAAAATGTAGTTAGGCTGTTCAAATACTCCACTCAGATATTATAAAATGGACCAAAAGTAAGAATTTTTATCTAAATATTATATGAATTTATAAGTTAATTAATTGATAATCATGTATTTTATATTTCATATTATTATAAATATATTTTACACAATTTAAAGGAGTTTTATTTGTTATGCGAAAATTGCACAGATGCGGAAAACAATAAACATGATCTTGATTTGCCAATTGAACATCAATCAATCTAACAATAATTACTCTATTGCTCCAAACAAATAGTAAATAACTATAACAAAGAGACACATTATATTTATACTGGTTCCACTACCATCAAGATAGTGTACGTCTGGTTCAAAGGAGAGAGATTTTATTCCGCATGAGAGAATTATAAGAGATTACAAATTAAGAGTTTACATATCCAAACCTCATACTAGGCTTAACAAGAAGAGACACTCCATTTGGGGATCACTGGCTCCACACTAGGATGAGTTTACAATGTAGTCTACCCCTAATAAATAGCCAGTGAAATATATGCGAGTCATCAATCAAATTATGAAGATATGGTAAGAAATAGCGGAGGCAAATTGCCGAGGAAACAAATGGCTCAAACATAGCTAGTATATCAATCAATTCCTTTTCTTAGCAAAGATGGAAGAAAATAATCCAGATTTTTGTCTTTGCCATCTCATGCAAATGCAATCAATAATTTATGTATTTCCATATTAAAAATATTTACTTTCCATTTTGTATATTTGTTTCCACCTATTTGTGATTTTTGTATCACCAAAATTTAACACTTCACCTTGATGTAAAATCACATATCTCCAACACCCCGCCTTGAGTCAAATCCTCTTTTCAACATAAAACTCTTCAAAAGAACTACACCATAATCCAAAA
Organism: Allium sativum; assembly: GCA_030737875.1. Classification (NCBI taxonomy): domain Eukaryota; kingdom Viridiplantae; phylum Streptophyta; class Magnoliopsida; order Asparagales; family Amaryllidaceae; genus Allium; species Allium sativum. The sequence goes on along the minus strand of CM060909.1, from coordinate 972,405,660 downwards.
TTTCATAGTGAGATAGAAAACAAAAATGAATATTTACCTAATGGGTTCCCGCAAAGCTACTCCCATCACACCTTATTAACTAGCTCACACTATGTCCCCGCCCACCAATAAAATGTTGCAAATATCAAAATCAAAAGAAGGAAGATTCCAAACTAATCTCAACACAACCAAGGTCAAAAATAATTCTCTCAATCACCAATTCAAATACAGAGCCAAAATCTAGATCTCTGTATGCAAGATAAATCTCTCTCCGTTCACGTACCTGCATGTAGCATCACTCCTTTAAGATGGCATTGCAAAATCGATGATGTACAATCATGGCACCAAATCCGCCAAAATCAGCTCTATGAACAAAACTCTCCAAGACGGCATCACAAGTCGATAAATCTCAACGACGTCAAATTTGTCACCAAAATCAGCTACATCAGATATAGTTTCTAAATCAAATGGTCCCTTTAACACATTAAACTCTTTATCACATCAAAGTTCCAAGCCTGGAACACTCTTCTCTCTCAACATAATCTTCTCCACCAAAGTCTCATTTTACCCTAAAATAGTAATATTATAATCACCACTGAATCAACCAACCTTTGTAGAAATAATTGAAGCACAATTAAAAACAAATCGCCTTGCTCTAATACCAATCTGTTATGCAAAAAGGTTGCAAAACTGTGAAGAACAATAAACAGATTGGTATCAGAGAAAGTCGATTTGTTTTTAAATTATGCATCAATTATTTCTACAAAAGTTGTAGATTCAGTGGTGATTATGCTATTACTATTTTTGGGGGAAAATGGGACTTCGATGGAGAAGATTATGTTGAGAGAGAAGAGTGTTCTAGGCTTGGAACATTGATGTAGCTTGAGCTTCGGATTTTCGATAAGGTGGAGTTATATGTTAGAATGCGACCTGATCAACCATAGGAAAGAGACTCTTTGTACAAAATAGCTTGGTGAAATTACTTAGAGGTGATAGCAACCTAAGACGAACCGCTGGAGGTGTTGGTGACCTTTCCAAGTGTTTGAGAACTTTGCATAACTTCTAGCTCAGTTGAGAAATGATCGCCAAGGTGGAGATCTGTTAGGTGTGGCTCTCATTGTATGAGAGTTAGGTGATAAAAAGTTTAATATGTTGAAGGGACCATTGAATTTAGAAACTATACCTAATGTAGCAGATTTTGCATAAATGCAATAAAATCCAAGCTACATCAGTATTCCAAAATGTTTTACAAAAATTGCACAAATGCGGAAGAACAATAAACAGGATCTAGATTTGCCAATTGAACATCAATCTAATCAGATAGCAATTATCTATTACATCAAACAAATAGTAAATAACTATAATGAAGAAACAAAGAGACACACAATATTTATATTGGTTCCACTACCATCAAGATAATGTACGTCCAGTCGAAAAGCAAGAAATTTTGTTCCACATAAGAGAACAAAAAAAGATTACAAAGTAAGATTTTACATACCTAAACCTCAAATTAGGCTTAGCAAGAAGAGACACTCCATTTAGGGATCACTGACACCATGCCAGGATGAGTTTACAACGAAGTTTACCCCTCAAAATTTTCATTTATGCAAATTCTCTCTGATACCAATCTCTTGTGCGAATAGTTACACAAATTGATCCAATACCCAATTTATTTTGCAAAATATTGATTTAATTTGCACAAACTTCAAAACTTCATGGCGGAATACGAAAGGCTCAGAAGCAATACAAAAAAAAAGTACTAGCTTTTCGATTAATTATCAACCGCTAACTCAATGAAAAAAAATCACCAAACAAAGAAAAATAGAAGAAGGGTAAATGACACAAAGATTTAACATGGTTCGACAATGTTTATGTCCACGGAGCCAACAACTATTCTTTATTTCACTGAAGAAAGAGAGTACAAAAGAGAGCAAGAGAGATTACAAAATTATAGGTAGCAAATTGGAGACACTAACCTATAATAAAAAATTGAACCATCATTTTCTTCAAAGACTTGTTGCACTCAAAACCCTTAATTGGTTGACTGCAGAAATTAGGGTATACTGAAAAAGAGGATAATGGTGGATGCTCTCTCACATTCATTCTCAACAAATATGAAGATATAAATAGGATTCAGGATGAAAGGTTGCTTGGAAATAAAGAAATTAATTCCTTGATTGTCTTAAAACCTTTCCAAATATCCGTGATTTAATTGCAGTGTAAATGGAAAGTGAAGATCTTGATTTCCAGATATTTCTTCCTTGCATGATTCTCCAGGCCAGTCATTTATCTCTTCATATTACAAAATCAATGAATATACATCTTCCCCTATTTATAAATCCAATGATTGATTAATTGATATGTAATCAATTTATTCTCTATCAAAATATCCTCTGAAATATTTGACATATAACATAGTTGACTGATCAAATCAATTAGCTAATTTCTTGCTCTCTTAAACAAATATTTGAATCATCCAAATTCAACACTCCACCTTGATTCAAATATAACAATCTCTATTTATCATCAAATCTCAAAAAATTGTTGGGTCTATACCATCAAGCTCAATGTGAACTACTTTAGGAAATATTTCCCAAACAGAGCTTCAAAATCTTTTCCACGCATAAGGAAGATAGCATGCACATCAACAAACAAAATGCATATGAGCGAATATGAAAATTCTTCAACAAATCTGATGTAGGAGATAAACATGTAGAAACTATGCTTCGAGGGACCAATGGAGATTCAAAAACACGCTTGACCTTCTCCGTTCAAAATTGAGTGAGGACATACTTAATATTATCTACCATAATATCCTTCATAAGAATTTTGCTAAAATTTTCTTTGTCAATACTAACTGACTGACCAACAAGCTCTACAACATTAAGAGCATAAGATGAAGAATCATCATTACAAATATGCATACCAATTGGGATAACTAAACTAAAAGGCCTTTTCCGCAACTGAGCTCCACCTAGAGTTTGAACCTCTGAAATCTTCTCATCAACCACAATACCATTAAAATATCACTTCTCTCCGAATTTGAAAATAATCTGATAACTCCAAACGTGTTTAGAAATTTGTGTCTTCCTAACGTCATCACTTGAGAGAGGCTCCACCTTCAATAAAGACCTCTCATCAAAAATCGCATGCCTACTAATCATAATTCTCTTAGTTGTTTAGCACCACAACCTATACTTCTTTATTCCTTCTCCATAGCCTAACAAAATGTGCTAGCTTCCTCTAGGCTTTATCTTATCATGTCTCTCGTCTTTTAAATAAGCAAAACAACCAAGCACTTTATGGAAAGAATAATCAACAGGCTCTCTTTTCCATACTTCTTCTGGGATCTTCATTTATATGGAAATAGACGGTGTACGGTTGATAAGAAATACTGCCATAGATACCGCTTCTTCCCAAAATCCTTCTTTTAGACTAACAGTCAGTCTCAAGCTCATATCTCTTCCCATAATATCCGACACATGCTCTCCGTCACTCTAAAAGAATGCACTTTCGTAGAAAAATCTCTAAATACATGCTCGTATGCATAATAGTTTGTGAATTCTTGTGACGCAAATTCACTACTATTGCCAACTCTAAGAACTCTCGGCTGCTTTCCCGACTTGTTTTCAACTACGTTTTTCTGCTTCAACTAAGGGTCTGACCTGAGCATTTCATGCAAAATACAAAACATCTGAGTCAGGATTTATCTTTGTTTAAGTAAATCAGCTTCAATAGAAACTGAAATATAATAGTTGATCCTAACATCCGAAATATACATAAAATAAAAGTGGTGTAATATCTGTCTGTATCAGTTCTATATGACATACAGTATAAGTTCTATATCTGTGACTAATTCAAGTGTGATATTTGTTCAAATCAGTTCTATTTTTAGGATCAAATGGACATGGGAGCTTGCATATGCACACGTGTATACATGTGTGCACTACCTCAGCTTCCCACACCGAACATGAGACAATAGCATAGGTAATTTCAGGAGTTTGCACATACACACGCATATATATATATATACACATATGTGTATTGCCTCAATACCCTAAAAATACACACAACCCGACTAGCCGTGAATATACAAAATAAAAGACTGCACTGATTAGGCATAACATGGCTCAGTGGAAACACATGAAATTTCAGCAAAATGGCCATGCATAGAAATGATCAAAAGTAAACAACAATATAGAGGTGAGTGGAGAAACAGCCCAAGCAAGGACACAAATATACATGAATATTCAGGTTTTTGATTTAGCAAAGACTAACAGTGATGACTCTATTTAAAACAAGTATTCCAAGTATAACATAGGCCACTATGGATTTAATCCAAGTGCATTTTGCTCAAGTTGGTAACAGAAATGTGATTTATTTATCACTTAGGTGAAATTTTCTTTCGGTTTTACTTCTAGATAAAATGCAAGTGGAAGCACAGTTGTTCAAACACATATTCGGTTTGTATATCTATTAATATACAGCTTCAGATAGACTAAAGATGCTTCAAAACAAACACATATTCAGTTGTATTTCTGAAATGAACACAAATATTCAGGGTGCAAGAAATGGGATTTTCATTTTCCTTTATATATATACACACATATACATAAATACATACATACACACACACACACACACACACACACACACACACACATATATATATATATATATATATATTGGCATGCATGAGGGCTAATGCAATGAACTAGCAAGGGGGTAGAACAACAAGTTCAAATCCATCAGAAATGAAATGTACTTATGGTCAAGTTAAAATATGAAATGTTATGTATATTCATGTATTAAGGCCATAGGTGCATGACGTAAATGTGTAACAATATGACAACCAACTGTCAAGTATTTCAATTTATGGTCACCTTGAACACAAATTAATAATTCACAATACACAGTGTGCGTTTCTTTATCACAAATGAAATATTCCCTTCATTTTTAATTATATATATATATATATATATATACATACAATAGTGTAGTCCTGATTTACCATGTATAAATATTGGTGTACGTATATACATAGGACTTACGTATATACACACATATCATAACATTTACATGCTTACACAGCAAAAATCCAAATTTCGATGCATTAAGTTAAATACACAAATCTAGAATACACAATTTAATGTATATATATACACACATACAACTGTATGTATGTACATATATAGCTGAGTGTGTAAACAAATGCGTTTATTGTTAATTTTATCAGTAGGGTACACCAATATTTCTAATGAGTTCAAACGCTAAATATTCAAGCAATGAAATTTGACCAACACATATGCAGGCCGAGCATCAGGCTGTAAAACATCAAGGGATATGTGCAGTTTTTGTCATAGGGTACACAGTTTTTATCACAAGGGATAAGTACCCAATCAACCAGTCATAGGATGAAATGACAAGCAATAACTCCAAATTAGTACAAACACACAACAACTTTAAAGCAGCCATCACACAAAATCAACTATTATATTTTTAGTTCTGTATTGAATTTGAATTACTTGAATTAAAGTAAATCGTGAGCTAATGACTCACTTGCAACAGGGATGGCTTACGGCATGACGCGGTGGTTGTCGGACTTGCTCACACTGAGGGCAGACTTGTGCAAACTCGGACGGAGATGGCAACGGCAATCCATGGGGCCGAGCATGCTTTGCAAGAGGTCGTGATTCCCAGTAAGAGGTGGAGGCTCTGGTGGATACTCGAGAGGCTGCGGCTTCGATTGATGGCAGCACGAAAACGGGATCATGGTTCGATTAAAGGGGAGGGTTGCTGGAGCTAAACCCGATGGCGAACACAAAGGCAGATTCGATTGAGGAGGAGGAATAAGAGATTTAGGGGAAAAGGGTTTCAGCCATTAAAATTGAAAAGGGGAAACGATTTCTTTTTGCTGAAGGAATTTGGGAAAGACGCAATTTTTATAGAAGAAAAATTCGGGGATAAGAACAATGTAATTTGAATAGGTTAGGGTAACTTGGTATTTTCCAGTTTATAGGTCGGCGTAATGTTTATCTGAGGTAGGTTTTAACGATATTAAAGTTTAAATATTAAATTCTAATGTGAATTATTGTTGTACGCTCCAAATTCGTACCGCCAACACAATCTCCAAAAGCAACAAAAATTACATGTACCTCTTCGTCTCTGTGTTCTGAATCCAATAAAACTAGTTTGGTTGTAATCTGGCTCCACTTGTATACAATATTATTTTAATTTTAAATTATTTATTTGTTCACCGAATCCATTCCGTTTGTCCACCGACAACTCAGTTCGATTACAAATTTTGAAAGGCTAAATTCAATTTCTTTATATACACACATACACACATATCCAAGCCAATTTTCCATATATTTCAACAAACAAAATCTCTAATTCGTTCAATGTCAACTATGATAAGTCAGATTTCAAATCCAATTCAAATAATCAATCGAATTCAATTTAAATATTCAATAGTAAATATTTGATTCCCAACCAACCATTCAGAATTAAATATTGAGTTCAATTCATACTCAAAGCTAAATATTTGATTTTTGATTTCCAACCGAAGTATCAATATAAAACTGATTATTACTAGTTAAATCTTTAATTAATTCCATATTCCAGTTGTTGAAATTTCTAGGATGTTACAATATGCCCTCTTAAAACTTTTCATCCTCGAAAAGAAGGGATCGTTAGAGTTATACCAAAGTATGTTTCAATTTTTCCTTACTTATAGTTGGAGATCAATTTTGATCAAACACAATTTTCTTTTTCTTCCGAAACGGCTTTTTAGTGCTTTTTAAATTATATTCAATTTTCTTAGACCAATTTGTATCTCAAATTATTTTGAGATATCTCCCAGTTTCTCATTTTATCTAATCTTCTAAGAGATTAAAAATCATATAATCTCTTTATAAACCTCATTTGTCAATGTTTACTTATCCATCGTTGTACTTATTCCTTACAACCCAAGTTTAAACGAATCTCCTTACATTCAATCCATTTAATCTTTCCAAACACTCATTGAAGAGTGTAAATAACATCTCCTGTTTAAGTCAACAATCTGTAAATTGAAGACTTGAAAATTTCCATATCCGAAATCTTTTATACTTTTATACATAACACAAAATTCGTGTAGAAAATATTTTTATTATTACTCCAAAGCTATGGATTTGAAAATATTCCAAAATATTCTTTCTTAACTTATTAAGTTAGGAACATTTTAATTTCAAATTATTGATTTGAAAATACTATATAACTCGAAGTTTGACAAGTCTATTGTCGTTCTCACAGATGTTAGGCATACACTGGCCAGGCATACGACTAAAATCTCCAAGAACTAAATATCCTTGTTTCAGCTAACATTGAAAATATTTCAAAAATTCCTTTTTATTTATTAAAAAGAACAGACACAGAATGCACCAATGTGATTGTGACGACCGCTCACAACACCTACACTTAACAAGGGAAATAATGTTCTGAAAGATGTGCCAGTCAGCTATGGACGATCATCAGGATTGAATAACACAAGCGGCACCTGTCGTATAAATCACAGTGCAAGGATAAAATATAATAGAACATATACAACAGGCTATAATAGTGATGCATATCAGAGCAGAAACTTGAACTTAAATAACGACTAGAAAGAATATCCACACATCTTTGGGTTACAATATAAGTGTCTGTACAAATTTGCCTCACTACAACACTTAGAGTAAACACCAATCATAACAGCGGAAACATCCAATATGTATTATAGAGAAACTAATTCGCAAGCCTCTTGCTCGTCATCGATCTGCATCCTCGCCTCACTGAGCTCTGATACCTGTAACCTACTACTCAGTCTGCCCATCCACAATTGGATGAACAACCCAGGGTAATAAGAGGAAACATAAAACCTTGAGTCATACAACAGTCTTAATGAGCGATAAAACAACTATCTAACATCATCAAAAAAGTATATGAGAATGCGAAGATTAACCAACCAATCTGCCAAAACACCAGAGAAGACCCCAAGCTCAAGAACCCAAACTCGTATTCCCCACATCTGATAGTGATAGCCTTTACAAACAAGCATTTACAAACAATAATCCATCCATGGAAATCAGAAGTAACCAAACAATACTAACCATAACAACCAGTTATATCTCATGTAAATCACCCTAATCGAGATCAACATCCCTCAAGCATAAACCCCGAAGGCCTAAACCAACATCAGACTATTACCCAAGAAATATCTCCCTCGACGTCAGACAACTTACGTGAGACGATACAAATAAAACAACCAACATCCAAGACCCTGTCTATCACAGTCTATCCTGCTTCGAAAAGATCATTAATTGTATGATGACCAACCCTGCAATATGTCAAGGGCTAATGGTAACCCCGGTTCTAGCAAAAACTCCATACGCCATCGTGACTCGTATGTTTGTCTTTTCCATTTTCGACAACTAGGCCCATCATGACTTCCCAGGATCTACAATCTTTATCGAATCAGATCCTTATGGGTGTCCCCATGATACCTCTGCTTTGAGTCCACTAGAACCTACGATAACAGTAATCCCTCTTCCATCATAGCTCAAGTCGTCATCACCAGAGACTCTACATAAGCTCAAACATACTTGAGCAACCATTATTCATGAGCTCAAAACATACTTGAGTCGTCTTCACATTCGTTGCATTACGATGATCAACGAACACTTCACTATGCTCTAGACATAACTCCTCGAATTCGCGTTGAAGCTAGAACCATAATCGACTCAAAAACAAGCTTTGTTTGGTCGATACTTCTTTTCATAGCATTTGCCAAACATTGCTAAATCTGGCGTGACCTAAGGAAACTCATGCGAAACCTACAGTTTTTAATAGTGTTTGCCAAACGCTGTCAAATCTGGCGCGGCCTATGGAAATTCATGCGCGACCTATAGTTTTTAAAAGCTTTTGCCAAACGCTGTCAAATCTGGCATGATCTATCCCTTTTCCAGACCGCGAAAATCTGCTCTGATCCATTTTGCTTACGCAATCCACTTTTTCCTCATGCGAAACCTATGCCTGGATTGTGCCCAATCCAGGACTTTTCAAAGCGTTTTTCAAATGCTGTAAATTTCCAAAACTTGATTTTTGCCTGATTCTTGAAAATTCACCCAATCCACTTGATTTTTCTTGACGAACCATGATTTTTCAACTTGCCACATGTTGCTAAACATGCCCAAACTCTCCAACCCATCTCAACTCAAAATCAATAATTTCATCCAACAAATCATCAAACATCATAACAACAATTCAACAAATGATTAAATCAATATATATATATATATATATATATATATATATATATATATAAACATAGAGCTAACACATGAATTATCCTATCATGATTCAAATGAAATTATACTTAAAATGATATAGATCTAGGTGAAAACAACTTAAAGTGGTGAAAATATGAACAAACAATCCATATACTTGATCGAATCCATGTGAGAGACGCATATCACTCACCAATTCTTCAAATTAACTTGAAATCGCTAAATTCTCAATCCCGACAGCGAAGAATATGCTTCAAACCTCTTGATTTGTAGTGATCTCTCTTCACTTGACATAGATCTAGCTTCAAACAATTTAGTTCTTCGATTCTCTTATGTAGATCTAGATTTTAATGGTGGAAATGTGTATTTGTTTGAGCAAGAAGGATCACGAGATCAACCAAATGAGATAATGAAGAAAGTAAACTATTCTCCATGCCTCTAACCCCCTACAGCCTCCCATCAGCCCACTAATGGGCCTTTTCAAATCAGCCCATCAATGGATGAAAACCTGAACAGAAATTGTCAAATACAAAAATAGTGATTTCTCCCAAACTGCTACACCAAATCGTTAATGTGACTATCTACAGAATTGTTAACACTATTACCTTTCCAATGAAACCAATCTCAACACCTGATTCAATCCCAGTAAAAGGTTAGTCCCTTCACAAAACTGATAGGGGCAAAATGGTTAAAAATAAAATTGGTAAAAATTATGGATATGTCTCACATCTCCATAAACAACATATTAATATATGAGAATGATCCAACCCTCAGGGAATTAAATAAAAATATTTTTACGATCTTCCGATACGTAAAATGCGGGTTGTTACATTCTCCACCCCTTTTTAGGAATTTCGCCCCCGAAATTCCAAACAAGAACAAGAAATCAAAACAATTCGGCATGCCTATCATCCACAATAACCAATTTACCATCCAAACTAGCAGCCATCAAACCATGCATCCATAACCTTATCATGGCTCATGAAATTATAGAAACAACCACAAAAATACAAGTTATTATGGGGTAAGAATGACATGACATTTATGGGACATACCAACGAAGAGTTCTGGATGGATCGTCTTCATACTCTCTTCCGTCTTCCACGTACAATCGTCATCATCTTCATTCCATTGCACCTTGACTAACTTAACCGTCTTCCTCCTAAGCTGTTTCGTGTCATTCCACACAACGCAAAGTGACTTACGAGGTTTCGTAACTATGGACTCAACATTTTGGTATTCATACTGCTTTGGAGATACTACCACATTCGAATCATGCACACGCTTCCGTAGAAACGACACATGGAAAACATCATGCACATTCGACATTTTCTCGGGAAAATCCAATCTATTCGCGAGCTTTTCAATCCGCTCGACTAATAGAAATGGTCCAATAAACCTTGAGGCTAACTTTCCTTTACTTCTGAATCGAACAACATGCTTTAACGGCGAAATCTTCACGAAAAACCATGTCACCAACGTCGAATTTCAAATCTTTTTGATGCTTATCGGCCGAACTCTTCGGAAAATCTTGGGTTGCTTTCATTCGTTGTTGAACGATCTCGATACAACCCGATGTCTCTCTAATCGTCTCTGGCCCAAGCATCAACTTATCTCCAGTTTCTAACTAACATGTCGAAGAATTACACGGTCTACCATAAAACACCTCATATAGCGCCATCCCAATGCTCGACTGTAGCTATTATTATATGCGAACTCAACTAGATATAGACGATCTTCCCATGATCCCCCAAAATCCAATTCTCAAGCTCTTATGAGATCTTCCAAAACTCGGTTGATCCTTTCGGTCTGACCATCAATCTGGGTATGAAAAGCCATACTCAAACACAACTCGGTCCCCAAAGCTTCTTGCAGACTCTTCCAAAATTTACTCATGAACAATGGATCTCGATCACTGACTATACACTTCGGGATACCATGGAATTGAACTTTCCGTTTTATATTAAGCTCAGCCAACTTCGATGTTGTCCTAGCCAATCTAACAGGAATAAATCTGGCGCTTTTGTCAAACGATCCACGATGACCCAAATTCCTTCGTTTCCTGCCCTAGTTTTAGGTAGTCCATCGATAAAATCAATCGATATTGTAACACCCTGAATTTTCTGAGAATATTAAAATTAACAAATTCAAGAACACTTAATATTTAGAAGAAGAATTAAGTGAAATGGGTTGCGCTATTATGTTCGTCTCAAAATTTTGGTCAAGATAGACATTTGGTTTGCATAAAACAGATACCTTATGAAGAAGTAATTTAGCCTTGAAGTTTGTATGCATATGAGAAAAATATATATATATAGATATATATATAAACTAAATAAATAAATATGCAAAAAAATTCAAAACAGCGAATCGGGAGGGGGAATAACCGAACCGTCCATTTTTGAGGTCGACCCGAGCTCTGCTGGGTCGACTAGGCGTTGATTCATGGTGTTTGGCTGTCAACCCGTGGGTCGATTCGCTCTAAGGAAGATGTGGCATCTGATTGGTTCTGATGGACTCCTTGCCGAGTCATTAGGGCTGATGTGGCTATTCTATCTTGTCTGAATGGCTTCAATTTGCTCTAGGTTAATCTGACGGTTCCTACTAAATCAAACTTCTATATAAGCAACCTAATACCTCAACCCTAAATCATATTAAAAATCAAACCATGAGCCGTCACGATGCAATGGGACAAACTCGAGTAGCCGCCGTTCAACTTGAAGCAAATTAAAAGAGACAAACCAAATCAAATCAAAATTAAACTAAAACAACGATTGTCTACATCAAAGGCGAGCATTTCAACTTCAGAATACATGTTCCAGAAATCAAGATTGTCTTTTGTAAGTGTAGTTATCTTTTAGATGTAAACAAATTTAAGACGTGATTTGATATAAAGTGAAAAATAGAATTATACCATGTTGTATAATATTGACGATGCTAATTCATGTTTGTTTCTTGTGATGATTTTATCACGAATTGTCTTGGAATGTTTGTGGCTTATTGGACTTGGTGTTGGATCTATTAAAGATTGAGAATGAAACTATCAATATCATATGCAAGTTATATGTTTCATGTTAAGATCTACATATATATTTTTATATGATTATTGCAAGTTACATGTTAGATCCAGAACTAGATCTATATTTATATGCATGTTTGTAAAGTGGACTTATGCAAGTTCACCTTGTTAGATTAATTCACACCTATATGTTAATGTTAAAATTATACGTGCCTTGGGATCGGACATGTCATGATTATGTCATATGCTAGTTTATAATTGAGGTTATGTTCACACATGCCTAGATCTACATATTAACATGTTTTAGGCTTATGATTATCTAAGTCTAAATTATATGCAAGTTCATGTGACATATTAAATTATATGAAATTTTTATGCAAAATTTACATGTTTGGTTGAATCTATATTATGCATGTTTCCTTCTTTAACTCTTGTTTATAAATTGGGCCAATATGCAGGCCCAATGACTTCATGCGATTAACACGAACGAACAAACGGGGGTAACGTTGGGATAGTTATTAAATCAAAACATGTTAATAATGTAGGCGGGTCCAAAACCATGTAAATGGTTAAGGCCATGAATGGTATAATTTATACCATTAGTCTTGAACATAATTAAAATATGTGACATGAAACACTTATAGAAAATTCACATATATAAAATGTAAAAGATGAATATGCCTTACCCGAGGTTAGACTGAGTTGTGGTGTAAACCTGCCCGGAACCGACCGGCACATCCAGTAACCACAACAATACCTATCTAATGTGAGAGGTTAGTGCATTAAGCCCAGAAAGACCCGCGGTTAGACTGAGTTGTGGTGTAAAACTGCCCGGAACCGACCGGCACATCCAGTAACCACAACAATACCTGTCTAATGTGAGTGATTGGTGCTTTAATTAATTAATTAAAGCTCATGAACAATCAAGCTAGAAATGGTGAGGTTAAGTAATTAAGGGAACACTTAACCAACTTAACATGTTAACAAGACAAGATTGGTGGGGTTAAGTAATTGAGGAAACACTAAACCAACTTAACATGTTAACTAGACAAGATTGATAGGGGTTAAGTCAAACCAAGGACACTTAACCAATTTAGCATGTTGACTAGAAAAAACCCTAGTAACGGGGACCCGTTTCAGTAGTAACCCACATGGATGTATCAAGGTACCTTGAACTAGGCAGGGTGGGGCACCATTACTGGGCTGAATATAAGCGGTCAAAAGGGCGGCGGTTTGGTGCGCAGTGTAGGTTCCGATGGAGTACGGGCGTGCACGGGCTCCGGAGTGGAAAAAGCAGGCACTAGGCACCATGCGTACACTTGTGCATCTTTGAATTGTGTCAGGGTTGCCATTATAGGACTTGATACACCCTATACTGGAACCAGCACAAGTACTTAAAAATCACGTGGGGCCGCATAACACCGGGAATACATGAATGCGAGTAGGATCCAATCATTACATGAATGGGATCACTTTATCATGAACATATATTGCTAGTTAAATAGCTCTTAGTGGGTGCAGAGAAGTAAAAGTGGGTGTGATAGCCAAATCTAGTTAAATATTACTTTACCTCGTTTTAGGACTACCCTATCCTTGTGGTATCATTCTAAGTTCAGTTTATTCATGTCATAGTCATTTACTTGTTTACATGCTATTAAATAACTGGGCTTACCAGACTTATGTTTGACCCATTTTCCTTTCGATTCTTTTCTTCCGTTACCCCCCCCCCTAAGGTCCGCAGGGAGGAAACACTTCTGCTTAGTCCAGGTTAGCCAAAGCTTGAAGATCGCAGATGTAAGGCTTGGACTTTCCTTTTTGAGCTATGGCTAGGGTCAAGCACTTATTGGGGATTTACGTCATTTTATTTTCAGTATTGCTTCTTTATGTTTTCAAGACAGATGAAAAGTTGTAATAATTTGGAAGGTTGAAACAGTTGTTGAATTGTTGTGTTGAACAAGTATTTATAAAATAATATTGATCTTTTTCCACTGCATAAATTTTCTGCCTTGTAATTTATTAGTATCTTGTACCTTAAAACGCTACACTGAAGTTAAGGCATTCCCTTTGAGAGTGACCTTAACGGAGGTGGGGTGTTACAGATATCTGCTCCCACTTCCACGTAGGAACTTCCAATGGCTAAAGAAATCCACTTGGCTTCCTCTATTCAGCTTTCACCAACTGATAGTTCATGCACTTAGAAATAAACTTTCCAATATCCCTTTTCATCCCTTTCCAGTAGTAAGATCACTTCATGTCCTGATATATCTTATTACCACCAAGAATGAATCGTCAACTTCGAGTGATGACATTCCCTTAAAACCTCATCTCTCAATACGTCGACACCAGGAACAACCAGTCGTCCTTGCTTTCAAAGCCAACCTTCTCGATCGACCTCGAACTCTTTATCCTCTGGTTCCAACTTCTGGATAAACTCGACAAGCTTTGCATCATGTTTTTGGCTCTCGCCAATCCTGTTAATGGTGCAGCTATCTTGCAGAAATCCTTAATAAAATGTTGGTAATAACCCATCAATCCAAGGAGACTTCTCACGTCCATCGCATTCTTAGGTCAATTCCATTTCTGGGTTGCTAGTACTTTAGCGGGGTCAACAGCTATTCCATTTCTAGAAACTACATGGCCTAAGAACCTACTTCGCTCTTCCAGAAACTTAGCCTTCAACTGATGCTTTCGTAAGATTTCCAAAACAACTCTCAAGTGTGTCTTATGCTCTTCCCCAGTCCAAGAGTAAACCAAAATATTATCCATGAACACAAGCACGAACTTGTTCAACAGATCACTGAAAACCCTATTCATAAGATCCATAAAATAGTTGGCGCATTAGTCAACCCAAATTGCATCACCAAACATTCGAAGAAACTAGATGGTGTCCTAAAAGCAGTCTTCGACACACTATCCTTTTCCACACTCAACTGGTGGAATCCCATTGCCAAATCCATGTAGGAAAACACTTTGGCTTCGTGAAGATAATCGAACAAGTCATCGATCCTCGGCAACGGATACTTGTTCTTCTTGGTCACCTTGTTTAGCTCACGATAGTCCACAAAAAATTTCAAGGATCCGTCATCCTTGGTTGCGAACACAACTGGTGCACCCCATTCAGATAGACTCAATCAAAGGAATCCTTTTCCCTAAAGGTCACGAACTTACATCTCTAACTCTCGCTGTTCCTTAGGCGCCATCCACCTAAGAGGCATAAAGATAAGTCTAACACCCTTGACCAAATCGATTCTAAACTCAATCTCATGATGCGGCGGCAACCCTTTAACCTCTTCAAAGACATCATCAAACCCACTTGCGATCGGCATCGATGACAAGTCTTCCCATGGAATCACAGGCAAATATAAATAGCTTGCAAAGATGCCATCTTCGGGCTTACATCGAATCACAACCATTCGCCCTTCCATATTAACGACTGTCACCTCCATCTTCTCGCAATCCACTTTTGTCGCATACCACTTGAGCCGCTCCATACCCAAAATAATCCCAAACCTAGCAAAAGCCACAAAAATCAATCGTTCGTAAAAGGGAAACCATGACTAAATAAACTAGACCATGACAAGTCATACAAAGAGTAGATGAACCTTACACTAGAGTAGTTACAACCAAAGGTTTATTACAACTTCAAGTTCTAAACCTATTTGGCATACAATCTTATTACAGGTAAAAGAAGGCGATGCTCCAGTACCAAACAGGAGTCAAACAAACTCCACTGACAGAAATCATACCCTAACTAATAATAGCTTCTCCTAATTCTAATCAGGAATGCAACAGGAAATCGAAACAACTTCCAGAACACATGCTTCCTCCGGTTGCTTATTCTTCATAAAATCTGGACAATCTTTCTTCTCATGCCCAGGCTTGCCGCAATTATTACACCTCCTCTCGGCTTTTGGCTCCTTACAATCCATGGAATAATGGCCCTTTAATTGACAGTTAAAGCATAGAATATCCTTCTTAGGTTTCTTCTTTTAACCATCGTTCCCTTTCTGTTGTTTTTTCTTTTTCTTATTTAGCATCTTTATAGCACTGCGCCAATAAAAGTTTGTTCATTACGCTCATGCCTGCTTCTAAAAGCCTCGTCCCAAGCAACACTGAGCCTTTCTTCTTTCTCTGTAACTCGACGTCGAAGTTGCTCCGAAACTACACTTCTTCTCGACTCATCTTCTTCATCCGTAGGAGAATAATTCCTTCGTCGCTTGGCGGAATAAACCCTAGGTACTTACATAGGAGCACTACGCTCTACTGGCGCTCCTGGAATAGGCATCCTCTATATGATCGCAACCATCATGGCCCCGAACATAACCAGATAATCAGGTTTAGCCACTGAAACTCCCAGTTGGCTACCATCGCCTACCCTTCCAGTCCGGGCTCATCACCAGTAGTGCTTCTCGTAGTTCAATGACTCATTCTAAATTTAAAAAGACAGAATGATTAGTCCATACACAAGAAATACTGCATATGGAGTTCAAATGCTATTATACTAGACACTAATACATATAGTATACATCCAGTAAAAATCTACGAATACGTCTCTCATACGTAACTACACCTTCGAACTTTGGCTAAAATCGATAACCAGAGCTCTGATACCATATGTGACTACCGCCCATAACTCATAAACTTAACAAGGGAAATAATGCATTGAAAGATGTGCCAGGTAGCTATAGACAATCAATAGAGTTGAATAACACAAGCAACAGCTATCGTATAACTCACAGTGCAAGGATAAAATATAATAGAACATATACAACAGGCTATAATAGTGAAGCATATCTGAGCATAAACTTGAACTTCCATAACGACTAGAAAGAATATCCATACATCTTTGGGTTACAATATAAGTGTTTGTACATATTTTCCTCACTACAACACTCAGAGTAAACACCAATCATAACAGCAGAAACATCCAGTATGTATTATAGAGCAACTAATGCGCAAGCCTCCTGCTCGTCATCGCTTTACATCCTCGCCTCACTAAACTCTACTACCTATAACCTGCTACTTGGTCTTCCCGTCCATAATTGGATGAATGGCCCAAGGTAATAAGAGGAGACATAAAACCTTGAGTCAGGCAACAGTCTTAATGAGCGATAAAACAGCTATCTAACATCATCAATAAAGTATATAAGAATAGACAGATTAACCAACCAATCTACCAAAACACCAGAGAAGAACCTAAACTCGTCTTCCTAACATCTGACAGTGATAGCCTTTACAAACAATAATTCATCCAGGGCTATCAGAAGTAACTAGACAATAGTAACCATAGCAACCAGTTATATCTTACGTAAACCACCCTAATCGAGATTAACATCCCTCAAGCAAAATCCCCGAAGGCCTAAACCAACATCAGAGAAGCACCCAAGAAATATCTCCCTTGGCGTTAGACAACTTACGTGAGACAGTACAAACAAAACAACCAACATCCCAGACCCTGGCTATCACTGCCTAGCCTGCTTCAAAACTGTCGTTAATCTTATGATAGCCAACCCTGCCATATGTCAAGGGATAATGGTAACCCAAGTTCTAGAAAAACCTCTATACACCATCGTGACTTGTATGTTTGTCTTTTTCATTCTTGACAACTAAGCCCAATATGACTGCCTAGGGTATATGAACTTTATTGAATCAGATCCTTACAGGCGTTCCCACGATACCCCTGCTTTGAGTCTGCTAGAACCTATGACAACTAAAATCCCTCTACCTTCGTAACTCTAGTAGTCATCACCGACGACTCTCTATAAGCTCAAGACATATTTGAGCAACCATTATCCGCAAGCTCAAAACATACTTGAGTCGTCTTTAAATTTGTTGCATTAAGACAGTCAACGAACACTTCACTATGCTCTAGACATTCCTCCTTGAATTCACATCAAAGCTAAAACCATCATCGACTCAACAACAATCTTCATTTGGTCGATACAGCTTTTCATAGCATTTACAGCTTTTTCACCATGAAAAACTGGTCATAATGTCAAAACAGTCTTTGCAGCGTTTCTGAAATGCTATTATGTATCTCCTGGTTCAATTATACATCAATCTAGCATGAAAAACTAAGCAAAACATCAAAATTGTCTTTCATAGCGTTTAGGAAATCCTACCATATCTCTACGTTCAATTCTGGATCAGTCTGGTGGTCAACCTCTCAAAACAGCCCAAAAACGCGTGCGCAACACACGGTTTTATTTGCGTGATCCATGTTCCAGAAGTGGCAAATCCATTGACTTTTTATAGCATTTTCAGAGATGTTATCATGGCCCAGGCGCGACCTATGAAAACTTGGGTGCGACCTAAGGAAACTCATGCGCGACTTACATTTTTAACAGTGTTTGTTAAACACTGTCAAATCTGGCGCGACCTAAGGAAACTCATGCGCGACCTACAGTTTTTAACAGTGTTTTCCAAACGCTGTCAAATCTGGTGTGGCCTACGGAAACTCATGCGCGACCTACATTTTTTAAAAAGCGTTTGCCAAACGCAGTCAAATCTAGCGCGATCTATCCCTTTTCCAGACAGCGAAAATCTGCTCTGATCCATGGTTTTTGCTTGCGAGATCCACTTTTTCCTCATGCGCAACCTAAGCCTGGATTATGCCTAATCCAGGACTTTTCAAAGCATTTTTCAAATGCTGTAAATTTCCAGAACTTGATTTTTTCCTGATTCTTGAAAATTCACCCAATCCGCTTGATTTTTCTTGACGAACCATGATTTTTCAACTTGCCAAACATGTTGCCAAACACGCCCAGACTCTCCAACCCATCTCAACTCAAAATCAATCAATTTCATCCAACAAATCATCAAAAATCATAACGACAATTCAACAAATGATTAGATCAATATATATATATATATATATATATATTTGTATATGGATTTAAACATAGAACTAACACATGAAATTACCATTTATAAGTTGCTAGATTAGATCCTATCATGATTTAAATGAAAATATACTTGCAATGATGTAGATCTAGGTGAAAACAATTTAAGATGATGAACATATGAACAAACAATCCATATACTTGATCGAATACGTGTGAGAGACGCTTATGAAACGCGAAACTAGCGATTTCTCCCAAACTGCTGAACCAAATCGTTAATGTGACCACTCTACGGAATTGTCAACACTATTTCCTTTCCTGTGAAACTAGTCTCAGCACCTGATTTGATTCAGTCAAAAGTTATGCCCTATACAAGACTAATCGGGGAAAAATGGTCACAAATAAAATTGGTAAAATTTATGGACATGTCTCACATCCCCATAAACAACATATTAATATATGAGAATGATCCAACCCTCAGGGAATTAAATAAAAATATTTTTACAATCTTCCGATATGTAAAATGCGGGTTGTTACAGTGACGTTGATTGTTCATGAATCATAGATACATAACGGTTTCATCTGGGTCCCCCAGAAATAGTTGTATCCGTAGGAAATCACTTCCCTCCGATATGTAAAACATTTCATCATGGACAGATCAACGAATGACATTTAAAAAGAAATTCTAATTTCATTAAGCGTTGGCTGCTCTATCTCAGGGTCGTGAAAACAAATCATCAAATTATGAAGATAAATCAAGTCACGAGGACCAATCAAGTCACGAAAACAAAATGTTGCATCAAACAGGTGGCTCAATATCACTAAGATATCTCAAACATTGCATGGCTCCATTCTACCTTTAGTATCTCTAGTGATTACATATCTTTCACTTATAGTTATGCCATGTGGGCCGCATGTATACAATGATTAAGTATGGTCCCCCAGGAAACATCCATACCTATACACTTTCACAGCTCGGCGGACTGCGCCATTATACAATGATAGTAGATCGCCGCAGACACAATGGTTAAGCTTGGTTCCCTCAAGAAACATCTGCTTGCCGTAGGCCATTTACATCTTACCTGCAAATTTTGCTACACGGTCGTGTTCTTTCAGGAATTGTGAGAACTCACGAGTTTTATGTCCGGATAACCTACTACAACCGACAACACATCTCAACTAAGCTCGAAATTCAAAGGAGAAGGAAGGTACTTTGCTTATCTTGATTTGAAAACATATAATACTATGTACATATAGTACTTTATGCCACTTTTCGCATACCTCGTATTTATAAACATTTCTCATCCCCATCATGTTCTTTAACCCATCATTCTTATATAAATTCTTTTAAATAAGATTTTACCTTAGTCCATTACCTTCCAAATTAAAAGCTTCCGAGTTCACAATATTCTTATATGCTTTTAATACAAGTTTCGAATATTGTCAATTTTCCATCCAAATTTCAAAATTTTAGCTTTGATCCCTTAATCAATTCCTCTATTTGATTTTTTTTTTTCAAACTCAGATTTATGAATCTATTAGTTATAAACCAAAATTTCCAATTATTAAGTTTATCACTTAATTCAAACTTTATGCCCTCAAAATTTCAGAATATTTTTATAAAAAATTATCATTCACGCATTATTACTCTTCCATATTCACATCCTTCGACCGTAAATTAGCAAGCGAACAACTCCCTAAATATTAACCCCGAAGGTCGAAACCAACATCAGATCAGCACTTGAAAAGTCATTCAATTTGGCCAATCTCCAGTCAATTTCCATTTTCCTTATTTCCATTTTTAAGCCATTTTTAAGTTTATAAATTTAACTATAAACTTATCTCAGCAGTTATGTTATTTTCAGTATTAACCTGTTTACCATCTTGGTATTATCAACTTGGGTTTCT
Source organism: Allium sativum (assembly GCA_030737875.1). Lineage (NCBI taxonomy): Eukaryota > Viridiplantae > Streptophyta > Magnoliopsida > Asparagales > Amaryllidaceae > Allium > Allium sativum. Next base: position 972,384,607 of record CM060909.1, on the reverse strand, counting down.
ATAAATCCAATTAAATAATTCTAAATCCAAAACTGTGTATAGGGTTTGAGAGCTTGAAAATACGAGAGCACGTCTCGAAAATCAACTCCGGATTCTATTTCAAATATCCGAAATCTATGTATATACATATTTGTATATCAACTATATTTCAAAAATCTATTTGTCTTATCAAGACAAATAATAGCAAGGCTACTAAATTAGTCTTCCATATTTAGAAATATTTTACTTCCAAGATTCTCATATAACATCATCCGCATGAGATTAAACAACTAATAGTAATTTTATAGAGTTCAAAACTTTCCATAACCATTTTATTTAAATAATTATACATAGTCTTGATTTATTCAAAACACGTACATAGGAGATTTAGGATTACAAAAGATTCACGATCATCATTCTGGAATCTCCACAAATGATTAGTGCATTTCTCATCTACATGATCCCACTCCTTGCAGTTCTTACAATAATACGAGATAGAGCCATCTTTATCTACGTACTTCACAGTTTTCTCTCTAGCAAAGCGCAACACTGACTGTCTTCCTCATTGTCTCTCGGGATAATTCCGAGTTATATTTCCAACTTTCTTACAATGATAACAATCGACTGGTTCATCAGACTTCTCAGCAATGGAAGGCTTCTTCTTTTCACCTTAAGACAACGACTGGGAAAATGTCCATTCTCTCGACATTTAAAACAGAAAATCTTGAATCGGTAATTTTTCCCTTCTTTCTTCTTTTCCTTATCTCTCTCTCCGCGCATAGCCACGTACTGTCCCTTTTTCTGACATCTGTAACATATGACATTATCATCGGGGATAGACGTCTGTTTTTCCTTAATCCTCTTCTCGTATGCTAAAATCAATTCCTCCCTTCTTTTACGTTCTGACGCCCTTCATTCTCGACATGCGGCTTTTTATTCTTCGATTCTTACCATTCTGATTTATCAAAACCCACTAGCCTCCCACGATCATTTGAAAAACATTTCCAATTATCAATTTTATTTTCTATAATTGTAGAAAATCTCTTATTATCATTGGAAACATTTCCAAATATTCACAAATCTTTATTTCTACTGAAAATATACTTTATTCACATGGGAAACAATTCTAATTTCATTATTTACATTAAAACAAATGCTAAATAAAACTTCGCTATTCCCACTTAACTGTTGACACTTGTTAGCCTATGTTGTGAACTAGGCTACACAAAATTGGAAGATCGAATAATGAAGAATGTTGATCAAGAGAAATACTCCTTGGAAGACGGATCAGATAGGACCTTCACATCCAAGTTAAGGTTATGTGGAATAGAAAACAGAAGAATGAGAACAAGACCGGATCGGTTCGGAGAACCCCGATCCGACCCCTTTCTCCTCTACATACTCGATCCAATCGCAGGGAGCTGCTGCAGTTACAGAACACGTTCCCTGAAGACTCGGAGCAGTTAGAAGACCATTCCCCCACGTTCACCCACAAACTTAATGTGCTGGCACCATCTTAAGAGATCCGGGCGCAATACTAATGGGATAGGCTCCACGTGGATCGGAACCGAAGTCATTCCAGAAGCATTTTCTGCCTATAAATACACCACCAAGGCACATTTGAAAGGATCTTTTGGCATTTTCAGAACTCAAACTCCTTAGCTATCCGAATTTCGTCATCATTACTAGATTGCAATCATCATTTAAAAGCATATTTCAGAGGAGGTTGAGTGAATTCATACATTGAATGAGTGAAATTGAGTGAAAATCATTGTTGTATTTGTTTTCAAATCATCAATTCGAAGAGTAGAAAGTGGACATAGGCTATTTAACGTCAAACCACTATAAACCATGTGTTTCTTCTTTGTGTTCGACTTCATTCCCATAGAATTATTTCTAATTTACGTGTTAGAGCCGTTTTTGGATCTAACATTTTGGTTCTTTCATTGAGAGATCTTTGAATTCTCCGCTTTTTGGGATTATCGTTCTACTATTTGGACTTTCAAGTTCAAAGAAGTTAATCCTCCATTTCCAATATTTTCAAGTGCTTGCTGATTAATTACCGAAGAATTGAACATTATGGCTAAGGGAAAAGGAAAAGAAGTGCAAGGCGCTAGGAAGAACGATGCTAGAGAAGATCAACAAGCCATCCTATTGACGAGGTCACGGGGACATAACTCTGGAACAATCCGATCAAAACCAGATGTTCCGAACCGAGCTGATCAAGAGAATCCGAACCGAACTGGAAGCGCTGGAGCTGCTCAAACCCCCCTCTGAACCGATCCGACTCCGGCACCCTACTCCGATCCGAAACAAATGAGACTGAAGCCATCTACTAGAGCACCTACCAATGCTCTGATGCCGGCCGCGACGACTGGGGATCAACCTACTCCATCTGCACCCATCACGCACTGGGATTTTTCGCGTTTACTTGACATGCTTGAGAGTACCAAAAATGTGTTGGAAGCCCGTAAATGTGACAGTCTTCGCATGTAAGAGAACATGATCACCATGAGTAGGGAACTCAATGAACTCCGGAGGCAAAAGACACCTTCTCCAACACGTCGCCTTACTGAAGACTATTCATCTTCTTCAGATGAAGGACGTCCTCGTGAAAGAAGGCCGCTTGAGCGACCTCAAAATCTGGATCAGTTGACCTTTGGATCCTTGGGATCCCATGAAGACGCTGCTCGTGTGTTAGGACCTAATGACCCGAGCCTGAAAGAACCAATGTTGCTGCCCATGCGTGGATCCCACGTTCTTCCCTGGGATCATAATATTACTAAACCTACGCAAATGACCGGGAGTGGAGGGAACAGAGTAGAGCAGCTGCCGCCAGAAACAAGAGGATATCCCCTAATTAGGAACATAGGGGTAATCCGAATATTAGGCCTAGGGAACCTGTGCAAACGTTAACAAATGCCGATGTATGGGCAATGGTGCGGCAAATCATGCCTGAAATCCGACAATACACTAATGAGGACTGGGGCATTGAGCGAAGTCACACCCCCTTCACAGAAGATATATTGGACTTTCAGTTCCCTTGGCGATTTAACTTGCCACAGATGGATCGATATTCAGGGAGAACCGGCACAGGACAACATCTAATGAGGTATGCATGGTTCATGAATGTCGCAGTGGCTCCAGATGCTGTAAAATGCAAGGCCTTATCGATTTATCTAGAAGACGTGGCATTAATGTGGTTCACCTGACTCCCTCCACGGTCGATATCAACTTTCATAGAATTGAGTGAATGCTTCATGAACCAGTTTCGACTTCACGCTCAAAAATCTAAAAGCATCATAGAACTGTCAAGGATTAAGCAAGCTTTAGGAGAATTTTTGAAATCGTATTTAGATCATTTCAACCTGGCTATTACCGAAGTCAGTGATCCCCACGAGCCTACCATTTTGATGGCCTTAATTGAAGGAGTCGATCCGGACACAGAATTCGGGGATTATCTATCCGGAAAACCACCCCCACTAGGGAATTGTTCTACGAGAAGGCTAATATTCGCTTAAGGTGAGAAGAAGCTCATGCAAATAGAAAGAGAAAGTCTGAAGGGGCCTCGAGGGAAGGCGTCCAAAGTAATGTTGCTGTGAAGAAATCCGGTGACAGTTCTGGGAAGGTTGAGGTGAACGTCAGCAACCAGAACGGAGATAACAACAGGAATAGAAACGACAATAGGAGGAATAGGAACCGAGGGAACAACTCCAGCAAAAGACCTCAATTCCAGACTTTTGAGAACTATTCATCGTTGAATGATACATTGGAAAACATTTATCAGGACACATACAACATATTGCAATATTAAAAGCCACCACCTAGAGACTCAACCGAAAAAGAGATTGCTACGGGAAAGTTTTGTTTGTTCCATGGAACCCACGGTCATTCTACCAGTGTGTAACACCCCGCATTTTTAATATAATTAAAAATATATAAAAATACGTGTATATGAATAGATAGGTAAATAATGGTGATGTATAATGAAAAATTTATTAATTTATGGAAGAGAAGGAAAAATTAATCCGATAACAGTGTACGTAACAGAAAAGACAATAAAATAAGGATACTTAATTTAAATATCAGGAATTAAGTAAAACGCACATCACCATTGTGTTCGTCTCGGAATTCTGCTTGGCATAGAGTCCAAGTTTTTGAAAATCGGACTCCGTATGAAAGAGTTATGGTCTTCGGAAGATTCAACAAAAATTCAGAATTTACATAGGAAAATATGCAGGCAGGTCAACCTATGGGTCGACTTACCCAGGGAGGTCGACTTGGGGGTCGACCTACCCAGAAAGGTCAACCTTGGGGTCGACCTTAGTGTCGACCTCCCCCTGATTTTTCCATATCTGGGCAGTGACGATTTTTGATGTGCTGGACGGACCAGATGGCTTCTAGGGCGATCTAATGGCTCTAAAACACTCTCTACACCTATAAAATAGTGCCTGGACCTAACCTAATTCATAAACAATTCCTTCTGACGCCTCCACGCCGCCAAACTTCAACCAAACATGGCCGCCGCCCCAAAACCCTAAACTAAATTGCAAGTTCTTCATCAACTTTGGAGTTTAATCAAATCAAGAAGCAAAATTCTTCATCAACGATTCAAGCTCTTCACCAACAATCAAATAAGAAGATTAAATCAGCCTTCTACATCAATGACAAATCTTTTATTTTCCCCAATCCAGTCAAGGTGAGTGGAATTATAATAAATTTGTTGTATAATAGTATTATTATCGTTCATCATTCCCCAGTTATTAATTTAATTCAAGATTCATGTTATAATAGTTGTTCCTTTTATCCTCCTTCCCCTTTTTTTTTTTGATCTAGGTTATCTCGAACCTAGACGAAAATCTTATTATGCATACATGCGGTTGGAATATGGAAATGTTGGGCATAATCTATTTTATGCAATCGAGAAATATAATCTTTAATTTGGGGTTTGTGGCATAACAATTGTTGTTGCAAATATTGGGCATAATTTATTTTATGCAATTGAGGAATATAATCTGTAATTTGGATTGGGGCGTAACAATTATTAGTGCAAATATTGGGAAAATGGGCAAATTGTATATGGGGATTATTCAATGAAGTAAAGTTTGAATTGATAATTTTGGTGCGTAATTCAAAATGAATCTTTGGGTATGATTTGGGAACATGAATCTATGGTGAATAGTGCATAATTATGAATTATGACTTATGATGTTAACATGAAATTGTGTAAATTTAATTGGAATTAGTGAATATGGAATGTGATTGGGAAATTGGAATAATAGGTATAGCCTATTAACGAGATTATGAACATGAACGTGCTTGCAAATTTATAATTGGCCTACGACACCTAGAATAGAGATGAATTGTAATTAAGTTGAATTTGGAACACATGACATGAATTTGGGGTTTGGGTGAAAGATGATTATTAATGAATGCCTGTGACATGAGGTTAGGCGTGTTTGTGGTGTAAGACTGCCCGGAACCGCCCGACAAATCCAGCAACCACAAGCAGACATCTAATGTGAGAGGTCAACGATAAGAACTAGAGGCGTAATGGTTTATGACAGGAGGTTAGGCGCGTTTGTGGTGTAAGATTGCCCGGAACCGCCCGGCAAATCCAGCAGCCACGAACGGACTTCCAATGTGAGAGGTCATACATCGTTACGGCATAATAAATAAATTAAGAAATACTAACCATAATAAGACATGTGGGTGACATGGGTATGGTTAGAGGGTTAAGTAGGTGATATAAATGACATGTAAAGCATGACTAATGTGGACTTAACTGTTGTAAGACATGTGATGTAAAACATGACTAAGGTTGACTTAACCGTAGTAAGACATGTGTAAGACATGGAAACTAGAATAAAGGGGGTTATGTGGGACATGGGTGACATGTGAAACAAAAATTTAGATATGCTTAACCAAATGGGACCCGTAACGGTATCATAAATTAATTGAATTGGGTAAAGTTTAAGTAAAGGGTTAAGTAAGTGGAAGGGTTAAGTAAGTGGAAGGGTTAAGTCAAATCTAAAATTAATGACAAGAAATGGGGAATGATAAATAACCTATTATGAATAAATTTGAATAAGGCAAGAAAGGATAATAGGTGGAAATTATAACTTATGGGACAAGATAAGTTATAGGAAACGATAAGGAAGATGAGATAACACTTAACTAATTTGACATGATATATGGGTGGGTTAAGTCAACATGAACTGATAGAGAACACTTCGCCAATTTGGCATGGACGTGGGCTGAATTGAATACGTGATTGAGGGTTAAGTCAAGTTGGACACATGGGCAAACTTAACCAATATAACAGTATCAAAGCAAGGAAAAGCGGGGAGTGATAAGATTAAATAATCGATAAACTTATCCTAGGGATAACAAATGAGTATGACTTAAGATGTAATACAAGACTCGAAGGGTGGGATGACTTATACCATGAAATAAGTTAATCTAAGCTGGAAATGTGGGAAAACACCCGTACGCTATCATTTGATAAAGAAAACTTAAGTCATGTTTGAATTCATTGGTAAACCTTAGTTAAAGAGAACTAAGTAACAGAAACTAAGTATCAAACCTTGGTTAAGAGAACCAAGTAATAAACCTTAGTTAAGAGAACAAAGTAAATAACGAGAAAGAGAACTAAGTAATAAACCTTAGTTAAGAGGACTAAGTTGTAAACCTTAGTTAAGAAAACGAACGATTAAGAAAACTAAGTAGTAAACCTTAGTTAAGAGAACTAAGTAGTAAACCTTAGTCAAGGAAGCCAAGTAGAACACGAGAAGGAGCAAACGTCCGTCTGATCATGAAGAAGGCTCCAACGGTCTGGGTTACGAAGTACACAGCTTCGAGGGGACGTGAGGGTACTCTTGGTATCCCTCTGTGAGGTTGCAGATGATCCTGCTGAGCTCACAGAGGTTAAGGTCTGCGTTAGAAGAACCAAGATTATGCCTTGGATGCAATATAAGCAATCTAAAGACTAGAATGGACCAGCGTGAGGCGGCGATATCTTGTTTAGCCCTGTGATAGCACGTCGTCATCTACCTACCATCTTGAGTCAATTGTGATACGCAAGCAGAAAGGCGGAGAACTCCAAAATACCATATACTTTGCTATCAAGTTATGGGTGAGGTTGGCCAATAGGTTTGTGAGGCATAGAGGGCCTGCATACAGTTCTCATTCTTGATTTTCTTGGGTGCCTTTCATTAGTTGAGGGAGGGGTCAAGTGGGACCATAGCCACACACAGATAAAAACGGGCCTTAGCATCTGCATCGGCATATAACTTAAAGCTCCCGACCGATTTCCGTGTTTCTTGATTAGCCCTGCCACGGGACTCGGGGTGCACATATAGAGTACATGTACAACTAGATATCTAGCACGTTTAAACGACACGATTGGGACGTAAAGTCTAGGAACATATATCGCTCGGGGTAGTGTGTCCTAGACTAGGGGGCATTGTTCGATACGTAGCATAATCCCTAGTTGGACCAACGTCGCGTAAACCCTGAATCCAAGAAGCGTTCAATAGGTAGCATAAACCGCAGTGGCACTGGGTAGCGTAAACCCTGGTTGAATCTAGGAAGAGCTTGATAGAAAACCCTAGATTAGATCTAGGTAATAAACGGAATCTAGCAAGATCAAGAGTGGCAGTCCAAACGATTTCGAGAATGGTGGCACTACACTAAAGTAGTATAGATTTACATGATGAAGCCCATACGATATACGGCAAGGGATTGTATATATACATGGAAAGGATTAGATGAGTTGGGGGTATCTACGTATACGTTGTATTAGGTTAACCTACTAGTGGGACATGAGTATAGCCTAGAGAGCTAATATCGCGAATAACCTAATAAGTAAGAAAATATAACTGAACGGTATATGTAGGATTATACAGAAGTTTATTCTAAGTTCACTCACATAGAACTTATGTTCTGACCCCCTCCTCATTACATACTTCTAGGTTAGGTTCATGACAGAGATGGTATAGCTTTGGATACTGATTTTGCAGTACTGTTAATAAGGTAAAGCAATATTTGAGTATTATAGTTTATTTCCTTCCGCTGTGAGATGCTTTACGAATTCTGACATGCTTCTTTATCTCTGTCTTTTTCTGTAGGATACCAGAGCACCCAACTCGAGTTTCGATAGATTGGATTTTTGAAAAGAAAAAAAATTGGTCTGTCGGAATCCGGGTTGTTACACAATGAATGTCGTCATCTGAGAGATGTAGTTGAGAAATTGTTGCGGGAAGGGAAGCTGGACGAGTGTAAGTTTGCCCCATGGGATAGGGGGCAAGGAGGGCAAACCCCGAACCAAAATCAGTCTACTTCCAAACCCACAGCCCAGCAGAAAGGTAAAGGGATCATTATCAATACTATTATAGGTGGTCCCCATCTAGCTAGCCATAGTTTCAAAGCAATGGATCAGTACGTTAATTCTGCTAAGCACTTTGAGGTAGGAGAATACAGTAACCTCGAAGACATCACTCCAGTGAAATAGCAAAAGACAATGTCAGACGACGTTATATTCCGTGGCAGAGATGATACCGGAATTCAATCACCAACTGAAGACCCGCTGGTAATTACCACGGCCATCGGCCCCGCCTTAGTCCATAAGGTGTTGGTAGACAACAGAAGCTCAGTTAATATCCTCTTTAAGAAAGTCTTTGAACAAATGAGACTCGAAGCGAAAGACTTAAAGCACTGCGAAGGATGGATACGGGGCTTCAATGGGGCATCAACGGCTCCAATGGGCTACGTAGAATTACCAGTGACGTTAGGACAAGGAGATCGCCAGAGAGTGAGAATCCTGCCATTTGTAGTTTTGGATGTTGAGCCGCACTACAATGCCTTGCTGGGCCGACCGGCCCTCGCAATGTTTAGATCATGTATTGCATCATGGTGCTTACTGCTTAAATTCCCGACTGACGTAGGTGTAGGGATGATGAGAGGTGACCAAGCTACGGGACGAGTTTGCTACATGACAGAGTTGAAGATTCTAATGAAGGGGTTGAATATAGAACCCAAGGACGTTTCTCCCCTTCGAAGGAAAACTTAGCATAGCAATTAAGGGGTCTAGCCCCAGGAGAGTCGCCCTTAGATGTGCTCGAGGATATAGATCCCAAAGAGGATAGGGAACCCGAGGACAGAAAGGCGATTCCTAACGAGATTACAGTAGATATATCCATTGATAATGCGGATCGTAACTAGATCCAATTCGATCGAAAGAGTTGACTGATTTCCTGAAGGAAAACTTAGATGTGTTTGCCTGGACTCACGCTGACATGTGTGGGATTTCGCCTGCTATTATGAGCCACTCTTTGAGCATCAGTCCAAAACACCCGCCAATCAAGCAGAAGAGACAGATATTAGACCCAGAGCGGTCAGCAGCTTTGAAGGAAGAGGTAGAGAAATTGAAGGATAATGGATTCATTAAGGACTCTAAATATCCCCACTGGATATCTAATCCTGTCCTGGTCAAAAAACCTAACGGGAAGTGGCGTACGTGCGTTGACTTCTCTGACTTGAGCAAGGCTTGCCCGAAAGATATATTTCCTCTTCCTAGGATTGATCAACTAGTGGACTCGACAGCCGGACACGAGCTCTTATCCTTTATGGATGCCTATTCGGGATACAATCAAATTCCTATGCACATACCAGATCAGGAGCACACAAGTTTCACCACAGACTCGGGGTTATATAATTATGTGGTAATTCCATTTGGATTAAAGAATGCAGGAGCCACATATCAACGCTTGGTCAACCACATGTTCTATAATCAAATTGGAAAAACCATGGAGGTTTATGTGGACGACATGCTTGTGAAGTCTAGACAATCTTCCGACCATACAAAAGACTTAGCGGAAATGTTCGGCATTCTCCGAAGGTATGGGATGAAGTTGAACCCTCTAAAATGTTCGTTTGGGGTCGCATCTGGGAAATTCCTCGGGTTTATCATGAGCTCTCAAGGGATTGAGATAAATCCTAGTCAGATAGCAGCAATAAGGAATATTGAAGGACCATGAAAGATTAAGGATGTTCAAAGCCTGGCCGGAAAAGTTGCTGCATTGAGCAGGTTTATCTCCAAAGCCACAGATAAGTGTGTACCTTTCTTCGATCTGATAAAGCGAGGGAAATGTAATTTTGAGTGGACTCCCGATTGTGTGGAGGCTTTCCAAAACCTATTAGATCTATTAGAGAAGCCTACAATATTGTCAAAACCCGTGGAACATGAGGATTTGTTTGTCTACGTGGCGGTATCGTCTCATGCCGTCAGCACAGCATTGGTGCATGAAGAAGATAAAGTCCAGAGGCCTGTATACTACGTAAGCAAGAAGCTAGCCGCCGCAGAGCGTAATTATCCAAGAATAGAAAAGCTTTTTATAGCCCCCTGATTGCTTCCCCAAAGCTCCGCCATTACTTTCAAGCTCACCCGATAGTTGTATATACTGATCAACTTTTAAGGCAGGTGCTACAAAGACCTAAAGCATCAGGGCAATTACTTAAATGGGACATCAAGTTGAGCCAATTCGATTTGAATTTTCAACCGTGGAAATCAATAAGGGGGCAGGCTTTAGCCGATCTCATAGCAGAATTCACGATACCCGTAGAGGAAACGGTGGACGACAAGGTTGTTGCTTCAGAACAAGAGTTAGAGCTCAATCCCTGGAAGTTATATATGGACGGGGCCAAGAATGATCGAATATCCGGCGCCGGAATTGTTTTAATCACTCCTGAAGGACGATCTATTTACTACGCGCTACGATTAGAATTTCATGCTACCAATAGCGATTCCGAGTATGAAGCCCTGATTACCGGGATAAAGCTCGCCAAGGAATTAGGAGTAACGACACTAGATATATGTTGTGTCTCCAAGATAGTAGTCTGCCAGGTATGGGAAGAGTTTGTTACCAGAGGACCTAGGCTTGTTACTTATCTTAGAAAAGTAAAGGAGTTATTGGACAATTTGGAGCGTTACAGCATAACACACATCCCAAGAGCAGAGAATTAGAAAGCATACTGGTTGGCAAAACTAGCAAGTTCTGACAACCCTGAAGAAACTGAAGTAGTTCCAATAAAGATATTGGAGTCACTGAGTTTCGACCTAATGGAGGTGGAACTAGCCTTAGAAACCGAGCCAGAGAGGAAATCGTGGATGACATCAATCAAGAACTTCCTCAAGAACAGAATTCTCCCATTGGAGAAAAACGAAAGACGAGATGTAACACGTAAGGCTACAAGATAGGTTTTACAGGACGACGTCCTTTATTGCCAAGGGTTTTCCATGTCCCTGCTACGATGTATCCCACACGACGACATCAGACGTGTACTGTAGGAAGTACATGAAGGTGAGTGTGGAGATCACACCGGGGGCCAGACTCTAGCAAAGAAAGTATTGCGGTATGGATATTTTTGGCCTACCGTGAATAAAGACGCGGCTGATTATTCACGACGCTGCGATAAATGTCAATGATTCGCCAAAGTTCCCAGAGCACCTCCAACCCAGCTTAAGTCAATGGTAAGCCCATGGCCGTTTGCCATGTGGGGAATTGATATTATTGGAGTGATACCCATCGCCAAAGGAGGAGAAAAGTACGCGATCGTCGCTGTGGATTATTTCACGAAATAGATGGAAGCCAAGCCCTTAACCACGATCACGACAAGAAAGGTGATAAGTTTTGTGGTCAGAAACATTATCTGCCAATTTGGGATACCGAAGACCATTATAAGTGATAATGGGGCACAATTCGACAGCGCCTAATTCAAAAACTTTTGTCAAAAATATAAGATCGATAAAAGGTATACCATTGTAGCTCACCCATAGACAAATGGGCAAGTTAAGGCAATAAACAAAGTTATTAAATCCATTCTTAAGAAGCGATTAGAACAAGCCAAAGCCAAGTGGGTGGATGAGTTGCCTCTAGATTTGTGGTCCTACATGACAACCTTTAAGACAGCAACTGGCCATACTTCCTTCTCACTCTCCTTCGGGTCGGAGGCAGTGATCCCGGTGGAGCTCGAAGTCCTCTTTCATACGGTAACATGCTATGACCCAATGACGAATAGAGCACTCCTCCTAGAGTCTCTTGACATGGTTAAAGAAAAAAGAGACGAAGCTGACTTGCATGCCTCAAGACATCAACCAAGTAGCACGTTATTATGTCCGAAAAGTTCGCTTCAGAACTTTTGAACCAGGGGACATAGTATTAAAATGAATCTTCCCGCCTTCAACCGGGTCCAAAGTGGGAAGGACCATATGCCATCCAACGGAAGCTTGATACAGGAGCCTTCAAGCTAACAACAGTGGATGGCGAGGAGATTCCCAGAGCTTGGAATGCTCAGTACTTGCGGCGATATCTGGGTTAAATATGCAATGTTTTCCTTTTTATTTTTGTAGACTATGTAAAAAGGCACGACTTGCCTTAAAAGGTCTGCTTACACGAATAAAGGATTATAAAGTGGATGTAGGCTATGATTAGCTGAACCACTATAAAAATATCGTGTGTCATTTATTTTCCTGCATAATTTCTATCTTCAATGATTATTCTATCATGACTATGAAACACAAAACATTAAAGTAGACTTGAAAAATTGGAGACAATTCGTGTGTAGGAGCGAACAAAATGACCGTTTGCATAATAAGATAGAAGGAATGGGAAGACAAAATTCCTAGCACTAACTCTCATGAATCGAGAGAGAGTATAAAGGACGGGAAGACGATGTCCCGTGAGGCGTGAAGGTGCACCTCGATAAGAGACTACCTCGATAGTACTCTAACCTGATTATGAGACAAGAGAGTATAAAGGTGCTAAAAGAATAAGCATCAACGAAAAAATAAATTTAGCCCTGCTAGAGAATATGGGGCAACTGGATGTTGAATTTAATCAATCTCGCATAAGCCTTAGTTAATAAGTCTATTCAAGATTGATTGGGGGCATATACATACACATGTTCCCTTTATCATGACTTTGTTGTGTAACTGTGATATGACATGTTGTTTATTTGCATTTTTACTTAAATAATAGATTCACAAATATTTGACATTACAGGGAACAAACTACTTTATTCACAAATACGTGAGTTTATACAGAAAGACTAAGCAAAAGATGCGAGGGCTGTGCTAGCTACAACAATAACGGACTAGTGGAATATCAAAACAAAAGACAAAATGCGTTTTCACTTGGACTTCGGAGTGGATTTTTCCTTCTTTGCATCCTTGAGCTTTTCCTTCTCTTCTTTCTCAGTCTCAGTGAAAATACGCTTTGGTTTCTTCTTCCCCGGGACAGTGACATTGGGATCAATAGAAGATTTTTTAGCAAGTTCCTCAGTGATCGATCTAGTTGAAAGTTTAACGACTAACCTTGACCCAGGATGTACTGTCGCAAGAGGTTTAAGATTTTCAAGACCTATCTCCTCAACTTTCAACTGCACACGCTTATCTTGCTTGGCCTTCATCTCTGCCAAAGTCAGATCATCGACATTCCCTGCATCCCCAGTTATTATAACGTCAGGGTCATCATCATGCCCATCATTACCACTGTCATCTTTCAAAGCAACTATTATTTCATCATCATGAGGAGTTTCAGTGTTAGGTGGTATAGGAGCCTTGTCAACAACTTCCTTTCTCTCGCCTTCGTCACCCTTCCCAGGTTCTGTAGCAGCGAATTTATCCTGCTTCTCCTGGGTCTCTTTAGTAGATTTTTTACCTAGAGATGCCTTTTTCAAATCGTCGGCCCTTTCAACTAGCTTAGTACCTACAGAGCGAGAAGCAACAGTTATTAACTCAGGAGAAAACATGAGGTCTTTAGTAGTCTGTCTGATAATATGACCAAAGGTTTAAATGGCTTTGATGAATTGAGGCGAAAAGGTAGAAATACCTTCAGTAGACTTCTCGACTTAAGCGGCAGTAACGTCGGAGGTAGACTCGGTTATAGGAGACAAAAGGGAAACCTCAAGAATTCCTGGCCTTTTCGGTTCATATCCCTCTAATCCAATGTCTTCATCTGTAACAGAAGAGGAGCCGGCTTTGATTGTATTTTTTTCCTTTGGCCTGACGCTTCTCTTCCTCCATAGCAGCAGCACTAAGTCTTCGCCCTTTTGCCAAGCGCGCTGTTTCCTCACCTCTAAGAAATGTCTCCATAAACTTATTTTCGTCAATCGAATCCACTCCGAGTTCTGCCTTCTCCCATTCGACCAGTTGGTCACATGCATACAAAAGGGGAGTGGGATAGTCCTTAAGCCAAGCAAGGTCTCGGTGATGAATCACTTGAGCAAAGAATCCGACCATGGTTTCACCACTCTCGTCAATCTCCCTTTGAGCATTTTTCAGTTGTTCGTTGACTTCCTCAACTTGCTGCAAAGCCATATTTACATTTCCTTCAGCAAGAGCCGCCCTCGTCTCAACTTCCAATAACTTAGTCTCGATCTCTGTGTTCTTTTTGATTAAATCTGCTTTCCTTTGAGAAAGATGAGTATTATCAGATTTGGCTTCCTCGGCCTGCTTTTTTAAATCTATATGCTCCTGACTATGAGATTCAAGCTCGGAATGATAGCACTTTTGTAATTCCTCGAGCTTCTTCTTGTAGTTATCTGCGTCGCATTGTACAAGGGCAAGCTTAGCTTGGGCATCCTCCAGATCTTTCTTAGAGCTTTCAATAGCCCTCGCATCATACTCAGCAGCGTCGGCCATGGTCTTTATGTCTGCCATCAGGTCACTAATTTTAGAAAGAGTATTTGCATACTTCTTCATCTCTTTATATTGTTCATCCACGAAATCTATGGTAGCCTTGACATCGTTGGCCCAATCAGATTTTTACCGGTTATAGTTTTGGGACAAAGTGCATGTGCCTGAAATGGTTTTCGAGAAATTGCTGCCTCAGAACTTCCAGTCTAGCCTGGTTCTTGTCATTGAGAATAACCGGCCTTGTGGTAGTTATGTCAATAGTGCGATGAGATAACTTCGTAATGGGTCGTTTCTTTCCTGCATTCTTCCCAATTCTGGTTGCTTCCCTTTTGGATCAAGAACTTGCCTTGGGGTATCATCTTGAGGAATCATGCCTTAGATGGAGCAGAAGGCTTAGTGCTGTAATGTGAAGGAAGGCTCTTGTGCTTGTCTGAACCTTTGCGGTGTGGGGATCGAGAATGGGAAGGTCGATAAGGCTTTGAAAGTCGATCCCTCGTGTCGTCTCTACCCCTACTTTCATGCCGATCATGCCTCTCGTCGGGATCTATTGGGAGCATACTCGAACGAACATCTCGCATATGATATCCCTGCCTCCCCATTTGACCTATAAAAAGAAAAGAAGGAAAAAAGGGAGAGATAGTGAATTTATATAAACGTGGAACGACCTTTTGTATTCTTGCCAATGTGTCATCCTATTCTAATCGGACCAGAAGGAAGGCCCGTGGTTATTTGGCCCATTAGCTTAATGGCGTCAGTATGCAAGGAGGATCATTTGGATCAGGTCCTAACCCAAGCATAACCCTAGGTATTAACTCAACATATGAAATTAACTCCAAAGAAGAAGCAATGATTTCAAAGAAAAACATACAAAAGTTTACCTAGAGGAGCTTCTCGACATCAAGTGGGGTTCTAAAAGTTATTTGAAATGAAGGAAGTGACTTGCACATCCTATGGTGTATTTATAGACCGCAAAAGAAGTGAATTAATGAAGCAGCACGTCCCTACAAACGAATAGAAGCAATTATTCAACAATTTTTGTTCAGAAACCAATACTCAGACTATTTCGAAGCACACTCTATCTTTAATAGAAATGTACTTCGAGGGGGCAAAATGTTAGCCTATTTTGTGAACTAGGCTACACAAAATTGGAAGATCAAATAGTGAAGAATGTTGACCAATAGAAACACTCCTTGGAAGATCGGATCGGATCGGACCTTCGCAGCCAAATTGAGGTTATGTGGAACAGAAAACAGAAGAATGAAAACATGACCGGATCAGTTCGGAGAACCCCGATCTAACTCCTTTTTCCTCTACATACTCGATCCGATCGCAGGGAGCTGCTGTAGTTACAGGCCATGTTCCCTGAAGACTCGGAGCAATTAGAAGACCAACCCCCTGCGTTCACCCACTAACTTGATGTGCTGGCACAATCTTAAGAATCCGGACCCAATACTAATGGGATAGGCTCCACGTGGATCCAAACCGAAGTCATTCCAGAAGCATTTTCCACCCATAAATACACCACCAAGGCACATTTGAGAGGATCTTTGGCATTTTCATAACTCAAACTCCTAAGCTATCCGAATTTCATCATCATTTTTCAGATTGCAATCATCATTTAAAAGCATATTTCAGAGGTGATTGAGTGAATTCATACATTGTATGAGTGAAATAGAGTGAAAATCATTATTGTATTTGTTTTCAAATCATCAATTCGAAGAGTAGAAAGTGGACATAGGCTATTTAATGCCAAATCACTATAAACTGTGTGTTTCTTCTTTATTTTCGATTTCATTCCCATAGAATTATTTCTGATTTGGGTGTTAGAGCCATTTTTGGATCTAACAACACTCATTAACTTACTTCACTTAACCAACTCTTTCTATCAACTGTTAACCATTTCTTAATCAACAATGAAGCCAATCAAGCTGGGGTATAATTACCTCTCAGACATTAGCTGAACAACATTATTAACTTTAAAATATATAAAGTTCACAACTTTGAATACCAACAAAACATCTCATAACTTTCGAATTCAAGCTAAGAATTCACTTTTTTTACGAAAATCGTTGATCATAATAATAATTCATACCTTCGAAATATTTAACTTTAAAATATACTCTATTAAAATAAACAACTAATTAACATATTTTGATTTAAAATAAAATAAATAGTACTTTCCTGAAATTCGACATAGTTGACTTCCATTAATAACTTCCTTTCAAATAATCTCTTATTCGATAATGTACTCTAAACTTTAGAAAAATCTCATTTGATTTATATTCCGAACTTCGAAATAATCTCACCATATTGGTCAACTCCATTTCCTTTATCCCAATTTCATTTGCAACATTTTTGCTTTCAAACGTTATTTACTTCTAAAAAGTGAATACTATTCCTTTTATAGGAAATATGGACTCGTCACATCAAACTAGTTTTGATTTCATTTAAATGTAGGTTCAAATCTCTCTTTATTCATATTTCATTTAATTTATAACTTCTCGTTTACAATTCACTTCTTGTTAATTAGTTATCAAGTTTATAACTTACTATCGAATTCATATATTCGGTTATACATTATTGGTTTGAAACCAATAAATTATGTTGCCAAATCAGAATAAATTAGTAATAAAATTTCCATAGTTGAATTCCAATTATATCCTTTTTGATTTTATTTTTTTATTAATTTATATTCCGAATATTGATATAAAATTCATCTTTTCATTTTTGAAACGATTTCAAATTTCCCTTTTTCATTCAAATTCTCATCTGAATTCTTATTCCAATAAATTTCAGTTGCCTTTGATTGCTAAAGTACACGATTAGAGAAATTGATTCGTTGATTCTGTTATACTTATCTTCCTTAGATACCATTCGATGATGGATTCAAGATTCAAACCTAAGGGGACTTTATCGAAGAAAAAGCTCCTGCAAGCCTCGACTCGAAGACTGGGGATTCCAAAAAAGAATTTTAAATCTCAAAAGTAATTTTTTGTTTTCGATGTATTAGTTTTAAAATACTAGCTTCAAAATACCTAATATTCCCAAAATAATTTTTCTTTTAAAATTTATTTTTAAATACCCTTCTATTTTTAAATCGCTTTTTCAAAAGTGATTTCTAGTATTAATCTCATTCATTTTAAGCCCGAGAAGCTAAGATTTGATTAAACCAAAGCTCTAATACACTTATAACGTCCTGCCTTTTTGACTGCTTCAAATTGATAATTAAACCAACTTAAACATTCAAACTGACGGATCATTACTTAGCTTACAAAGTTTAAAATTGAATCAACACAGAAAACACAGAATAAATAGATAATACACTATTGAACAGAAAAATAAAACTTTTATATATAACCAGAATTTGATACAAATTTTTCTATGCTATGAAACTCCAATACAATTTGAATACAAGAAAAATATTTAATGTTTTAATCTTCAGAGTGCGCACGGCTTCGGAATCCCAACTTCGCCAATCTTCGAATCCTATGTTGTAATCACTAAACCTATAATGCTCGGGTCTGACCCAAGCGTTTCATGTAAAACACATAACACTCGAGTCAGTATTTATCTTTGTTCAAGTAAATCAACTTCAATAGAAACTGAAATATAATAGTTAATCTTAACTTTTGAAACATACATAAAATAAAAGTGGTGTAGTGTATGTCTATAATAGTTCTATATGACATATAGTATCAGTTCTATATCAGTGACTAATTCAAGTGTGATATCTGTTCAAATCAGTTCTATTTTTTGGGTCAAGTGGACACGGGAGCTTGCATATGCACACATGTATACACGTGTGGACTGCCTCAGCTTCCAAAACTGAACATGAGATAATAGCATAGGTGATTTCAGGAGTTTGCACATACACATGCATATATATACACGTGTGTGTATTGCCTTAACACCTTGAAAATACATACAAGCCGACTAGCTGTGAATATGAAAATAAAAGAATGCGCTGATTAGGCATAGCATGGCTCAATGGAATCACATGAAATTTTAGCAAAATGACCATGCATAGAAATGATAAAAAAGCAAACAACAATATGGAGGTAAGTGGAGAAATAGCCCAAGCATGGACACAAATATGCATGAATATTCAGGCTTTTGATTTAGCAAAGACTTACAATGATGACTCTAATTAAAACAAGTATTCTAAATACAACATAGGCAACTACGGATTTAATCAAAGTGCATTTTCATCAAGTTGGTAATGGAAATGTGATTTATTTATCACTTAGCAAGGTGAAATTTTCTGTAATGACCCTGATATTTTCGACTCCGGAAATCGACACAAAAACCAATGTTGATTACTCATACATCGGAAATACCAGATAGTTAATAGAAAGAAGTTAGAGGGTGAGAATATATAGGGTAGAACTATTAGAATAGAAGAAGAAGAACACAACAACATCAGAGTAACACGAATCTCACAGCGAAACGAATAAAATATAGTATACAAAATAACTTTGAAACACAAATCTGGGTTTGTATATTAGAGTACAACACTTACATCACAGCGGAAATAAACAATAGCTATATAATGCTGCTGAAGCCTCCCGCTCCAAGCTCCATCTAGTGTATCTTTAAATCCCGAGTACTTGACTGCCCATACAAAATTGGGCACCCAAGAGTTTAGGGAAAACAAAACAAAATAAACTCCGGGTCAGTCATGGGACAGGTGTAAGTAAACTCCAACCACTTGGTTTAACTTTTAAAAATCATTTTCAAAAGAAATGATAATCGTAAGATCGATCCACACATAAATACGGATGGTTTTTACCTTACGATAACCCAAAACATTTTCAAAATCAATACTTTTCTTATATAATAATAATAATGTATAATCACAAGTAAATACAATCTAGCAAAATGCTTGCATCTCATGCTCCACATATATATAGTATACAATCAAAACCGCAGGCGCTTATTGGAGATTGGATTCCGACTATGGCAAGGTATGAACCACCTGCCGCTAGTGTATCTCTAGAGAGTAATACATTGGATTCAAGAAGAACGTCTTGCAACCCGGCCACACATGACCGACCACTCATTTCCCTTGAGTGTACCGAATATATTGTCACCCACGATTGCTAGCAACATAACCATTCCAGGGAGATACAGAAGCAAAAAGAAGTAACAAAAATGAATATTCTCTAGATGGTGACAATACACCCTAATGGGGGCGACACACATAGCCATGTTACCTGCCCGATTTTTGTCATTTCCCGGTTGATGAGGCTTGAGGTCATAATGTATCTCTTGACAGATCATACCTCCATTTACTTTGAATGCCACATCGTCATACCCGCCAAATCACAAATTGATTTCCACAAAAATACCACGGGTATAAAGCTAAGAGAAATGAATTTCTCTGCCACAAAACTTGGATACGTTTGAAGTGATTGACTTACGTGATCCATTAGATATACTCTGTCAGACATTCGTTCATACACGTTGTCCTGGGTCTGGACATACCAAAGGCACTATTCTGTAAATCCATCTTAGGCAATTTCTACCTAGGATTTCCAGAACAACCCTTGATAAACTTCGTCTTCAATTATCTTCATCATATTAGATTCGCAACGCTAATGCCCATACAGAGTGGTTTGCAGATAACGAACCTGATCCCGGTCTCTCCGTATTGACAACAGGAATGGTCAAAAACTTTGATAGTCGGTGATTTAACTATCAAAGGAAAACACGTGTACAAAAAAGGGTTGTATTTTGAAATGGAAAACTTACCGATCAATCATCAACACTGACTCCTTTAATTTAATTTTCCATTCAATTGTTCATTTCCCTATCTCCGATTCCATATATTCGTAAATTCTTATTTTCTAAATTTAGAAAATATACGTTATAAATCATTGGAAAACATTTCCATATTTACTCCCATTTCTTATTTCCTATATTAGAAACCATTTCTGATTCTTATTTTGAAAACCTTTCCAAAACTCCTTCATGTCGATTTTAAACAGATGTTTAAATAAAACATCGCTATGCCAACTCGAACCATTTACACTTATTAACTATATTCATTTAACTAACCTTCACTATCGAATCTTAACCGTTCTTAGTTAAAAATGATGTCAATCAAGTTAGGGTATAATTACCTCTCAGACCTTAACTGAACAACATTTCTAACCTCGAAATAGGCAAAGTTCACATTTTAAATCTTCAACAAACTTCCTTACGTAACTCTCGAATTCTATTTACGAATCCACTTCTTTTACAGAAATCATTTGATTATAACAATAGTGTTATAGTCCCATGTTTCCGAAATATAATTACTTAATTATAACTTTTATTTCTTAATTTAAATAAATAAGTAAATAACAATTTATTTATAAATAAATAAGTCTTGATTAAAAACGGAAAGTAGATAGTAATTTCCCGAATTCAATATAATCGAATTTCAACGTATAATTCTCACTCGAATAATCTTTATTTGATAACTCTCTTATGAATAACTATATTCGATTATCATTCTTTCGAATAATCATATTCGATAATCTCTCTACGAATAACTAATATTCGATTAACTCTACTTCGATTAGCTCTAATTCGAATTCCCATTTAATTTCTATTTCAAATCCCAATTTTCCATATAAATGTTTTAATTTATAAAATAACTATTTTAATCCATTATTCACATCGAATGTGAAAAATATTTCTTTTGTATATCAATCTAGTTTGATTTCGTATTTAAAAATAATATTCCATTTCCAAATTTTATTTATAATTTTATTCCTAGAATTATTCATATGAAATCCCCTTTTTATTTCTAACACTTAAATTTCATTTATAAATCCTTTTATAATTGCTTGATTCAATTTCAATCTCAAATATCGGTGTTAAAACCAATTTCTACTTCTTTATATAAATTCAGACTTATATATCCAATTTATCCGATGATCAGTAATTTACTTAATTTATAAAACATTATTTATAAATTAAACTTCTCCATTTTATCTGTTAGAACAGATTTCTATTTAATTCTTCTTTAAATAAATCTTTTCACTTTATCTGTTAAAAACAGATTTCCATTTCATATTTATTTTCCACTTATTTTCTTTTATAAAATTCTATTTATTTCATATAATTATCCTATTCATTTTCCAAAATAATTCCTTCCTATAATTCTATTTATTTCATAAATATTCCCTTTTAAGTTCTATTTGTTTTTGCAAATATTTCCTTTATATAATTCTCTTTATTTTATATAAATATTTCATTTATACAATTCTATTTATTTTATATAAAATTTTCATTTATATAATTCTATTCATTTTCCAAAAAAAACTCCTTTTTTTATTTAAATTTATTTCCTATAAATATTTCCTTTTATATAAAATCCATTGATTTTATATAAATATTTCACTTTCAAAGTATACTTCGAAAATTCTCCTTTTTTACTTTCCAGTATCACTTATGGTATTAAAATGCCAAATCAAAAGGATCAATCATCATCCAAACACACATAATCAGTAACTGATTGTATACCACATCATATATCAGAATATATGAAAAACAGTACTATAAATATTGAGGAATCTAGTTGGGTCCCTCCAACCTGTTTCCCTACATCCACAAATGTTAACCAATATAATTAACATAAATTTCATTTCAACATGAAATATTCTGATCAATAGAATCACTATTTAATTGACAATATATATATATAAATATATCGATATTTTTAACCAATCAATTAGCAGTTCAACCAACCAATCAACACACAACAATCAACCAATATTTATCAGTTCTAAAAATACGTTATGAAAATATGAACTGAGCAGAGTTAGTGAGACTTACTCACCTTGGTTAGCAGTTGACTATTATGCTTTTATTTCATTTAAAATCAAACAGGTGTTTGATTTTATTATGAAATATCAGTAGCTCCGTTCTTAGTGAAAACAGTTCCACAGTGTAGCTCTCGTTGTTATGATTCCAACGTGATGGTCCGTTTGTCATTCTAACATTGTATGAATAAGATTTTATAATTATAAGTTAACACGTTGTTATTAAATTAAATAAGTTAAATATTTAGTTAAAATTCCTGGGCTTACTGAAAAAGATATGGCCCATCTGCCACTATCTTCGGGCCATCTGAAATAATTCTTCACTAACCCAATAATCACTTTATAGCCCGAACTCCTCCTCCTCCCTCCTTTAGTTTCCCATCTGCTCTCAGTTAACATTCCGGATCCACTTTTCTTCGATCCTTTCTCCTCCCTTTCTTCTTATATTTCGAACCGCAAATTCAAATCATCATGGTCCATACCTTCTCGCCAGCATACCTCTCCACCCATCCACCTTGTACTCGTCGGTCCCTCCTTTATCACGTCAATCACAGCTCCGTATGCTCACCAAAAAAATCACGACATCTTTCATTTCTGAATCTGCCAAAAACTTCCCTAGGACCTCGATTCGACCCACTCATCGCAAATATGAACTCGAATTGGTGAGTTGATGTATAAATATCCCACGAATTTTAACCCTATATGCGCTGCATGTGGATCAGCTACCAGTAATAGCAACCGAACCCATAACGAAAATGGCCAAACTGTAGAGCTCATATTTTAGCACACACAGAAGTTGTTTCGGATTTTTCTATGGATAACTAAGATAGAAATAAAATTTTGAAGATCTCGACAGTTTTGGATTGTTGATTTCCTGAAGAGAAAAATGGATGGTGCGCGAGTATTTACAAGTTTAATACCTTGGTTGCCAAGGAATATGCATGCGTAAGAACTTAGGTAGGCATGAATTATCATGTCATATCATGTTGGATGTTGAAGGCGTAGGCTGTCGATGTTGGTCTACCGTTGAGATTTCATTTCACAGCTATTTGGTTTCGACAACATAACTGTATTGATTTGTCTTCGGGTTTGTGATTTGTGATAGGATATGATTTTGAATTTTCTTTTCAAAGTATATGTTTAGCAGATAGAGCACTGTACCTTTTGTATCCTGGGGTTGAAACTTTTCTCGAACATAGGCATGTGCCTTTTACATGCCTTAAAGAAGATAGAGTGTTCTGCCGCTTGTAGGCATGTGCTTTTTTTATTATGTATATTTTTAAAGCTTATGAACCTCGGGTTTTCTCATGCTTTGTTTTCATTTGGGAATGAGGAGTGAAGACGTACCGTATTTATAAGATGAGTGTCTTGGCATGCAAGGAACCCAATAGTTTGGCACACAAGAAATGGAACATATAGGCATGCACAGTCATACCTTAGGTCTGCTGTATTTTCGGTAGGTGTGGTTTTTAAATGGCTGACCATTCATGCTAGTGATGCAAAAATACGGTGGATTGGTAAGCTAGAAAAGATAGGTTAGGATTGGATTATACAGTCTGCATGTTGAAAAAAGAGAGTACGAAAGAGGGTAGGAGTTGATGTTGATATATCGATTGGGGTAGGTTGTCATGCCATGAGCTCTCACTTCCCTTTTCTGCATACTGTATATTGGAATGGGATATATATCTTTATATAAGCTTCCACTTTTATGTCAGCCAAATATCATATTCAATGTGAGAGTGCGAATTTATTTACTTAAATGGCTTTACCAAATACAACTGATATGTTTACTTTACATTAAGTTGTATATTAACATATTTGCATTTTATAAAAATACTACATTAAAAGTTCAGCTTGGTGGAAGTATTTGAATAAATAAGATATACGTAACATGAATAGCAAAAGAATCTAATGTTCAAGCAATCCATATGGTAGCGAATACCAGATCAGTTCTTCATATCCCATATGTCAAACAAATGTTAGCGAACATGCATAACCGCCTACTTGGATCCCCAACATATTAACAAAAAGGTGATGAAGCAAATATAGACGAGGTCTCTTTACTTTAAGTTAGAAAATTCACGTTATTACGTAAAACACCATTACCATAAAATTATATTCATAGATGAGCTCTACGGACTGAAATAAAAATGTCCATGTGATAAGCACCGTGCCACGATTCCATAAATACAATAATATAGGTCTGTTAACTTATTCTGTGAAACCCCGAAATGTTGATATAGAGTGCAAAATATTCCAAAATAAAAAATGCTTATTTTTCAAAATAAAAACTACAGAAAAATTCTAAAAATTTAATTATAACTATGTCTAAAAGGATTTGTCCAAATTTGAAGCCAATATTTAATTATAGTGAAATATATCGTTATGGCTTATAAACGTTCCATAGCGACTATTTTAAAATTTGGTTTGATCATAAATAAAAATCTACCCAACGAAATCCACATTTTTCTCTTCCATTAGAAAAATATCGTTCAACAGATTCGAATGTTTCTTGTTTCACAGGAATCCGATTTAAAACGGATTCTGTATATTCAATGGAAGTTAAAAATTCAATATTACGAACTACCACGCCATTTCGGGCTCGATTATAATTAAATTATACGTTCAAACGATGTTTATAAATAAACTCGTTATTATAATTTAATTCCAAACTGAATTATATATTATAAATAATCCAATTCATACAGTATTGTGAATTCTACTATTTCCGACTATTTCGGAAATAAATATATTTCTCTATATTTATATTAATTAAATATTCAATATTATTTAATTAAACGATCATTTAACTCTCAAAGTCACTAATCAAATAATTAAATTAATTAATTATTATACCGTAAAAATATGGGTCGTTACATTCTTCCCCCCTTAAAATAATTTCGTCCTCGAAATTGCTAAGGTAGAAAACAAACTCTATTAAATGGTTTAAAATTATTTGTTTACTTATTAAAACTCAGTTTCACTATACCAATTAATTAAATATAAATTCATTCTTATAAATGATAATTTTCAAAAATTCCGAAAATTTTCTAATACCTTAAATTTTTGAAAAATTTCGCCAGCACCTCCTTGGTACTGGTCAATCGGCACAACTACAACTCGCCTTCTAGACCTTCTCCAACCTAAAAGAAAATCAAATAGCCAAGCTGCTTGCCCAACAGGCTCATAAATCACCAAACTCATATAAAAGTAAACATGTACCTTTTTGTCGGGCATATCGTTATATCCCTTCCATCTGCTACCAATTCAACATATACCAATATTATCCCAATCAAACTCCAATCATTTTTATCCTCAACACGGCCATTCGCTTATACCTAAACCAAATTTCAGTCCAACTCAAGTTCCATTCTCGATTCTAAATCTTAACTCATTATTCCAATTCCATTTAAAGATTCTATGTCACAAATCAAATTACTTAACAAAGTTAAGTACTATCATTATCCTATTCACTAATTTATTTTCTAAAATTAGTTATTTTCAGCTGAAAACAAAAATCTAATTTTTATTTTCAACAATCAATTCATTTTTACTCATATGAGTTCAATTATAATTAAAATCCAATCTCACTCGATATTACTCCATTCAAATCAAATTTCAATCGTTTTTAATTCAAAATAGTCTTCTTGGAGTTTTTTAAACAGTTTTTCTCTTTCAAAAATAATATATCCCTTTTTTGGAATTCAATACAACTTGTTTTCTCAAAATAATTCAAAAACAACATCTTTGGTAGTAATCCATCACTTAGAACTCGAAAATGAACACTGATAATATGGCCAGCATCATCAAGGTTATTTCCCAACGATCAAAGTGAGTTCAATACTATATCACTTTCCAAAACCATTTCTTAATCATTTCCATTTTGAAATTATTTCAAAATATCATTCATAATGCTTGTAAAACAATTTAAAATCTCCTAGGATTTTAAAATTCTCATACATTTAATCCAAATCCAATTACAAACACTTTTCCAAATATTAGGAATTTTAAATTCCAATTCTGATTTAATTTCAGATTTAATTCATCTGACTCCATATATTATATTTATATGAATTCCGATTGGTTATTTACATAACCATTTAATTTATAATCTTACTCGATTATAATAATAACCAACACATCAAATATACCATAATTATTCCAATCAAAATACAATTTGGGTAAAATTATTTCATTTACCCTATTTTCAAAACATACTGTGTCGGTTTATAGTATTCAAGTGTTTAGTAACCCCTATCGTTACAGTGGATCAAACTGATCGACCAGAACTCATAAACAATTCAACCAATAAATCACCACAATATAAAACAATTTTTATAAAATCTAAGAATACGCTCTCTCGTATATATACACTCAACTCAATCTAGGGTATTAGTAAACCTATCTCTACCGAGTTACGCTACAGAGCCAAGGTAATCACTTAACCTTCAGCTCTGATACCACTGTAACGGCTCGGGGATTTTCGACTTCGGAGATCGATACAAATACCAATGTCGACTATTTAGACATCGGAAATACCGGATAGTTAATAGAAAGAAGTTAGAGGGTGAGAATAGATAAGGTAGAACTATTAGAATAGAAGAAGAAGAAGATGAACACAACAACATCAGGGTAACACGAATCTCACAGCGGAACGAATAAAATATAGTATACAAAATAACTTTGAAACACAAATCTGGGTTTGTATATTAGAGTACAACAATTACATCACAACGGAAATAAACAATAGCTATATAATGCTGCTGAAGCCTCCTGCTCCAAGCTCCATCTAGTGTATCTGTAAATCCCAACTACTTGACTTCCCATACAAAAATGGGCACCCAAGTTTAGAGAAAATAAAACAAAATAAACTCTGGGATAGTCATGGGACTGGTGTGAGTAAACTCCAACCACTTGGTTTAACTTTTAAAAATCGTTTTCAAAAGAAATGATAATCGTAAGACCTATCCACACATAAACACAGATGGTTTTTACCTTACGATAACCCAAAACATTTTCAAAATCAATACTTTTCTTATATTATAATAATAATGTATAATCACAAGTAAATACAATCTAGCAGAATGCTTGCATCTCATGCTCCACATATATATAGTATACAAACAAAACCGCAGGAGCTTATTGGATATTGGATTCCGACTATGACAAGGTATAGAACCACTTGCCGCTAGTGTATCTTTAGAGAGTAATACACTGGGTTCAAGAAGAACGTCTTGCAAACCAGCCACACATGACCGACCACTCATTTCCCTTGAATGTATCGAATATATTGCCACCCACGATTGCTAGCAACATAACCGTTCCCGGGAGATACAGAAGCGAAAAGAAGTAACAAATAAGAATATTCTCTAGATAGTGATAATACACCCTAATGGGGGCGACCCACATAGCCATGCTGCCTGCCCGATTTTTGTCATTTCCCAGTTGGTTAGGCTTGAGGTCATAACGTATCTCTTGACAGATCACACCTCCATTTACTTTGAATGCCACATCGTCATAGCCGCCAAATCACAAATTGATTTCCACAAAAATACCACGGGTATAAAGCTAAGAGAAATGAATTTCTCCGCCACCAAATGTGGATACGTTTGAAGTAATCAACTTACGTGATCCATTAGATATACTCTGTCAGACATTCGTCCATACACGTTGTCCTGGGTCTGGACATACCGAAGGCACTATTCTGTAAATCCATCTTAGGCAATTTCTACATAGGATCGCCAGAACAACCCTTGATAAACTCCGTCTTCAATTACCTTCATCATATTTTATTCGCAACGCTAATGCCCATAAGGAGTGGTTTTCAGATAATGAACCTGATCTCGGTCTCTCCGTATTGACAACGGAAATGGTCAAAAACTTTGATAGTCGGTGATTTAACTATCAATGGAAAACATGTGTACAAAAAAGGTTGTATTTCCAAATGGAAAACTTACTGATCAATCGTCAATTAACACTAACTACTTTAATTTAATTTGCCATTCAATTATTAATTTCCATATCTCCGATTCCATATATTCGTAAGTTGTTATTTTCTAAATTTAGAAAATATACATTATAAATCATTGGAAAACATTTCTATATTTACTCCCATTTCTTATTTCCTATATTAGAAACCATTTCCGATTCTTATTTTGAAAACCTTTCCAAAGCTCCTTCTTGTGGATTTTAAACAGATGTTTAAATAAAACATCGTTATGCCAGCTCGAACCATTTACACTTATTAACTGAATTCCATTAACTAACCTTCACTATCGAATCTTAACCATTCTTAGTTAAAAATGAAGTCAATCCAGTTGGGGCATAATTACCTCTCAGACCTTAATTGAACAACATTTCTAACCTCGAAA
Organism: Allium sativum; assembly: GCA_030737875.1. Taxonomy (NCBI): domain Eukaryota; kingdom Viridiplantae; phylum Streptophyta; class Magnoliopsida; order Asparagales; family Amaryllidaceae; genus Allium; species Allium sativum. The sequence goes on along the minus strand of CM060909.1, from coordinate 972,355,751 downwards.
TAGACAAAGTTCACATATTAAATCTTCAACAAACTTCCTTACGTAACTCTCGAATTCTATTTACGAATCCACTTCTTTTACAAAAATCATTTGATTATAAAAATAGTGTTATAGTCCCATGTTTCCGAAATATAATAACTTAAATATAACATTTATTTCTTAATTTAAATAAATAAGTAAATAACAATTTATTTATAAATAAATAAGTTTGGATTAAAAACGGAAAAATAGATAGTACTTTCCGGAATTCAATATAATCGAATTTCAAAGTATAATTCTCGCTCGAATCATCTCTTTTCGATAACTCTCTTACGAATAACTATATTCAATTATCATCCTTTCGAATAATCATATTCTATAATCTCTCTGCGAATAACTAATATTCGATTAACTCTACTTCGATTAACTCTAATTCGAATTCCCATTTGAATTTCTATTTCAAATCCCAATTTTCCTTATAAATGTTTTAATTTATAAAATAAATATTTTAATCCATTATTCACATCGAATGTGAAAAATATTTCTTTTATATATCAATCCAGGTTGATTTCGCATTTAAAAATAATATTCCATTTCCAAATTTTATTTATACTTTTATTCCTTGAATTATTCATACGAAATCCCCTTTTTATTTCTAACACTTAAATCTCATTTATAAATCCTTTTATAATTGCTCCATTTAATTTCAATCTCAAATATCGGTGTTAAAACCAGTTTCTACTTCTCTATATAAATTCAGACTTATATATCCAATTTATCCGATGATCAATAATTTACTTAATTTATAAAACATTATTTATAAATTAAACTTCTCCATTTTATCTGTTCGAACAGATTTCTGTTTAATTCTTCTTTAAGTAAATCTATTCACTTTATCTGTTAAAAACAGATTTCCATTTCATATTTATCTTCCACTTATTTTCTTCTATAAAATTCTATTTATTTCATATAATTATCCTATTCATTTTCCAAATAATTCCTTCCTATAATTCTATTTATTTTATAAATATTCCCTATTCAATTCTATTTGTTTTTACAAATATTTCCTTTATATAATTCTCTTTATTTTATATAAATATTCATTTATACAATTCTACTTATTTTATATAAATTTTTCATTGCTATTTATTTTCCAAAGAAAATCCTTTTTTATTTACATTTATTTCCTATAAATATTTCCTTTTATATAAAATCCATTGATTTTATATAAATATTTCTCTTTCAAAGTACACTTTGAAAATTCTCCTTTTTTACTTTCCCATATCACTTATGGTATTGAAATGCCAAATCAAAGGGATCAATCATCATCCAAACACACATAATAAGTAACTGATTATATACCACATCATATATCAGAATATATGAAAAACAGTACTATAAATATTGAGGAATCCAGCTGGATCCCTCCAACCGATTTCCCTGCATCCACAGATGTTAAACAATATAATTAAAATAAATTTCATTTCAACATGAAATATTCTGATCAACAGAATCACTATTTAATTAACGACGTGTATATATATATGTATAACTATATCGATATTTTTAACCAATCAATTAGCAGTTCAACCAACCAATAAACACACAGCAATCAACCAATATTTATCAGTTCTAAAAATACGTTATGAAAAATTTAAACTAGGCAGAGTTAGTGAGATTTAGTCACCTTGGTTCGCAGTCGACTATTCTGCTTTTATTTCATTTAAAATCAAACATGTGTTTGATTTTATCATGAAATATCAGTAGCTCCATTCTTAGTGAAAACAGTTCCACAGTGTAGCTCTCGTTATTACAATTCCAATGTGACGGTCCGTTTGTCATTCTGACATCGTATGAATAAGATTTTATAATTATAAGTTAACACATTGTTATTAAATTAAATAAGTTAAATATTTATTTAAAATTTCTGGGCTTGCTGAAAAAATACGGCCCATCTGCCACTATCTTCGGGCCATCTGAAATAATTCTTCACTAACCCAATAATCACTTTATAGCCCGAACTCCTCCTCCCTCCTTTAGTTTCCCATCTGCTCTCAGTAAACATTCCAGATCCACTTTTCTTTGATCTGTTCTCCTCCCTTTCTTCTTATATTTCGAACCGCAAATTCAAATCATCATGGTCCATCCCTTCGCGCCAGCATACCTCTCCACCCGTCCACCTCGTACTCGCCTGTCCCTCCTTTATCGCGTCAACCACAACTCCGTACGCTCACCAAAAAAAAATCACAACAGCCATCATTTCTGAATCTGCCAAAAACTTCCCTAGGACCTCGATTCGATCCACTAATCGCAAATACGAACTCGAATTGGTGAATTGATGTATAAATACCCCCACGAACTTTAACCTTATATGCGCTGCATGTAGGTCAGCTTCCAGTAATTGCGACCGAACCCATAACAAAAATGGCCAAACTGTAGAGCTCATATTTTAGCACACAACAGAAGTTTTATCGGATTTTTCTGTGGAGAACTGAGATAGAAATAAAATTATGAAGATCTCGACAGTTTTGGATTGTTGATTTCCTGAAGAGAAAAATGGATGGTGCGTGAGTATTTATAGGTTTAATACCTTGGTTGGCACGGAATAGGCATGCGTTGGATCATAGGTAGGCATGAATTATCACGTCATATCATGTTAGATGTTGAAGGCGTAGGCTGTCGACGTTGGTCTACAGTCGAGTTTTCATTTCCCAGCTATTTGGTTTCGATAGCATAACTGTATTGGGTTGTCTTCGGGTTTGTGATTTGTGATAGGATATAATTTTGAATTTTCTTTTCAAAGTATATGTTTAGCAGACAGAGCACTGTACCTTTTGTATCCTAGGGTTGAAACTTTGCTCGAACATAGGCATGTACCTTCTGCATGCCTTAAAGAAGATAGAGTGTTCTGCCGCTTCTAGGCATGTGCTTTTTTTTATTATGTATATTTTTAAAGCTTATGAACCTCAGGTATGCTCATGCTTTGTTTTCATTTGGGAATGAGGAGTGAAGATGTACCGTATTTATAAGATGAGTATCTTGGCATGCAAGGAACCCAATAATTTGGCACGTAAGAAATGGAACATATAGGCATGCGCGGTCATACCTTAGGTCTGCTGTATTTTCGGTAGGTGTGGTTTTTAAATGGCTGACCATTCATACTAGTGATGCGAAAATACGGTGGATTGGCAAGCTAGAAAAGATAGGTTAGGATTTGATTATACAGTCTGCATGTTGAAAAAAGACAGTACGAAAGAGGGTAGGAGTTGATGTTGATATATCGATTGGGGTAGGCTGTCATGCCATGAGCTCTCACTTCCCCTTTCTGCATACTGTATGTTGGAATGGGATATATATCTTTATATAAGCTTCCACATTTTTGTCAGTCAAATATCATATTCAATGTGAGAGTGCGAATTTATTTACTTAAATGGCTTTACCAAATACATCTAATATGTTTACTTTACATTAAGTTGTATATTAACATATTTGCATTTTATAAAAATACTACATTAAAAGTTCAGCTTCGTGGAAGTATTTGAATAAATAAGATATACTGTAATATGAATAGCAAAAGAATCTAATGTTAAAGTAATCCATATGGTAGTGAATACCGGATCAATACTTCATATCCCATATGTCAAACAAATGTTAGCGAATATGCATAGCTGCCTACTTGGATCAACAAAGAGGTGGTGAAGCAAATACAGATGACGTCTCTTTGTTTTAAGTTAGAAAATTCATGTTCTCTATTATGTAAAACACTGTTACCGTAAAATTATATTCATAGATGAGCTCTACAGACTGAAATAAAAATGCCGTTGTGATAAGCATTGTGCCACGATTCCAAAAATACAATAATATAGGTCCGTTAACTTATTCTGTGAAACCCCGAAATGCTGATACAGGGTGCAAAATATTCCAACATAAAAATTGCTTATTTTTCAAAATAAAAATTACAGAAAAATTCTAAATTTTTTATTATAACTACTCTAAAAGGATTTGTCCAAATTCGAAGCCAATATTTAATTATAATTAAATATATCGTTATGGCTTATAAACGTTCCATAGCGACTATTTTAAAATTTGATTTGATCATAAAAAATAAATCTACCCAACGAAATCCCCATTTTTCTCTTACATTAGAAAAATATCGTTCAACAGATTCGAATGTTTCTTGTTTCACAGAAATCCAATTTAAAACGGATTTTGTATATTCAATTGAAGTTAAAAATTCAATATTACGAACTACCGCGCCATTTCAAGCTCGATTATAATTAAATTATACGTTCAAACGACGTTTATAATTAAACTCATTATTATAATTAAATTCCAAACTGAATTAAATATTATAAATAATCCAATTCATACAATATTGTGAATTCTACTATTTCCGACTATTTCAAAAATAAATATATTTCTCTATATTTATATTAATTAAATATTCAATATTATTAAATTAAACGATCGTTTAACTCTCTAAATCACTAATCAAATAATTAAATTAATTAATTATTATACCGTAAAAATATGGGTCATTACATTTTCTTTCAGATTTACTTCTAAAACAAAATGCAAGTGGAGGCACAGTTGTGCAAACACATATTAAGGTTGTATATCTATTAATATACAGTTTCAGATAAGGTAAACATGTTTCAAAATAGACACATGTGCAGTTGTATTTCTGAAACAAACACATTTATTCAGGGTGCAAGAAACAAGATTTCCAGTTTCCTTTATATATATGTATATAGGCTGGCATGCATGAGGGCTAATGCAATGAACTAGCAAGGGTGTAGAACAACAAGTTCAAACCCATCAGAAATGAAATGTACTTAGTGTCAAGTTAAAATATGAAATGCAAAAATATTTATATTCATGTATATAAGACCAGAGGTGCATCAAGTAGATGTGCAACAACATGACAACCAACTGTCAAGTATTTCAATTTATGGTCACCTTAAACACAAATTAATAATTCACAATACAGTGTGTGTTTCTTTATAACAGATGAACTATTCCCTTCATTTTTAATTATATATAAAAATAATAGCGTGGTCCTGATTTATCATGTATAAATATTGGTGTATGTATATACATAAGACTTATATATATATACACACACACATATCATTTACATGTTTACACAGCAAAACTCCAAATTTCGATGCATTAAGTTAAACACTCAAACCTGGAATACACAACTTACTGTATATAAATACATACACACAACAGTATGTATGTACATATATAGCAGAGTGTGTGAACAAATGCATTTATTGTCAAGTTTATCAACAGGGTATACCAATATTTCTAATGAGTTCAAATGCTAAATATTCAAGCAATGAAATTTGACCAACACATATGCATGCCGAGCATCAGGCTATAAAACATCAAGGGATATGTGTAGTTTCTGTCATAGGGTAAACAACTTTTGTCACAAGGGATAAGTACCCGATTAACCAGTCATAGGATGAAATCACAAGCAATAACTCCAAATCAGTACAAACACATTAACAACTTCAAAGAAGTCAACACACAAAATTAACTATTATATTTTTAGTTCTGTATTGAATTTGAATTACATTAATTGAAGTAAATCATGAGCTAATAACTCACTTGCAACAACTATGGCTTAAAGCATGATGCAGTGGCTGTCGGACTTGCTCACATTATGGGCGGATTGGTGCAAACTCGGACGGAGATGGGAGCGGCAATCCAAGGGGTTGAGCGTGCTTTGTAAGAGGTCATGATGCCCAATAAGTGGTGGAGGCTCTGGTGGATACCTGAGAAGCTGCGGCTTTGATTGGTGGCAGCATGAAAATGGTAACAGGGTTCGATTAGAGGGGAGGGTTAACAGAGCTAAACCCGATGGCGAAGACAAAGGCGGATTCGATTGAGGAAGGAGGAGTGATTTAGGGGAAAAGTGTTACGGCTATTAAAATTGAAAAGGGGAAACGATTTCTTTTTGCTAAAGGAATTTGGGAATGATGCAATTTTTATAGAAGAAAATTCGGGGATAAGAACAACATAATTTCAATAGGTTAACGTAGTTGCACATTTTTCGGTTTATAGGCCGACATAATGTTTATTTGAGGTAGTTTTAATGAGATTAAAGTTTGAAGGTTATATTCTACCATGAACTATCATTGTACTCTCCAAATTCGTACTGCCAACACAATCTCCAAACATAACAAAAATTACACGTATCTCTTCGTCTTCGTGTTCTGAATCTAATAAAACTAGTTTGGTTGTTATCTGGCTTCATTTGTATACGACATTATTTTAATTTTAAATTATTTATTTGTTCACCGATTCTATTTCGTTTGTCCATCGACATCTCCGTTCGATTCTAAATTTTGAAACATTAAACTCAATTTCTTTATATACACAAATACACACATATCGAAGCCAATTTTCCATATATTCCAAAAAATAAAATATTGAATTCGTTCAACATCAGCTACGTTTATTTTTAAATCCAATCATTTAAATTCATAAGTCGAATTTCAAATCCAATTTAAATATCCAACCAAATTCAATTCAATTATTTAGTAGTAAATATTATATTCCCAACCAACCATTATGAATTAAATATTGAGTTCAATTCATACTCAAAACCATATGTTTGATTTTTAATTTCCAACCCAAGTATCAATATAAAACTGATTATTAATAGTTAAATCTTTAATTAATTCCATACTCTAGTTGTCAAAATTTCTAGGATGCTACAAACCTAGAGCATACGTGAGAAATCATTCCCAAATAAGACAAAGAAAATGGTTCCACCTAAAGATGCAACTAGGGTAGGTCCCCACACATAAGAATAAACAGATTATAGAAACTCCATATCTCTAGGTCTTCCAACATCAAATATGACATGCTTCTTCTTTCCTAAAGAATGATCTTCACAAGAGCTAGGCTTTTGTTGAAATCACCACCAATCAACCTCTACTTCTTCATACTTTAAGACTCTCCTCATCAACATGACCTAAACGAAGGTGCCATAACTGAGTATAATCTAGAAAAATAGTGTAACACCCCGTATTTTTCTAGCAATAATAAAACTAAAAACAACAAGAAAACTACATATATTAGCATGCAAATGTGTTCATAAGGGAATTCAGAATTAATTGAAAGATAGAGAAGCATGAAATTAATCAAAGAAATAAATCAGAATGAGTTACCATTTAGAATAAAAATTAAAACAGGAAGCAATGGAAAGAATGTGCTACCCGACCCAATTGGGTTGACCCCGACTTGGATGGGTCGACCCATCAGGGGGTGGGTCGACACACGGGTCGACCTAAGGGGATCCAGTGAGCATTCATGACGTGTTTTGAATGAGTTGTTTGTTTCGGATTTGATGACTTGAAATCCGATGGATCTCATTCTTCTGGCACCTCTATTAATATGTTAGCATTGCCTAGTCTTATTCTGAAAATTCTAAAATAACACCTAGCCTCTGCTATTCTTCTTCCTCAAATATCTTCATAAAATAAAATAGCTAGTTCTAGTGAGTTCTAATATAGGAATTGAAGGAAGAGAATGCATATTTGTAAATAGGAGTCCAGAGTTCTAGTCAAAGTACGATTGTAATGACCCAGACTTTTAGCCATTTAATTGAACATTTAAAATTCATTTTTTATGTTGTACTAGAAATATAAATGGAAATTTACATGGAATTTATTTATTTAAGTCTTAATAATAGTTAATTCTAAAAAAAACCATGAAAGTGATGATAATTTTTAATATTTCGAAAAAAACATGAATTTTTCGAATATTTAAAGAGTTAGAAAATTTTCAAGAAATTTTTGATAATATAAAAATCGAGTTGTTAATTGTAATTGAAATAAGAAAACCAGAATTGGTTACTAAAAATTTCAATTGGAATAATGAAATTGATAAATGGATTTAAAATATATTGGAATGGGTGTGGATACGTAGTAGAGCATATGGATTGAAGACAAGAAAGTGATGATAGATTGTCCAAAAATGGTGGACATATCATTTGGAAAGAATTATGAATGGTCGAGTATTTGTATGGGAATTCGAAGGTCGGGTAAGAACTGGGTTATGAAAATATGAAATATAATATTCTAACTAAGTAGGTTATAAGGAATTAGAGTTATAGCATTTTTACTGCTTAGCAATTTCGAGGACGAAATTATTTTAAGGGGGAAGGAATGTAACGACCCAGACTTTTAGCCATTTAATTGAACATTTAAAATTCATTTTTTACGTTGTATTAGAAATATAAATGGAAATTTACATGGAATTTATTTATTTAAGTCTTAAGAATAGTCAATTCTAAAAAATAACCATGAATTTCAACAAAATCAATTCCATTTGATCTATAGCATTGTCGTATTTCAAAGCCATTGGAGTTATTATTTGGCCATACAAATTATAAACGCTTAGAAATGGTTTAATTGAAAATGGTTTATATCACCAATTACATCTTCTTCATGCATTCGAAATAAAACTCGAACATTTCTTGTATATTTAAAGTAATATTTAAAGCTTAGAAACACCGGACGTGGCATTTAAATTAAATTTGAGACTCATAGATATTTTATGAAATAAGGTCGTTTTCTGTACATCGTTTCCCCAAATCCTACCGTCTCTTTCTTAATCTCAGCACTTCAATCATCTTTGATGAAAAAGTATGAAATCACTTTCAAATCGTACGAAAACATCTTGATTAAATCTCGCATCAGCACCCATCGTGTTCAAAGAAGGGAAAATTATTATACTGGGAGAAAATCTCGGCAAAATCTATATGCATCACTTTTAATTCTGTATATAATCTGTATAGCATCCGGCCAACATATTTGTGCAAATATTATACAAATCCCTGTGGATGTTTCAAAAATCTCAACGTACGTAAGGCACATGTATTTCATTTAGAAAGTTTTCGGCACATCCTTGACTAGAAGTATATATAATATGAAAATATCGTAATAAAATCTTATCTTAGTCGCTACCAAATCCAAACAAATCTTCACATTTATTTGCATCTGCAGAAACCACGTTCTTAGAAAGCACCATCCCTTATCGTATCTTTTAAAATCTAAAAGCAGTGTAGGCATGCAACTTTTCCTTAGTATGTAGGTGAGTCAATTATTTCAGCTGATAGGGGTCTTATGCTGTACATTCCACCAACCTTCTCCCCACGTTTTCGATGTCGTGTTCCCCAAACCAACACTTGCCGTGCATCCCAATCCATTTCAGTTCCGTGCACCCCAAGCTCTTTCTTCTTTAAATACAGGTCTTCCCATTTTTCTCGTTTGATGACAAGAATAAATATACAAATTGAAAGTTTATAAATCATGTTAACTAAAATACTCAATGAAAAACTACAACCCTAGGTTCGACGCAAATGAAATTCGTACCCATTTTTACAACACTGCCTGCATAGGAGCATACTGGAGCTTTCGGCAACAAGGGGAAAGCGCGAAGTCATCATGAGGCTTATGGGTTGAGACGCCTGACTTGGCAAAGTTTGAAGACAAATCCTCAAAATTTCTGTCACAACAATTTTGAACAGTGCCGACTTTTATTTGGGTTCGCAAAAGATAGTTGAAGTAGGGGGGATGCTCGTCGCAGGTGGTTGCGAGCTGGACCATTCCAGGTTGGGTACAAGTGAAGGATGGAGTTGTGAAAGGGTGGAGGTGCGGTAATGGAGGAGGGAAGCTTACGGTTCATTTCTGGAGCTGTGTGAGTCACGGCGAAGTCGCATTTTGTGGGGGAGGAAGCAGAGCGATGTGGTAGTGATGGTTGCGAAAGGGGGAGGTCGAGGAGAACGGTGGTGTTGTCGGGACGATGAATGGTGAAAGATCATGGCGAGATGAAGTGGTTGATGTGAGCATAAATAGGGTGGAAATAGTGAGTGGTCCTGTAGCGGTTTCCAATTGCAGAAAGTGGAAGAAAGGGGATTAGCCTTAAACACTAATTAAAACAAAATGGGGGCGTGAGAAATGTCACGAAACAGGAGAAAGAATGAGCATGGTTTTTGGAAAACATGGACGTGAGGTGGTGAACAGCGGGTTGAGTTCTTGGTAGCATTTCAATATAGAGGAAGGAGAATTAACGGAGGGTATTAACATTAAGAATGGATTAAGGTGTGGATTTAATTAATTAATTTTTAAATTAATGTTCAATGATAATTAAATTGAATGAAAAACTTGTAACGAGCATACGAAATTCATTGGTGAATAGCGTGGGAAGAGTTTGGAGAAACAACATTGTTCGATGCTTGGAAAAAAACTGTAGGTGCATTATCGTTGTGATGAAATCGTGCTTGGATGAGTTCATGGAAAAACGAAGATGGTGCGAGGAAGTAAAGGTCTGGCAATGGTTGTATGGATTATAGCAGGGAGATTCTAAACGTGATTAGCGAATCGAATACGACCAGACACATCGAAGTCATAGCAACATGATCTACTCAGTGGAACTAACGTGGCTGATAACTAAGCTACTAAGATTTCATGAGAAAATTGAATGATGTTGATTAAAAAAGAAAACCAAAACAGGATCGTCAACTGCTACCCAAGGTGAGTAAACTCATTAACTCTGCCTCGTTTATATTTTTATATAAACGAGTTTTTATTTATTTATTTATTTATTTATTTTATACTGTGTGATGGTTGCTTGGTTGAATAGTTGATAAAATGGTTGATATGATTACATCGTTGATCGATTACCAATTCTGATATTTCATATTAATGTGAAATAATATTATTGATGTTATTAACATCTGTGGATGCAGGAAAACGGGTTGGAGGGATCCAACTGGATTCCTCAACATTTTATTTATTGTTTTTATTTAATTATGATATATGTTGTGCTATATAATCCATGGTTGAATATGTGTGTTGGATTTACCCTGGCCTTAGAAACCTGATATTTTAGATGCCATAAAATATCGCCGATTGTGAAAAAGGAAATTTGAATTTAAAAACGGAGTTTATTTCCAAATCAGAAATAATTTCTTTTTAATTGAGTTGAAATAGAAGTCTGCTCAATTGGATAAATCAAGAAAATGTTATAAATAAAAATATAAATTAAGTGGATTGTTAATCATTGGATAAATTAAGATATAAGTTCAAATACGAACATATATTGGAAAGTGAATATCGGTTTTGAAACCAATATTTGGAAATGGATTTGAATTTAGCAAATTATAGAGGAAAGTTTTACAGAAAGGTTTTAAATGCTTAGAATAAAAGAATGAGATTAGTAGGGAAAATTCTGAATAGAAGTTATAAGTAGAATGGGGTTAAGATATTACTTTTAAGTACGAACTCAAAACTGATCTGATTACATGTATAAAAGGAATACATTTATGGTTAAAAAGAATAATAGTTTAAAGAAAGAAATTTGCAAATAAAATATATATAAAGGGATTTATAGAAATCAAATTGAGTTAGTTTCAGAAGTTAAAGAATGTATAGCTTGTAAATACATTTAAAGGAGAACTTGAATTGTTTAAAATAAACAGAGTTTATAAATGAACAACGGAGGCGTGTGCGTCGCACACGGTACTTTATTTAAAACAACGACTTTAACGCTGCTATTATAATAAATGTTTTGTATATCTAAACAGCGATTATAACGTTGTTGTTATGATATATGTTTTTTTCTAAACAACGATTATAATGCTACTATTATCGCAAATGTTTTTAACAACAATTTTAATGTTGCTATTATAATAAAAGCTAAACAGCGATTGTAACACTGTCATTGGAAGAATTGTTTTATAAATCAAATATTTTGAAACAGCGATTATAACGCTACCGTTATAATCAATATTTTTCTGTAAAAGAAGTGTTAGATTGAATCCAAAAGTCGCGTAAGCAATGAAGCTGTGAGTTTTGACTATTTCGAAGTTAAGAATGTTGTTCAATTAAGGTCTGAGAGGCAATTATACCCCAACTTGATTGACTTCATGATAGATGGAGAAATGGTTAAGGTTCGATAGTGAAGATTGGTTAACATTCTGGTTAATTAACAATTGGTTAATGTTTTAAGTTATAATAACGATGTTTATAACATCGCGTTAATTTAAAAAGATTTTGAAATGTTTTTCCCAATAAAATAAGAGATATTTTCTACGTATAGAAGATGAAATGAATTGCTCAATGAGGAATTAAGAAAGAGAATTTGGGAATATTTTCCAATATTAATACAGCATATTTTCTGAATATAGAAAATAAGGATTCGCTAATATATAAATAGAAATGTTTTCTAAGTGGGGAAAAGAGGTATTTTCTCGAATAAAGAAATTACTTATTGGAAATATTTTTCAAACAATCGAGAGGGAAATCAAGCTTCAAAAGGATACGAGAGATAGGGGAACATGAATTTGAAATAATAATATAATCAGGAATTGATTAAAAGGGGCCTAGTGTTGTTTGATGCTTGATCAGTAGAATTTCCAATTGGAAATAGGACCGTTGATTTGTATGGATGTTCCTTTGATAGTTAAATCACCGGCTATCACAGTTTTGATTTATTTTATACCTCCGTTGTCAATACGGAGAGACCGTGATCAGATTTAATATCTGAAAACCACTCTGTATTAGCATAAGCATTACAAATGAACTTATGTTGAAGTGATTATGAAGACAGAGTAAAATACAAGGGTTGTTCTGTTAATCCTAGGTAGAGATTGCCCAAGATGGATTAATAGAACGGTGCCTTCAGTTTGTCCAGACCCAGGACAACTTATATAGACGAGTGTCTGACAGAGTATTTCCAAAGGGATTACGTATGTTGATTCCTTCAAACGTACGAAGTTAGTGGCAAAGAAGGGAAACTTCTTTAGTCTAACAATCTGAGTATTTTTGTGGGAATCAATTAGTGATTTCCGATGGATCTGACGATGTGGCATTCAAAGTGAATGGTGGCCAGAGGTTCTGGAAGATAATTCAAACCTCAAGCCTCACAACCCGGAATTGACAAAAATTCGGGTAGGCAGCATGGCTATGTGGGTCGCTCCCATTAGGATGTATAATCACCTATCTAGAGAAATTCCAATTACTTCTTTAATCTATCGATGTTGTCCCTCTCGGGAAACGGTTGCTGATCCCAACCGTTGGTAATATACATTCAATACACTCAAGTGAAATGAGTGGTCGGTCATGTGAGGGCCGAGTTGCAAGACGTTCTTGTTGAACCCATTGTATTCGTCTCTAGAGATACACTATCAGAAGGTGGTCCCATACCTTGACATGTTGGAAATCCAATCTCCAATAAGCTCCTTGCGGTTTTCGATTTTATATTATATATGGAGCGTGTGATGCAAGCGTTCCGCTAGATTCTATTTATTTGTTGTAGACACTATTATAATATCACTGGATTTGGTATCAAAAATATTTTTGGTTATCATAAGGTAAAAACCATCCGTGTTTACGTGTGGATCGGTCTTACGATTATCATTTCTTTCGAAAGGATTTTGAAAGTTAAACAAATGGTTGGAGTTTACTCACACCAGTCCCATGACTGACCCAGAGTTTATTTTGTTTGTTTTCCCTAAACTCTTGGGTGACCAAATTTGTACGGCCAGTCAAGTAGTTGGGATGTTACAGATTCACTTGGAAGTGTTTAAAGCAGGAGGCTTCATCAGTTGGCTATAGACTATCATATTTTCCACTGTGTATTATGTTCGCATCTGAAAACAGGTGTTTATAACTGTTCTTGAGATAACTGTTGCGCTCTGATGATGGTATGTATATAAAGTTACTGATTTGCATTTCCAAGGTTATGTTGTTTAATATATTTTATTCGTTCCGCTGTGAGTTTGTGATCTTCGTTTTCTTCTATTCTAATATTTCTTTCTTTCTATTTCTCATCCTCTAACTTCTTTCTAATAATGATTCGTGTTTCTGTGCAATTTGGGTTGGACATATGGTGTTATTAGTCGACTCAAAGAGTACGGAAAGTCGGGCCATTACATTTGGTATTAGAGCTGAAGGTTGAGTGATAACCTTGGCTCTGTGGCGTGACTCAATAGAGATGGGGTTAGTAACACCTTGGATTGAGTTTGAGTGTATTTGTATGAGCGCGTATTTGTAGATTTGATATAAAATTATTTATATTGTATTAGCTAGTTTGTTGAGTGATTTATGAATTATGGTCGATACAGGATGTACGACTGTATCGATAGGTGTTTTTAAACTCTCGAACAAAACAATTCGACATAGTATTGTTTTAAAGATAGGTAAATGATATAATTTTGCCCAAAGGATTTTTTGATATAAAAGTGATAATTTCCTAAAATTATTGATTGTGTTGATTGTTATTACAATCAAATGGAATTATAAAATATTGAAATGGTTATATATAACCAAATATAACTTGTATATGGAAAATATACATAAATAAGATAAACTGGAATTGAATTCAAACCAAAATTTGGAATTCTAAATCCCGTTTGTTTAGAAATATTTTCTGAAGTATTTTTAAAGTAATCTAACAGTGCTTTGAAGAATTTTTGAATAAGAATGATTTTAAATGGATTATAAAAGTGATTAAGCATTGAAATCACTTCAGCGGCAAGAAAATAATTCAGATGATGGGTCGCGACATCACCAGTATTCATTTTCTTGTTTCTAAGTGACGGGTTGCTACCATAATAGTTCGTTAATGGAAAATTTGTTTGGAAAAACAAGTTATTTTTAGAATTCAAAGGTTTTGGATTTGTAAATGGTTATGGATATATGTATCTATATTATTTCAAGCGAGTTTGAAATAAAACTCGGGAATTTGAATTCTGAAATTAAGATTTAACTTGTATAAGTTGAATAGATTGAAATGGCAAAAATGTATCAAATGAATTGAAATTAACTTAAGTTGAAATTGGATTGGATTACAAATAATTCCAAATAAAATTAAATAAAGAGAAATGTTAGGGTTCGAAATATTAATATAAATTCGACCTATATATAAACAAGTTGAATATATATTGGACGCTGTTGTTTGGAATTAAACTGTGATGGAATTAAACTCAAGCAGGATAAGGAGGTTGATTTTTGAAAACAGAACTCAGTTTGGATTAGTGAATGGAAGTGAACTAATCAGAAGTTGATTAGAGTGTTACAAACTGGACGTTGGATTGATTTGAAACCAACTGGAAATGGATATATGTATGCTAAGAAGAAATTGAATGGAAGCAAATGCAAGAGATAGAATCATGCCCGACAAAAAGGTACATGTTTACAATATTGCTTGGGTTTGATGATTTTATGAGCCTATGGGCAAGCCGCTTGGCTTTTTGATTTTCTTTTGGATTGGAGAAGGCCTAGAAAGGCGAGTTGTGATTGTACCGATTGAGCCGTGCAAAGGAGATGCTGGCGAAATTTTTCGAATATTTAAAGAGTTAGAAAATTTTCAAGAAATTTTGATAATTTAAAAATCGAGTTGTTAATTGGAATTGAAATAAGAAAACCAGAATTGGTTACTAAAAATTTCAATTGGAATAATGAAATTGATAAATGGATTTAAAATCAATTGGAATGGGTGTGGATACGTAGTAGAGCATATGGATTGAAGACAAGAAAGTGATGATGGATTGTCCAAAAATGGTGGACATATCATTTGGAAAGAATTATGAATGGTCGAGTATTTGTATGGGAATTCGAAGGTCGGGTAAGAACTGGGTTATGAAAATATGAAATATAATATTCCAACTAAGTAGGTTATGAGGAATTAGAGTTATAGCATTTTTACTGCTTAGCAATTTCGAGGACGAAATTATTTTAAGGGGGAAGGAATGTAACGACCCAGACTTTTAGCCATTTAATTGAACATTTAAAATTCATTTTTTACGTTGTATTAGAAATATAAATGGAAACTTACATGGAATTTATTTATTTAAGTCTTAAGAATAGTCAATTCTAAAAAAAAACCATGAATTTCAACAAAATCAGTTCAATTTGATCAATAGCATTGTCGTATTTCAAAGCCTTTGGAGTTATTATTTGGCCATACAAATTATAAACGCTTAGAAATGGTTTAATTGAAACTGGTTTATATCACCAATTACATCTTCTTCATACATTCGAAATAAAACTCGAACGTTTCTCTTGTATATTTAAAGTAATATTTAAAGATTAGAAGCACCGGACGTGGCATTTAAATTTAATCCGAGGCTCATAGATATTTTATGCAATAAGGTCGTTTTCTATACATCGTTTCCCCAAATCCTACCGTCTCTTTCTTAATCTCAGCATTTCAACCATCTTTGATGAAAAAGTATGAGATCACTTTCAAATCGTACGATTGACTAAATCTCGCATCCGCACCCATCGTGTTCAAAGAAGGGAAAATTATTATACTGGGAGAAAATCTCGGCAAAATCTATACGCATCACTTTTAATTCTGCATATAATCTATATAGCATTCGGCCAACATATTTGTGCCAATATTATACAAATCCCTGTGGATGTTTCAAAAATCTCAACGTACGTAAGGCGCATGTATTTCATTTCGAAAGTTTTCAGCACATCCTTGACTAGAAGTATATATATAATATGAAAATATCGTAATAAAATCTTATCTTAGTCGCTACCAAATCCATACAAATCTTGACATTTATTTGCATTTGCGGAAATCACGTTCTCAGAAAGTACCATCCCTTATCGTGTCTTTTAAAAATCTAAAAGCAGTGTGTAGGCATGCAACTTTGCCTTAGTATGTAGGTGAGTTAATTATTTTAGCTGATAGTGACATTTGACGTTAAATATATATACGTGAAAAAATAAATAATATCTTATGCTGTACATTCCACCAACCTTCTCTCCACGTTTTCAATGCCGTGTTCCCCAAACCAACACTTGTCGTGCATCCCAATCCATTTTAGTTCCGTGCACCCCAAGCTCTTTCTTCTTTAAATACAGGTCTTCCCATTTTTCTCATTTGATGACAAGAGTAAATATACAAACCGAAAGTTTATAAATCATGTTAAATAAAATACTCAATGAAAAACTACAACCCTGGGTTCGACGCAAATGAAATTCGTACCCATTTTTACAACACTGCCTGCATACTGGAGCTTTCAGCAACAAAGGGAAAACGCGAAGTCATCATGAGGCTTATGGGTCGAGACGCCTGACTTGGCAAAGTCTGAAGAAAAATCCTCAAAATTTCGGTCGCAACAATTTTGAACAGTGCTGACTTTTATTTGGGTTTGCAAAAGGTAGTTGAAGTAGGGGGAATGCTCGTCGCAGGTGGTTGCGAGCTGGACCATTCCAGGTTGGGTACTAGTGAAGGATGGAGTTGTGAAACGATGGAGGTGCGGTAATGAAGGAGGGAAGCTTACGGTTCATTTCTGGAGCTGTGTGAGTCACGACGAAGTCGCGTTTTGTGGGGGAGGAAGCGGAGCGATGTGGTAGTGACGGTTGTGAAAGGGGGAGGTCGAGGAGAACAGTGGTGTTGTCGGGACAATGAATGGTGAAAGATCATGGCGAGATGAAGTGGCAGATGTGAGCACGAATAGGATGGAAATAGTGAGTGATCCTGTAGCGGTTTCCAATTGCAGAAAGTGGAAGAAAGGGGATTAACCTTATACACTAATTAGAACAAAATGGTGGCGTGAGAAATGTCACGAAACAAGAGAAAGAAGGAGCATGGTTTTTGGAAAACATGGACGTGAGGTGGTGAACAGCGGGTTAATTTCTTGGTAGCATTTCAGTAGAGAGGAAGGAGAATTAAAGGAGGTTATCAACCTTAAGAATGGATTAAGGTGTGGATTTAGTTAATTAATTAATTTTTCAAATTAATGTTTAATGATAATTAAATTGAATGAAAAACTTGTAACGAGCATACGAAATTCATTGGTGAACAGCGTGGGAATAGTTTAGAGAAACAACATTGTTCGATGCTTGGAAAAAAAACTGTAGGTGCATTATCGTGGTGATGAAATCATGCTGGGATGAGTTCATGGAAAAATGAAGGTGGTATGAGAAAGTAAAGGTCTGGCAATGGTTGTATGGATTACAGCAGGGAGATTCTAAACGTGATTAGCGAATCGAATACAACCAGACCCATCGAAGTCATAACAACGTGATCTACTCAGTGGAACTGTGACGTGGCTGAGAACTAAGCTACTAAGATTTCATGAGAAAATTGAATGCTGCTGATTAAAAAAGAAAACCAAAGCAGGATCGTTAACTGCTACCCAAGGTGAGTAAACTCACTAACTCTGCCTCGTTTATATTTTTATATAAATGAGTTTTTATTTATTTATTTTATACTGTGTGATGGTTGCTTGGTTGAATAGTTGATAAAATGGTTGATATGATTACATTGTTGATCGATTACCAGTTCTGATATTTCATATTAAGGTGAAATAATATTATTGATGTTATTAACATCTGTGGATGCAGGAAAACAGGTTGGAGGGATCCAACTGGATTCCTCAACATTTTATTTACTGTTTTTATTTGATTGTGATATATGCTGTGCTATATAATCCATGGTTGAATATGTGTGTTGGGTTTACCCTGGCCTTAGGAACCTGATATTTTAGATGCCATAAAATATCATCGAATGTGAAAAAGGAAATTTGAATTTAAAAACGCAGTTTATTTCCAAATCAAAAATAATTTCTTTTTAATTGAGTTGAAATAGAAGTCTGCTCAATTGGATAAATCAAGAAAATGTTATAAATAAAAATATAAATTAAGTGGATTGTTAATCATTGGATACATTAAAGTGTAAGCTCAAATATGAACGTATATTGGAAAGTGGATATCGGTTTTGAAACCAATATTTGGAAATGGATTTGAATTTAGCAAATTATAGAGGAAAGTTTTACAGAAAGCTTTTAAATGCTTAGAATAAAAGAATGAGATTAGTAGGGAAAATTCTGAATAGAAGTTATAAGTAGAATGGGGTTAAGATATTACTTTTAAGTACGAACTCAAAATTGATCTGATTACATGTATAAAAGGAATATATTTATGGTTAAAAAGAATAATAGTTTAAAGTAAGAAATTTGCAAATAAAATATATATATAAAGGGATTTATAGAAATCAAATTGTGTTAATTTCAGAAGTTAAAGAACGTATAGCTTGTAAATACATTTAAAGGAGAACTTGAATTGTTTAAAATAAACAGAGTTTATAAATGAACAACGCAGGCGTGTGCATCGCACATGGTACTTTATTTAAAACAGTGACTTTAACGCTACTGTTATAATAAATGTTTTGTAAATCTAAACAGCGATTATAGCGCTGTTGTTGTAATATATGTTTTTTTTTCTAAATAGCGATTATAATGCTACTGTTATCACAAATGTTTTTAACAGGAATTTTAGTGTTGCTATTATAATAAAAGCTAAACAGCGATTGTAACGCTGTCATTGGAAGAAATGTTTTATAAATCAAATATTTGGAAACAGTGATTATAACGCTACCGTTATAATCAATATTTTTCTGTAAAAGAATTGTGTTCTTAGATTGAATCCAAAAATCGCGTAAGCAATGAAGCTATGAGTTTTGACTATTTCGAAGTTAAGAATGTTGTTCAATTAAGGTCTGAGAGGATATTATACCCCAACTTGATTGACTTCATGATTGATGGAGAAATGGTTAAGGTTCGATAGTGAAGATTGGTTAACATTCTAGTTAGTTAATAATTGGTTAATGTTTTAAGTTATAATAACGATGTTTATAACATCGCGTTAATTTAAAAAGAATTTGAAATGTTTTTCCCAATAAAATGAGAGATATTTTCTACGTATAGAAGATGAAATGAATTGCTCAATGAGGAATTAAGAAAGAGAATTTGGGAATATTTTTCAATATTAATACGACATATTTTCTGAATATAGAAAATAAGGATTCGCTAATATATATATAGAAATGTTATCTAAATGAGGAAAAGAGATATTTTCTCGAATAAAGAAATTACTTATTGGAAATATTTTTCAAAGAATCAGAGGGAAATCGAGCTTCAAAAGGATACGAAAGATATGGGAACAGGAATTTGAAATAATAATATAATAAGGAATTGATTAAAAGGGGCCCAGTGTTGTTTGATGCTTGATCGGTAGAATTTCCAATTGGAAATAGGACCGTTGATTTGTATGGATGTTCCTTTGATAGTTAAATCACCGACTATCAAAGTTTTGATTTATTTTATACCTCCGTTGTCAATACGGAGAGACCGGGATTAGATTTAATATCTGAAAACCACTCTGTATTGGCATAAGCGTTACAAATCAACTTATGTTGAAGAGATTATGAAGACAGAGTAAAATACAAGGGTTGTTATGTTAATCCTAGGTAGAGATTGCCCAAGATGGATTAATGGAACGGTGCCTTCGGTTTGTCCAGACCCAGGACAACTTGTATGGACGGGTGTCTGACAGAGTATTTCCAAAGGGATTACGTACGTTGATTCCTTCAAATGTACGAAGTTGGTGGCAAAGAAGGGAAACTTCTTTAGCCTAACAATCTGAGTATTTTTGTGGGAATCAATTAGTGATTTCCGATGGATCTGACGATATGGCATTCAAAGTGAATGGTGGCCAGAGGTTCTGGAAGATAATTCAAACCTCAAGCCTCACAACCCGGAATTGACAAAAATTGGGCAGGCAGCATGGCTATGTGGGTCGCTCCCATTAGGATGTATAATCACCTATCTAGAGAAATTCCAATTACTTCTTTAATCTATCGATGTTGTCCCTTTCGGGAAACGGTTGCTGATCCCAACCGTTGATAATATACATTCGATACACTCAAGTGAAATGAGTGGTCGGTCATGTGAGGGCCGAGTTGCAAGACGTTCTTGTTGAACCTAGTGTATTTGTCTCTAGAGATACACTATCGGAAGGTAGTCCCATACCTTGTCATGTTGGAAATCCAATCTCCAATAAGCGCCCTGCGGTTTTCGATTTTATATTATATATGGAGCGTGAGATGCAAGTGTTCCGCTAAATCCTATTTATTTGTTGTAGACACTATTATAATATCACTGGATTTGGTATCAAACATATTTTTGGTTATCGTAAGGTAAAAACCATCCGTGTTTACGTGTGGTCGGTCTTACGATTATCATTTCTTTTGAAAGGATTTTGAAAGTTAAACAAATGGTTGTAGTTTACTCACACCAGTCCCATGACTGACCTAGAGTTTATTTTGTTTGTTTTCCCTAAACTCTTGGGTGCCCAAATTTGTACGGCCAGTCAAGTAGTCGGGATGTTACAGATTCACTTGGAAGTGTTCGAAGCAGAAGGCTTCATCAGTTGGCTATAGACTATCATATTTTCCGCTGTGCATTATGTTCGTATCTGAAAACAGGTGTTTATAACTATTCCAGAGATAACTGTTGCGCTCTGATGATGGTATGTATATAAAGTTACTGATTTGCATTTCAAAGGTTATGTTGTTTAATATATTTTATTCATTCCGCTATGAGTTTGTGATCTTCGTTTTTCTTCTATTCTAATATTTTTTTCTTTCTATTTCTCATCCTCTAACTTCTTTCTAATAATGATTCGTATTTCTGTGCAATTTGGGTTGGACGTGTGGTGTTATTAGTCGACTCAAAGAGTACGGAAAGTCGGGCCATTACAACGATAAATTCTTGAATCTGGTTAATTTGAATGTCTCTTTTTTTTTCGTTTTCTACTAGTCTAAGAATTATGAATCCATGGTTGTTTAGATTCTGAATGCAGTAGGAGAGTCATGGAATCCTGGGCCTAAACCAGATTCATGAATTGGAATGCCTTTTGGTGAGTGGATTTAAGTTATACCTTTTTGATAGTGGTATATTTATCGTTTGACATTCCTCGTTAATGTGTATAGTAAATCTGGTGAAATGATTAATCTGCTGAAATGCATAAACCTGTGAAATATATGTGGAAATGATTACTGTTGTAGACATACATGGTCTAATAACTTGTTAATTGGATACCGTAAGTTAAGTTACAGTGAGATTGGAACAACACATGTTAATCTGTGGCATATTATGTACTTGAACCCTTAACTGTAAGAGTTGGGAAAATTACTTGTTAGATTGAAATAATTACATGATCGAAATGATTACATGTTATTCTTTTAAAAAGCGGTTAATTACATGTTAGGAAGAACATGCGACATGATAATTAGTTAACATGGACATAATATGATATTAAGTATGACATGTAAAAATAGATTACAGTAAAATTGGGAAGAATGGATATGCCTAAATTTACAGTAAACAGAAAATTATAACCACACCTAGACATGAGGTAAAATTCAACTTATGGTAGAAGGTTGCCCGGAATCGACCAACAAATCCAGCATCCACAAGTTGTTAATTTAATGTGAGGTGCCTAGTGCGTGAATATACATGTAGCGGTGCTAAGACAGGAGGTTAAGTCAACTTATGGTAGAAGTCTGCCCCGAACCGCTAGGCAAATGCATAAACCTGTGAAATATATGTGGAAACGATTACTGTTGTATACATACGTGGTCTAATAACTTGTTAATTGGATACTATAAGTTAAATTACAGTGAAACTAGAACAACACATGTTAATCTGTGGCATATTATGTACTTGAACCCTTAACTATAAGAGTTGGGAAAATTACTTGTTAGATTGAAATAATTACATGATTGAAATGATTACATGTTATTCTTTTAAAAAGGGGTTAACTACATATTAGGAAGAACATGCGACATGATAATCAGTTAACATGGACATAATATGATATTAAGTATGACATGTAAAAATAAATTACAGTAAAATTGGGAAGAATGGATATGCCTAAATTTACAGTAAATAGAAAATTATAACCACACCTAGACATGAGGTAAAATTCAACTTATGGTAGAAGTTTCCCTGGAACCGACCGACAAATCCAACATCCATAAGTTGTTAATTTAATGTGAGGTGCCTAGTGCGTGAATATACATGTAACGGTGATAAGACAGGAGGTTAAGTCAACTTATGGTAGAAGTCTGCCCGGAACCGCTAGGCAAATCCAACATCCACAAGTGGCCTGCTTAATGTGAGAGGTCTGGTGCATAAACATATATATGCATATAACAAGTTAGAAATAAGTGGCATCGATTGGAATTAATGGAATTGAATGGAAGTTACAACTGTAAAAGAATTGGAATGAACGGAGAATGATAATAACCTATTATGAATAAACCTGAAAAGGAAAAAGGAAAGATAATAGGTAGGATTGTCATAGGGACAAGTGAAAATTATAACTTAGGTTATAATAAACCATAGAGGGAATGTGATAACTTATGTAATGAAATAAGTTGTACTTAATTATAAATTAAGTAATCTGTAAATTTGGAAACTTGAAACCTATTGTTTGTAATAAGTAAAGAAAACGGGGGAAACTTATGAAATGCAGTAAGTTGTAATTAATTTTAAATTAAGTAATCTATAAACTTGAGAATTTATATCATGCTGATAAGAAGAACATGTTATCAGTAAACTTGAGAACCTGAAATCTACTGATAAGTATAACATGTTAAAGGCTTATTAATGAACTTAAATGGGTTAAGTTATATAACTGAAATTAATAAGCAAGTGGAACTTGGTAACTTGTATAAGAAGTCAATATGACTTGAAATAACCAAGCTAACTGAAAATCTGATGAGGTAGAGAAAGCGCATAATTAAATGATTAGACATAGGGCCAAATAACACAGTAACCCAAGGCGCTTGGACCAGTCCGTACGTATGAAGGAGAATCACCCAATGGGGTAAATCATCGTGGTGTCATGAGGCACGAGGGGAGCGCACGTCCATTTGATAATTCCGTTGTTTTGCCTGATGTACTGCTGATATCCTACTGGCTCCGAAGGACTGGAAAGGGAAGCACGCGGCTTTCGAGGATGTGGAGGGTACTCCTGGTAGTCATATGTGCGGTGGCAGCGGTTAGGCTGTACTCGCAGAAGTTAGATTTGCACGTTACTACCCGGTGAGTATACCTTGACAGCCACGATATGGGGCAGTCAGAAGGCTGTAGGGTGGCATAGGTGATTGGATGATCCAGTTTCCTTGTGACTAGGCGGGTTACGAACATTTTATCGAGTTGCCTTTGGAGGGACTAACCATCTACTTGATAGCAGTCACCGGGTACCAACCATCGATAGTCGGTGTGATGCAGATGCGCAAAGAAGGAGAGCTAAACCTACAGGTCATTGACCTTTCTCTATCAAGGCTTTGGTTGTGGGACAGGCCAATTAGGATTTTTTTGTTTTCTTTGGGGCCACGTCACTATCTCTCAATTTTGTTTTTTTTCACTAGATGAGGGAGGGGTCGGGTGGGACCATAGCCACTGAAAATGTAGACGATAGCATCTATGTATACAGATATCGGAAATACTCCCGACCGAGTTCCGTGTTTCTTGTACAACGCTGTTACGGAACTCGGTGCACAGTTGATAACATGTGCGATTAAGGCATTAGTACGATTGACAATACGTATGTGAGAAAGTTTAGATACATGTATGTCTGCTCTAAGGGTATATTGTAGGCTCTAGGGCATTACTCTGTGATGGGAGCTGATTCGATCGAATGGTCGAAGGTGGCGATCCGTATGCTCACGAAGCATGGCAATGGCAGTTTTATACGGAATGTAGCATTGTTATATAGAGATCTGTACGTCGCTCCAGCGTAAGATGAGGGACTGCGTGTATTTCTATGGTGTTACGGCGGAGACCGTGCATGTAGGGTACCATGGGGTGTACCTTAATTTGGGGATAGCTACATATACACTGTATTAGGTTAATATATTGGGAAGTAGATGGATACGACTTGTGTGTAAGCCTTGAGTGTTGTTAACCCTAACCTAATAAATAAGAAATTGTAACAGAACGATATATTAGGGTTATCCAAAATGTGTACTTTAAATCCAGTCACCAGAACTTATGTTCTGACCCCCTCCTCATAATATACTCGCAGGTTAGAATTGTAGCAGGGATATGATAGCATTGGATACTGGTTAGGCAGTATTATTATCTTGGTAAGGCTATGTTTTGATTATATTTTATATTATCCATTCCGCTATGAGATGTTTTTGAGCTCTAATATATTTTACATCTCTGTCTTTTCTGCAGGATACCAGACAAACCAACAAGAGTTTCGATGGATTAGGATTTTGAAAAAAGTTCAGTCTGTCGGAATTCGAGTTGTTACATCTGGTATTAGAGCTAGGTTTAGGATTCCTGTATAGATAGTGAGTGAACATATTTGTATTTTTAAAATATAAATATTATATATATATATATATACGTAGATCCATAAAGGAACCCACTATATAGAGAAAGCGTAATAGGTAAAAAAATTGGGATATTTGTTTTGTACGCTAAAGGAATGAATATGGAAATCTGAGGCCCTTAGGTAATTTTGGGTGGAAAGTGTACAATATACATTGTATGGAAGAAAGGTGAATCCCATGTGTCAGTATTTCTAGTTAGTGGGTTTGGTAGTAAAACCTTATAAATTTGAAAATGTTAAAAGGAGAAAAATGGATTAGGAATATATTATTTGGGAGAATTGACTTTATGGGAGTGTCGAGGAAAGCCTAGTTAAGTAGAAGACCCACTTTGAGTCTAACCCCTTTTTTTTAACTTTTAAGAACTGGAAATTGTAAAAGCTTTTGGAAGATGGTTTATGGTATTTTCAGGTTTTGATCTTAAAAGTTACAGTTCTAAAAGTATATAAAGAAGTACATACTGGGTTTTGAAGTAAAATAGGGTATATTTTGGAAATGGTGATTTCTTGTGAAAATTTTGTCTAAAATAAATTCTCTTAGTAAAAGGTGCATATTATAACGCATGTATAGCTCACTAGATTTCAAGTTATATGGTATGAAATGGTGTTGCATTTTGTTGAAAACTAGAATTTCTAGTAAAGAAGGTTTTGAAGTCTCTATTCTTTTAACAATCATTTTTTGATAATTGTTTTAACAAAGAAACTTTGGTTGGGTAGACAAAATAAATTGTAGAAATTAAGAATAGGGTAGATTTTTGCACCTTATAGTAAGTAACTGAGCTGACCTTATGGGCAAGAACAAGTTGTAAACCTGATTGAGAAATAATTATCCTTATCTACTCAGTTTTTGTGATTTGGAAAAAAAAATGATTTACATTTTTTTTTACTAAAATGACATGTTTTATGGTCTGCAAAAAGTAAGTTTTGGTGAGAAAAAAATGAAATTTTGATATTTTTAATTTTTGGAAGAAAAGTGAAAGGAAAAGGCCAAACCATGTTTTAAAAGGTATGGAGTAGGTAAGGATTAGAGCTTGGGGAAGATAGGAAAAGTTTTGAGGCTATGAAGTAGATAGCGAAAATTATCTTGGCGGAATGGTAAGTTCCTGTAGAATGCGTAAGCATTGAGAAGACTAGGGTGTTGCTTGGAAATGACTGTTGGTACACAGCTCGGACTAGTGGTGACTATTAGATAGTGAACGGCAAGTAAGTGTTTAGATCCTGTTAGGGTAAAACTTGTTATTACATTTATGTGCGATCGTTCTGTTATTTTGTTCCAGTTAGGTAGTTAGGGTAACACCTAAACCTGTCATTGATCTCGTGGTTTGAACTTCACTGAGGAGAACATAGTCCTGAGATTCTTGGCCCTTAGTAGTAGTTGTATAGAGCGTTTATTTTCCTGATTTAATTGAAGGACTAGAAGATTTATTTGAAACTAAACTTAGATTAGAGGACTAAGTTAAATAAGCTAAGAAAAGAGTAATGGTACAACTAAAAGGGAAACAACAAATTCAGTAAAGCAACAAACATGACAGTTAAAGAAAAATGGAAAATTATGAGAAAAGGTGAATACGAATAATTTTTTCCAAGATAAGTTAAAAAAGAAAATCTGTAACAAAGAAAGTTTTCATATGTGGGTTATGCTTTAATAGGAAAATAGGGAATCTTTATAGAATAGTTGTATAAATCCAAGTACAGATAGAAAAGGTGCATAAATGAAAAACGAGGGATGTGAAGTCTTCCATTTTCTACCTTTTTGTAACATAAGAAATCGAATTTAGAAAATTTGTTTTTTCTCAAATTCGAAAAATAAAGTTACTTGGCGAGTTTTTGATACAAAAATTGGACGAACTACGCTCTTTCTAGGTAAGAGTGTGGGAAAAGTTTGGATGAAAAAGTATTTTTGATTTTCAAATATTACATTAATATAGAAATTGCCAGAATATTTAGGATGTGTACATCATGTATTCAAAGTGATTTTCAAGAAAAATTTGCGTTCATATAGGAGGTATCGCTTAGGCATTCATTTCATTCATGTATTATTATGTTGAATTACACTTTGCACTAGTACACAAATGGCTGCAAAATTGGATGCACACATGATGTTGTGATTTGTGCGAGGAATTATTTGGCTCTACCCTTACTAAATTTCGGGGATGAAATTCCCTAAGGTGGGGAGAACCTCGTATTTCTCTAGCGAGAATAAAATTAAAACGCCAAGAAAACTGTATATATTAGTATGCAAATATGTTCATAAGGGAATTCAAAATTAATTGAAAGATATAGAAGTATGAAAGTAATCAAAGAAATAAACCAGAATGATTTACCATTTAGAAGAAAAATCAAAATAGGAAGCAATGGAAAGAATGAGTCGCTGGACCCAATTTGGTCGACCCATGGGTCGACCCATCAGGGGGTAGGTCGACCTAAGGGGGATCCAACGAGCATTCATGACGTGTTTTGACTGAGTTGTACGTTTCAGATTTTGATGACTTGAAATTCAATGGATCTCGTTCTTCTGGCACCCATATATATATATATATATATGTGTGTGTGTGTGTGTGTGTGTGTGTGTGTGTTAATAGAGCCTTGTCTTATTCTGAAAATTCTGAAATAACGCCCAGCCTCTGCCATTCTTCTTCCTCAAATATCTTCAGAAAATAAAATAGCTAGTTCTAGGGAGTTCTAATATAGGAATTGAAGAAAGAGAATACATATCTACAAATAGGAGTCCGGAGTTCTAGTCAAAGTATGGTAAATTATTGAATCTGGTTAATTTGAATTTCTCTTTTCTTTTCCATTTTCTATTAGTCTGAGAATTATGAATCCATGGTTGTTTATATTCTGAATCCAGTAGGAGAGCCATGGAATCCTTGGCCTAAACCAGATAGGTTATACCTTTTTGATAATGGTAATTTATCATTTGACATTCCTCTTTAATGTGTATAGTAAATCTGGTGAAATGATTAATCTGATGAAAAGTATAAACTTGTGAAATATATGTGGAAACGATTACTGTTGTATACATACATGTTCTAATAACTTGTTAATTAGATACTATAAGTAAAGTTACAATGAAATTGGAATAATTACATGTTAATCTGTGGCATATTATGTACTTCAACCATTAACTATAAGAGTTAGGATAATTACTTGTTAGATTGAAATAATTACATGATTGGATGATTACATGTTATTCTTTTAAAAGGGGGTTAATTACATGTTAGGAAGAACATGCAACATGATAATATGTTAAAATGGACTTAATATGATATTAAGTATGACATGTAAAATAGATTACAGTAAAATTGGGAAAAATGGATATGCCTAAATTTACAGTGAATAGAAAATTGTAACAGGTATAGACATGAGGTTAAATTCAACTTGTGGTAGAATTTTGCTCGGAACCAGCCAGCAAATCTAGCATCCACTAGTTGTTAACTTAATGTGAGGGGTCTAGTGTGTGAATATACATGTAACGGTGCTAAGACATGAGGTTAATCCCAACCTGTGGTAGAAGTCTGCCCGAAACTGCTTGACAAATCCAGCATCTACAAGTGGTCGGCTTAATATGAGATGTCTGGTGCTTAAACATATGTATGAATGTAACAAGTTAGAAATAAATGGCATCGATAGGAATTAATGGATTGAATGGAAGATACAAAAGTAAAAGAATTGGAATTAATGGGGAATGATAAGAACCTATTATGAATAAACTTGAAAGGGAAAAAGGAAAGATAATAGGTAGGATTGTCCTAGTGACAAGTGGAAATTATAACTTAGGTTATAATAAACGATAGAGGAATGTGATAAAATATGTAATGAAATAAGTTGCAATTAATTATAAATTAAGTAATCTGTAAATTGGAAACCTGGAACCTGTTGTTTGTAATAAATAGACAAAAGGGGGTAAAACTTATAAAATGCAATAAGTTGTATTTAATTATAATTAAGTAATCTGTAAACTTGAGAATTTGAATCTTGCTGATAAGAATAACATGTTATCTGTAAACTTGAGAACCTGAAATCTACTGGTAAGAATAACATGTTAAAGGCATATTAATGATCTTAAATAGGTTAAGTTATATAACCTAAATTAATAAGCAAGAGGAACTTGGTAACTTGTATAGGAAGTCAATATGACTTTAAATAACCAAGCTATCTGGAAATCTAATGAGCTAGAGCAAGCGCGTAATTAAATGATTAGACATAGGGTCTAATAACACACTAACCCGAGGCGCTTGGACTAGTCTGTTTGTCTGAAGGTGAATAACCCAACGGGATAGATCATCGTGGTGTTAGGAGGCACGAAGGGAGCGCACGTCCATCTGATTATTCTTCCATTCTACCTGAGGTTCTGCTAGCTCTGAAGGACTGGAAAGGGAAGCACACAACTTTCGGGGATGTGAAGGGTACACCTAGTAGTCCTCTGTGTGGTGGTAGCATTCAGGTTATACTGGCAGAGCTTAGGTCTGCGCATTACTACTCGGTGAGTATACCTTAACTGCCATAATAGTGTGCAGTCAGAAGGCTGTAGGGTAGCATAGGTGATTCGATGATCAGGTTGCCTTGTGACCAGGAAAGTTACGACCATTTTAACGGGTTGACTTCGGCGGGTCTAACCATCTATTTGATAGCAGTCATCGGTTACCAACCATCGACAGTCGGCGTGATACGTGATGAGTGATGCGGAAAGACGAAGAGCTAAACCTACAGATCATCGACCTTTTGCTATCAAGGCTTTGGTTGCGAGACAAGCCAATTAGGATTTGTTGTTTTCTCTGGAGCCACGTCACTAGCTCTCAATTTTGTTTGCCTTTCACTAGTTGAGGGAGGGGTCAGATGGGACCGTAGCCACTGAAAATGCAGACCATAACATCCGTGTTTACAGATATATGAAAAGCTCCTGACCGAGTTCCGTGTTTCTTGTACAGCCCTGTTACGAAACTCGGTGCATAATAGATAACATGTGAGGTTAAGGCATCGAGTACGATTGACGATACGAATGTGAGAAAGTCTAGATACATGAATGTCTGCTCTGGATGGTGTATCGTAGGCTTCAGGGCATTACTATGTGATGGAAGCTGATTCGATCGAATGGTTCGAAGGTGGCAGTTCGTACGCTCACCAAGCATGGCAATGGCGGTTCTATGTGGAACGTAGTGTTGTTATATAGAGATCCGTAGGTCGCTCCGACGTAGGATGAGGGACTGCGTATATTTCTTTGGCGTTACGGCGGAGAACTTGCGAGTGAGGTACTATAGGGTGTACCTTAATTTGGGGGTAGCTAAATATGCACTGTATTAGGTTAATATATTGGGAAGTACATGGGTACGACATGTGTGTAAGCCTTGAGTGTTGTTAACCCAAGTAACCTAATAAATAAGAAATTGTAACTAAACGTTATATGTAGGGTTATCCAAAATATGCAGTTTAAATCATGTCATCAGAACTTGTGTTCTGACCTGCTCCTCATAACATATTCGCATGTTAGATTTGTGGCAGGGATATGATAGCATTGGACACTGGTTAGGCAGTACTATTATCTGGGTGAGGCTACATTTTGATTATATAATATTTTATCCATTCCGTTGTGAGATGTTTTCTGAGCTCTGATATATTTTACATCTCTGTCTTTTCTGCAGGATACCAGATAAACCAACACGAGTTTCGATAGATTTGGATTTTGAAAAAAAAATCAGTCTGTCGGAATTTGGGTTGTTAGAAATAGAATCAGTGGAAACTACTGAATCTCCCAAGACTGTCTCTCCATGAAGCATATAAATATCATTGACTCGCACCCCTTTCATCACTACTAAGGATCCATTCGCCACTTTTAAATTCTCTCCATCTATTATTATCCTCATACCAAGTCTACTCAAAATTCCTACTGACAACAAACTTTTATGCAGAATCAGAACATGTCAAACATCCATTATAGTTCTAGTAACACCATCATGCATCTTAGACCTCACACTTCCAACACCTACGACATAACAAGATGTGTCATTCTCCAAATGAACTACTCCACCATCAATTTTCTCATAACCAAACAATTCCTATCTGGCGTCATATTACAAGAGACACCAGAATCAATCACCCAACTTGTACTCACTAAAGGTGAAATACAGGCTGAAAATAATAATGAATCATTATCACATTTATCTGCATCTGAACTAACTACTCCCAGAATTGAAGCTTTCTCCTTCTTCTCTCTCTCTCTTCTTTATAACAGCTGAACAATTTCGTATGAAATGTCCTTTCTTCTTACTATAATAGCAAGCACCTCTTCTAGAACCCAATAAGTGTGACCTATGCATATATCCTCCAAGATGCCTCAGGATCTTATCTCTTCATTTAAGTGAATGAAGTTGTTGCTGAAGAACATCATCATTAGTCTTCACTTCGACCTTTCATGTCCCAAAACTTCTCTTTTAACAAATTTAGTGATGCCATAATTTTTCATACACTACTAAAAGAATTAGGCATTGGCAACTAATTCAGAACAAGAAAACTTGCTCTGATACCAAATTGTTGTGCGAATAATTGCACAAATTGCTCCGATACCCAATTTGTTGTGCAAAATATTAATTTGCTTTGCACAAACTTCAAAACTACACAGCGGAATACAAAAGGCGTAGGAGCAATACAAAAAGAAGATTTAGCTTGTCGATAAATTATCAATTACCAACTCAATGAAAAGTAATCACCAAACAAAACAAAATGGAATAACGGTAGAAGACACAAAGATTTAACGTGGTTCGACTATGCCTACGTCCACGGACCCAACAATTATTCTTTATTTTACTGAAGAAAGAGAGTACAAAATACAGCAAGAGAGATTACAAAATTATATGTAACAAATTGGAGAGACTACCCTATAATGACAAATTGAATCGTCAATTTCTTTAAAGACTTATTGCACTCAAAACCCCTAATTGATTGACAGTAGAATTAGGGTATACTGAAAAGGAGGATAATGGCAATGCTCTGACATTCATTCTCCACAAATATTAAGTTATAAATAGGCTTCAGGATGAAAGGTTGCTTGGAGATGAAGAAATTAATTTCTTGATTGTCTTGGAACCTTTTTAAATGTCCATGATTTAATTGCAGTGTAAATGGAAAGTGAAGATCTTGATTTCCATACATTTCTTTCCTTGCATGATTCTCCAAGCCAATTATTTATCTCTTCATATTACAAAATTAATGAATATACATCTTTTCCCATTTATAAATCCATTGATTGATTAATTGATTATGTAATTAATTTATTCCCTATCAAAATATCCTCTCAAATATTTCTATATATAACATAAGTAATTGATTGAATCAATTTGCTAATTTCTTTCCTTTTAAGCAAATGTTTGAATCACGCAAATTCAACATTATTTTTCTCAATGTAAGCTTGTTCACTTTTTGGCATGTGTTATAAAGATGTAAATTAGAATATTCAGGCGTAAGCCTTTGTGTTTACTCGGATTATTATTTGTAATTAACAACATTTGCTTGAACGTGTTTACACAATCACTTATAACATATGAGCATGAATGGTTATAAATAATTATTTACAAAGGTCAAAAAATATTTAGTTGTCATAACTTTGTATTACAACCAACAAAAACAAACAATTGTTTAAAATATATGTATGAAAAATTCATCTCTTAAACATTGTTACTTCAAATGGTAGGAAGCACCATTGTTAAAATTATGTTTGTTGCAAACAGCGTAAAAACGTGGTTGTTAAAAATATGTTTTTTGCAACTGGTAGGGAACAGTAGTTGTAAAGTAGGTTTTATTGCAATCGGTTAAAAAAAAAAGGCAATTGCTAATGATATTATTTTCGCAGTCTATAGGGAAGCGCAGTAGTTAAATTTATGTTTTTCGCAAGTGGCGGGGAATCATAGTTGCAAAAGGTATGTTTTTTGCAATTGACGTTGAAGAAAAGTTGCAAAACATATGTTTTCGCAAGAAGTTGAAAATGCTAGTTGCGAAACCTTATTTATTGAAATATCGATTGTTAAAATTATTTAGTGCAACTACCGAATGGTGCCACTTGCAAATATTTAACTGTAGTAGGTATTTTTTTGTAGTGGATAAAAATTCCTAGCTCTAATCGAGAGAGGGTAATGAAGTATACCATCGGTTGTAAATTCTAATAGAATATTATACATGAAGCACAAAAGTTGATGCAAGCCGAAGCCTACTATGAAGCAAATCGGTGTAAAAGTCCAGTCAGCATATATTTCGCTATGTATATATAAATACAATTGTATCATTTAAGATGTATAATCTTTTCCCCATCATTACAATATTAAAAAACAATTGTGTCATCTCAATTTCAATAAAAGTACATTTTCTTTTAAATTAATTTACAATGTATAATATATAGTCACTTTTTATCTTTGTATTCCTAGCAAGGGCGGATCCATGGGTGTGCTCAGATAGGCTGCAGCCCACCCTATATCCAGCCCATCTTTGCATAATATCTCATTTTCCTTGCAAATTTCCCTCACTCCTTTTACATTTTCTTTCAATTCAGCCCATCCGAATCAAGGTATCACAGTCCTATCCAAAATTCTGGGTCCGACCTTGATTCCTAGCTTCTTAAAGATATTAACAACCAAATCGTCTAATATTCGTCATAAGATTTTCACTCAATCTTACTACATCAGAATAAAAACATAGAGATCTATAAATGTAAATGAATGGTTGTGCATGACATCCATAATGTGCAAAGTAAGTTGAATAAAATAGCTTTAGGGTTAGAAAGAAGAACTCACCTGGCAAAATGTCAACGTTACTATTTGAACTAGAAGGGAACATGATACTTAAATTTCTAGACATAGAATTTTTGTGAAGAGTATTTACGAATAGAACACAATGAATAAAATGAAATTAAGTTAATACCATGTATTACACTAAAAATTCAACCATTATGTTATGTAAATAGTCAACACTTGCCTGTTAGACATTAAAATATTGGTCTTTTAAACCTAAAACTATAAAATTATTGAATTAAATCATCAAAACAGATTGATGTGGGGTTGTCGATAACAACTTTAAAACTGCTAGTCAAAATTTGTCGCATCAATAATTTTTAATCATTCTTAGAGCATCCCCAACATAGCGTGTTGGGGAACATCAAATCACCCTTGTGGTGAAAGCAACTCACCCCAACGGGTGAGTTGCTTTCATTGCTTTATCCGGCTTTTATAAACCTGGATAAAGCAATGACACGGATTGCAATCGGAAACCGTCCAATTGCAATCCGTGGTCTGGTGTGGGGGTGAATCCACACCACACCCTTGTCCGGCTTTTAAAAAGCCGGATAAAATTTTGATATAAAAATCTCATTTTAAACCCTAGCCGCCACACCCCTACCCTCCTTCCTCTCCTCTCCTCTGCTTCCAGCCATTGTTGCGAAGGCCAAAAAAAATGAAACGTGTTATGAGGGGTCTTCGAGGTAGCGGAAGCCGTAGCGGGAATGTGGATCCGAGTGACGAGCACGTACCGGTAGAAGAGAATGTACCGACTGAGGATACGGGAGCTCGTGAATCGCCGTCCGTTAGAAGAAGATGGGTTGCTAGTAGAAACGAGCAAGCGGTTTTGGAGTCGCACTGGGACCTAAATTTAAGACCGGATAAGCAATTGGCCGATTTTCGTGAGTTGGTGGGTACAAAGAAGCACGTCAGCACGCTAGTTGACACATCGGTAAATTTTATTTATTAAATATTACCTTCGTAATGTCGGACATAAAATAAATAATTCTCATTCGTAATATTAGGCTCGACGCGAGCGAATGCGTGGATCTTGGTCTAGTGTTGTTCGTCTGTATAGTCAGATTCGTGAGTATGATACAGAGGCTACTATTCATATATTTCTGCATTCTATTGGTTTTGGCGACTTTTTGAGTACGTATTCTCGTCGTATCTACTTACTATTTCCGTTTTCATTACATTTGTTGTAATTTAATAATTATTCGTTAAATAGGTATCGAACGTCTTTTAAATAATGATGTTCAATTATGTGGTGCATTGGCTGCTTGTTGGTGGAAAACAACTCATACATTCCACTTTGGTTTTGGGGAGATGGGAATCACTCCACTATACTTTTCTATGCTTACTGGTCTTGCCATAGGCCAAGGGGCTACCTTGCCGTATGATGAGGGGTACCAGAACTACATTATTCTGCGTACTTTATTTGCACATCTTGATTTAAATGATGCCGTCACCAGTAATTTCCAGATTAGATGCTCTCACATTAAACTAGCAATACAGAATTTATTGAGTAAGCACTCTAGAGTTCACCATTTGGAGATTGTCCGATTATTTGTTTTGTATATGATGGGAAATTTATTTTTCACAAATGCTTCGAGCACAGTGTCGTGTGGTTATGTGGAGGTAGTTGAAGCATTTTCATTTGATAGCAGTCCGATTGTGTATGATTGGGGAACACCTATTTTAGAATACTTGTATAAGTCATTCGATCAACAGTGTGTCGTTCGGTCCAGGATGGGTTCGATTACAGGTTTTTGGGAGATTTTACAGTACTGGTACTTCGAGTACTTCCACAATTTGTCTTTTCCCACCGTGGATCCATCATTACGCACTTTCTATCCTAGAGTACGAGCGTGGAGTGTCGGTAACCGTAGACTGGTGCCTAGAGGACAGACACGACATGTTTTTGCTATAGCTCGCAATCAGATTGAGTTGCGAAGGATGCATGATGCAGTTATCTGACATCCCTTTGATGGTTCACAGTTTCTTGCTGACCTCCCTTAGTGCATGCTCTTTATCTATCGTCGAGGCGCTTTCCACTAGTATCATCTCCTCCTAGTTTAGGCTGCTTTTGGTACTTAAGGGAATGTTGTTGGAGACAGATATATGATGGGGATGCTATTCCTGATGACCCACACCCACATACAGCTACTCCCAAGGTTTATACTACTAGTGCTTTACAGGAGCATGCAGACGAGTGGTGGCCAGCTAGTGATTTCTTTCTTACTGGTAGGGATTATATTTCTTTCTAGCATCAGTATTACTCCCCACCTAACACCGAGAGTTTTGTGCATGTTGCATCCGTTGACCTGGTTGGACCTTCTGCGCTTCGTAGTGGGCTTGAGCCCCTATCATTGTTGATATTTCACAGTCCACGCAGGTTTACCATGCTCCACAGGATCCACCTCCGCCACGGGCTTCCCAAATGCCAGACTATGGTTGGACTGTTGCTGTACCCACTACATACAGATCTGATAGGTATATTGATATACCACGGCCAGAAGTGATGGAGTATCCGGATCCAGCTGTTTTTTCTTATCAGGATCTTTATCAGATGGTGCTAGGTCTCCGACAGGTATTGTATGGTGAGCATCGAAGGAGCTTAGATGAGATGACTGCTCGTCTTAACGAGCTGACGACCGCTGATGAGGAGCGGTACCGATATAGACCGACAGTCGACACAGGCGACGACGATGATGAGGATGTGGAGATGGTGCCTACGGATCTAGATGATGATTAGTTGGAGCTTATTTAGTAGACTCTCATGTTGTATTTGTCTGTATCTTTGTTTTATTGTGTTGTCCTTTTGTAGTAGGTTATTCAACCGTATGTTTCGTATTTGTATTAGCCTGTAAGTGTACTCTGCTTGTACGTCCTTATGTGTAACCGTTGTGTTTTTTTATGTTATCTGCGTATTTGTGCGTTATATGTAATCTGCGTGTTCGTGCGTACATGTAACTGTTATGTTGTTATAAGTGTGTTAAACGAATCCGCTTATACATTATATGTAATCGGCTGTATTTGTTAAACGAATCCGCGTGTTTTTTTAATCACTGCTCGAAATATTTAAGGAATCTTAATATTGCTTACAAGAGATAACAATGAAATAAGTACTAAAAATTATGATGCACATACAAGCAATAAACAAAATCATTTGTCTATTCAACCTTGTATCGGGTTATCCAACTATAACGTAGTTTGTAGGCTTCGTACCCAACAAAATCAATCCCGTACTCTGCAAGGTAACGAGAATCATAAGTTGCCCGATTCATTTTAAATATGTTTTCATAAGCAGGAAAGCTACCGACATATACTCGATTCAAAAGCACGAGATTCCCTCAGCTATGTTATTTTGCAACTGTATACCTTTATCCGAGATTTGACTACTCAGCTATTTGAGTGTTTCCCGTGATATGACTTATGCGTCACGCGTGAATAGTGCATGAGGGTATCCTTGTCTGAATTGCTTGTTTCAACATTGGATTCCCCATTTACAGGGTATGGGTCATCCACTTGAGCATTATTTATTTTACCAATTCGTAACAACTATCTACCTATAAATATATTCTAAACTTGGCGCCTAAACTTGATTAAACTTAGGCATATAAATACATCAACGAGTCTCCCGCGCCTAAACTTGGCGCGGGGGTTGGGGGGTTTGATTTGATTTTTTTGTAGGAAAGATTATATTTTGAAAATAGAAAAGTTGAAATTTTTATATATACCGATTTAACAAGTGGTTATGATTCAACTAGTAGGTTTTCATAACAATAAGCATACAGATACAATCGTTTTAATGCCATTACAGATACAACTAGTAGGTTTTCACATAACAGTAAGCATACAGATACAACCGGCCGTTACAGATACAACAACGAATAATAGTACATGCCTACTAAAACATCAAAGCAACACGTTCAATTTCAAGAGAGTCGCATTGCATGAATTCGCAACTCTTGAACTTGATTTTCGAGACGCCAAATCTCTCGTTCAAGTTCGTTTGCATATACTATACCCCTTGGGCACAACGGCTCGTCAATCCATTTCGTGTAGCTGCATCCATTTGGATAGGATGGACATTTTTGCATGCGCCAACCAATATTGTCGCCTTCTGCTCGAACCAGAATTTGGACCGCATGACCGCAGTAGCAAAGTACAGGATAAGATTCACCTTCATGTTCATGCAGTGGTACTCGATAGAACTCTACTTCTTGTTGTGGTTGAGCGAGAGCCTGTTGGTTCGATAGTTGGACATGTGGTACTTGAACTTCTGGTGGAAGATTTATGTGCCCCTGTTCATGCGATGGTTGAAAATGTGGTACTTGAATTTCTTGGGGCCTAATTTGCATTAAAAAATCGAATTCGTCTTCGAGCTGCTGAAGTCTCATCTGTTCCCACGCCTATTCATCAGAGTCAGTATCTGATGGCCATGAAGGCATTTTGAGCTAGTGATAAAAGGAGGAGGAAGTACTAGAATGAGAACGAAGTTGTTTGAGTGAGCTATTATGTGAGTAAATTGAGTAACATATATAGCCGCGGGGAGTAGAAAACAGTAAAATAAATAATGATGTTACTGCTCACTGTTTCGCCTGACTTAATACTGCAGGGAATCTGCTTTTCTTACTGTCATGATGTGAACAGACACTGGTTTCAATAAAGTGGGTTCAGTGATGGGGACGACCCATGGTTTCAATTAAAGTGGTTTCAATATCACGATTATTGAGTAGTCGCGTCCGGTAAACTGTAGGCACTTAATATCACAATAAATACCCAATGGCCCATATTCCATCCTTAAACTAAAATTGTTGCTACCTCTATCTACATACATATCATGGACGATTGGGAAATTAGTGACGAGCATATGAACTGAATTTTCGATGAGTACGAGGGGAGCAAAGAAGACGTAGAAGAGGGTGAAATTATCGCAGATACGCAAATAGATATGGTGGCTACAGTGGTTCAGCGTCGTGAAGTATCAGCTTATGTAACTCAGCCACAAATTCCAGTTCAATCAGCACATAGCAACCAAATTCCAGCAACTTCGAACTCCAATCCTGAAACTCCTGAATTATCTTCCAAAGATCTCCTTGCCCTCGTGAAAGCGTACATTGAGGTTGACAAAAGAGAAGAGTTATTGATGCAAGGAGGAGGGGGTTAACTTATGAAGAAAGATGGGCAATGATCACGAGGCTACACAACAACCATCGTTCAAGGCCTACTAGACGATCGCCGCCTGAACTCTAGCTGGCTAATCTCCGATTTTCAGATGCTTGTGATCAGTATCGTAACATTATCGAGGCAGTTGATGACGCAGCCATATCCAAACCAACAAAAGCAACGTATGATTCTCGTTACCTATCCGAATATGGTAAAGAGTTTGTTGGCCACAAAGCATACAAACTTCGCTATGATTGGCTTACCCGATTTGGCTTGAATTAAGGTTTTAGGTATTATGATTATTATTGTTCGCTAAACTTATGTAATAGTTTATGGTCGTAACGTTGTGGCATTTAGGTTGAAATTGTTGCCTTTGGTTAGTGAAAACAGAAATATCATGTTTTACGAAAAATTGGACTGTCATGCATTGTCATTAAACTATTATTATTATAATGCACTGCCATGCATTGTTATCTTCAAGATTAACTTTTTGTTAAAGATCTAATGTGCAGTTTTTATTTATTTGCTGCGAATAAAATTCTTAATTTGATAGCAGCAGCATTTATGTGCTTTGGTAAATAGACAGGGCTAGCTTGGATACCCGTGATACATAATTGGTAGCAGTAGATCTATGACAAAAATGTGTAGTGCTGTCAATGTTCAGTGATACAGACGGACAATTATTAAAGGAATCAATCAATAAAGTAAAGCACCGTACAATAATTTGGTTGCATTGATGGAAAAAGCAATCACTGTTATCCTGTCAACGTTACAAGATTTACGTACAGTGACCACATCCAAACCACAAACAGAGACCTTTATTTAAAACAGCACACTACCAGACGAAACATCTTTTAATTGAAAGTGTCGTGTAATGTACAACACACTTCCGCTACAAGACAAGCACTGTGTTTGTCATTATGTCCAATGTGCATAAACAATTATATTCAAAGTGCTATCATCTGCTCATATTTCATACAACCAAAACATAGTGGAATTCAACATCGCTAACCAATGAGTGCTTTAAAAAATTTATGGTGCTGTGCTTCTAGCTCTTCTTCCTCCTCAACGTCGGATGAATATTTTGAGCATCGTAAAAGAGAAAAACACTCAATTCATGAAGAAACAAGATATGCGATAGAACGAGATATTGCTGAAAGCTCAGCGTCAACCCAAGGTGGAAGCGTTGAAGGTAGAAAAGAATTGCGGTACGGACGCGACTATCCCACTGGACACAATCAACTAGTCAAGGGTTATTTCGTGGCATACCCCATATACAGAGTAGTATATT
Source organism: Allium sativum (assembly GCA_030737875.1). Taxonomy (NCBI): domain Eukaryota; kingdom Viridiplantae; phylum Streptophyta; class Magnoliopsida; order Asparagales; family Amaryllidaceae; genus Allium; species Allium sativum. Next base: position 972,315,315 of record CM060909.1, on the reverse strand, counting down.
TCTGTCGAAGATTTCGTATGTCAAAAACAATATTTACTAGTCAAGGACCCAAATACATTTGGAGAATACTTGCAGCGATTGGAAGTGGTGCGAGATCCACAAGCTCATCTAGAATTACGAGAAGAGCTTGTTGAACACTATTGGGAGCATGCGGGAAACCAATAGTAAATTATTGCCTTAATGACTGGAGTGAATGCGTTATTATCTAAGATTTAGTGTGTTTATGTACTTGTTGTTTCTATTTTATTGTAAATTAATGCTTGTATGCTTTCCTTCACTGCCAACTCTACTCCGTAATCTCGTTCTGTTATGACAATTTATAATATTGATGCAACTAATATTTCATTCACCTTGTAACAATTCAAAGGGCCATACAACTTAATTATAAACTTAAAGTACAAGACCTAAATTCAAATACTAAAACAACAACATTCACTTAAACACAACTACACTTAAACTGGAACATAACACTGAAACTGCCTAAAGTGCGTTACGTTTCTCGAACTCTTCAAGTCGCTTTTCCATGTACCTCCTTTGAATTGGATTAAGATCGTCCAGCTTGATACTCATAAGTGAAAAATCATCTATACTTTGTTGTCGAGCTAACTCTTCTTTTCGTAACTCCAATTCGTTGATTCTCATTTGTTGAAGCTCTTCATGTCATCGTTGTTTTTTCTCTGCTCTCTCTCTCTTCTCTCTATTCTGGATGCTTCCTTTGTTTGCAAGTACTGCTGGTTTGATTCCTCCACAGCTGCCATACGTCCATCGAGTTGCTTGTATTACTGGCTGTAATCTTTCGAAGCCTTTTTATTCGCTTTGTACTTCCCAGGTGGCCTTCCTCCTGAACCGGTTGTAAAAGGAGTATCTTCGTTTGCATTAATGCTCCCAGGACTAACATCTTCGCTCGGCCATAGTGGCATGAACCGCTGTGTTGTATGCCCCTGTCGCACATTGCTCCATTTATCTTCTCGCAAAAGTATATCATAGCAATTGTGCATAGTGAACGGTTGGTTCTTTGATTTGGCCATATACACTTCATTTGCTCTACTGAGCAGCATTACAGTAATTAACATAAACGAAAATATAATAAAACAAGAGAAATGAAAAGGGTGTATTCTAATTTAGTACCAAGTCCATGTCGTTTGCTCCACTTTGTTGTCTACTCGCCAATCCACACATTATCCCTTTCCAAAGTTGACAACAAGCATTGATTCTCTTCCACGACTGCTTCAAAGAGTCAATCGATCTCGGAGGCTTATATGGACTTCAACCATTGAATAATTTACAAACCGAACTCCAAAAAGAATTTTCAGTTTGATTAGTTCCTTTCACGTTATCTTTCGAACACTGAACCCAAAAAACGCTAGTTCAGCTTGTTCATCAGGTGTCCATTTGACCATTTTTGCAACCTTCGCAGGCGGGCGAGTCTTAACTAAATCGGGGATCTCATTGATATCAATTCACATTTCGTTGTTTTCTACACTATCATCACCATATAACATGTTCAAGTTTCTACATAGTTGGGGAGAAGTATTTGGAAATGTCGCTTCATGTTGGCTGCTAGGAGATAAATAAGGTTGACTGCTATATGGTTGTTGAAAAGAGGAGTTATGCCCATAGGCGGATACTTGAGTGTTTTGAAAATGATTAGAGTTTTGTTATGACTAGTAGAAGTTATGATTTTGCTACGGAGAATAACAATTAGAAGTGTTGTGCATTGTACCTGAATTAAAATGTTCATTGCGTTGATAAGAAATTTGAGTTGGAAAATCTTGCTGCTCTTGATCAAAGTTGTATGGCCTTGGATTGCTTTGTGACGCCATCTTCGATTTTCCTTTGTTATTCTTGCTGCTCGGTTTATTCGACATTACAATTGGATGATAAAGATAATTGTACGTGATAGATTTGGTAAGATTGAAGATAATGGAGTGTTATTGAAAGTAAAAAAACTAATGTATATATAGAGGAGGGAAGGGCAGGGAGAATGGAGCGGGTAAGGAGCAACAGCTCTAAAAATAACTGTTGGTCCTTATCAGGCTTTATTAAAGCCATATAAGGGGTGGACAAAATTAATTGTCCACCCCCTTATACGGCTTTAATAAAGCCGTGTAACCGTATCCGACTTTAAAAAAACCAAATATGGCTACTTTTTAAAGCAACCCAGAATAGACGTGCCGACCCCCCGCTAGGGGTCGGTTCATCCCCAACCTACCTTGCGTTGGGGATGGTCTCAACAGATTGATCACTAACTTCCAAAAGTTATTTAACATCATTAATAATAGAAAAACATACATAATAAATGCATCATTCGGCAACACATATATGTGAATCAAATTGATAATCTTTTTCTTTACTAGATACAACTATGTAAGTGCGTGATGGAAATATGTAAGTTGCCCAGTTATTTTGTACAACTGACATTTTATTGTAATAATCTTAGGTATATAACTACCTAGATATACTTTTCTTTTGAATGTAATGTAATATTATTTCTCTTTCAAGAAATATAGTTTGTTGTTTCACATGGTATCAAAGTGGTATGTCTGCATTTTCACACAAATTTTCTTGAATTTTTGGCGATTATTAAAGGGACTTCACGTTTGGTTAAGGGAAGGTAATTTTAGTGTGGTGCTAAGGGCAACCCAATATTCTCTTTCTAATATCGCAACTAAAAAATACCACAAAAAATTATATTTTTCTCTTCCTAATACCAAACAATAAAAAAAGGGGCTACCACCATATTTCTCTAATTTCTTCATCTTGCTGTAATTGGGTTTGAATAACTTAAATTAAATTCAATAAGCAAAAAACCTTCATCTTCCACTAACTTCGACTTCGACTTCGATGAGAAGAGACAAGCAAATTGTGTCCCAATTGAGCAGGAAGAAGAAAGAAGAAGAAGTCAAAGATTATGTCTTCAAACGATAAGAATTTGAATTTTCCCGTGGGAAAGATAAAGTTGACAGCGATTAATCTTGTTTAGGGTTTTCAAATTAGGGCTGAGTACGTGATTAGTTTGACAAATAATGATTGAATGAAAGATTAGAATGGAGAGGTAATATGCTATTAGAAAGCATATAAAATTTAAGGGGTTTAAATTTTTTGGTTGCGGTATTAGAAAGAGGATATTGGGGTGCCCTTAGCACCATACTAATTTTAAGGGGACTCCGGCTTATTATTATTTTTGTTAAGCGAGTCTATATTATTTAAACAAAAGAAAAAAAAAAAAGAGATCTGAATGCCTCTGGCTCGTCACTTGTGTTAAAAACCTAACATACTAAATTCAACGCATATTACAAACGTGCGCTTCCAGAAATTAAAAAAATAAATCGATATCATCAACGGCACGGGAATTACTATCCATCTCAATTACATAATTTTGACGTAGCGTGTTAGATCAAAATTTTCGTTTCTATGTTAAATTTAGATTGAACATATCAATTTCAATATGAAATTATAATTAATTACCTGATTCGCTGATCTTTCACGAAATTTCTTGTGTCTACATTACATTAACTATATCTTTTTTTTTTTTTTACTTTAACGTGCAATGTTAAATTTTAAGTATTAATTACAGTTTATGTTTTATTAGTTTTGTTAATAAGTTTTATAGGAGGTTAATATTGAAATTTTAATTTATATTTTTAAGGTAATACTAATTTATTTTGTACTCTGTGACAATTAACTAAATTAAAATTGATCCCCTTGTCAAATTTTAGTTCTTTTAACAGTCCCCAATTTTTGTCCGTATTTCTTGCGATTAATGTTGATAATAAATTTGGTGAATTAATCTCAGTTCGTGAGATTTTTTGCAAGATTTTGATCGATTTTTGAAGTGTTTCATCCATTTTTTGAAGTAATTTTTGTGGAAGTTGAAGGCCAGATATGACGATAATTCAAGGGGATTATTTTCACTCAGAGCAAGGCTACCAAAGGAGCCAAAATGATGGTAATTGCTTCAATAATCCGTTGTTTTTACGCCTTCTGATAACCTGAAAACTTAGCTTCAGTTCCATTCAATGGCGATAATTACCTCAATAGGTCAAATAATGTTAAACGTGCTTTAGATCCTATACCTATGTGTACGGAACATTCTCCATGTTGCAGTAAGACAAGAAACAAAAGGAGATCAGTCGTATGGCCGAGGGTAGCATAGAGATGGAGGTTAGTGCTTTGGCTGCGCAGAAATTTCAAAAGACAAATGAATCAAGAAAACATGAGGTTTTCTGGTCAAGAAGACAGTGTAAAGAAAGATAAGGAAGATAGATTCTGTGATCACCGTACGAATAATGGCCACTCAAGAAAATAGTGTTTTGAGCTGATCATATATCTTGCATGATGAAATAATGCTAACAAGAAGAGAGAAAATGGCATATTTTGAAATCTGGTATTTATATACAAGCTTGGTATTTATGTACAAGCTTGTTGTTGGATTTTTTTTTTTTTTTTTTTTTTTTTTTTTTTTTGAAATTTAGTACTTATATTCTAATACAAGCTTGTTGCTTTTTTATTTTTTGAAGTTCGGTACTATATGCAAGTTTGGTAGTATACATCATACTACCATAGTAGATAGAGGGTCCAACAAATTATGAAGGCTACGGCAGAAGAGGAAAAATCATCAGAAGCAAGTGGAAGTTCAGGAGCTTTGCTAACTCTGCATGCAACAATGCTAATTTTCCTATATCTTGTAGTTTGGTATACAGTGATAGTTGGATTGCTGACTTTGGTGCCACTGACCATATGGCATAAAACGATGGCATGCATATAACTAGGGAAAAGTTAACAAATCCCACTCCTGTTTGTTTACCAGATGGTTTTGTTAAGGATGTGAATGAGTTAGATGGTATAACTCTTGAGTCTAGTCTGTTCTTAAATGATGTGGGGTCGATTAGGGAGTTTAAGTACAAGTTGTTGTCTGTTGGGAGGTTTGCAAGTATAATAATCTGAATGTAGCAATTAGTTTAACTAAATGTTTATTTCAGGACCTTACCATTAAATATTGGTTAGCAGTTGGAACGAAAGTTGGACCAGTTATACTACTTAAAGATGACAGGTACTTCTGAATTTGTACATAGTGGGATAAACATCAAGATTTAGATCAACTGATCTTGAGATAGTTGATAACGTTGTGAATACTGTGAATGTTGATATTGCTTTGATTCATACGTCTATGTCTAGAATGAAACATATTGTTGATGACTGTGGTTACAATAATATGAATGATTCTGGTCGTGATGTGTATTATCAATCAAAATTTCTTAAACTCGTTTTTCAATAAGTAGTAGCAGCAGTGCCTTTGCTATTTTTGAGTTGGTTTTTTATTTTTTTTAATCTTTGGAGGCTTTTTAGAGTTTGTACTATATAAGTGGAGCACCCTGCTTATTGACTGTATTGGACGATCGCAATAGAACTACAATGACCTTTATGTAATATAGTAAGAGTCAAGTGTTTAAAACTATTGCTGATTTCTTTGCTTTGATAGAGAATCATTTTGGGAAAACCATTAATAAGAAGATTAGGTTAGACAATGATACTGAAATCATTAATGGAGAGCCGCTAGGGAAGACAGGGTTCATCAAAGGAGTGTGGTTGATGTGTTCCTCAACAAAACATTAACAAAACATATAACGAACTGAATTTTTTCAAATCACTTTAAAAAGAAAATAAATGATGATTTTAAAATAAAAATGAAAAGTAATTAATTAAAATAATGAAGAATTTAGAATGCGTGTAATGAATTAAACTGAAAAGAAATAAGTTGTGAAATGCGATAGTATATTCTCATTCAGTTCAGTTAAAAAAGGGTAAATATTTTAGTGAGAGATATTATTTTTCAAAATGTAAATATCTATATATAGACAAGTTCTAGAGAATTTTCTAAATACAATGTCAAAGTTCATTTCATCAAATTTTCGACCCTTCTAACTTTGTTTATTTTAATTGGAATTCTGTTGTACATTTTGAATGGATGTAATCAGCTGCAACTGTGAGATTTTTGACGAAATGTCATAACATAATCTTTTTAACCATTTGATTCGTCTTGTCTTACTGCTCACCGTTGTATATTTATTTCCTCGTTTTGATGTCTGGTTCAAAATGATAAATGTTGTGTTATGTAACACATAGGACCTCTGTATGATACTTGATCATTATGTTTGGCCTAAGGGGAGTTATATTCACGAGCATTACAGCACGCGCTTGGTGCATGATCATGATACATGTTTTGTGCGTAAATTCTATTTTTTGAAAACTGTATATGTTTAACACATTCAAAAAATAATAATTTAAGTAAATAATAAGTTATATACTTATACTGAAATCATGTGAAATTAGTTTGAATTTTTACTTCTAAGTTGCAATATCTAATTTTTTTAATAGTTTTTATTTTTATTTGTGTTATTAATTTGTAAAACACAAGGATGTAACGAATGTCTATTTGTTAGACCCTGTTTTTAAATGATATTAGAATTTGTTAATATTTTGAATTTGTAAATATTATGATTTGAACTAGAAAGGAACACGGTACTTAAATTTCTAGACAAAGAATTTTTTTGAAGAGTGTGTATGAATAGAATGCAATGAACAAATGCAATTAATTTAATACCATGTATTACACTACAAATTTTTTAAAAAAAAAATACCTAGATGCAATTAGTTACTTCTTCAGTTCCATTACTGACATGATGGAAGCTTTTTCTTTCTACCATTATCCCAATACAAATTTGTTGACACCATTTTAACATGTGTCACCATGACACCACTAACGGTGTTAGTGGTCTGTGACTGAGATTTAAAAAGAGAAATTCAGGGGGCAATCTCAGCCATACACAACTAACACTGTTAATGGTGTCATGGTGACACACGTTAAATAGTGTCAACAAACTAGCTCTCAAATACTATGTATAGTCAACGCTTGCCTGTTAGACATTGAAATATTGGCCTTTTAAACCTGAAATATAAAATTATTAAATTGAATAATAAAAAAAGACAAATGTGGGGTTGTCATAACAACTTTAAAGCTAATAGCCAAAATTTGTCGCATCAATAATATATAATCATTCTCGACAGACCGATCACTAATTTCTCGGGGGCAGATCCCCTGGTCCAAATATTCCCTGGACCTCTGGTCCCATCCAATAAAAATGCCCCAATTTGTGCATTTTGCAGTTAGCCTCTCTCGTACTTTGATTTATATAAGGGGGGCAAACTGCAAAATGGCACAAAATGGGACATTTTTATTGGTTGGGACCAGAGATCCTTGAAGGATTAGGACCAGGGGATTTGCACCCTAATTTCCCAGAGTTGGTTAACATCTTTAATAATAGAAAAACATACATGATAAATGCATCATTAGGCAACACATGAACATGATATGTGAATCAAATTTATAATCTATTTCTTTACTACATACAACTATGAAAGTGCGTGACGTAAATATGTAAGTAGCCTCAGTTACTTTGTACAACTGACATTTTATTGTAATAATCTTAGGTATATAACTACCTGTATATACATTCTTTTTAAATGGTATGTAATATTCTCTCTTTCAAGAAATATAGTTTGCTGTTCCACATGGTATCAGAGTGTTAAATGGTGGATTATTTTCATTTCCGCTAGAATGTTGTTAAATTTTTGGGCATATTTCTTGCAATTAATATTAATCATAAATTTGGTGAATTAATCTCAATTTGTGAGACATTTCGCAAGATTTTGATCGATTTTTGAAGTGTTCCATCCATTTTTTTGAATTAATTTTGTGGAGGTTGAAGGCCAGATATGACGATAATTCAAGAGGACTTTTCCCACTTTGAGTAAGGCTACCAAAGGAGCTAAAATGATGGTAATTGCTTCAATAATCCGTTGTTTTTACGCCTTCTGATAATCTGAATAGTTCGCTAGCTTCAGTTGCATTCAATGGCGATAATTACCTCAGTAGGTCAAATAATGTTAAACTTGCTTCCAATGCTAAGAACAAGTTAGGTTTTATTAAAAATTCATTAATAAACCTAGTTCTAGTGATCCTACATATCAACGATGGATTCATTGTGGTTACATGTGACTGGTTGGATTATGAGCTTTATGAAGCTAGAATTTTCAGATAACTTTAGTCTAGTGAATTCTAATGAAGATCTATGAAATGATATCCAAAAAAGATTTAGACTGATTAATGTACCTCAGGCGAATCAACTCAATAAGGAATTAGAAGGACTTAGGCGACATAATTTTGGACATTTTAACAAAAGGTAAAATCTATTGGATAAACTAACGGAGTTAAGGAATTTCCCTAGTTGTGATTGTGGTGGTTTAAGCGCTTCTTCTGACAATTTCATGAAAAAACTTATTTAAGTTTGAATCCGAAGAGAAGTTGATGCAGTTGTTGCTAAGGCCGAAAAATGATTTTGATTAGGGCTGAACTTTTTTACCATATTACCACTTACCAACCATTACCAACCAATACCAATGAAAGTGGTACCAAATAATTGGTAACCGATTTGATTGGTACGGTATGCCAAACCATATGAAAATATGTGGTACGGTAACGGTAATTGAGCATAACAATGGTAATTACCATATCTACCACATATCTTGAACAATACATATGTATTTCTTATATTTCATCATCTATGTTTATCACATAACAAAGAACTTCTAATATGTAATGATTTAATAAAATACCTAAGAAAATACTATTACGATACATGTTTAAATGCAATTTTTATCTTATATCTTAGAAATGGTATAATTTATATGATACTTTGGTTCATTCATAATGTTTTCTTGCATGTTTGACTACGGAAAATAAGGTGGATAAATAATAATATAATAACACAAAAATAAATTTTAATATTTAATATTAAACGGTAAAAACTTATTACCAACCTCTACCAACCATAAACCGAACTATTGGTAACCGATTCTTTTGGTTGGTAATGGTATGAGTTTTTCTATTACCATATAAGTCGGTACGGTAATGGTTTTGAAAACAAAGTTCCGGTACCGAACCAATTCCACCCCTAGTTTTGATAACACAATCACAACTGTATTGGTCATGGGCAAATTCTATTTCAACCCACCATTTTAGTTAGTAGCCCCCCAGATCATGAAATAATCGGCAAACTAACAAATTTAGTTAGGAGCCTCCTTTTTTAAAAAAAAAAACCAAAAATATCCTTCCACGTAGGGGTACTACGTGGTTTTTAACTGTATCTCGTAGTTGCCCTACGTGGTTCAGCAAAGTACTACGTAGATGATCTCCGTAGTTCATTCATGGACCACGTAGACATACTATGAGGTAGACCAAAAAACCACATAGTGCAACTACGAGGTGTTCAAAAAACTAAAAAAAAAATATAACAGAGAAAAGGTAGTTTGGTCATCTTATTTTTTTGATAAAATTGGGGCTACTAACTGATTTTCTGGTTGAAATAGAATTTGCCTTGGTCATGGACCCTATTTACCAATGTGAACAGACCATTCTCCATATTGCAACAAGATAAGAAATAAAAGGAGATCAGTGGTATAATATGGCCGACAGTGGCATAACGGTTAGTGCTTTGGCTGTGCCGAAATTTCAAAAGACAATGAATCAGGAAAACATGAAGTTTTCTGGTCTAGAAGGTGGTGTGAAGAAAGATATATAACGAAGAGAAATTTTGTGATTACTAGAAGAATAATGGTCACTCAAGAAAACAGTGTTTTGAACTGATCATATATATTGCTTGATGAAATGATGCTAACAAAAAAAAGAGGAAATGACAAGCTTGTTGCTCATGTCGGTGCTGATAATGTTGGGAAACAATGGCTGAGTCACGTAATTGGTCGCTTTCTTAAAGACGGTTCGGCGATCTGATCAGTGGTGCAAACCAGTTCGTACTTTCGCCACCGTCTCTAGGATAAAACAGCATCGATCTACAATAACTGATTTGCTTGCACAACAAGTCAGTGTAGATTTGCAATTTCGAATAAAAAACTGCTCTTTATTTTTTTTAATGGCGGAGGAAAGATAAATATCGTTCAGTTAGATAATTTCGTCTACAACTGAAGATAATATATAGACGACGATTAGGGCTGAACGAAAATACTGGGCAGTGGAGAAAAATCGGATCTGCTGAAATACCGATTCAAAAGTCGGTTCAGAAATATTTTCCGTATTTTAAAAATGGTCCGAAAAAACAATATTTTCTTGTCCAAAAAATATAAGTTTTTACACCACAAAGCCAAGGCCCAGGCCCAAACCCAAGCCCAAACCCGAAACCGAACTGAATCGAGTCGGGCCGGGTCGGGCGGTTGCGCGCGTGTGTGGTGGTCATGATGCATGGTCTCCCTCCTCACAACAAAGCATGTATTGAGAGTCCAAGGCCCCAACATGATTTCTTAAAAACAAGTATAAATACTTGCCTCTTCCATATAATCCCATGATGTGGGACTATTCACCCATAAGATCCATTCATACACTTATTTCAACATTTTTTAATAATTCAGTTTTAAAAATAACATTTTTCCAACAATCCCCCACTTGAATTTTTAAAAATATCTTCGAGCAGTTTCTAAAAAACATAAGATTGTGCATAAACAAAGGTGTCATCCGACTTGAACCATTGCATATTGAATAAGATTCAGTTTTTACTAGAGTGACACGTAGTCTTGAACTCTATTCCCGACATCAAACCACACACATCCTTTTCTATAGTGCAATCAAATAAGTCCGTGCTTTTATGGTCATGCACGTCTATCCCAGTTTAGTGAACGTTCAAGAAGTTTTGCCCAAAACTCCACAGGAAACGACCACATTTCCACATTCACATAGGTGAGTCTATCAAGAGTACTCCTGAAGGTAAGTACTCCACTCCAAATAGAGTTTATATCTCATTAAGAGTTTCTATCAACTCATCCTCTAATCACTTTAGGAATACAAGCTTCTTGGTATGTTAAATAACATGTTCAACTCATATCACTACACAACTTGTTTTTACCCATTGAACCTAGTTCTTGGGATCTCCAGTCATTAGGTCGGGTTACCATTGTGCGTGACTCAACAATCTAAGGGTAGTACCCCCATTCTTTTAGAAGAATTAAGGACTTTCTCTCTGGACAGTCCTTTCGTCAAAGGATCTGCCAAATTTTCATCACTACGTAAGTAATATACTCTAACGGTATATGTGGAAAGTAGTTCTCTAACCGTGTTGTGCTTACGACGTATTTGTCGTCTCTTACCGTTATAATAACGGTTATGAACTTTTGCAATAGTCGCGGTACTATCACAATGTATCAACACAGCTGGTATCGGTTTTTCCCATAAGGGAATCTCAGCCAGCAAATTTCTCAAATACTCTGCTTCTTCACTAGCTGTGGCTAGTGCTATCATCTCAGACTCCATAGTGGACTGAGCCAAAATAGTATGTTTCTTGGATTTCCGAGAAACAGCGCCTCCAGCAATGCTAAATATATAGCCATTGGTTGCTTTAGAATCATCAGATAAAGTATTCCAGTCTGCATCTGAGTATCCTTCAAGTACAGTTGGAAACTTTTCATAATGTAATCCAAGATTCATAGTTCGTTTAAGGTATCTCATGACCCTTTCAATAGCATGCCAATGCTCTATACTAGGTCTACTGGTAAACCTGCACAATAATCCCACGACATAGGCAATGTCGGGTCTAGTACAATCAGTGGCGTACCGAAGGCTGCCAATAATGCTCCATAATCAGACTGTCTTACACCTTCACCAGTGTACTTAAATAACTTTACACTTGGATCATATGGTGTACACGCAGGTTTACAGTCAAAGTAATTGTATTTCCTCAGTATCTTCTCAATGTAATGAGATTGATCCAAAGAAATTCCTTTTTCTGACCTAGTAATTTTAAAACCAAGGATTACACTCGCCTCACCTAGATCTTTCATATCAAAATTGGCACTTAATAAGGATTTGACTGAATTTATGGCATGAACGTTTGACACAAAGATGAGTAGGTCATCTACATAAAGGCATATAATAGTGCAAATGTCATTCTCGGATTTGTAATAAATGCGTTTGTCACTTTCATTAACTTTAAAACCATGTGAAATGATTAAGTTATCAAATTTTTCATGCCATTGTTTAGGTGCTTGTTTTAAACCATATAATGATTTATCTAATTTGCATACTTTATGTTCTTGACCATGTAGTACAAATCCTTCAGGCTGGTCCATATAAATTTCTTCATCTAATCCACCGTTTATAAAGGCGGTTTTAACATCCATTTGGTGTATTAGTAAATTATGAATGGAAGCAAGTCAGATTAATACCTGAATGGATGTTATTCTAGTTACATGTGAAAAAGTGTCGAAGAAATCTATATTTTCTTTTTGTCTAAAACCTTTAGCTACTAGTCGTGCTTTGTATTTATCGATAGTACCATCAGGTTTTAATTTCTTTTTAAGCACCCATTTACAGCCTATAAATTTACAACCAAGGGGTAAATCTGCCAAATGTCAAGGCCTATTGGATTCTAGAGAATCCATCTCATCATTTATAGCCTCTCGCCAAAAAATCGGCATCTAAAGAACATAAGGCCTCTTAGAGGTTTAAGGGATCCTCCTCTATAGTAAAAGCACAAAAATCTGAACCAAAATATTTTATGTTTCTTGCTCTTTTACTTCTTCTACGTTCAACTTCAGAACTTTTATTACGTTCTGTTCTAATAAGCGTACTTGATGTGCCCCCACTATTCCTTAATTTAAAAGGAAATTTTGTTTCATTAAAATCGGCATCATTTGATTCAATTATATTATGTGTATTTAGGTCATAAAATCTGCATGCTTTACTATTTGTAGCATAGTCTATAAATACACACTCATATGCTCTGCTTGCCAATTTTATTCTCTTAGGGGCTGAAATGCGAACATATGCTAAACGACCCCAAGTTCTAAAATATGAGACATTAGGTTAATAATTCTTTAAAATTTCATAAGGTGAAATGCATACAGTCAATAAAATACCCCCCCTCCCCCGCCAATGTTTTGCTGCACCAGAATTTAATAGGATGACAACTACTAATTCGGTAAAGGTCCTCTTTTTTCTTTCAGCTTTACCATTCATTTCAGGTGAATAGGGTGCAGTTCTCTTATGTACTATACCGTGTAGTTTATTGAAGTCCAGAATTGAAGTAGATTCATATTCTGTTCCTCTATCACTACGAAGTCTCTTAATTTTCCTATTTGCTTGATTCTCAATTTCAGTTTTGAATGTTTTAAACATGTCAAATGCATCATTTTTATATTTCATAAGATATACATAGGTGAAATCAGAACAGTCATCAATAAAAGTGATGAAATAACGATGTCCATGTCTAGTCAAAGTGCCATCAAGCTCACATATATCAGAATGAATCAAGTCTAAGAGTTCAGAAACTCTATCAACAGATTTATGAGATTTCTTTGTGATTTTAGCTTATGTACAGAATTCACATTTATCGTGTTCAGATTCTGACATCATAGGAATCATATCTAGGGTGATCATGTTATGAATTATTCGTTTATTAACATGACATAATCTAGAGTGCCAAATATTAAAATCACACAACATACAAGCAGAATTATTCACTTTATTAGATTCAACATTCAATTTAAACATTCTCAGATCTCCTTCACTGTCTTGTCGTCCGAGTTGTAGTAATCATACAGATCATCGCTAAGGCCATTGAGAATGAAATTTCTGCACAGATAGTCCTGCTCAAACCAGTTATGTTGCTGTTTTGATTGTTCAGTCTAGGAAGCCACCCGCGCTTCATCAGTTCCATCAAGTTTGTCTGGCAGCTGCAGTTTGTCGGTGGTCAAACAGCAGCATCTTCCTCATCGTCAAAAGAACTCCATCGTCTGATGCCATCGTTTGAAGTGTAGACCTTCGAAACGGAATGGGGCAGCAGTTACCAATGGGATCTGGAAGGAAATGGGGGGAGCAGCATCATCTAGGGTTGATGTCGAAGCCATTGTTTTAGATCGTCTTCCTGATTCGCGTACTTGGTCGCTTTCTTGAAGACGATTCGGCGATCTGGTCAGTGCTGCAAACCAGTTCGTATTTTCGCCGTCGCCTCTAGGATAAAACAGCCTCGATCTACAATAACTGATTTGCTTGCACAACAAATCAGTGCTGATTTGCACATTCAAATAAAAAAATGCTCTTTTTTTTAATGGCGGAGGAAAGATAAATGTCGTCCAGTTAGATAATTTTGTCTACAACTGAAGATAATATATAGACGGGGATTATGGCTGAACAAAAATACTGGGCAGTGGAGGAAAATCAGATCTACTGAAATACCGGGTTAAAAGTCGATTCGGAAATATTTTCCGTATTTAAAAAATGGTCCGAAAAAGCAATATTTTCTTGTCCAAAAAATATAAGGGTCTACACCACAAAGCCAAGGCCCAAGCCCAAACCCAAGCCCGAACCGAACCGAGCCGAGCTGGGCCGGGTTGGATCAGGTCGGGTCGAATCAAGTCGGTCGGCCGCTTGCGTGTGTGGGGGTCATGATGCATGGCCTCCCTCCTCACAACAAAGCATGTATTGGGAGCCCAAGGCCCCAACGTGATTTCTTAGAAACAAGTATAAATACTTGCCTCTTCCATATAATCCCATGATGTGGGACTATTCACCCATAAGAGCCATTCATACACTTATTTCAACATTTTTTAATAATTCACTTTTAAAAATAACATTTTTCCAAAAATCCCCCACTTGAATTTTTAAAAATATATTCGAGCAGTTTCTAAAAAACATAAGATTGTGCACAAACAAAGGTGTCATCTGACTTGAACCTTTGCATATTGAATAAGATTCAGTTTTTACTAGAGTGACACGTAGTCTTGAACTCGAATCCTGACATCAAACCACACACAACCTTTTCTATAGTGCAATCAAATAAGCCCGTGCATTTATGGCCATGCAGTCTATCCCCATTCAGCGAACGTTCTAGAAGTTTTGCCCAAAACTCCACAGGAAACGGCCACATTTCAACATTTACATAGGTGAGTCTATCAAGAGTACTCCTGAAGGTAGGTACTCCACTCCAAATAGAGTATAGATCTCATTAAGAGTTTCTATCAACTCATCCTTTAATCACTTCAGGAATACATGCTTCTTGGTATGTTAAATAGCATGTTCAACTCATATAACTACACAACCTGTTTTTACCCATTGAACCTAGTTCTTGGGATCTCCAGTCATTAGTCGGGTTACCATTGTGCGTGACTCAACAATCTAAGGGCAATAGTTCCACTCTTTTAGAATAATTAAGGACTTTCTCTCTGGACAGTCCTTTCATCAAAGGATCCGCCAAATTTTCATCACTACGTACGTAATCTACTTTAACGGTACCTATGGAAAGTAGTTCTCTAACCGTGTTATGCTTACGACGTATTTGTCATCTCTTACCATTATAATAACGGTTCAGAACTTTTGCAATAGCTGCGGTACTATCACAATGTATCAACACAGCTGGTATCGGCTTTTCCCATGAGGGAATCTCAGCTAGCAGATTTCTCAAATACTTTGCTTCTTTACTAGCTGTGGCTAGTGCTATCATCTCAGACTCCATAGTGACTGAGCCAAAATAGTCTGTTTCTTGGATTTCCAAGAAACAGCTATTCCAGGAATGCTAAATATATAGCCACTGGTCTCTTTAGAATCATCAGATAAAGTATTCCAGTCTGCATCTGAGTGTCCTTCAAGTACAGCTGGAAACTTTTTTAATGTAATCCAAGATTCATAGTTTGTTTAAGGTATCTCATGACCCTTTCAATAGCATGCCAATGCTCTATACTAGGTCTACTGGTAAACCTACACAATAATCTCACGACATAGGCAATGTCGGGTCTAGTACAACCAGTGGCATACCGAAGGCTGCCAATGATACTCGCATAATCAGTCTGTCTTACACCTTCACTAGTGTTCCTAAATAACTTTACACTTGAAACATATGGTTTACACGCAGGTTTACAGTCAAAGTAATTGTATTTCCTTAGTATCTTCTCAATGTAATGAGATTAATCCAAAGAAATTCCCTTTTCTGACCTAGTAATTTTAATGCCAAGGATTACACTCGCCTCACCTAGATCTTTCATATCAAAATTGGCACTTAATAAGGATTTGACTGAATTTATGGCATGAATGTTTGACCCAAGGATGAGTAGGTCATCTACATAAAGGCATATAATAGTGCAAATGTCATTCTCAGATTTGTAATAAATGCGTTTGTCACTTTCATTTACTTTAAATCCATGTGAAATGATTAAGTTATCAAATTTTTCATGCCATTGTTTAGGTGCTTGTTTTAAACCATATAATGATTTATCTAATTTGCATAATTTATGTTCTTGACAATGTATTATAAATCCTTCATGTTGGTCCATACAAATTTCTTCATCTAATTCACCGTTTAAAAAGGCGGTTTTAACGTCCATTTGGTGTATTAGTGAGTTATGAATGGAAGCAAGTGTGATTAATACCCGAATGGATGTTATTCTAGTTACAGGTGAAAAAGTGTCGAAGAAATCTATATTTTCTTTTTGTCTAAAACCTTTAGCTACTAGTCGTGCTTTGTATTTATCAATAGTACCATAGGATTTTAATTTCTTTTTAAGCACCCATTTACAGCCTATAAATTTACGTCTAGCAGGTAAATCTGCCAAATGCCAAGTCTTATTGGATTCCAGAGAATCCATCTCATCATTTATAGCCTCTCGCCAAAAATCGGCATCTAAAGACGATAAAGCCTTTTGGAGGTTTAAGGCATCCTCCTCTATAGTAAAAGCACAAAAATCCGAACCAAAATCTTTTACGGTTCTTGCTCTTTTACTTCTTCTAGATTCAAGTTCAGA
Source organism: Allium sativum (assembly GCA_030737875.1). Taxonomy (NCBI): domain Eukaryota; kingdom Viridiplantae; phylum Streptophyta; class Magnoliopsida; order Asparagales; family Amaryllidaceae; genus Allium; species Allium sativum. Next base: position 972,298,458 of record CM060909.1, on the reverse strand, counting down.
ACTTTTATTAAGTTCTGTTCTAATAGGCGTACTTGATGCGCCCCCACTATTCCTTAATTTAAAAGGAAATTTTGTTTCATAAAAATCAACGTCATTTGATTCAATTATATTATGTGTATTTAGGTCATAAAATCTGTATGCTTTGCTATTAGTAGCATAGCCTATAAATATACACTCATATGCTCTGCTTGCCAATTTTTCTCTCTTAGGGTCTGGAATGAGAACATATGCTAAACAACCCCAAGTTCTAAAATATGAGACATTGGGCTTATAATTCTTTAAAATTTCATAAGGTGAAATTTTATTCTTAGATTTGGGGATTCTATTCAGAACATAGCATACAGTCAATAAAATATCCACCCACCAATGTTTTGCTGCACCAGAATTTAATAGGATGGCAACTACTAATTTGGTAAAGGTCCAATTTTTCTTTCAGCTTTACCGTTCATTTCAGGTGAATAGGGTGCGGTTCTCTCATGTATTATATCGTGTAGTTTATAGAAGTCCAGAATTAAAGCAGATTCATATTCTGTTCCTCTATTACTATGAAGTCTCTTAATTTTCCTATTTGCTTGATTCTCAGTTTTAGTTTTGAATGTTTTAAACATGTCAAATGCATCACTTTCATTTTTCATAAGATATACATAGGTGAAATCAGAACAGTCATCAATAAAAGTGATGAAATAACGATGTCCATGTCTAGTCAAAGTGCCATCAAGCTCACATATATCAGAATGAATCAAGTCTAAGGTTTCAGAAACTCTAACAACCGATTTATGAGGTTTCTTTGTGATTTTAGCTTGTGTACAGAATTCACATTTATCATGTTCAGATTCTGACATCTTAGGAATCATATCTAGGGTGATCATGTTATGAATTATTCGTTTATTAACATGACATAATCTAGAGTGCCAAATATTAAAATCACATAACATACAAGCAGAATTATTCACTTTATTAGATTCAATATTTAATTTAAACATTCCCAGATCTCCTTCGATGTCTTGTCGTCCGAGATGTAGTAATCATACAGATCATCGCTGAGGCCATTGAGAATGAAATTTCTGCACAGATAGTCATGGTCAATCCAGTTCTGTTATTGTTTTGATTGTTCAATCCAGGAAGCCAGCTGCGCTTCATCAGTTCCATCAGGTTTGTCTGGCAACTGCGGTGTCGGTGGTCAAAGCAGCAGCCACCTTCCTCATCGTCAAATAGAACTCCATCTTCTGATGCCATCATTTGAAGTGTAGACCTTCGAAACGAAATGGGGTAGCAGTCACCAATGGGATCTGAAAGGCAGAGGGAGGAGCAGCATCATCTAGGGTTGATGTCGAAGCCATTGTTTCAGATCATCTTCAAATAATTGGGAAACAATGGCTAAGTCACGTACTTGGTCGCTTTCTTGAGGACGGTTCGACGATCTGGTCATTGGCGCAAACCAGTTCGTACTTTCGCCGCCGCATTTAGGATTAAACAGCCTCGATCTACAATAACAGATTTGCTTGCACAACAAATCAGTGCAGATTTGCACTTTCAAATTAAAAAACTGCTCTTTTTTTAATGGCGGAGGAAAGATAAATGTCGTTTAGTTAGGTAATTTCTTCTACAACTGAAGATAATATTTTGACGGGGATTAGGGCTGAACGAAAATACTGGGCAGTGGAGGAAAATCGGATCTGCTGAAATACCGAGTCAAAAGTCGGTTCAGAATTGTTTTCCGTATTTAAAAAATGGTCCGAAAAAGCAATATTTTCTGGTCAAAAAAATATAAGTGTCTACACCACAAAGCCAAGGCCCAAGCCCAAACCCGAGCCCAAACCGAACTTAGCCGAGCTGGGCCGGGTCGGATCGGGTTGAGTCGGTCGGTCGCGCGTGTGTGTGGTGGTCATGATGCATGGCCTCCCTCCTCGCAACAAAGCATGTATTGGGAGCCCAAAGCCCCAACATGATTTCTTAGAAACAAGTATAAATACTTGCTTCTTCCATATAATCCCATGATGTGAGACTATTCACCCATAAGAGCCATTCATACACTTATTTCAACATTTTTTAATAATTCACTTTTAAAAATAACATTTTTCCAACAATCCCCCACTTGATTTTTTTAAAATATCTTCGAGCAGTTTCTAAAAAACGTAAGATTGTGCATAAACAAAGGTGTCATATGACTTGAACCTTTGCATAGTGAATAAGATTCAATTTTTACTAGAGTGACACGTAGTCTTGAACTCTATTCCTGACATCAAACCACACACAACCTTTTCTATACTGCAATCAAATAATCCCGTGCATTTATGGCCATGCACGTCTATCCCAATTTGGTGAACGTTCTAGAAGTTTTGCCCAAAACTCCACAGGAAACAGCCACATTTCCTCATTCACATAGGTGAGTCTATCAAGAGTACTCCTGAAGGTAGGTACTCCACTCCAAATAGAGTATAGATCTCATTAAGAGTTTCTATCAACTCATCCTCTAATCACTTCAGGAATACATGCTTCTTGGTATGTTAAATAGCATGGTCAACTCATATCACTACACGACTTGTGTTTACCCATTGAACCTAGATCTTGGGATCTCTAGTCATTAGTCGGGTTACCATTAAGCGTGACTCAACAATCTAAGGGAAATAGTCCCATTCTTTTAGAAGAATTAAGGACTTTCTCTCAGGACAGTCCTTTCATCAAAGGACCTGCCAAATTTTCATCACTACGTACGTAATCTACTCTAACGGTACCTGTGGAAAGTAGTTCTCTAACCGTGATGTGCTTACGACGTATTTGTCGTCTCTTACCGTTATAATAACGGTTATGAAATTTTGCATTAGCCGTGGTACTATCACAATGTATCAACATAGCTGGTATCGGTTTTTCCCATAAGGGAATCTCAGTTAGCAGATTTCTCAAATACTCTGCTTCTTCACTAGCTGTGGCTAGTGCTATCATCTCAGACTCCATAATAGACTGAGCCAAAATAGTCTTTTTCTTAGATTTCCAAGAAACAGCTCCTCCAGCAATGCTAAATATATAGCTACTGGTCGCTTTAGAATCATCAGATAAAGTATTCCAGTCTGCATTTGAGTATCCTTCAAGTACAGCTGGAAACTTTTCATAATGTAATCCAATGTTCATAGTTCGTTTAAGGTATCTCATAACCCATTGAATAACATGCCAATGCTCTATACTAGGTGTACTAGTAAACCTGCACAATAATCCCACGACGTGGGAAATGTCGGGTCTAGTACAATCAGTGGCATACCGTAGGCTGCCAGTGATGCTTGCATAATCATACTGTATTACACGTTCACTAGTGTTCTTAAATAATTTTACACTTGGATCATATGGTGTACACGTAGGTTTACAGTCAAAGTAATTGTATTTCCTCAGTATCTTCTCAATGTAATGAGATTGATCCAAAGAAATTCTCTTTTCTGACCTAGTAATTTTAATACTAAGGATTACACTGGCCTCACCTAGATCTTTCATAACAAAATTGGCACTTAATAAGGATTTGACTGAATTTATGGCATGAATATTTGACCCAAAGACGAGTAGGTCATCTACATAAAGACATATAATAGTGCAAATGTCATTCTCGGAATTGTAATAAATGCATTTGTCACTTTCATTAACTTTAAACCATGTGAAATGATTAAGTTATCAAATTTTTCATGCCATTGTTTAGGTGCTTGTTTTAAACCATATAATGATTTATCTAATTTGCATACTTTATGTCCTTGACCATGTACTACAAATCCTTTAGGCTGGCCCATATAAATTTCTTCATCTAATTCACCTTTTAAAAAGGCGGTTTTAACATCCATTTGGTGTATTAGTAAATTATGAATGAAAGCAAGTGAGATTAATAGCTGAATGGATGTTATTCTAGTTACAGGTGAAAAAGTGTCGAAGAAATTTATATTTTCTTTTTATCTAAAATCTTTAGCTACTAGTTGTGCTTTGTATTTATCAATAGTACCATCAGGTTTTAATTTCTTTTTAAGCATCCATTTATAGCCTATAAATTTACAACCAGGGGGTAAATCTGCCAAATGCCAAGTCTTATTGGATTCCAGAGAATCCATCTCATCATTTATAGCCTCTCGCCAAAAATCTGCATCTAAAGAAGATAAGGCCTCTTGGAGGTTTAAGGGATCCTCCTCTATAGTAAAAGCACAAAAATCCGAACCAAAATCTTTTACGGTTCTTGCTCTTTTACTTCTTCTAGGTTCAACTTCAGAACTTGTATTAAGTTCTGTTCTAATAGGCGTACTTGATGTGCCCCCACTATTCCTTAATTTAAAAGGAAATTTTGTTTCATAAAAATTGGCATCATTTGATTCAATTATATTATGTGTATTTAGGTCATAAAATCTGTATGCTTTGCTATTAGTAGCATAGCCTATAAATATACACTCATATGCTCTGCTTGCCAATTTTATTCTCTTAGGGTTTGGAATGTGAACATATGCTAAACAACCCCAAGTTCTAAAATATGAGACATTGGGTTTATAATTCTTTAAAATTTCATAAGGTAAAATTTTATTCTAAGATATGGGGATTCTATTCAGAACATAGCATATAGTCAACAAAATATCCCCCCACCTATGTTTTGCTGCACCAGAATTTAATAGGATGGAAACTACTAATTCAGTAAAGGCCCTATTTTTTCTTCTAGCTTTATCATTCATTTCAGGTGAATAGGGTGCAATTCTCTCATGTACTGTACCGTGTAGTTTATAGAAGTCCAGAATTGAAGAAGATTCATATTCTGTTCCTCTATCACTGCGAAGTCTCTTAATTTTCTTATTTACTTGATTCTCAATTTCAGTTTTGAACGTTTTAAACATGTCAAATGCATCACTTTTATTTTTCATAAGATATACATAGGTGAAATCAGAACAGTCATCAATAAAAGTGATGAAATAACGATGTCCATGTCTAGTCAAAGAGCCATCAAGCTCACATATATCAGAATGAATCAAGTCTAAGGGTTCAGAAACTCTATCAATATATTTATGAGGTTTCTTTGTGATTTTAGTTTGTGTACAGAATTCACATTGATCATGTTCAGATTCTGACATCTTAGGAATCATATCTAGGGTGATCATGTTATGAATTATTCGTTTATTAACATGACATAATCTAGAGTGCCAAATATTAAAATCACACAACATATAAGCAGAATTATTCACTTTATTAGATTCAACATTCAATTTAAACATTCCCAGATCTCCTTCGCTGCCTTGTCATCCGAGTTGTAGTAATCATACAGATCATCGCTGAGGCCATTGAGAATGAAATTTATGCATAGATAGTCCTACTCAATCCAGTTATGTTGCTGTTTTGATTGTTCAGTCCAGGAAGCCATCTGCGCTTCATCAGTTCCGTCAGGTTTGTTTGGCAACTGCGGTTTGTCGGTGGTCAAAGCAGCAACCACCTTCCTCATCATCAAATAGAACTCCATCTTCTGACGCCATCGTTTGAAGTGTAGACCTTCGAAACGAAATGGGGGCAGCAGTCACCAATGGGATCTGGATGGCAGAGGGAGCATCATCTAGGGTTGATGTCGAAGCCATTATTTCAGATCGTCTTCAAATTGTTAGGAAACAATGGTTGAGTCACGTACTTGGTCGCTTTCTTGAAGACGATTCGGCGATCTGGTCAGTGGTGCAAACCAGCTCGTACTTTCGCCGCCGCCTCTAGGATAAAATAGCCTCGATCTACAATAGATGATTTGCTTGCACAACAAATCAGTGTAGATTTGCACTTTCAAATAAAAAAACTGCTCTTTTTTTTAATGGCGGACGAAAGATAAATGTCGTTCAGTTTGATAATTTCGTCTACAACTGAAAATAATATATAGACGGGGATTAGGGCTGAACGAAAATACTGGCCAGTGGAGGAAAGTAGGATCTACTGAAATACTGGGTCAAAAGTCCGTTTAGAAATATTTTCCATATTTTAAAAATGGTCCGAAAAAGCAATATTTTCTGGTCGAAAAAATATAAGTGTCTACACCACAAAGCCAAGGCCCAAGCCCAAACCCGAGCCCGAACTGAACCGAGCCGGGCCGGGTCGGGTCGGGTCGAGTCGAGTCCATTGGTTGCGTGCATGTGTGGTGGTCATGAAGCATGGCCTTCCTCCTCACAACAAAGCATGTATTGGGAGCCCAAGGCCCCAACATGATTTCTTAGAAACAAGTATAAATACTTGCCTCTTCCATATAATCCCATGATGTGGGACTATTCACCCATAAGAGTCATTCATACACTTATTTCAACATTTTTTAATGATTCACTTTTAAAAATAACATTTCACCAACAATCCCCCATTTGAATTTTTAAAAATATCTTATAGCAGTTTATAAAAAACATAAAATTGTGCATAAATAAAGGTGTCATCCGACTTGAACCTTTGCATAGTGAATAAGATTCAGTTTTTACTAGAGTGACACGTAGTCTTGAACTCTATTCCTGACATCAAACCACACACAACCTTTTCTATAGTGCAATCAAATAAGCCCGTGCATTTATGGCCATGCACGTCTATCCCAGTTTAGTGAACATTCTAGAAGTTTTGCCCAAAACTCCACAGAAAACGACCACATTTCCACATTCACATAGGTGAGTCTGTCAAGAGTACTCCTGAAGGTAGGTACTCCCCTCTAAATAAAGTATAGATCTCATTAAGAGTTTCTATTAACTCATCCTCTAATCACTTCAGGAATACATGCTTCTTGGTATGTTAAATAGCATGTTCAACTCATATCACTACACAACTTGGTTTTACCCATTGAACCTAGTTGTAAGGTTACCATTGTGCGTGACTCTACAATCTAAGGGCAATTGTCCCATTCTTTTAGAAGAATTAAGGACTTTCTCTCTAGACAGTCCTTCGTCAAAAGATCTGCCAAATTTTCATCACTACGTACGTTATCTACTATAACGGTACCTGTGGAAAGTAGTTCTCTAACTGTGTTGTGCTTACGACGTATTTGTCCTCTCTTACTGTTATAATAACGGTTATGAACTTTTGCAATAGCCGCGGTACTATCACAATGTATCAACAAAGGTGGTATCGGTTTTTCCCATAAGGGAATCTCAGCTAGCAGATTTCTCAAATAATCTGCTTCTTCACTAGCTGTGGCTAGTGCTATCATCTAAGACTCCATAGTGGACTAAGCCAAAATAGTCTGTTTCTTAGATTTCCAAGAAACAACTCCTCCAGCAATGCTAAATATATAGCCACTGGTCGCTTTAGAATCATCGGATAAAGTATTCCAGTCTGCATCTGAGTATCCTTCAAGTACAGATGGAAACTTTTCATAATGTAATCCAAGGTTCATAGTTCGTTTAAGGTATCTCATGACCCTTTCAATGTTCTAACGTGCACAATAATTCCACGATATAGGAAATGTCGGGTCTAGTACAATCAGTAGCATACCGAAGGCTGCCAATGATGCTCGCGTAATCAGACTGTCTTACACCTTCACCAGTGTTCTTAAATAATTTTTCACTTGGATCATATGGTGTACATGCAGGTTTACAGTCAAAGTAATTGTATTTCCTCAGTATCTTCTCGATGTAATGAGATTGATCCAAAGAAATTCCCTTTTCTGACCTAGTAATTTTAATACCAAGGATTACACTCGCCTCACCTAGATCTTTCATATCAAAATTGGCACTTAATAAGAATTTGACTGAATTTATGGCATGAACGTTTGACACAAAGATGAGTAGGTCATCTACATAAAGACATATAATAGTGCAAATGTCATTGCCAGATTTGTAATAAATGCATTTGTCAATTTCATTAACTTTAAAACCATGTAAAATGATTAAGTTATCAAATTTTACATGCCATTGTTTAGGTGCTTGTTTTAAACCATATAATGATTTATCTAAGTTGCATACTTTATGTTCTTGATCGTGTACTAAAAATCCTTCAGTCTGGTCCATTTAAATTTCTTCAACTAATTCACCGTTTAAAAAGGTGGTTTTAACATTCATTTGGTGTATTAGTAAATTATGAATGGAAGCAAGTGAGATTAATACCCGAATGGATGTTATTCTAGTTACAGGTGAAAAAGTGTCGAAGAAATCTATATTTTCTTTTTGTCTAAAACCTTTAGCTACTAGTCATGCTTTGTAATTATCAATAGTACCATCAGGTTTTAATTTCTTTTTAAGCACCCATTTACAGCCTATACATTTACAACCAGGGGGTAAATCTGCCAAATGCCAATTCTTATTGGATTCCATAGAATCCATCTCATCATTTATAGCCTCTCGCCAAAAATCGGCATCTAAAGAAGATAAGGCCTCTTGGAGGTTTAAGGGATCCTCCTCTATAGTAAAAGCACAAAAATCCAAACCAAAATCTTTTATGGTTCTTGCTCTTTTGCTTCTTCTAGGTATAACTTCAGAACTTTTATTAAGTTTTGTTCTAATAGGCGTACTTGATATGCCCCCACTATTCCTTAATTTAAAAGGAAATTTTGTTTTATAAAAATCGACATCATTTGATTCAATTATATTATGTGTATTTAGGTCATAAAATCTGTATGCTTTGCTATTAGTAGCATAGCCTATGAATACACACTCATATCCTCTGCTTGCCAATTTTATTCTCTTAGGGTCTGGAATGCGAACATATGCTAAACAACCCCAAGTTCTAAAATATGAGACATTGGGTTTATAATTCTTTAAAATTTCATAAGGTGAAATTTTATTCTTAGGTTTGTGGATTCTATTCAGAACATAGCATACAGTCAATAAAACATCCCCCTACCAATGTTTTGCTGCACCAGAATTTAATAGGATGGTAACTACTAATTCGGTAAAGGTCATATTTTTTCTTTTGTCTTTACCGTTCATTTCAGGTGAATAGGGTGCAGTTCTCTCATGTACTATACCGTTTAGTTTATAGAAGTCCAGAATTGAAGTAGATTCATATTCTGTTGCTCTATCACTGCGAAGTCTCTTAATTTTCTTATTTGCTTGATTCTCAATTTCAGTTTTGAATGTTTTAAACATGTCAAATGCATCACTTTTATTTTTCATAAGATATACATAGGTGAAATCAGAATAGTCATCAATAAAAGTGATGAAATAACGATGTCTGTGTTTAGTCAAAGTGCCATCAAGCTCACATATATCAGAATGAATCAAGTCTAAGGGTTTAGAAACTTTATCAACAGATTTATCAGGGTTCTTTGTGATTTTAGCTTGTGTACAGAATTCACATTTATCATGTTCAGATTCTGACATCTTAGGAATCATATCTAGGGTGATCATGTTATAAATTATTCGTTTATTAACATGACATGATCTAGAGTGCTAAATATTAAAATCACACAACATATATAAAGAATTATTCACTTTATTAGATTCAACATTCAATTTAAACATTCCCAGATCTCCATCGCTGTCTTGTCGTCCAAGTTGTAGTAATCACGTAGATCATCGCCGAGGCCGTTGAGAATGAAATTTCTGCACAGATAGTCATGCTCAATCCAGTTCTGTTGCTGTTTTGATTGTTCAGTCCAGGAAGCCATCTGCGCTTCATCAGTTCCGTCAGGTTTGTCTGGCAACTGCAGTTTGTCGGTGGTCAAAGCAGCAGCCACCTTCCTCATCGTCAAATAGAACTCCATCTTCTGATGCCATCGTTAGAAGTGTAGGCCTTCGAAACGGAATGGGGCACCAGTCACTAATGGGATCTGGAAGGCAGAGGGAGGAGCAGCAGCATCTAGGGTTGATGTCGAAGCCATTGTTTCAGATCATCTTCAAATTTTTGGGAAACAATGGCTGAGTCACATACTTGGTCGCTTTCTTGAAGATGATTCCACGATCTGATCAGTGGTGCAAACCAGTTCGTACTTTCGTCGCCGCCTCTGGGATAAAAAGCCCCGATCTACAGTAACTGGTTTGCTTGCACAACAAATCAGTGTAGATTTGCACTTTCGAATAAAAAAGCTGCCCTTTTTTTTAATGGCGGAGGAAAGATAAATGTTGTTCAGTTAGATAATTTCGTCTACAACTGAAGATAATATATAGACGGGGATTAGGGCTGAACGAAAATACTGGGCAGTGGAGGAAAATCGGATCTACTGAAATACCGGGTCAAAAGTCGGTTCATAAATATTTTCGGTATTTTAAAAATGGTCTGAAAAAGCAATATTTTCTAGTCCAAAAAATATAAGTGTCTACACCAAAAAGCTAAGGCCCAAACCCAAACCCGAACCCAACCGAGCCGAGCCGGGCCGGGCCGGGTCGGGTCGAGTAGGTCGGTCGCGCGCGTGTGTAATGGTCATGATGCATGGTCTTCCTCCTCACAACAAAGCATGTATTGGGAGCCCAAGGCCCAAACATGATTTCTTAGAAGTAAGTATAAATACTTGCCTCTTCCATATAATCCCATGATGTGGGACTATTCACCCATAAGAGTCATTCATACACTTATTTCAACATTTTTTAATAATTTACTTTTGAAAATAACATTTTTCCAACAATCCTCCACTTGAATTTTTAAAAATATCTTCGAGCAGTTTCTAAAAATCATAAGATTGTGCATCAATAAAGGTGTCATCCGACTTGAACCTTTGCATAGTGAATAAGATTCAGTTTTTACTAGAGAGACACGTAGTCTTGAACTCTATTCCTGACATCAAACCACACACAACCTTTTCTATAGCGCAATCAAATAAGCCCGTGCATTTATGGCCATGCACGTCTATCCCAGTTTAGTGAACATTCTAGAAGTTTTGCCCAAAACTCCACAGGAAATGACCACATTTCCACATTCACATAGATGAGTCTATCAAAAGTACCCCTGAAGGTAGGTACTCCACTCCAAATAGAGTGTATATCTCATTAAGAGTTTTTATCAACTCATCCTCTAATCACTTCAGGAATACTTGCTTCTTGGTATGTTAAATAGCATGTTCAACTCATATCACTACACAACTTGTTTTTACCCATAGAACCTAGTTCTTGGGTCTCCAGTCATTAGATCCGGTTACCATTATGTGTGACTCAACATTCTAAGGGCAATAGTCCCATTCTTTTAGAAGAATTAAGGACTTTCTCTCTGGACAGTCCTTTCGTCAAAGGATCTGCCAAATTTTCATTACTATGTACGTATTCTACTCTAATGGTACCTGTGGAAAGTAGTTCTCTAACCGTGTGGTGCTTACGACGTATTTTCGTCTCTTACCGTTATAATAACGGTTCTAAACTTTTGCAATAGCCGCGGTACTATCACAATGTATCAACACAGCTGGTATCTGTTTTTCTCATAAGGTAATCTCAGCTAGCAGATTTCCCAAATACTCTGCTTCTTTACTAGTTGTGGCTAGTGCTATCATCTCAGTTTTTATAGTGGACTGAGCCAAAATAGTCTGTTTCTTGGATTTCCAAGAAACAGCTCCTCCAGCAATGCTAAATATATAGCCACTGGTCGCTTTTGAATCATCAGATAAAGTATTCCAGTCTGCATTTGAGTATCCTTCAAGTACAGCTGGAAAATTTTCATAGTGTAATCCAAGGTTCATAGTTCGTTTAAGGTATCTCATGACCCTTTCAGTGTTCTAATGTGCACAATAATCCCACGACATAGGCAATGTCGGGTCTAGTACAATCAGTGGCATACCGAAGGCTGCCAATGATGCTCGCTTAATCAGACTGTCTCACACCTTCACCAGTGTTCTTAAATAACTTTACACTAGGATCATTTGGTGTACACGCAGGTTTACATTCAAAGTAATTGTATTTCCTCAGTATCTTCTCAATATAATGAGATTGATCCAAAGAAATTCCCTTTTCTGACCTAGTATAATACCAAGGATTACACTCGCCTCACCTAGATCTTTCATATCAAAATTGGCACTTAATAAGGATTTGACTGAATTTATGGCATGAATGTTTGACCTAAAGATGATTAGGTCATCAACATAAAGACATATAATAGTGCAAAGGTCATTCTCAGATTTGTAATAAATGCATTTGTCACTTTCATTAACTTTAAAACCATGTGAAATGATTAAGATATTAATTTTTTCATGCCATTGTTTAGGTGCTTGTTTTAAACCATATAATGATTTATTTAATTTGCATACTTTATGTTCTTGACCACGTGCTACAAATCCTTCAGGATGGTCCATATAAATTTCTTCATCTAATTGACCATTTAAAAAGGCGGTTTTAACATCCATTTGGTGTATCCGTAAATTATGAATGGAAGCAAGTGAGATTAATACCCTAATGGATGTTATTCTAGTTACAGGTGAAAAAGTGTCGAAGAAATCTATATTTTCTTTTTGTCTAACACCTTTAGCTACTAGTCATACTTTGTATTTATCAATAGTGCCATCAGGTTTTAATTTCTTTTTAAGCACCCATTTACAGCCTATAAATTTACAACCAGGGGGTAAATCTGCCAAATGCCAATTCTTATTGGATTCCAGAGAATCCATCTCATCATTTATAGCCTCTCGCCAAAAATCGGCATCTAAAGAAGATAAGGCCTCTTGGAGGTTTAAAGGATCCTCCTCTATAGTAAAAGCACAAAAATTCAAGCCAAAATCTTTTACGGTTCTTGCTCTTTTACTTCTTCTAGGTTCAACTTCAGAACTTTTATTAAGTTCTGTTCTAATAGGCGTACTTGATGTGCCCCCATTATTCCTTAATTTAAAAGGAATTTTTGTTTCATAAATGTCGGCATCATTTGATTCAATTATATTATGTGTATTTAGGTCAGAAAATTTGTATGCTTTGTTGTTAGTAGCATAGCCTATAAATACACACTCATATGCTCTGCTTGCCAATTTTATTCTCTTAGGATCTGGAATGCGAACATATGCTAAACAACCCCAAGTTCTAAAATATGAGACATTGGGTTTATAATTCTTTAAAATTTCAGAAGGTGAAATTTTATTCTTAGATTTGGGGATTCTATTCAGAACATAGCATACAGTCAATAAAATATCCCCCCACTAATGTTTTGCTAAACCGGAATTTAATAGGATAGAAACTACTAATTCGGTAAAGGTCCTATTTTTTCTTTTAGCTTTACCATTCATTTCAGGTGAATAGGGTGCAGTTCTCTCATGTACTATACCGTGTAGTTTATAGAAGTCCAGAATTGAAGTTGATTCATATTCTGTTCCTCTATCACTACGAAGTCTCTTAATTTTCCTATTTGCTTGATTCTCAATTTCAGTTTTGAACGTTTTAAACATGTCAAATGTATCACTTTTATTTTTCATAAGATATACATAGGTGAAATCAGAACAGTCATTAATAAAAGTGATGAAATAACGATGTCCATGTCTAGTCAAAGTGCCATCAAGCTCACATATATCAGAATGAATCAAGTCTAAGGGTTCAAAAACTCTATCAAAGGATTTATGAGGTTTTTTTTATTTTAGCTTGTGTACAGAATTCACATTTATCATGTTCAGATTATGACATCTTAGGAATCATATCTAGGGTGATCATGTTATGAATTATTCGTTTATTAACATGACATAATCTAAAGTGCCAAATATTAAAATCACACAATATATAAGCAGAATTATTCACTTTACTAGATTCAACATTCAATTTAAACATTCCCAGATCTCCTTCTCTGTCTTGTCATCCGAGTTGTATTAATCATACAGGTCATCGCTGAGGCCATTGAGAATGAAATTTCTTCACAGATAGTCCTGCTCAATCCAGTTCTGTTGCTGTTTTGATTATTCAGTCCAGGAAGCCATCTGCGCTTCATCAGTTCCGTCAGGTTTGTCTGGCAACTGCAGTTTCTCGGTGGTCAAACCAGCAACCACCTTCCTCATCGTCAAATAGAACTTCATCTTCTGACACCATCGTTTGAAGCGTAGACCTTCGAAACGGAATGGGGCAACAGTCACCAATGGGATCTGGAAGGCAAAGGGAGGAGCAACATCATCTAGGGTTGATGTCGAAGCCATTGTTTCAGATCGTCTTCCAATTGTTGGGAAACAATGGCTGAGTCACGTACTTGGTTGCTTTCTTGAAGATGATTCGGCGATCTGGTCAGTGGCGAAAACCAGTTCATACTTTCGCCGTCGCCTCTAGGATAAAACAACCTCGATCTACAATAACTGTAACAACCCGTATTTTAATAACGTGTTATAACCCTAAATCAAGGCAGAATAAATTTTTAAAATAAGAATCAAGGGCAACGGGTTACGCCATTACGTTCATCTCGAAATTCTGCTTGGAAACGAGTCCTAGTTTTCGAAAATCGGAGTCCGTATGACCAAGTTATGACCCTTCGAAGTTTCAGGAATTTTCAAGTTCAAAAACAGCTCAGAATTCGAATTCAAACCCCAAAATGGACTGGGCGGGAAATTTCCCACCCTGGACCAGGTCGACCTGGGGGTCGACCATAGTGTCGACCTGCCCAGGACCAGGTCGACCATAGAGTCGACCTGGATGTCGACCTGGTTGCCAAGCCCATTTTTGAGTCAGAATTCACTCTGATGTTTCTAGTCTGATTTCTATCAAGATTCGTTGGCCTGACCCTATATAAACAGCCCCTAAATCTAGTCTCTCTACACAAATTCTCTCTGGTATTATGCTACTAAAACTCTGGTTGAAAAGTTAGAGAAAATATTGCTTCTTCTCCAACAAGACTACGTGTAGAGTTTTGCGGTTTGGGGGATTTCTGTTAGACTCGAGATTCAACATCACCTCTTTGTTTTCTAATTATCAAACCACGATCTGTAAGCCCCAATTACTTTTAGATCTAAACTTTAAACATAATATGGACATGTTGTAAATTGAAATTGAACCTAAGTATGATAATTATCTTAGATCTATCATTGTATATCTTGGATCTAATATTGTTCCTTTTGGATCTATTATTTTGAATCTACTATTATTCACCTTGGATCCATTCATCTGGAATCTTGACTTGTGGGAATATTTATATGAAATTGATTTGGGGTCTAAACATGTTGTAAACCTAAAACTCCTCATGTCCATGATGTTAACATGCCTGTGATGTTGAATTAGTTGTTATTCACAAGTTTGGGGTTATTATCTTATGTCAACTGTTACCATGACTATCACCCTATTTTGCTAGGTTAGATATTTGAGACCACTATTCCATATGCCAGTATTGTTGTAGTCATTAATCTCAAGTTATACCATGCTTGACTTATAATCACTTTTGCCACCTTATGCCCGTTCTTTCTATGTTATTTCCTAATTAGATTTGTTTGTATCGATTCGAATTCACGTGCGATGGGAATACGATTTGGGTAGTTTAGGCAAACCTGAATTTACTATAAACTTGAAACGTGAACATTGTTATAACTTGAACCTGGATATGGACATGAACTTGACACGATTTGACATGAAACATGACATGAAAGCTTGACATGAATTTAGACTCGAAACTTGAACCTGGACATGACACTTAGAATAAACTTGAAAATGGCCAACTCGAGGTTGGGTTGAGTTTGCAGTGTAAATCTGCCCGGAACCGCCTGACGAATCCAGTGACTGCAAACAATAGGATCCAATGTGGGTAGTTGGTCATATCGCACCTAAAACCCGAGGTTAGACTATGTTGTGGTGTAAATCTGCCCGGAACCGCCCGGCAAATCCAGTGACCACAACAACTAGTCTAATGTGATAGGTTGGGGTGCATTAATGAATTTATGCTCCAGGATAGGGTTAAGTCAAGAACCACTTGAATATACTTAACTAATTTGACACGATGATTTGATAGGGTTAAGTCATGAACATGAAAGACAACACTTAACCAACTTGATACATGATTGGATAGGGTTAAGTCACGAATTTGAATGACATCACTTAACCCACTAGAAACCCTAGTTACGCAGTCCTTTTCAGCAGTAACCCACTTGGATGTATCACGATACCCTGGGACTAGGCAGGGTGGGGCACGATTACTGGGCTGATTGTAAGCGACCAGAACGACGGCTGAGTAGGTGCGCCATTGTAGGTTCAAGCGGACTATGGTCGTGCACGTAGTCCGGAGTTGAAAAAGCAGGCATTGAGCTCCAGTAGGTTTACACTGTGCGTGCTTGATTCGTGTCGGTGGTTGGCACCCTAGGGCTTGATACACCCTATAGTGGACCTAGCACAGGTGACTACATTTCGTGATTGGGCCGTATGACACAGACACATGACGAGCTAGAATTTGTAGGGAGCCGATCAATTAGTAGATCGTACTGTAGGACCCCGTAATGGGTCATTTCATGATATTGAGCCAAGGGATCATTTCATGGTTAAAACATGACATGGGTTAGAATACTAGTACAGTTGGTGCAGCGAATCTTGAATATGCGATGCTAGACTTGATTTACCTTGTTATCTTAGTTATCTTGCCAGACTTATTATCATCCCTATGTTTACTTTCCGTTTACTCATGTCTTGTTAACTTTACTAGTTTTTATACTGAAAGTCACTAGGGCTTACCAATCTTTATGACTGACCCTTTTTCTTTCGCCTCTTTTTATTTCATTTCCCCCAGGTTCTCAGGGAGGAAACGCTAGCTCTTAGCTTGGATTTAGCTTGCTTTCTGTCAGCTCATGTACGGTTTGGTCTTGAGCTATGCTATGGCTGCACTTCTGCTATTTTTGGGGAATAATTTACTTTTGTTATCTTCAGTTTATGCTTCTTTATTTAGAACTTGATGTAATGGAATAATTTGTACTTTGGATATATGAGGTTTTGACTCTTTTCTTGAAAGTACTGAAATTTGGTTTTTAATTTCTACCGCTGCTTTATTTATGTTCTGCCTTGTGACATCTCGGTGTATGTTTACCTAGATAATACTCCACCAAAACTAGTGCATTCCCTTTGTGAGTGACCCTAGCGGAGGTGGGGTGTTACATTTGGTATCAGAGAAGAAGGTTACCAGACGGGGCAAAAGTTTTAAAAACCTCCTAAAACTATTTTCCAAAACTGTTTATAAAGAAGCATTTTTCAATAAAAGTTTTATGTTTAAAAAGGCTATTCGCCAAAAGCCATTAGCACTTTCCTTTGTTTCCTCGTTTGAATCTTTTTCTTTTCGTTTTTCAGCATGTCTGATCTTAACCTTCCTGAGCGAGTACCCGTACCTGGATGGTTCCGAAGGTACTTAGAAGCTAGGGCCAACGGCGCGGGGCCGACAGACATCCCTCCTCCTCCTCCCCCAGTGGCCGCGGTTCCTCCTCCTCTTGGTACCGCCTTTGCCAAAATATGCAAAGACTTTAAAGCAATGGGCGGCAAGAACTTCGTTGGAGCTGAAACCTTCGTTGAGGCACGAAACTGGCTAAAGGAGACTGAAGACTTGTTTATTATCTTCGATGTGGAGGATCATAGGAAAGTTCAGTTGGCAGTATGGTTGTTGAAAGAGGAAGCTGCATTTTGGTGGGAAGTCACCAACGCTACCAGGCCAGTTGAGACTTGGGCAGACTTTAGAGAGAGATTTGGGCTTAAATTCTTATCGTCAGCAGAAGAGAACCTTCAGATGGAGAGGTTCCTCGCACTTAAGAAAGGGGACATGACCGTTAGGGAATACATGAATAAGTTTAATCAGCTTGCTAGGTTCGGATTGGACTTGGTTAACACAGCTCAGAAGAAGGCTGTACGCTTTGCTCGAGGATAAAATGAGCCACTACACAGTTTGGTCATAACTCATATACCCATGGGGGCGACCTTTGAAAGCTTGGCGGATATGGCTCTACTTCATGAGGAAGACAAGAATAGCTGTAACGACACGCATTTTGCCCGACCTTAATCGATCGCAAAATCGACCAAGACCGTTCAAAACCCGAGTATGTTAACTTTGGGAATACAACAACATCAGAACAATAACTGCAGACTTTTATAAACATTACAGTAATGTTACATCAGAGTACAGAATATCAGAGTATATTGAATAAATTACAACGGAAGATAAATTACAATATTTTAATACAATACAGTGCAGCGGAAATAAAATAGATACAGCGGAAGACAACTATGCTCTGGACACAGCTTTAAGCTTCAATCCAGAATCCTGCTCGAGATAAGAACCTGTAGACAAACTACTCGACTGCCCGTGTGGAAAGAGGGCACCCGAGTTTGTAAAGGTGGAAACAAACAACGGGTCTGTCATGGGACTGGTGTGAGAATTCTTAACTAATTTAACTAATAGTAATAAGGCAAATCCAAGGACCACGACACTAAAGCGGAATGGGTTTACTCCAATGGATTGACATGCATAATTAAAGTAAATCGTTAAACAACGCAATGCTTTTTAGAAAAATGAAACCATCATAAGACCCAAGTCCCATCACACAATGCAACGCAAACCGGAGGATAGAGTTTTACCTTATAATGGTCAAAAATGCTTGATACGATAAAAACGGATTTTGATATTATTATTAGTGTGTATATGTTTCAAAATCATTTCAATCATAATGTATCAATCCTAGGAAGCATAGCTACCATATACAATGCCTCCATACTAGTAATACAATCAAGTCTGTAGGGTCGTATTGGAAATTGGGTTTCCATCATGAGTCATGGCTAGGGAGGAGCTCCTTACCGATTCGAGACACTCTAGCCAATGTCTCAGGGTTCCCCGTAGTTAACCCTTGGAAAGCTGCAGGGCCGGTCCACCATACGAGTTGCGGATTAGTTATTCCTGAACACACGTTTCCCAGTCCTATAGGACCTATCATCCGAGGCGCCTCATTCCATCATCCACATAAGTAAAATGCCGGGCCTGGTTAAAACCCAAACACCACTTCTAGCTAGAAAGAAACGTGTTGCTCTCCCTGCGTTCCCTTCTCCCGTTTTAGACTCCGCCGGTGTGTGAGGCTCGCGAAGTCACGCTATACACAAAGCTATGCCTAAACAGGCTATGCTTTGATCATCCCACAAGGCCTGCTTTTCAACAAAGCCTTGATCATATGCATCTTAGCATGTCACATCGTCACTTCATATCACACTACCAATCCTTTGCCGAAATATATGAAAGGGTGTTAAGCAAGAGAATAAATTCTCCGCCACCAAACATTCATACATTCGACAGAAAATCAATAAATACAATATAAAGGAGTACAATGTCAGACACACATTCCATTTATAAGCTTATGCTCTGGGTCTGAGCGAAAGCCAAATCCGTACAAATCAGCACTACGTCCGGATAACTACCATTTTAGCCCCGTCTTGGGAGCAAATCAATCAAGGGCCTCAACAATAGTTACCTATTCGATGTGAAGATCGTCGGTCTTCAATCGTCGTCTTCAATTCTTCGAACGTCGTATCATTATTTGGAATGAGAGTAAACTCGGACTTTCCAAATAACTCTCGCATATATAAATTTGAAAACCATTTCATATCGTTGTTAATAATTTATAACGATCTATCGCTATTTTTACTTTACATACACATCCTAAACATAACAATGTATATTTTACTCTTCCAATTTTCAATTTACACCAAATGTATATTTGGTTTCATTATTTTTCTAATGAAAATCCATTCCTTAGAAATTTAAATTTCTAATCTTATTATTTACATTGAAAAATGTAAATTTCTATTCCTATTTTATTTACATTGAGAAATGTAAACTTATACTTCAATATATTATTATATTGAAAATGTAACCTTTATTTCATATTCTATTTACATTGGAAAATATAAATTCCTAATCATTCTTTTGTTTACATCGAAAAATGTAAACTCTTTTATTTGCATATAAAAATATAATTTCTATTTCATCCTTATTTACATTGAAAAATGTCGGTGTCTATATTACACCAATTACATATAAAAATGTAACTTCCTATTTTCCTTTTATTTACATTAAGAAAAAGGTAACTTTTCTAATATTTACATTAAGAAAAATGTAAAACTTTTATAATCCTTATCCTATTTTATTAAAAATGTAACTTTCTTTTATAACAAACTTGGAGGTGAAAATATTCATTTCATTATTAACACATAACGGTGTGAAAATAACGTCAATTTCTAAGTTATCAAATTATATTTTAATATGGGTCAGACCTCTCATATTAGGCCTACAACTTGTGGATGCTGGATAGGCCGGTCGGTTCCGGGCAGACTTCTCCCACAAGTTGGGCTTAACCTCGTGTCTTGGCCCAATTTGTATTTGCGCACTTGGACCTCTCACATTAGGCCCAACATTTGTGGCTGCTGGATATGTCGGTCGGGTCCGGGCATACTTGCACCACAAATGTGACCTAACCTCGTATCCAAGTACAATTTTAATTAATCATTATAATTGTTCTACTAAAAATATTATTTTACATGACACTTCTTAACATAATTGATGTTTTTAATTCACGTGCCATTCTTTAATAAAGGTGATGAATTCTAATGTCATATAAAGAGGATATTTTATATGTAAATATATTTTCTATGAATTCTAATGACCTTTTTTAATCTAATGACCTTCTAGTTTTAATGACATTATGACTTAACAATATTTTAATCTAGTGATATTCTAGTTTTAATGACATCCTAATTTAATGATATTTTCCATAAATGACCTTATAATATTTTAACATGAAGGGCAAGTTTATCCTAACATAAATGCCATTTTAAAATTTCCCTAAAATTGACAAACTAAATTCCACATAAATGACAAATTTATTTCTACATAAATGACAAATTCAACTTAAACATAGATGACAAATTTACCGTACATAACATATTTCTAATAAAAGTGGCATATCTATCCTAATTAAACATTTTTTACTAAAATGATATTTCCTAACTAAAATGATATGTTTAACACAACATGATATATTCTTACAAAAATGCTGTTTAATTAGCACAGATATTTTTAATGTTTAATAATTCTAACAATTCATATATTAACATAAAAAGAATACTTTTATGTTAAATTAATTCTATCATTCCATATATTAACATAAAAAGAATACTTTTATGTTAAATCAGTTCTATCATTTCAACAAGTATGATAATTTTAATCTAATGACCATTCCAATTTAAGGACATTTTTAATCTAACATAAATGACATTTTTTTTTGAATCTTAACATAAATGTCATTTTGAATTCTAACATAAATGTTCTTTTTAATTCTAACATAAATGTTCTTTTATTTCCTAACAAAATATGACAGCTTATTCTCTAATAAAATATGACAATTTATTCTCTAATAAAAGATGACAATTTATTCTTCAATTACATAAAAAAAATGTCCTCTTAATTTACATTAAAAAATGTATATATGTTCATTCTTTTTACTTACATTAAAAATGTAAATTTATTTTACAGCGTAAAGTATCATTCTTCAACTACATATAAAAATGTAATTTTATTTTGCAATGAAAATCTTATTCTTTATTTATTCAAAATGAAGATAATTTCTTTTACGATGTAATATCATACTTTAATTACAATGGAAGTTTCAACGTCAACCTAAATTATTTGAGTACAACCGCAACATAACGATTTAATCTTTTTATTTCATTCAAACGCAACATAAAGATTTAATCTTTTTATTTGATTCAAACGCAACATAAAGATTTAATCTTTTTATTTGATTATTTCATAAAGACGCTAAAATGTTCTTAATCTCATGTTTCAACAAAACGCTACAATATGTTTATATCTTCATGTTTTTAAAAAAAAAATACATATGCTTATATTTCATGTTTCAACAAAATCACATATGGTACAACATATGGTGATGATTCAAGCATGAAACGGACAAAAATTTATGATGTCAACATTCGCATCATGATTCATATTAAAATATGTAACCAAATTTATAAGTTTGGTGTCAACATATGATCATGATCCCATATATATATATATATATATATATATATATATATATATATATATACTAAATCTAAGTATAACACATGAACAACAACTATATTTGGGTGTTAACATATACGTCATGAATCAATGAGACCAAATCTAAATCCATTGGTGTGTATAGATCTTACTAAATAGGTGTTTATAGATCTAATTAAAATAGATCTAAATAAATAAGAACAATCCAAACATCCAAATTTACAGTACAGTCAAATCCAAACCCAAAGCATCAACATGTAATCATAGTAAATCTACTTATGTTTCACCATTATCCACAATCAACTATCTCACATCATGGATCAGAAACAATAATATAAATATCATGCATCTATAAGCGAGGAGAACAATTAATTTAAAATTGATTTTTGTAAATCAGAACTCTCACCTTTTTATTCGTCAGATCTGAAATTTGCTGAATTTCTAAGATGCTCTGTTTACGCTCTAATCTGTTCCAAATGGGCGGTTTTGGGCAAAATTAGTGTCTATGCGAAGCTTCTTGTCAAGCGGATTCCAACGCATTTCATTTCATCAAATTCAGGCCTTACATAAAAAAAAGAAAAAAGAAAAAAAAAAGATATCGCTATTTAATCCTTTAAATAACTTAATTACAAAATTAATTAACTTTTTATTACATTATTAAAGCGTTACCTTCCATCGTTTAGAAACTGAGGCGACGTCGAACAACTTCAAACGGGTTTCAAGCCCAGAATTTTATGAATTTCGAAAAATGAATTTGATCAGTAATTTTGTGGTAATTTGGCAAATTGATCGAGATCTCACAAGGCTAGTTTCTGAGATTTTGAAAATTTGGAGATTTTTGATATTTAGAAAATTGAAACAGCTTCAAACGAATTTCTAACCCAGAATTTAATGAATTTCGAAAAACGAATTTGATCAGTAATTTTGTGGTAATTTGGAAAATTGATCGAGATGTCACAAGGCTAGTTTCTGAGATTTTGAAAATTTGGGGATTTTTGATATTTAGAAAATTGAAATAGCTTCAAACGAATTTCTAGCTCAGAATTTTATGAATTTCGAAAAACGAATTTAATCAGTAATTTTGTGGTAATTTGGCAAATTGATCGAGATGTCACAATGCTAGTTTCCGAGATTTTGAAAATTTGGGGATTTTTGTGCAAAGAAGTTTTTTTTCTTAGGATGAGGCCATGGAAATGAAGATGAAGAAGATGGAGGCTAGGTTATGCTTAGATTTTCAGAATTAGGTTAAGGCTGGTCTATGAGATATTATATAGGGGTTACTTTAATCTAGCCCATATGTAATTTAGCCCATTTTAATTATAGCTTTACTGTAATTATTAACATCCGTTTTGCAGTTTTTAAAACCGTACGACCACATACTGATTCCAAATTCGATGGAATTTGGATCACAGCTATTCCTAATCAATACGAACCTATAGAAACTGGTTTCATAAATTTTCGAGTTCGTATTAATTTTTAATGAATTTTTAAAGTCAAAAATTGTCCGTTTACATTGAAAAATCAATTATAATTATATATTAATTCTCAAAATTATTGAAAAATCATTTTTAGCTTCATTTTCACGATACGAACCCATCAAAATTCATTTTGTTCAATTTGGAGGCCGGTTGCAAAATTTCAATTCTCAAGGCGTATATATTTAATATTAAAAATAAATTTTTATACCAATAATTTCCGAAACTCTAAATATATAAGTGTTTATACTTTTTAAATGCAGAAACATCATTCTAAACTCAATGGAAGTGGTTTCGAGTCCAAATTCCTTCGTATGCAAAGAGTAGCAATTTTGACCTTTGTAAACTTCATAGCGACCTTTCTAAATTTTAATTTGGGCATAACTTTTGACTCCCGCTATGAAATTTCAATTTTTCGGATTCGTTGGAAAGATATTTTTAAATATATTCTAATATTTTTGGTTTCACTAATATCCGTTAAATTTTGCATCCTGTACGTTCAGTCAAATTTTAAGTTTGACTTTTCAAACTACCGCGTTATTTCTAATTCGTTTTATAACTAAAATTAAATTATTCATTCTAACTTCGATTTAAATCAACTTTCAATCATTATAATTTTAAAATAAATTATTTTAAATAACAAAAACTCATTAAAATTACTTGAAATAAAATTTTAAATTGGCCCCAAAATTCAGGGTTGTTACAATAGCAAGAAGGAGGTTTGTAAGAACCCGTAACTTCCCCGTGAAGGAAAGAGCGGATACTTTGAGAACAACACACAAATGAACGCAGACGGAAGAACATTTCATTGTAATTACAACAATTCCATCAGATACAAGAATATACGGAGTATAAATGAATAAATTACATTCGGTAAATATCATAGATTACAATAAATTACATAGCAGCGGAAAATAATATAAAGCACAACTGAAGGTGATATACGGATACAGAGCTTTCCGGATATCATTCCAGCTGTAAACCAGGATCCTGCGAATATAAATCTACAAAACCAAAACTACTAGCTGCTCGTGCGGAAAAAATATAGATCTGCAAAACCAAAACTATTAGCTGCCCGTGTCGAAAATAAAGGCACCCAGAGTTTAGGTTAAAACAATAAACTCCAGGTCAGTCATGTGACTGGTGTGAGAACTAAAACAGTTATTTAAAGCTTTACTTTAAAAGAGAGTAATTCAAAGGACCACGCTGTATAACATGGAACGAGTTTCCTCCCAAGAATACCAGTGCATAGAATAAACAGCGCAATGCTTTTTCAAAAAATGAAGCTATTATAAGACCCAGGTCCCATCACACAATGCAACACAAGCCGAAGGATAGGGTTTTCCCTTATAATAGCCAAACATGCTTGGTACGTTTAAAACAAATCATTTGATACTATAATAAGTGTATAGTGTCAAAACAGTTTCAATCATAAATATCAATCATAGGCGGCATGAGTACCATCTATCATGTCGCCATACTAGTTCTACAATTAAAACCGCAATACACGTATTGGAAATTGGATTTCCGTCATGAGTCGAGGCAAGGGGCAAGCTCCTCTCCGCTTCGAGACACTCTAGCAAATGCTCAGGACTACACACTCTGGGCAGCCACTTGGATCGGTTGGGCCGGTCCTCACTTACGTTAGAGGATTGGCAATTCCTGAACACACGTTTCCCGGTCCTTACAGAGCTATAATCGAGGCGCCTCATTCCAACAACCACAAAGGTGAAAAGTATATAAATGTCAGGGCTGGTAAGTCACTGACACCACCAAAGCTAGAAAGAAACGTCGTGTTCTCCTAACGGCCCGTATCCCGTTTTTAACTCATACCGAGGTGTGAGGCTCGCGAATTCACGTTATACACAAAGCTGCCACGTAGGCGTGCTTTGATCATCAAACACAAGACTTTGCTTTTCAACAGAAGCCTTGATCATTGCATCTTAGCGTGCCACACAGGCAATTTATGCCATGCGACTGATGTCCATCGATATACAATCTCTGAGCTTGTACGTCTCAGAGAAGGGCGTTAAGCAAAAGAATAAATTCTCTGCCGCCAAACAGATGTATATTTAATAAAAATCAATCAACACAGAATAAAATCCAATGTCAGACACACAATCCATTTACAAGTCCGTTCTGGGTCTGAACGAAACCGGAGGCACTTTCCTCGCATATCCATCCATCTCCAAGTACGTCTGGACGACCACCAACTGTTTCCATCCTCTTGGGTGTACAGCCCAATCAGGATCGTCAGTAATTATCCCAACGATGTGAAGATTTCCAGTCTTCAACCACCGTCTTAATCTTCGACTTATCGTCGAATCGGTTATTCAGAATGGGTGTAAACCCGGCCTTTCCGAACAACCCGCGTATATTAAAACAAATGTTACACAAACACAATATACGCCTCATTCCAATTCTGAATATTCTGTTATTTAATATTCACATCTTTTGGGAAAGGTTCCCATTAATTTTATCCAAGATAAATTCTTTAAAATTTATCCTTTAATCTTCCATTGGATGTCATTTCAAACTAAATTATGGTTTTCCAAACTAGTCGAGATTAGCGAACCACAACGAAGTAATTATTTATTTTATTTCCCAATCCCAACCTATTCATCCCATGAAGCAAAACCGGTAATACTCCATATCTAACACCACGATGTTATCGGTAAAATTAATTACCATTTCTCGTTCAAATCTAATTAAAGATTTAACTATCGCTTTGGAGCAAAACTGGCGATACTCCATTCTCGCTTATTTCTAAATTTGATAATTTAGATTATAGATTCACATTTCGACCTAATTGCAGATTCGTTAAAACTCCTTTTTCTGGGTTAAAGAACTAGGTGTTATTTAAAACACAGTTCACGACAAACCCAAATCACATTCTATTTATCATCGGGTTAAAGAACTAGTGTTATTGAAAACACCGTTCACGATAAACCCACAAATCAATTCTAGTTCAATTCAAATCAAATATATTAGGAATTCCGATTATTTAAAACCCCTTTTTAAATCTAATTTATTTATTTAAAAAAAAATCGGGTTTTAAATTTAGTTCAATCTAGTTCATTTCGATAAAAATCTATTTTTATCTTTTCAAATATGGAGTTTTTCACCCCAATTTTCCCAAATCATTTCTTATGATTTTACACAAATTATTGATATTTTTAATAATTTTATCAAGGCCCGTACAGTCGATTTCCATCAATGGCCATCGAACTGCACTTACAACGACCTTTTTCGAATTTGATTTGGACGTATCTCCAAATCCAACCGTTAGATTTTGAATTTCAAATATTCGTTAGAAAGCTTTTTTCGATATGAACCCAACGGTTCCGGTTTTAGGAGGATCCGACGGTCGGATCTTCCGTAATGTCCGTTTGAAATAAATGGTCGAAATTCACGAACTGCCGCGGCGCGGCGCGTTCTATTCAGGCCATTATATTATATATATTATATATATAATATATATTTCGTCGATTTCTATTTAAAACGAATTTTATAAATCGTTTTAGTTTCGTTTCAAAAACAATTTCAACTTCCATTTCAATTCAAATCAAAATTGAATTCTTCTTTATAAATTCGTTTTTAAAATTCATTTCTATTCAATTCAAATTTCAATCCAATTTGAATTCATTTCAATTCGCTTTCAATTCAATTTGAATTCGTTTTCAATTCGATTCAATTCCAAAGTCGTTTTCTATTCGATTCAATTCAAATTGGTTTTCTATTCGAATCAAATTCGTTATATATTCCATTGAAATCACATTCGTTATATATTCAATTCATTTCGAAATCGTTTTCAATTCAATTCATTTCGAAATCGTTTTCAATTCATTTCGAAATCGTTTTCAATTCAATTCATTTCGAAATCGTTTTATATTCAATTCATTTCGAAATCGTTTTTTATATTCAATTCATTTCGAAATCGTTTTATATTCAATTCATTTCGAAATCGTTTTATATTCAATTCATTTCGAAATCGTTTTATATTCAATTCAATTCGAATTCGTTTTATATTCAATTTAATTCGAATTCGTTTCGTTTTCTATTCTATTCAAATTGGTTTTCTATTCGATTCAATTCAAATTGGTTTTCTATTCGAATCAAATTCATTATATATTCAATTGAAATCAAATTCGTTTTATATTCAATTGAAATCAAATTCGTTTTATATTCAATTGAAATCAAATTTCATTTCAAAATATGCGTTTTCGAAATCACTTTTCAATATGCATTTTAAAGTGAATAAAATCGATATAAATATCTTTCACGTCAAATTGGCGTCAATCTAACCAACACGGCTTCATATATTTCTATTTTCAAATATTCTATTCAACAAATGAATATTTATTTTTGTCAACACACGACTAATCTCAACGAATGAGTACTGTCCACGTGTGACAATTTTTGTTAAATTATTTCGTTCAACACATGACTAATCTCAACGGATGAGTACAGTCAACACATGAACCTTTATTTTATATTGATAAAGATGCAAATTTTATTATTAAAATATTTCGTTCAACACATGACTAATCTCAACGGATGAGTACAGTCAACACATGAACCTTTACTTTATAATATTCTTTATTTTCTAAATTGGAATGAGGCCCAATCAATCACCATATAATGTTAATTACATGGATTTTCATACATCACATGCATATAATAGCATTGAAAAATAATCAACCATCAACCAAAGTGCACTACACTGTATAAGCATCAAATATAGATATATAACGCTTATAACAGCCTGTCAATCAATCGATCGACATATTTAATCAATCAGGATGAGTGAACTTCAAATTTCATCCCAACACCCGTGTGGGGTTTCAAACAATCAAACACAGATTTTATTTGTGCAGTTGGGCGATGTGTAAAATTTATCGACCCAATCAATGTCATTCAAATAGGTGTACATAAACAAACCGTCCGGTTTGTAAATGAATATTTTTTTTATTCACATTCACGTTACAAATTATATTTTTAACGATAAAATATTTTATTTTAACACATGGATTTTTATTCAGTTCATTCACAAAACAAAAATGATATTTTTATTTTTCTAACTTATTTTAGAAAATTTCGGCGGCATAACGGCACGATACTAGAAACGGGACAAGGCCTAGCCTAATCCCCGGTCTAGTGAAGGCCCACGCCATTCACACATCAATCAAATCCATTCATTTCACCAAACAATTCAATTTCAATCAAATAATCTAACTTATTTTTGCAATCAAACAAACAAGTCCATGGTCTGTGGACGATTGTGTCGGTTGCTACTAAGCACCGTCTGCATCCTAGTATATATATATAACTAGAAGAAGAAATTGAAAAGTGAGAAATTCTCACCGATAGCTATCCAACTTCACGACACTTCATTGATAGAAATCTTCATCGTTCTCGCCTTTTTATCACCTTCGCTGCCCGTATTCTCTACATATGTAAAAATCGAATTTTTACTTTTTTTATTCAATATATAAAAATCGAATTTTTATTATGCTATTCAATATATAAAAATCAAATTTTTACTTTTCAAAGATTTCGCCTTTAATACGCCTATCATGTAAAAATTATATTTTCACATCTTCTACATAGTAAAGATCATATTTTTATCCTTCTACAATATAAAAGATTATATTTTTAATATTCCTATCATGTAAAAATTATATTTTTAATCCTCTACATAAACAAAAATCATATGTTTACATCTTCTATATAGTAAAGATCATATTTTTATTACTTTAAAAATATAAAAATCATATTTTTAATTCTCCTATATTATAAAAATTATATTTTTATTTTGCTATGAATTTTAAAATCTGAAAATAAAATTCAATACTTCCTTTAAAAAGGAAAACTGATTTTCAAAACCATTTTATCTCATCTAAAAATCCTATCTTTAGTTGCTAAAATAAATAAAAATAGAAATAAGTAAATAAATAACACTTACAGTTGAAAATCAGGGAGGAGGGGGTGTTTCACGTCAGTCGAGGAGGCCGGGGGAGGTGTCTTCAGCGCTGGAGGTGGAAGCTAGGGGGTTCGGCGGTTTTTTGATGAGGGGGGTGTTGTCGCGTCGCCTGAGGAGAGGGGGGGTGTTGTCGCGTCGCCTGAGGAGAGGGAGGGTGTTGTCGCGTCGCCTGAGGAGGGGGGGGGGGAGAAGAGCGAATGGGAGAGGGGGTCGCCGACGTTCGGTGGGGGCTGGGGTGGGGAGCGCGCTCTGGCGCGGCGGTGGGCGGTCGGTCTCCGTCCTCGACGGATTTTTTTTTTCTTTTTTCGATTTGCCTGGTTCGAATTCGGTAATTGGTAAAGGAGGGAGGGTTAAGGGGTTTGACCAGTAATAAGGGAAGGGGTTTTTTTTTTTAATTAATTGATTCTCCAAAAAGTGGCTTTTAAATTCGAACTCGAAACGAGGCCCACCGACTGTCGTCCATAGCGTATTACCCCCATTCCGAACACAATGGGATATGTATTGTAAGCTGATTCGACCATTTCGATCAGTTTTCGTCAAAATCAACATATAACTCTATATATTGAATTTGAACGCGCATTTCAATTTACCGGGGTCGCATACTAACTCGAAAAATTCCAAATAAATATTTTTCTAGCTTCGTATTGACGATACGGTCCTAACAAAACTAATTTCGTCGAATTCTGAGACCGTTGGAAAAATGGCCATTTTCCAGTCGATTAAAATCAACTGAAACTGGTCAAACGCGTTTAACTGCGCCACGCTCACATATTGATTCGAAAAATTATGAAATTTGGAATCTAGCAATAATTTGACACTGCGGATCCAACAAAAGTGGTTTCGTCGAAATCCGAGATGGTGTGCAAAATTCCCATTTTTAAGGGCCTGAATTCCATAGCGACTATTCAGAATTTTCAACTGGACATATCTTTTGATTCCCGCTATAAAATCTTGATTATTCGGATTCGTTGGAAAGATATCATCAATTAGATCCTAATGTTTTTGGTTTCACTAAAATCCGGATTGTTTTGCACCCGGTACATTCAATTGAAGTTTGAAATCAAATTATCGAACTACCGCGCCATTTTCAATTCCTTTTATAATTATATATAATTATTTATATTCTAACGATGACGTATATAATATATACGTTGTAACGACTCGTAAATTTTTGCATTGAAATTAAACCGATTATCTTAAGTAAAAAAAAAACCAAAACTGAAAAAAATGTTTTGTTTACGCTATTTTTTTTTTTTCTGCGCATTATAATTCGACGGCTTTCGTTGTTCGATTTGTTTAAATCAAATTTTACGTCGTTCGGAAAGAAATTGCAAGTTTTCGGTGCGTAGCGCGTTAGCGTCGACTTCGTAATATTTTTCCGTTGACGCGTTACAAGTTTAAATTTGTTTCGTATAATCACACGTTGAAAACATCGTTGAATTTTATGGTCGGATACCGTCCGTATCCGAAACGCCCATGTGCTATTTTGTTTATTTAGGTGTCTATTCTCTAACCGTGTATTTCTTCTTGTCCAAGAAATAAAAGTGTATCACACTATTTGCATTTGGTCAATCTTGGTGAAACGGTCACAGGGAAAAGGAAAAAAGATCTCCGTAGCATCACGTGATTTGCTGCACCTATTTTTCCTTTTTAAACTAACACACCTCCCACGCCTCTGCTTCATTTTCTCTTCTCTGCTTCCCCTTTCATTTCCTTCCGCATCAGATTTGCAGATCCTCCGTTTTACATAAGATAAAAAGAGGAAAAGCACTTCAAACTTTACCCAATCCACGCCTCTCTCCTTGGAGTTCGCCAGAGATCGACGTGGAGCAAGTTTCTGGCCAAGGAACTTTGTTAGCAGTGACGCATTCGTTGGCATAGTTTCCTGTCATCTTCTTTTTGTCGTGAGTACTCGATCTTTTGATTTTAATCATCGACTCACTGTGTTTTTGAAACATGTCACTGATTCATGCTTGAAGCGTTTTCTTTGTTCAGCATCCATGTGTTTTACTGTTTCAGTTTGTAATTGACTACTGTTTAAAGTTTTGATTTGGACCGGTTAAAATATTCAGCTAATTTAATAGGATAAGCGAATTTTCTATTCTTTAATACTATGAAAGTAAGAAAAAAGGATTAATTAGCTTACCTTCATTTCATAAGCAAGGAAGGAAAAATGAAAAGAACCAAATCCATGTAAGCCTTCATTATGACAGCAATTTGATGTTCAGTTAACGCTTTGTGTTAATCTTGTCCCATGCTGATGAATATGGCGTGACCATCTTGTAACATGCATTTCCTGAAGCATTCATTTAGAACAAATGCATGTTGCATGCATTACTTTAACATACATTTGCCGTGCATGTGTTTTGGAAAAATATTATGTACGTTTTGAAATAAAAAAAAAAAAAAACAACAAAAACTAGTTTAAACATACATGGCTTTCACGCATGCCATGCAGCATGCATTTTTAACAAATGAATGGTGTCCTATGTTCCATTTTGTTTTGTGTCTTATATAAAAAAAAAAAGTGAAAATATAGCATGTGTTTAGAACGCCCTGTAGCATGCATTTGGAATCCATGCGTTGATTCAATCTTGCTTTTTCATGCATGTATTGCATGCGTTGTTCCTCTTTGGTATAAAATATATATATATATATATATATATATATATATATATATATATATATATATATATTTCATGCGTTAGTTTCAATTTTGTCCCATGCGAATGAACATGGCATGAACACCCTGTAGCGTTCATTTGGAACAAATGCATGTTCCATGCATTACTTAAAGTTACCAACCAATGCATGTCTCACTTTTACTTTGCCATTAACATAGCATACGTTGCATGCTTTAGTTTGGACAAATATTTTGTTTGTCTTGTTAAAAAAAAAATGTTTTGTTTGTTGCAAAAAAAAAAAAAAAAAAAAAAAAAAAAAAAAAACGCATGCTGCATGTATAGCAAGTTTGGAACTTGTACATTTGTGGTCCATTTATGTCCATGCGTTGGAACAAATGATGCATGTTGTCCCATGCATTTTGTTCCATGCTTTTAAGTATTATTATACTTTTTTTTTCTCTTCTTCTACCGTGTAGCTAATGTATATATATATATATATATATATATATATATATATATATATATATATTAATTTATTTTGTGTTCGCTTGCGTAAACAGATTCAGTCCGCTCGTAGTTGATTTGATTCGGTTTGGAGTGCGCTCGGATTTCGTCGTCATCTCTTATTTCGTCCGTACTGTTATCCTTTTTCCGTACCACGAAAGGTGAGTTTATCTCACACCTGACTCACATTTTTCATGACCGTAAATTTAACTTTATTGAAATGTTGATTGAAATGCGTAGGATTTGTTTGTAGAAAATCACATTGTTGATATATGAGTTGCTCACATATGACACGTTATGTCACGACATTTACATGACACAAAATTTATGCACAAGTGATATGTGATTGTAATGTGATGATATGTATGTTATGTGATGTTGCATCGATGTTTATTTATGTTAGTCTCACACTGCAAGTCCCTTTAGTTTTAGGAAATCACCCTGGGTTGAAATGATACACACCCGAACGGTCATATAGATTAGGAAAAATCGTTATGGGTTGAAATGATAAACCCGAGCGGTTTTATTGATTTTGGGATTACGGGTTGAAATGATACATACCCGTAAATATTGAATTAACTAGGACTGAATTGATCACTTGACCCTAGGTAGAAAACTATATACGGACACCGTGGTTGATTTCGAAATGTTTTGAAATAAATTGATTTTAAAATTTCAAGTGATACAAAGTTTCAAAATTGAAGTTGTTTTAAGATTTTATTTTATTTTAAAAAGTAATTTTTTATTAAAGTTATATTTAATAAATGAATTATTTTGATAAAAAAAAAATCAATTTTGAAATGATTTCGACTTGTACAAATTTAACGATTTCAAAGATGTTAAAAATAGAAAATTTTCAAGTACATTAAAGCTAATATTTTGAAGTTGATTTTAATGATAACTTGTGATTTTAATATTCAATTTGATTTATAAAAATAAACACGGTGTGAAATAAGCGATTGGTTGTTAAAGAGACCGGAGTTGGTATTAACATACTCTCTGTCAATACCGATACCACTTTAACAACTGTGTACGCGGTGGAGAATCAAGAACGAGGTAGGATGGATTTGACGAACGAGGCTGGAATGAAGTAAGAGAACAATGATGGATAGCCTTGACTTTCGAGTCATAATTAAAATGACTAAAACAGGAGCTATACCGTGATTAATGGGGTCGCACCCTTTATCGAACAATCTTCTTCAAACCATATCTATTACTTAGTGATTTGATTGGTGGATCCACCCTTGATTATGGGAGTGTGTTCGAGGTGGGCGGTAGTAGCTACTATGCGTCACCAGCGGTCCGGGAGTGCAATTGGTAGATCCTACCCTGGGTATTTCCTCGAGTGCCTTGTCATATTACCTTGATCGCGCCTATTACGAATTTGTTTTGCGTTGTACCTATGGAGTGCTCCCTGATAGCCCACCGGTTTTGGTGGAGTTTACAGTACTGTATAGAATACAACGTTTATAAACGGTGTAAGGGTAATAATGGTAATCCCGCTTACACTACTTTCAATATTATATTTCCCGTAGACATTATTATAATAGCGTAGTGTATTATATGATATAGTTTATCGGATCCTTAGAGGATGGAAATCCCAAACATCTTCTAAGTTATTTATGCATTTCAATGGAATATTTCAATTAAGTTAAATTTCTGTTATGAGAATGTTAGTCCTGATCTGAGTGTTTTGTTTTTGCATTTTGCTCGTGTCAGCCTGAGTAGCACAACATTGGAGTCTTGTTTTGGAGCTAGAGACCTTTTGGAGCTGTAGCCGTTATCTGTTATTTCCTTCGGTTATTTTGATTCTAGTTGATTTGGCATTGGTACGTACTGATATATCATTTATTCATTTGA
The DNA here is from genome assembly GCA_030737875.1 of Allium sativum. Lineage (NCBI taxonomy): Eukaryota > Viridiplantae > Streptophyta > Magnoliopsida > Asparagales > Amaryllidaceae > Allium > Allium sativum. The sequence goes on along the minus strand of CM060909.1, from coordinate 972,264,190 downwards.
TACTTGATGTATTTGCTATGTCTATGTCATTTATGTACTTCTTTGAGACTATTTTATGTAGTAGCTTCATGAACTACTATGGTTTTATTTTCCGCTGCGAGTTATTCTGTGTCTGTGATCTGTTTGTGATTCTGTGATTGGTTTTATTTTACCCCGATTATATTAACAATCTATTGTTTTGGATGATTCAAGTCTGACATGTGAGGTTTATTGTCGATTTGAATGGTTCAAAATAGTGGGTCGTTACAGTTGGTATCAGAGCCAGGTTTTTGGGGTAAAACTCATTAGAGATAGGGTAGTGATACCCTAGAATGAGAAAATCAGTCATCGGAATCCTTTTCTTTAGAGTGCGTATTTTGAAGTATAAATGATTTTCAATGTTTTCTTAAATAGATTATAAAGGATTTTAAATTATTTAAATTATATAAAAAGGTTTTGGTATGAAATTTGTTTAAAGATTTAGATCCTTTCCTAAGTTGTCTTTCCTTCGAACTTATCTTTTAGTTAGGAATCTATCATTTGTCCTAGTTAGAACTCCTTTTGCTTAGATTTCTTTGAAAATCTGAATCGATCTCACCTTTGTTCTAAAAATCTAATCTTGTGCTTCTAGATGGCCGCGAGAGGAACTTGTCGAGGTAGGGGTCGAGCAAATTCCCCTGTTGCACCTGCTCCAGTCCAGCCCACTCGTTTTACTAAGCTTAGTAAGGAGTACATTCAGCTTGGAGGTACTAAGTTCACGGGAGCAGAGGGTATTCTTGGCGCCCAGCAGTGGTTAGAGAACTTAGAGATGATTTTTACTGGTCTTGAGATTAATGATGCTCAGAAGCGTCAGCTTGCCGCTTGGCAGTTGAAGGATGCAGCTAGAAATTGGTGGAGATCTGTTACCACCCAAACTGTGGAAGCTAATATCACTTGGGATCAGTTCAGGTGATATTTTGAATTGGATTCTATTCATTTCTTTAGGTTATCTCCTTTTCTTCCTTTGGAAATTTAGTTAAATTTCTGAATCTTCTCTTAGGGAAGCTTTTATCGTGAAGTGGATGCCCGAGGCAGGCAAGTCCAAGCTATATAGAGAGTTTATGGATCTCCAGCAGGGAGATATGACTTTTTCCGAGTACGAGATGAAGTTCAATGAGTTATCTCAGTTTGGTTCTAGCTTGATTGACACTCCTCTTAAGAAGAATGAGAAGTTCATCTTAGGAGCACGTCCAGAGTTTTATGAGAATTTGATGAACCACCTCGAAAGGCCATTCACAGCTCTTATGAATTATGCCACCAGATTGGAGAATTCTCCTAACCTCAAGGGGAAACAGGTCGTGAAAGCTCCACAGACGCATGGATCCTCCAGCCACCAGAAGAAGCGGAAGCCCAATTTTCTGATGCAAAAGAAGAATTGGCAGAGTTCCCAAGGCATAGGATATTCAGCACCGGGGCAACCCATCGATATCTCTCACATCACCTGCTTCAAGTGTGACAAGAAGGGCCACTATGCCAATAGCTGTCCCAACTCAGCCGGAGCCGCTGTTCCTTCCGTCCAAGCGAGCAGGGACAATCTTTGTTACAGCTGCCTTCAGCCCGGCCATATGAAGAAAGATTGCCCCACTCAGCAGAAGGGCAAACCATCTGGAGTCTTTGCTGTTACCTCTTCCACCCGCACTGATGATACTCAGGGTACGCTTCAGAGTACTTTTACTTTGCTTTCTCATCCTATTCGTATTCTCTTTGACACTGGTGCATCACATAGTTTCATATCACTTGACCTTTGCGATAAGTTTGCGCACATGCTTAGACCCGTTTATGCTTCTGAATCTTTGTTTGTTTCTAATCCGATTGGTGGTCCAGCCAATCTTAGTATGATTTGCAAAGGGGTGAAACTCCTTTATGATCTTCATTACTTTACTGGTGATTTCTATATTCTTGGATTCGATGCTTTTGATGTATTGCTTGGCGGCAATTGGTTGAAGAAGTTTGAAGCTGTTATTTCTTGTAAAGACCGAGTTGTTTCTCTGATTGATAATGAAGGTGTTTCTTTGGTGATTAAATGTCAAATGCCTCAAAATTTCGCGGGTAGTTTTATCTTTTCACTTGATTCCCAGCCTAGTGATCTTGGTTCTACTCCTGTCGTTAAACTCTTCTCTGATGTTTTCGGTGAAGTTACTTCTCTCCCTCCTCAGCGGGAAATTGAATTCCGCATTGATCTTGTTCCTGGAGCTCGACCAGTAGTACTTCCCCCAAGAAGGATGGCACCTAAGGAGAAAATTGAATTGAAGAAGCAGATAGAAGACTTATCCTCGAAGGGATTAATTAGGCAGAGTTATTCAGAATGGGGCGCGGCAGTTGTATTTGTGACCAAGTCAGATGGTTCTTTAAGGACGTGTGTAGATTATAGAGAGTTGAATAAACTCACACTTAAGAACAGATATCCGATGCCTAGGATCAATGATATGTTTGATCAACTTCACGGAGCTAAGGTGTTTTCTCAGCTAGATCTTGCCACAGGATTCCATCAGCTTAGAGTGGCTGAGGAAAGCATCCCTAAGACAGCTTTTCGTTCAGAGAATGGTTTCTACGAATGGTTGGTCATGCCTTTTGGTTTAACTAATGCTCCAGCTTTCTTTGTCGATCTTATGAACCGTGTTTTCCGTGATGTTCTCAACAAGTTTCTTCTTGTCTTTGTTGATGATATACTCGTCTTTTCCAAATCAGAGGACGAGCATAAGTCACATTTGAGTTATGTACTTGATACTCTAAGGAAACATCAATTGAAAGCCAAGTTTTCGAAGTGCCATTTCTGGAAAGACGAAGTTAGATTTCTTGGCCATATTGTTTCAGAGAATGGGGTTTCGGTTGATCCTGTAAAGATCGCCGCGATAAATGTAAGTTCTATCCATCTCGTCCTTCCATAAGTTTAATTATCATACTTTTCTTTGAATCTAATTCCTTATTGTACCCCTAGGATTGGGAAAGGCCCAAGTCCCCTACAGAGATTCGTAACTTTCTTGGTCTTGTTGGTTATTATAGGATATTTATTGAGAATTTCGCTCGGATTGCCGCACCTCTCGCTGCTTTAACTCGCAAAAATACTAAGTTTGTTTGGAATTCGAAGTGTGAAGCAGCCTTCATTGAGTTAAAGCGAAAGCTTACTTCTGCTCCTGTTCTTACCGTCCCAAATGGAACTGATGGATTGACGATATATACTGATGCTAGTCGAGAGGGTTTGGGGGCTGTTCTGATGCAAGATAGAAAAGTCATTGCATATGCCAGTCGTCAGCTGAAAACTCATGAAGCCAACTATGCAGCTCATGATTTGGAATTGCTCGCTGTGGTTTTGCTTTGAAGCTGTGGAGACACCATCTTTTGGGGACCAAATTTGTGTTATTCACCGACCACCAGTCATTGAAGTATATATTCAGCCAGAAGGATCTTAACCAGAGGCAGGTTCGATGGTTGGAGTTCCTAGCTGCTTATGACTTGGATATTAATTATACTCCTGGAAAAGCTAATGTGGTAGCCGATGCTTTGAGTCGGAAGAAGGCAATGCTGTATCAGATTGTCGTTTCTTCGCCTCTTATGGATCGCATAGCAGCTAAGCAAGATGAGGACAATGTGCTTAGGCTTATGAAGGAAAATGTTCAAAGGCGAGAAGGAGGTAACCAAGGCGATATGGATGCTCAGATTGATGCAAGAGGGATTTTGAGGATTAATGGTCGTATTTGTGTTCCTAATGTTGATGGATTGAGACAGGAGGTACTTAAGGAGAACCATCAGTCTAGACTCTCTATTCATCCAGGTGTGACGAAGATGTACCAGAACATGAAGAAGTTGTATTGGTGGAATGGTATGAAACAGGATGTTTCTGTTTATGTGAGTAGGTGTGCCACTTGCCAGCAGGTTAAGGCTGACCATCAAAAGACCGCAGGATTGTTACAACCGCTTGAGATTCCCAATTGGAAGTGGGAACAAGTTTCTATGGATTTTATCGACGGTCTTCCCAGGACGAGAAAAGGAAATGAGAGCATATGGGTAATGGTTGACAGGTTAACCAAGTCTGCTCATTTCATTCCAGTTAGAGCTAATCGTACTGCTTCGAGTTTGGCTCAGATTTATATGCGAGAGATTGTCAGATTGCACGGAGTTCCGAAGAGTATTGTGTGTGACCGAGATCCTATCTTTACCAGCAACTTTTGGAGATCTTTTCAGGACGCTTTAGGAACTCGTCTAAATCTCAGCACTGCTTACCATCCGCAGACCGATGGTCAAACGGAAAGGGTGAACCAAATTTTAGAAGACCTTCTTCGTGCTTGTGTTCTTGATTATGGTGGGTCTTGGGAAGATCATCTCCATCTTGTCGAATTCACCTATAATAATAGTTATCAGGTATTGATCTATCTTCGAATTTAGTCTTTCATTTTAAAATTCTATCTTTTGAATCCATTGTTGATTTCAGGCTAGTATTAAAATGTCACCATTTGCTACTTTGTACGGACTTTCGTGCAATTCTCCGTCGTGTTGGATTGAGTCTGGAGATCGGTTAGTACTTGGACCGGATATGATATTAGAAGCTTCTGAGAAAGTTGAGGATATTAGGAAGAAGATGAGGATTGCTCAGGATCGACAGAAGAAGTATGCCGATAGATGACGAAGGGCTTTAGTGTTTGATGTTGGAGATCAGGTCTTTTTGAAGATTTCTCCATTGAAGAACGTTATTCGTTTTGGTCGGAAAGGGAAGCTTGCGCCTAGGTACATTGGTCCTTTTCAGATATTGGAGAAAGTTGGTCCGCTTGCTTATCGTGTTGAGTTGCCTGAGAAACTCTCGGGGGTGCATAACGTATTTCACGTTTCACATCTCCGTAAGTATCTCCATGATCCTTCTTTGATCGTCCAACCAGATTTGATTGACAATTTAGAGTTGAAGCCAAACCTGACTGTTGAAAGGAAACCACTTTGTATCGTTGATAGAGGTACGAAGCAATTGAGGAAGAAGTCTGTTAGCTTGATAAAGGTACAATGGAGTACTGATGATCGAGATTGCACTTGGGAGACGGAGGAGAGCATGCGTGCTTCGAATCCGGAATTATTTGTCCCAGGTATTCATTTGAATCTAGTTTGTCTCTCTATTCATTGATTCGTTTTTGATTTTCTTAGCTCGTTCTTTTCGAGGACGAAAAGTTCTGAGTGGGGGAGAGTGTAACGACTCGTAAATTTTTGCATTGAAATTAAACCGATTATCTTAAATAAAAAAAAAACCAAAACTGAAAAAAAATGTTTTGTTTACGCTGTTTTATTTATTTTTCTGCGCGTTATAATTCGACGGCTTTCGTTGTTCGATTTGTTTAAATCAAATTTTACGTCGTTCGGAAAGAAATTGCAAGTTTTCGGTGCGTAGCGCGTTAGCGTCGACTTCGTAATATTTTTCCGTTGACGCGTTACAAGTTTAAATTTGTTTCGTATAATCACACGTTGAAAACATCGTTGAATTTTATGGTCGGATGCCGTCCGTATCCGAAACGCCCATGTGCTATTTTGTTTATTTAGGTGTCTATTCTCTAACCGTGTATTTCTTCTTGTCCAAGAAATAAAAGTGTATCACACTATTTGCATTTGGTCAATCTTGGTAAAACGGTCACAGGGAAAAGGAAAAAAGATCTCCGTAGCATCACGTGATTTGCTGCACCTATTTTTCCTATTTAAACTAACACACCTCCCACGCCTCTGCTTCATTTTCTCTTCTCTGCTTCCCCTTTCATTTCCTTCCGCATCAGATTTGCAGATCCTCCGTTTTACATAAGAGAAAAAGAGGAAAAGCACTTCAAACTTTACCCAATCCGCGCCTCTCTCCTTGGAGTTCGCCAGAGATCGACGTGGAGCAAGTTTCTGGCCAAGGAACTTTGTTAGCAGTGACCCATTCGTTGGCATAGTTTCCTGTCATCTTCTTTTTGCCGTGAGTACCCGATCTTTTGATTTTAATCATCGACTCACTCTGTTTTTGAAACATGTCACTGATTCATGCTTGAAGCGTTTTCTTTGTTCTGCATCCATGTGTTTTACTGTTTCAGTTTGTAATTGACTACTGTTTAAAGTTTTGATTTGGACCGGTTAAAATATTCAGCTAATTTAATAGGATAAGCGAATTTTCTATTCTTTAATACTATGAAAGTAAGAAAAAAGGATTAATTAGCTTACCTTCATTTCATAAGCAAGGAAGGAAAAATGAAAAGAACCAAACCCATGTAAGCCTTCATTATGACAGCAATTTGATGTTCAGTTAACGCTTTGTGTTAATCTTGTCCCATGCTGATGAATATGGCGTGACCATCTTGTAACATGCATTTCCTGAAGCATTCATTTAGAACAAATGCATGTTGCATGCATTACTTTAACATACATTTGCCGTGCATGTGTTTTGGAAAAATATTATGTACGTTTTGAAATTAAAAAAAAAAAAACAACAAAAACTAGTTTAAACATACATGGCTTTCACGCATGCCATGCAGCATGCATTTTTAACAAATGAATGGTGTCCTATGTTCCATTTTGTTTTGTGTCTTATAAAAAAAAAAGTGAAAATATAGCATGTGTTTAGAACGCCCTGTAGCATGCATTTGGAATCCATGCGTTGATTCAATCTTGCTTTTTCATGCATGTATTGCATGCGTTGTTCCTCTTTGGTATATATATATATATATATATATATATATATATATATATATATATATATATATATATATTTCATGCGTTAGTTTCAATTTTGTCCTATACGAATGAACATGGCATGAACACCCTGTAGCGTTCATTTGGAACAAATGCATGTTCCATGCATTACTTAAAGTTACCAACCAATGCATGTCTCACTTTTACTTTGCCATTAACATAGCATACGTTGCATGCTTTAGTTTGGACAAATATTTTGTTTGTCTTGTTAAAAAAAAATGTTTTGTTTGTTGCCAAAAAAAAAAAAAAAAAAAAAAAACGCATGCTGCATGTATAGCAAGTTTGGAACTTATACATTTGTGGTCCATTTATGTCCATGCGTTGGAACAAATGATGCATGTTGTCCCATGCATTTTGTTCCATGCTTTTAAGTATTATTATACTTTTTTTTTTCTCTTCTTCTACCGTGTAGCTAATGTAAAAATATATATATATATATTAATTTATTTTGTGTTCGCTTGCGTAAACAGATTCAGTCCGCTCGTAGTTGATTTGATTCGGTTTGCAGTGCGCTCGGATTTCGTCGTCATCTCTTATTTCGTCCGTACTGTTATCTTTTTTCCGTACCACGAAAGGTGAGTTTATCTCACACCTGACTCACATTTTTCATGACCGTAAATTTAACTTTATTGAAATGTTGATTGAAATGCGTAGGATTTGTTTGTAGAAAATCACATTGTTGATATATGAGTTGCTCACATATGACACGTTATGTCACGACATTTATATGACACAAAATTTATGCACAAGTGATATGTGATTGTAATGTGATGATATGTATGTTATGTGATGTTGCATCGATGTTTATTTATGTTACTCTCACACTGCAAGTCCCTTTAGTTTTAGGAAATCACCCTGGGTTGAAATGATACACACCCGAACGGTCATATAGATTAGGAAAAATCGTTATGGGTTAAAATGACAAACCCGAGCGGTTTTATTGATTTTGGGATTACGGGTTGAAATGATACATACCCGTAAATATTGAATTAACTAGGACTGAATTGATCACTTGACCCTAGGTAGAAAACAATATACGGACACTGTGGTTGATTTCGAAATGTTTTGAAATAAATTGATTTTAAAATTTCAAGTGATACAAAGTTTCAAAAATGAAGTTGTTTTAAGATTTTATTTTATTTTAAAAAAGTAATTTTTTTATTAAAGTTATATTTAATAAATGAATTATTTTGATAAAAAAAAAATCAATTTTGAAATGATTTCGACTTGTACAAATTTAACGATTTCAAAGATGTTAAAAATAGAAAATTTTCAAGTACATTAAAGCTAATATTTTGAAGTTGATTTTAATGATAACTTGTGATTTTAATATTCAATTTGATTTATAAAAATAACCACGGTGTGAAATAAGCGATTGGTTGTTAAAGAGACCGGAGTCGGTATTAACATACTCTCTGTCAATACCGATACCACTTTAACAACTGTGTACGCGGTGGAGAATCAAGAACGAGGTAGGATGGATTTGACGAACGAGGCTGGAATAAAGTAAGAGAATGATGATGGATAGCCTTGACTTTCAAGTCATAATTAAAATGACTAAAACAGGAGCTATACCGTGATTAATGGGGTCGCACCCTTTATCGAACACGCTTCTTCAAACCATATCTATTACTTAGTGATTTGATTGGTGGATCCACCCTTGATTATGGGAGTGTGTTCGAGGTGGGCGGTAGTAGCTGCTATGCGTCACCACCGGTCCGGGAGTGCAATTGGTAGATCCTACCCTGGGTATTTCCTCGAGTGCCTTGTCATATTACCTTGATCGCGCCTATTACGAATTTGTTTTGCGTTGTACCTATGGAGTGCTCCCTGATAGCCCACCGGTTTTGGTGGAGTTTACAGTACTGTATAGAATACAACGTTTATAAACGGTGTAAGGGTAATAATGGTAATCCCGCTTACACTACTTTCAATATTATATTTCCCGTAGACATTATTATAATAGCGTAGTGTATTATATGATATAGTTTATCGGATCCTTAGAGGATGGAAATCCCAAACATCTTCTAAGTTATTTATGCATTTCAATGGAATATTTCAATTAAGTTAAATTTCTGTTATGAGAATGTTAGTCCTGATCTGAGTGTTTTGTTTTTGCATTTTGCTCGGGTCAGCCTGAGTAGCACAACATTAGAGTCTTGTTTTGGAGCTAGAGATCTTTTGGAGCTGTAGCCGTTATCTGTTATTTCCTTCGGTTATTTTGATTCTAGTTGATTTGGCATTGGTACGTACTGATATATCATTTATTCATTTGATACTTGATGTATTTGCTATGTCTATGTCATTTATGTACTTCTTTGAGACTATTTTATGTAGTAGCTTCATGAACTACTATGGTTTTATTTTCCGCTGCGAGTTATTCTGTGTCTGTGATCTGTTTGTGATTCTGTGATTGGTTTTATTTTACCCCGATTATATTAACAATCTATTGTTTTGGATGATTCAAGTCTGACATGTGAGGTTTATTGTCGATTTGAATGGTTCAAAATAGTGGGTCGTTACATACGTTCTGTTATATTCAAAATAAATTTCTGGTCGATATTATTTAAAATAATTCATTTTAAATGTTCAAAATTCGCTAAAATTGCCAAAATAAAATTTTTAAACTGGTTCAGAATTTCCGGGTTATTACAATCTCCCCCACTTAAAACTTTTCGTCCCCGAAAAGGAATAAAGTCAAAAGTGGTTTGATTAATCAACTCTACATTCGATCTGGCTTCCATTCTCCAACTTTTCAGTTTCTGAGAATTTTCAAAAATTTGGCTAACACCCTAAATTTTCGAAAAATTTCGCCATAACCTCCCCTGCACCGGAAGCCACGGGAAAATCCCGAAATTGCCATATAGGCCTTCTGATCTCAAAAAGAAAAAGAAAAATCCAAGCGGCTAGCCAATAGGCTCATAAAATCATCATCACCCAAGCACAACAGTAAATTATGTAGTAAACATGTACCTATTTGTCGGGCAAATAAATTTTATTCTCTGCTCTAGCCTCCTTGCTATGACCTGTTCAATGTAAGTATATGTATATGCAAACAAATGCGACCAATTTTCAATATCGTTCAATATTTGATATAATTAGGCTAAATGGTTCAAAATTAGCAAATAACTAAACAAACAACACAAACATCAATCAATTATTGAATTAGAGTTTCAAATTCATAATTTTGATATATATACAGAAAATCATGTTTTTGATGCCAATTCACAACAATGTGTTCTAGCTATATTAGTTTTGGTTCTCACACCTGTCTAATGGAAATATATAGATATCACACCTTCGAAACACGAACATAAATACTGAAGATGTGGCCACATCACCAGAATTATCCCCAGGTGTCTAGAATGTGACTCTATATCTATCCAGTATATTAAAATTTCGACTATACGTTCATGACGCGTATACGCGAAATCTATATATACTCGATTGTCCATATTCAATATAAATAAATAATCAAATACGTAGAATTGATTTAAATTTTCAAAACAAATTGTTTTCATTTGGAAAATATACTCTTCACACTCGCTCTAGGATACTACTGATCCTATCTCTAACGAGTCATTCTAATTGGATATTACAAACCCAATATCTGATGAATTCTTTCGTATGGTTCTAATGTGTCTTGTTCTCGAGCTCTGTAAACCAAAGCTCTGATAACACTGTAAGACACGTAACTTCCCCGTGAAGGAAAGAGAGGATACTTTGAGAACAACACACAATTGAATGCAAACGGAAGAACATTTCATTGTAATTACAACAATTCTATCAGATACAAGAATATATGGAGTATAAATGAATAAATTACATTCGGTAAATATCAGAGATTACAATAAATTACATAGCAGCGGAAAATAATATAAAGCACAACTGAAGGTGATATACGGATACAGAGCTTTCCGGATATCATTCCAGCTGTAAACCAGGATCCTGTGAATATAAATCTGCAAAACCAAAACTACTAGCTGCCCGTGCGGAAAAAATATAGATCTGCAAAACCAAAACTATTAGCTGCCCGTGTCGAAAATAAGGGCACCCAGAGTTTAGGTTAAAACAATAAACTCCAGGCCAGTCATGTGACTGGTGTGAGAACTAAAACAGTTATTTAAAGCTTTACTTTAAAAGAGAGTAATTCAAGGGACCACGCCGTATAACACGGAACGGGTTTCCTCCCAAGAATACCAGTGCATAGAATAAACAGCGCAATGCTTTTTCGAAAAATGAAGCTATTATAAGACCCAGGTCCCATCACACAATGCAACGCAAGCCGGAGGATAGGGTTTTCCCTTATAATAGCCAAACATGCTTGGTACGTTTAAAACAAATCATTTGATACTATAATAAGTTTATAGTGTCAAAACAGTTTCAATCATAAATATCAATCATAGGCGGCATGGGTACCATCTATCATGTCGCCATACTAGTTCTACAATTAAAACCGCAATACACGTATTGGAAATTGGATTTCCGTCATGAGTCGAGGCAAGGGGCAAGCTCCTCTCCGCTTCGAGACACTCTAGCAAATGCTCAGGACTACACACTCTGGGCAGCCACTTGGATCGGTTGGGCCGGTCCTCACTTACGTTATAGGATTGGCAATTCCTGAACACACGTTTCCCGGTCCTTACAGACCTATAATCGAGGCGCCTCATTCCAACAACCACAAAGGTGAAAAGTATATAAATGTCAGGGCTGGTAAGTCACTGACACCACCAAAGCTAGAAAGAAACGTCATGTTCTCCCAACGGCCCGTATCCCGTTTTTAACTCATACCGAGGTGTGAGGCTCGCGAATTCACGTTATACACAAAGCTGCCACGTAGGCATGCTTTGATCATCAAACACAAGACTTTGCTTTTCAACAGAAGCCTTGATCATTGCATCTTAGCGTGCCACACAGGCAATTTATGCCATGCGACTGATGTCCATCGATATACAACCTCTGAGCTCGTACGTCTCAGAGAAGGGCGTTAAGCAAAAGAATAAATTCTCCGCCGCCAAACAGAAGTATATTTAATAAAAATCAATCAACACAGAATAAAATCCAATGTCAGACACACAATCCATTTACAAGTCCGTTCTGGGTCTGAACGAAACCGGAGGCACTTTCCTCGCATATCCATCCATCTCCAAGTACGTCTGGACGACCACCAACTATTTCCATCCTCTTGGGTGTACAACCCAATCAGGATCGTCAGTAATTATCCCAACGATGTGAAGATTTCCGGTCTTCAACCACCTCTTCATCTTCGACTTATCGTCGAATCGATTATTCAGAATGGGTGTAAACCCGGCCTTTCCGAACAACCCGCGTATATTAAAACAAATGTTACACAAACACAATATACGCCTCATTCCAATTCTGAATATTCTGTTATTTAAATATTCACATCTTTTGGGAAAGGTTCCCATTAGTTTTATCCAAGATAAATTCTTTAAAATTTATCCTTTAATCTTCCTTTGGATGTCATTTCAAACCAAATTATGGTTTTCCAAACTAGTCGAGATTAGCGAACCACAACGAAGTAATTATTTATTTTATTTCCCAATCCCAACCTATTCATCCCATGAAGCAAAACTGGTAATACTCCATATCTAACACCACGATGTTATCGGTAAAATTAATTACCATTTCTCGTTCAAATCTAATTAAAGATTTAACTATCGCTTTGGAGCAAAACTGGCGATACTCCATTCTCGCTCATTTCTAAATTTGATAATTTAGATTATAGATTCACATTTCGACCTAATTGCGGATTCGTTAAAACTCCTTTTACTGGGTTAAAGAACTAGGTGTTATTTAAAACACAGTTCACGACAAACCCAAATCACATTCTATTTATCATCGGGTTAAAGAACTAGTGTTATTGAAAACACCGTTCACGATAAACCCACAAATCAATTCTAGTTCAATTCAAATCAAATATATTAGGAATTTCGATTATTTAAAACCCCTTTTTAAATATAATTTATTTATTTAAAAAAAAATCGGGTTTTATATTTAGTTCAATCTAGTTCATTTCGATAAAAATCTATTTTTATCTTTTCAAATATGGAGTTTTTCACCCCAATTTTCCCAAATCATTTCTTATGATTTTACACAAATTATTGATATTTTTAATAATTTTATCAAGGCCCGTACAGTCGATTTCCATCAATGGCCATCGAACTGCACTTACAGCGACCTTTTTCGAATTTGATTTGGACGTATCTCCAAATCCAACCGTTAGATTTTGAATTTCAAATATTCGTTAAAAAGCTTTTTTCGATACGAATCCAACGGTTCCAGTTTTAGGAGGATCCGACGGTCGGATCTCCCGTAATGTCCGTTTGAAATAAATGGTCGAAATTCACGAACTGCCGCGGCGCGGCGCATTCTATTCAGGCCATTATATTATATATATAATATATTTCGTCGATTTCTATTTAAAACGAATTTTATAAATCGTTTTAGTTTCGTTTCAAAAACAATTTCAACTTCCATTTCAATTCAAATCAAAATTGAATTCTTCTTTATAAATTCGTTTTTAAAATTCATTTCTATTCAATTCAAATTTCAATCCAGTTTGAATTCATTTCAATTCGCTTTCAATTCAATTTGAATTCGTTTTCAATTCGATTCAATTCCAAAGTCGTTTTCTATTCGATTCAATTCAAATTGGTTTTCTATTCGAATCAAATTCGTTATATATTCCATTGAAATCACATTCGTTATATATTCAATTCATTTCGAAATCGTTTTCAATTCAATTCATTTCGAAATCGTTTTCAATTCATTTCGAAATCGTTTTCAATTCAATTCATTTCGAAATCATTTTATATTCAATTCATTTCGAAATCGTTTTTTTTTATATTCAATTCATTTCGAAATCGTTTTATATTCAATTCATTTCGAAATCGTTTTATATTCAATTCATTTCGAAATTGTTTTATATTCAATTCAATTCGAATTCGTTTTATATTCAATTCAATTCGAATTCGTTTCGTTTTCTATTCTATTCAAATTCAAATTGGTTTTCTATTCGATTCAATTCAAATTGGTTTTCTATTCGAATCAAATTCATTATATATTCAATTGAAATCAAATTCGTTTTATATTCAATTGAAATCAAATTCGTTTATATTCAATTGAAATCAAATTTCATTTCAAAATATGCGTTTTCGAAATCACTTTTCAATATGCATTTTAAAATGAATAAAATTGATATAAATATCTTTCACGTCAAAATGGCGTCAATCTAACCAACACGGCTTCATATATTTCTATTTTCAAATATTCTATTCAACAAATGAATATTTATTTTTGTCAACACACGACTAATCTCAACGAATGAGTACTGTCCACGTGTGACAATTTTTGTTAATTATTTCGTTCAACACATGACTAATCTCAACGGATGAGTACAGTCAACACATGAACCTTTATTTTATATTGATAAAGATGCAAATTTTATTATTAAAATATTTCGTTCAACACATGACTAATCTCAACGGATGAGTACAGTCAACACATGAACCTTTACTTTATAATATTCTTTATTTTCTAAATTGGAATGAGGCCCAATCAATCACCATATAATGTTAATTACATGGATTTTCATACATCACACGCATATAATAGCATTGAAAAATAATCAACCATCAACCAAAGTGCACTACACTGTATAAGCATCAAATATAGATATATAACGCTTATAACAGCTTGTCAATCAATCGATCGACATATTTAATCAATCAGGATGAGTGAACTTCAAATTTCATCCCAAAACCCGTGTGGGGTTTCAAACAATCAAACACAGATTTTATTTGTGCAGTTGGGCGATGTGTAAAATTTATCGACCCAATCAATGTCATTCAAATAGATGTACATAAACAAACCGTCCGGTTTGTAAATGAATATTTTTTTATTCACATTCACGTTAAAAATTATATTTTTAACGATAAAATATTTTATTTTAACACATGGATTTTTATTCAGTTCATTCACAAAATAAAAATGATATTTTTATTTTTCTAAATTATTATAGAAAATTTCGGCGGCATAACGGCACGATACTAGAAACGGGACAAGGCCTAGCCTAATCCCCGGTCTAGTGAAGGCCCACGCCATTCACACATCAATCAAATCCATTCATTTCACCAAACAATTCAATTTCAATCAAATAATCTAACTTATTTTTGCAATCAAACAAACAAGTCCATGGTCTGTGGACGATTGTGTCGGTTGCTACTAAGCACCGTCTGCATCCTAGTATATATATATATATATATATATATATATATAACTAGAAGAAGAAATTGAAAAGTGAGAAATTCTTACCGATAGCTATCCAACTTCACGACACTTCATTGATAGAAATCTTCATCGTTCTCGCCTTTTTATCACCTTCGCTGCCCGTATTCTCCACATATGTAAAAATCGAATTTTTACTTTTTTATTCATTATATAAAAATCGAATTTTTATTATGCTATTCAATATATAAAAATAAAAATTTTACTTTTCAAAGATTTCGCCTTTAATACGCCTATCATGTAAAAAATATATTTTCACATCTTCTACATAGTAAAGATCATATTTTTATCCTTCTACAATATAAAAGATTATATTTTTAATATTCCTATCATGTAAAAATTATATTTTTAATCCTCTACATAAACAAAAATCATATGTTTACATCTTCTATATAGTAAAGATCATATTTTTATTACTTTAAAAATATAAAAATCATATTTTTAATTCTCCTATATTATAAAAATTATATTTTTATTCTGCTATGAATTTTAAAATCTGAAAATAAAATTCAATACTTCCTTTAAAAAAGGAAAACTGATTTTCAAAACCATTTTATCTCATCTAAAAATCCTATCTTTAGTTGCTAAAATAAATAAAAATAGAAATAAGTAAATAAATAACACTTACAGTTGAAAATCAGGGAGGAGGGGGTGTTTCACGTCAGTCGAGGAGGCCGGGGGAGGTGTCTTCAGCGCTGGAGGTGGAAGCTAGGGGGTTCGGCGGTTTTCTGATGAGGGGGGTGTTGTCGCGTCGCCTGAGGAGAGGGGGGGGTGTTGTCGCGTCGCCTGAGGAGAGGGGGGGTGTTGTCGCGTCGCCTGAGGAGGGGGGGGAGAAGAGCGAACGGGAGAGGGGGTCGCCGACGTTCGGTGGGGGCTGGGGTGGGGAACGCGCTCTGGCGCGGCGTTGGGCGGTCGGTCTCCGTCCTCGACGGATTTTTCTTTTTTCTTTTTTCGATTTGCATGGTTCGATTTCTGTAATTGGTAAAGGAGGGAGGGTTAAGGGGTTTGACCAGTAATAAGGGAAGGGGGGTTTTATTTTTATTTATTTATTTTTTTTAATTAATTAATTCTCCAAAAAGTGGCTTTTAAATTCGAACTCGAAACGAGGCCCACCGACTGTCGTCCATAGCGTATTACCCCCATTCCGAACACAATGGGATATGTATTGTAGGCTGATTCGACCATTTCGATCAGTTTTCATCAAAATCAACATATAACTCTATATATTGAATTTGAACGTGCATTTCAATTTACCGGGGTCGCATACTAACTCGAAAAATTCCAGAAAAATATTTTCTAGCTTCGTATTGACGATACGGTCCTAACAAAACTAATTTCGTCGAATTCTGAGACCGTTGGAAAAATGGCAATTTTCCAGTCGATTAAAATCAACTGAAACTGGTCAAACGCGTTTAACTGCGCCACGCTCACATATTGATTCGAAAAATTATGAAATTTGGAATCTAGCAATAATTTGACACTGCGGATCCAACAAAAGTGGTTTCGTCAAAATCCGAGATCGTTTGCAAAATTCCCATTTTTAAGGGCCTGAATTCCATAGCGACTATTCAGAATTTTCAACCAGACATATCTTTTGATTCCTGCTATAAAATCTTGATTATTCAGATTCGTTGGAAAGATATCATCAATTAGATCCTAATGTTTTTGGTTTCACTAAAATCCGGATTGTTTTGCACCCGGTACATTCAATTGAAGTTTGAAATCGAATTATCGAACTACAGCGCCATTTTCAATTCCTTTTATAATTATATATAATTATTTATATTCTAACGACGACGTATATAATATATACGTTCTATTATATTCAAAATAAATTTCTGGTCGATATTATTTAAAATAATTCATTTTAAATGTTCAA
Organism: Allium sativum; assembly: GCA_030737875.1. NCBI lineage: Eukaryota > Viridiplantae > Streptophyta > Magnoliopsida > Asparagales > Amaryllidaceae > Allium > Allium sativum. Next base: position 972,247,290 of record CM060909.1, on the reverse strand, counting down.
AATTCGCTAAAATTGCCAAAATAAAAATTTTAAACTGGTTCAGAATTTCCGGGTTATTACAAGGTTAAGCCTAATGAGACTCAGAATAAGAAAGTCGACTTCAAGAAGGGAGGCAACAAGAATAACAAGAATAACAAGGGCAACAACAAAAATAATAACAAGGCACGTGAGACAAGGAAGTGTAACTTTTGTTGTATTACAGGGCATATAGCCAAGGACTGTAGAAAGAAGAAGAGAAAGTTGGGTGAATGCTTTCATTGCGGGGATACTGGACACTTCAGTAAGAATTGCCCTAAGAAGCAAGGGCAGGGGCAAGGGCAAGCCCAGCGAGCAGGACCTTCTAGAGGGCAGTTGCATGCTCTCAACACCACTCCAGCTCTTGACCGAGGTAGTAATATTTCTGTAGAAAGCCTTGTTTACATTTTTGAATTTCCTGTTCGAACCTTATTTGACTCTGGCGCATTGCATACTATTATTTCTTCTGATATTGTTGAAAATCTGCACCTAAGTACTAGTCTAGTTAAGGATCCTGTTAGTGTTTCAAATCCAATTGGGGGCTCCGCCCATTTATCTATGATGTGTGTTGATTTGAGGATTTCTATCTTAAGCGTAGAATTCACGTGTAATGCTTATGTTCTCGGATTTATGGGATACGGTTTGATCCTAGGTATGGATTGGCTATCCAATTATGGAGCCATTCTTGATTGTGAACGAAGGGTAGTGAGGCTCATGACTCGCCTTGGTAATACCCTTGAAATTTCTTGTAACCCTAAGGGTCCGGTCATGTTGTGTTATCTTGAATCTCTTGACTCGTCCATCGACAATTTGCAATCTATAAGAGTGGTCCAATAATATCCAGATGTCTTTGATGAGGTGAAGGGGTTACCTCCTAAACGCGAGATAGACTTCCGAATTTATCTTGTTGATAATGCCAAGCCAGTTTCATTGCCCGTTAGGCACATAGCCCCACGAGAAAGAAGAGAGCTCAGTAAACATGTTAAGGAGTTGCTTGAGAAAAATTTCATAAGGCGAAGCATTTCTGAATGGGGTGCTCCGGTGGTATTCGCTACTAAGGCGGATGGTTCGCTTCGTCTATGCATAGATTATCGTTAGTTAAACAAGCTAACTAAGAAAAATAGACACCCACTACCAAGAATCGACGATTTGTTTGACCAGCTTGTGGGAGCATCTGTTTTCTCTCAACTCGATCTAGCCACAGGATTCCATCAGCTTAGAGTGGCTGAGGATAGCATTGACAAAACTGCGTTTAGGACTCCAGATGGGTTCTTCGAATGGCTCGTCATGCCATTTGGGTTAACGAATGCACCAGCGTACTTTGTAGATTTGATGAGTAGGGTGTTTCGGGAGTTCCTTAACAAGTTTGTAGTGGTTTTCGTGGACGATATTTTGATCTTCTCAAAGGATGAAGAAGAGCATGCTAGACATCTCAAGGAAGTCATGGACACGCTTAAAGCACACCAGTTAAAGGCTAAGTTCTCCAAATGCCATTTTTGGAGGAAGCAAGTTCGATTTCTTGGACATGTAGTTTCTAAGCAAGGCATAGCCGTGGACCCCGCAAAGGTAGTTGCGGTGCAAGACGGGAAAATTCCTAAGAACGCAACGGAGGTGAGAAGCTTTCTAGGTTTGGCAGGCTACTATAGGAAGTTCATTAAGGACTTCGCTAAGATTTCAGCCCCTCTTACTAGGTTAACGAAGAAAAACCTAGCATTTGCATGGGACATAGATTGTGGGATTGCTTTTCAGATACTCAAGAGAGCCCTCGCCACAGCTCCAGTTTTGGCATTACCCGACGGAAGTAAGATGTTTACGGTGTACACAGATGCGTGTGGCACAGGATTAGGTGCTGTCCTAATGCAAGAAGGGAAAGTGATTTGCTACGGGGGTAGACAACTTAAATTTCATGAGAAGAACTATCCCACACATGACTTGGAGTTGGCGGCGATCGTTTTTGCACTTAAATCTTGGCGCTATTATCTTCTAGGGGAGAAGTTCGAGCTGTATACCGACCACAAATCGCTTAAGTACCTCTTCTCACAGAAAGATTTGAATCTGAGACAACAGCAGTGGATGGAATCCTTGGCATCATATGACTTCGATATAGCTTACACCCCTGACAAGGGTAACGTGCTGGCGGATGCGCTAAGTAGGAAAAGGTTGACCTTGAGCCCCTTTTTTGTTGAAAGGAAAAGTATAGAGTTTATAGCAACCTTTGATTTTACACGTGCTGTTGAGTCATTGACTGGTACGTTAGCATCTCTTGAGTTAAGACCTACACTTCTAGATCAAGTAGGGACTTCATAGAAGGAAGACCCACAGATAGTCGAAATCATGGACAAGCTGATTAGTGGTGAGACATCAAGTCACCTCGGTAGGTATGCCATAGATGACAAGCGATGGCTAAGGCGTGATGGAAGGCTATGTGTCCCACAAGTGGGAGAATTAGTAAATAAAGTTCTCGAAGAGGCGCATCACTCGAAGATGACTATACATCCCGGAGGGGATAAGATGTACAGAGATATGAAATGCATTTTCTTTTGTGCTGGAATGAAAAAGGACGTGGCAGAGTTCGTTTCAAAGTGCATGGTATGCCAACAAGTAAAGGCCGAGTCGAAGAAGCCCGGTGGGCTATTACGTCCTTTGGAGGTTCCGCAATGGAAGTGGGAAAGTATCTCGATGGATTTCGTGGATGGACTGCCTAGGTCAAGGAAGGGAAATACTAGCATATGGGTCATAGTTAATAGACACACGAAAAGCGCTCACTTCATTCCGGTGAAAAGCAAGAGACCGCATCATGGCTAGCGTCTATTTACCTTCGAGAAGATTGCACGGGGTTCCTTCTAGTATAGTTAGTGATCGGGACCCGATTTTCACTAGCCAGTTTTGGAATAGTCTACAAGAAGCAATGGGTACACGACTAAGTTTAAGCACGGCCTATCACCCACAGACGGATGGGCAAACCGAAAGGGTAAATAGGGTACTAGAGGATCTTTTGAGGCTATGCATTATTGACTTTGGTGGTACTTGGGAAGACCATCTTCCTCTCGTGGAGTTTTCATATAATAATAGTTACCAAGCTAGCATCGGAATGGCACCGTTCGAAGCCCTGTATGGAAGACCGTGCAAGTCGCCAACTTGTTGGTGGGAGACGACAGACAGGCTTATACTAGGGCCCGACATGATAAGAGACACTTCTGAGAAGGTTGAGTTGATACGAAGACGGATGAAAACGGCCCAAACAGACAGAAATCTTATGCGGACAAGAGAAGGACATACCTAGAGTTAGAAGTCGGAGATATGGTCTTTATAAAAGTTTCTCCTTTACGCAATGTGGTTCGTTTTGGAGCGGTTGGAAAGTTAGGAACGGAGATCAAGAAGCTAAGGAATCCTTGAAGACGAAGTGGTTGAGCCAAGTATCCTTGAAGGCGTATAAGTGGAAAAAGAAGCAACATTGAGGCGAGTTCCGATTCGTATCTTAGGAACGGAGATCAAGAAGCTAAGGAATCGAGAAGTCAAGCTAGTTATACTACAGTGGAGTGAAGCCCAAGAAGACGCAACTTGGGAAACCGAAGAGAAGATACGCGCGCTTTACCCATTTCTTTTTGAAGGTACATTCTCGATCTCTTTTCCTATAAACTTGAAAACCTTTCGTATCATGCTTTTACTACCTATGTTTGCCTTGTTATCTTCTCGATCTTATCTTGAGAACCTTAGGTAGAACCATATGGATGTAAACATGTGATTGAAACATGTTATGGTTGATGTTTGCAAATGGTTGCAAGTGTTTGCAAGTGATTGCTAGTGGATGCATGACACACATTAGGCACTAGATCGGCTCAGTCACATTTTCATGTTGCATATGCATGAGTGCTTATACTTGTACATGGATGGAACTTGTTATGCTATCATTTGGATGTTGCATATGAATGACTGTTATGTGCACTCATGTAGAGATTATAAATTATGTTAGGAATTTGCATACATGTTGGATTCATTACACTAACATATTTTGCATTAAGGAGGTCTACTGAATCAGTAACCGCCTGATCTTTTGCATTAGATAAGTACATATACACACACTTTCTGCATATGTTCATACAGCACTAGAAATCTTTTAAGGACAATGGTTGCCTGTGGATGGTGTTTTGAGTAGATGGATGATTGGATGGTAGGATATATTCTTTCTAACTTAGAGATTTCGGGGACGAAATCCTTTAAGGAGGGGAGAATGTAACAATCCGTATTTTAATAGCATGTTATAACCCTAAATCATGGCAGAATTAATTTTTAAAATAAGAATCAAGGGCAACGGGTTACGCCATTACGTTATTCTCGAAATTCTTCTTGGAAACGAGTCCGAGTTTTCGAAAATCGGAGTCTGTATGACCAAGTTATGACCCTTCGAAGTTTCAGGAATTTTCAAGTTCAAAAACAGCTCATAATTCGAATTCAAATTTCGAATTCAAACCCCAGAATGGACTGGGTGGGAAATTTCCCGCCCAGGACCAGGTCGACCTGGGGGTCGACCATAGTGTCGACCTGCCCAGGACCAGGTCGACCTGGGGGTCGACCATAGTGTCGACCTGCCCAGGACCAGGTCGGCCATAGAGTCGACCCGGGTGTCGACCTGGTTGCCAGGCCCATTTTTGAGTCAGAATTCACTCTGATGTTTCTGGTCTGATTTCTATCTAGATTTGTTGGCCTGACCCTATATAAACAGCCCCTAACTCTAGTCTCTCTACACAAATTCTCTCTGGTATTATGCTGCTAAAACTCTGGTTGAAAAGTTAGAGAAAATATTGCTTCTTCACCGACAAGACTACATGTAGAGTTTTGCTGTTTGGGGGATTTCTGTTAGACTCGAGATTCAACATTGCCTCTTTGTTTTCTAATTATCAAACCATGATCTGTAAGCCCTAGTTACTTTTAGATCTAAACTTTAAACTTAATATGGACATGTTCTAAATTGAAATTGAACCTAAGTATGATAATTATCTTGAATCTATCATTGTATATCTTGGATCTAATATTGTTCCTTTTGGATCTATTATTTTGAATCTACTATTATTCACCTTGGATCTATTCATCTTGAATCTTGACTTGTGGGAATATTTATATGAAATTGATTTGGGGCCTAAACATGTTGTAAACCTAAAACCCCTCATGTCCATGATGTTAACATGCCTGTGATGTTGAATTAGTTGTTATTCACAAGTTTGGGGTTATTATCTTATGTTAACTGTTATCATGACTATCACCCTATTTTGCTAGGTTAGATATTTGAGACCACTATTCCATATGCCAGTATTGTTGTAGTCATTAATCTCAAGTTATACCATGCTTGACTTATAATCACTTTTGCCACCTTATGCCCGTTCTTTCTATGTTATTCCCTAATTAGATTTATTTGTATCGATTCGAATTCACGTGCGATGGGAATACGATTTGGGTAGTTTAGGCAAACCTGAATTTACTATAAACTTGAAACATGAACATTGTTATAACTTTAACCTGGATATGGACATGAACTTGACACGATTTGACATGAAACATGACATGAAAGCTTGACATGAATTTAGACTCGAAACTTGAACCTGGACATGACACTTAGAATAAACTTGAAAATGGCCAACTCGAGGTTGGGTTGAGTTTGCAGTGTAAATCTGCCCGGAACCGCCCGGCGAATCCAGTGACTGCAAACAATAGGATCCAATGTGGGTAGTTGGTCATATTGCACCTAAAACCCGAGGTTAGACTATGTTGTGGTGTAAATCTGCCCGGAACAGCCCGGCAAATCCAGTAACCACAACAACTAGTCTAATGTGAGAGGTTGGGGTGCATTAATGAATTTATGCTACAGGATAGGGTTAAGTCACGAACCACTTGAATATACTTAACCAATTTGACACGATGATTTGATAGGGTTAAGTCATGAACATGAAAGACAACACTTAACCAACTTGATACATGATTGGATAGGGTTAAGTCACGAATTTGAATGACATCACTTAACCCACTAGAAACCCTAGTTACGCGGTCCTTTTCAGTAGTAACCCACTTGGATGTATCACGATACCCTAGGACTAGGCAGGGTGGGGCACGATTACTGGGCTGATTGTAAGCGACCAGAACGACGGCTGAGTAGGTGCGCCATTGTAGGTTCAGGCGGACTATGGTCGTGCACGTAGTCCGGAGTTGAAAAAGCAGGCATTGGGCACCAGTAGGTTTACACTATGCGTGCTTGATTCGTGTCGGTGGTTGGCACCCTAGGGCTTGGTACACCCTATGGTGGACCTAACACAGGTGATTACATTTCGTGATTGGGCCGTATGACACAAACACATGACGAGCTAGAACTTGTAGGGAGTCGATCGATTAGTAGATCGTACTGTAGGACCCCGTAATGGGTCATTTCATGATATTGGGCCAAGGGATCATTTCATGGTTAAAACATGACATGGGTTAGAATACTAGTACAGTTGGTGCAGCGAATCTTGAATATGCGATGCTAGACTTGAGTTAGCCTGTTATCTTAGTTATCTTGCCAGACTTATTATCATCCCTATGTTTACTTTCCGTTTACTCATGTCCTGTTAAATTTACTAGTTTTTATACTGAAAGTCACTAGGGCTTACCAGTCTTTATGACTGGCCCTTTTTCTTTTGCCTCTTTTTCTTTCTTTTTCCCCCCAGGTTCTCAGGGAGGAAACGCTAGCTCTTAGCTCGAATATAGCTTGCTTTCTGTCAGCTCATGTACGGTTTGGTCTTGAGCTATGATATGGCTGCACTTCTGCTATTTTTGGGGAATAATTTACTTTTGTTATCTTCAGTTTATGCTTCTTTATTTAGAACTTGATGTAATGGAATAATTTGTACTTTGGATATATGAGGTTTTGACTCTTTTCTTGAAAGTAATGAAATTTGGTTTTTAATTTCTACCGCTGCTTTATTTATGTTCTGCCTTGTAACATCTCTGTGTATGTTTACCTAGATAATACTCCACCAAAACTAGTGCATTCCCTTTGTGAGTGACCCTAGCGGAGGTGGGGTGTTACAATAACTGATTTGCTTGCACAACAAATCAGTGCAGATTTTCACTTTCGAATAAAAAAACTGCTCTTTTTTTTAATGGCAGAGGATAGATAAATGTCGTTTAGTTAGATAATTTCATCTATAACTGAATATAATATATAGACGGGGATTAGGACTAAACGAAAATACTGGGCAGTGGAGGAAAATCGGATCTGCTGAAATACCGGGTCAAAAGTCGGTTCAGAAATATTTTCCGTATTTTAAAAATGGTCCGAAAAAGCAATATTTTCTGGTCCAAAAAATATAAGTGTCTACACCACAAAGCCAAGGCCCAAGCCCAAACCCAAGCCCGAACTGAACTGAGCCGGGCCGGGTCGGGTCGGGACGGGTCGGGTCGGGTCGAGTCGGTCGGTCGCGCGCAAGCGTGGTGGTCATGATGCATGGCCTCCCTCCTCACAACAAAGCATGTATTAGGAGCCCAAGGCCCCAACATGATTTCTTAGAAACAAGTATAAGTACTTGCCTCTTCCATATAATCCCATGATGTGGGACTATTCACTCGTAAGAGTCATTCATACACTTATTTCTACATTTTTTAATAATTCACTTTTAAAAATATTTTTTTTCCAACAATCCCCTACTTGAATTTTTAAAAATTATCTTCGAGCAGTTTCTATAAAACATAAGATTGTGCATAAACAAAGGTGTCATCCGACTTGAACCTTTGCATAGTGAATAAGATTCAGTTTTTACTAGAGTGACATGTAGTCTTGAACTCTATTCCTGACATCAAACCACACACAACCTTTTCTATAGTGCAATCAAACCACACACAACCTTTTCAATAGTGCAATCAAGATTCCATAGGAAACGACCACATTTCCACATTCGCGTAGGTGAGTCTATCAAGAGTACCCCTGAAGGTAGGTACTCCACTCCAAATAGAGTATAGATCCCATTAAGAGTTTCCATCAACTCATCCTCTAATCGCTTTAGGAATACATGCTTCTTGGTATGTTAAATAGCATGTTCAACTCATATCACTACACAACTTTTTTTTACCCATTGAACCTAGTTCTTGGGATCTCCAGTCATTAGGTCGGGTTTCCATTGTGCGTGACTCAACAATCTAAGGGCAATAGTCACATTCTTTTAGAAGAATTAAGGACTTTCTCCCTGGACAGTTCTTTCGCCAAAGGATCTGCCAAATTATCATCACTACGTACGTAATATACTCTAACGGTACCTGTGGAAAGTACTCATCTAACCGTATTGTGCTTACGACGAATTTGTCGTCTCTTACCGTTATAATAATAGTTCTGAACTTTTGCAATAGCCGCGGTACTATCACAATGTATCAACACAGCTGGTATCAGTTTTTCCCATAAGGGAATCTCAGCCAGTAGATTTCTCAAATACTCTGCTTCTTCACTAGCTGTGGCTAGTGCTATCATCTCAGACTCCATAGTGGACTGAGCCAAACTAGTCTGTTTCTTAGATTTCCAAGAAACAGCTCCTCCAGCAATGCTAAATATATAACCACTGGTCACTTTAGAATCATCAGATAAAGTATTCCAGTCTGCATCTGAGTATCCTTCAAGTACAGTTGGAAACTTTTCATAATGTAATGCAAGATTCATAGTTCGTTTAAGGTATCTCATGACCCTTTCAATAGCATGCCAATGCTCTATACTAGGTTTACTGGTAAACCTGCACAATAATCCCACGACATAGGCAATGTCGGGTCTAGTACAATCAGTGGCATACCGAAGGCTGCCAATGATGCTTCATAATCAGACTATCTTACACCTTCACCAGTGTACTTAAATAACTTTACACTTGGATCATATGGTGTACACGCAGGTTTACAGTCAAAGTAATTGTATTTCCTTAGTATCTTCTCAATGTAATGAGATTGATCCAAAGAAATTCCCTTTTCTGACCTAGTAATTTTAATATCAAGGATTACACTCGCCTCACCTAGATCTTTCATATCAAAATTGGCACTTAATAAGGATTTGACTGAATTTATGGCATGAATGTTTGACCCAAAGATGAGTAGGTTATCTACATAAAGGCATATAATAGTGCAAATGTCATTCTTAGATTTGTAATAAATGCATTTGTCACTTTCATTAACTTTAAAACCATGTGAAATGATTAAGTTATCAAATTTTTCATGACATTGTTTAGGTGCTTGTTTTAAACCATATAATGATTTATCTAATTTGCATACTTTATGTTCTTGACCATGTACTACAAATCCTTTAGGCTGGTCCATATAAATTTCTTCATCTAATTCACTGTTTAAAAAGGCGGTTTTAACATCCATTTGTGTATTAGTAAATTATGAATGGAAGCAAGTGAGATTAATAGCCGAATGGATGTTATTTTAGTTACAGGTGAAAAAGTGTCGAAGAAATCTATATATTCTTTTTGTCTAATACCTTTAGCTACTAGTCGTGCTTTGTATTTATCAATAGTATCATCAGGTTTTAATTTCTTTTTAAGCACCCATTTACAGCCTATAAATTTACAACCAGGGGGTAAATCTGCCAAATGCCAAGTCTTATTGGATTCCAGAGAATCCATCTCATCATTTATAGCCTCTCGCAAAGTCTCGGCATCTAAAGAAGATAAGGCCTCTTGGAGGTTTAAAGGATCCTCCTCTATAGTAAAAGCACAAAAATCCAAGCCAAAATGTTTTACGGATCTTGCTCTTTTACTTCTTCTAGGTTCAACTTCAGAACTTTTATTAAGTTATGTTCTAATAGGCGTACTTGATGTGCCCCCATTATTCCTTAATTTAAAAGGAAATTTTGTTTCATAAATGTCGGCATCATTTGATTCAATTATATTATGTGTATTTAGGTCATAAAATCTGTATGCTTTGCTATTAGTAGCCTAGCTTATTAATACACACTCATATGCTCTGCTTGCCAATTTTATTCTCTTAGGGTCTGGAATGCGAACATATGCTAAACAACCCCTAATTCTAAAATATGAGACATTGGGTTTATAATTCTTTAAAATTTCATAAGGTGAAATTTTATTTTAGATTTGGGGTTTCTATTCTGAACATAGCATACAATCAATAAAATATCCCCCCACCAATGTTTTGCTACATCAGAATTTAATAGGATGACAACTACTAATTTGACAAAGGTCCAATTTTTTCTTTCAGCTTTACCTTTCATTTCAGGTGAATAGGGTGCAGTTCTCTCATGTACTTTACCGTGTAGTTTATAGAAGTCTAGAATTGAAGTAGATTCATATTCTGTTCCTCTATCACTACGAACTCTCATAATTTTCCTATTTGCTTGATTCTCAGTTTCAGTTTTGAATGTTATATATATATGTCAAATGCATCACTTTTATTTTTCATAAAATATACATAGGTGAAATCAGAACAGTCATCAATAAAAGTGATGAAATAAACGATGTCCATGTCTAGTCAAAGTGCCATCAAACTCACATATATCAGAAGGAATCAAGTCTAAGGGTTCAGAAACTCTATCAACAGATTTATGAGGTTTCTTTCTGATTTTATCTTGTGTACGGAATTCACATTTATCATGTTCAGATTCTGACATCTTAGGAATCATATCTAGGGTGATCATGTTATGAATTATTCGTTTATTAACATGACATAATCTAGAGTGCCAAATATTGAAGTCACACAACATATAAGCAGAATTATTCACTTTATTAGATTCAACATTCAATTTAAACATTCCCAGATCTCCTTCACTGTCTTGTCGTCCGAGTTGTAGTAATCATACAGATCATCGCTGAGGCTATTTAGAATGAAATTTCTGCACAGATAGTCCTGCTCAATCCAGTTCTGTTGCTGTTTTGATTGTTCAGCCCAGGAAGTCATCTGCCCTTCATCCGTTCCATCAGGTTTGTCTGGCAACTACGGTTTGTCCGTGGCCAAAGCAGCAGCCACTTTCCTCATCGTCAAATAGAACTCCGTCTTCTGACGCCATCATTTGAAGTGTAGACCTTCGAAACGGAATGGTGCAGCAGTCACCAATGGGATCTGGAAGGCAGAGGAAGGAGCAACATTATCTAGGGTTGATGTCGAAGCCATTGTTTCAGATCGTCTTCAAATTGTTGGGAAACAATGGCTGAGTCACGTACTTGGTCGCTTTCTTGAAGATGATTCGACGATCTAGTCAGTGGTGCAAACCTGTTCGTACTATCACCGCCGCCTCTAGGATAAAACAGCCTCGATCTACGATAACTGATTTGCTTGCACAACAAATCAGTGCAGATTTGCACTTTCGAATAAAAAAACTGCTCTTTTTTTTAATGGAGGAGGAAAGATAAATGTTGTTCAGTTAGATAATTTCATCTACAACTGAAGATAATATATAGACGGGGATTAGGGCCAAACGAAAATACTGGGCAGTGGAGGAAAATCGGATCTACTGAAATACCGATTCAAAAGTCGGTTCAGAAATATTTTCCGAATTTTAAAAATGGTCCAAAAAAGCAATATTTTCTGGTCCAAAAAGTATAAGAGTCTATACCACAAAGCCAAGGCCCAAGCCCAAACCCGAGCCCGAACCGAACCGAGCCGAGCCGGGCCAGGTCGGGTCAAGTCGAGTCGAGTTGGTCGGTCGCGCGCGTGTGTGGTGGTCATGATGCATGGCCTCCCTCCTCACAACGAAGCATGTATTGGGAGCGCAAGGCCCCAACATGATTTCTTAGAAATAAGTATAAATACTTGCCTCTTCCATATAATCCCATGATGTGGGACTATTCACCTATAAGGGCCACTCATACACTTATTTCAGCAATTTTTAATAATTCACTTTTAAAAATAACATTTTTCCAACAATCCCCCACTTGAATTTTTAAAAATATCTTCGAGCAGTTTCTAAAAAACATAAGATTGTGCATAAACAAAGGAGTGATCCGACTTGAACCTTTGCATAGTTAATAAGATTCAGTTTTTACTAGAGTGACATGTTGTCTTGAACTCTATTCCTGACATAAAACCACACACAATATTTTCTGTAGTGCATTCAATTAAGCCCGTGCATTTATGGCCATGCACGTCTATCCCACTTTAGTGAACGTTCTAGAAGTTTTTCCCAAGATTCCACAGGAAACGGCCGCATTTCCACATTCACATAGGTGAGTCTATCAAGAGTACTCCTGAAGGTAGGTACTCCGCTCCAAATAGAGTATAGATCCCATTAAGAGTTTCTATCAACTCATCCTCTAATCACTTTAGGAATACATGCTTCTTGGTATGTTAAATAGCATGTTCAACTCATATCACTACACAACTTGTTTTAATCCATTGAAACTAATTCTTGGGATCTCCAGTCATTAGGTCGGGTTTTCATTGTGCGTGACCCAACAATCTAAGGGCAATAGTCCCATTCTTTTAGAAGAATTAAGGACTTTCTCTCTAGACTGTCCTTTGGCCAAAGGATCTACCAAATTTTCATCATTACGTACGTAATCTACTCTAACGGTACCTGTGGAAAGTAGTTCTCTAACCGTATTGTGCTTACGACTTATTTGTCGTCTCTTACCGTTATAATAACGGTTCTGAACTTTTGCAACAGCCGCGGTACTATCACAATGTATCAACACAGCTGGTATTAGTTTTTCCCATAAAGGAATCTCAGCTAGTAGATTTCTCAAATACTCTGCTTCTTCACTAGCTGTGGCTAGTACTATTGTAACGACCCGAAAATTTTCGACTTAGAAAATTCGACATACAACACCACGTCGAGTATTCAAACATCGAAAACGTCGGATAGTCTAAGAAAGAAAATAGAGGGTGAGAATAGATAAGATAGAAACTTAGAATAGAAGAAGTAGAACACAGCATCAGAGTAACACGAACCTCACAGCGGAACGAATAATATATAATATATATCATAACTTTGAAATATAAATCTGTACTTGAATATACATATCATTTCCAAAGTACAACATTTACAACACAGCGGAAATAAATAATAGCTATATGATCCTGAAGCCTTCTACTCCAGCTCTTCAAGTATATCTGTAAATCCCGACTACTTGACTGCCCGTACAAAATTGGGCACCCAAGAGTTTAGGGAAAACAAAACAAGATAAACTCCGGGTCAGTCATGGGACTGGTATGAGTAAAACAGTTTAAAACAGTTTGAACAAGTAAACGATATCTCATAAGACCACGTCGTATAACGGAACGGGTTTTTCCCTTATGAGAATCCAAATTATCTTTATATCAATTTTTTTTGATATTATAATAATATCTATCAACCACAAAATAATAATCATCTAGCAGAAACGCTTTCATCTCACGTTCCATATATATAGTATACAATCAAAACCGCAAACATGTATTGGGTAATGAATTTCCAACTATGACAAGGTATGGAACCACCTTTCGCTAGTGTACCTCTAGAGAGGAATACCCTGGGTTCAACAATAACATCTTGCAACCCGGCCACACATGACCGACCACTCATTTCGCTTGAGTGTATCGAATGTATATCACCAACGGTTGGGATCAGCAACCGTTTCCTGAATGGGACAACATAGACAATTGATTTTTAGAAGTAAATGAAACTCTAGATCAGGTGATTATACACCCTAATAGGTGCGACCTACATAGCCATGCTGCCTGCCCGATTTTTGTCATTTCCCGGTTGTGAGGCTAGAGGCCACGCTTATCTCTGACAGATCACACATTTATTCACTTTGAATGTCAAATCGTCATACCCGCCAAATCACAAATTGATTTCCCCAAAAATACCACAGGTATACAGCTAAGAGAAACGAATTCCTCCGCCACCAAACGTAAATACGTTTGAAGAGATCAACTTACGCGATCTATTAAATATACTCTGTCAGACATTCTTCCATACAAGTCGTCCTAGGACTGGACAAATCGAAGGCACTATTCCGTACAACCATCTTAAGCAATCTTTACCTAAGATTTATACAACAACCCTTGCACTTTACTCCGTCTTCAATTATCTTTGGAATATATGACTCGCAATGCTTATGCCAATACGGAGTGGTTCTTCGGATAAAAATCCAACCGGTCTCTCCTTATTAACAACGTTAAAATGGTCAAAAACTTTGATAGTCGGTGAGTTAACTATCGAAGAAAAACAGGTGTGCAAACAAGGATCTTATTTCCAAATGGAAATTAATCGATCAATCACCAATCAACTTTTATCCTTTAAATTAATTTATCATTAATTTATTTCATTTGTCATTTCCTGTTTCCATATATTTAACATTTCTTATTTTCTAAATTTAGAAAATATATGTTATGTACACTGGAAAACATTACCATTTCTTGTTTTCTATATTAGAAAACATTTCTGATTCTTATTTGGAAAACATTTCCAAAACTCTTACACTGGACTTAGACAGATGTTTAAACAAACCATCCCTATGCTAACTCAAACCATTACACCTATTAACTAAATTCATTTAACCATCCTTTACTATCAAACCTTACAATTCCTTAGTTAAGAAGGAAGTCAATCAAGTTGGGGTATAATTACCTCTCAGACCTTAACTGAACCAAGTTTTAGCTTCGAAATAGTCAAAGTTTATCTTTTAAACTATTAACAACTTCCTTACGTAACTCTCGGATTCTATTTACGTATCCAGTTCTTTATTGAAAACATTGATTATAACGATAACGTTATAATCCCTACTTTCGAAATATCTAACTTCCATTATAACTTTTATTCTTTAATGTGAATAAATAAATAAACACCTGATTTATAAATAAATAAATCGTGATTTAAACACCGGAAAGTATGAGTACTTTCCCGAATTCGATATAACTGAATTCGATGTATAACTCCCTTTCGAGTAATCTCTATTTGATTAACTCTTCTTCGAATAACCTATATTCGATTTTCTCTCTTCGAATAACTTATATAAGATTATCTTTCTTCGAATAACTTATATTCGATTATCTCTCTTTGAATAACTTATATTCGATTAACTCACTTCGAATAACTTATATTCGATTAACTCGCTCTTTCGAATAAACAATATTCGATCTCTTTCTTTCAAATACGCTATATTCGATAATCTCCTTTCTTTTAAACTAACATCAATTTACTCCTTTCGATTAAACTAACATCGATAAATTCCCTTCAATTAAACTATAATCGATTAACTCCTTTCGACTAAACTAACATTGATTAATTCCTTTCAATTAAACTATAATCGATTAACTCCTTTCGATTAAATTAACATCGATTAACTCCTTTCGATTAAACTAACATCGATAAATTCCTTTCAATTAAACTATAATCGATTAACTCCTCTCGACTAAACTAACATCCATTAATTCCTTTCGATTAAACTATAATCGATTAACTCCTTTCGATTAAACTAACATCGATAAATTCCTTTAATTCTATTCGAATAAACTATATTCGATAACCCCTTTTGACTAAACTAACATCGATTAATTCCTTTCGAATAACGAATATTCGATAATCCTTTCGAATAATGAATATTTGATAATCTCTCTTCGAATAAATAGTACTCGATAACCTCTTTTTGAATAAACTATATTCGATCTCCCTTTCGAATAACTAATATTCGATTACTCCTTTTTACTCTATTCGAATCACTAATATTTGATTAACTCAAATTTTATTTACCCTATTTAATTAACTCTATCGATCAACTCTAACTAATTAACTCTAACTGGTTAACTCTAAATGATTAACTCCAACTGGTTAACTCTAACTGATTAATTCTAACTGGTTAACTCTAACTGGTTAACTCTAACTGATTAACTCTAACTGGTTAATTCTAACTGGTTAACTCTAGCTGATTAACTCTAACTGGTTAACTCTAACTGATTAACTCTAACTGGTTAACTCTAACTGATTAATTCTAACTGGTTAACTCTAACCGATTAATTCTAACTGGTTAACTTTAACTGATTAACTCTAACTCTAATCGATTAATTTTAATTCGATTTAACTCCTTTGGTTAACTCCTTTGATTTATCCCTTTGAATTATCTCCTTTGATTAATTCCTTTTCTATTTGTTTACTTAACAAATCTATTCCCTTTTCAATTCTATTTATTTAACAAATAAATATTTCTTTTACCTTTTCTATTTATTTAACAAATAAATATTTCTTTAATTCTATTATATTTGTTTTCACAAATATTTCCAATTATATTATATTTTATTTCACAAATATTTCCAATTCTATTACATTTGTTTTCACAAATATTTCCAATTCTATTATATTTGTTTTCACAAATATAATTTATATTTCAATATACACTTTGGAAAATCCCTTTGTATATTCTACTATTTCTTATGGTGTTTCAAATACGATATATCACTGCTCAGTATCACCCAAGCACACACAATCAACAACATATTTTATATCACATCATATATCACAATATATATGAAAATAGTAAAATAAATGTTGAGGAATCCAACTGGATTCCTCCAACCTGTTTGCCTGCATCACAGATGTTAAACAATATAATTAACATCGATTTCATTTCAATATGAAATATCCTGCTAAACAAAATCAACATTTGATTAACGATTTATATATATATATCGTTATCTATAATTCATCCAATACACAAGCAATTCAACCAACCAGTTAACACATAGCAATCAATAGATAATTATCAGTTCTAAGAATACGTTATAAAAATATAACTGTTCAGAGTTGGTGAGTTTTACTCACATTGGACGATCATTGTTAATAACGATAACCATCGCTTGATTCATACGGAGAAATTATTTCTCTATAAATTGTGACGAGCTTCATTTCACTTCCATTCAGTTTCACGGTGTAGCCCTGGTCCATACGATCCCAAAGGATCTGACCGTTCGAAATTCTGATACAGTATGAACGAGATATTTGATTTACAAGTTAATATACTATTTTGAATTAAACTTGAACTTTAAACTATATAATAATGGGCTTTACCCCATTTTCTTCGGCCCACCAAAGCAAAACAAACAAGGTCGCCTACTGTAACATCCTCCTTCTCCCTCTTTAACGAACAGAACTTGTTCCTCCTGCCATTAACACAAACGGCTCCCCTCCTCTCTCCCTTTACACTCCATTACCAATCAAACCAATAATACCATTAAACTTCTCTAACCTCCCTCTCCAACTCCATACGATTTTCCCATCACACGGTGTTCTCAACCGAAATGTGTTCCAGCAGTTGTTCACCGTGCCCCAATGTTCGCTCGACCAAAAATCACACCAGAATCCACGATTTTTCCTCTACAGGCGCGGTTTTCCACTACGATCCCAAATCCGATCTTAACTTATCGAATTAAAAACCCAATTGCACGAACACTGCAACCCTAGCTATCGCTGTAAATACACAGTACCCACAAAATGTGAATCGAACGCTACAATTTGAACACCAATTTGAAGAGCACTTCCTTAGGATCACCAATATATAAGTTATGAGATTTATCGATTTAACTTTGAATTTGTGTGGATTTTTGAAGACCATGTTTTCTTCACGTTTGGGTTTTCAGAAATAGGAAGTGGCGGCTTGAGAATGGTTTTATAACGGAGGCGAGATTTTGTGTGGTTGGAAAGGATGAGGATGTGGCTAGTTTAGGTCCACAAATAACTTAGGATATTTTAGTTTTTATATTCATTTCGCCTTCTAAAAATCCGTGTGATCACACACGATATTCAAAAATCGCGAAAATTGTCGTGTAGCTACAGTTCGACATTGCGAACCCAACGAAACTAGTTTCGTCGAATTCCGACTCCGTTTGCTCACATAGCGTATTTTTAACTGTCAAAATATCGACTGATTTTCACATTAAAAATCCGTACGACCACATACTGACTTCAAAAATCACGAAAACAGAATTCTAACAATAATTTAACACTGCGGATCCAACAAAATTAGATTCGTCTAATTCTGAGGTCGTTTGCAAAACTGGCTATTTTTAAAGCTCTAAATAACCCTTTTAAATATATGAATATATTTAAAAACAATTAAATTAAATATTTATAAACAAACATTATCGTATGTATTCACATACCATATCATACAGCTCCACAATATTCCTATATGAATTTCTAACTCAATATTTCAAATCCCGATTAAATCGATATTTGATTTATAATGAAATTCCTTTTGTAAATATAAACAAATCATTATAAATTATAAAGGAATTCCACATCGACTTTTCTAAAAATTGATTTGGACATAAATCAAAATCTATACGACGAAATACCGATTTTTCTCTTCCACTAGAAAAATATACTTCACCAGCTCCTAACGTTTCTTGTTTCACAGAAATCCGATTTAAAACGGACCCTGTATATTTAGTTGAAGTTCGAATCGCCAAATAGCGAACTACCGCGCCCTTTGGAGTTCGATTTTAATTATAATATAATTATACGTTCAAACTGTCGCTCAAATAATATATTCGTCATTCTAATTCAAATTCTAAGCTAAATTAAATACTTTGAATTGTCCAGTTCACATAATATTGTCAATTCACTATTTCTGATTATTTCAGAAATTAAATATATTATTCTATTATTTATATCAATTAAATATTCAACATAATTTAATTAAACAACCATTTTCACTATTAAAATAATTAATTATTATACGTATAAATACGGGTCGTTACATTCTTCCCCCTTTAAAATAATTTCGTCCTCGAAATTGCTAAGGTAGAAAACAAACTCCTCCAACTGGGTTAAAATTATTTCTTCAACTCTTGACTTCAGTTTCAACTGAACCAATTAATTACAATAAAAATATTAATTTATTTCTGTTAAAGAAAAATTTCAAAAATTCTGAAAATTTTCTAACTCCTTAACTTTTCGAAAAATTTCGCCAGCACCTCCTTTGTACTGGTCAATAGCTCAAACTCCAACTCGCCTCTCTAGGCCTTCTCAAACCCAAAATAAAATCAAACAGCCAAGCGGCTTGCCAATTCGGCTCATCAAAATCTCATACCCAATATATAATGTAACTTGTACCTTTTTGTCGGGCATATCATTATATCCTTTACATCTGCTGCTAATTCAGCATATACCAATGTCATACCAATCAAATTCCAATCTGTTTTTATCCCCAAATACAACCATTCGCTTTATCCAAGTCGAATTCCATTCAAACTCCAATTCCAATCTCAATTCAAAATTCTTACTCAACAATTCAACTTACTCAATATCATTATATTCTAATTCAATTCAATTTTCACATAATTGAT
Organism: Allium sativum; assembly: GCA_030737875.1. Lineage (NCBI taxonomy): Eukaryota > Viridiplantae > Streptophyta > Magnoliopsida > Asparagales > Amaryllidaceae > Allium > Allium sativum. The sequence continues at coordinate 972,227,997 of CM060909.1, read as the reverse complement.
TTCAATTTAATTCCAATTACTTTTCCAAATTTCAATTCAATTTGGTTTTGATTCAACAATCTTTCCCTGGGAATTTTAAACAGCTTTACCATATCAAAAATCAAACATTCCTTTTCAGGTTTCAAAACAACTTGCTTTTCTCAAATCAATTCAAAAACAATATCTCAGGTAGTAATCCATCACTTTAGAATTCGAAAATGAACACTTAGGATGTGGCCAGCATCATCAGAGTTATTTCATAGCTACCAAAGTGAGTTCAATACTATATCATTTTTCAAAACCATTTTTGAATCATTTCTATTTTGAAATACATTTCAAAATACCATTCATAATGCTTGTAAAACAATTTAAAATCTCTCAGGATTTTAAAATTCACCTATATTAATTCCAAATCCAATTACAAACACCTTTCCAAATTACCAGAGTTTTAATTTCAATTCTGATTTAAATTCAGATTTAATTCATTCGATTTCATATATTACACTTATATGAATTCTGATTGGTTATTTATATAACCATTCAATTTATAATCTTACTCGATTATAATAACAACCAATATATCTAATATATTATAATTCCAATATATATAATTTCTCTACATCAATATATACATTGGGTAAATTTATTTTCATTTACCCTCCATTCAAAACATATCGTGTCAACCCATCGTATTCGAGTGTTTATAAACTCCTACCGATACAGTGGATCAAACTGATCGACCAGAATATATAACCATTTTTATATCAAATAACAAAATTAGAGTAACACGAATACAGTGGATAAAACTGATCGACCAGAATATACAGTGGATCAAACTGATCTCCACAATATAAAACCATTTTTATATCAAATAACAAATGCGTTCACTTGTATATATACACTCAACTCAATCTAGGGTATTACTAACCCCATCTCTACTGAGTCACGCCATAGAGCCAAGGTAAATACTTAACCTTAAGATCTGACACCACTGTAACGGTACGAAAATTTTCGACTTAGAAAATTCGACATACAACACCATGTCGAGTATTCAAACATCGAAAACGTCGGATAGTCCAAGAAAGAAAACAGAGGGTGAGAATAGATAAGATAGAAACTTAGAATAGAAGAAGAAGAACACAACATTAGAGTAACACGAACCTCACAGCGGAACGAATAACATATAATATATATCATAACTTTGAAATATAAATCTGTACTTGAATTTACATATCATTTCCAAAGTACAGCACTTACAACACAGCAGAAATAAACAATAGCTATATGATCCTGAAGCCTCCTTCTCTAGCTCTTCAAGTATATCTGTAAATCCCGACTACTTGACAGCCCGTACAAAATTGGACACCTAAGAGTTTAGGGAAAACAAACAAGATAAACTCCGGGTCAGTCATGGGACTGGTATGAGTAAAACAGTTTAAAACAGTTTGAACAAATAAGCGATATCTCATAAGACCACGCCGTATAACAGAACGGGTTTTTCCCTTAAGAGAATCCAAATTATCTTTATATCAAAAACCTTTTGATATTATAATAATGTCTATCAACCACAATATAATAATCATATAGCAGAAATGCTCTCATCTCACGTTCTACATATATAGTATACAATCAAAACCGCAAGCACGTATTGGGTAATGGATTTCCAACTATGACAAGTAATGGAACCACCTTTCGCTAGTGTACCTCTGGAGAGGAATACACTGGGTACAACAAGAACATCTTGCAACCCGGCCACACATGACCGACCACTCATTTCGCTTGAGTGTATCGAATGTATGTCACCAACGGTTGGGATCAACAACCGTTTCCCGAATGGGACAACATCGACAATAGATTTTTAGAAGTAAATGAAACTCTAGATCAGGTGATTATACAACCTAATAGGTGCAAACTACATAGCCACACTACCTGCCCGATTTTAGTCATTTCCCTGTTGTGAGGCTAGAGGCCACGCTTATCTCTGACAGATCACACATTTATTCACTTTGAATGTCAAATCGTCATACCCGCCAAATCACAAATTGATTTCCCCAAAAATACCACAGGTATACAGCTAAGAGAAATGAATTCCTCCGCCACCAAACGTAAATACGTTTGAAGAGATCAACTTACGCGATCTATTAAATATACTCTGTCAGAGATTCTTCCATATAGGTCGTCCTAGGACTGGACAAACCGAAGGCACTATTCAGTACAACCATCTTAGTCAATCTTTACCTAAGATTTATACAACAGCCCTTGCACTTTACTCCGTCTTCAATTATCTTTGGCATATATGATTCGCAATGCTTATGCCAATACGGAGAGGTTCTTCGGATAAAAAACCAACCGGTCTCTCCATATTAACAACATTAAAATGGTCAAAAACTTCGATAGTCGGTGAGTTAACTATCAAAGAAAAACAGGTGTGCAAACAACGATCTTATTTCCAGATGGAAATTACATCGATCAATCACCAATCAACTTTTGTCCTTTAAATTAATTTATCATTAATTTATTTTATTTGTCATTTCCTGTTTCCATATATTTAACATTTCTTATTTTCTAAATTTAGAAAATATATGTTTTGAACACTGGAAAACATTTCCATTTCTTGTTTTCTATATTAGAAAACATTTCTGATTCTTATTTGGAAAACATTTCCAAAACTCTTACATTGGACTTAGACAGATGTTTAAACAAACCATCGCTATGCCAACTCAAACCATTACACTTACTAACTAAATTCACTTAACCAGTCTTTACTATCAAACCTTACCATTCCTTAGTTAAGAAGGAAGTCAATCAAGTTAGGGTATAATTACCTCTCAGACCTTAACTGAACAACGTTTTAACTTCGAAATAGTCAAAGTTTATCTTTTAAACCTTTAACAACTTCCTTACGTAACTCTCGGATTCTATTTACGTATCCACTTCTTTATTGAAAACATTGATTATAACGATAACGTTATAATCCCAACTTTTGAAATATCTAACTTCCATTATAACTTTTATTTTTTAATGTGAATAAATAAACAAACACCTGATTTATAAATAAATAAATCTTGATTTAAACACCGGAAAGTATAAGTACTTTTCCGAATTCGATTTTATTGAATTCGACGTATAACTCTCTTTCGAGTAATCTCTATTTGATTAACTCTTCTTTGAATAACCTATATTCGATTTTCTCTCTTCGAATAACTTATATTCGATTATCTCTCTTCGAATAACTTATATTCGATTATCTCTTTTCGAATAACTTATATTCGATTAACTCACTTTGAACAACTTATATTCGATTAACTCGCTCTTTCGAATAAACTATATTCGATCTCTTTCTTTCGAATACACTATATTCGATAATCTCCTTTCTTTTAAACTAACATCGGTTAAACTAACATCGATAAATTCCTTTCGATTAAACTATAATCGATTAACTCCTTTCGACTAAACTAACATTGATTAATTCCTTTCGAATAAACTAAAATCGATTAACTCCTTTCGATTAAACTAACATCGATTAACTCCTTTCGATTAAACAAACATCGATAAATTCCTATCGATTAAACTATAATCGATTAACTCCTTTCGACTAAACTAACATCGATTAATTCCTTTCGATTAAACTATAATCAATTAACTCCTTTCGATTAAACTAACATCGATAAATTCCTTTAATTCTATTCGAATAGACTATATTCGATAACCCCTTTTGACTAAACTAACATCGATTAATTCCTTTCGAATAACGAATATTCGATAATCCTTTCGAATAACGAATATTCGATAATCTCTCTTCGAATAAATAATATTCGATAACCTCTTTACGAATAAACTATATTCGATCTCCCTTTCGAATAACTAATATTCGATAACCCCTTTTTACTTTATTCAAATCAGTAATATTCGATTAACTCAAATTTGATTTACACTATTTAATTAACTCTATAGATTAACTCCAACTGATTAACTCTAACTGGTTAACTCTAACTGATTAACTCTAACTGGTTAACTTTAACTGATTAATTCGAACTGGTTAACTCTAACTGATTAATTCTAACTGATTAATTCTAACTGGTTAACTCTAACTGATTAACTCTAACTGGTTAATTCTAATTGGTTAACTCTAACTGATTAACTCTAACTGGTTAACTCTAACTGATTAACTCTAACTGGTTAACTCTAACTGGTTAACTCTAACTGATTAAGTCTAACTGGTTAACTCTAACTGATTAACTCTAACTAGTTAACTCTAATTGATTAACTCTAACTCTAATCGATTAATTCTAATTCGATTTAACTCCTTTTATTTATTCCTTTGAATTATCTCCTTTGATTAATTCCTTTTCTATTTGTTTACTTAACAAATCTATTCCCTTTTCAATTATATTTATTTAACAAATAAATATTTCTTTTACCTTTTCTATTTATTTAACAAATAAATATTTCTTTTACCTTTTCTATTTATTTAACAAATAAATATTTCTTTAATACTATTATATTTGTTTTCACAAATATTTCCAATTCTATTATCTTTGTTTTCACAAATATTTCCAATTCTATTATAATTGTTTTCACAAATATTTCCAATTCTATTATATTTGTTTTCACAAATATAATTTATATTTCAATATACACTTTGGAAAATCCCTTTGTATATTCTAGTATTTCATATGGTGTTTCAAATACCATATATCACTGCTCAGTATCACCCAAGCACACACAATCAACAACATATTGTATATCACATCATATATCACAATATATATGAAAAACAGTAAAATAAATGTTGAGGAATCCAGTTGGATCCCTCCAACCTGTTTCCCTGCATCACAGATGTTAAACAATATAATTAACATCGATTTCATTTCAATATGAAATATTCTGCTAAACAAAATTAACATTTGATTAACGATTTATATATATATATATATATCGTTATCTATAATTCAAACAATACACAAGCAATTCAACCAACCAGTTAACTCACAGCAATCAACAGGTAATTATCAGTTCTAAGAATACATTATAAAAAAATAACTGTTAAGTGTTGGTGAGTTTTACTCACATTGGATGATCATCGTTAATAACAATAACCATTGCTTGATTCAGACGAACAATTTATTTCTCTATAAATTGTGACGAGCTTCATTTCACTTCCAGTCAGTTTCTCGGTGTAGCCCTCGTCCATACGATCCCAACGGATCTGACCGTTCGAAATTCTGATACAGTATTAACGAGATATTTGATTTACAAGTTAATATACTATTTTGAATAAAACTTGAACTCTAAACTATATAATAATGGGCTTTACACCATTTTCTTCGGCCCACCCAAGCAAAACAAACAAGGCCGCCTATTGTAGCATCCTCCTTCTCCCTCTTTAACGAACAGAACTTGTTCCTCCTACCATTAACGCAAACGGCTCCCCTCCTCTCTCCCTTTACACTCCACTACCAATCAAACCAATAATACCATTAAACTTCTCTAACCTCCCTCTCTAACTCCATACGATTTTCCCATCACACGGTGTTCTCAACCGAAATGCGTTCCAGCAGTTGTTCACCGTGCCCCAATGTTCGCACGACCAAAAATCACACCAGAATCCACGATTTTTCCTCTACGGGCGCGGTTTTCCACTACGATCCCAAATCCGATCTTAATTTCTCGAATTAAAAACCCAATTGCATGAACACTGCAACCCTAGCTATCGCTGTAAATACACAGTACCCACAAAATGTGAATCGCACCCTACAATTTGAACACCAATTTGAAGGGCACTTCCTTAGGATCACCAATATATACGTTATGAGATTTATCGATTTTACTTTGAATTTGTGTGGATTTTTGAAGACCATGTTTTCTTCACGTTTTGGTTTTCAGAAAAAGGAAGTGGCAGCTTGAGAATGGTTTTATAACGGAGGTGAGATTTTTGTGTGGTTGGAAAGGATGAGGATGTGGCTTGTTTAGCTCCACAAATAACTTAGGATATTTTAGTTTTTATATTCATTTTGTCTTCTAAAAATCCGTGTGATCACACACGATATTCAAAAATCGCGAAAATGGTCATGTAGCTACAGTTCGACATTACGAACCCAACGAAATTGGGTTCGTCGAATTCCGACTCCGTTTGCTCACACCGCGTATTTTTTAACTATCAAAATATCGACTGTTTTTCACATTAAAAATCTATACGGCCACATACTGACTTCAAAAATCACAAAAACTGAAATCTAAAAATAATTTAACATTACAGATCCGACAAAATTAGTTTCGTCGAATTCTGAGGTCGTTTGCAAAACTGGCTATTTTTAAAGCTCTAAATAACCCTTTTAAATATATAAATATATTTAAAAGCAATTAAATTAAATATTTATAAATAAATATTATCGTATATATTCACATACGATATCATACAGCTCCACAATATTCTTATATGAATTTCTAACTCAATATTTCAAATCCCGATTAAATCGATATTCGATTTATAATGAAATTCCTTTTATAAATATAAACAAATCGTTATAAATTATAAAGGAATTCCACAGCGACTTTTCTAAAATTTGATTTGGACATAAATCAAATTCTATACGACGAAATCCCGATTTTTCTCTTCCACTAGAAAAATATACTTCACCAGCTCCTAACGTTTCTTGTTTCACAGAAATTCGATTTGAAACGGACCCGTTATATTCAGTTGAAGTACGAATCGCCAAATAGCGAACTGCCACGCCATTTGGAGTTCAATTTTAATTATAATATAATTATACGTTCAAACTGTCGTTCAAATAATATATTCGTCATTCTAATTCAAATTCTAAGCTGAATTAAATACTTTGAATTGTCCAGTTCACATTATATTGTCAATTCACTATTTCTGATTATTTCAAAAATTAAATATATTATTCTATTATTTATATTAATTAAATATTCAATATAATTTAATTAAACAACCATTTTCACTATTTAAATAATTAAATAAATTAATTATTATCCGTATAAATACGGTTCGTTACATTCTTCCCCCCTTAAAATAATTTCGTCCTCGAAATTGCTAAGGTAGAAAACAAACTCCTCCAACTGGGTTAAAATTATTTCTTTACCTCTTGACTTCAGTTTCAACTGAACCAATTAATTCCAATAAAAATATTAATTTATTTCTGTTAACGAAAATTTTCAAAAATCCTGAAAATTTTCTAACACCTTAACTTTTCAAAAAATTTCTCTAGCACCACCTTTGTACTGGTCAATAGCTCAAACTCCAACTCGCCTCTCTAGGCCTTCTCTAACCCAAAAGAAAATCAAACAGCCAAGCAGCTTGCCAATTCGGCTCATCAAAATCTCATACCCAATATATAATATAACTTGTACCTTTTTGTCGGGTATATCACTATATCCTTTACCTCTGCTGCTAATTCAGCATATACCAATGTCATACCAATCAAATTCCAATCTGTTTTTATCCCCAAGTACAACCATTCACTTTATCCAAGTCGAATTCCATTCAAACTCCAATTCCAATCTCAATTCAAAATTCTAACTCAATAATTCAACTTACTCGATATCATTATATTCTAATTCAATTCAATTTTCACATAATTGATTTCAATTTAATTCCAATTAATTTTCCAAATTTCAATTCAACTTGGTTTTGATTCAACAATCTTTCCCTGGGAATTTTAAACAGCTTTACCATATCAAAAATCAAACTTTCCTTTTCAGGTTTCAAAACAATTTGCTTTTCTCAAATCAATTCAAAAACAATATCTCTGGTAGTAATCCGTCACTTTAGAATTCGAAAATTAACACTGAGGATGTGGCCAGCATCATTAGAGTTATTTCCCAGCTATCAAAGTGAGTTCAATACTATATCATTTTTCAAAACCATTTCTGAATCATTTCTATTTTGAAATACATTTCAAAATACCATTCACAATGCTTGTAAAACAATTTAAAATCTCCCAGGATTTTAAAATTCACCTATATTAATTCCAAATCCAATTACAAACACCTTTCCAAATTACAAGGGTTTTAATTTCAATTCTAATTTAAATTCAGATTTAATTCATTCGATTTCATATATTACACTTATATGAATTCTGATTGGTTATTTATATAACCATTCAATTTATAATCTTACTCGATTATAATAACAACCAGTATATCTAATATATTATAATTCCAATATATATAATTTCTCTATATCAATATATACTTTGGGTAAATTTATTATCATTTACCCTCCTTTCAAAACATATCGTGTCGACCCATCGTACTCGAGTGTTTATAAACTCCTACCGATATAGTGGATCAAACTGATCGACTAGAACCCATAAACAACTCAACAAATATATCTCCACAATATAAAACCATTTTTATATCAAATAACAAATACGTTCACTTGTATATATACACTCAACTCAATCTAGGGTATTACAAACCCCATCTCTACTGAGTCACACCATTGAGCCAAGGTAATACTTAACCTTAAGATCTGATACCACTGTAACGACCCGAAAATTTTCGACTTAGAAAATTTGACTTACAACACCATGTCGAGTATTCAAACATCGAAAACGTCGGATAGTCCAAGAAAGAAAACAGAGGGTGAGAATAGATAAGATATAAACTTGGAATAGAAGAAGAAGAAGAACACAACATCAGAGTAACATGAACCTCACAGCGGAACGAATAACATATAATATATATCATAACTTTGAAATATAAATATGTACTTGAATATAAATATCATTTCCAAAGTACAGCACTTACAACACAGCGGAAATAAACAATAGCTATATGATCCTGAAGCCTCCTGCTCCAGCTCTTCAAGTATATTTGTAAATCCCGACTACTTGACTGCCCGTACAAAATTGGGCACCCAAGAGTTTAGGGAAAACAAAACAAGATAAACTCCGAGTCAGTCATGGGACTAGTATGAGTAAAACAGTTTAAAATAGTATGAACAAGTAAACGATATCTCATAAGGCCACGTCGTATAACGGAACGGGTTTTTCCCATATGAGAATCCAAATTATCTTTATATAAAAAACCTTTTGATATTATAATAATGTCTATCAACCACAATATAATAATCATCTAGTAGAAACGCTTTCATCTCACGTTCTACATATATAGTATACAATCAAAACCGCAAGCACGTATTGGGTAATGGATTTCTAACTATGACAAGGTATGGAATCACCTTTCGCTAGTGTACCTCTAGAGAGGAATAGACTGGGTTCAACAAGAATATCTTGCAACCCGGCCACACATGACCGACCACTCATTTCGCTTGAGTATATCGAATGTATATCACCAACGGTTGAGATCAGCAACCGTTTCCCGAATGGGACAACATCGACAATAGATTTTTAGAAGTAAATGAAACTCAAGATCTGGTGATTATACACCCTAATAGGTGCGACCTACATAGCCATGTTTCCTGCCCGATTTTTGTCATTTCCCGGTTGTGAGGCTAGAGGCCACGCTTATCTCTGACAGATCACACATTTATTCACTTTGAATGTCACATCGTCATACCCGCCAAATCACAAATTGATTTCCCAAAAAATACCACGGGTATACAGCTAAGAGAAACGAATTCCTCCCCCACCAAACTTAAATACTTTTGAAGAGATCAACTTACGCGATCTTTTAAATATACTCTGTCAGACATTCTTCCATACAGGTCGTCCTGGGACTGGACAAACCGAAGGCACTATTCAGTACAACCATCTTAGGCAATCTTTACCTAATATTTATACAACAGCCCTTGCACTTTACTCCGTCTTCAATTACCTTTGGCATATATGATTCACAAAGCTTATGCCAATTCGGAGTGCTTCTTCGGATAAAAATCCAAACGGTCTCTCCATATTAACAACGTTAAAATGGTCAAAAACTTCGATAGTCGGTGAGTTAACTATCAAAGAAAAACAGGTGTGCAAACAACGATCTTATTTCCAGATGGAAATTACATCGATCAATCACCGATCAACTTTTATCCTTTAAATTAATTTATCATGAATTTATTTCATTTGTCATTTCCTAATATTTAACATTTCTTATATTCTAAATTTAGAAAATGTATTTTATGAACACTGGAAAACATTTCCATTTCTTGTTTTCTATATTAGAAAACATTTCTGATTCTTATTTGGAAAACATTTCCAAAACTCTTACATTGGACTTAGACAGATGTTTAAACAAACCATCGCTATGCCAACTCAAAATATTACACTTATTAACTAAATTCACTTAACCATCCTTTACCTATCAAACCTTACCATTCCTTAGTTAAGAAGGAAGTCAATCAGATTGGGGTATAATTACCTCTCAGACCTTAACTGAACCACGTTTTAACTTCGAAATAGTCAAAGTTTATCTTTTAAACCTTTAACAACTTCCTTACGTAACTCTCGGATTCTATTTACGTATCCACTTCTTTATTGAAAACATTGATTATAACGATAACGTTATAATCCCTACTTTCGAAATATCTAACTTCCATTATAACTTTTATTCTTTAATGTGAATAAATAAATAAACACCTGATTTATAAATAAATAAATCTTGATTTAAACACTGGAAAGTATAAGTACTTTTCCGAATTCGATATAATTGAATTCGATGTATAACTCTCTTTCGAGTAATCTCTATTTGATTAACTCTTCTTCGAATAACCTATATTCGATTTTCTCTCTTCGAATAACTTATATTCGATTATCTCTCTTTGAATAACTTATATTCGATTATCTCTCTTCGAATAACTTATATTTGATTAACTCACTTCGAATAACTTATATTCGATTAACTCGCTCTTTCGAATAAACTATATTCGATCTCTTTCTTTCGAATACACTATATTCGATAATCTCCTTTCTTTTAAACTAACATCGATTAATTCCTTTCGATTAAACTAACATCGATAAATTCCTTTCGATTAAACTATAATCGATTAACTCCTTTCGCCTAAACTAACATCGATTAATTCCTTTCGATTAAACTATAATCGATTAATTCCTTTCGATTAAACTAACATCGATTAACTCCTTTCAATTAAACTAACATCGATAAATTCCTTTCGATTAAACTATAATCGATTAACACCTTTCGACTAAACTAACATCGATTAATTCCTTTTGATTAAACTATAATCGATTAACTCCTTTCGATTAAACTAACATCGATAAATTCCTTTAATTCTATTCGAATAAACTATATTCGATAACCCCTTTTGACTAAACTTACATCGATTGATTCCTTTCGAATAACGAATATTCGATAATCCTTTCAAATAATGAATATTCGATAATCTCTCTTCGAATAAATAATATTCGATAACCTCTTTACGAATAAACTATATTCGATCTCCCTTTCGAACAACTAATATTCGATGACTCCATTTTACTCTATTCGAATCACTAATATTCGATTAACCCAAATTTGATTTACCTTATTTAATTAACTCTATCGATTGACTCTAACTGATTAACTCTAACTGGTTAACTCTAACTGATTAACTCTAACTGGTTAACTCTCACTGATTAACTCTTACTGGTTAACTCTAACTGATTAATTCTAACTGGTTAACTCTAACTGATTAACTCTAACTGGTTAATTCTAACTGGTTAACTCTAACCGATTTACTCTAACTGGTTAACTCTAACTGATTAACTCTAACTCGTTATGAAACAACCCGAAATCCCCCTTATGGGATATCGCGGATTGTACTGAGGACAAGACAAATCCGAATGCAAAACAAAGAACATTTCATTGCTATATTACAACAATTCCATCAGAATACAAGAATATTACAGAGTATGTATAAATATTACACAGAAAATAACAGAGATTTAAATTACATTACATAGCAGCGGAAAATAATACAAAACACAACTAAAAGAGATATACGTATACAATGCTTTCCAGATATCGCTCTAGCTGTAAATCAGGATCCTGTGAATATAAATCTGCAAAACCAAAACAACTAGCTTCCCGTGCGGAAAATAAGGGCACCCAGAGTTTAGGTTAAAACAATAAACTCCAAGTCAGTCATGTGACTGGTGTGAGAACTAGAACAGTTATTAATCTTTATTTTAAAGTTAGGTAAATCAAGGGACCACGCTGTATAACACGGAACGGGTTTCCTCCCAAGAATAACAGTGCATAAAACAATAGCGCAATGCTAAATAAAGAACAATGAAGCTATTATAAGACCCAGGTCCCATCACACAATGCAACGCAAGCCGGAGGATAGGTTTTACCTTATAATAGCCAAAGAATGCTTGATACGCTAAATTTCATCTTTTATTATTACTATAAGTGTATAGTGTCAAAACAATTTCAATCATAAGTATCAATCATAGGTAGCATAAGTGCCCCATACCACTATGTCGCCATATATAGGTTTACAACTAAAACCGCAAAATGTCGTATTGGAAGTTGGATTTCCATCTGTGAACCGAGGCAAAAGATAGTCCTCTACCGATTTCGAAACAATCTAGCCCATGTCTCAGGCATGTACTTAGTCAAGCCTTTGTATCGTCAGGGTCGGTCCACCGATGTGGATTAAAATGCCTAAACACTGCGTTTCCCCGCCCTTTGGGGCGTAAATGAGCCAAATGACTGCATCGGCTCCACATAGTCATCGATATATCCGAGGCGCCTCGCAATCCAACAACCACACAGGTGAAAATAATCTAAATGTCAGGGCTGGTAGGTCACTGACACCACCCAAGCTAGAAGGAAACGCATGCCCTCCTTGATGTCCTCTCCCATTTCTGGTTCACCACCGGGGTGTGAGGCTCGCGAATCAACGTTACACAAAGCTATGCCACACAGCAGTTCTTTGATCATCAACCATAAGACTTTTCTTTTCAACAGAAGCCTTGATCAATTGCCACTTAGGCATGCCACACAGGCAATTTACACCATGCGACTGATGTCTATCGATATACAACCTATGATCCCGTACGTCTCAGAGAAGGGTGAAGTAAGGGAATGAATTACCCTTCACCAGGCAGATGTATATTTAATAGAGATCAATCAACATAGAGCAAAATCCAATGTCAGACACACAGTCCATACAAGTTCGTTCTGGGTCTGAACGAAACCGAAGGAACCTTATTCCCCGCATATCCATCGATCCCCAAGTACGTCTGGATGATCACCAACTGATTCCCTCCTCTTGGGTGTACAACCCAATCAAGATCATCAGTAATTATCCAAACGATGTGAAGACCTCCGGTCTTCGACCACCGTCTTCATCCTCGACACATCATCGAATAAGTTATTCAGAACGGGATAAACCTGGTCTTTCTTAATAACTCGCGTATATAATAAACAAGTGTTACACAAACACAACATATGCCTCATTCCAATTCAGAATATTCTTTTATTTAAATATTCTTATACCTTGGGAAAGGTTCCCATTAATTTTATCAAAGATAAATTCTTTAAATTTATTCTTTAATCTTCTTTTGAATATCAATTCAAACCAAATTTTGCTTTATCCAAACTAGTCGGGATTAACGAAACTTACCGAAGTAATCATTTGTTAAATTTCCCAACCCCATCCTATTCATCCCATGAAGTAAAACTGGTAATACTTCATATCTAACACCACGGTGTTATCGGTAAATTCAATTACCATTTCACGTTCAAATCTAATTGAAGATTTAACTATCGCCTGGAGCAAAACTGGTGATACTCCATTCTCGATCATTTCAATCTAATTAAAGAGTCATTAAAACTCCCCTTGGTTTTAATCTCCCCAAAAATCACTATTAATGATTGTTTAACTTGGGAAATCATATCTTGTCTTTAACTGGGTTAAAGAACCAATGTCATTTAAAACATGGTTCACGATAAACCCAAAATCACAATCCATTTACAATGTAATCTTCATGGAAAACAAATCGATATATATAATCGATATAAACTTCATATCCGACAAATAATATAAATGGAATAACGGCAAAGCCTTTTAAATTCCAGATATATTAGTTGTCTTCCTCCACAGAAATTCACTTTGATTATTACCAAATCGAATTCCATTCCATTCCAATTTATTTTATTAAATTATAAAACTTTACTTTGGAAAATCTCCTTTAAATCTTAACAAAAGATTTATAAATTCCAAATCACATTTCACTGTAAATCGGGTTAAAGAACGAATGTCGCTAAAACACAGTTCACGATAAACCCAAAAATCAATTCCAATTAAATACCATTTAATTGGTATACTTCATTAAATCCAAATAAAAAGATTTAATCTTTTTCTCAACTAGGTTTAAGAACAGTGTTAATGAAGACACCATTCACGACACACCCGAATCCCATTTGATATTAAATACAAGGCTCTGAATAGAAAATATATCGGCTTATATTCAATATCAAATTCTACAACCAACAAATATCATATTGGAAATAACGATATAAATCTATCTTTCAAATTTCCATAACAATATCTGTATAATCACGAAATCCAACATCGAAATATTCCAAAGACAATTTCGATTCAAATCCACTCCAATTCAATTATTGGAAATTTCTGGTTACTTTTAAAACCATTTCAAATCCAATTTATTTATTTAAAAAATAAATGGATTATAATTCTAGTTCAAAACTAGTTCGTTTCGATAAAAATCTATTTTTATCTTTTCAAATATGGAAATTTTCTTCCCAATTCTTTCCAAATCATTTCTTATGATTTTACACTAATTATTGTTATTTTTAATAATTTTATCAAGGCCCGTACAATCGATTTCCATAAACGGCCATCGAACTGCACTTACAGCGACCTTTTCCTATTTTGATTTAGACATAATTCCAAATCCAACCGTTAGATTTCAAATCTCTAATATTCTTTAGAAAGCTCTTTTCAATACGAACCCAACGGTTCATGTTTTAGGAAAATCCGACGGTCGGATCTCCTGTAATATCTGTTCAAAGTCAATGGTCAAAATTCGCGAACTGCCGCTGTGCGGCGCGTTCTATTCAGGCCACTATATTATATATAATATATATCTCATCGATTTCCTTTCAAAAAGTATTTTATAAATCGTTTTAAATTCGTTTTCAAAACGATTTCAACTTCATATTCAATTTCTAATCAAAACTGATTATTCCATATCATTAATCTATAAATGATAATATTTTCAAAATATTAGATTTTGAAATCACTTCCTTTTTTATATTCATTATAAAAATGAATAAAATCGATATAAATATCGTTCACGTCAAAATGGCGCATATCTAATCAACACGGCTTTATATATATCAATAACTTCGTTATTCTATTCAACAAATGAATATTTTCTTCAATACATGAATATATATTTTTATTTAACACATGAATATGTATATTTTTTATTCAACATATGAATTTATATTTTATTTTCTCAATTGGAATGAGACCCACTCAATTACCATATAATGTTATTTATATGGATTCTATACAACACATGTATACAATAGCAATGATAAGTAATCAACCATCATCCAAAGTGCACCACACAACTGCATAAGCATTAAATATAAATAATTAACGCTTACACAGTCTGTCAACCCATCGATTGACATACAACTAAACAATTGGGAATAGTGTACATCAAATATTATCCCAACACCCGTGTGGGGTTTCAATCAATCAAACACATATTTTATTTGTGCAGTTGGGCGATGTGTAAAATTTATCGTCCCAATCAATATAAGCCAAATAGGTGTACATAAATAAACCATCTAATTTTTTATAAATATTTATTTTATATACACATTAAAAATTATATTTTTAACTATAAAATATTTATTCAATCCACATCACACAATCAATTTTCACAACACACCAATCAAACAAACAAGTCATCCATGGTCTGTGGACGACGGGTGTCGGGTGCTGCTAAGCACCGTCTGCATCCTAGTATATATTTCAACTAGAAATTAAAATAAAAGTGGGGAGTTCTCACCGAGGGTTCCACTCCTCCGTGCTTTCCATCTGAACTGTTTGGGTTTCGTTTTGATTTCAGTCGATACCGTCGCCATCTTTTCCCGCCGTTCACAGTAAAAATTTATTTTTAATACCGCGCTATTTATTTAAAACTCACCTTTTTATAACGCTACTCATATGATTAAAATCATATTTTTATTCTCTACATTATATAAAAATCAAATTTTTATCTTCACTTCATATATATAAAAATCGAATTTTTATATTCTCTATCTTATAAAAATCATTTTTTTAACCTTCACTTCATATATTTTTGCAACGCTTCTTTCTATATAAAAATTATATTTTTATATTTCTGCCTCTTACATAAAGATCGAATTTTTATTTCGCTGTTCTAATACATTAAAAAAATAGATTTTTATTCAATGTTATATATATATCAAAAATCCTATTTTTATTTCAAAGTTGTTTATATTTTAAAAATCCCATTTTTACACCAAATTTATTTATATAAAAATTCATCCTTTATAACATTGCTATATAAGTATAAAAATCAAACTATATATTTTTAAAACAAATTCTATTTATATTTTTCTTTTAAAAATCATATCTTTCTAACCATGATATTTTTATTCCTTAAAAACAAAGTAGTTCACATTCCTTAAAACAATAATATATATACATTTTCAGATTTTCTTAAACAATAAAATGAATAATTTCAGATTTTCTAAAACAATAAAATTTATAATTTCAGATTTTCTAAAAAAGTAAAATTTATAATTAAAAGGAAAGAAAAAAAACTTATTGCGTCTTCGTCATTGCATACAGGAACACGAGATACCCAATATCGAGAAATTAGGGTTGCCCTTGGCCACCTGTACACCACGCCGGACCTCGATCGGAGAGCCCTACCGCAACGCCACAGACCTCGCCTCCTTCCGCCGTGCTCCATTCCCAGCTCGCGCCGCCTAGACGACATGAAAACCCACTCGAACCGCGGCTGTCTGAGCGGAGATTTCAAGGGATATATGCGACTATAACCCATCGCCTGGGTACCAATTGAAAGAGCTCGAACTAGTTTTCAAATGTTGTTTTAGATTCATAAACTAATTCGAATTATTGGGGGAGGAATTAACGATTTCACTTTGGAGGATTTAGGCCGTTTAATCGTAAGGGGCGGCGGTTGAAACCTTTGACCGCGGGATATATGTTTTGACTAGGGTTTGACTCTAGTGGGAGTATATATATATCTATTTATATATTTATATAATATTTTATTTTATTCAAAAATAATTGGTTTATCTTTCCGACCTCCAAATTAAACCCAATGACTGTCGCATCTAGCTAAATACCCCCATTTTGAACACAATGGGATATGCATCGTAAGCCAATTCGACTGTTTCGATCAGTTTCCATCAAAAATCAAAATATAAATCTATATATTGAATTCGAATGCACATTTCAATTTATCGGGGCCACATACTGACTCTAAAAATTCTAGAAAAATTATTTCTAGCTTCGTATTGACGATACGGTCCTAACGAAACTAATTTCATCGAATTTGAAGACCATTTGAAAAATGGCCATTTTCTAGTCGATCCAAATTGACTGAAACTAACAAAACACGTTTTCTTTTGCCACGCTCACATATTGATTCGAAAAATTATGAATTTTGAAACCTAGCAATAATTTGACATCCCGGATCCAACGAAAGTGGTTTCATTGAAAACGAAGGTCGTTTGCAAAATTTCCATTTTTAAGGGCCAGAATTCCATAACGACTATTCTGAATTTTCAATTGGACATAACTTTTTATCCCCGCTATGAAATTTCAATTTTTCAGATTCGTTGGAAAGATATTTTCAATTAGATTCAAATATTTTTGGTTTCGATAAAATCTGGTTCATTTTGAATCCTGTGCATTCATTTGAACTTTGAAATCGAAATTTCAAACTACCACGCCATTTTCAATTCCTTTTAAAATTAAAAATAAATATTTATATTCTAACATTGATTCAAATAAATATATACGTTCTAATTCTATTCAAGATAAATTTCTCGCTGTTATTATTTAAAATAATTCATTTTAAATAATCAAAATTCACTAAAATTGCCAAAATAAAAATTTTAAATTGGCTCGGATTTCCGGGTTATTACAGGTTAACTCTAATTGGTTAGCTCTAACTGGTTAATTCTAACTGGTTAACTCTAACTGATTAATTCTAATTGGTTAACTGTAACTGATTAACTCTAACTCTAATCGATTAATTCTAATTCGATTTAACTCCTTTGGTTAACTCCTTTGATTTATTCCTTTGAATTATCTCCTTTGATTAATTCCTTTTCTATTTGTTTACTTAACAAATCTATTCCCTTTTCAATTCTATTTATTTAACAAATAAATATTTCTTTTACCTTTTCTATTTATTTAACAAATAAATATTTCTTTAATCCTATTATATTTGTTTTCACAAATATTTCCAATTCTAATATATTTGTTTTCACAAATATTTCCAATTCTATTATAATTGTTTTCACAAATATTTCCAATTCTATTATATTTGTTTTCACAAATATAATTTATATTTCAATACACACTTTGGAAAATCCCTTTGTATATTCTAGTATTTCATATGGTGTTTCAAATACCATATATCACTGCTCAGTATCACCCAAGCACACACAATCAACAACATACTGTATATCACATCATATATCACAATATATATGAAAAACAGTAAAATAAATGTTGAGGAATCCAGTTGGATTCCTCCAACCTGTTTCCCTGCATCACAGATGTTAAACAATATAATTAACATCGATTTCATTTCAATATGAAATATCCTACTAAACAGAATTAACATTTGATTAACGATTTATATATATATATATATATATATATATTCATATATAACGTTATCTATAATTCAAACAATACACAAGTAATTCAACCAACCAGTTAACACACAGTTCTAAGAATACGTTATAAAAAAATAACTGTTAAGAGTTGGTGAGTTTTACTCACATTGGACGATCATCGTTAATAACAATAACCATTGCTTGATTCAGACGAACAATTTATTTCTCTATAAATTGTGACGAGCTTCATTTCACTTCCAGTCAGTTTCTCGGTGTAGCCCTCGTCCATACGATCCCAACGGATCTGACCGTTCGAAATTTTTAAACAGTATGAACGAGATATTTGATTTACAAGTTTATATGCTATTTTGAATTAAACTTGAACTTTAAACTATATAATAATGGGCTTTACCCCATTTTCTTCGGCCCACCCAAGCAAAACAAACAAGGCCGCCTACTGTAGCATCCTCCTTCTCCCTCTTTAACGAACAGAACTTGTTCCTCCTGCCATTTACGCAAACGGCTCCCCTCCTCTCTCCCATTACACTCCACTACCAGTCAAACCAATAATACCATTAAACTTCTCTAACCTCCCTCTCCAACTCCATACGATTTTCCCATCACACGGTGTTCTCAACCGAAATGCGTTCCAGTAGTTGTTCACCATGCCCCAATATTCGCAAGACCAAAAATCACAACAGAATCCACGATTTTTCCTCTACAGGCACGGTTATCCACTACGATCCCAAATCCGATCTTAACTTCTCGAACTAAAAACCCAATTGCACGAACACTGCAACCCTAGCTATTGCTGTAAATACACAGTAACCACAAAATGTGAATCACAACCTACAATTTGAACACCAATTTGAAGAGCACTTCCTTAGGATCACCAATATATAAGTTATGAGATTTATCGATTTTACTTTGAATTTGTGTGGATTTTTGAAGACCATGTTTTCTTCACGTTTGGGTTTTCAGAAAAAGGAAGTGGCGGCTTGAGAATGGTTTTATAACGGAGGCGAGATTTTTGTTTGGTTGGAAAGGATGAGGATGTGGCTTGTCTAGCTCCACAAATAACTTAGGATATTTTAGTTTTTATATTCATTTCGCCTTCTAAAAGTCCGTGTGATCACACACGATATTCAAAAATCGCGAAAATGGTCATGTAGCTACAGTTCGACATTACGAACCCAACGAAACTGGTTTCGTCGAATTCTGACTCCGTTTGCTCGCACAGAGTATTTTTAACTGTCAAAATATCGACTGTTTTTCACATTAAAAATCTGTACGGCCACATACTGACTTCAAAAATCACGAAAACTGAAATCTAACAATAATTTAACATTGCAGATCCAACAAAATTAGTTTCACCGAATTCTGTGGTCGTTTGCCAAACTGGCCATTTTTAAAGCTCTAAATAACCTTTTAAATATATAAATATATTTAAAAACAATTAAATTTAATATTTATAAATAAATATTATCGTATATATTCACATACGATATCATACAGCTCCATAATATTCCTATATGAATTTCTAACTCAATATTTCAAATCCCGATTAAATCGATATTCGATTTATAATGAAATTCCTTTTGTAAATATAAACAAATCGTTATAAATTATAAAGGAATTCCACATCGGCTTTTATAAAATTTGATTTGGACATAAATCAAAATTTATATGACGAAATCCCGATTTTTCTCTTCCACTAGAAAAATATACTTCACCAGCTCCTAACGTTTCTTGTTTCACAGAATTCCGATTTAAAACGGACCCTGTATATTCAGTTGAAGTTCGAATCGCCAAATAGCGAACTACCACGCCATTTGGAGTTTGATTTTAATTGTAATATAATTATACGTTCAAACTGTCATTCAAATAATATATTCGTCATTCTATTTCAAAATCTAAGCTGAATTAAATACTTTGAATTGTCCAGTTCACATTATATTGTCAATTCACTATTTCTAATTATTTCAGAAATTAAATATATTTTTCTATTATTTATATTAATTAAATATTCAATATAATTTAATTAAACAACCATTTTCACTATTTAAATAATTAAATAAATTAATTATTATCTGTATAAATACGGGTCGTTACATTCTTCCCCCCTTAAAATAATTTCGTCCTCCAAATTGCTAAGGTAGAAAACAAACTCCTCCAACTGGGTTAAATTTATTTCTTCACCTCTTGACTTCAATTTCAACTGAACCAATTAATTCCAATAAAAATATTAATTTATTTCTATTAACGAAAATTTTCAAAAATCCTGAAAATTTTCTAACACCTTAACTTTTCGAAAAATTTTGCCAGCACCTCCTTTGTACTAGTCAATAGCTCAAGCTCCAACTCGCCTCTCTAGGCCTTCTCCAACCCAAAATAAAATCAAACAGCCAATCGGCTTGCCAATTCGGCTCATCAAAATCTCATACCCAATATATAATATAACTTGTACCTTTTGTCGGGCATATCATTATATCCTTTACATCTACTGCTAATTCAGCATATACCAATGTCATACCAATCAAATTCCAATTTGTTTTTATCCCCAAATGCAACCATTCGCTTTATCCAAGTCGAATTCCATTCAGACTCCAATTTCAATCTCAATTCAAAATTCTTACTCAATAATTCAACTTACTCGATATCATTATATTCTAATTCAATTCAATTTTCACATAATTGATTTAAATTTAATTCCAATTACTTTTTCAAATTGCAATTCAATTTGGTTTTGATTCAGCAATCTTACCCTGGGAATTTTAAATAGCTTTACCATATCAAAAATCAAACTTTCCTTTTCAGGTTTCAAAACAACTTGCTTTTCTCAAATCAATTCAAAAGCAATATCTCTGGTAGTAATCCGTCACTTTAGAATTCGAAAATGAACACTGAGGATGTGGCCAGCAACATCGGAGTTATTTCCCAACTATCAAAGTGAGTTCAGTACTATATCATTTTTCAAAACCATTTCTGAATCATTTCTATTTTGAAATACATTTCAAAATACCATTCACAATGCTTGTAAAACAATTTAAAATCTCCCAGGATTTTAAAATTCACCTATATTAATTCCAAATCCAATTAAAAACACCTTTCCAAATTACCAGGGTTTTAATTTCAATTCTGATTTAATTCATTCGATTTCATATATTACACTTACATGAATTCTGATTGGTTATTTATATAACCATTCAATTTATAATCTTACTCGATTATAACAACAACCAATATATCTAATATATTATAATTCCAAAATATATAATCTCTCTATATCAATATATACTTTGGGTAAATTTATTTTCATTTACCCTCTTTTCAAAACATATCATGTCGACCCATCGTATTCGAGTGTTTATAAACTCCTACCGATATAGTGGATCAAACTGATCGACCAGAACCCATAAACAACTCAACTAATAAATCTCCACAATATAAAACCATTTTTATATCAAATAACAAATACGTCCACATGTAATAACCCGGAAATTCTGAGCCAGTTTAAAATTTTTATTTTGGCAATTTTAGCGAATTTTGAATATTTAAAATTGATTATTTTAAATAATATCGACGAGAAATTTATTTTGAATATAAATAATTATATATAATTATAAATAGAATTGAAAATGGCGCGGTAGTTCGATAATTCGATTTCAAACTTCAATTGAACGTACCGGTGCAAAACAATCCGGATTTTAGCGAAACCAAAAACATTAGAATCTAATTGATAAAATCTTTCCAACGAATCCGAAAAATTGAAATTTCATAGCGGGAATCAAAAGATATGTCCTGTTGAAAATTCTGAATAGTCGCTATGGAATTCAGGCCCTTAAAAATGGAAATTTTGCAAACGACCTCGAATTTCGACGAAACCACTTTTGTTCGGTCCGTGATGTAAAGTTATCGCTAGATTCCAATTTTCATAATTTTTCGAATCAATATGTGAGCGTGGCAAAGGAAAACGCGTTTGACCAGTTTTAGTTGATTTTAATCGACTGGAAAATGGCCATTTTTCCAACGGTCTCAGAATTCGACAAAATTAGTTTTGTTAGGACCGTATCGTCAATACGAAGCTAGAAAATATTTTTATGGAATTTTTCGAGCTAGTATGTGGCCCCGGTAATTTGAAATGTACGTTCAAATTGAATATATATGGATTTATAATTTAATTTGAACGGAAACTGATCGAAACAGTCGAATCAGCTTATGATACATATCCCATTGTGTTCGGAATGAGGGTAATTAGCTATGGACGACAGGCGGTGGGCCTCGTTTCGAGGTCGAAATAAAAAGTCAACTTTTTATAATTAAAATAATAATATAATTAAATTATATTTATACTTAACCCCTTGACCCCCCTACCCCTTCACATCATTCATATAAAATCGAGCCCTCCCCAATAAAAAAATCCCATCGCCCCTTTTATTCCTCCGCCACCACCCCGCCAGGCTGCGCTGCCCCCTCCCCCTCACCTCTGACGTCCGGCGACCCCATCCCCCTTCTCTCTCCTCTCTCACGAGCCCTCCCCTTCTCCGATTTTGAAGACCCCGATCCCCAATAAAACCGTCGCCGCCTGGCACTATCAGGGGGAAGTGGTTCAGGCCAAAGAACGGCGGCTAGGTGGCGCTTCTTGGGTCGGTGCTGGATCGATGGACGGCTTAGGGTTCATGCGTGCGATGATGGATGTTCGCGGCGAACCGATGAGTTCAACAGTTCGATTCTTTTCCAGGAAGAGGGAGAGGTATTAATTAAGTAATTAGTTTAATTTTTAACTTAGCTAAGGATTTAGGTTGCTAATTAATTTAGTAATTAAATTCTTATATATTTAACATAGTTAGAAATCAGTTTTTGTATATAAAAAGTTATCATTGTTTTCAAATAAAATTAATAATATTTTAAAATTAAATTAGCAATGTTTAGAAAAACATACATAGATTTTGTTTAGAAAATATAAAATAGAACTTGATTTTGAAAATATAAAATAGAAAAAATGTTAAAAATATAATCTTTTATATTGTAGAAGGAGAAAATTATGATTTTTATATTTTTAAAGTATTAAAAATATGATTTTTATATTTTTAAAGTATTAAAAATATTATCTTTATTATATAGAAGGTGTAAAAATATGATTTTTGTTTATGTAGAGAATTAAAAATATATTTTTTACATGATAGGAACATTAGAAATATCATCTTTATATGTATAGCAAAATAAAATTGTGATTTATTTTATAATGATAAAAGTGAAAAGACGATATTTTTAAAAGTGAAAAGACGATATTTTTAAAAGTGAAAAGACTATATTTTTAAAAGTGAAAAGGCGATATTTTTAAAAGTGAAAAGACGATATTTTTAAAAGTGAAAAGACGATATTTTTAAAAGTGAAGAGACGATATTTTTAAAAGTGAAGAGACGATATTTTTAAAAGTGAAAAGACGATATTTTTAAAATAGAAAAGATTAGATTTTAAAAATAGAAAAGGAGAAATTTTTATTTTAGAAAAGGTGAAAGATTTATTTTTGAAAAGGCGGAAACTTTATATAGAGAATAGCAAAGTAAAAATTCGATTTTTATATATTGAATAGCATAGTAAAAATTCGATTTTTTTATATTGAATAGCATAGTAAAAATTCGATTTTTATATATTGAATAGCATAGTAAAAATTCGATTTTTACATATGCAGAGGATACGGGCAACGAAGATGACAAAAAGCCGAAAACGATGATGATTTCTCTAAATGAAGAGTCGTGGTTTTGGATAGCTTTCGGTGAGAATTTCTCACTCTTCAAATTCTTTTTCTAGTTATATACATATACTAGGATGCAGACGGTGCTTAGTAGCACCCGACACTATCGTCCACAAACCATGGACTTGTTTGTTTGATTGCAAAAATTAGTTAGATTATTTGATTGAAATTTGAGTTATTTGGTGAAATGGAATGGATTGATTGATGTGTGGATGGCGTGGGCCTTCACTAGACCGGGGATAAGGCTAGGCCTCGTCCCGTTTCTAGTATCGTGTCGTTATGCCGCCGAAATTTTCTAAAATATGTTAGAAATATAAAAATATCATTTTATTTAAAGAATGAACTGAATAGAAATTCATATGTTAAAATAAAATGTATTATCGTTAAAAATATATTTTTTAACGTGAATATGAATATAGTGAATGTGAATAAATAAATATTCATTTACAAACCGAACGGTTTGTTTATGTACACTGATTTGTCTGACATTGATTGGGACGATAAATTTTACACATCGCCCAACTGCACAAATAAAATCTGTGTTTGTTGATTTGAAACCCCACACGGGTGTTGGGATGAAATTTGAAGTTCACTTATCCTGATTGATTAAATATGTCGATCGATTGATTGACAGGCTGTTATAAGCGTTAGATATCTATATTTGATGCTTATACAGTGTAGTGCGCTTTGGTTGATGGTTGATTATTTTTCAATGCTATTATATACGTGTGATGTATGAAAATCCATATAATTAATATTATATGGTAATTGATTGGGCCTCATTCCAATTTAGAAGATAAAGAATATTATAAAATAAAGGTTCATGTGTTGACTGTACTCATCCGTTGAGATTAGTCATGTGTTGAGCGAAATATTTTAACAATAAAATTTATATCTTTATCACTATAAAGTAAAGGTTCATGTGTTGACCGTACTCATCCGTTGAGGTTAGTCATGTGTTGAACGAAATATTTTAACGATAAAATTTACATCTTTATCATATATAAAATTAGAAACTAATTGGAAAATAGATAAGATGAGTGGTCTCCTGGATGTTGATCTGATGTTGGTTTCGGCCTTCGGGGTTAATATTCAGGGAATCGTTCTCTTACTAATTTACGGTTGGAGTCTGATTTTAAATCAAACAATAGATGCCATAATTTTTATAAAATATATTAAATAACAAAAATAGTCACACGTGGACAGTACTCATTCGTTGAGATTAGTCGTGTGTTGACAAAAATATAGATTCATTTGTTGAATAGAATAACGAAGTTATTGAAATATATAGAGCCGTGTTGATTAGAGATGCGCTATTTTGACGCGAACGATATTTATATCGATTATATTCGTTTTTAGAATCGAATTGAATTGAAAAGAAAATGAATTTGAATCGAATTAAAACCAATTTGAATTTGAATTGAATAGAAAACCAATTTGAATTGAATTGAATAGAAAACCAATTTGAATTGAATTGAAATTTGAATTGAATAGAAATGAATTTTAAAACGAATTTATAAGAAAAAATTCAATTTTGATTTGAATTGAAATGGAAGTTGAAATTGTTTTTGAAACGAATTTAAAACGATTTATAAAATTCGTTTTAAATAGAAATCGACGAAATATATATTATATATATAATATAATGGCCTGAATAGAACGCGCCGCGCCAGTTCATGAATTTCGACCATTTATTTCAAACGGACATTACGGGAGATCCGACCGTCGGATTCTCCTAAAATTGGAACCGTTGGGTTCGTATCGAAAAGAGCTTTCTAACGAATATCAGAAATTTGAAATCTAACGGTTGGATTTGGAGTTATGTCCAAATCAAATTGGAAAAAGGTCACTGTAAGTGCAGTTCGATGGCCGTTGATGGAAATCGACTGTACGGGCCTTAATAAAATTATTAAAAATAGTAATAATTGGTGTAGAATCATAAGTAATGATTTGGGAAAAATTGGGATGAAAAACTCGATATTTGAAAAGATAAAAATAGATTTTGATCGAAATGAACTAGTTTCGAACTAAAATTAAAACCCAACTATTTTTAAATATAAATAAATTGGTTTTAAAAAGGGGTTTTAAATAATCGGAATTTCTAATATATTTGATTGAAATTGAATTAGAAGTGATTTGTGGGTTTATCGTGAACAGTGTTTTAAATAACACTTGTTCTTTAACCCGATAATAAATAGAATGTAATTTGGGTTTGTCGTGAACTGTGTTTTAAATGACACTAGTTCTTTAACCCAGTAAAAGGAGTTTTATTGAATCTGCAATTAGATTGAAATGTGAATTGATAATTTAAATTATCAAATTTGGCAAATGAGCGAGAATGGAGTATCACCAGTTTTGCTCCAAAGCGATAGTTAAATCTTTAATTAGATTTGAACGTGAAACGGTAATTAATTTTACCGATAACACCGTGGTGTTAGATATGGAGTATTACCAGTTTTTCTTCATGGGATGAATAGGTTGGGATTGGGAAATAAAATAAATAATTACTTCGGTGTGGTTCGCTAATCTCGACTAGTTTGGAAAACCATAATTTGGTTTGAAACGACATCCAAAGGAAGATTAAAGGATAAATTTTAAAGAATTTATCTTGGATAAAATTAATGGGAACCTTTCCCTAAGAATGTGATTTCGTGAATAAAAGGATATTCTGCATTGGAATGAGGCGTATGTTGTGTTTGTGTAACCTTTGTTTTTAATATACGCGGGTGGTTCGGAAAGGCCGGGTTTATACCCATTCTGAACAACCGATTCGACGATAAGTTGAAGATGAAGACGGTGGTTGAAGACCGGAAGTCTTCACATCGTTTGGATAATTACTGACGATCCTGATTGGGCTGTACACCCAAGAGGATGGAAATAGTTGGTGGTCGTTCAGACGTACCTGGAGATCGATGGATATGCGAGGAAAGTGCCTCTGGTTTCGTTCAGACCCAGAACGAACTTGTAAATGGATTGTGTGTCTGACATTGGATTTTATTCTGTGTTGATTGATTTTTGTTAAATATATATCTGTTTGGCAGCGGAGAATTTATTCTCTTGCTTAACGCCCTTCTCTGAGACGTACGAGCTTAGAGGTTATATATCGATAGATATCAATCGCATGGCATGAATTGCCCGTGTGGCACGCTAAGATGCATGGATCAAGGCTTCTGTTGAAAAGCAAAGTCTTGTGGTTGATGATCAAAGCATAGCCTTTGTGGCGTAGCTTTGTGTATAACGTGAATTCGCGAGCCTCACACCTCAGTATGAGTTAAAAACGGGATACGGACTGCAGGGAGAGCACGACGTTTCTTTCTAGCTATGGTGGTGTCGGTGACTTACCAGCCCTGACATTTATATACTTTTCACCTATGTGGTTGTTGGAATGCGAGGCGCCTCGATTATAGGTCTGTAAGGACCGGGAAACGTGTGTTCAGGAATAAATAATCCCCAAACGTAAGAGAGGACCGACCCTGAAGATCCAGGATTGCCCAGAGTGTGTAGTCCTGAGACATTTGCTAGAGTGTCTCGAACGCGGAGAGGAGCTTGCCCCTTGCCTCGGCTCATGACGGAATCTAATTTCCAATACGTGATATTGCGGTTTTAATTGTAGAACTAGTATGGCGACATAGTAGATGGTAGCTATGCCGCCTATGATTGATATTTATGATTGAAATTGTTTCGACACTATACACCTATAATAGTATCAAATAATGTGTTTTAAAACGTATCAAGCATGCTTTGGCTGTTATAAGGGAAAACCTTATCCTCCGGCTTGCGTTGCATTGTGTGATGGGACCTGGGTCTTATAACAGCTTCATTTTTCTTTATTTAGCACTGCGCTGTTTGTTCTATGCACTAGTATTCTTGGGAGGAAACCCGTTCCGTGTTATATGGCGTGGTCCCTTGATTTACCTAACTTTAAAACCAATATTAATAACTGTTTTAGTTCTCACACCAGTCACATGACTGAACTGGAGTTTATTGTTTTAACCTAAACTCTGGGTGCCCTTATTTTTGACACGGGCAGCTAGAAGTTTTGGTTTTGCATATTTATATTCACAGGATCCTGGTTTACAGCTGGAATGATATCCGGAAAGCTCTGTATCTGTATATCACCTTCAGTTGTGCTTTGTATTATTTGCCGCTGTTATGTAATTTATTGTAATCTCTGATATTTATCGAATGTAATTTATTCATTTATACTCTGTATATTCTTGTATCTGATGGAATTGTTGTAATATACAATGAAATGTTCTTCCGTCTGTGTTCCGATGTGTGTTGTTCTCAAAGTATCCGCTCTTTCCCTCACGGGGAAGTTACAGATCCTTACAGTGGTATCAGAGCTTTGGTTTACAGAGCTCGAGAACAAGACACATTAGAACCATACGAAAGAATTCATCAGATATTGGATTAGTAATATCCAATTAGAATGACTCGTTAGAGATAGGATCAGTAGTATCCTAGGACGAGTGTGAAGAGTATATTTTTCAAATGAAAATAATTTTGTTTGGAAATTTAAAGCGTTGTATACGTATTTGAATATTTATTTATTTTGAATTTGGACAATCTAGTATATAAAGATTTTGCATATACGCGTCATGAACGTATATTCGAAGTTTTAATATATTAGATAGATATAGAATCACATTCTAGTCGCCCGGAGATGGTACTGATGATAGCATGTGCATCATCAGTATTTATGTTCGTGTTTCGAAGGTGTGATATCTATATATTTCCATTAGACTGGTGTGAGAACCAAAACTAATATAGCTAGAACACATTGTTGTGAATTGGCACCAAAAACATGATTTTCTATATATGTATCAAAATTATGAATTTGAAACGTTAATCCACTAATTGATTGATGTTTGTGTTGTTTGTTTATTTGTTTGGTAATTTTGAACCATTTAGCCTAATTGAACCGAATATTGAATTGTATTAAAAATTAGTTGCATTTGCTTGCATATACTTGTACTTACATTGAACAGGTCATAGCAAGGAGGCTAGAGAAGAGAATAAAATTTGTTTGCCCGACAAATAGGTACATGTTTACTACATAATTTATTGTTTTGTTTGGGTGATGATGATTTTATGAGCCGATTGGCTAGCCGCTTGGCTTTCCCTTTTTCTTTTTGAGATCAGAAGGCCTATATGGCAATTTCGGGATTTTCCCGTGGCTCCCGGTGCAGGGGAGGTTATGGCGAATTTTTTCGAAAATTTAGGGTGTTAGCCAAATTTTTGAAAATTTGAAAATTCTCAGAAACTGAAAAGTTGGAGAATGGAAGCCAGATCGAACGTAGAGTTAATTAATCAAACCACTTTCGACTTTGTTCCTTTTCGGGGATGAAAAGTTTTAAGTGGGGGAGATTGTAATAACCCGGAAATTCTGAGCCAGTTTAAAATTTTTATTTTGGCAATTTTAGCGAATTTTGAATATTTAAAATATATTATTTTAAATAATATCGACGAGAAATTTATTTTGAATATAATTCGAACGTATATATTTATACGCGTTGTCGTTACAATATAAATAATTATATATAATTATAAATAGAATTGAAAATGGCGCGGTAGTTCGATAATTCGATTTCAAACATCAATTGAACGTACCAGGTGCAAAACAATCCGGATTTTAGCAAAACCAAAAACATTAGAATCTAATTGATAAAATCTTTCCAACGAATACGAAAAATTGAAATTTCATAGCGGGAATCAAAAGATATGTCCAGTTGAAAATTCTGAATAGTCGCTATGGAATTCAGGCCCTTAAAAATGAAAATTTTGCAAACGACCTCGGATTTCGACGAAACCACTTTTGTTGGGTCCGTGATGTAAAGTTATTGCTAGATTCCAATTTTCATAATTTTTCGAATCAATATGTGAGCGTGGCAAAGGAAAACGCGTTTGACCAGTTTCAGTTGATTTTAATCGACTGGAAAATGGCCATTTTTCCAATGGTCTCGGAATTCGACGAAATTAGTTTTGTTAGGACCGTATCGTCAATACGAAGCTAAAAAATATTTTTATGGAATTTTTCGAGCTAGTATGTGGCCCCGGTAATTTGAAATGTACGTTCAAATTGAATATATATGGATTTATAATTTAATTTGAACGAAAACTGATCGAAACAGTCGAATCAGCTTACGATACATATCCCATTGTGTTCGGAATGGGGGTAATTAGCTATGGACGACAGGCGGTGGGCCTCGTTTCGAGGTCAAAATAAAAAGTCAACTTTTTATAATTGAAATAATAATATAATTAAATTATATTTATACTTAACCCCTTGACCCCCTACCCCTTCACATCGTTCAGATAAAATCGAGCCCTCCCCAATAAAAAATCCTGTCGCCCCTTTTATTCCTCCGCCACCAGCCCGCCAGGCTGCGCTGCCCCCCCTCACCTCTTACGTCCGGCGACCCCATCCCTCTTCTCTCTCCTCTCTCACAAGCCCTCCCCTTCTCCGATTTTGAAGACCCCGACCCCCAATAAAACCGCCGCCGCCTGGCACTATCAGGGGGAAGTGGTTCAGGCCAAAGAACGGCGGGTAGGTGGCGCTTCTTGGGTCGGTGCTGGATCGATGGACGGCTTAGGGTTCATGCGTGCGATGGTGGATGTTCGCGGCGAACCGATGGGTTCAACAGTTCGATTCTTTTCCAGGAAGAGGGGGAGGTATTAATTAAATAATTAGTTTAATTTTTAACTTAGCTAAGGATTTAGGTTGCTAATTAATTTATAATTAAATTCTTGTATATTTAACATAGTTAGAAATTAGTTTTTGTATATAAAAAGTTATCATTGTTTTCAAATAAAATTAATAATATTTTAAAATTAAATTAGCAATGTTTAGAAAAACATACATAGATTTTGTTTAGAAAATATAAAATAGAACTTGATTTTGAAAATATAAAATAGCAAAAATGTTAAAAATATAATCTTTTATATTGTAGAAGGAGAAAAATATGATTTTTATATTTTTAAAGTATTAAAAATATGATTTTTATATTTTTAAAGTATTAAAAATATTATCTTTATTATATAGAAGGTGTAAAAATATGATTTTTGTTTATGTAGAGAATTAAAAATATATTTTTTACATGATAGGAACATTAGAAATATCATCTTTATATGTATAGCAAAATAAAAATGTGATTTTTTTTATAATGATAAAAGTGAAAAGACGATATTTTTAAAAGTGAAAAGACGATATTTTTAAAAGTGAAAAGACGATATTTTTAAAAGTGAAAAGACGATATTTTTAAAAGTGAAAAGACGATATTTTTAAAAGTGAAAAGACGATATTTTTAAAAGTGAAGAGACGATATTTTTAAAAGTGAAAAGACGATATTTTTAAAATAGAAAAGATTAGATTTTAAAAATAGAAAAGGAGAAATCTTTATTTTAGAAAAGGTGAAAGATTTATTTTTGAAAAGGCGGAAACTTTATATAGAGAATAGCAAAGTAAAAATTCGATTTTTATATATTGAATAGCATAGTAAAAATTCGAATTTTATATATTGAATAGCATAGTAAAAATTCGATTTTTATATATTGAATAGCATAGTAAAAATTCGATTTTTACATATGTAGAGGATACGGGCAACGAAGATAACAAAAAGGTGAGAACGATGATGATTTCTCTAAATGAAGAGTCGTGGTTTTGGATAGCTTTCGGTGAGAATTTCTCACTCTTCAAATTCTTTTTCTAGTTATATACATATACTAGGATGCAGACGATGCTTAGTAGCACCCAACACTATCGTCCACAGACCATGGACTTGTTTGTTTGATTGCAAAAATTAGTTAGATTATTTGATTGAAATTTGAGTTGTTTGGTGAAATGGAATGGATTGATTGATGTGTGGATGGCGTGGGCCTTCACTAGACCGGGGATAAGGCTAGGCCTCGTCCCGTTTCTAGTATCGTGCCGTTATGCCGCCGAAATTTTCTAAAATATGTTAGAAATATAAAAATATCATTTTATTTAAAGAATGAACTGAATAGAAATTCATATGTTAAAATAAAATGTTTTATCGTTAAAAATATAATTTTTAACGTGAATATGAATATAGTGAATGTGAATAAATAAATATTCATTTACAAACCGAACGGTTTGTTTATGTACACTGATTTGACTGACATTGATTGGGACGATAAATTTTACACATCGCCCAACTGCACAAATAAAATCTGTGTTTGTTGATTTGAAACCCCACACGGGTGTTGGGATGAAATTTGAAGTTCACTCATCCTGATTGATTAAATATGTCGATCGATTGATTGACAGGCTGTTATAAGCGTTAGATATCTATATTTGATGCTTATACAGTGTAGTGCACTTTGGTTGATGGTTGATTATTTTTCAATGCTATTATATACGTGTGATGTATGAAAATCCATATAATTAATATTATATGGTAATTGATTGGGCCTCATTCCAATTTAGAAGATAAAGAATATTATAAAATAAAGGTTCATGTGTTGACTGTACTCATCCGTTGAGATTAGTCATGTGTTGAGCGAAATATTTTAACAATAAAATTTATATCTTTATCACTATAAAGTAAAGGTTCATGTGTTGACCGTACTCATCCGTTGAGGTTAGTCATGTGTTGAACGAAATATTTTAACGATAAAATTTACATCTTTATCATATATAAAATTAGAAACTAATTGGAAAATAGATAAGATGAGTGGTCTCCTGGATGTTGATCTGATGTTGGTTTCGGCCTTCGGGGTTAATATTCAGGGAATCGTTCTCTTACTAATTTACGGTTGGAGTCTGATTTTAAATCAAACGATAGATGCCATAATTTTTATAAAATATACTAAATAACAAAAATAGTCACTCGTGGACAGTACTCATTCGTTGAGATTAGTCGTGTGTTGACAAAAATATAGATTCATTTGTTGAATAGAATAACGAAGTTATTGAAATATATAGAGCCGTGTTGATTAGAGATGCGCTATTTTGACGCGAACGATATTTATATCGATTATATTCGTTTTTAAAATCGAATTGAATTGAAAAGAAAAATGAATTTGAACCGAATTAAAACCAATTTGAATTTGAATTGAATAGAAAACAAGTTTAAATTGAATTGAATAGAAAACCAATTTGAATTGAATTGAAATTTGAATTGAATAGAAATGAATTTTAAAACGAATTTATAAGAAAAAAATCAATTTTGATTTGAATTGAAATGGAAGTTGAAATTGTTTTTGAAACGAATTTAAAACGATTTATAAAATTCGTTTTAAATAGAAATCGACGAAATATATATTGTATATATTATATATATAACATAATGGCCTGAATAGAACGCGCCTCGCCGCGGCAGTTCGTGAATTTCGACTATTTATTTCAAACGGACATTACGGGAGATCCGACCGTCGGATTCTCCTAAAATCGGAACCGTTGGGTTCGTATCGAAAAGAGCTTTCTAACGAATATTAAAAATTTGAAATCTAACGGTTGTATTTGGAGTTATGTCCAAATCAAATTCGAAAAAGGTCGTTGTAAGTGCAGTTCGATGGTCGTTGATGGAAATCGACTGTACGGGCCTTAATAAAATTATTAAAAAAGTAATAATTGGTGTAAAATCATAAGTAATGATTTGGGAAAAATTGGGATGAAAAACTCGATATTTGAAAAGATAAAAATAAATTTTTATCGAAATGAACTAGTTTCGAACTAAAATTAAAACCCAACTATTTTTAAATATAAATAAATTGGTTTTAAAAAGGGGGTTTAAATAATCGGAATTTCTAATATATTTGATTGAAATTAAATTAGAAGTGATTTGTGGGTTTATCGTGAACAGTGTTTTAAATAACACTTGTTCTTTAACCCGATAATAAATAGAATGTAATTTGGGTTTGTCGTGAACTGTGTTTTAAATGACACTAATTCTTTAACCCAGTAAAAGGAGTTTTAATGAATCTGCAATTAGATTGAAATGTGAATTGATAATTTAGATTATCAAATTTGGCAAATGAGCGAGAATGGAGTATCACCAGTTTTGCTCCAAAGCGATAGTTAAATCTTTAATTAGATTTGAACGTGAAACGGTAATTAATTTTACCGATAACACCGTGGTGTTAGATATGGAGTATTACCAGTTTTTCTTCATGGGATGAATAGGTTGGGATTGGGAAATAAAATAAATAATTACTTCGGTGTGGTTCGCTAATCTCGACTAGTTTGGAAAACCATAATTTGGTTTGAAATGACATCCAAAGGAAGATTAAAGGATAAATTTTAAAGAATTTATCTTGGATAAAATTAATGGGAACCTTTCCCTAAGAATGTGATTTCGTGAATAAAAGGATATTCTGCATTGGAATGAGGCGTATGTTGTGTTTGTGTAACCTTTGTTTTTAATATACGCGGGTGGTTCGGAAAGGCCGGGTTTATACCCATTCTGAACAACCGATTCGACGATAAGTTGAAGATGAAGACGGTGGTTGAAGACCGGAAGTCTTCACATCGTTTGGATAATTACTGACGATCCTGATTGGGCTGTACACCCAAGAGGATGGAAATAGTTGGTGGTCGTTCAGGCGTACCTGGAGATCGATGGATATGCGAGGAAAGTGCCTCCGGTTTCGTTCATACCCAGAACGAACTTTTAAACGGATTGTGTGTCTGACATTGGATTTTATTCTGTGTTGATTGATTTCTGTTAAATATATATCTGTTTGGCAGCGGAGAATTTATTCTCTTGCTTAACGCCCTTCTCTGAGACGTACGAGCTTAGAGGTTATATATCGATAGATATCAATCGCATGGCATGAATTGCCCGTGTGGCACGCTAAGATGCATGGATCAAGGCTTCTGTTGAAAAGAAAAGTCTTGTGGTTGATGATCAAAGCATGGCCTTTGTGGCGTAGCTTTGTGTATAACGTGAATTCGCGAGCCTCACACCTCGGTATGAGTTAAAAACGGGATACGGACTGCAGGGAGAGCACGACGTTTCTTTCTAGCTATGGTGGTGTCGGTGACTTACCAGCCCTGACATTTATATACTTTTCACCTATGTGGTTGTTGGAATGCGAGGCGCCTCTATTATAGGTCTGTAAGGACCAGGAAACGTGTGTTCAGGAATAAATAATCCTCAAACGT
Source organism: Allium sativum (assembly GCA_030737875.1). Lineage (NCBI taxonomy): Eukaryota > Viridiplantae > Streptophyta > Magnoliopsida > Asparagales > Amaryllidaceae > Allium > Allium sativum. The sequence continues at coordinate 972,192,319 of CM060909.1, read as the reverse complement.
AAGAGAGGACCGACCCTGAAGATCCAGGATTGCCCAGAGTGTGTAGTCCTGAGACATTTGCTAGAGTGTCTCGAATGCGGAGAGGAGCTTGCCCCTTGCCTCGGCTCATGACGGAATCCAATTTCCAATACGTGATATTGCGGTTTTAATTGTAGAACTAGTATGGCGACATAGTAGATGGTAGCTATGTCGCCTATGATTGATATTTATGATTGAAATTGTTTCAACACTATACACCTATAATAGTATCAAATAATGTGTTTTAAAACGTATCAAGCATGCTTTGGCTGTTATAAGGGAAAACTCTATCCTCCGGCTTGCGTTGCATTGTGTGATGGGACCTGGGTCTTATAACAGCTTCATTTTTCTTTATTTAGCACTGCGCTGTTTGTTCTATGCACTGGTATTCTTGGGAGGAAACCCGTTCCGTGTTATATGGCGTGGTCCCTTGATTTACCTAACTTTAAAACCAATATTAATAACTGTTTTAGTTCTCACACCAGTCACATGACTGACCTGGAGTTTATTGTTTTAACCTATACTCTGGGTGCCCTTATTTTTGACACGGGCAGCTAGTAGTTTTGGTTTTGCATATTTATATTCACAGGATCCTGGTTTACAGCTGGAATGATATCCGGAAAGCTCTGTATCCGTATATCACCTTCAGTTGTGCTTTGTATTATTTTCCGCTGCTATGTAATTTATTGTAATCTCTGATATTTATCGAATGTAATTTATTCATTTATACTCTGTATATTCTTGTATCTGATGGAATTGTTGTAATATACAATGAAATGTTCTTCCGTCTGTGTTCCGATGTGTGTTGTTCTCAAAGTTTCCGCTCTTTCCCTCACAGGGAAGTTACGGATCCTTACAGTGGTATCAGGGCTTTGGTTTACAGAGCTCGAGAACAAGACACATTAGAACCATACGAAAGAATTCATCAGATATTGGATTAGTAATATCCAATTAGAATGACTCGTTAGAGATAGGATCAGTAGTATCCTAGGACGAGTGTGAAGAGTATATTTTTCAAATGAAAATAATTTTGTTTGGAAATTTAAAGCATTGTATACGTATTTGAATATTTATTTATTTTGAATTTGGACAATCTAGTATATAAAGATTTTGCATATACGCGTCATGAACGTATATTCGAAGTTTTAATATATTAGATAGATATAGAATCACATTCTAGTCGCCCGGAGATGGTACTGATGATAGCACGTGCATCATCAGTATTTATGTTCGTGTTTCGAAGGTGTGATATCTATATATTTCCATTAGACTGGTGTGAGAACCAAAACTAATATAGCTAGAACACATTGTTGTGAATTGGCACCAAAAACATGATTTTCTATATATGTGTCAAAATTATGAATTTGAAACGTTAATCCACTAATTGATTGATGTTTGTGTTGTTTGTTTATTTGTTTGGTAATTTTGAACCATTTAGCCTAATTGAACCGAATATTGAATTGTATTGAAAATTAGTTGCATTTGCTTGCATATACTTGTACTTACATTGAACAGGTCATAGCAAGGAGGCTAGAGCAGAGAATAAAATTTGTTTGCCCGACAAATAGGTACATGTTTACTACATAATTTATTGTTTTGTTTGGGTGATGATGATTTTATGAGCCGATTGGCTAGCCGCTTGGCTTTTCCTTTTTCTTTTTGAGATCAGAAGGCCTATATGGCAATTTCGGGATTTTCCCGTGGCTCCCGGTGCAGGGGAGGTTATGGCGAATTTTTTCAAAAATTTAGGGTGTTAGCCAAATTTTTGAAAATTTGAAAATTCTCAGAAACTGAAAAGTTGGAGAATGGAAGCCAGATCGAACGTAGAGTTAATTAATCAAACCACTTTCGACTTTGTTCCTTTTCGGGGATGAAAAGTTTTAAGTGGGGGAGATTGTAATAACCCGGAAATTCTGAGCCAGTTTAAAATTTTAATTTTGACAATTTTAGCGAATTTTGAATATTTAAAATAGATTATTTTAAATAATATCGACGAGAAATTTATTTTGAATATAATTCGAATGTATATATTTATACGCGTCGTCGTTACAATATAAATAATTATATATAATTATAAATAGAATTGAAAATGGCGCGGTAGTTCGATAATTCGATTTCAAACTTCAATTGAACGTACCGGGTGCAAAACAATCCAGATTTTAGCGAAACCAAAAACATTAGAATCTAATTGATAAAATCTTTCCAACGAATCCGAAAAATTGAAATTTCATAGCGGGAATCAAAAGATATGTCCAGTTGAAAATTCTGAATAGTCGCTATGGAATTCAGGCCCTTAAAAATGGAAATTTTGCAAACGACCTCGGATTTCGACGAAACCACTTTTGTTGGGTCCGTGATGTAAAGTTATTGCTAGATTCCAATTTCCATAATTTTTCAAATCAATATGTGAGCGTGGCAAAGGAAAACGCGTTTGACCAGTTTTAGTTGATTTTAATCGACTGGAAAATGGCCATTTTTCCAATGGTCTCCGAATTCGATGAAATTAGTTTTGTTAGGACCGTATCATCAATACGAAGCTAGAAAATATTTTTATGGAATTTTTCGAGCTAGTATGTGGCCCCGGTAATTTGAAATGTACGTTCAAATTGAATATATATGGATTTATAATTTAATTTGAATGGAAAGTGATCGAAACAGTCGAATCAGCTTACGATACATATCCCATTGTGTTCGGAATGGGGGTAATTAGCTATGGACGACAGGCGGTGGGCCTCGTTTCGAGGTCGAAATAAAAAGTCAACTTTTTATAATTAAAATAATAATATAATTAAATTATATTTATACTTAACCCCTTGACCCCCTACCCCTTCACATCGTTCAGATAAAATCGAGCCCTCCCCAATAAAAAAATCCCGTCGCCCCTTTTAATCCTCCGCCACCACCCCGCCAGGCTGCGCTGCCCCCTCCCCCTCACCTCTGACGTCCGGCGACCCCATCCCCCTTCTCTCTCCTCTCTCACGAGCCCTCCCCTTCTCTGATTTTGAAGACCCCGACCCCCAATAAAACCGCCGCCGCCTGGCACTATCAGGGGGAAGTGGTTCAGGCCAAAGAACGGCGGCTAGGTGGCGCTTCTTGGGTCGGTGCTGGATCGATGGACGGCTTAGGGTTCATGCGTGCGATGGTGGATGTTCGCGGCGAACCGATGGGTTCAACAGTTCGATTCTTTTCCAGGAAGAGGGAGAGGTATTAATTAAGTAATTAGTTTAATTTTTAACTTAGCCAAGGATTTAGGTTGCTAATTAATTTAGTAATTAAATTCTTATATATTTAACATAGTTAGAAATCAGTTTTTGTATATAAAAAGTTATCATTGTTTTCAAATAAAATTAATAATATTTTAAAATTAAATTAGCAATGTTTAGAAAAACATACATAGATTTTGTTTAGAAAATATAAAATAGAACATGATTTTGAAAATATAAAATAGAAAAAATGTTAAAAATATAATCTTTTATATTGTAGAAGGAGAAAATTATGATTTTTATATTTTTAAAGTATTAAAAATATGATTTTTATATTTTTAAAGTATTAAAAATATTATCTTTATTATATAGAAGGTGTAAAAATATGATTTTTGTTTATGTAGAGAATTAAAAATATATTTTTTACATGATAGGAACATTAGAAATATCATCTTTATATGTATAGCAAAATAAAAATGTGATTTTTTTTATAATGATAAAAGTGAAAAGACAATATTTTTAAAAGTGAAAAGACGATATTTTTAAAAGTGAAAAGACTATATTTTTAAAAGTGAAAAGGCGATATTTTTAAAAGTGAAAAGACGATATTTTTAAAAGTGAAAAGACGATATTTTTAAAAGTGAAGAGACGATATTTTTAAAAGTGAAGAGACGATATTTTTAAAAGTGAAAAGACGATATTTTTAAAATAGAAAAGATTAGATTTTAAAAATAGAAAAGGAGATATCTTTATTTTAGAAAAGGTGAAAGATTTATTTTTGAAAAGGCGGAAACTTTATATAGAGAATAGCAAAGTAAAAATTCGATTTTTATATATTGAATAGCATAGTAAAAATTCGATTTTTATATATTGAATAGCATAGTAAAAATTCGATTTTTATATATTGAATAGCATAGTAAAAATTCGATTTTTACATATGTAGAGGATTCGGGCAATGAAGATGACAAAAAGGCGAAAACGATGATGATTTCTCTAAATGAAGAGTCGTGGTTTTGGATAGCTTTCGGTGAGAATTTCTCACTCTTCAAATTCTTTTTCTAGTTATATACATATACTAGGATGCAGACGGTGCTTAGTAGCACCCGAAACTATCGTCCACAGACCATGGACTTGTTTGTTTGATTGCAAAAATTAGTTAGATTATTTGATTGAAATTTGAGTTGTTTGGTGAAATGGAATGGATTGATTGATGTGTGGATGGCGTGGGCCTTCACTAGACCGGGGATAAGGCTAGGCCTCGTCCCGTTTCTAGTATCGTGCCGTTATGCCGCCGAAATTTTCTAAAATATGTTAGAAATATAAAAATATCATTTTATTTAAAGAATGAACTGAATATAAATTCATATGTTAAAATAAAATGTTTTATCGTTAAAAATATAATTTTTAACGTGAATATGAATATAGTGAATGTGAATAAATAAATATTCATTTACAAACCGAACGGTTTGTTTATGTACACTGATTTGACTGACATTGATTGGGACGATAAATTTTACACATCGCCCAACTGCACAAATAAAATCTGTGTTTGTTGATTTGAAACCCCACACGGGTGTTGGGATGAAATTTGAAGTTCACTCATCCTGATTGATTAAATATGTCGATCGATTGATTGATAGGCTGTTATAAGCGTTAGATATCTATATTTGATGCTTATACAGTGTGGTGCACTTTGGTTGATGGTTGATTATTTTTCAATGCTATTATATACGTGTGATGTATGAAAATCCATATAATTAATATTATATGGTAATTGATTGGGCCTCATTCCAATTTAGAAGATAAAGAATATTATAAAATAAAGGTTCATGTGTTGACTGTACTCATCCGTTGAGATTAGTCATGTGTTGAGCGAAATATTTTAACAATAAAATTTATATCTTTATCACTATAAAGTAAAGGTTCATGTGTTGACCGTACTCATCCGTTGAGGTTAGTCATGTGTTGAACGAAATATTTTAACGATAAAATTTACATCTTTATCATATATAAAATTAGAAACTAATTGGAAAATAGATAAGATGAGTGGTGTAACACCCCGCCTCCGCTAGGGTCACTCGCAAAGGAATGCACTAGCTTTAGAGGGGGCATTATTGGTAAACATGCACAGAAATATCACAAGACAGAACATATAAAATAGCGGAAGTAAAATCGAACTTTCATAAACATGAATACATAAGGTCTAAAGCCTTTTACATCAGAGTACATCAAAACCTGTCTTGCAATAGTAAAGAAGCATAAAGACTTTTTCATAAATTATTCCCCAAATAAAAACAGTAAAGTAGCCATAGCCAGGAAAAGTCCAAGCCATCCATGATGACCTTCAAGCAGAAGAAGTCCGAACTAAACAGCAGTGTTTCCTCCCTGTAACCTGGGGGGGGGGACGGAAGAAAAGAGGCGAAACAAAACGGGTCAGTCAAAATGACTGAGTAAGCCCTATCTACTATTAGTATAAAAACTAGTAAAGTTAACTGACATGAGAAACTGAGATGAACATAAGCATGATAACAAGATAGATAAGCTAAATTAAAATAACAGGATGAACTACTGAACTCAGATAAACTAGGGTGTCGTGATAAACTACGGTGTCAAGATAAAACAAGGTATCACATTGTCAGGTTTCTATCAAGTGTAATATCCCAAGATATCTATCGCGTATAACGTCCCATGGCATCTATCCTGTATATCTGCTCTGCACCTACCGTACTAGTACCCCAACTGTATTACGTGTTATCCGTGAATGACCCTTACTCAAAAGTCGTGTAATGGTCCATGTCAACCTAATATGCCGCATATATAGGTTACTCAACTCATATGTTTCTTTCCATGTATAAGTTCAGTCCTTTGCCGTAGGCTGTACGGGCTTTCCCATGTAAACGGTTTATCCTTGAAGTTGTTTTGGACTGCAACCCTTGATCTAGTTGTGTTTCCTTACCATGAACTATCGCGCGTCCACTTAGGATTTATGCCACCTAGGACCGCTAGGGATTATGCTACCTAATGAACGTTTCCGTGTCTCGGTTTGGGTTTTGGCCACCTAGGACCACTAGGGATTACGCCACCCGTCAACCGCGCCCTTGATCCCACGTATGTATCGTGAATCGTTTTCCATGTCTAGATGCACATGTTCCCCAATGTGCCATCCGAGTTCCGTGCCAGGGCAAATCAAGAAATACGGAACTCGGTCGGGAGCTTTAAATCGTCTGCCGATGCAGATATCAAGGTCTGTTTTTTGTACCCGTGGCTATAATCCCACGTGACCCCTCCCTCAACTACTGAAAGGCAATCCAAGAAAAATCATGTATAAGAACCACTCCACGGCCCCACTATAGCCCACTTTCCTACGGGCCAACCTCACCCATGACTCGATAGCAAGCACATGGTCTGTTGGGGGTTCCCTGCCTTTCCGCACGTACACGATTGACTAAAGATGGTAGGTAGTCGGCGATGCGCTATCCAGGGCAAAAACAAGAATCGTCGACTCCACGCTAATCCATCCCAGTCTTTAGGTTGCTCGCATAGCAACCAAGGCATACTCTTGGTCCTTCTAACGCAGACCTTAACCTCTCATGGGCCTAGTATAATTACCTGGCAGCCCACAGAGGGATCCCAAGAATATCCTCACGTCCCCCGAAGCTTCCACTTCGGCACCCAGTGCGCTGGAGCTTTTATCCAAGTCAGATAACTTGCTCCCCCTCGTATACTAAGTGATGACCTACCGTATCAGGTTACTCATCGTTTTGAGAATTAGTCCTATGTCCTTAGCTAAGAATTATTACTTAGTTACCCTTAACTAAGGTTTACCACTTAGCTTCCTTTCCCGTTATCCTTGATTAACCACGGTTTTCTACCTAGTTCTTCTAGCTAGGGTTTGTCTATTGGGTTAAGTGTTATCATTCAAGTCCATGACTTAACCCGCCCACGAATCACGTCAAAGATTGGCTAAGTATTTAAGTTCAAGACTTAGTCCCACAAGTTGGTTAAGTGTATCCAGAGGCTCATGACTTAACCCTATCAAGTCAAATTGGTCAAGTACTAGCTTACCTTAATCCTATCGGATTATCTTGCTAGATCGATTAAGCATAGATTATCTTAATCCCATCAAATTATCGAGTCGGATTGGTTAAGTATAGGTTGACTTAACCCCATCCTCTAATCGTACTACAATGGTTAAGTATATTCTAAAAAGGTCTTGTGACTTAACCTTATCAGGTCCGCGTATTAGATTGGTTAAGTGTAAGTTACTTAACCCCATCAAATCATCATGTATAATTGGTTAAGTATAAGTTGCTTAACCCCATTAAATTATCACGTTAAGTTGGTTAAGTATTGGTTACTTAACCTCATTGAATTACCGAGTTTAAATTGGTTAAGTGTTTAACTTAACCCCATCGAATTACCGTGTTTAGATTAGTTAAGTGTGGATTACTTAACCCCATCTAATTACCGTGTCGGATTAGTTAGGTGCAAATTACTTAACCCCATCCCCTAATCATCTTGTATGGTTAAGTGTCATTAAGAAAACTTACTTAACCTTGCCAAATTATCATGTTGGATTGATTAAGTGTTGGTTAACTTAATCCGCGTCCACTAGTCGTATAAAAATGGTTAAGCGTCATTAGGCAAATCAAATAACTTAACCTACCCAACCTTGTCATGTTTTGTTAAGTATCATTAGCCTAACCTATTTACTTAACCCATTTACCCATGTCATATTTGGTTAAGAGTCATTAATCAAATTAACTTAACCCTATCATGTGGCATTAATTACTTAATGCACCCCAACCTCTCACATTAGACTTTGTTGTGGTTACTAGTTAAGCCGGTCGGTTCCGGGTAGCTTTACACCACAACTTGGTCTAACCTCGGGTTCAAGCACAACATGACCAACTTCTCACATTGGGTCCTATTGTTTGCAACTACTAGTTAGGCCGGTCGGTTCCGGGTAGTTTTACGTTGCAAACTCAACCCAACCTCGAGTTGGCCACTTTCATGTTTAGTCTAGTGTCATGTTCATAGTCAAGTTTTCAAGCAATTGGGTAGACCTAACTTAATAGGTAAATTCCCAATGGGTAGACCTAACTTAATAGGTAAATTCCCAAGCTTATGTTTTTATGCATACTTACATGTCAACTTCCATGTTATACTTCAAGTCATGTTTTCAAGTATAAACACATGTCATATTTAACGTTACATGTTGTCATGTTTATACCCATTTACCCAAGTCATATTCATGTCATTATGTTTCCCCATAATGTGACCCCAACGCTTTTTAAACTAGCATATACGTTCGCAACAACGTGATGGATTAAAAGAAGAGACTTGGCAAAGGAATGACAAAAATGGGTATTAAGCCACAAGTTAATCATGGTGGCAAATGAGGCGCAAATGTGTTCATTAGCTTGCATGTTACATTCTTAAGCCTCAAAAACATGCATCAACCCAAACTTGGTACATAAGCGAATCATGGTGACAAAAGACATGGAATGATGGCTAGAAACTCGCATATATCATCATATAAGGATTATGACTTCATATGCAAGTTGACATAATGATTATGAAGATTCTCATGTTGCATAATGCAACATTTCAACATAAAGGTTGTGGCTTCTAGTTCATAAGATCAAGATAATGACTTCATAAACTTGCATAACATGATAGCATGCATCATTCTAATTAATCAAACCCAAACTTTCAACATGAACATTTAACTTCATCGTTAATATCTAAGAGTAGGGAAGGGCTTACATAGCTATGAAGGCACAAATCGAAATGCAAAACAAAGATTGTGATGAAGCCTATGCATGCCATCACCCAAAAACCCAAAGATGAACACTCCAAATCAACAAAAATACCATCTTTATGAACAAAGATCAAAGCTTTTGCCTTGAAATCAACTTGAGAAGCTCTCATACTAACATAGGGACTCTCTAATACTCTCATGATCATGAAACCTCTCATAGAAATGAAGTGGAGGCTAGGATAGTTGAGTGGAGGCCATGAGAGTAGCAATTTTGCCATAGTTTAGTTGCATGAATGAATAATGAGGGTTTAGGGGTAGGTTAGGGGCTTATTTATAGATTAGGCAAGTGTTTTAGGCCATAGGATTAAACCTAGATTCAATCCAAGCCACCAAAGTATGTCTTGGGGAAGAAGTCAAGTGTAGGAACCATCTAGGGCCTTTAGATTAAAGATGAACCATGAGAACCATCCAAATGCAAAATCTGCATTTGAGCGAATCGGCCCACGGGTTGACAGCCAAACACCCTGGATTAACCCCTAGTCGACCCAGCGGGCTTGGGTCGACCTCAAAAATCGGCCGGTTCGGTTATTCCCCTCTCCCAATTCGCTGTTTTGAACATTTTTGCATATTTATTTATTTAATTTTCAATTATATATATATATATATCAATATATATATTTCTCTGCACAACCCATTTCACTTAATTAAGTATCCTTTAATTTGGGAATTTTTCGTGAAACTTCGCGAGGCCATATCTTGGTCATACGGACTCCGATTTTCGAAAACTCGGACTCTATTTCGCGTATTTTTCCGAGACGAACGCAATGGCATAGTCCGTTTCACCTGATTCAGAATTTAAAATTAAATTCTGCCTTGATTCTCGTCTTAATCATGTTATCGAAATACGGGTTGTTACAAGTGGTCTCCTGGATGTTGATCTGATGTTGGTTTCGGCCTTCGGGGTTAATATTCAGGGAATCGTTCTCTTACTAATTTACGGTTGGAGTCTGATTTTAAATCAAACGATAGATGCCATAATTTTTATAAAATATATTAAATAACAAAAATAGTCACACGTGGACAGTACTCATTCGTTGAGATTAGTCGTGTGTTGACAAAAATATAGATTCATTTGTTGAATAGAATAACGAAGTTATTGAAATATATAGAGCCGTGTTGATTAGAGATGCGCTATTTTGACGCGAACGATATTTATATCGATTATATTCGTTTTTAGAATCGAATTGAATTGAAAAGAAAATGAATTTGAATCGAATTAAAACCAATTTGAATTTGAATTGAATAGAAAACCAATTTGAATTGAATTGAATAGAAAACCAATTTGAATTGAATTGAAATTTGAATTGAATAGAAATGAATTTTAAAACGAATTTATAAGAAAAAATTCAATTTTGATTTGAATTGAAATGGAAGTTGAAATTGTTTTTGAAACGAATTTAAAACGATTTATAAAATTCGTTTTAAATAGAAATCAATGAAATATATATTATATATATTATATATATAATATAATGGCCTGAATAGAACGCGCCGCACCGCGCCAGTTCGTGAATTTTGACCACTTATTTCAAACGGACATTACGGGAGATCCGACTGTCGGATTCTCCTAAAATCAGAACCGTTGGGTTCGTATCGAAAAGAGCTTTCTAACGAATATTAGAAATTTGAAATCTAACGGTTGGATTTGGAGTTATGTCCAAATCAAATTCGAAAAAGGTCGCTGTAAGTGCAGTTCGATGGCCGTTGATGGAAATCGACTGTACGGGCCTTAATAAAATTATTAAAAATAGTAATAATTGGTGTAGAATCATAAGTAATGATTTGGGAAAAATTGGGATGAAAAACTCGATATTTGAAAAGATAAAAATAGATTTTTATCGAAATGAACTAGTTTCGAACTAAAATTAAAACCCAACTATTTTTAAATATAAATAAATTGGTTTTAAAAAGGGGTTTTAAATAATCGGAATTTCTAATATATTTGATTGAAATTAAATTAGAAGTGATTTGTGGGTTTATCGTGAACAGTGTTTTAAATAACACTTGTTCTTTAACCCGATAATAAATAGAATGTAATTTGGGTTTGTCGTGAACTGTGTTTTAAATGACACTAGTTCTTTAACCCAGTAAAAGGAGTTTTAATAAATCTGCAATTAGATTGAAATGTGAATTGAAAATTTAAATTATCAAATTTGGCAAATGAGCGAGAATGGAGTATCACCAGTTTTGCTCCAAAGCGATAGTTAAATCTTTAATTAGATTTGAACGGGAAACGGTAATTAATTTTACCGATAACACCGTGGTGTTAGATATGGAGTATTACCAGTTTTTCTTCATGGGATGAATAGGTTGGGATTGGGAAATAAAATAAATAATTACTTCGGTGTGGTTCGCTAATCTCGACTAGTTTGGAAAACCATAATTTGGTTTGAAACGACATCCAAAGGAAGATTAAAGGATAAATTTTAAAGAATTTATCTTGGATAAAATTAATGGGAACCTTTCCCTAAGAATGTGATTTCGTGAATAAAAGGATATTCTGCATTGGAATGAGGCGTATGTTGTGTTTGTGTAACCTTTGTTTTTAATATACGCGGGTGGTTCGGAAAGGCCGGGTTTATATCCATTCTGAACAACCGATTCGACGATAAGTCGAAGATGAAGACGGTGGTTGAAGACCGGAAGTCTTCAGATAGTTTGGATAATTACTGACGATCCTGATTGGGCTGTACACCCAAGAGGATGGAAATAGTTGGTGGTCGTTCAGACGTACCTGAAGATCGATGGATATGCGAGGAAAGTGCCTCCGGTTTCGTTCAGACCCAGAACGAACTTGTAAATGGATTGTGTGTCTGACATTGGATTTTATTCTGTGTTGATTGATTTCTGTTAAATATTTATCTGTTTGGCAGCGGAGAATTTATTCTCTTGCTTAACGCCCTTCTCTGAGACGTACGAGCTTAGAGGTTATATATCGATAGATATCAATCGCATGGCATGAATTGCCCGTGTGGCACGCTAAGATGCATGGATCAAGGCTTCTGTTGAAAAGCAAAGTCTTGTGGTTGATGATCACAGCATGGCCTTTGTGGCGTAGCTTTGTGTATAATGTGAATTCGCGAGCCTCACACCTCGGTATGAGTTGAAAACGGGATACGGACTGCAGGGAGAGCACGACGTTTCTTTCTAGCTATGGTGGTGTCGGTGACTTACCAGCCCTGACATTTATATACTTTTCACCTATGTGGTTGTTGGAATGCGAGGCGCCTCGATTATAGGTCTGTAAGGACCGGAAACGTGTGTTCAGGAATAAATAATCCTCAAACGTAAGAGAGGACCGGCACTGAAGATCCAGGATTGCCCAGAGTGTGTAGTCCTGAGACATTTGCTAGAGTGTCTCGAACGCGGAGAGGAGCTTGCCCCTTGCCTCGGCTCATGACGGAATCCAATTTCCAATACGTGATATTGCGGTTTTAATTGTAGAACTAGTATGGCGACATAGTAGATGGTAGCTATGCCGCCTATGATTGATATTTATGATTGAAATTGTTTCGACACTATACACCTATAATAGTATCAAATAATGTGTTTTAAAACGTATCAAGCATGCTTTGGCTGTTATAAGGGAAAACCCTATCCTCCGGCTTGCGTTGCATTGTGTGATGGGACCTGGGTCTTATAACAGCTTCATTTTTCTTTATTTAGCACTGCGCTGTTTGTTCTATGCACTGGTATTCTTGGGAGGAAAACCGTTCCGTGTTATATGGCGTGGTCCCTTGATTTACCTAACTTTAAAACCAATATTAATAACTGTTTTAGTTCTCACACCAGTCATATGACTGACCTGGAGTTTATTGTTTTAACCTAAACTCTGGGTGCCCTTATTTTCGACACGGGCAGCTAGTAGTTTTGGTTTTGCAGATTTATATTCACAGGATCCTGGTTTACAGCTGGAATGATATCCGAAAAGCTCTGTATCCGTATATCACCTTCAGTTGTGCTTTGAATTATTTTCCGCTGCTATGTAATTTATTGTAATCTCTGATATTTATCGAATGTAATTTATTCATTTATACTCTGTATATTCTTGTATCTGATGGAATTGTTGTAATATACAATGAAATGTTCTTCCCTCTGTGTTCCGATGTGTTTTGTTCTCAAAGTATCTGCTCTTTCCCTCACGGGGAAGTTACGGATCCTTACACCACAGAGCTAAGGTAAATACTTAACCTTAAGCTCTAATACCACTGTAACGACCCGAAAATTTTTGACTTAGAAAATTCGACATACAACACCATGTCGAGTATTCAAACATCGAAAACGTCGGATAGTCCAAGAAAGAAAACAGAGGGTGAGAATAAATAAGATATAAACTTAAAATAGAAGATGAAGAAGAACACAACATCAGAGTAACACGAACCTCACAGCGGAACGAATAACATATAATATATATCATAACTTTGAAATATAAATCTGTACTTGAATATACATATCATTTCCAAAGTACAGCACTTACAACACAGCGGAAATAAACAATAGCTATATGATCCTGAAGCCTCCTGCTCCAGCTCTTCAAGTATATCTGTAAATCCCGACTACTTGACTGCCCATACAAAATTGGGCACCCAAGAGTTAAGGGAAAACAAAACAAGATAAACTCTGGGTCAGTCTTGGGACTAGTATGAGTAAAACAGTTTAAAACAGTTTGAACAAGTAAATGATATCTTATGAGACCACGCCGTATAACGCAACGGGGTTTTCCCTTATGAGAATCCAAATTATCTTTATATCAAAAACCTTTTGATATTATAATAATGTCTATCAACCACAATATAATAATCATCTAGCAGAAACGCTTTCATCTCACGTTCTACATATATATTATACAATCAAAACCGCAAGCACGTATTGGGTAATGGATTTCCAACTATGACAAGGTATGGAACCACCTTTTTCTAGTATACCTCTAGAGAGGAATACACAGGGTTCAACAAGATCATCTTGCAGCCCGGCCACACATGACCGACCACTCATTTCGCTTGAGTGTATCGAATGTATATCACCAACGGTTGGGATCAACAACCGTTTCCCGAATGGGGCAACATCGACAATAGATTTTTTGAAGTAAATGAAACTCTAGATCAGGTGATTATACACCCTAATAGGTGCAACCTACATAGCCATGCTGCCTGCCCGATTTTTTTCATTTCCCGGTTGTGAGGCTAGAGGCCACGCTTATCTCTGACAGATCACACATTTATTCGCTTTGAATGTCACATTGTCATACCCACCAAATCACAAATTGATTTCCCCAAAAATACCACGGGTATACAGCTAAGAGAAACGAATTCCTCCGCCACCAAACGTAAATACATTTGAAGAGATCAACTTACGCGATCTATTAAATATACTCTGTCAGACATTCTTCCATACAGGTCGTTCTGGGATTGGACAAACCGAAGGCACTATTCAGTACAACCATCTTAGGCAATCATTACCTAAGATTTATACAACAGCCCTTGCACTTTACTCCGTCTTCAATTATCTTTGGCATATATGATTCGCAACGCTTATGCCAATACAGAGTGGTTCTTCAGATAAAAATCCAACCGGTCTCTCCATATTAACAACATTAGAATGGTCAAAACTTAGATAGTCGGTGAGTTAACTATCAAAGAAAAACAGGTGTGCAAACAATGATCTTATTTCCAGATGGAAATTACATCGATCAATCACCAATCAACTTTTATCCTTTAAATTAATTTATCATTAATTTATTTCATTTGTCATTTTCTGTTTCCATATATTTAACATTTCTTATTTTCTAAATTTAGAAAATATATGTTATGAACATTGGAAAACATTTCCATTTCTTGTTTTCTATATTAGAAAACATTTCTGATTCTTATTTGAAAAACATTTCCAAAACTCTTACATTGGACTTAGACAGATGTTTAAACAAACCATTACACTTATTAACTAAATTCACTTAACCATCCTTTACCAATCAAACCTTACCATTCCTTAGTTAAGAAGGAAGTCAATCAAGTTGGGGTATAATTACCTCTCATACCTTAACTGAACAACGTTTTAACTTCGAAATAGTCAAATTTATCTTTTAAACATTTAACAACTTCCTTACGTAACTCTCGGATTCTATTTACGTATCCACTTCTTTATTGAAAACATTGATTATAACGATAACGTTATAATCCCTACTTTCAAAATATCAAACTTCCATTATAACTTTTATTCTTTAATGTGAATAAATAAATAAACACCTGATTTATAAATAAATAAATCTTGATTTAAACACCGGAAGGTATTAGTACTTTCCCGAATTCGATATAATTGAATTCGACGTATAACTCTCTTTCGAGTAATCTCTATTTGATTAACTCTTCTTCGAATAACCTATATTCGATTTTCTCTCTTCGAATAACTTATATTCGATTATCTCTCTTCGAATAACTTATATTTGATTATCTCTCTTCGAATAACTTATATTCGATTAACTCACTTCGAATAACTTATATTCGATTAACTCGCTCTTTCAAATAAACTATATTCGATCTCTTTCTTTCGAATACGCTATATTCGATAATCTCCTTTCTTTTAAACTAACATCGATTAACTCCTTTCGATTAAACTAACATCGTTAAATTCCTTTCGATTAAACTATAATCGATTAACTCCTTTCGACTAAACTAACATCAATTAATTCCTTTCGATTAAACTATAATCGATTAACTCCTTTCGATTAAACTAACATCGATTAACTCCTTTCGATTAAACTAACATCGATAAATTCCTTTCGATTAAACTATAATCGATTAACTCCTTTCGACTAAACTAACATCGATTAATTCCTTTCGATTAAACTATAATCGATTAACTCCTTTCGATTAAACTAACATCGATAAATTCCTTTAATTCTATTCGAATAAACTATATTCGATAACCCCTTTCGACTAAACTAACATCGATTAATTTCTTTCGAATAACGAATATTCTGTAATCCTTTCGAATAACTAATATTCGATAACCTCTCTTCGAATAAATAATATTCGATAACCTCTTTTCGAATAAATTATATTCGATCTCCCTTTCGAATAACTAATATTCGATAACTCCTTTTTACTCTATTCGAATCACTAATATTCGATTAACTCAAATTTGATTTACCAGATTTAATTAACTCTATCGATTAACTCTAACTGATTAACTCTAACTGGTTAACTCTAACTGATTATGTCTAACTGGTTAACTCTAACTGATTAATTCTGACTGGTTAACTCTAACTGATTAATTCTAACTGGTTAACTCTAACTGGTTAATTCTAACTGGTTAACTCTAACTGATTAACTCTAACTGGTTAACTCTAACTGGTTAACTCTAACTGAATAATTCTAACTGGTTAACTCTAACTGATTAATTTAACTAGTTAACTCTAACTGATTAACTCTAACTCTAATCGATTAATTCTAATTCGATTTAACTCCTTTGGTTAACTCCTTTGAATTATCTCCTTTGATTAATTCCTTTTCTATTTGTTTACTTTACAAATCTATTCCCTTTTCAATTCTATTTATTTAACAAATAAATATTTCTTTTACCTTTTCTATTTATTTAACAAATAAATATTTCTTTAATTCTATTATATTTGTTTTCACAAACATTTCCAGTTCTATTATATTTGTTTTCACAAATATTTCCAGTTCTATTATATTTGTTTTCACAAATATTTCCAATTCTATTATATTTGTTTTCACAAATATAATTTATATTTCAATATACACTTTGGAAAATCCCTTTGTATATTCTAGTATTTCTTATGGTGTTTCAAATACCATATATCACTGCTCAGTATCACCCAAGCACACACAACCAACAACATATTGTATATCACATCATATATCACAATATATATGAAAAATTATAAAATAAATGTTGCGGAATCCAGTTGGATTCCTCCAACCTGTTTCCCTGCATCAAAGAAGTTAAACAATATAATTAACATTGATTCCATTTCAATATGGAATATCCTGCTAAACAGAATCAACATTTGATTAACGATTTATATATATATATATATATATATCGTTATCTATAATTCAACCAATACACAAGCAATTCAACCAACCAGTTAACACACAACAATCAACAGATAATTATCAGTTCTAAGAATACGTTATAAAAATATAACTGTTCAGAGTTGGTGACTTTTACTCACATTGGACGATCATCGTTAATAACGATAACCATCGCCTGATTCAGACGGACAATTTATTTCGCTATAAATTGTTACGAGCTTCATTTCACTTCCAGTCAGTTTTACGCTGTAGCCCTCGTCCATACGATCCCAACGGATCTGACCGTTCGAAATTTTTAAACAGTATGAACGAGATATTTGATTTACAAGTTAATATGCTATTTTGAATTAAACTTGAACTTTAAACTATATAATAATGGGCTTTACCCCCATTTTCTTCGGCCCACCCAAGCAAAACAAACAAGGCCGCCTACTGTAGCATCCTCCTTCTCCCTCTTTAATGAATAGAACTTGTTCCTCCAGCCATTAACGCAAACGACTCCCCTCCTCTCTCCCTTTACACTCCACTACCAATCAAACCAATAATACCATTAAACTTCTCTAACCTCCCTTTCCAACTCCATACGATTTTCCCATCACACGGTGTTCTCAACTGAAATGCGTGCCAGTAGTTGTTCACCGTGCCCCAATGTTCAAACGACCAAAAATCACACTAGAATCCACGATTTTTCCTCTATAGGTGCGGTTTTCCACTACGATCCCAAATCCGATCTTAACTTCTCGAATTAAAAAACCAATTGCAAGAACACTGCAACCCTAGTTATCGCTGTAAATACACAGTACCCACAAAATGAGAATCGCACCCTACAATTTGAACACCAATTTGAAGAGCACTTCCTTTGGATCACCAATATATAAGTTATGAAATTTATCGATTTTACTTTGAAATTGTGTGGATTTTTGAAGACCATGTTTTCTTTACGTTTGGGTTTTCAGAAAAAGGACGTGGCGGCTTGAGAATGGTTTTATAACGGAGGCGAGATTTTTGTGTCGTTGGAAAGGATGAGGATGTGGCTTGTTTAGGTCCACAAATAACTTAGGATATTTTAGTTTTTATATTCATTTCGCTTTCTAAAAATCCATGTGATCAAACACGATATTCAAAAACCGTAAAAATGGTCATGTAGCTACAGTTCGACATTACGAACCCAACAAAACTAGTTTCGTCGAATTCCGACTCCGTTTGCTCACACAACATATTTTTAACTATCGAAATATCGATTGTTTTTCACATTAAAAATACGTACGACCACATACTGACTTCAAAAATCACGAAAACTGAAATCTAACAATAATTTAACATTGCGGATCCAACGAAATTAGTTTCGTCGAATTCTGTGGTCGTTTGCAAAACTGGCTATTTTTAAAGCTCTAAATAACCCTTTTAAATATATAAATATATTTAAAAACAATTAAATTAAACATTTATAAATAAATATTATCGTATATATTCACATACGATATCATATAGCTCCACAATATTCCTATATGAATTTCTAACTCAATATTTCAAATCCCGATTAAATCGATATTCGATTTATAATGAAATTCCTTTTATAAATATAAACAAATCGTTATAAATTATAAAGGAATTCCATGGCGACTTTTCTAAAATTAGATTTGGACATAAATCAAATTCTATACGACGAAATCTCAATTTTTCTCTTCCACTAGAAATATATACTTCACCAGCTCGTAACGTTTCTTGTTTCAAAGAAATCCGATTTAAAATGGACCATGTATATTCAGTTGAAGTTCGAATCGCCAAATAGCGAACTGCTACGCCATTTGGAGTTCGATTTAAATTATAATATAATTATACGTTCAAACTATCGTTCAAATAATATATTCGTCATTCTAATTCAAATTCTAAGCTGAATTAAATACTTTGAATTGTCCAGTTCACATTATATTGTCAATTCACAGTTTCTGATTATTTCAGAAATTAAATATATTATTATATTATTTATATTAATTAAATATTCGATATAATTTAATTAAACAACCATTTTCACTATTTAAATAATTAAACAAATTAATTATTATCCGTATAAATACGGGTCGTTACAGCTATCATCTCAGACTCCATAGTGGACTGACCCAAAATAGTATGTTTCTTGGATTTCCAAGAAACTCCTCCTCCAGCAATGCTAAATATACAGCCACTGGTCGCTTTAGAATAATCAGGTAAAGTATTCCAGTCTGCATCAGAGTATCCTTCAAGTACAGCTGGAAACTTTTCATAATGTAATACAAGGTTCATAGTTCGTTTAAGGTATCTCATGACCCTTTCAATAGCATGCCAATGCTCTATACTAGGTCTACTGGTAAACCTGCACAATAATCCCACGACATAGGCAATGCCGGGTCTAGTGCAATCAGTGGCATACCGAAGGCTACCAATGATTCTCGCATAATCAGACTGTCTTACACCTTCACCAGTGTTCTTAAATAACTTTACACTTGGATCATATGGTGTAAAAGCAGGTTTACAGTTAAAGTAATTGTGTTTCCTCAGTATCTTCTCAATGTAATGAGATTGATCCAAAGAAATTCCCTTTTCTGAACTAGTAATTTTAATACCAAGGATTACACTCGCCTCACCTAGATCTTTCATATCAAAATTGGCACTTAATAAGGATTTGAATGAATTTATGGCATGAATGTTTGACCCAAAGATGAGTAGGTCATCTAAATAAAGGCATATAATAGTGCAAATGTCACTCTCAGATTTGTAATAAATGCATTTGTCACTTTCATTAACTTTAAAATCATGTGAAATGATTAAGTTATCAATTTTTTTCATGCCATTGTTTAGGTGCTTGTTTTGAACCATATAATGATTTATATTATTTGCATACTTTATGTTCTTGACCATGTACTACAAATCCTTCAGGCTGGTCCGTATAAATTTCTTCATCTAATTCACCGTTTAAAAAGGCGGTTTTAACATCCATTTGGTATATTAGTAAATTATGAATGGAAGCAAGTGAGATTAATACCCGAATGGATGTTATTCTAGTTACAGGTGAAAAAGTGTCGAAGAAATCTATATTTTCTTTTTGTCTAAAACCTTTAGCTACTAGTCGTGCTTTGTATTTATCAATAGTACCATCGGGTTTGGATTTCTTTTTAAGCACCCAATTGAAGCCTATAAATTTACAACCAGCGGGTACACCTGCCAAATGCCAAGTCTTATTGGATTCCAGAGAATCCATCTCATCATTTATAGCCTCTCGCCAAAAATCAGCTTCTAAAGAAGATAAGGCCTCTTGGAGGTTCAAGGGATCCTCCTCTATAGTAAAAGCACAAAAATCCGAACCAAAATCTTTTACGGTTCTTGCTCTTTTACTTCTTTTAGGTTCAACTCTAGAACTTTTATTAAGTTCTGTTCTAATAGGCAAACGTGATGTGCCCTCACTATTCCTTAATTTAAAAGGAAATTTTATTTCATAAAAATCGGCATCATTTGATTCAATTATATTATGTGTATTTAGGTCATAAAATCTGTATGCTTTGCTATTAGTAGCATAGCCTATAAATACACACTCATATGCTCTGCTTGCCAATTTTATTCTCTTAGGGTCTGGAATGCGAACATATGCTAAACAACCCCAAGTTCTAAAATATGAGACATTGGGTTTATAATTCTTTGAAATTTCATATGGTGAAATTTTATTCTTAGATTTAGGGATTCTATTCAGAACATAGCATACAGTCAATAAAATATCCCCCCACCAATGTTTTGTTGCACCAGAATTTAATAGGATGGCAACTACTAATTCGGTAAAGGTCCTATTTTTTCTTTCAGCTTTACTGTTCATTTCAGGTGAATAGGGTGCAGTTCTCTCATGTACTATACTGTGTAGATTATAGAAGTCCAAAATTGAAGTAGATTCATGTTCTGTTCCTCTATCACTACGAAGTCTCTTAGTTTCCCTATTTGCTTTATTCTCAATTTCAGTTTTGAATGTTTTATATATGTCAAATGCATCACTTTTATTTTTCATAAGATATACATAGGTGAAATCAGAAAAGTCATCAATAAAAGTGAAGAAATAACGATGTCCATGTCTAGTCAAAGTGCCATCAAGCTCACATATATAAGAATGAATCAAGTCTAAGGGTTCTAAAACTCTATCAACAGATTTATGAGGTTTCTTTCTGATTTTAGCTTGTGTACAGAATTCACATTTATCATGTTTAGATTCTTACATCTTAGGAATCATATCTAGGATGATCATGTTATGAATTATTCGTTTATTAACATGACATAATCTAGAGTGCCAAATATTAAAATCACACAACATATAAGCAGAATTATTCAATTTGTTAGTTTCAACATTCAATTTAAACATTCCCAGATCTCCTTCGCTGTCTTGTCGTCCGAGTTGTAGTAATCATACAGATCATCGCTGAGGCCACTAAGAATGAAATTTCTGCACAGATAGTTCTGCTCAATCCAGTTATGTTGCTGTTTTGATTGTTCATTCCAAGAAGCCATCTGCGCTTCATCAGTTCCGTCAGGTTTGTCTGGCAACTGCGGTTTGTCGGTGGTCAAAGCAGCAACAACCTTCCTCATCGTCAAGTAGAACTCCATCTTCTGACGCCATTGTTTGAAGTGTAGACCTACGATACGGAATGGGGCAGCAGTGACCAATGGGATCTGGAAGGCAGAGGGAGGAGCAGCATCATCTAGGGTTGTTGTCGAAGAGATTGTTTCAGATCGTCTTCAAATTGTTGGGAAACAATGGCTGAGTCACGTACTTGGACGTTTTCTTGAAGACGATTCGGCGATTTGGCCAGTGGTGCAAACCAGTTCATACTTTCACCGCCGCCTCTAGGATAAAACAACCTTAATCTACAATAACTAATTTGCTTGCACAACAAATTAGTGTAGATTTGCACTTTCGAATAAAAAAACTGCTCTTTGTTTTAATGGTGGAGGAAAGATAAATGTCGTTCAGTTAGATAATTTCATCTACAACTGAAGATAATATATAGACGGGGATTAGGGCTGAACGAAAATACTGGGCAGTGGAGGAAAATCGGATCTGCTGGAATACTGGGTCAAAAGTCGGTTCAGAAATGTTTTCCGTATTTTAAAAATGGTCCAAAAAAGCAATATTTTTTGGTCCAAAAAATATAAATGTCTACACCACAAAGCCCAAACCCGAGCCCGAACCGAGGGCCGGGTAGGGTCGAGTCGAGTCGGTCGGTCGCGCGTGTGTGTGGTGGTCATGATGCATGGCCTCCCTCCTTACAACAAAGCATGTATTGGGAGCCCAATGCCCCAACATGATTTCTTAGAAACAAGTATAAATACTTGCCTCTTCCATATAATCCCATGATGTGGAACTATTCACCGATAAAAGCCATTCATACACTTATTTCAACATTTTTTAATAATTCACTTTTAAAAATAACATTTTTCCAATAATCCCCCACTTGAATTTTTAAAAATATTTTCGTGCAGTTTCTAAAAGACAAAAAATTGTGCATAAACAAAGGTATCATCGAACTTGAACCTTTGCATAGTGAATAACATTCAGTTTTTACTAGAGTGACACGTTGTCTTGAACTCTGTTCCTGACATGAAACCACACACAACCTTTTCTATAGTGCAATCAAATAAGCTCATGCATTTATGGCTATGCACGTCTATCCCAATTTAGTGAACGTTCTAAAAGTTTTGCCCAAAACTCCACAGGCAACGGCCACATTTCCACATTCACATAGGTGAGTCTATCAAGAGTACTCCTGAAGGTAGGTACTTCACTTCAAATAGAGTATAGATCTCATTAAGAGTTTCTATCAACTCATCCTCTAATCACTTCAGGAATACATGCTTCTTGTTATGTTAAATAGCATGTTCAACTCATATCACTACACAACTTGTTTTTACCCATTGAACCTAGTTCTTGGGAACTCAAGTCGTTAGGTCGGGTTACCATTGTGCGTGACTCAACAGTCTAAGGGCAATAGTCCCATTCATTTAGAAGAATTAAGGACTTTCTCTCTGGACAGTCCTTTCGTCAAAGGATCTGCCAAATTTTCATCACTACGTACGTAATCTACTCTAACGGTACCTGTGGAAAGTAGTTCTCTAACCGTGTTGTGCTTACGACGTATTTGTCATCTCTTACCGTTATATTAACGGTTATGAACTTTTGCAATTGCCGCGTACTATCACAATGTATCAATACAGCTGGTATCGGTTTTGCCCATAAGGGAACCTCAGCTAGCTGATTTCTCAAATACTCTGCTTCTTCACTAGCTGTGGCTAGTGCTATCATCTCAGACTCCATTGTGGACTGAGCTAAAATAGTCTGGTTCTTGGATTTCCAAGAAACAGCTCCTCTAGCAATGCTAAACATATAGCCACTGGTCGCTTTAGAATGCTTTAGAATCATCAGATAAAGTATTCCAATCTGCATCTGAGTATCCTTCAAGTACAGCTGGAAACTTTTCATAATGTAATCCAAGGTTCATAGTTCGTTTAAGGTATCTCATGACCCTTTCAATAGCATGCCAATTCTCTATACTAGGTCTACTGGTAAACCTGCAAAATAATCCCACGACATAGGCAATGTCGGGTCTAGTACAATCAATGGCATACCGAAGGCTGCCAATGATGCTCGCATAATCAGACTGTCTTACACCTTCACCGGTGTTCTTAAATAACTTTACACTTGGATCATATAGTGTACACGCAGGCTTGCAGTCAAAGTAATTGTATTTCCTCGGAATCTTCTCAATGTAATGAGATTGATCCAAAGAAATTCCCTTTTCTGACCTAGTAATTTTAATACCAAGGATTACACTTGCCTCACCTAGATCTTTCATATCAAAATTGGCATTTAATAAGGATTTGACTGAATTTATGGCATGAATGTTTGACCCACAGATGAGTAGGTCATTTACATAAAGTCATATAATAGTGCAAATGTCATTCTCAGATTTGTAATAAATGCATTTGTCACTTTCATTAACTTTAAAACCACGTGAAATGATTAAGTTATCAAAATTTTCATGTCATTGTTTAGGTGCTTGTTTTAAACCATATAATGATTTATCTAATTTGCATACTTTATGTTCTTGACCATGTACTACAAATCCTTCAGACTGGTCCATATAAATTTCTTCATCTAATTTACCGTTTAAAAATGCGGTTTTAACATCCATTTGGTGTATTAGAAAATTATGAATGGAAGCAAGTGAGATTAATACCCGAATGGATGTTATTCTAGTTACAGGTGAAATAGTGTCGAAGAAATCTATATTTTCTTTTTGTCTAAAACCTTTAGCTACTAGTCGTGCTTTGTGTTTATCAATTGTACCATCAGGTTTTAATTTCTTTTTAAGCACCCGTTTACAGCCTATAAATTTACAACTAGGGGGTAAATCTGCCAAATGCTAAGACTTATTGGATTCCAGATGATCCATCTCATCATTTATAGCCTCTCGCCAAAAATCGGCATCTAATGAAGATAAGGCCTCTTGAACCAAAATCTTAAGGCATCCTCCTCTATAGTAAAAGTACAAAAATCTGAACCAAAATCTTTTACGGTTCTTGCTCTTTTATTTCTTCTAGGTTCAACTTCAGAACTTTTATTAAGTTCTGTTCTAATAGGCGTACTTGATGTGCCCCCACTATTCCTTAATTTAAAAGGAAATTTAATTTCATAAAAATCGACATCATTTGATTCAATTATATTATGTGTATTTAGGTCATAAAATATGTAAGCTTTGTTATTAATAGCATAGCCTATATATACACGCTCATATGCTCTGCTTGCCAATTTTATTCTCTTAGGGTCTGGAATGCGAACATATGCTAAACAACCCCAAGTTCAAAATATGAGACAATGGGTTTATAATTCTTTAAAATTTCATAAGGTGAAATTTTATTCTTAGATTTGGGGATTCTATTCAGAACATAGCATACAGTCAATAAAATATCCCCCCACCAATGTTTTGCTGCACCAGAATTTAATAGGTTGACAACTACTAAATCGATAAAGGTCCTATTTTTTCTTTCAGCTTTACCGTTCATTTCAGGTGAATAGGGTGCAGATCTCTCATGTACTATACCGTGTAGTTTATAGAAGTCCAGAATTGAAGTAGATTCATACTCTGTTCCTCTATCACTACGAAGTCTCTTAATTTTCCTATTTGCTTGATTTTCAATTTCAGTTTTGAATGTTTTAAACATGTCAAATGCATCACTTTTATTTTTCATAAGATATACATAGGTGAAATCAGAACAGTCATCAATAAAAGTGATGAAATAACGATGTCCATGTCTAGTCAAAGTGCTATCAAGCTCACATATATCAGAATAAATACTGTCTAAGGGTTCAGAAACTCTATCAACGAATTTATGAGGTTTCTTTGTGATTTTAGCTTGTGTACAGAATTCACATTTATCATGTTTAGATTCTGACATCTTAGGAATCATATCTAGGGTGATCATGTTATGAATTATTCGTTTATTAACATGACATAATCTAGAGTGCCAAATATTAAAATCACACAACATATAAGCAGAATTATTCACTTTATTAGATTCAACATTCAATTTAAACATTCCCAGATCTCCTTCGTTGTCTTGTCGTCTGAGTTACAGTATTCAAACAGATCATCTCTGAGGCTATTGAGAATGAAATTTTTGCATAGATAGTCCGGCTCAATCCAGTTATGTTGCTATTTTGATTGTTCAGTCCAGGAAGCCATCTGCGCTTAATCAGTTCCGTCAGGTTTGTATGGCAACTGCAGTTTGTCGGTGGTCAAAGCAACAGCCACCTTCCTCATCGTCAAATTGAACTCTATCTTCTGTCGCCATTGATTGAAGTGTATACCTTCGAAACGGAATGGGGCAGTAGTCACCAATGGGATCTGGAAGGCAGAGGAAGGAGCAGCATCATCTAGGGTTGATCTGGAAGCCATTGTTTCAGATCGTCTTCAAATTGTTGGAAAACAATGGCTGAGTCACGTACTTGGTCGCTTTCTTGAAGACGAATCGGCGATCTGGTCAGTGGTGCAAACGAGTTCGTACTTTCGCCGCCGCCTCTAGGACAAAACTGCCTCGATCTATAATAACTGATTTGCATGCACAACAAATCAGTGCGGATTTGCGCTTTCGAATGAAAAAAACTGCTCTTTTTTTAATGGCAGATGAAAGATAAATGCCGTTATGTTAGATAATTTCGTCTACAACTGAAGATAATATATAGACGGGGATTAGGGCTAAATGAAAATAATGGGCAGTGGAGGAAAATTGGATCTGCTGAAATACTAGGTCAAAAGTCTGTTCAGAAATATTTTCCGTATTTTAAAAATGGTCCGAAAAAGCAATATTTTCTGGTCCAAAAAATATAAGTGTCTACACCACAAAGCCAAGGCCCAAGCCCAAACCCGACCCCGAACCGAACCGAGCCGAGCCGGGCCGGGCCGGGTCTG
Organism: Allium sativum; assembly: GCA_030737875.1. Classification (NCBI taxonomy): domain Eukaryota; kingdom Viridiplantae; phylum Streptophyta; class Magnoliopsida; order Asparagales; family Amaryllidaceae; genus Allium; species Allium sativum. The sequence continues at coordinate 972,165,738 of CM060909.1, read as the reverse complement.
TTCGAGTCGAGTCGGTTAGTCGCGCGTTTATGTGGTGGTCATGATGCATGGCCTCCCTCCTCACAAAAAAGCATGTATTGGGAGCCCAAGGCCCCAACATGATTTCTTAGAAAACAAGTTTAAATACTTCCTCTTCCATATAATCCCATGATGTGGGATTATTCACCCGTAAGAGCCATTCATACACTTATTTCAACATTTTTTAATAATTCACTTTTAAAAATAACATTTTTCATCAATCCCTCACTTGAATTTTTAAAAATATCTTCGAGTATTTTCTAAAAAAACAAAAGATTATGCATAAACAAAGGTGTCATCCGACTTGAACCTTTGCATAGTGAATAACATTCAGTTTTTACTAGAGTGACACGTAGTCTTGAACTCTATTCCTAACATCAAACCACACACAAACTTTTCTATAGTGCAATCAAATAAGCTCATGCATTTATGGTCATGCACGTCCATCCCAGTTTAGTGAACGTTCTAGAAGTTTTGCCCAAAACTCCACAGGAAAAGGCCACATTTCCATATTCACATAGGTGAGTCTATCAAGAGTACTCATAAAGGTAGGCACTCCACTCCAAATAGAGTATATATCTCATTAAGAGTTTCTATCAACTCATCCTCTAATCACTTCAGGAATACATGATTCTTGGTATGTTAAATAGCATGTTCAACTCATATCACTACACAACTTGTTTTTACCCATTGAACCTAGTTCTTGGGATCTCCAGTCATTAGGTCGTGTTACCATTGTGCGTGACTCAACAATCGAAGGGAAATAGTCCCATTCTTTTAGAAGAATTAAGGACTTTCTCTCTGGACAATCCTTTCGTCAAAGGATCTGCCAAATTTTCATCACTTAATCCACTCTAACGGTACCCGTGGAAAGTAGTTCTCTAACCGTGCTGTGCTTACGACGTATTCGTCTCTTACTGTTATAATAACGGTTTTGAACTTTTGCAATAGCCGCGGTGCTATCGCAATGTATCAACATAGCTGGTATCGGTTTTTCCTATAAGGGAATCTCGGCTAGCAAATTTCTCAAATACTCTGCTTCTTCACTAGCTGTGGCAAGTGCTGTCATCTCAGACTCCATTGTAGACTGAGCCAAAATAGTTTGTTTCATGGATTTCAAAGAAACAGCTCCTCCAGCAATGCTAAATATACAACCACTGGTCGCTTTAGAATCATCAGATAAAGTATTCTAGTCTTCATCTGAGTATCCTTTAAGTACAGTTGGAAACGTTGCAAAATATAATCCAAGGTTCATAGTTCGTTTGAGGTATCTCATGACCCTTTCAATAGCATGCCAATGCTCTATACTAGGTCTACTGGTAAACCTGCACAATAATCCCACGACATAGGCAATGTCGGGTCTAGTACAATCAGTGGCATACCGAAGGCTGCCAATGATGCTCGCATAATCAGACTGTCTTACACCTTCACCAGTGTTCTTAAATAACTTTACGCTTGGATCATATCATGCACACACAGGTTTACAGTCAAAATAATTGTATTTCCTCAGTATCTTCTCAGTGTAATGAGATTAATCAGAAGAAATTCCCTTTTTGACCTAGTAATTTTAATACAGAGGATTACACTCGCCTCACCTAGATCTTTCATATCAAAATTAGCACTTAATAAGGATTTGACTGAATTTATGGCATGAATGTTTGACCCAAAGATGAGTTGGTCATCTACATAAAAGCATATAATAGTGCAAATGTCATTCTTAGATTTGTAATAAATGCATTTCTCACTTTCATTAACTTTAAAACCATGTGAAATGATTAAGTTATCAAATTTTTCATGTCATTGTTTAGGTCCTTGTTTTAAACCATATAATGATTTGTCTAATTTGCATACCTTATGTTCTTGACCATGTACTACAAATCCTTCAGGCTGGTCCATATAAATTTCTTCATCTAATTCACCGTTTAAGAAGGCAGTTTTAACATACATTTGGCGTATTAGCAAAGTATGAATGGAAGCAAGTGAGATTAATACCTGAATGGATGTTATTCTACTTACAGGTGAAAAAAGTGTCGAAGAAATCTATATTTTCTTTTTGTCTAAAACCTTTAGCTACTAGTTGTGCTTTGTATTTATCAATAGTACCATCAGGTTTTAATTTCTTTTTAAGCCCCCATTTACAGCCTATAAATTTACAACCAGGGGGTAAATCTGCCAAATGCCAAGTCTTATTGGATTCCAGATAATCCATCTCATCGTTTATAGCCTCTCGCCAAAAATCGGCATCTAAAGAAGATAAGGCCTTTTGGAGGTTTAAGGGATCCTCCTCTATAGTAAAAGCACAAAAATCCAAACCAAAGTCTTTTACGGTTCTTGCTCTTTTACTTCTTCTAGGTTAAACTTCAGAACTTTTATTAAGTTCTGTTCTAACAGGCATACTTGATGTGCCCCCACTATTCCTTAATTTAAAAGGACATTTTGTTTCATAAAAATCGGCATCATTTGATTCAATTATATTATGTGTATTTAGGTCATAAAATCTGAATGTTTTGTTATTAGTAGCATAGCCTATAAATACACACTCATATGCTCTACTTGCCAATTTTATTCTCTTTGGGTCAGGAATGCGAACATGTGCCAAACAACCCCAAGTTCTAAAATATGAGACATTGGGTTTATAATTCTTTAAAATTTCATAAGGTGAAATTTTATTCTTAGACTTGGGGATTCTATTCAGAACATAACATATAGTCAATAAAATATCCCCCACCAATGTTTTGCTGCACCAGAATTTAATAGGATGGCAATTACTTATTCGGTAAAGATCCTATTTTTTCTTTCAGCTTTACCGTTCATTTCAAGTGAATAGGGTGCAGTTCTCTCATGTACTATACCATGTAGTTTATTGAAGTCTAAAATGGGAGTAGATTCATATTTTGTTCCTCTATCACTATGAAGTCTCTTAATTTTCCTATTTGCTTGATTCTCATTTTTAGTTTTGAATGTTTTAAACATGTCAAATGCATCACTTTTATTTTTCATAAGATATACATTGGTGAAATCAGAACAGTCATCAATAAAAGTAATGAAATAACGATGTCCATGTCTAGTCAAAGTGCCATCAAGCTCACATATATCTGAATGAATCAAGTCTAAGGGTTCAGAAATTCTATCAACAGATTTATGAGGTTTGTTTGTGATTATAGCTTGTGTACAGAATTCACATTTTTCATGTTCAGATTCTGACATCTTAGGAATCATATCTAGGCTGACCATGTTATGAATTATTCATTTATTAACATGACATAATCTAGAGTGCCAAATATTAAAATAACACAACATATAAGAAGAATAATTCACATTATTAGATTCAACATTCAATTTAAACATTCTCAGATCCCCTTCGCTGTCTTGTCGTCCGAGTTGTAGTAATCATACAGATCATCGCTGAGGCCATTGAGAATGAAATTTCTGCACTGATAGTCCTGCTCAATCCAGTTCTGTTGCTGTTTTGATTGTTCAGTCCAGAAAGCCATCTGCGCTTCATTAGTTTCGTTAGGTTTGTCTGGCAATTGCGGTTTGTCGGTGGTCAAAGCAGCAGCCACCTTCCTCATCGTCAAATAGAACTCCATCTTCTGACGCCATCATTTGAAGTGTAGACCTTCGAAAAGGAATGGGGCAACAGTCACCAATGGGATCTGGAAGGCAGAGGGAGGAGCATCATCATCTAGGGTTGATGTCGAAGCCATTGTTTTTGATCGTCTTCAAATTGTTGAGAAACAATGGCTGAGTCACGTACTTCGCCGCTTTCTTGAAGACGATTCGGCGATCTGGTCAGTGGTGCAAATCAGTTCGTACTTTCGCTACCGCCTCTAGGATAATACAGCCTCGATCTATAATAACTGATTTGCTTGCTCAACAAATCAGTGTAGGTTTGCACTTTCGAATAAAAATACTGCTCTTTTTTTAATGGCGAAGGAAAGATAAATGTCGTTTAGTTAGATAATTTCGTCTACAACTGAATATAATACATAGATGGGGATTAGGGCTGAATGAAAATACTGGGCAGTGGAGGAAAATCAGATCTGCTGAAATACCAGGTCAAAAGTCGGTTCAGAAATATTTTCCGTATTTTAAAAATGGTCTTAAAAAGAAATATTTTCTAGTCCAAAAAATATAAGTGTCTACACCACAAAGCCAAGGCCCAATCGCAAACCCGAGCCCGAACCGAACCAAGCCGGGCCGAGTCAGGTCGAGTCGAGTCGGTCGGTCGCGCGCGTGTGTGGTGGTCATGATGCATGGCCTCCCTCCTCACAACAAAGCATGTATTGGGAGCCCAAGGCCCCAACATGATTTCCTAGAAACAAGTATAAATACATGCCTCTTCCATATAATCCCATGATGTGGGACTATTCACCCATAAGAGCTACTCATACATTTATTTCAACATTTTTTTTTAATAATTCACTTTTAAAAATAACATTTTTCCAACAATCTCCCACCTGAATTTTTTAAAAAAATATCTTCGAGCAGTTTCTAAAAAACATAGGATTGTGCATAAACAAAGGTGTCATCCGACTTGAACCTTTGCATAGTGAATAACATTCAGTTTTTACTAGAGTGACACGTAGTCTTGAACTCTATTCCTATATCAAACCACACACAACCTTTTCTATAGTGCAATCAAATAAGCCCGTGCATTTATGGCCATGCACATCTATCCTAGTTTAGTGAACATTCTAGAAGTTTTGCCCAAAAATCCACAGGAAACGGTCATAATTCCACATTCACATAGGTGACTCTATCAAGAGTACTCCTTAAGGTAGGTACTCTACTCCAAATAGAGTATAGATCTCATTAAGAGTTTCTATCAACTCATCCTCTAATCACTTCAGGAATACATGCTTCTTGGTATGTTAAATAGCATGTTCAACTCATATCACTACACAACTTGGTTTTACCCATTGAACCTAGTTCTTGGGATCTCCAGTCATTAGGTCGGGTTACCATTGTGCGTGACTCAACAATCTAAGGGAAATAGTCCCGTTCTTTTAGAAGAATTAAGGACTTTATCTCTGGACAGTCCTTTTGTCAACGGATCTGCCAAATTTTCATCACTACGTACGTAATCTACTCTAACGGTACCTGTGGAAAGTAGTTCTCTAACCATGATGTGCTTACGACGTATTTGTTGTCTCTTACCGTTATAATAACGGTTCTGAACTTTTGCAATAGCCGCAACACTATCACAATGTATCAACACAGCTGGTATCGGTTTTTCCCATATGGGAATCTCAGCTAGAATATTTCTCAAATGCTTTGTTTCTTCACTAGCTGTGTCTAGTTCTATCATCTCAGACTCCATAGTGGACTGAGCCAAAATAGTCTGTTTCTTGGATTTCCAAGAAACAGCTCCACCAGCAATGCTAAATATATAGCCACTGGTCGCTTTAGAATCATGAGATAAAGTATTCCAGTTTGCATCTGAGTATCCTTCAAGTACAGCTGGAAACTTTTCATAATGTAACCCAAGGTTCATAGTTCGTTTAAGGTATCTCATGACCATTTCAATAGCATGCCAATGCTCTATACTAGGTCTACTGGTAAACCTGAACAATAACCCCATGACATAGGCAATGTCGGGTCTAGTACAATCAGTGGCATACCGAAGGCTGCTAATGATGCTCGCATAATCAGACTGTCTTACACCTTCACCAGTGTTCTTAAATAACTTTACACTTGGATCATATGGTGTACACACAGGTTTACTGTCAAAGTAATTGTATTTCCTCAGTATCTTCTTAATGTAATGAGATTGATCCAAAGAAATTCCCTTTTCTGACCTAGTAATTTTAATACCAAGGATTACACTCGCCTCACCTAGATCTTTCATATCAAAAATGGCACTTAATAAGGATTTGACTAAATTTATGGCATGAATGTTTGACCCAAAGATGAGTAGGTCATCTACATAAAGGCATATAATAGTGCAAATGTCATTCTAAGATTTGTAATAAATGCATTTGTCAATTTCATTAACTTCAAAACCATGTGAAATGATTAAGTTATCAAATTTATCATGCCATTATTTAGGTGCTTGTTTTAAACCATATAATGATTTATCTAATTTGCATACTTTATGTTCTTGACCATGTACTAAAAATCCTTTAGATTGGTCCGTATAAATTTCTTCATCTAATTCACCGTTTAAAAAGGCGGTTTTAACATACATTTGGTGTATTAGTAAATTATGAATGGAAGCAAGTGAGATTAATACCCTAATGGATGTTATTCTAGTTACAAGTGAAAAAGTGTCGAAGAAATCTATATTTTCTTTTTGTCTAAAACGTTTAGCTACTAGTCGTGCTTTGTATTTATCAATAGTACCATTAGGATTTAATTTCTTTTTAAGCACCCATTTACAGCCTATAAATTTACAACCGGGGGGTAAATCTGCCAAATGCGAAGTCTTATTAGATTCCAGAGAATCCATCTCATCATTTATAGCCTCTCGCCAAAAATCGGCATCTAAAGAAGATAAGGCCTCTTGGAGGTTTTAGGGATCCTCCTCTATAGTAAAAGCACAAAAATCTGAACCAAAATCTTTTACGGTTCTTTCTCTTTTACTTCTTCTAGGTTCAACTTCAGAACTTTTATTAAGTTCTGTTCTAATAGGTGTATTTGATGTGCCCCTACTATTCCTTAATTTAAAAGGAAATTTTATTTCATAAAAATCGGCATCATTTGATTCGATTATATTATGTGTATTTAGGTCTTAAAATCTGTATGCTTTGCTATTAGTAGCATAGTCTATAAAAACACACTCATATGCTCTGCTTGCCAATTTTATTCTCTTGGAGGCTAGAATGCGAACATATGCTAAACAACCCCAAGTTCTAAAATATGAGACATTGGGTTTATAATTCTTTAAAATTTCATAGGGTGAAATTTTATTCTTAGATTTGGGGATTCTATTCAGAACATAGCATACAGTCAATAAAATATCCCCCCACCAATGTTTTGCTTCACCGGAATTTAATAGGATGGCAACTACTAATTCGGTAAAGGTCCTATTTTTTCTCTCAGCTTTACTGTTCATTTCAGGTGAATAGGGTGCAGTTCTCTTATGTACTATACCGTGTAGTTTATAGAAGTCCAGAATTGAAGTAGATTCATATTCTGTTCTTCTATCACTAAAAAGTCTCTTAATTTTCCTATTTGCTTGATTCTCAATTTTAGTTTTGAATGTTTTATACATGTCAAATGCATCACTTTTATTTTTCATAAGATATACATTGGTGAAATCAGAACAGTCATCAATAAAAGTGATGAAATAACGATGTCCATGTCTAGACAAAGTGCCATCAAGCTCACATATATCAGAATGAATCAAGTCTATGGGTTCAGAAACTCTATCAATAGATTTATGAGGTTTCTTTGTGATTTTAGCTTGTGAACAGAATTCACATTTATCAGGTTCATATTCTGACAACTTAGGAATCATATCTAGGGTGATCATGTTATGAATTATTCGTTTATTAACTTGACATAATCTTGAGTGCCAAATATTAAAATCACACAACATATAAGCAAAATTATCCACTTTATTAGATACAACATTCAATTTAAACATTCCCAAATCTCCTTCACTGTCTTGTCGTCCGAGTTGTAGTAATCATACAGTTCATCGCTAAGGCCATTGAGAATGAAATTTCTGCACAGATAGTCTTGCTCAATCCAGTTCTGTTGTCGTTTTGTTTGTTCAGTCCAGGAATCCATCTACGCTTCATCAGTTCCGTTAGGTTTGTCTGGCAACTGCGGTTTGTCGGTGGTCAAAGGAGCAGCCACCTTCCTCATCGTCAAATAGAACTCCATATACTGATGCCATCGTTCGAAGTGTAGACCTTCGAAACGGAATCGGGCAGCAGTCAGCAATGGGATCTGGAAGGCAGAGGGAGGAGCAGCATCATCTAGGGTTGATGTCGAAGCCAATGTTTCAGATCGTCTTCAAACTATTGGGAAACAATGGCTGAGTCGTGTACTTGGTTGCTTTCTTGAAGATGATTCGGCTATCTGGTCAGTGGTGCAAACCAGTTCGTACTTTCGCCGCCGCCTCTAGGATAAAACAGCCTCGATCTATAATAATTGATTTGCTTGCACAACAAATCAGCCAGTGCAGATTTGCACTATCGAATAAAAAAACTGCTCTTTTTTTTAATGGAGGAGGAAAGATAAATGTCGTTCAGTTAGATAATTTCGTTTACAACTGAAGATAATGTATAGACGGGGATTAGGTGTAACTACCCGGAAAATCTGAACCAATTTAAAATTTTTAAAATTGGTTGTTTTAGTGGATTTTAAATATTTAAAATAAATATTTTGAATAATAACGATGAAAAGTAAGTTTGAATCGACATTGAAAATAAATATAATTACTTTGAATTATAAACAAGGCCTGCAATGGCGTGGTAGTTTCAAAAATTGAATTCAAACTTTGACTGACTGTACCAGGTGCAAAACAAAACGGATTTGAGTGAAACCAAAAATATTTAAATCTGTTAGTGAATATCTTTCTAACGAATCTGAAAATTTGAAGTTTCATAGCGGGAAGCAAAAGTTATGGCCAAATGAATTTTCAGAAAGGTCGTTGTAGAAATTATATAGCCTGTGAAAATGGCCATTTTGCAAACGAGTTCGGAATTCGATGAAACCACTTTTGTTGGATCCGGGATGTGAAGTTATTGTTAGGTTTCAAATTTCATAATTTTTGAAGCTAGTATGTGAGCGTGGCAAAGGAAAACGTGTTTTGGTCAATTACAGTTAAAATGGATCGACCAGAAAAGGGCCATTTTATAAACGGTCTCAGAATTCGACGAAACTAGTTTTGTTGGGACCGTATCGTCAAAACATAGCTAGATTTATTTTTCTAGAATTTTTCGAATCAGTTTGTGGCCCTGGCAAATTGAAATGTACGTTCAAATCAAATATTGAATGTTATATATTTTAATTTGAAAGAAAACTGACTGAAACAGTCGAATGGGCCTACAAAACTTATCCCATTGTGTTCGAAATGGGGGTAAAACGCTAGGGACGACAGTCGTTGGGTTTGAATTGGGGTTCATGTGTTAAAGAGGGTATTTTTGGAATTTTAAAAGTTATAAATAAAAAAAATTGATTCGTCCACATCAGACCCCCCCCCCCCCCCCCGACATTCTCTCTCCCCAACCAAAATGAACGGCGGAATTGCCCAAAAACTTCCCCCTCCGATTCCTCCTCCTACACGCAATAAAAACCCATGCCCCAGTTGAAGTTTTTGTAGATCGTCTCAAGATCTTCAAATCCATATAGGGATTGTAATTTATCGCTCAGTATTGTGGGAGATCGGGCACCCCGAAGTTGCGTCGTTCGAGCCTGAATTCCTCCTCCCTGGCGCGTGCGAGTTGACGGTGGTGGACACCCCCTAGCGCGGTTTTCGAAGCACTACCTCGTGGCGCTGGCCGATCGACGCGAAGCTTCGCGGATTTCGTGCAAATTACTAACCTAGTTTTGAACATCAAAACGAGGTATACGGCTATTTTATTTTTAACTATTTAATAGCAGTTTAAAGCGCTACCGTTTATGATTTCATTGTAAAAATCATATCTTTTTCGTTTCTAGACGAAATTCAGTGAAACAAGAGACAGTGGACTCGTGTGGACGTCTTCTACATTCTAGAAGAGACCGCATATTTTTCTGAGCCTTCTGCTATTTTAGGTGGAGTGGAACCCAAAGTGAGATTTCTAAATTATAAACGATATGGAAAACGATGATGTATAAATTATATAGTCGATGTATGACTTGTATAGGCGTTGTACACCTCATGTATAAGCATCGTATAGGTTGTACGTTCGATGTATAAGTTATATACGCGTTGTAAAAATTATATACATGTTGAAATAGAAGTGAAATGCTTACATAAAATATATATATATATATATACGCCCCTCGTCCACAAACCATGGACGATATTTATTGATTGTGATTGGTGTGAAAATTGGTTGATAGCGAATGGTTGATTATAATTGTTTATGGTTGAAATTGATTGATTGTGGTTGAAAAATACCCGTTTGTGGTTGAGAATTATTTGGTTGAAACCGCATAGGATTAGTTTGTGGAAATGAAAAATATATACATGCCGCCTGCGTGCGAACTAGATGCATGATTCCCCATTGTCAAAAGCTGCGAGGCTTTAAGGTAGAGCGAGGAGCCGTACTAGGGACGGCCCCGGTTTTAACTACCCTTCCGTTATGCTGCCGAAATTTTGAATAATATTCATGTGTTAGAATTATTTTCATGTGTTGAAACTATATTCTTGTGTTGAATAGAAATTCATCTATTGAACGACATTCATGTTTTAAATATAAAAATCACCTTTTTATCTATATATATAAACTATAGAAAACCTTCATGTGTTGAATCGAAATTCATTCGTTGAATGGAAATTCATGTGTTGAATGGTATTCGTGTTTTAAATATAAAAACCACCTTTTTATCTATATATATAAACTATAGAAAACCTTCATGTGTTGAATTGAAATTCATTCGTTGAATAGAAATTCATGTGTTGAATGGTATTCGTGTTTTAAATATAAAAAACACCTTTTTATCTATATATAAACTATAGAAAACCTTCATGTGTTGAAATGAAATTCATTCGTTGAATAGAAATTCATGTGTTGTATGGTATTCGTGTTTTGAAATAAATTGTTTTATAATAAAAAATCATATTTTTATCATCTATATGAACTACATAAAATAGTCGTGTTTTGAAATAAATTGTTTAACAATAAAAATCATATTTTTATTATATACATGAATTGTTAAAAATAATGAAGTGTTGAAATAGAAGACGGTTGGATAAAAATATCATTTTTATCAAATGTATGAAAAGAATATAGCTTTGAAATCGAAGAATCGATATATATATATATATAAATAGAATTGAAATATATCGAATAACGAAGCTGCAGTTCGTATTTTGAAACCGTGATTTCAAACGATTAGTGCGGGAGATCCGACCATCGGATTTTCCCGAAACCGCAACCGTTGGGTTCGCTTTGGAAATATCTTTCCAGCGACACCAACTTTGTAAAAATCCAACGGTTGGATTGTCTGGGATGTTTAATTCAAATTCAAAGAAAAACAGCGCCAGAATCGATTATATATATATATATATATATATAAATATAATTATATTAAATCGAATAACGACGCTGCAGTTCGTATTTTGAAATCGAAACTTCAAACGATTATACTGGGAGATCCGACCATCGGATTTTCCCGAAACTAGAACCGTTGGATTCGTTTTGAAAAGATCTTTCTAATGATGTAAATTTTTTGAAGATCCAACGCTTAGATTTTCAAATATGTGTAAATCAAATCTGAAGAAAAACAGCGCCACGGGCGCGTTATGGCCCGAAGCGTCGTTTTGAATAAATTGGCTATTTTAAAATAAATAAAAATAGCGATAAATCGTTATAAAATATTATAAACGATATGGATGTGAAATTTAGAAACTAACTGAAGGTTGGCTAAGGCGAATGGTTCCTTGGGTGTTGATCTGATGTTGGTTTCGGCCTTCGGGGTTAATATTTGGGAAATCGTTCTCTTACTGATTTACGGTTAGTGACTAATGAATTGAAATGATGCGTATGTGGTGTTTGTGTATCACTTGTTTATTATCTACGCGAGTTTCTCAGAAAACCGGGTTTATCCCATTCTGAATAACTGAATCGACGATAAGAAATCGAAGATGAAGACGATGGTCGAAGACCGGAGATTTTCACCTCGTTTGGATGGTAACTGATGTCCTGATTGGGAGGCATCCCGAAATATGGATAATGAGTGGTGATCGTCCAGACATACGTGAAGATCGATGGGTTTGCGAGGTATATAGTGCCTCCGGTTTCGTTCAGACCCAGGACGGACTTGTAAATGGACTGTTTGTCTGACATTGGAATTTATTCTGTGTGATTGATAGCCATCAGTTGCATGGTGTAAATTGCCTGTGTGGCATGCTAAGATGCAGTGATCAGGGCTTCTGTTGAAAAGCAAAGTCTTGTGGTTGATGATCAAAGCACCGCCTGTGTGGCGTAGCTTTGTGTATAATGTGAATTCGCGAACCTCACACCCCTGTATGAACCAGAAACGGGAGAGGACATCAGGGAGGGCATGCGTTTCCTTCTAGTTAGAAGTGGCGTCAGTGGTTTTACACGCCCTGACGAGTTTGACTTATGTGGTTGTTGCTGTCGCGAGGTGCCTCGGTTATATTGGTCGATCCGGGACCGATGGAGTCATTCGTTGGCTCATTTACGCCCTCAAAGGGTGGGGAAACGCAGTGTTCAGGCATTTTAATCCACATCGATGGACCGGCCCTGACGATCCAAGGGTCACTCGAGCTCTGATCCTGAGGCTCAGGCTAGAGAGTCTCGAAGTCGGTAAGTACTATCTTTTGCCTTGGTTCATGACGGAAATCCAATTTCCAAATACGTGACTGTGCGGTTTTGATTGTATACCTATATATGGCGACATAGTGGTATGGGGCATTAATGTCGTCTATGATTGATACTTATGATTTGAAATTGTTTTTGAAACATATAAACACTAGTAATAATATCAAATGCTTTTGTTTTATTCGTATCAAGCATATTTTGGCCGTTATAAGGTAAAAACTCTATCCTCCGGTTTGCGTTGCATTGTGTGATAGGAACTGAGTCTTATAATGGCTTCATTTTTATAAAAAGCATTGCGATGTTTAAAAGAATTATTTGTTTTAAAGCACCGACAATCCAATGGAGTAAACCCGTTCCACGAAAGTGGCGTGGTCCTATGATTAGCCATATTGTAAATGTGTTAAGTAGATTTCTCATACCAGTCCCATGACTGAATCGTAGTTTGTTTCACTTGCAAACTCGGGTGCCCCTTTTTCTACACGGGTAGCCTTGTATTCAGGTTTTAGCTGGCTCCTTCTGGATAGCTGGAGCTGAAGATGGATTCTATCATTTATCTCTTTTAACGCTGTTCAGCTCCTATTGTACATATTATGTTTGTATCCGCTGTAGACATTTATGTATAGCTGAACTGTATTTGTACTAAGTATGATCCTGTATACTGTGTAACTCTGATGATTATGTTTATCCAGTGTATTATTTGTTCATTATCTGGTGTATTTATTTATTTATTTCTGTTCCGCTATTATCTGTTTATGTGTTATATTCCAAAGATTACCCTTGCCACCGTCAGTACGGGGTTCGGGGTCGTCTTATTTTGGTATCAGAGCTTTGGTTAAGCTTAGTGCTAGAATATGACATATTAACAAACTCGTCAGAGATAGAACCAGTAGTGTTCTGGGACGAATAACTCATTATAGATAGGATCAGCAATATCCTAGTATAAGTATAGCAGAATCAGAATACCTCGTTTGAGATGGGGTCAGAAGTGCCCCAGGACGAGTCGAGAGTTATATGTTTAAAAATAACGTATTTGTGATTATATATCTAGTTTGGTTTTAGAAATATGATTTTGAATATATAAAAGATATATTTTTGAAAAGTTAAAAGCAAATTGATTGTTGTTTGTGTTGTGTGATAGTAGAATTTATTCAATTAAATCACACGTTGAACTGAGCTAAAAATAGTTAGAAATATATACATGTGCATTATATATGTTTGAACAGGTAAATGGATAGCTATTGAGTAAAGATTTTATTTGCGTGCCTGACAAATAGGTAAACCTTAATGAGTTGGATGCGCAATTTTATTAATATATCAACTCCTGTGAGTGCCATTGGATGCGGAGTGCTGGTTATACTGTGTGTAATTAATAAATGTCGCCATAGGATAGTAACAATTAATTTTGAACTACACTGCATGGCATACTTCTTGAAGATGGCATACTTCTTGAAGATAGCATACTTCATCATATACCACACAAGCATTTGGAGCTTGTGTGACGAGGTTGAAGATTTACCATACGAGCGAGAGGCTTGTATGGCGATGATTATATATTACAGGTTGAACTGATGACAGCTATGGACTATATATTACAGGTTGAACTGATGACTGATATGGACCATATAAAATTGTAACGATAAATTGCCAGAATAATACAAACCCCACACGGGTCTGGAGTTGACAATAATCACGTCTCTCTAGTTATTAGATACGGCACATGGACTATTTATTTCCCACACGGGACGAGGTGATGAGAATTTATTGTCTGGAGCAATTAAAATACACACTCCCTCAGGCTTTGACAGGGTGACGAGAGATAATTCTCTGGAGTTATTATCTATACACGCTCCCCTGTAAACACCAGAATATATCACTATAAATATGTGTATGCTTTATAGGATTTATTGGGTACCTAATACGGCCCAATAAATTTCCAAACCCCTCCCCGTACAAAGGAGGTTATGGCGAAATTTTTCGAAAATTCCGGGTGTTAGTCAAATTTTTGAAGAATTTGAAAATTCTCAGAAACTGAAAAGTTGGAGAATGGAAGCCAGATAGGAAGTAGAGTTGATTAATCAAACCACTTTCGACTTTGTTCCTTTTCGGGGACGAAAAGTTTTAAGTGGGGGAGATTGCAACGACCCGGAAAATCTGAACCAATTTAAAAAAATTTAAATTGGTTGTTTTAGTGGATTTTAAATATTTAAAATAAATATTTTGAATAATAACGATGAATAGTAAGTTTGAATCGACATTGAAAATAAATATAATTACTTTGAATTATAAACAAGGCCTGAAATGGCGCGATAGTTTCAAAAATTGAATTCAAACTTTGACTGACTGTAACAGGTGCAAAACAAAACGGATTTGAGTGAAACTAAAAATATTTAAATCTGTTAGTGAATATCTTTCTAACGAATCTGAAAATTTGAGGTTTCATAGCGGGAAGCAAAAGTTATGGACAAATGAATTTTCAGAAAGGTCGATGTAGAAATTATATAGCCCGTGAAAATGGCCATTTTGCAAACGAGTTCGGAATTCGATGAAACCACTTTTGTTGGATTCCGGATGTGAAGTTATTGCTAGGTTTCAAATTTCATTATTTTTGAAGCTAGTATGTGAGCGTGGTAAAGGAAAACGCGTTTTGGTCAATTACAGTTAAAATGGATCGACCAGAAAAGGGCCATTTTACAAACGGTCTCAGAATTCGACGAAACTAGTTTTGTTGGGACCGTATCGTCAAAACATAGCTAGATTTATTTTTCTAGAATTTTTCGAATCAGTTTGTGGCCCTGGCAAATTGAAATGTACGTTCAAATCAAATATTGAATGTTATATATTTTAATTTGAAAGAAAACTGACTGAAACAGTCGAATGGGCCTACGAAACATATCCCATTGTGTTCGAAATGCGGGTAAAACGCTAGGGACGACAATCGTTGGGTTTGAATTGGGGTTCGTGTGTTAAAGAGGGTATTTTTGGAATTTTAAAAGTTATAAAAAAAAATTGATTCGTCCACATCAGACCTCCCCCGACATTCTCTCTCCCCGACCAAAACGAACGGCGGAATTGCTAAAAAACTTCCCCCTCCGATTCCTCCTCCTACACGCAATAAAAACTCATGCCCCAGTTGAAGTTTTTGTAGATCGTCTCGAGATCTTCAAATCCATATAGGGATTGTAATTTATCGCTCAGTATTGTGGGGGATCGGGCACCCCGAAGTTGCGTCGTTCGAGCTGGAATTCCTCCTCCCTGGCTCGCGCGAGTTGACGGCGGTGGACACCCCCTAGCGCGGTTTTCGAAGCACTACCTCGTGGCGCTGGCCGATCGATGCAAAGCTTCGCGGATTTCGTGCAAATTACTGACCTAGTTTTGAACATCAAAACGAGGTATACGGCTATTTTATTTTTAACTATTTAATAGCAGTTTAAAGCGCTACCGTTTATGATTTCATTGTAAAAATCATATCTTTTTTGTTTCTAGACGAAATTCAGTGAAATAAGAGACAGTGGACTCGTGTGGACGTCTTCTACATTCTAGAACAAACCGCATATTTTTCTGAGCCTTCTGCTAATTTAGTTGGAGTGGAACCCGAAGTGAGATTTATAAATTATAAACGATATGGAAAACGATGATGTATAAATTATATAGTCGATGTATGACTTGTATAGGCGTTGTACACCTCATGTATAAGCGTCGTATAGGCTGTACGTTTGATGTATAAGTTATATACGCGTTGTAAAAATTATATACATGTTGAAATAGAAGTGAAATGCTTACATAAAATATATATATATATACGCCCCTCGTCCACAAACCATGGACGATATTTATTGATTGTGATTGGTGTGAAAATTGGTTGATAGCGAATGGTTGATTATAATTGTTTGTGGTTGAAATTGATTGATTGCGGTTGAAAAATACCCGTTTGTGGTTGAGAATTATTTGGTTGAAACCACATAGGATTAGTTTGTGGAAATGAAAAATATATACATGATGCCTGCGTGCGAACTAGATGCATGATTCCCCATTGTCAAAAGCTGTGAGGCTTTAAGGTAGAGCGAGGAGCCGTACTAGGGACGGCCCCGGTTTTAACTACCCTTCCGTTATGCTGCCGAAATTTTGAATAATATTCATGTGTTAGAAATATTTTCGTGTTTTGAAACTATATTCGTGTGTTGAATAGAAATTCATCTATTGAACGACATTCTTGTTTTAAATATAAAAATCACCTTTTTATCTATATATATAAACTATAGAAAACCTTCATGTGTTGAATCGAAATTCATTCGTTGAATGGAAATTCATGTGTTGAATGGTATTCGTGTTTTAAATATAAAAATCACCTTTTTATCTATATATATAAACTATAGAGAACCTTTATGTGTTGAATTGAAATTCATTCGTTGAATAGAAATTCATGTGTTGAATGGTATTCGTGTTTTAAATATCAAAATCACCTTTTTATCTATATGTATAAACTATAGAAAACCTTCATGTGTTGAAATGAAATTCATTCGTTGAATAGAAATTCATGTGTTGAATGGTATTCGTGTTTTGAAATAATTTTTTTATAATAAAAATCATATTTTTATCATCTATATCAAGTATATAAAATAGTCATGTTTTGAAATAAATTGTTTAACAATAAAAATCATATTTTTATTATATACATGAACTGTTAAAAATAGTGAAGTGTTGAAATAGAAGACGGTTGGATAAAAATATCATTTTTATTAAATGTATGAAAAGAATATAGCTTTGGAATCGAAGAATCGATATATATATATATAAATAGAATTGAAATATATCGAATAACGAAGCTGCAGTTCGTATTTTGAAACCGTGATTTCAAACGATTAGTGCGGGAGATCCGACCATCGGATTTTCCCGAAACCGTAACCGTTGGGTTCGCTTTGGAAATATCTTTCCAACAGCACCAACTTTGTAAAAATCCAACGGTTGGATTGTCTGGAATGTTTAATTCAAATCCGAAGAAAAACAACGCCAGAATCGATTATATTTATATATATAAAAATATAATTATATTAAATCGAATAACGACGCTGTAGTTCGTATTTTGAAATCGAAACTTCAAACGATTATACCGGGAGATCCGACCGTCGGATTTTCCCGAAACTAGAACCGTTGGATTTGTTTTGAAAAGATCTTTCTAATGATGTAAATTTTGTGAAGATCCAACGGTTAGATTTTCAGATATGTGTAAATCAAATCTAAAGAAAAACAGCGCCACGACCGCATTATGGCCCGAAGCGTCGTTTTGAATAAATTGGCTATTTTAAAATAAATAAAAATAGCGATAAATCGTTATAAAATATTATAAACGATATGGATGTGAAATTTAGAAACTAACTGAAGGTTGGCTAAGTCGAATGGTTCCTTGGGTGTTGATCTGATGTTGGTTTCGGCCTTCGGGGTTAATATTTGGGAAATCGTTCTCTTACTGACTTACAGTTAGTGACTAATGAATTGAAATGATGTTTATGTGGTGTTTGTGTAGCACTTGTTTATTATCTACGCGAGTTTCTCAGAAAGACCGGGTTTATCCCATTCTGAATAACTGAATTGACGATAAGAAATCGAAGATGAAGACGGTGGTCGAAGACCGGAGATTTTCACCTCGTTTGGATGGTAACTGATGTCCTGATTGGGAGGCATCCCGAAATATGGATAATGAGTGGTGATCGTCCAGACGTACGTGAAGATCGATGGATTTGCGAGGTATATAGTGCCTCCGGTTTCGTTCAGACCCAGGACGGACTTGTAAATGGACTGTGTGTCAGACATTGGAATTTATTCTGTGTGATTGATAGCCATCAGTTGCATGGTGTAAATTGCCTGTGTGGCATGCTAAGATGCAGTGATCAGGGCTTCTGTTGAAAAGCAAAGTCTTGTGGTTGATGATTAAAGCACCTCCTGTGTGGCGTAGCTTTGTGTATAACGTGAATTCGCGAACCTCACACCCCGGTATGAACCAGAAACGGGAGAGGACATCAGGGAGGGCATGCATTATCTGGTGTATTTATTTATTTCTGTTCCGCTATTATCTGTTTATGTGTTATATTCCAAAGATTACCCTTGCCACCGTCAGTACGGGGTTTGGGGTCGTCTCATTAGGGCTGAACGAAAATACTGGGCAGTGGAGGAAAATCGGATCTGCTGAAATACCGGGTCAAAAGTCGGTTCAGAAATATTTTCCGTATTTTAAAAATTGTCCAAAAAAGCAATATTTTCTGGTCCAAAAATATAAGTGTCTACACCACAAAGCTAAGTCCCAAGCCCAAACCCGAGCCCAAACCGAACCGAGCCAGTCGGTCGCGCACGTGTGTGGTGGTCATGATGCATGGCCTCCCTCCTCACAACAAAGCATGTATTGGGAGCCCAAGGCCCCAACATGATTTCTTAGAAACAAGTATAAATACTTGCCTCTTCCATATATTCCCATGATGTGGGACTATTCACCCATAAGAGCCATTCATACATTTATTTCAACATTTTTTAATAATTCACTTTTAAAAATAACATTTTTCCAACAGATAATGATGCTTGGACATTTACCACTTTCATGAATAGTGATTGTGAGAAAGCTTCTAGTTCGCAGATGCAACTTGATCCTTCTGTAATGAATGGCTTATTATGAATGCTATGGCTGAAGAGAAAAAATCATCAGAAGCAAGTGGAATTTCAGGAGCTTTTGCAAACTCTGCAGGTAACAATTCTAACTTTCCTATATCTTGTAATTTGGTATATAGTGATAGTTGAATTGTTGAGTTTGGTGCCACTGACCATACGAAACGATGGCATGTACATAACTAAGGAAAAGTTATCAAATCCCATTCCATTTTTGTTTACCTGATGGTTTTATTAAGGATGTGAATGAGTTAGATGGTATAGCTCTTGATTCATGCACCAATCCTAGGTAAAACACAACTCAAGTACGATCGAGTTAGATGGTATAGCTCTTGATATGAATTATATGGTATAGCATGTACATAACTCAGTAAGATCAGCTGAAAATTCCATTTCCTAATTAAATGATGTGGTGTCGATTTGGGAATTTAAGTTCAAGTTGTTGTTTGTTGGGAGGTTTGCAAGTATAATAATCTAAATGTAGCAATTAGTTTAACTAAATGTTTATTTCAGGACCTTACCATTAAATATTGGTTAGTAGTTGGAAGGAAAGTTGGACAGTTATACTACTTAAAAGACGACAGGTACTTCTGAATTTGTACATAGTGGGATAAACATCAAGGTTAGATCAACTGATATTGAGATAGTTGATAATGTTGTGAATACTGTGAATGCTGATATTGCTTTGATTCATGCTAGAGTTGGACATGCATCTATGTCTAGAATGAAACATACTGGTGACCGTGGTTGCAAACTTGCAATAATATGAATGATTCTGATCGTGATGTGTGCTATGAATCAAAATTTCATAAATAAGTAGTAGTCGCGCCTTTGCTATTTTTGAGTTGGTTTATTTTTTAATATTTGGAGGCTTTTTAGAGTTTGTACTATAAGTGGGGCACCCTGTTTATTGAATGTATTGGATTGATTGTAATAGAACTACTATGACCTTTATGTTATATAGCAAGAGTCAAGGGTTCAAAATTAAAACTATTGCTGATTTCTTTGCTTTGATAATCATTTTGGGAAAACCATTAAGAAGATTAGGTTAGATAATGATACTAAAATCATTAATGAATAGTGTAGCGAACATTTTGCTTGGGAAGACACGGTTCATCGAAGGAGTGTAGTTGATGTTCCTCAACAAAACATGTACCGACCTGGGTTTTTCCAAATCACTTAAAACAGAAAATAAATGATGATTTTAAAATAGAAACGAAATGTAATTAATTAAAATAATGAAAAAAAATTTAGAATGCGTGCAATGAATTAAATTGAAAAGAAATTAAATTGTTGTGAAATGCGATAACATATTCTCATCCAAATTCAATTAAAAAAAGGTAAATATTTGGGTGAGAAATATTGTTTTTCAAAATGTAAATAGCGTTACGTAGAAAAGTTATTTTTCTAAATAAAATGTCAAAGTTCATTTCATCAACTTACAACCCTTCTACCTTTGTTTATCTTAATTTGAATTTTGTTGTACGTTTTAAATGGGTATTATCAACTATCACGATGAGATTTTGACATACTGTGCAACATAACTTTTTTTTAATCATTTGATTTGTCTTGTCTTACTGGTCATCGTAATATGTTTATTTTCTTATTTTTGATGTCTAGTCCAAAATGATAAATGGTGCGTTATAAGCACACATGGACCTCTGTATGAGGGCTGTCAATGGGTCGTGTCGGGTTCGGGTTGGGTCAAGTCGGGTTAGGGTTGATGTATAAACGAGCAGGCCAACCCGTTTATTAAACGGGTCATTTTTTCAAAATTCTAACCCAGTCCTTTTATAAACGGGTTGATCCGACCTGACCCATGTAACCCTTTTAACTAAATGGGTTGTGTCAGGTCGTGTTGGGTTTATCCGTTTGACCCATTGGTAAATATTACCCACTAATATTGTAACACCCCGAATTTTCTATTAACACTAAAGTTGCTAAAATATTAATAAGTGTGTAAGAGGGGGGATGTATCTAATATGAATATAAAAACAATAATAAGTGTGTAAAAGGGGGGATGTATCTAATGTGTACATTGTAGAATATATATATATATATATATATATATATATATATATATATATATATATATATTGCTGAGTGTTTGCTGAGTCACTTCTGACTCATTGCTGAGTCAACAAGATAAACCCCATCTTGTCTGAACGGCTGCGGTTATTTCTAGGTTAAATCTAATGGCCTAAATGCATTCTAAAATCTATAAATAAGTGGGTAGACCCTAAACCTAAATCACTTGTAAAATTAGAGAAGCTACCGTCATGCTGCTGCCATGGAGTTCAGCGTAGCCGTCACAAACTAAGAAGAGGAAGCCTAATCTACTACAACTAAATTCTACTCAACAAAACAAATCAAACCAAAGAACTCTCTCTCTAATTCTCTTCTTTTGTTGGTGAGTATGATGATTCTCACAAGACTATTACAAACTAATTTGACTCAGTTATGAATGGATCACAAGAAAGTGATGTGATTTGTAATTGTAAATTCTATATATTGTGGATCTCTTATTATGTTATTATGTTGTCGTATGATGTAAATTATATATGCTATGTCATGCTATGTTGTAAATTCTCTTATGCTATGTCGTGCTATGTTGAGAATCATGTCAAGCTATGTTATACTATCATACTATGCCATGTTATAAATCATGCTATATTATGTTGAAAAATCTTGCTGTTGGATAATGCTTAAAGTTATGTTTTTTTTTCTTAATTTAAATGGATCTTGTTTATGGGAATTTGCCTATTAGGTTAGGTGTACCCATAAACTTGAAACTATAATTAAATAAAACTTGATTATGGGAATTTGCCTACTGAGTTAGGTGTACCCATATAAAACCATGTTGTTAAAAAATTAGATGATGTTGATTCACACATGTTCATATGTAAGTTTATGAAAATTTATTGAGATTATATTAGGTGAATTTTGAACAAGTTGACACCTTTAGGTCCATGACATGTATAATCTATGCAAGTTGGACATATGCAAGTTTCACCCCTTATTGTGATTCATTTGGTCACATATACATGTTGTTATTATGATAATCTCTTTTATGCTATGAGTTAGGCTATTCGAGTCTAACATATATTTTGCGAATAAACGTTCAAACGTGGGGTAGGGGTAATATTAGGAATTAATAAATTGGGTGCAATTTTGTAAGATTTTGCATACCATGAATGGATGTCCATAATTGAGTCAATTATGGACATTGTTAAAAATTGGAAGTAATTAATAATTCAAGTAGGGAATTATTAAAATTGGGGGAAAGTGGATTATTATTAATAATCAATGCTTAGGACACGAGGTTGGACCCGTTTGTGATGTAAACCCGCCCGGACCCGCCCGGCAAATCCAGTAGTCACAAATGTCGGCCCAATGTGAGAGGTCCTAGGCCCAAACTAAAGCATAACAGTTGTAAAGACACGAGGTTAGACTCTTTTATGGTGTAAGACTGCTCGGACCCGCCCGGCAAATCCAGCTGCCATAAATGCCAGTCTAATGTGAGAGGTCTTTATGAGGTTATGGCCTTAATGAACTAAGAAATACTTAACCAGATAATCATGTAAGGTGGGACATGGGGGTTAAGTAGGTGCCTTGGGTGGCATGAGGAATCTGGTGGTTGCCTTTAGAGGCATTTGAAATACGATTAGACTTAACCAAACACACATGTAAATGAACATGACTAAGTGGGTTAAGTGGGATGGACTAATGGGGACAAGCTTAGGTGGAATGCTTGTGGTAAATAGTGGGGGCCCATTTCAACCAGTATCCCAAAACGTATCTTTGTGGGCTCGACCCAAGTCGAGGACGGGACACGCATACTGGGTTTGACTATAAGAGGCCAAAACAGGGAGCGGTGGCAACGCAAGTCCAACGGGTTTCATATGCGTGTGTGGACCCGGGCTGGTAGGTAAGACGTTGTTGCATCGTGTAGGTATAAGCCGTGCATGTCCGTTGTATCAGGTTGCCACTTTAGGGGAGTGATACACCCCACTGTGGGGCCAGCACGGGTATCTACGAGTTAGGGAGCCGATCGAATAATGGGAAGTAGGGTACACCTAATGGAGATAGGGGCAGGCGACACCTATGTAGTCAGCTAGGGGTACGTAAAGCCATTGGGAAAGTTTCTAAGTGAAGCTAAGTGGGATGAATCTTTAGGGTGACTGGTGTGGTGCAGTATAGTGTTTATCCTTTAGTATTTAGGAGCGCCTATAACGTTGCCTTTAGCGATTGTCTATGTCCTTAATCTGCTCTTCATAGACATTTTCTTGTTTTTCAGCTTATGCCTTAGTCCAGTTATTTTGGTAATAGTATTGTAGAATTATCATATTCACCAGACTTTATGTCTGACCCCCTCTTTTCCATCCTTTTTCTCCCTTCAGGTCCGCAGGTTAGGCCAAGTTCTAGTGGAGTCTAGTTGGATCGCTTATCTACTGGAAAGCTTGGACTGCTGAAGTAAAGTCCAGCTTGTTATCTTTCTTTTTAATGGCTATTCATGTAATGGGATTATGTACTTGTTTTATCAAGATAGATATTGTACTTGACATTGAATATGGTGTTATGATGTAATCAAACATGTTTTGACTTCTGCTACAATGAAATAAAGTTTTTGAATTTCCAAGTACTATTTTATATCTGTCTTGTTGTAATTTTACTGTTCTATATTCACTTAAAACCTCCATGGAAGTTAATGCATTCCCTTTGTGAGTGACATTAATGGACGTGGGGTGTTACACGTGGTATCAGAGCATAAGGTTACCAGAACAGATAAAAAAAAATTTTTAGAAAAATATTTTTTTTCTAAAGTATTTTTGGAAGAAGTGCTTTCAAAAAAAAAAAAAAACATGTTATTTAAAGAGGGTTTTTATGAAAAACATAATCCCAAATAGCCACATCCTTATCTTTATCTTTCGAATTCTCCATTTTGAATCTTTCCTTTTTCGTTTCAGCATGGCTGAAGATCTTAATCTCCCAGAAGGTGTGACGATTCCAGGGTGGTTTAGGAGATACTTGGAGGCTAGGGCCACCACTGCAGGCCCAGCGGATACTCCTCCACCCCTAGTTGCACCCATTCCTCCTCCTCCTCCTCCTCGTGTTGACACTTTTGCAAAGACGTGCAAGGAATTCAAGGCTATGGGAGGAAAAACTTTTCAAGGGACTGAGACGTTTGTGGAGGCCAGAGATTGGCTTAAGGAGACTGAGGAATTGTTGGATATCTTTGAAGTGGAAGATGGGAGGAAAGTCCGTTTAGCTGCTTGGTTAATGAAGGGAGAGGCCTCGTTTTGGTGGGAGGTCACTAACGGGGAACGTCCAGTTGATTCATGGGCGGATTTCAGACGAAGGTTTGAGGCAAAGTTTCTTTCAAGGGCAGAGGAGAACTTAAATATGGAAAAATTCCTGGCACTAAAGCAAGGGAGCTCATCAGTAAAGGAATATGTCAATAAATTTAATCAGTTAGCAAGGTTTGGCTTGGAGTTGGTGAACACGCCAGAGAAGAAAGCTTTGAGGTTCGTTAGAGGCTTGAATGAACCGTTGCAAGGGTTGGCTATGACCCACATCCCTATGGGAGCCACCTTTGAAAAGCTAGTAGAAATGGCACTTATGCATGAGGATAAGGCAGTTGAAAAGAAAGGGGATCAGAAGAAACCCCAACAGCAAAATAAGAAGGGTGGTAAAAACAATAATGGCAAAGGGAAGAAGAAATGCTTCAATTGTGGGACGCCTGGCCATCTCAGCAAAGATTGTAGAAAGAAAAAGAAGACTGGTTGTTTTCATTGTGGAGATGCGGGACATTTAGTGAAGGACTGTCCAAAGAAGGGGCAGAGGGCAGGGTCTACCTCGGGAGGACAGGTGCAGGCTCTTATGGCACCAGGGCAGGCAAGGGGGCAAGTTCAGGCTATTGCGGCCCCACCGCTGCAAGAAAGAGGTAGAACAATTTCTGTTGAAAGCTTAGTTTTTCTGTTTGATCATCTTGTCCGTACCTTATTCGATTCTGGCGCATCTCATTCATTTATCTCTGCATCATTAGTTGAATCACTGCACTTGAACACCAGTTTAGTAGAGGATCCCTTGGTCGTTTCAAATCCAATTGGGGGTTCGGCTCATTTGACCATGATATGTTTGGATTTGAAAATCTCTATACTTAGCGTTGAATTTAGATGTGATGCTTATGTATTGGGCTTCACGGGCTATGGGCTAATTTTAGGAATGGATTGGTTGTCTAGAAATAGGGCCATTCTTGATTGTGAAAGGAGAGTAGTTAGGCTTGTGACTCGCCTTGGTAATGCTCTCGACATCTTTTGTAATCCCATAAATTCCGTTATGCTAAGTTATCTTGAATCGCTTGACGCGTCTGTAGAGAACCTGCGATCGGTAGAAGTGGTCCGGGAATATCCGGATGTGTTTGAGGAGGTGAAGGGCTTACCTCCAAAGCGGGAGATAGACTTTCGAATTTATCTTGTGGATAATGCTAAACCCGTATCTTTGCCAGTGCGCCACATGGCTCCTCGTGAAAGGAGGGAACTCAATAAGCAAGTAAAGGAGTTGCTTGAGAAGGGGTTCATAAGACGTAGTATATTGGAGTGGGGTGCTCCAGTAGTTTTTGCCACAAAGGCGGATGGGTCTCTTAGACTTTGTATGGACTATAGAGAACTAAACAAGCTTACTAAAAAGAACCGACACCCACTGCCGAGGATTGACGATCTCTTTGATCAGTTAGTTGGCGCCTCAGTGTTTTCGCAGTTGGACTTAGCCACTGGCTTTCATCAACTGAGAGTGGCTGAGGATAGTATAGATAAGACTGCTTTTAGGACTCCTGACGGATTCTATGAATGGCTAGTGATGCCCTTTGGTTTGACAAACGCCCCTGCATATTTTGTTGATTTGATGAGTAGGGTGTTTAGGGAATACCTTAACAAATTCGTGGTAGTCTTTGTGGATGACATCTTAGTCTTTTCTAAGAATAAAGAAGAGCACTCCCTACATCTTAGGGAAGTGTTGGAAACCCTTTGAGCGCATAACCTTAAGGCAAAATTTTCTAAGTGTCACTTCTGGAGGAAGGAAGTACGGTTCTTAGGGCACGTGGTTTCCAAAGAAGGGATAGCAGTGGATCCCGCAAAGGTAGTGGCCATCCAAGATTGGAAGGTCCCTAAAAATGCAACCGAAGTAAGAAGTTTCTTGGGGTTGGCTGGCTATTATAGGAAGTTTATCAAAGACTTCGCAAAAATATCAGCTCCATTAACACGGTTAACGAAGAAGAACCTGGTTTTTACGTGGGACAAAGATTGCGATGATGCGTTCCAACGTTTAAAGAGAGCCTTAACTTCAGCCCCAGTCTTAGTGCTTCCAGACGGGAATAAACCGTTTACCATCTATACTGATGCTTGTGGGACGGGACTTGGCGCGGTCCTCATGCAAGAGGGAAGAGTAATAGCCTATGGTGGAAGGCAGTTGAGGGTTCATGAAAAGAATTACCCCACGCATGACTTAGAGCTAGCCGCAATTGTTTTCGCGCTTAAGTCTTGGCTTCACTATCTTCTTGGTGAGAAATTCGAACTATTCACTGACCACAAATCATTAAAATACTTATTCTCTCAGAAGGATTTGAATTTAAGGCAGCAACGGTGGATGGAATTCTTAGCCTCCTACGATTTTGAAATAGCATATACCCCGGGCAAGGGTAACGTGGTGGCAGACGCCTTAAGTAGGAAAAGGTTGTCCTTGAGTCCGTTGTTTGTTGAACGACAAAGCTTAGAATTCATCTCTATGTTTGACTTTAGACCCTCCGTTGACTTAGTACCCGGTCTGTTAGCATCCTTGGAGGTTAGACCTACACTTCTAGGACGGGTTGGTGAGGCACAGCGAGACGACCCACAGTTGGTTGAGATAGTAGAAAAGCTCAAAGGGGGGGGGAGTCATCAAGCCATCTTCGTAGGTATACCCTAGACGATAAGGGTTGGTTACGAAGGGATAATAGACTTTGTGTACCGCAAGACGAAGATTTAAGGAAGGCCATTCTTGATGATGCTCATCGCTCAAAAATGACCATTCATCCCGGCGGGGATAAGATGTACAAAGATATGAAGCGGGTTTTCTTTTGGGCCGGTATGAAAATGGATGTGGCCGAGTACGTTGCTAGATGCTTGGTGTGCCAACGAGTTAAAGCAGAACAAAAGAAACCCGGTGGGTTGCTTCACCCATTAGAAGTTCTACTATGGAAATGGGAAAGCATCTCAATGGATTTTGTGGATGGATTACCAAGATCAAGGAAGGGTAACACGGGGATTTGGGTTATAGTAGATAGACTTACTAAAAGCGCCCATTTTATTCCCGTGAAAAGTAAGAGGACTGCTCCGTGGTTGGCTTCTGTATACATTAAGGAGATAGTTCGTTTGCACGGTATTCCTTCTAGTATAGTAAGCGACCGTGACCCCATCTTTACTAGCGAATTTTGGAAGAGTTTACAAGAGGCGGTAGGGACTCAGCTATGTTTGAGCACCGCATATCATCCTCAGACAGACGGCCAGACCGAGAGGGTGAATCGCATTCTAGAGGATCTTTTAAGGCTTTGTATCCTAGACTTTGGGGGTACATGGGAATAGCACCTTCCGTTAGTAGAATTCGCATATAACAATAGCTTTCAGTCTAGTATTGGCATGGCACCTTTCGAAGCTCTTTATGGAAGGCCTTGCCGTTCGCCTACATGTTGGTGGGAATCTACCGATAAAATCCTACTTGGGCCCGATATGGTTAGGGAAACCTCGGAGAAGATTGAGTTGATTCGAAGGAGGATGAAAGCAGCACAAGATAGGCAAAAATCGTATGCTGATAAGAGGAGGACAAATCTTGAGTTTGACATTGGGGACATGGTTTTTATCAAAGTATCTCCGTTACAGAATGTTTTTCGCTTTGGGTCCGTGGGGAAATTAGCACCAAGGTTTGTAGGGTCGTTTCCTGTAAAAGACAGGATTGGGAAGATGGCATATAGGGTGGAGTTGCCTGAGAAACTTAGTGGAGTACACGACGTATTCCATGTATCACATTTGAGGAAGTGTTTGCACAAGACCGCGGAGGTGGTAGAGCCGAGCTTGCTTAAAGAGGTGGAAATAGAGCGTGATGCAACAATTAGACGAGCTCCTACATGCATTCTTGGGTCGGAGATCAAAAAGTTGAGGAATCGAGAGGTCAGACTGGTTAAAGTGCAATGGGGAGATGATGAGAGCAACGCAACTTGGGAGACAGAAGAGAAGATGCGTTCGTTGTACCCTTTTCTTTTTGAGGGTATGTCTTTTAATTTCTCCTTTATCGCTTAGCTTATCTTATCTTATCTTTAGTATGTCCTCTCATTAGTATCTTTGACCTTTAGTTAGGATAATCCTATGGTTGAAACATGTGTTTGAGACATGTTATGTATGATGGATGCAAAATGGATGCAAGTGTTTGCTAGTGGTTGCTCGTGGATGCATATATACACACACTTTAGGCACTAGATCGGCTCAGTCACTACATATTGCATATTGCATATATATGGATGTATTTAGTAAAATGGATGAACGATGGTTGTATTATCATGTGGATGCTGCATTCAGATGATGGTTGTGCACGCATATAGAAGTATTATGTAGCATTAAGAATCTTTTGCATACATAATGGATGCATGGCACGATCATAGTTGCATTAAGGAGGTCAACTGAATCAGTGGACCGCCTGATTTTGCATTAGATACGGACATATACACACACTGTGCATTTAAACATGAAAGCATTAGAAGTCTGTAAGGACAATGGATGCATGTGTATGATGGATGAGTAGATGGACATTTGGATGGTAGGATATACATTCTTCCAGACTTGAAGATTTCGGGGACGAAATCCTAAAAGGAGGGGAGAATGTAACACCCCGAATTTTCTATTAACACTAAAGTTGCTAAAATATTAATAAGTGTGTAAGAGGGGGGATGTATCTAATATGAATATAAAAACAATAATAAGTGTGTAAAAGGGGGGGGGATGTATCTAATGTGTACATTGTAGAATATATATATATATATATATATTACTGAGTGTTTGCTGAGTCACTTCTGACTCATTGCTGAGTCAACAAGATAAACCCCATCTTGTCTGAACGGCTGCGGTTATTTCTAGGTTAAATCTAATGGCCTAAATGCATTCTAAAATCTATAAATAAGTGGGTAGACCCTAAACCTAAATCACTTGTAAAATTAGAGAAGCTACCGTCATGCTGCTGCCATGGAGTTCAGCGTAGCCGTCACAAACTAAGAAGAGGAAGCCTAATCTACTACAACTAAATTCTACTCAACAAAACAAATCAAACCAAAGAACTCTCTCTCTAATTCTCTTCTTTTGTTGGTGAGTATGATGATTCTCACAAGACTATTACAAACTAATTTGACTCAGTTATGAATGGATCACAAGAAAGTGATGTGATTTGTAATTGTAAATTCTATATATTGTGGATCTCTTATTATGTTATTATGTTGTCGTATGATGTAAATTATATATGCTATGTCATGCTATGTTGTAAATTCTCTTATGCTATGTCGTGCTATGTTGAGAATCATGTCAAGCTATGTTATACTATCATACTATGCCATGTTATAAATCATGCTATATTATGTTGAAAAATCATGCTGTTGGATCATGCTTAAAGTTATGTTTTTTTTCTTAATTTAAATGGATCTTGTTTATGGGAATTTGCCTATTAGGTTAGGTGTACCCATAAACTTGAAACTATAATTAAATAAAACTTGATTATGGGAATTTGCCTATTGAGTTAGGTGTACCCATATAAAACCATGTTGTTAAAAAATTAGATGATGTTGATTCACACATGTTCATATGTAAGTTTATGAAAATTGATTGAGATTATATTAGGTGAATTTTGAACAAGTTGACACCTTTAGGTCCATGACATGTATAATCTATGCAAGTTGGACATATGCATGTTTCACCCCTTATTATGATTCATTTGGTCACATATACATGTTGTTATTATGATAATCTCTTTTACGCTATGAGTTAGGCTATTCGAGTCTAACATATATTTTGCGAATAAACGTTCAAACGTGGGGTAGGGGTAATATTAGGAATTAATAAATTGGGTGCAATTTTGTAAGATTTTGCATACCATGAATGGATGTCCATAATTGAGTCAATTATGGACATTGTTAAAAATTGGAAGTAATTAATAATTCAAGTAGGGAATTATTAAAATTGGGGGAAAGTGGATTATTATTAATAATCAATGCTTAGGACACGAGGTTGGACCCGTTTGTGATGTAAACCTGCCCGGATCCGCCCGGCAAATCCAGTAGTCACAAATGTCGGCCAAATGTGAGAGGTCCTAGGCCCAAACTAAAGCATAACAGTTGTAAAGACACGAGGTTAGACTCTTTTATGGTGTAAGAC
This sequence comes from Allium sativum, assembly GCA_030737875.1. Taxonomy (NCBI): domain Eukaryota; kingdom Viridiplantae; phylum Streptophyta; class Magnoliopsida; order Asparagales; family Amaryllidaceae; genus Allium; species Allium sativum. The sequence continues at coordinate 972,135,176 of CM060909.1, read as the reverse complement.
TGCCCGGACCCGCCCGGCAAATCCAGCTGCCATAAATGCCAGTCTAATGTGAGAGGTCTTTATGAGGTTATGGCCTTAATGAACTAAGAAATACTTAACCAGATAATCATGTAAGGTGGGACATGGGGGTTAAGTAGGTGCCTTGGGTGGCATGAGGAATCTGGTGGTTGCCTTTAGAGGCATTTGAAATATGATTAGACTTAACCAAACACACACGTAAATGAACATGACTAAGTGGGTTAAGTGGGATGGACTAATGGGGACAAGCGTAGGTGGAATGCTTGTGGTAAATAGTGGGGGCCCATTTCAACCAGTATCCCAAAACGTATCTTTGTGGGCTCGACCCAAGTCGAGGACGGGACACGCATACTGGGTTTGACTATAAGAGGCCAAAACAGGGAGCGGTGGCAACGCAAGTCCAACGGGTTTCATATGCGTGTGTGGACCCGGGCTGGTAGGTAAGACGTTGTTGCATCGTGTAGGTATAAGCCGTGCATGTCCGTTGTATCAGGTTGCCACTTTAGGGGAGTGATACACCCCACTGTGGGGCCAGCACGGGTATCTACGAGTTAGGGAGCCGATCGAATAATGGGAAGTAGGGTACACCTAGTGGAGATAGGGGCAGGCGACACCTATGTAGTCAGCTAGGGGTACGTAAAGCCATTGGGAAAGTTTCTAAGTGAAGCTAAGTGGGATGAATCTTTAGGGTGACTGGTGTGGTGCAGTATACTGTTTATCCTTTAGTATTTAGGAGCGCCTATAACGTTGCCTTTAGCGATTGTCTATGTCCTTAATCTGCTCTTCATAGACATTTTCTTGTTTTCCAGCTTATGCCTTAGTCCAGTTATTTTGGTAATAGTATTGTAGAATTATCATATTCACCAGACTTTATGTCTGACCCCCTCTTTTCCATCCTTTTTCTCCCTTCAGGTCCGCAGGTTGGGCCAAGTTCTAGTGGAGTCTAGTTGGATCGCTTATCTACTGGAAAGCTTGGACTGCTGAAGTAAAGTCCAGCTTGTTATCTTTCTTTTTAATGGCTATTCATGTAATGGGATTATGTACTTGTTTTATCAAGATAGATATTGTACTTGACATTGAATATGGTGTTATGATGTAATCAAACAAGTTTTGACTTCTGCTACAATGAAATAAAGTTTTTGAATTTCCAAGTACTATTTTATATCTGTCTTGTTGTAATTTTACTGTTCTATATTCACTTAAAACCTCCATGGAAGTTAATGCATTCCCTTTGTGAGTGACATTAATGGACGTGGGGTGTTACAAATATAAACAACAAAAGAACCAAATCATGAACATGCACACTATTATATAATCACTAACATGCAATAAGCTGTAAAGTCACCAACATACATCATATATATAAAGCATGAAATCACCATATCCAAAAATCATTCTCTGTACATAAGTATATATGACCATACTGGATAAATTAAAGACTAACAGTATGAAAGAGATACAGTTGTTATAAGTAAAATATAACTAACAACATACAAGAATAAATTAGTAAAATACAACAGCTTACATATATGAGCATACTGATTACTGCATAATAAAAGACTAACACTTAAAGCATACCTAAAAGACTAACAGTATGGAAAAGATATGTGACAACCTGTAACTTCCCCGGTAAGGAAAGCACGGATTGCTTTGAGGACAAGACGAATCAGAACACAAACAGAAGAAAATTTCATTGCTTATTACAACAATTACATCAGAGTACAAGAATATACACAGTATGAATAAATATTACACACTTACTAAATATAAGAGATTACAATAAAGTACATAGCAGTGGAAAATAATACAAAACACAACTAAAAGTAATACACGGATATAGAGCTTTCCGAGTATCGTTCCAGTTGTAAACCAGGTTCCTGTGAATATAAATCTGCAAAACCAAAACTACTAGCTGCCCGTGTGGAAATAGGGGCACCCAGAGTTTAGGTCAAACAATAAACTCCAGGTCAGTCATGTGACTGGTGTGAGAACTAAAATAGTTATAAATCTTTATTTTTAAAGTTTGGTAAATCAAGGGACCACGCTGTATAACACAGAACGGGTTTCCTCTCAAGAATACCAATGCATAAAACAAACAACGCAATGCTTAATAAAGAAAAATGAAGCTATTATAAGACCCAGGTCCCGTCACATAATGCAACACAAGCCCGAGGATAGGGTTTTACCATATAATAGCCAAAGAATGATTGATACGTTTAAAAACAAATTATTTTGATATTACTATAAGTGTATAGTGTCAAAACAATTTCAATCATAAGTATCAATCACAGACGACATAGCTACCATCTGCTATGTCGCCATACTAGGCTCTACAAATAAAACCGAAATATCACGTATTGGAAATTGGACTTCCGTCACGAGTTGAGGCAAGGGGCAAGCTCCTCTCCGTTCGAGACACTCTAGCAAATGTCTTAGGACCACACACAATGATCCTTGGAACCTCCAAGGCCGGTCCTCTCTTACTTTTGAGGAATAGTATTCCTGAACACACATTGCCCGGTCCTATAAGACCTATATCTGAGGCGCCTCGCATCCAACAACCACACAGGTAAAAAGTATATAAATGTCAGGGCTGGTAGGTCACTGATACCACCCATAGCTAGAAAGAAACGTCGTGCACTCCTTGGGTCCTTATCCCGTTTTTGACTCATACCGAGGTGTGAGGCTCGCGAATTAACGCCATACACAAAGCTATGCCACACCGGCCGTGCTTCGATCATCAACCACAAGACTTTGCTTTTCAACAGAAGCCTTGATCATTTGCCACTTAGGCATGCCACACAGGCAATTCATGCCATGCGATTGATATCTATCGATATATAACCTCTAAGCTCGTACGTCTCAGAGAAGGGCGTTAAGCAAGAGAATAAATTCTCCGCCACCAAATAGATATATATTTAATAGAAATCAATCACACAGAATAAAATCCAATGTCAAATACACAGTCCATTTACAAGTTCGTTCTAGGTCTGAACGAAACCGGAGGAACCTTATTCCTTGCATATCCATCGATATCCAAGTACGTCTGGACGATCACCAACTGATTCCCTCCTCTTGGGTGTATAGCCCAATCAAGATCATCAGTAATCATCCAAACGATGTGAAGACCTCCAGTCTTCAACCACCGTCTTCGTCTTCAACTTATCGTCGCATCAGTTATTCAGAATGGGTATAATCCCGGCCTTTCCGAATAACCCGCGTATATAATAAACAAATATTACACAAACACAACATACGCCTCATTCCAACTCAGAGTATTCTTTTATTCAAATATTCACATTCTTAGGGAAAGGTTCCCATTAATTTTATCAAAGATAAATTCTTCTGAATTTATTCTTTAATCTTTTTTTGGATATCATTTCAAACCATGTTAAGGTTTTCCAAACTAGTCGGGATTAGCGAATCACACCGAAGTAATCATTTATTTTATTTCCCAATCCCAACCTATTCATCCCATGGAGCAAAACTGGTAATACTCCATATCTAACACCGCGGTGTTATTGGTAAAAATTAATTACCATTTCACGTTCAAATCTAATTAAAGATTTAACTATCGCTTTGGAGTAAAACTGGTGATACTCCATTCTCGATCACTTTAATCTAATTAAAGATTCATTAAAACTCCACTTAGTTTTAATCTTCTCAAAAATCAATATCCTATCTTTAACTGGGTTAAAGAACCAATGTTATCTAAAACACGGTTCACGATAAACCCAAAATCACATTCTATTGTTAATCGGGTTAAAGAACAGGTGTTATTCAAAACACCGCTCATGATAAACCCCAAAAACCAATTTAAATTAAATTCCAATTAAATACCAATTAACTGGACAATTTCACTAAATCTTAGTTAAAAGATTTATTCTTTTCTAAACTGGGTTCAAGAACAGTGTTATTTAAGACACCATTCACGACGAACCCAAAATCCCATTTGATATTAAATACAAGGCTCTGAATAGAAAATATATCGGCTTATATTCAATATCAAATTCTGAAACCAACAAATATCGTATTGGAAATAACGATATAAATATATCTTTCAAATTTTCACAAACATATCTGTATAATCATGAAATCCAACATCGAAATATTTCGAAGATAATTTCGATTCAAATACATTCCAATTCATATACTGGAAATTCTGATTATTTTTAAAACCACTTCAAATCCAATTTATTTATTCAAAAATATTGGATTATAATTCTAGTTCATAACTAGTTCATTTCGATAAAAATATATTTTTATCTTTTCAAATATGGAATTGTTCACCCCAATTCCTTCCAATTCATATATTATGATTTCACACAAATTATTAATATTCTTAGTAATTTTATCAAGGCCCGTACAGTCGGTTTTCAATAACGGCCACCAAACTGCACTTACAGCGACCTATTCCAAATTTGATTTGGACATAATTCCAAATCCAACCATTAGATTTCAAATTTCTAATATTCATTGGAAAGATCTTTTCGATACGAACCCAACGGTTCTAGTTTCAGGAGAATCCGACGGTCGGATCTCCCGCAACGTCAATTCGAAGTCAATGGTCGAAATTCGTGAACTGCCGCGATGCAGCGCGTTCTATTCAGGCCATTTAATATATATAATATATATATTATATATACTTCGTCGTTTTCAATTCAAAACGTATTTTATAAATCATTTTAAATTCAATTTCAAAACAATTTCAACTTCATATTCAATTTCAAATCAAAATTGAATATTTCATATCATTAATATATAAATGATAATATTTTCAAAACGTTATATTTTGAAATCACTTCTTTTTCTATATTCATTATAAAAACGAATATAATCGATATAAATATCGTTCACGTCAAAATGGTGCAAATCTAATCAACACGGCTTTATATATTTCAATAACTTCGTTATTCTATTCAACAAATGAATATTTTCTTCAACACATGAATATATACTTTATTCAACACATGAATATTTATTTTATAATATTCTTTATTTTCCAAATTGGAACGAGGCCCAATCAATTACCATATAATGTTATTTATATGGATTCCATACAACACATGTATATAATAGCAATGATAAATAATCAACCATCATCCAGAGTGCACCGCACAACTGCATAAGCATTAAATATAACTAATTGACGCTTACATAGTCTGTCAATCAAACGATCGACATACCACTAAACAATTGGGATTAGTGTACGTCGTATATCATCCCAACACCTGTATGGCGTTTCAAATCAACAAACACAGATTTTTATTTGTGCAGGTGGGCGACATGTAAAATTTATCGTCCCAATCAATATCCTTCAAATAGGTGTACATAAACAAACCGTCCGGTTTGTAAATGAATATTTATTTTATTCACATACACGTTAAAAATTATATTTTTAAGGATAAAATATTTTATTTCACATATGAATGTTTTATTATCCATTTCACATGAACATCACAAACAAACTTGACAACACATCAAACAAGCATACAAGTCGTCCATGGTCTGTGGACGACGGGTGTCGGGTGCTGCTAAGCACCGTCTGCATCCTAGTATATATTTTTAACTAGAAAACAAGAATTAAAGTGAGAAGTTCTCACCGAGAAGCTAAACCAAACACCGTGACTCTTCATATGTAGAAATCTTTGTCGTGTTTGCCTTTTGTCACTTTCGTTGTCCATATCCACTACATATATAAAAATCACATTTTTATATTGTTGCTATGTATATAAAAATCACATTTTTATAACTACGCTATATGGATAAAAATCACATTTTTATACTGCTACTATATAGATAAAAATTCTATTTTTATACCGCTACTATATAAATAAAAATTCTATTTTTATACTGTTATTATATAGATAAAAAATCTATTTTTATACCGCTATTATAGTAAAAGTCACATTTTTATTATCACTACAGTACGTAAAAATCATATTTTTATTTCCACTTCATATATATAAAAATCGAATTTTTATATCTCTACTACATATATAAAAATCACTCCTTTACACCGCTACTTCCATGATAAAAATTATATTTTTATCTTGCAAGTAATATAATAAAAATTATATTTTTACTTCTCTACATACATAAATATTATATTTCTATCTCACTATATATATAAAAATTATATTTTTATTACTCTACATAAACAAAAAACATATTTTTATTTTCTCTATCATATAAAAATCATATTTTTATTACTCTACATTAATAAAAATCATATTTTTATCTTCTCTTTCCAAACAAATATTAAATCACATTTTAATCGAAGTTATCTAAATAAAAATAATATTTTTATTCTATATTGTTTTGCCTAAAAAAATCTGAAATTTAAACAATGTTATTATATATTAAAATTTGAATTTAATCTATGTTATCATATCATAAAGAAAACAAAATAAATAAACAGCAAAATCGAATGGAAACTCACTGTATCGACTTTTACTGAGGGGGGTGTGCTTGGATCTGCGGACGGAGGAGAGAGAGGCGCCGGGGTGCTGACGAGGCTAGGGAGGCGCGACAAGGCTTCAGGTGGTGGTGGGCGGTTTAACTGTCTTTTTGGGTATTGGGGGTGGCTAGGGCTTCGCGAGTTCGAGGAGGGAGAGGGTGGAGCAGATAGGAGGCTTCGTCGGCGGTGGAGGGGATCGCCAGCTCCGACGTGGGTGGCGGCTGGTAGGGAGCGACGGGGTAGGGCTACAGTGGAGGGCAGTTTTTTTTTTCTTTCTAATGAACTGAAGGGAGAGAAGGAAAATAAAAAGGGGGTAATATATATTTATATTTTTATATTATTATTTTCAGATTTTACTTGTTTAATCATCGAATCTCTAAATGAACTCCAACGACTGTCCCCCCCAGCTAAATACCACCATTCTGAACACAATGGGATATGTTTTGTAACCTAATTCGGCTGTTACGATCAGTTTTCATCAAATTTAAAATATAAATCAGTATATATTCAATTTGAACGCACATTTTAATTTACCGGGCCCACATACGGATTCTAAAAATTCCAGAAAAATTATTTCTAGCTTCGTATTGATGATTCGGTCCTAACAAAACTAATTTCATCGAACTCTGAGACCGTTTGAAAAATGGCCATTTTCTGGTCGATCGAAATTGATTGAAACTGTTAAAACACGTTTAACTTTGCCAAGCTCACATATTGATTCAGAAAATTATGAATTTTGAAACCTAGCAATAATTTGACATCCCGGATCCAACAAAAGTGGTTTCGTCGAAAACCGAGGTCGTTTGCAAAATTTCCATTTTTAAGGGCTCAAAATTCCGTAGCGACTATTCTGAAATTTCAACTGGGCATAACTTTTTATCCCCGCTATGAAATTTCAATTTTTCGGATTCGTTGGAAATATATTCTCAATTAGATTCTAATATTTTTGGTTTCGCCAAAATCCGGTGTATTTTGAATCCTGTAAAGTCATTTGAAATTCGAAATTGAAATTTTAAACTACCGCGCCATTTTCAATTTCTTTTATATTTAAAAATAAATATTTATATTCTAACGACGCTCTATATAAATATATACTTCTATTTCTATTCAAAATAAATTTCTCTCGTCATTATTTAAAATAATTCATTTTAAATATTCAAAATCCAGTAAAATTGCCAAAATAAAATTTTCAAATTGGCCTAGATTTTCTGGGTTATTACAATCTCCCCCACTTAAAACTTTTCGTCCCCGAAGAGGAACGAAGCTGAAAGTTGTTTTACAAACCAACTCAACTTTCATTATTTTCTTTACGGCTTAAGTTCTTCAACTTTTCAGTTTCTAAGAACTTTTCAAATTTTTCAAAAATTTGGCTAACACCCTAAATTTTCGAAAAATTTCGCCATAACCTCCCCTGCACCGGGAGCTTCGGGGTATTTCAAATAGCCTCCCATGGCCCTCACCAAACCAAAAGAAAAAGCCAAGAGGCTAGCCAATCGGCTCATAAAATCATCAATACCCAATAAATTTGTAAACATGTACCTATTTGTCGGGAAAACAATTTTATTCTTCTGCTCTAGCCTACTTGCTATGACCTGTTAACACATATATATGTACATGAATGCAATTGTAATCATTTTTCAATACAGTTCAATATTCGGTTCAATTTGGCCTAAATGGTTAAAAATATCAAACCAATAATCAAACAACACAACCATCATTCAATTAGTTGATTAGCTTTACAAATTCGTAATTTTGATACATATACAGAAAATCATGTTTTGATGCCAAATCACAACAATAGATCCTATCTAGTTTTGGTTCTCACACCAGTCTAATGGAAATATATAGATATCACACCTTTCGAAACTCGAACACAAATACTGATAATGCGGCCGCATTACCAGAATTATCTCCAGGCGACTAGAGTGTGATTCTACATCTATCCAGTATATTAAAACTTCGAATATACGTTCATGACACATATATGCAAAATCTTTATATTCTCGATTGTCCAAATTCAATACAAATAAAATATTCAAATACGTATACTTGAATTTAATTTCAAAACAAAATTTGTTTTCGTTTTTATTTTTTAAAATATACTCTTTCGACTCGCTCTAGTATACTACTGATCCCATCTCTAATGAGCCATTTACATTGGATATTGCTAATCCAATTTCTGATGAATTCTTTCGTATGGTTCTAATGTGTCTTGTTCTCGAGCTCTGTAAACCAGAGCTCTGATACCACTGTGACAACCCGTAACTTCCCTGGTAAGGAAAGCACGGGTTGCTTTGAGGACAAGACGAATCATAACACAAACAGAAGAGCATTTCATTGCTTATTACAACAATTACATCAGAGTACAAGAATATATAGAGTATGAATAAATATTACACACTTACTAAATATCAGAGATTACAATAAATTACATAGCAGCGGAAAATAATACAAAACACAATTGAAAGTAATACACGGATACAGAGCTTTCCGAGTATCGTTCTAGCTGTAAACCAGGATCCTGTGAATATAAATCTGCAAAACCAAAACTACTAGCTGCCCGAGTGGAAATAGGGGCACCCAAAGTTTAGGCTAAAACAATAAACTCCAGGTCAGTCATGTGACTGGTGTGAGAACTAAAACAGTTATTAATCTCTATTTTTAAAGTTAGGTAAATCAAGGGACCACGCCGTATAACACGGAACGGGTTTCCTCCCAAGAATACCAGTGCATAAAACAAACAGCGTAATGCAAAATAAAGAAAAATGTAGCTATTATAAGACCCAGGTCCCATCACACAATGCAACGCAAGCCGGAGGATAGGGTTTTACCTTATAATAGCCAAAGAATGCTTGATATGTTTAAAAACAGATTATTTTGATATTACTATAAGTGTATAGTGTCAAAACAATTTTAATCATAAGTATCAATCATAGACGACATAGCTACCATCTACTATGTCGCCATACTAGGCTCTACAAATAAAACCGAAATATCATGTATTGGAAATTGGATTTCTGTCATGAGTCGAGGCAAGGGGAAAGCTCCTCTCCATTCGCGACACTCTAGTAAATGTCTCAGGACCACACACAGCGATCCTTGGAACCTCCAAGGCCGGTCTTCTCTTACTTTTGAGGATTAGTATTCCTGAACATACGTTTCCCGGTCCTATAGGACCTATATCCGAGGCGCCTCGCATCCAACAACCACACAGGTAAAAAGTATATAAATGTCAGGGCTGGTAGGTCACTGACATCACCCATAGCTAGAAATAAACGTTGTGCACTCCTTGGGTCCTTATCCCGTTTTTGACTCATACCGAGGTGTGAGGCTCGCGAATTAATGCCATACACAAAGCTATGCCACACATGCCGTGCTTTGATCATCAACCACAAGACTTTGCTTTTCAACAGAAGCCTTGATGATTTGCCACTTAGGCATGCTACACAGGCAATTCATGCCATGCGATTGATATCTATCGATATATAACCTCTAAGCTCATACGTTCAGAGAAGGGCGTTAAGCAAGAGAAAAACAGATATATATTTAATAGAAATCAATCGCACAGAATAAAATCCAATGTCAGACACACAGTCCATTTACAAGTTCGTTCTGGGTCTGAACGAAACCGGAGGAACCTTATTCCTCGCATATCCATTGATCTCCAAGTACGTCTAGACGATCACCAATTGATTCCCTCCTCTTGGGTGTATAGCCCAATCAAGATCATAAGTAATCATCAAAACGATGTGAAGACCTCCGGTCTTCAACCACCGTCTTCATCTTCGACTTATCGTCGAATCAGTTATTCAGAATGGGTATAAACCCGGCCTTTCCGAATAACCCGCGTATATAATAAACAAATGTTACACAAACACAACATACACCTCATTCCAATTCAGAGTATTCTTTTATTCAAATATTCACATTCTTAGGGAAAGGTTCCCATTAATTTTATCAAAGATAAATTCTTCTAAATTTATTCTTTAATCTTCTTTTGGATATCATTTCAAACCATGTTAAGGTTTTTGTGATGACCCCAAACTTCCACGGAATGAAAGTAAGGAATAATCATTTGGAATACAACATAAATATAACAACACAGATCACAGATACAACATAGTAAAGGAAATTCATAGAGTAACAACATCATAGCAGAGGAAATATAATGTCATTAACCACAGAAAGTCCACAGTCACAGAATTCTAAATTATTACATCAAGTTTCAACAAAGTGGAACAAGTTTCAACTTCAAAATAGAACAACGTGAAATAAAATAAGTTTGGAAGTCTCCAAAAAGAAAAGATGGAAAAAGGAAATAAATGATAAATGGTCTTCATTGCTCCAAATCATCACCTCAACTAAGCAACACCAAGAAAGCTCCAAAGACAGCAACTCCAAGATAGCAACTCCAAAGAAAAGAATGAACCTGTTTACTTGGCTGCCCGTGTAGAAAGGAGGGCACCCGAGTTTGCAGAAAGGTGGAAACAAACAACGGGTCAGTCATGGGACTGGTGTGAGAATTCTTAACTAATTTAACTACTAGTAATGAGGCAAATCCAAGGGCCACGCTGCTAATGAACCTATTTACTTGGCTGCCCGTGTAGAAAGGAGGGCACCCGAGTTTGTAGAAAGGTGGAAACAAACAACGGGTCAGTCGTGGGACTGGTGTGAGAATTCTTAACTAATTTAACTACTAGTAATAAGGCAAATCCAAGGGCCACGCTGCTATCGCGGAACGAGTTTACTCCCATGGACTACCATGCATAATTTAAAGTGTCATAGCAACAATAAATAAATCGTATAATAACGCAATGCTTTTGGAAAAATGGAACCACCATAAGACCCAAGTCCCATCACACAATGCAACACAAACCAGAGGATAGGGTTTTACCTTATGGTGATTAAACAAGCTAAATACGGCAAATACGAATTTAATATTATTGTTAGAATATATGGAAAACATTTCAAAATAAATGTATCAATCCTAGGAAGCATAGATACCATACTACTATGCCTCCATACTAGTAGTACAATCAAATTCGTTGGGTCGTATTTGGATTTTGGTTTCCATCTTGAGTCAAGGCTAGGGAGGAGCTCCTTACCGATTCGAGACACTCTAGCTAATGTCCCAGGATTCCCCGCAGTGAACCCTTGGATCCTGCAGGGCCGGTCCACCATACGAGTTGCGGATTAGTTATTCATGAACACACGTTTCCCGGTCCTATAGGACCTATCGTCCGAGGCGCCTCATTCCATCATCCACATAAGTAAAATGTCGGGCCGTGTTAAAGCCCAATCACCACTTCTAGCTAGAAAGAAACGTGCTGCTCTCCCTGCGTTCCCTTCTCCCGTTTTAGACGTCGCCGGTGTGTGAGGCTCGTGAAGTCACGCTATACACAAAGCTATGCCTAAACAGGCTATGCTTTAATCATTCCACAAGGCCTGCTTTTCAACAAAGCCTTGATCATATGCATCTTAGCATGCCGCATCATCACTCCATATCGCACAACCAATCCTTTGCCGAAATATATGAATGGGTGTTAAGCAAGAGAATAAATTCTCCGCCACCAAACATTCATTCATTCGGCAGAAGATTAATAACATGATATTTAATGGAGTACGATGTCAGACACACAATCCATTTATTAGCTTATGCTCTGGGTCTGAGCGGAAACCAAACCCGTGAAATCAACACTTACGTTTGGGCAATGACCATGACCCTTGAATTGGGAGCAAGTCAAATCAGGGTCTCGATCGTTGTCCATTCGAGGGAAGATTTACGGTCTTCATACGCCATCTTCATACTTCAATTAACGTCGTTTGATTATTTGGAATGAGAGAACTCAGACTTTCCAAATAACCCTCGTATATATATATGTTTAAAATCCTTCGTACTTGCTGATATCATTTTATAATGATTACTTCCTATTTTAACTATTTATAATAATTAAATTTTTATATAACGACTTCTTGAGTCAATAGGCGACTATGGCGCTGCATTTAACCAATTTTGATTTTTACATTTCTCAGAATCTAACCATAGGATCTTAACGTAATATATATCGTTGGAAAGATTTTTCCAAGATGGTCCTAACGGTTTCAGTTTCAAGAAAATCCGACGGTCGGATCTTCTTGTATAGTCGTTTAAAGGTACGATTTCAAAACGCGAACTACCGCGCTCCATTCGTTTAATTTAAATTATATTTATATATATATATATATATATTCGTTTAATCGTGATAACGTCGTTCGATTTAAACAATGCTCTAAACCACTATCGGTCCTTATTAAATTTTAGTTCATTTGAAAATGAAGATAATATCACCGCATCCTAAAGTCTTCCTTTACTTACATTAAAAATGTGAATTCCATTCTTTCTATTTAAATAAAAAAAATGTAAATTTAATTCCTATGTAAATTCCTATTATTATTTTTACATGTAAAAATGTAAATTTTGATACATTGCAAAATCCTACTTTTAAATTACATATAAAAATGTAAATTTCAACTTCAATGTACATTCTCATCTTAATTACATAATAAATAAATAAAATGTAACTTTTATTTGCAGTGTGATTCCTATTCTAAATTTACATATAAAAATGTAAATTTAATTACAATGCAAACTCTACCTTCTATTTACATTATAAAAATATGATTTTTAATTACAATGCAAAATCTCATCATATGTTACATTATGAAAATGTAAATTTTAATTTCAATGCAGACCCTCATTCTAATTACATAGAAATATGTAATTTTAATCCTACGGTGTAAATTCACATTTTAATTACATAGAAAAATGTAATTTTTATCATACGGTGTAAATTCACATTTTAATTACATAGAAAAATGTAATTTTTGTCATACGGTGTAAATTCACATTTTAATTACATAGAAAAATGTAATTTTTAACATACGGTGTAAATTCACATTTTAATTACATAGAAAAATGTAATTTTTATCATACGGTGTAAATTCACATTTTAATTACATAGAAAAATGTAATTTTTAACATACGATGTAAATTCACATTTTAATTACATAGAAAAATGTGATTTTTATCATACGATGTTAATTCACATTTTAATTACATAGAAAAATGTGATTTTTAACATACGATGTAAATTCACATTTTAATTACATAGAAAAATGTAATTTTTATCATACGGTGTAAATTCACATTTTAATTACATAGAAAAATGTAATTTTTATCATACGGTGTAAATTCACATTTTAATTACATAGAAAAATGTAATTTTTATCATACGGTGTAAATTCACATTTTAATTACATAGAAAAATGTAATTTTTATCATACGGTGTAAATTCACATTTTAATTACATAGAAAAATGTAATTTTTAACATACGATGTAAATTCACATTTTAATTACATAGAAAAATGTAATTTTTAACATACGATGTAAATTCACATTTTAATTACATAGAAAAATGTAATTTTTAACATACGATGTAAATTCACATTTTAATTACATAGAAAAATGTAATTTTTAACATAGGATGTAAATTCCTACTTTTATTCACATTATAATAATGTAAATTTCATACTCATTCCCATTTTAATCTACATAAAAGAAAAATGTACACTTTATTGACCCTGTTGAATTGGTAATCTAGATTAATTCAAATAAAAGGACAAATCTTTATTTCTAAGTTGAATTGATGATCTAGATCAATTCAAATAAAACAAAAGCGCTAACATAACAATGGCAAACCATGTCTCTATTATTATGAATTGATAAATTAGATTAATACAAAAGTGATAACATAAGAATGTGACAATCATATTCCTTTTTTTTTGGAAATGATAAATTAGATCAATTCAAAATAACACAAGTGATAATCTAAGGGGTGATAATCATACGGATCTATACTATCCGTCATAAACACATACCAACTATCATCAAATATGATAAACAAAATAGATCTGTATCGTAAGCATGATATTATTACCTCGCAAACAAAATAATTTAATTAATTTATAACTTTAAACAAGAAATCTCACATCTAACACTTTAAACTTTCAGATCTAATATCATAACATCGCAACAAGTCAGATCTATAACTCATAATAACATCTATCGTAGATCCATTTATTTTCAACTTCTCATAACGCAAGAATAATCATTAAATTAATTAAATTTAATTAAAAATAAATTCTCACCTTGCTTGGATTTGAAATGAAGGTTCGGATTCGATCAGATCTCGTGTTCAAAGTCACGGTAGTTTCGGATCTGAAAGATTTCAATTTGAAGTTCATACGAATAAATTAGAAACTGTCTTTCAACAACTGTCGCTGTAACGCTTAAAACCATGGCAAAACTGAAATTAGATTTACCTTTATAATTCAGAAAAGTTCAAAACTTTGATTTGCAAATTCGCGAATTGTAGTTGATGTTTTCACGAACCAATTGTTGGAGGTCGAAGGGAGTGGAGGGGCGCCTGAACGCCGGTCGGAGGTGGTCAACTCGGTGCCGCCTATGGGGCCCAACGGCGGTGAGAACAGGCTGCGTTGGGGGCCTCGATTCTCAAGCTAGGAGGCACGGTAGGGGATGAATCTTGTAGAAGATGGAAGAGGAGAGAAGGAGCTTCAAAAAAGTCCAAAGGGGCATATACTAATTCTCCATGGTTTGGGAGGAATCAGAGCTCAAAGAATTGATATGTTTATGGGTTCGGCGGCGGAAACAAACGAAGAGGAAGAAGCACTGTTCATCCCGTATTTATACGTGTATTGAGCGTATTTCTATTTTATTTATTTATTTAATTAATCCCAAAATTAGGGTTTTTCCATACGATCTCCAAACGGACCCCAACGACTGTCGAACATACCTATTAACCCCCATTCCGAACTCATCTGGCTATGTCTCGCAGGCCCAAATGATCGTCTTGGCCCCCGTTTCTCAGTTTTAAATTATAAATCATTTATTTTAATTTAACCGTACAAACAAATTACCGGGGCTACAAATTAACTCAGAAAAATCCAGAAAAATTATTTTTGGCTTTCTTATGACGATACGGTCCTAGCAAAATTTATTTCATCGAATTCTGAGACTGTTTGAAAAATGGCTATTTTTCAGTCAATTAATTTTGACTGAAATTGACAAAACACAGTTTCTTTTGCCACGCTCACATACTAGCTTCAAAAATCATGAAATTTGAAAGCTAGCAATAATTTTACATCCCGGATCCAACAAAAGTGGTTTCGTCGAATTCCGAGGTCGTATGCGAAATGTCTATTTTCAAGGGCGATATATTCTCTATAGCGACCTTTCTGAAAATTCATTTGGCCATAACTTTTGATTCCCGCTATGAAACTTCGATTTTTCAGATTCGTTAGAAAGATATTCAATAACAGATTTAAATATTTTTCGTTTCACCAAAATCCGGTTTATTCTGCATTCTGTGTAGTCAATCAAAGTTCAGGTTTGACTTTTCAAACTACCGTCCTTTTTCTAATTCCTTTTATAATTAAATTAAATATATTTGTATTAAATCCAATCAAAATAAATTTCTAGTCATTTTTATTTAAAATAATTCATTTCAATTATTTAAATACCTGTAAAAACTCTAAAATGAAAATTTTAAATTGGCCATAAATTTTGGGTTGTTACGATCTCCCCCGCTTAAGAACTTTTCGTCCTCGAAAAGAAAAAGGGAAGAATAGAAGTGTAACACCCCGCCTCCGCTAGGGTCACTCGCAAAGGAATGCACTAGCTTTAGAGGGGCATTATTGGTAAACATGCACAGAAATATCACAAGACAGAACATATAAAATAGCGGAAGTAAAATCGAACTTTCATAAACATGAATACATAAGGTCTAAAGCCTTTTACATCAGAGTACATCAAAACCTGTCTTGCAATAGTAAAGAAGCATAAAGACTTTTTCATAAATTATTCCCCAAATAAAAACAGTGAAGTAGCCATAGCCAGGGAAAAGTCCAAGCCATCCATGATGACCTTCAAGCAGAAGAAGTCCGAACTAAACAGCAGTGTTTCCTCCCTGTAACCTGGGGGGGGGAAACGGAAGAAAAGAGGCGAAACAAAACGGGTCAGTCAAAAAGACTGAGTAAGCCCTATCTACTATTAGTATAAAAACTAGTAAAGTTAACTAACATGAGAAACTGAGATGAACATAAGCATGATAACAAGATAGGTAAGCTAAATCAAAATAACAGGATGAACTACTGAACTCAGATAAACTAAGATGTCATGATAAATTACGATGACAAAACAAGGTATCACATCGTCAGGTTCCTATCAAGTATAATATCCCAAGATATCTATCACGTATAACGTCCCATGGTATCTATCCTGTATATCTGCTCTGCACCTACCGTACTAGTATCCCAACTGTATTACGTGTTATCCGTGAATGACCCTTACTCAAAAGTCGTGTAATGGTCCCTGTCAACCTAATATGCCGCATATATAGGTTACTCAACTCATATGTTTCTTTCCATGTATAAGTTCAGTTCTTTGCCGTAGGCTGTACGGGCTTTCCCATGTAAACGGTTTATCCTTGAAGTTGTTTTGGACTGCAACCCTTGATCTAGTTGTGTTTCCTTACCATGAACTATCGCGCGTCCACTTAGGATTTATGCCACCTAGGACCGCTAGGGATTATGCTACCTAATGAACGTTTCCGTGTCTCGGTTTGGGTTTTGGCCACCTAGGACCACTAGGGATTACGCCACCCGTCAACCGCGCCCTTGATCCCACGTATGTATCGTGAATCGTTTTCCATGTCTAGATGCACATGTTCCCCAATGTGCCATCCGAGTTCCGTGCCAGGGCAAATCAAGAAATACGGAACTCGGTCGGGAGCTTTAAATTGTCTGTCGATGCAGATATCAAGGTCTGTTTTTGTACCCGTGGCTATGGTCCCACGTGACCCCTCCCTCAACTACTGAAAGGCAATCCAAGAAAAATCATGTATAAGAACCACTCCACGGCCCCACTATAGCCCACTTTCCTACGGGCCAACCTCACCCATGACTCGATAGCAAGCACATGGTCTGTTGGGGGTTCCCTGCCTTTCCGCACGTACACGATTGACTAAAGATGGTAGGTAGTCGGCGATGCGCTATCCAGGGAAAAAACAAGAATCGTCGACTCCACGCTAATCCATCCCAGTCTTTAGGTTGCTCGCATAGCAACCAAGGCATACTCTTGGTCCTTCTAACGCAGACCTTAACCTCTCATGGGCCTAGTATAATTACCTGGCAGCCCACAGAGGGATCCCAAGAATATCCTCACGTCCCCCGAAGCTTCCACTTCGGCACCCAGTGCGCTGGAGCTTTTATCCAAGTCAGATAACTTGCTCCCCCTCGTATACTAAGCGATGACCTACCGTATCAGGTTACTCATCGTTTTGAGAATTAGTCCTATGTCCTTAGCTAAGAATTATTACTTAGTTACCCTTAACTAAGGTTTACCACTTAGCTTCCTTTCCCGTTATCCTTGATCAACCACGGTTTTCTACCTAGTTCTTCTAGCTAGGGTTTGTCTATTGGGTTAAGTGTTATCATTCAAGTCCATGACTTAACCCGCCCACGAATCACGTCAAAGATTGGCTAAGTATTTAAGTTCAAGACTTAGTCCTACAAGTTGGTTAAGTGTACCCAGAGGCTCATGACTTAACCCTATCAAGTCAAATTGGTCAAGTACTGGCTTACCTTAATCCTATCGGATTATCTTGCTAGATCGATTAAGCATAGATTATCTTAATCCCATCAAATTATCGAGTCGGATTGGTTAAGTATAGGTTGGCTTAACCCCATCCTCTAATCGTACTACAATGGTTAAGTATATTCTAAAAAGGTCTTGTGACTTAACCTTATCAGGTCCGCGTATTAGATTGGTTAAGTGTAAGTTACTTAACCCCATCAAATTATCATGTATAATTGGTTAAGTATAAGTTGCTTAACCCCATTAAATTATCACGTTAAGTTGGTTAAGTATTGGTTACTTAACCTCATTGAATTACCGAGTTAAAATTGGTTAAGTGTTTAACTTAACCCCATCGAATTACCGTGTTTAGATTAGTTAAGTGTGGATTACTTAACCCCATCTAATTACCGTGGTTAGATTAGTTAAGCCTTAATTACTTAACCCTATCTAATTACCAAGTTGGATTAGTTAAGTGTAAATTACTTAACCCCATCCCCTAATCATCTTGCATGGTTAAGTGTCATTAAGAAATCAAACCCGATCCCACTTAACCTTATCAAGTTATCATGTTGGATTGATTAAGTATTGGTTAACTTAATCCCCGTCCACTAGTCGTATAAAAATGGTTAAGTGTCATTAGGCAAATCAAATCACTTAACCTACCCAACCTTGTCATGTTTTGTTAAGTATCATTAGCCTAATCAATTTACTTAACCCCTTTATCCGTGTCATATTTGGTTAAGAGTCATTAATCAAATTAACTTAACCCTATCATGTGACATTAATTACTTAATGCACTCCAACCTCTCACATTAGACTTTGTTGTGGTTACTAGTTAAGCCGGTCGGTTCCGGGTAGCTTTACACCACAACTTGGTCTAACCTCGGGTTCAAGCACAACCTGACCAACTTCTCACATTGGGTCCTATTGTTTGCAACTACTAGTTAGGCCGGTCGGTTCCGGGTAGTTTTACGTTGCAGACCCAACCCAACCTCGAGTTGGCCATTTTCATGTTTAGTCTAGTGTCATGTTCATATTCAAGTTTTCAAGCAATTGGGTAGACCTAACTTAATAGGTAAATTCCCAATGGGTAGACCTAACTTAATAGGTAAATTCCCAAGCTTATGTTTTCAAGCATACTTACATGTCAACTTCCATGTTAAATTTCAAGTCATGTTTTTCAAGTATAAACACACGTCATATTTAACGTTACATGTTGTCATGTTTATACCCATTCACCCAAATCATGTTCATATCATTATGTTTTCCCATAATGTGAGCCCAACGCTTTTTAAACTCGCATGTACGTTCGCAACCACGTAATGGATTAAAAGAAGAGACTTGGCAAAGGCATGACAAAAATGGATATTAAGCCACAAGTTAATCATGGTGGCGAATGAGGCACAAATGTGTTCATTAGCTGCATGTTACATTCTTAAGCCTCACAAAAACATGCATAAACCCAAACTTGGCACATAAACGAATCATGGTGACAAAAGACATGGAATGATGACTAGAAACTCGCATATATCATCATATAAGGGTTATGACTTCATATGCAAGTTGACATAAAGGTTATGAAGGTTCTCATGTTGCATAATGCAACATTTCAACATAAAGGTTGTAGGTTTTAGCTCATAAGATCAAGATAATGACTTCATAAACTTGCATGACATGATAGCATAAATCATACTCAATGATCAAACCCAAATTTGCAACATGAACATTTAACTTCATGGTTAATATCTAAGAGTAGGGAAGGGCTTACATTGCTATGAAGGCCTAAATCGATTAAACTAAAGCTTGTGATGAAGCCTATGCATGCCATCACCCAAAAACCCAAAGATGGATGCTCCAAATCAACAAAAACACCATCTTTATGAACAAAGATCAAAGCTTTTGCCTTGGAATCAACTTGAGAAGCTCTCATACTAACATAGGGACTCTCTAATACTCTCATGATCAAGAAACCTCTCATAGGAATGAAGTGGAGGCTAGGATAGTTGAGTGGAGGCCATGAGAGTAGAAATTTGGCCATAGTTTAGTTACATGAGTGAATAATGAGGGTTTAGGGGGGGTTAGGGGCTTATTTATAGAAGATTAGGCTAGTTAGGACCCTTAGATTAACCTTAGGACCAACCTGAACCGTCAGATTTCAAACCAGGCCCAAAAACCTAGCCAAGATAGAAAATAGGTGCACCAGGCCAGAATCAGCCGACAGGGCAAGTCGACAGCCCTGTCGACTTGCCTGTCGACATGCCTATCGACTTGCAAGTCGACAGCCCTGTCGACAGCCAAGTCGACTTGTCTGGGCGGGAATTTTCCCGCCTGGCCCCATCTCTGCATGTTTCGAAATTCAAATTTCCCGAAAACTTCTTTGGGCCTTAACCGGGTCATACGGACTCCAATTTACAAAATCTCGGACTCTATTTCGCGTATTTTTCCGAGACGAACGCAATGGCATAGCCCGTTTTACTTGATTCAGAATTTAAAATTAAATTCTGCCTTGATTCTCGTTTTAACCTGTTATCGAAATACGAGTTGTTACATTCTCCCCCACCTTTTAGGATTTCGTCCCCGAAATCTCCAAGTTAGGAAGAACATATCCTACCATCCATCATCCATCTACTCAAAACATCATCCACAAGCAACCATTGTCCTTAGATGATTTCTAATGCTGTATGAATATATGCAAAACGTGTGTGTACATGTTCCTTAGCTAATGCTAATGATCAGGCCTGAATAATCTTTCTAATGCAAAAATATGTATAGTGCCATGAATCCAACATGTATGCAAATAGTCCTAGCCATATAGATACTATATGCGTGCACAATCATTCATTCATATGCAACAACCGCATGATAACACATTCGATTTCATCCATAAACAAGTATAAATACTCGTGCATATGCAATATGAAATGTGACCGAGTCGAGCTAGTATCTAATGTGTATTCGCGCATCCACTTGCAACCATATCAATCATAACATGTTTCAAATACATGTTTACATCCATAGGGTTCTACCTAGGATTCCCTGAAATAGGGTCGAGAAGATAAACAAGACAAACTCCTTATGGGGTTTGTAACAGAAAATAGGACCAAGAGGATGTCCACAAAAGATAGCCTACAAGTAAGCTCTACAGAAAACAGGGATCAAGGATATACTCCCAAAAAGAGATATCATGCGCGTATCTAGTCTTTGACCATCAAAGTCGTATTTCCTTGAGCTCAATTCCATTGTGCCTTGACAGTCCTTTAACTTCGCGATTTCGTAGCTTCTTATTTCCTGTTTCCGTAACATGAGCTGGAACTCATTTCTTCGTCGCCTCTCGTTCCACTCGCACACTTAGCGCAAACATGACTGCGTACTCATGATCTCATGCAAGCTTTCCAAAATTCACTAGTGAATCTCGGACCTCGTACCATAAGGTATTCCACGTAGTAGAACTTTCTCTTGAAAGTAAACAGATGCCAACCGGGTTATCAAGTGCACTTACTAGGGTGATTTCCATAACCCATGCATAAGTGAAATAAACCATCCGTCTTATCGGCGAACACCACTCGATCGGGCTTCAAATTTCCAATAAAGGTATCAAGGGATTCTAGGTAACTAACCATGACCGAACCCAAAAGGTTCCACGAGACTTCGAGGGCTAGTCAAGAGTCTAACTACCCTTCTATCAAAACCGAGAGTGGCACCCCTTACTGGATAACCACTTCATCCCTAGAATCCATCCATAACCGAGGCATGTCATTCTCAAATCCAAAACAAGTCATGAATAAATGGACCGATTCTCCACAGGACTTGAGACAAAAATGGGATTCTCTATTACGCTAGTACTTAAGGTGCAAAGACTCAAATATCGAAGCAGACTTAAATGATACGATGATCAAACCAAAGTCCTAACGGGATGATAGAGAAGAAAAGCTAAACCTTTAACAAGATCGTTACCCTCCTTCCGAGGTACCCTAGAAATGAGAGCATACTACTGCCCTCCCGATGATCTTGTCCTTGTCCCATGATACTTAACTATCCGCCCCGTTTCACTATGCCAAAGGTACTCCCTCGTCATGGGTTTCATTGTTCATCTTTCCCTCTCATTCTGGGTTGAGCCATACCAACAAGTTGCTCATCCTTAAACTCGTATCCTTTACCCTTGCTCTTTATTATCCTTTCTTGTAACACGGCAATGGGTCTCTCGAGAACCACCTCCATCGTACAGGAAACACCTACGTGGCTAGACAAAGATTAGTCACAGTGAGAACTACTGTGACCACGGATGGAGGAAAGAAAGGAAATGAGATTCAATCAAGGAATCAAAGAATGGTGCTAATGGCTTTTGGGGAATAGCCTTTTTAAAACAAACTTTTCTTGAAAAATGCTTCTTTATAAACGGTTTTCCAAATAGTTTTCAGAAGGTTTTAAAAGCTTTTGCCCAGTCTGGTAACCTTCTGCTCTGATACCAAATGTAACACCCCGCCTCCGCTAGGGTCACTCGCAAAGGAATGCACTAGCTTTAGAGGGGCATTATTGGTAAACATGCACAGAAATATCACAAGACAGAACATATAAAATAGCGGAAGTAAAATCGAACTTTCATAAACATGAATACATAAGGTCTAAAGCCTTTTACATCAGAGTACATCAAAACCTGTCTTGCAATAGTAAAGAAGCATAAAGACTTTTTCATAAATTATTCCCCAAATAAAAACAGTGAAGTAGCCATAGCCAGGGAAAAGTCCAAGCCATCCATGATGACCTTCAAGCAGAAGAAGTCTGAACTAAACAGCAGTGTTTCCTCCCTGTAACCTGGGGGGGAGGAAACGGAAGAAAAGAGGCGAAACAAAACGGGTCAGTCAAAAAGACTGAGTAAGCCCTATCTACTATTAGTATAAAAACTAGTAAAGTTAACTAACATGAGAAACTGAGATGAACATAAGCATGATAACAAGATAGGTAAGCTAAATCAAAATAACAGGATGAACTACTGAACTCAGATAAACTAAGATGTCATGATAAATTACGATGACAAAACAAGGTATCACATCGTCAGGTTCCTATCAAGTATAATATCCCAAGATATCTATCACGTATAACGTCCCATGGTATCTATCCTGTATATCTGCTCTGCACCTACCGTACTAGTATCCCAACTGTATTACGTGTTATCCGTGAATGACCCTTACTCAAAAGTCGTGTAATGGTCCCTGTCAACCTAATATGCCGCATATATAGGTTACTCAACTCATATGTTTCTTTCCATGTATAAGTTCAGTTCTTTGCCGTAGGCTGTACGGGCTTTCCCATGTAAACGGTTTATCCTTGAAGTTGTTTTGGACTGCAACCCTTGATCTAGTTGTGTTTCCTTACCATGAACTATCGCGCGTCCACTTAGGATTTATGCCACCTAGGACCGCTAGGGATTATGCTACCTAATGAACGTTTCCGTGTCTCGGTTTGGGTTTTGGCCACCTAGGACCACTAGGGATTACGCCACCCGTCAACCGCGCCCTTGATCCCACGTATGTATCGTGAATCGTTTTCCATGTCTAGATGCACATGTTCCCCAATGTGCCATCCGAGTTCCGTGCCAGGGCAAATCAAGAAATACGGAACTCGGTCGGGAGCTTTAAATTGTCTGTCGATGCAGATATCAAGGTCTGTTTTTGTACCCGTGGCTATGGTCCCACGTGACCCCTCCCTCAACTACTGAAAGGCAATCCAAGAAAAATCATGTATAAGAACCACTCCACGGCCCCACTATAGCCCACTTTCCTACGGGCCAACCTCACCCATGACTCGATAGCAAGCACATGGTCTGTTGGGGGTTCCCTGCCTTTCCGCACGTACACGATTGACTAAAGATGGTAGGTAGTCGGCGATGCGCTATCCAGGGAAAAAACAAGAATCGTCGACTCCACGCTAATCCATCCCAGTCTTTAGGTTGCTCGCATAGCAACCAAGGCATACTCTTGGTCCTTCTAACGCAGACCTTAACCTCTCATGGGCCTAGTATAATTACCTGGCAGCCCACAGAGGGATCCCAAGAATATCCTCACGTCCCCCGAAGCTTCCACTTCGGCACCCAGTGCGCTGGAGCTTTTATCCAAGTCAGATAACTTGCTCCCCCTCGTATACTAAGCGATGACCTACCGTATCAGGTTACTCATCGTTTTGAGAATTAGTCCTATGTCCTTAGCTAAGAATTATTACTTAGTTACCCTTAACTAAGGTTTACCACTTAGCTTCCTTTCCCGTTATCCTTGATCAACCACGGTTTTCTACCTAGTTCTTCTAGCTAGGGTTTGTCTATTGGGTTAAGTGTTATCATTCAAGTCCATGACTTAACCCGCCCACGAATCACGTCAAAGATTGGCTAAGTATTTAAGTTCAAGACTTAGTCCCATAAGTTGGTTAAGTGTACCCAGAGGCTCATGACTTAACCCTATCAAGTCAAATTGGTCAAGTACTGGCTTACCTTAATCCTATCGGATTATCTTGCTAGATCGATTAAGCATAGATTATCTTAATCCCATCAAATTATCGAGTCGGATTGGTTAAGTATAGGTTGGCTTAACCCCATCCTCTAATCGTACTACAATGGTTAAGTATATTCTAAAAAGGTCTTATGACTTAACCTTATCAGGTCCGCGTATTAGATTGGTTAAGTGTAAGTTACTTAACCCCATCAAATTATCATGTATAATTGGTTAAGTATAAGTTGCTTAACCCCATTAAATTATCACGTTAAGTTGGTTAAGTATTGGTTACTTAACCTCATTGAATTACCGAGTTAAAATTGGTTAAGTGTTTAACTTAACCCCATCGAATTACCGTGTTTAGATTAGTTAAGTGTGGATTACTTAACCCCATCTAATTACCGTGGTTAGATTAGTTAAGCCTTAATTACTTAACCCTATCTAATTACCAAGTTGGATTAGTTAAGTGTAAATTACTTAACCCCATCCCCTAATCATCTTGCATGGTTAAGTGTCATTAAGAAATCAAACCCGATCCCACTTAACCTTATCAAGTTATCATGTTGGATTGATTAAGTATTGGTTAACTTAATCCCCGTCCACTAGTCGTATAAAAATGGTTAAGTGTCATTAGGCAAATCAAATCACTTAACCTACCCAACCTTGTCATGTTTTGTTAAGTATCATTAGCCTAATCAATTTACTTAACCCCTTTATCCGTGTCATATTTGGTTAAGAGTCATTAATCAAATTAACTTAACCCTATCATGTGACATTAATTACTTAATGCACTCCAACCTCTCACATTAGACTTTGTTGTGGTTACTAGTTAAGTCGGTCGGTTCCGGGTAGCTTTACACCACAACTTGGTCTAACCTCGGGTTCAAGCACAACATGACCAACTTCTCACATTGGGTCCTATTGTTTGCAACTACTAGTTAGGCCGGTCGGTTCCGGGTAGTTTTACGTTGCAGACCCAACCCAACCTCGAGTTGGCCATTTTCATGTTTAGTCTAGTGTCATGTTCATATTCAAGTTTTCAAGCAATTGGGTAGACCTAACTTAATAGGTAAATTCCCAATGGGTAGACCTAACTTAATAGGTAAATTCCTAAGCTTATGTTTTCAAGCATACTTACATGTCAACTTCCATGTTAAATTTCAAGTCATGTTTTTCAAGTATAAATACACGTCATATTTAACGTTACATGTTGTCATGTTTATACCCATTCACCCAAATCATGTTCATATCATTATGTTTTCCCATAATGTGAGCCCAACGCTTTTTAAACTCGCATGTACGTTCGCAACCACGTAATGGATTAAAAGAAGAGACTTGGCAAAGGCATGACAAAAATGGATATTAAGCCACAAGTTAATCATGGTGGCAAATGAGGCACAAATGTGTTCATTAGCTTGCATGTTACATTCTTAAGCCTCACAAAAACATGCATAAACCCAAACTTGGTACATAAACGAATCATGGTGACAAAAGACATGGAATGATGACTAGAAACTCGCATATATCATCATATAAGGGTTATGACTTCATATGCAAGTTGACATAAAGATTATGAAGGTTCTCATGTTGCATAATGCAACATTTCAACATAAAGGTTGTAGCTTTTAGCTCATAAGATCAAGATAATGACTTCATAAACTTGCATGACATGATAGCATAAATCATACTCAGTGATCAAACCCAAATTTGCAACATGAACATTTAACTTCATGGTTAATATCTAAGAGTAGGGAAGGGCTTACATTGCTATGAAGGCCTAAATCGATTAAACTAAAGCTTGTGATGAAGCCTATGCATGCCATCACCCAAAAACCCAAAGATGGATGCTCCAAATCAACAAAAACACCTTCTTTATGAACAAAGATCAAAGCTTTTGCCTTGGAATCAACTTGAGAAGCTCTCATACTAACATAGGGACTCTCTAATACTCTCATGATCAAGAAACCTCTCATAGGAATGAAGTGGAGGCTAGGATAGTTGAGTGGAGGCCATGAGAGTAGAAATTTGGCCATAGTTTAGTTACATGAGTGAATAATGAGGGTTTAGGGGGGGTTAAGGGCTTATTTATAGAAGATTAGGCTAGTTAGGACCCTTAGATTAACCCTAGGACCAACCTGAACCGTCTGATTTCAAACCAGGCCCAAAAACCTAGCCAAGATAGAAAATAGGTGCACCAGGCCAGAATCAGCCGACAGGGCAAGTCGACAGCCCTGTCGACTTGCCTGTCGACATGCCTGTCGACTTGCAAGTCGACAGCCCTGTCGACAGCCAAGTCGACTTGTCTGGGCGGGAATTTTCCCGCCTGGCCCCATCTCTGCATGTTTCGAAATTCAAATTTCCCGAAAACTTCTTTGGGCCTTAACCGGGTCATACGGACTCCAATTTACAAAATCTCGGACTCTATTTCGCGTATTTTTCCAAGACGAACGCAATGGAATAGCCCGTTTTACTTGATTCAGAATTTAAAATTAAATTCTGCCTTGATTCTCGTTTTAACCTGTTATCGAAATACGAGTTGTTACAAGAAGGGTAGGAACCAACACAGAGAATGTGAAATATTTTAAGCGTACCTCAAAATAAAATCTAATTGGAGATATCCACTCTGCATTTGGGATAGGCTTGTTTGATACTCTCCTCAGTTTCCCAAGTGCAGTCTCTAGGATCACCGCTCCATTGCACCTTGACTAGGTTGATACTTCTATTTCTCAGCTTCCTAGTCTCCTTGCCAATAATTTTCAGTGGTTCCCTTCTCACTGCAAGGCTTGGGTTAATCTCCAAATCTTGTTGTGCTGCTTCCTCCACAACTAGATCCGGATCATGAACATGCCTTCGAAGTTGAGATACATGGAATACATCGTGCACTCCAGGAAACCAGTCGGGCATCTGAATTCTGTATGCTAGGGTGCCAAT
Organism: Allium sativum; assembly: GCA_030737875.1. Classification (NCBI taxonomy): domain Eukaryota; kingdom Viridiplantae; phylum Streptophyta; class Magnoliopsida; order Asparagales; family Amaryllidaceae; genus Allium; species Allium sativum. The sequence continues at coordinate 972,107,589 of CM060909.1, read as the reverse complement.
CTTTTCGAGAATAGGGAAGGGGCCGTTGAATTTAGGTGCTAGTTTCCCTGTCTTTCCAAAACGGATTACACCTCGCATTGGAGCGACTTTCAAATAGACAAAGTCACCCACTTCAAAAGCCAACTCTCTCCTTCTTACATCTGCATAGCTCTTTTGTCTACTTTGGGCAGCCAATAGTCGCTTATTAATAAAATCAACTTTGTCTGAAGCTTCTCGGACCATGTCTGGACCTAATACAAGCCGATTTCCTTTTTCAACCCAACATGCTGGCAATCTACATGGCCTACCATATAAGGCTTCAAATGGAGAAATTTTCAAACTTGCTTGATAGCTATTGTTATATGAGAATTCAACTAAATGCAAGTGATCCTCCCAAAACCTCCAAAATCGAGTGTGCAAGCTCGCAATAGATCTTCAAGAACGCGATTCACCCGCTCAGTTTGGCCGTCAGTCTGAGGGTGATACGCAGTACTGAGATTTAACTTCGTTCCCAACTCATTTTGGAATGCTTCCCAAAATTTGCTAGCAAAGATAGGATCACGGTCGCTAACAATGCTACTAGGAACTCTGTTTAAAACAAAAGATCAACATTTAATTTGAAAATGAAAATTTTCATTCAGATTATGATGAAAAGGAAAGGTTTAGTTTCATTACCCATGTAGCCTGACGATTTCTTTGAAATAGATTTGCACCAGACTTTGAGCAGTTCTAGTGGACTTGACAGGTATGAAATGAGCGGAATTTGTGAAGCGATCTACGATCACCCATATGCTGTCATTTCCTTTCCTAGTACGAGGAAGACCATCTATAAAATCCATGGAGATTTGGTCCCACTTCCAATCTGGAACTTCCAATGGTTACAACAATCTCGCAAGCTTTTGTTGATCACTCTTTACTTGCTGGCATGTAGGACATCTACTCACATAAATGGATATATCCCTCTTCATATTTCTCCACCAAAACGTGCGCTTTAGATCTTGACATATCTTGCTCACGCCTGGGTTGATGCAAAGCTTTGATTTGTGCCCTTCATCTAAAACTTCCCTTATAAGCTCTGGGATACTTGGAACACAGATCCGCCCTTGCAATCTAAGGACTCCCTTTCGATCCATTTGGAAGCTCGTGCTTTTACCTTCTTGAATACTCTTAATCATTCTTCGAATAAACTTATCCTCCTTTTTAAGAGCAGAAATTTTATCAATCAAAGAAGGGGTAATGATGAGGCTTGCGACAATGGCATCCTTCCTACTGAGAGCATCTGCCACAACATTGGCTTTCCCCGGCGTATATAAGATGTCGAGGTCATATGCCGCAAGAAATTCTAGCCACCGTTGTTGCCTTAAATTCAAATCTTTTTGGTCGAAGAGATATTTCAAAGATTGATGGTCCGTAAACAATTCAAACTTCTCGCCCAAGAGATAATCTCTCTAAATTTTCAAAGCAAAAACTACAGCCAACAATTTTAAATCATGAACGCGATAATTTTTCTCATGCGGCTTTAATTGACGACTTGCGTAGGCAACAACCTTGCCCCTTTGCATCAGTACTGCTCCAAGACCACCACTTTGAGAAGCATCCGTATAGACTTTTAAATCTTGGTTGCCATCGATGATGGTTAGTACGGGTGTAGTGGTCAAACTCACTTTTAGATTTTGGAATGCCTCCTCACAATCCGATGTCCAATTGAACTTGGTATGCTTCTTGGTGAGCTTTGTTAATGGGCTAGACAGCTTGGCGAAATCTTTGACAAATTTCCTATAATATCCGGCAATCCTAGGAAGCTTCTTACTTCAGTGGGTGTACTGGGCTGCTTCCAATCTCGAATGGCGGCAATTTTACTTGGGTCAACTGCAATTCCTTCTTTTGACACAACATGGCCAAAGAATTTTACCTCCTCTTGCCAAAATGTGCATTTGGAAAATTTTGCTTTTAAAACATTTCTTCGTAGAATCTCCAACACTTCTCTTAAATGCCTTTCATGCTCCTCCTTAGTTTTAGAATAGATTAGAATATCATCAATGAAGACTAGGACGAATTTATTTAGGACCTCGCGGAAGACCCTATTCATCAAGTCAACAAAGTAGGCTGGAGCATTACATAGACTGAACGACATCACTAACCATTTGTAGAATATGTCAGGACCTCTGAAGGCGGTCAAAGGTATGCATTCTTCGGCTATGCGGAGTTGGTGGAAACCTGTGGCTAGGTCCATCTTTGAAAACACCTTGGCTCCATTTAATTGGTCCATTAAATCATCTATGCGAGGCAAGGGGTATTTGTTCTTCAATGTTTGCTTGTTAAGATCGCGGTAATCAACACAGAGTCTTAGAGTACCATCGGATTTGGGGACAAACACCACAACTGCACCCCAATTAGAAAACCTAGGTCGGATGAGTCCTTTCCACAAGAGCTGCTTAGTTTGGGTTTGCAACTCTTCTTTTTCTTTAGGGGACATCCTTCGAATAGCATGGACTACAGGTCTTGCATTTGGAATGAGATCAATCCTGAAATCGATTTCCCTTCGTGGCGGTAAGCTGTCTACTTCTTCAAATACATCCGCGTAACTTTTGACCACGGGAATATTCTCTAAAGAAACAGGAGTGATCTCGAGGGAAGACCAAAATGCCTTTCTATCAGATTTTGAGCCATGACAAGGTATAGAAATAACATCTCCAAATTTCGTTTTGATTTCAACTATTCTCTCTGCATATCTTACTTTGGCCTCAAATTTTGTTAGCCAATCAAGACCAAGGATGATATCAAACTCGGAAAAATTCATAATGGTCAAGTTAAAAGGGAACTGAAAGTAAGAGTAAGAAATAGGCACCCTATAGTATAAATCAAGAGCGATAGAACCTCCTACAGGATTATGAACATTAATTGGCTCTTTAAGACTTCTTTGTTTTAATTTCAATTTCTTAACTGCGTTGCTCGAGATAAAACTTCTTGATGCACCCGTATCAAACAAAGCAGTAACAGGAATGTTTTTAACCGAAATGGTACCATTTAAAACATCAGGCTTACCTGCTCCTTCAGAAGAAGTAGGTGCGGAGGAAGATGGTGCACTTGCCCCCTCATACACATGTGCAATCTGCGCTCCTTTCAACAACGGACAATTAGGCTTGATATGACCCTTCTTGTGGCAGTTATAGCATTCTTTTGTGTCGTCACTTCTGGCCTTCTTTGGATTTCTGCAGTCCTTGCTGTAGTGTCCAAACTTCTGGCAGTTGTAGCATTGCACCTTTGACTTATCGTGGGTTTTAGCAGCTCCAGAACCGCTTCTTTCAGTCTTCTTCTCGGATTGTTTCCTCTTATTGTTGGCCAAGCTCCTTTCTCTGTCTTGTTGGGAATTCTTCTTATCATTCTCCTCATATCGACAAGCAAACTCCACCAGTCTATTGAAAGAAAGGTCGATGTGGGCAGTGACTCTATCAATATATTTCCTCGCAAGCCCATTTATGGACCTCTTGTTCTTCTGAAAGTCATCCTAAATCAATTCAGGGGCATAGCGGGAGAGGTCCTCAAATCTTCGTACATATTCTGAGATGGTCTTGTCGCCTTGCTTCAGATTGGCGACCTCGTCATGCAGTCTTTCTACCTCCTGCCTTGGAATGTATTTGTCATTGAAAAGCTCCTTAAACCTTGTCCAAGTCATATTATCTGTAGTCCCTCCAACCGTGACTGTGTCCCACCAGTTTTGAGCTTCCTCCTATAGCAGCCATGAAGCCACTAATCTTTTCCTCTGATCCTCTAACTCCAATCCTCTAAAAATCTTTTTGCAGTTCGTCAACCAAGCTTGAGCCTGTGTCACAGTTTCAGTACCTTTTAATGGTACTCCTCCTAAGTTATTGAACTTCTTCGCCACCTTATCTAAATCAAAGGGCTGCGGTGGTGGTGGTGGTGGCTGTTGTTGGACAGTGGGCTCCTCGGTTTCAGTAGTATTTTGCCTTATCCTAGCTCTAGCAGCAGCGGTACTCATTTCTAGTTAGTTCTGTACGATTAAGGAAAGAGTCAGAACAACTATAATGGTGATTTGAAGAAATGATAAAGATGAAAGGACGGATGAAAAGATGATGATAGAATGACTGACTATTATGTATTCACATGAAATGTTCGCCATAGAATATTGTCATTCTACGTAAACGAATTATCATAAATATGTTATATTCCAAAGCTAAGTTTAACCAAAGCTCTGATACCAACTGTGATGACCCCAAACTTCCACGAAATGAAAGTAAGGAATAATCATTTGGAATACAACATAAATATAACAACACAGATCACAGATACAACATAGTAAAGGAAATTCATAGAGTAACAACATCATAGCAGCGGAAATATAATGTCATCAACCACAGAAAGTCCACAGTCACAGAATTCTAAATTATTACATCAAGTTTCAGCAAAGTGGAACAAGTTTCAACTTCAAAATAGAACAACATGAAATAAAAGAAGTTGGAAGTCTCCAAAAAGAAAAGATGGAAAAAGGAAATAAATGATAAATGGTCTTCATTGCTCCAAATCATCACCTCAACTAAGCAACACCAAGAAAGCTCAAAAGACAGCAACTCCAAGATAACAACTCCAAAGAAAAGAATGATCCTGTTTACTTGGCTGCCCGTGTAGAAAGGAGGGCACCCGAGTTTGCAAAAAGGTGGAAACAAACAACGGGTCAGTCGTGGGACTGGTGTGAGAATTCTTAACTAATTTAACTACTAGTAATGAGGCAAATCCAAGGGCCACGCCGCTATCGCGGAACGGGTTTACTCCCATGGACTGCCGTGCATAATTTAAAGTGTCATAGCAACAGTAAATAAATCGTATAATAACGCAATGCTTTTGGAAAAATGGAACCACCAAAAGACCCAAGTCCCATCACACAATGCAACACAAACCAGAGGATAGGGTTTTACCTTATGGTGATTAAACATGCTAAATATGGAAAATACGAATTTAATATTAATATTAGAATATATGGAAAGCATTTCAAAATAAATGTATCAATCCTAGGAAGCATAGATACCATACTACTATGCCTCCATACTAGTAGTACAATCAAATTCGTTGGGTCGTATTTGGATTTTGGTTTCCATCTTGAGTCAAGGCTAGGGAGGAGCTCCTTACCGATTCGAGACACTCTAGCTAATGTCCCAGGATTCCCCGCAGTGAACCCTTGGATCCTGCAGGGTCGGTCCACCATACGAGTTGCGGATTAGTCATTCCTGAACACACGTTTCCCGGTCCTATAGGACCTATCATCCGAGGTGCCTCATTCCATCATCCACATAAGTAAAATGTCGGGCCGTGTTAAAGCCCAATCACCACTTCTAGCTAGAAAGAAACGTGCTGCTTTCCCTGCGTTCCCTTCTCCTGTTTTAGACTCTGCCGGTGTGTGAGGCTCGTGAAGTCACGCTATACACAAAGCTATGCCTAAACGGGCTATGCTTTGATCATCCCACAAGGCCTGCTTTTCAACAAAGCCTTGATCATATGCATCTTAGCATGCCGCATCATCACTCCATATCGCACTACCAATCCTTTTCCGAAATATATGAACGGGTGTTAAGCAAGAGAATAAATTCTCCGCCACCAAACATCCATACATTCGACAGAAGATTAATAACATGATATTTAATGGAGTACGATGTCAGACACACAATCCATTTATTAGCTTATGCTCTGGGTCTGAGCGAAAACCAAACCCGTGAAATCAACACGTACGTTTGGGCAATGACCACGACCTATGAATTGGGAGCAAGTCAAATCAGGGTCTCGATCGTTGTCCATTCGAGGGAAGATTTACGGTCTTCATACGCCATCTTCATACTTCAATTAACGTCGTTTGATTATTTGGAATGAGAGAACTCGGACTTTCCAAATAACCCTCATATATATATATATATATATATATATATATATATATATGTATATGTATATATATGTTTAAAATCCTTCGTACTTGCTGATATCATTTTATAATGATTACATCCTATTTTAATTATTTAAAATAATTAAATTTTTATATAACGATGTCTTGAGTCAATAGGCGACTATGGCGCTGCATTCAACCAATTTTGATTTTTACATTTCTCAGAATCTAACTGTAGGATCTTAACGTAATATATATATCGTTGGAAAGATTTTTCCACGACGGTCCTAACAGTTTCAGTTTCAAGAAAATCCGACGGACGGATCTTCTTGTATAGTCGTTTAAAGGTACGATTTCAAAACGCGAACTACCGCGCTCCACTCGTTTAATTTTAATTATATATATATATAATCATTTAATCGTGATAACGTCGTTCGATTTAAACAATGCTCTAAACCACTACCAGTCCTTATTAAATTTTAGTTCATTTGAAAATTAAGATAATATCACCGCATCCTAAAGTCATCCTTTACTTACATTAAAAATGTGAATTCCATTCTTTCTATTTACATAAAAAAAATGTAAATTTAATTCCTATGTAAATTCCTTTTTTTTTTAATGTAAAAATGTAAATTTTGATACATTGCAAAATCCTACTTTTAAATTACATATAAAAATGTAAATTTCAACTTCAATGTACATTCTCATCTTAATTACATAATAAATAAATAAAAATGTAACTTTTATTTGCAGAGTGAATCCTATTCTAAATTTACATATAAAAATGTAAATTTAATTACAATGCAAACTCTACCTTCTATTTACATTATAAAAATATGATTTTTAATTACAATGCAAAATCTCATCATATGTTACATTATGAAATTGTAAATTTTAATTTCAATGCAGACCCTCATTCTAATTACATAGAAAAATGTAATTTTTATCATACGGTGTAAATTCACATTTTAATTACATAGAAAAATGTAATTTTTATCACACGGTGTAAATTCACAATTTAATTACATAGAAAAATGTAATTTTTAACATACGTTGTAAATTCACATTTTAATTACATAGAAAAATGTAATTTTTAACATACGGTGTAAATTCACATTTTAATTACATAGAAAAATGTAATTTTTAACATACGGTGTAAATTCACATTTTAATTACATAGAAAAATGTGATTTTTATCATACGGCGTAAATTCACATTTTAATTACATAGAAAAATGTAATTTTTAACATACGCTGTAAATTCACATTTTAATTACATAGAAAAATGTAATTTTTAACATACGCTGTAAATTCACATTTTAATTACATAGAAAAATGTAATTTTTATCATACGGTGTAAATTCACATTTTAATTACATAGAAAAATGTAATTTTTATCATACGGTGTAAATTCACATTTTAATTACATAGAAAAATGTAATTTTTATCATACAGTGTAATTTCACATTTTAATTACATAAAAAAAATGTAATTTTTAACATACGATGTAAATCACATTTTAATTACATAGAAAAATGTAATTTTTAACATACGATGTAAATTCACATTTTAATTACATAGAAAAATGTAATTTTTAACATACGATGTAAATTCACATTTTAATTACATAGAAAAATGTAATTTTTAACATACGATGTAAATTCCTACTTTTATTCACATTAAAATAATGTAAATTTCATACTCATTCCCATTTTAATCTACATAAAAGAAAAATGTACACTTTATTGACCCTGTTGAATTGGTAATCTAGATTAATTCAAATAAAAGGACAAATCTTTATTTCTATGTTGAATTGATGATCTAGATCAATTCAAATAAAACAAAAGCGCTAACATAACAATGACAAACCATGTCTCTATTATTATGAATTGATAAATTAGATTAATACAAAAGCGATAACATAAGAATGTGACAATCCTATTCCTTTTTTTTTGAAATGATAAATTAGATCAATTCAAAATAACACAAGTGATAATCTAAGGGGTGATAATCATATGGATCTATACTATCCATCATAAACACATACCAACTATCATCAAATATGACAAACAAAATAGATCTATATCGTAAGCATGATATTATTACCTCGCAAACAAAATAATTTAATTAATTTATAACTTTAAACAAGAAATCTCACATCTAACACTTTAAACTTTAAGATCTAATATCATAACATCGCAACAAGTCAGATCTATAACTCATAATAACATCTATCGTAGATCCATTTATTTTCAACTTCTCATAACGCAAGAATAATCATTAAATTAATTAAATTTAATTAAAAATAAATTCTCACCTTGCTTGGATTTGAAATGAAGGTTCGGATTCGATCAGATCTCGTGTTCAAAGTCATGGTAGTTTCGGATCTGAAAGATTTCAATTTGAAGTTCATACGAATAAATTAGAAACTGTCTTTCAACAACTGTCGCTGTAACGCTTAAAAGCGTGGCAAAACTGAAATTGGATTTACCTTTATAATTCAGAAAAGTTCAAAACTTTGATTTGCAAATTCGCGAATTGTAGTTGATGGTTTCACGAACCAGTTGCTGGAGGTCGAAGGGGGTGGAGGGGCGCCTGAACGCCGGTCGGAGGTGGCCAACTCGGTGGCGCCTGTGGGGCCCAACGGCGGCGAGAACAGGCTGCGTTGGGGGCCTCGATTCTCGAGCTATGGGGCACGGTAGGGGATGAATCTTGTCGGAGATGGAAGAGGAGAGAAGAAGCTTCAAAAAAGTCCAAAGGGGCATATACTAATTCTCCATGGCTTGGGAGGAATCAGAGCTCAAAGAATTGATCTGTTTATGGGTTCGACGGCGGAAACAAACGAAGAGGAAGAAGCACTGTTCATCCCGTATTTATACGTGTATTGAGCGTATTTCTATTTTATTTATTTATTTAATTAATCCCAAAATTAGGGTTTTTCCATACGATCTCCAAACGGACCCCAACGACTGTCGAACATACCTATTAACCCCCATTCCGAACTCATCTGGCTATGTCTCGCAGGCCCAAATGATCGTCTTGGCCCCCGTTTCTCAGTTTTAAATTATAAATCATTTATTTTAATTTAACCGTACAGATAAATTACCGGGGCTACAAATTAACTCAGAAAAATCCAGAAAAATTATTTTTGGCTTTCTTTTGACGATACGGTCCTAACAAAATTTATTTCGTCAAATTCTGAGACTGTTTGAAAAATGGCTATTTTTCAGTTAATTAATTTTGACCAAAATTGACAAAACACAGTTTCTTTTGCCACACTCACATACTAACTTCAAAAATCATGAAATTTGAAACCTAGCAATAATTTTACATCCCGGATCCAACAAAAGTGGTTTCGTCGAATTCCGAGGTCGTATGCAAAATGTCTATTTTCAAGGGCGATATATTCTCTATAGCGACCTTTCTGAAAATTCATTTGGCCATAACTTTTGATTCCCGCTACGAAACTTCGATTTTTCAGATTCGTTAGAAACATATTCAATAGCAGATTTAAATATTTTTTATTTCACCAAAATCCGGTTTATTCTGCATTCTGTGTAGTCAGTCAAAGTTCAGGTTTGACTTTTCAAACTACCGTCCTTTTTCTAATTCCTTTTATAATTAAATTAAATATATTTGTATTAAATCCAATCAAAATAAATTTCTAGTCATTTTTATTTAAAATAATTCATTTCAATTATTTAAATACCTGTAAAATATCTAAAATGAAAATTTTAAATTGTCCCTAAATTCTGGGTTGTTACAGTTTTCCAAACAAGTCGGGATTAGCGAATGACACCGTAGTAATCATTTATTTTATTTCCCAATCCCAACCTATTCATCCCATGGAGAAAAACTGGTAATACTCCATATCTAACACCACAGTGTTATCGATAAATATTAATTACCATTTCATGTTCAAATCTAATTAAAGATTTAACTATCGCTTTGGAGCAAAACTGGTTATACTCCATTCTCGATCACTTTAATCTAATTAAAGATTCATTAAAACTCCACTTAGTTTTAATCTTCTTAAAAAAATCAATATCCTGTCTTTAACTGGGTTAAAGAACCAATGTTATCTAAAACACGGTTCACGATAAACCCAAAATCACATTCTATTGTTAATCGGGTTAAAGAACAGGTGTTATTCAAAACACCGCTCACGATAAACCCCAAAAACCAATTTAAATTAAATTCCAATTAAATACCAATTAACTGGACAATTTCACTAAATCTTAGTTAAAAGATTTATTCTTTTCTAAACTGGGTTCAAGAACAGTGTTATTTAAGACACCATTCACGACGAGCCCAAAATCCCATTTGATATTAAATACAAGGCTCTGAATAGAAAATATATCGGCTTATATTCAATATCAAATTCTGAAACCAACAAATATCGTATTGGAAATAATGATATAAATATATCTTTCAAATTTTCACAACCATATCTGTATAATCACGAAATCCAACATCGAAATATTCTGAAGATAATTTCGATTCAAATACATTCCAAGTCGTATATTGAAAATTCTGATTATTTTTAAAACCACTTCAAATCCAATTTATTTATTCAAAAATATTGGATTATAATTCTAGTTCATAACTTGTTCATTTCGATAAAAATATATTTTTATCTTTTCAAATATGGAATTTTTCACCCTAATTCTTTCCAATTCATATATTATGATTTCACACAAATTATTAATATTTTTAATAATTTTATCAAGGCCCGTACAGTCGGTTTTCAATAACGGCCACCGAACTGCACTTACAACGACCTTTTCCAAATTTGGTTTGTACATAATTCCAAATCCAACCGTTAGATTTCAAATTTCTAATATTCATTGGAAAGCACTTTTCGATACGAACCCAACTGTTCCAGTTTCAGGAGAATCTGACGGTCGGATCTCCTGCAACGTCAATAAGTCAATGGTCGAAATTCGTGAACTGCCGCGACGTGACGCGTTCTCTTCTGGCCATTTAATATATATATTACATATACTTCGTCGTTTTCGATTCAAAACGTATTTTATAAATCGTTTTGAATTCATTTTCAAATCAATTTCAATGCGTATTCAATTTCAAATCAAAATTGAATATTTCATATCATTAATATATAAATGATAATATTTTCAAAACGTTATATTTTGAAATCACTTCTTTTTCTATATTCATTATAAAAATGAATACAATCGATATAAATATCGTTCGCTTCAAAATGGCGCAAATCTAATCAACACGGCTTTATATATTTTAATAACTTTGTTATTCTATTCAACAAATGAATATTTTCTTCAACACATGAATATATACTTTATTCAACACATGAATATTTATTCTATAATATTCTTTATTTTCCAAATTGGAATGAGGCCCAATCAATTACCATATAATGTTATTTATATGGATTCCATACAACACATGTATAATAGCAACGATAAATAATCAACCATCATCCAGAGTGCACCGCACAACTGCATAAGCATTAAATATAACTAATCGACGCTTACACAGTCTGTCAATCAAACGATCGACATACCACTAAACAATTGGGATTAGTGTACGTCAAATATCATCCCAACACCCGTGTGGGGTTTCAAATCAACAAACACAGATTTTTATTTGTGCAGTTGGGCGACGTGTAAAATTTATCGTCCCAATCAATATCCTTCAAATAGGTGTACATAAACAAACCGTCCAGTTTGTAAATGAATATTTATTTTATTCACATACACGTTAAAAATTATATTTTTAAGGATAAAATATTTTATTTCACACATGAATGTTTTATTATCCATTTCACATGAACATCACAAACAAACTTCACAACACATCAAACAAGCATACAAGTCGTCCATGGTCTGTGGACGACGGGTGTCGGGTGCTGCTAAGCACCGTCTGCATCCTAGTATATATTTTTAACTAGAAAACAAGAATTAAAGTGAGAAGTTCTCACCGAGAAGCTAAACCAAACACCGCGACTCTTCATATGTATAAATCTTCTTCGTGTTTGCCTTTTGTCAATTTCGTTGTCCGTATCCACTACATATATAAAAATCACATTTTTATATTGTTGCTATGTATATAAAAATCACATTTTTATAACTACGCTATATGGATAAAAATCACATTTTTATACTGCTACTATATAGACAAAAATTCTATTTTTATACCGCTACTATATAGATAAAAATTCTATTTTTATACCGCTATTATATAGATAAAAATTCTATTTTTATACCGCTATTATAGTAAAAGTCACATTTTTATTATCACTACATGTACGTAAAAATCATATTTTTATTTCCACTTCATATATATAAAAATCGAATTTTTATATCTCTACTACATATGTAAAAATCACTACTTTACACCGCTACTTCCATGATAAAAATTATATTTTTATCTTGCTAGTAATATAATGAAAATTATATTTTTACTTCTCTACATACATAAAAATTATATTTTTATCTCACTATATGTATAAAAATTATATTTTTATTACTCTACATAAACAAAAATCATATTATTATTTTCTCTATCATATAAAAATCATATTTTTATTAAATCATATTTATATTTTCTCTTTCCAAACAAATATAAAATCACATTTTAATCGAAGTTATCTAAATAAAAATAATATTTTTATTCTATATTGTTTTACCTAAAAAATCCGAAATTTAAACAACGTTATAATAGATTAAAATTTGAATTTAAACTATGTTATCATATCATAAAGAAAACAAAATAAATAAACAGCAAAATCGAATGGAAACTCACTGTATCGACTTTTACTGGGGGGAGGGTGTGCTCGGATCTGCGGAGGGAGGAGAGAGAGGCGCCAGGGTGTTGACGAGGCTAGGGAGGCGCGACAAGGCTTCAGGTGGTGGTGGGCGGTTTTACTGTCGATTTGGAGGGAGAGGGTGGACCAGATCGGAGGCTTCGTCGGCGGTGGAGGGGATCGCCAGCTCCGACGTGGGTGGCGGCTGGTAGGGAGCGACGGGGTAGGGCTACAGTGGAGGGCGTTTTTTTTTCTTTCTAATGAACTGAAGGGAGAGAAGGAAAATAAAAAGGGGGTAATATATATTTATATTTTTATATTATTATTTTCAGATTTTACTTGTTTAATCATCAAATCTCCAAACGAATTGCGACGACTGTCACCCCAAGCTAAATACCCCCATTCCGAACACAATGGGATAAGTTTCGTAACCCAATTCGGCTGTTACGATCAGTTTTCATCAAATTTAAAATATAAATCAGTATATATTCAATTTGAACGCACATTTTAATTTACCGGGCCCACATACGGATTCTAAAAATTCCAGAAAAATTATTTCTAGCTTTGTATTGATGATTCGATCCTAACAAAACTAATTTCGTCAAATTTTGAGACCGTTTGAAAAATGGCCATTTTCTGGTCGATCGAAATTGATTGAAACTGTTAAAACACGTTTAACTTTGCCAAGCTCACATATTGATTCAGAAAATTATGAATTTTGAAACCTAGCAATAATTTGACATCCCGGATTCAACAAAAGTGGTTTCATCGAAAACCGAGGTCATTTGCAAAATTTCCATTTTTAAGGGCTCAAAATTCCATAGCGACTATTCTGAAATTTCAACTGGGCATAACTTTTTATCCCCGCTATGAAATTTCAATTTTTCGGATTCGTTGGAAAGATATTCTCAATTAGATTCTAATATTTTGGTTTTGCCAAAATCCAGTTTATTTTGAATCCTGTACAGTCATTTGAAATTCGAAATCGAAATTTCAAACTACCGCGCTATTTTCAATTCCTTTTATATTTAAAAATAAATAATTATATTCTAACGACGCTCTATATAAATATATACTTCTATTTCTATTCAAAATAAATTTCTCGCCGTCATTATTTAAAATAATTCATTTTAAATATTCAAAATTCACTAAAATCGCCGAAATAAAATTTTCAAATTAGCCCAAAATTTCCGGGTTATTACAAGATACAACATATAATCGGGTTTGGCAGAACAAAATCTGATTAGCGAATCAACCTTAAACCTACCCACTTATAAATGGGTCAAATTCGGGTTGACCCGAAAATGACCTACCAACTAAACGGGTCAGGTTAATCTGTTAATTTCTGTGTGAGTTTCGGGTTGGGTCATGGGTCGTGTAGGAAATTGACAGTCCTACTATATGATACTATCATTGTGTTTGGCCTGAGAAGACTTATACTTATGCGTGTTATAACATATGCTTGGTGCGTGATCATGATACACGCTACGCACGTGAATTCAATTTTTAAAAACTGTATGTATTTAACATATTCATGAGAAAATAATTTACGTGAATATTTGGTTGTATATTTATACTAAAATCATGTGTAATTATTTTGAATTTTTACTTCTAAGTTGCAATATCTAATTGTTTCAATAATTTTTATTTTTATTTATGTTGTTAATTTGTAAAGAACAAGGATGTAACGAATATCTATTTGTTAGATCATGTTTTAAAATGATATTAGAATTTGTTAATATGTGTTGAAATGCAGTGTGAATTCGTAAAAGTGTTTAATTTTTTTTGGGTGCAAGTAAACATTTATTCCAAAAATGGAGAAAAAACACATTTCTTTGGTAGCTCAAAAAAAAAATTAGCACAAGAGAGTATTGAGCTCACAACCCAATCAAAAGATAAAAGGTACATACAAATCTATTATCTATTACTTAAACATAAAAGCACAATTCCAACAATGCATACGTGGATGCACAGAATGCACTTTTTCGTTATTCTTTCTCTCCCGTTCGATTGTCTAGTCCGCTTCTTACAGTATAATAAAATATAAAAAACAAATCTGAATAACCCACGATGTCTAATTTCCCAATCTTTTGCCAGTAACTGCTATTCTTCCGTTTCTCCTAATTGCAATCCTTAATCAAAGATAACCATTAAAACGTAAGATCCAAAATTCCATATGTCGCCATCCTACTTCAAATTCCTGCCCTTCTCTGCTCCGACCTTCGATTCTGTGAATCCCAATACCGTCAATTTCAATTTTCTTGCTGCGCTTTCTACCATCCATTCCTGAGTTCGTCGGTCAGTCGAAGTGATATAATGTTCGATTTCTAGCAATACGTAATTTTATTTCGACTTTGTTTTGTTAGGCTTTGTCGATTTCTGATTTCGTTCTACTGCAGATCGATGGTGAGTGGCGGCGGCAGACCACTAAAGAGAATCGCAGATGCATTCTAAACCCTAGCCACAACAACCTCGAAGAATGCAACCATGGAGGTAGCGCCTTTCTAAGAAGCCTGCTCTCACGTTTCCGTTTTATTCGGTTGCTTAGGGTTTGCTTTCAAATTCGCCAAAAAGGATTATGTCTCCATGCAAACAATCAAGTTAAGCGATGGAGGAAAGTCGTTTCATTAGTGCAGGTATGATTACCATATACAGATAGTCTTACAATTTTTGTTTAAAAGTGAGTGTATGCTTTCCAGTAAGCGTTTGGATTTCAAGTTGATTACTTTTTATGTATTTGGTAACCGCCTTTTGTTCATAATTGTCTTGATGATTAGAAAAAAAAGAAGAAGGCAAATTCATGAAATCTTATACAAGATAATGAAATGAATTTGACAGAACATTCAGAGTGGACGATCTTGGAATTGTGGCAACTAAATATTAGTAGAAAGAACTAACTTATAATGTCAGCGTAAAGTTAAAATTCAATAACCAACTGCTTACAAATAGAAATTCATGAACATGGTTTCAAAGTACATAGTTGATGGAAACTTTACATATAATTACCTTTTATTTTGAAAATCTTTGCAGTCGATTGTAAATGAAGCTGGAATTGATTTTGATGTATGGCATGTATATTGTAACAACCCGTATTTTCAATAACCTATTATAACGTAAATCGAGGCAGAATTTAATTCTAAAATCTGAATCAAGGGAAACGGGCTGTGCCATTGCGTTCGTCTCGGAAAAATACGCGAAATAGAGTCCGAGTTTTCGAAAATCAGAGTCCGTATGACCCGATTAAGGCCCAACGAAGTTTTCAGAAAATTTCAAAGTAAAAACAGATTTCAAATTCAAGTTTGAATTTGGAAATTAGGGCAGTTGGGCACAGGCGGGAAATTTCCCGCCAGACCACCCATGTCGACAGGCCTGTCGACTGGGCAGTCGACATGGTTAGGCCCAAGTCGACAGCCCTGTCGACTTGGGTGTCGACTTGGTTCAGCCGGGCAGTTTTGCCTGGTGCACCATTTTGGAGTTGTGTTGAGTTTGGGGGCAAGATTCGGTTTTGAGGGCTGAGATTGGAATTAGGGTTTAATCCTAAGGCTAAAACTAATCCTAATCTCTATAAATAAGCCCCTAACCTAACCCTAAATCATCATTATTCATTCAAGTAACTAAACTATGGCAAAATCATTCCTCTCATGGCCTCTACTCTCTTCATAAAATTCCTAAGTTATTTCTATGAGAGATTTTCAATGCATACAAGTGTTTTCAAGCTTGTATGAGCATCATTAGCTTGCATTCAAGTCAAGTTTCCATATTTACATCATAAAGCAAGAGTTTTGATCATTTTGGCTCAAGGGTTTTTCTATTGGAGCTTGCATTTTGGGTTTATTTGATTGCATAAGGGCTTTGTCTCAATCTATATATATTTTTGTGTCTTCATAAGCATTGTAAGCCCTTTTCTACTTTCATATTTAAACTCTAAAGTTAAATGAATGATGCAAGTTTGGTTGATCATTATGATATGCAAGTTTACCATGATATGCAAGTTTACTATGTCATGTTATGCAAGTTTGATATGTTATGATATGCAAGTTTGCCATGTTATGTTATGCAAGTTTGCCATGTTATGATATGCAAGTTTGCCATGTTATGTTATGCAAGTTTGCCATGTTATGATATGCAAGTTGTCATGTTATGTATGCAAGTTTTGATGGATCATTTTACTCATGTTATCATGTTATGCAAGCTTACCTTGAGTATATGAACATAAAGCTTCAAGCTTTATGCTAAAGGTTGCATTTTGGCAACATGTAAGTTATCATATCTCTTATGATAACTTGCATGTGAGGCTAAATGCGAACTCATGGCCATTTCTACATGTCATTTATCACCATGTATCACCAATATGCTAAGTTTGGTTTTATGCATGCTTTTGAGGCCTAAAAATGTAATATGCAAGTATATGAACATATGTACATTTCATATGCCACCATGTTAAACTTGTGGCTTCAACACCTTTATGTCATGATTATGCCAAGTTCCCTCTTTCTATCCTTTATGCGTTTTGCGATATGTAAGCGATGGGATTGCGTTTGGGGTTGGGTAAACTTAAAAGACATAAAAACATAAGATTGGGAATTTACTTATTAAGTTAGGTCTACCCAAATGCTTGAAAACTTGTAATATGTTTTGTAAACATAATGGACATGACACTTAGAAAATATAAGTGTGACCAACTCGAGGTTGGGTTGAGTTTGTAGCGTAAACCTACCCGGAACCGACCGGCTTAACTAGTTGCTACAAACAATAGGACCCAATGTGAGAAGTTGGTCATGTTGTACCTTGAACCCGAGGTTAGACCAAGTTGTGGTGTAAAGCTACCCGGAACCGACCGGCTTAACTAGTAACCGCAACAAAGTCTAATGTGAGAGGTTAAGGTACATTAATTAATTAATGCCTCATGATTAGGGTTAAGTCATGGTCCACTTAATACTTAACTAATTTGGGCTTGGTAGATTAATCAAGGTTAAGTCGTGAACTCATCGTTACACTTAACCAAGTTAATCCATGATTAGTAAAAGGGTTAAACCGTACTTAACCCACTAGAAAATCCTAGCAATGGGGGTCCACTCCAGCAGTAATCCCAAGTTTGTATCATTAAGACCCTAGGGACTAGGCTAGGGTGGGGGCACGATTACTGGACTGGTATAAGTGACCAAAACGACGGTCGAGTGGTATGCCGATGTAGTTCCGGACGGACTATGGTCGTGCACGAAGTCCGTATTTGGAGAAGTCAAGCATGGGTACCAGTAGATCGAGACTGTGCACTTATGTTTATGGTGTCCAGGGGTTGACACCCTAGGGCTTGATACACCCGACGGGAGACCCAGCACAGTCCGACTACAATTATGTTTGGGCCGTATTGACACCAACACGTGACGAGTTAGGCTTAGGGAGCCGATCGATTAGACCGTTTGGTTGGACCTCGTATTAGGGTCATTTCATGTTATTGGGCCAAAGCTTGGGCCAAGGGATCAATACTTGTTTATTCAAGTCATGTTAGTTTGCTAGTACACCTGTGGTGCAAAAACCTAAAACATGATTATGCGATGACACCTTTATCTACCTTGTTAGTTAATCATCATGCTAGTATGTTATCCTTATGTTCATCCCTGCTTCTCATGCCAGTTAACTTTATTAGTTTATAGACTGATGGTAGTAGGGCTTACTCAGTCTTTTTGACTGACCTGTTTTTCTTTCGCCTCTTTTCTTCCGTTCCCCCCCCCCCCAGGTTCTCAGGGTGGGAATATTGGAGCTTAGCTTGGATTTGTGATCGCTTGCTTGTGGGATTTTAGCTCATGTACGGTCTTGACATGAAGCTAGCTATGGTTATCACTTATTTTGGGGATAGTACTTATGTATTTCAGTTTTTTTCAGAGATGTTGTTTTTATCTAGACTTGTGTATTTGGAAAGTTATGTTGTACCAGACTTGTTTTGAAATAGTTTGAAATCTTCCGCTGTTTTACTTATCCTATTTACTCTGTTTACATATATACATATGTTCTTGTTCTGCCTTGATATATCATTATGCATGTTTACCCGATTCAAACGCCCCTCCAAAGTCAGAGTGCTTGCAAGAGCCACCCTGGCAGAGGTGGGGTGTTACATTTGGTATCAGAGCATATGGTTTACGAGAAGGAACAAAAAGGTTTTTAGAAAACTTTTGGAAAACTATTTTCAAAACCAAGTATAAAGTATTTTCCAAAGAAAAGTCTAGTTTATTTTAAAGGCTATTCCCCAAAAAGCCATTAGCAAAATTCCTTCGTTTTTCTCCATTCTGAATCTATCTTTTTCTTCGTTTTCAGTATGGCCAATAACTTTTCTATTCCGGAGGGAGTACACATACCTGGTTGGTATAGGAGACTTTTGGAGGCTAGGGCGACCGAAGCCGGCCCCGCAAATGTTACTCCTCCTCCGGTGGCTAATGTTTCTCCTCCTCCTCCCATAGTTGATGTTCCTCCTCCCCCTCAACCTCCACAAGCGGATTTTTCGGAAACTTGTAAAGACTTTAAGGAGATGGGTTGCAAGAATTTCATTGGAACCGAGACTTATGTAGAGGCAAGGAAGTGGTTGAAAGAAACCGAAGATCTTTTTGCCTTCTTTGATATAGATGACCGTAGGAAGGTTTTATTGGCAGTGTGGTTGCTAAAGGAAGAAGCTGCATGTTGGTGGGTGGTCACCACCGCTACTAGGCCAATTGAGACTTGGGATGACTTTCGGGGAAAGTTTGGACTAAGGTTCCTATCACTGAAGCAAGGGGACATGACTATTAGGGATTACATAGATAAGTTTAATCAACTGGCTCGAGTCGGTTTAGACTTGGTTAACATAGCTCAGAAGAAGGCCCTATACTTTGCTCTAGGATTAAACGAGCCATTACATGGTTTAGCCATGACTCATATACCCTTGGGGGCAACTTTCGAGAGTTTGGTGAATATGGCCCTACTCAATGAAGAGAATAGGAGTGACAAGAAGGAGGTCAAGATGAATGAGTCTCAAAACAAGGAAACGGAGCCCAAAAAGGAAATGAAAAAGAAGGAGGAGAAGTCTGAAGATAAGAAGGAAAAGAAGTGCTTTACTTGTGGAAGCTTGACTCATCTAAACAAGGATTGCAGAAAGAGGAAGGGCACTTGCTTTGACTGTGGAGAAATGGGACACTTCACTAGGGACTGCCCGAAGAAGGGAGGGCCTACGTCGGAAGGAACGGTGAATTCCGGGAAGCAAGGCAAGAACTCCAAAAACCGAAGAACAAGAACAAGGGTCAAGGCAACAAGGGGAACAATAGCAAGGGCAATAACGACAAGAGGAAGTGCCATTATTGCGGTTCAGTTGGGCATCTTATTAAGGATTGTAGGAAGAGAAAAAGGAAGAGTGGTGAATGCTTTCATTGTGGTGGGTTTGGACATTTCAGCAAAGATTG
This sequence comes from Allium sativum, assembly GCA_030737875.1. Taxonomy (NCBI): domain Eukaryota; kingdom Viridiplantae; phylum Streptophyta; class Magnoliopsida; order Asparagales; family Amaryllidaceae; genus Allium; species Allium sativum. Next base: position 972,087,510 of record CM060909.1, on the reverse strand, counting down.
CCCGAAGAAGCAAGGGCAAGGTCAGAATCAGTGTGCAAGACCATCTGGAGGGCGAATTCATCCCCTCAACATCATTCTTCCAGCTCATGATCGAGGTAGTGTTTCTGTTAAAAGTCCTGTTTACATTTCTGATTTTCCTGTTTGTACTTTGTTTGATTCTGGCACATCGCATAGTTTATTTCATCTGATCTAGTTGAAAGTTTGCACCTAAGTACTAGTCTAGTTAATGATCCCGTGTGTGTTCCAAATCCAATTGGGGTTTCCTCCCATTTGTCTATTATCTACGTGGATTTGAAAATCTCTATCTTTAGTGTAGAGTTCTCGTGTGATGCTTATATTCTCGGTTTCATGGGGTATGGGTTGATTTTGGGCATGGATCGATTATCCAGTTTTGGAGCCATCCTTGATTTTTGAGCATAGGGTTGTGAGGCTCATGACTCGCCTCGGTAATACCCTAAAAATTTCTAGTAACCCTATGAGTCCCGTCATGTTGTGTTATCTTGAATCCCTCAACTCGTCTATCGATAGTTTGCAATCGGTGAGGGTGGTCCGAGAATATCCTGATATCTTGGGTGAAGTGAAGGGGGTTACCCCTAAACGAGAGATAGATTTCCGCATTTATCTGGTTAATAATGCCAAGATAGTTTCGTGGCCGGTTAGGCACATGGCCCCGCAAGATGAGGGTTAAGAAAGCAAGTCAAGGGGTTGCTTGAGAAGAACTTCATTAGACGAAGTATATCTGAATGGGGAGCGCCTGTAGTATTTACTACCAAGGCAGATGGTTCTCTTCGACTTTGTGTTGATTATCGTGAGTTAAACAAAGAGAATAGACAACCATTGCCAAGGATCGATGATTTGTTTGATCAGCTTGTAGGAACATCTATTTTCTCTTGATCTTGCTACTGGATCCGTTCAGCTCAGAGTAGCTGAGGATAGTATAGACAAAACTGCGTTCAGAACTCCAGATGGATTCTTAGAATGGCTGGTCATGCCATTCGGTTTAACTAATGCACCCGCCTACTTCGTGGACTTGATGAGTAGGGTGCCTAGGGAGTTCCTGAACAAGTTTGTGGTAGTCTTTGTAGACGATATCCTGACTTTCTTAAAGAACGAGGAAGAACATGCTAGACATCTCAAGGAGGTGATGGATACGCTTAGAGCGCATCAGTTGAAAGCCAAGTCCTCCAAATGTCATTTTGGAGAAAAAGGAGTTAGATTTCTTGGGCACATAGTTTCTAAGCAAGGCTTAGTGGTGGATCCTGCTAAAGTGGTCGCGGTTCAAAACCGAAAAGCTCCGACGAGGACAATTGAAGTAAGAAGTTCTCTCAGTTTAATTAGTTAGTTAGCGTCCCTTGAGCTTAGACCTACCCTTCTGGATCAAGTAGGGACTTCACAGAAAGAAGACCCGCAGTTAGTCGAGTTCATGGACAAGTTGATTCGAGGCGAGATGGTAAGTCACCTCGCTATAGATGACAAGGGATGGATAAGACGCGATGAGAGAAAGAAGGTTCTTGAAGATGCACATCACCCGAGGAGGTGGCCGAGTTTGTCCCAAGGTGCATGTTGTGCCAACAGGTTAAAGGCCGAGTCATAGAAGCCCGGTGGGCTATTATATCCATTGGAGGTCCCCGCAATGGAAGAGGGAAAAGCGTCACGAAGGATTTCGTGGATGGACTGCCTAGATCAAGAAAGGGAATAAGAGCATGTGGGTCATAGTAGGTAGACTCACGAAGAGTGCTCATTTCACTCCGGTAAAGAGCGAAAGGACTGCATCATAACTAGCGACAGTTTACTTTCAAGAAATAAAGCGGTTGCACGGGGTTCCCTAAAGGATAGTTAGTAACCATGACTCAATTTTTACTAGCCAGTTTTGGAATAGTCTACGGGAAGTCATGGGCAAGCGACTGAATCTAAGTACGGCCTATCATTCACAGGCGGATGGTTCATTTCGTTCAAGCATGAGTTATAGAAAATCACGTTAGTAAGAGCAATTGGGAACGTGGATTGGTATTTTCAAGAAAAGTTCTGCTGCGTGGAATACTTTATAGTAAGTAAACGAGATCTAGGATTCACTGGTGAATTTTGGAGAGCTTGCATGAAACCATGAGGTCATAGTTATGTTTAAGCCAAGAATGATAGAAGAGTAAGTGAAAGAGGAAGACGAGAGGCGACAATGAAATGGGTTCCAACTTATATTTGGAAATAAGAGTTAAGAAGCTAAGAAATCATGAGGTAAAAGACGGTCAAAGCACAGTGGAGTTAAGCTCAAGGAAACGTGACTTAGAAGACTGAAGGCTAGATACGCGCATCATATCTCTTTTTAAGAGCATATCATTGATCCTTGTTTTCCTATGGAACTTACTCGCATGTTATCTTTTTACGTATATCCTCTCGGTCCCATTCTCGGTCCTATTTCTGTCGGGAGGTATGACTTATTGGCTAGTAATACATGTCAGGGTTTGAAGGGGTCCGTTAGGTTGACTAAACCTTTTGGGCTTTTATAGAATATGGGTTGGGTTAGGAAGGGATTTCTTGTAATCCGAAAGGGGTATATCCTGCTTATCTTCCCGATCTCTTTGTAGCATATCTTTTGCTATCCATGTTTGTCTTGATTATCTAGTTTATCATGTTAATCTTGTCATGAGAACCTTAGGTAGAAACCCTTTGGATGAAACATGTGTTTGAAACATGTTATGCTTGATGGTTGCAAGTGGTTGCAAGTGTTTGCAAGTGGTTACTCGTGGATGCATTATACACATTAGGCACTAGATCGACTCACACACTCCTCATATTGCATATGCATGAGTGTTTATGCTTATTCATGGATGAAATTTTTTGTGTTATCACATGGATGTTGCATATGGATGTATGTTATGTGCACACATATATATGTTATACATTATGTCAGGAATTGCATACATATGGATTCATTTCACTAACATAATTTGCATTGATGATTTTTGCATTAGATAAGTACATATACACACACCTTTGCATATGTTCATACAACATTTAGAATCTTGTAAGGATAATGATTGCTCGTGGATGATGTTTTGAGTAGATGGATGTTGGATGGTAGGATATGTTCTTCCTAACTTAGAGATTTCGGGGACGAAATCCTTTAAGGAGGGGAGAATGTAACAACCCGTATTTTCAATAACCTGTTATAACGTAAATCGAGGCAGAATTTAATTCTAAAATCTGAATCAAGGGAAACGGGCTGTGCCATTGCGTTCGTCTCGGAAAAATACGCGAAATAGAGTCCGAGTTTTTGAAAATCGGAGTCCGTATGACCCGATTAAGGCCCAACGAAGTTTTCAGAAAATTTCAAAGTAAAAACAGATTTCAAATTCAATTTTGAATTTGGAAATTAGGGCAGTTGGGCGCAGGCGGGAAATTTCCCGCCAGACCACCCATGTCGACAGGCCTGTCGACTGGGCAGCCGACATGGTTAGGCCCAAGTCGACAGCCCTGTCGACTTCGGTGTCGACTTGGTTCAGCCGGGCAGTTTTGCCTGGTGCACCATTTTGGAGTTGTGTTGAGTTTGGGTGCCAGATTCGGTTTTGAGGGCTGAGATTGGAATTAGGGTTTAATCCTAAGGCTAAAACTAATCCTAATCTCTATAAATAAGCCCCTAACCTAACCCTAAATCATCATTATTCATTCAAGTAACTAAACTATGGCAAAATCATTCCTCTCATGGCCTCCACTCTCTTCATAAAATTCCTAAGTTATTTCTATGAGAGATTTTCAATGCATACAAGTGTTTTCAAGCTTGTATGAGCATCATTAGCTTGCATTCAAGTCAAGTTTCCATATTTACATCATAAAGCAAGAGTTTTGATCATTTTGGCTCAAGGGTTTTTCTATTGGAGCTTGCATTTTGGGTTTATTTGATTGCATAAGGGCTTTGTCTCAATCTATATATATTTTTGTGTCTTCATAAGCATTGTAAGCCCTTTTCTACTTTCATATTTAAACTCTAAAGTTAAATGAATGATGCAAGTTTGGTTGATCATTATGATATGCAAGTTTACCATGATATGCAAGTTTACTATCTCATGTTATGCAAGTTTGATATGTTATGATATGCAAGTTTGCCATGTTATGTTATGCAAGTTTGCCACGTTATGATATGCAAGTTTGCCATGTTATGTTATGCAAGTTTGCCATGTTATGATATGCAAGTTGTCATGTTATGTATGCAAGTTTGGATGGATCATTTTACTCATGTTATCATGTTATGCAAGCTTACCTTGAGTATATGAACATAAAGCTTCAAGCTTTATGCTAAAGGTTGCATTTTTGCAACATGTAAGTTATCATATCTCTTATGATAACTTGCATGTGAGGCTAAATGCGAACTCATGGCCATTTCTACATGTCATTTATCACCATGTATCACCAATATGCTAAGTTTGGTTTTATGCATGCTTTTGAGGCCTAAAAATGTAATATGCAAGTATATGAACATATGTACATTTCATATGCCACCATGTTAAACTTGTGGCTTCAACACCTTTATGTCATGATTATGCCAAGTTCCCTCTTTCTATCCTTTATGCGCTATTGCGATATGTAAGCGATGGGATTGCGTTTGGGGTTGGGTAAACTTAAAAGACATAAAAACATAAGATTGGGAATTTACCTATTAAGTTAGGTCTACCCAAATGCTTGAAAACTTGTAATATGTTTTGTAAACATAATGGACATGACACTTAGAAAATATAAGTGTGACCAACTCGAGGTTGGGTTGAGTTTGTAGCGTAAACCTACCCGGAACAGACCGGCTTAACTAGTTGCTACAAACAATAGGACCCAATGTGAGAAGTTGGTCATGTTGTACCTTGAACCCGAGGTTAGACCAAGTTGTGGTGTAAAGCTACCCGGAACCGACCGGCTTAACTAGTAACCGCAACAAAGTCTAATGTGATAGGTTAAGGCACATTAATTAATTAATGCCTCATGATTAGGGTTAAGTCATGGTCCACTTAATACTTAACCAATTTGGGCTTGGTAGATTAATCAGGGTTAAGTCGTGAACTCATCGTTACACTTAACCAAGTTAATCCATGATTAGTAAAAGGGTTAAACCGTACTTAACCCACTAGAAAATCCTAGCAATGGGGGTCCACTCCAGCAGTAATCCCAAGTTTGTATCATTAAGACCCTAGGGACTAGGCTAGGGTGGGGGCACGATTACTGGACTGGTATAAGTGACCAAAACGACGGTCGAGTGGTACGCCGATGTAGTTCCGGACGGACTATGGTCGTGCACGTAGTCCGTATTTGGAGAAGTCAAGCATGGGTACCAGTAGATCGAGACTGTGCACTTATGTTTATGGTGTCCAGGGGTTGACACCCTAGGGCTTGATACACCCGACGGGAGACCCAGCACAGTCCGACTACAATTATGTTTGGGCCGTATTGACACCAACACGTGACGAGTTAGGCTTAGGGAGCCGATCGATTAGACCGTTTGGTTGGACCTTGTATTAGGGTCATTTCATGTTATTGGGCCAAAGCTTGGGCCAAGGGATCAATACTTGTTTATTCAAGTCATGTTAGTTTGCTAGTACACCTGTGGTGCAAAAACCTAAAACCTGATTATGCGATGACACCTTTATCTACCTTGTTAGTTAATCATCATGCTAGTATGTTATCCTTATGTCCATCCCTGCTTCTCATGCCAGTTAACTTTATTAGTTTATAGACTGATGGTAGTAGAGCTTACTCAGTCTTTTTGACTGACCTGTTTTTCTTTCGCCTCTTTTCTTCCGTTCCCCCCCCCAGGTTCTCAGGGTGGGAATATTGGAGCTTAGCTTGGATTTCTGATCGCTTGCTTGTGGGATTTTAGCTCATGTACGGTCTTGACATGAAGCTAGCTATGGTTATCACTTATTTTGGGGATAGTACTTATGTATTTCAGTTTTTTTCAGAGATGTTGTTTTTATCTAGACTTGTGTATTTGGAAAGTTATGTTGTACCAGACTTGTTTTGAAATAGTTTGAAATCTTCCGCTGTTTTACTTATCTTATTTACTCTGTTTACATATATACATATGTTCTTGTTCTGCCTTGATATATCATTATGCATGTTTACCCGATTCAAACGCCCCTCCAAAGTCAGAGTGCTTGCAAGAGCCACCCTGGCAGAGGTGGGGTGTTACATATATGCACATAATACCACATATGCATGTTTGTTTTTTCCTACAAATGTTTATATCTTTTAATCATATACCTATGTTATTTGGATTTGCACTTCTGTTATGTGCCTATGCGCCAGCTGTACATGTCATTGAATGTTCATTTTGTCTTTTTTAAGGTAGAAGCACAAAATTGATGTTCACTTTGTTTTTTTGTATGGCTATGATCGTTTTCCTATGTGCTTCTTCTAGCTTATTTATGTTTTCTTTCCAACTGCCTGCAATATTCACTATTTATGTCTAATACTCACTTCCATCATATTTACATTCAGGTTAGCAACGAATAACAATAGGTCATGCATATATTGAGCTCACCTTCATTCTTTCACAGTTAGATTACATATAATTATTTAAAACTGACATACCTTGAGGTAGAATATTTATCTACAATTGAAGGACATGTTTATTCCAAGGTTCAAAATTCCGGTTTATTGACGTAGCCGTCAAAGTTTGTGGTATCGATAACATTGTTCTAGGAGTTGAGATGAACTCAACTCCTGCATTGCAGGATTCTAGGTATGTCTTTTAATTCCAACAACTAAAGTTTAAGTTCTTCTAATTTGTTTGTTTATCGACGTATCAAATTTGGCTTTTGCTGATTTGATTTAGTTGAGCTACAATTATAGGTCTACCAACTTTCTCTATTCCGATTCTACGACAATATGGATAGGATAATAGGCAGTCACAATGATCTTTAGAAAAGTGGTTGGGATTTTTTATTCTGTTAGATTATGTTGTTCGTACCTGTAGGCTTATGTTTAATGTAACAAATTGAAATTATAGGTATGTCTTTTTATTTCAACAACTAAAGTTTAAGTTTTTCTAATTTGTTTGTTTATCGATGTATCAAATTTAGCTTTTGCTAATTTGATTTAGTTGAGCTACAATATAGGTCTGTCAACTTTCTCTATTCCGGTTCTTCGACAATATGAGTAGGATAATAGGCAGCATAACGATCTTTAGAAAAGTGGTTGTGATTTTTAATTCTGTTAGAATTTTGTTGTTTGTATCTGTAGGCTTATGTTTAATAGAACAAATTGAAATTATTTAGTTGAAACTCATCTGTATTCATCCAATCAGGGAATAAGTGTTAGATTGGGCAGTCTTAGTTTAATAAGTTTCTTCCATTTGTCCTTGAAAAACAAGTGTAAAAAGACAATCTTTTCTTAACATTGATTCTCTATGATTTCTTCAGATATGTTCGTACAATTGTGAATCTAGATGACTACTTTGTACCTACATCTACAAATCTAAAATCTGGTGTCCATGTCTTACTCAACAAGGCAAAGATAGAATGTCAGCCCCACAAGCTTACCGTCGAGCATCCTGTCATTGTTGCGTATATCACTAGATGCATTTCAGGGCTACAACAGAAATACACACAATGTGGTAGGGTGTGCCTATCTGGATTATCTACATTGATCATACGGTTTGATCCATGCATAGGTGTGCCTTCTTGGTAATAAATAGATCCTTTTAGGACTTTCTCGACTTGGAAACAAAATGCAACTGGGAGGAATTCTAATTCAATACGGGAGTTCTTAGAGAAGAACTTCAAAGAAATGGCTGGTCAAGAAACTATAAAGCTTCCTATTCGTGCCTTGCTTGAAGTAAGTCTCTTTTATTTTTCATGCAATTTATTGGATATTATACATATGGATAAATAAATTACAAAGTATTGTTAACTTGGTTAGACGTAAAGTAATATTACAGACAGACTGACTAATGCTTTAGTACTATGGAGCTATGCAATTAAAGTCGTGCTAAATTAATTTTAGATCCCCGCTGTAGCACATAGTGTTCATCATTCAAATCGATTTTTTAATTTAACACTATTAAATAGTTGATCCATGAAGTCGTACATTTTCTGGTGCATCCGCTAAATTAATAGTTTTTGACATCTGTTTAAAATTTGATGTTATGACTATTAGTATTTCTATGGTTACATGGCATCACTTATTACAAAACTGCTAAGCATCCTTTGGCATTCACAATTAGGACATTAAATAATTTAACCTTTTAAACAATCACAGTTAAGAAGTTTACTTTCACCATATGAGCTGTCACAATTGTTCAATGCAGTTTTCCACACTTACAAACATGGTGCTGTCACAATTCTCGGCTTGAGGAAATTTTAGTTATGTTTATTGTTGTTGTGATTATGTCGTTAGTCTTTTAAGTAAAATGATTAGTCTTTTAACAAAATTTACAGCTTTATTTATTAAAATTATGTCTTGTACAATTTGTTTATCATATGCTAACGCAAATTGTGTACCGATTATATGATTTTGTTGCAAAATTAGCTCTCCTTTTGCTTCCGCACCCCAACTTCAGACTGCAAACCGTTTCTTTTCAAAAGCATGAAAAACTATGTATTCATAGCATTTTTCAAAAATTAATTTGATTGATTTGCACATTATTCCCTATATTATCTTAGTATAACAATTATTATTAATATTACTTGCTATATGTGGTAACCTTTTATTGGTTGCACACTTAATTGATCCTATGTCGATACCATTTATGTTTTTGTTATTTCTACCATTTGATTTAAAGTGTAGACAATATTACATGATATAAACAGTTATGAAAATATAAAGCGTATGCGAATAAATTAGTTGTGTTTTTCTAATAGATTTGCTCTTAATATATGACTAACATTTACTCTATATGCCAGTTGAATTTTAGTTTTTTACTGTTTTGTTATGTCTTTTGTTGTTTTATTAATCTAAATTATTTCTTACTCAATTTGTTAATCATTATATATGCTATGTTTATGCCTATGATATCATTGGTTGCTCAACTAATTTATGTTCTGTTTTAAAATGATGCTATTGGTTTATTAACTCAATTACAACTTACCTACTTTGCAAATTTGTATGAGATTTATGCATCAATGATGTGTTTTCATTGCATAGATATAGTACAGTACCTTAGTTTCTTTTAATAAACCATTTGTGCTATGAAACTTGGTAACTCATGTCTTCCTTGCATGTTTTTCGACAAGTGATTTCATTCAATTTCATATTACTTGCTTTTCACAATAGCAATAAATATTCTCTATGTTTCACTCCGATATATGCGGTACTCTTTACTGCTTGCTAATTTAATAAACCCAATACTTATATCATTTGTGGACCTTTTTTTAATTTGCAGTTTACTCGATATTGCTTTGAACTGAAGGTATATGAGAAGAAATTAATTACTTGCACTATATTCAAGATTTGGTATTATTTATAAATTTATTTAAATAGTGTATTACTGCTTTGATTTCATGCACTAAACCATTTATGCCCCACCACTCATAAAATCATTAATTCATAGCAGTTTGGCAAGACTAATTTGATTCCATTGCACGTTATTTCCTCTTTTATCTTCCTAATGAGAAGTTGTTGTTTTTATTATATTATATATAAGCTAACCTTTTCTGCTTACTACTTTAAAAATCATATGTTTATCACATTTGTCTGCTATTGGTTTAAAAAATTATAGATGATATTATTGAGAATATTTAAGGAAAATTTAAGGTGTACAACAAGAAATTAGTTACATGCATTTGGTACAGGATGCGTTCTTAGTGCATAGAAAATATTTACCCTGGATTCCATTTCTGAAATATGCTACTGGTTTATGTAATGGAATTATTTCTTACCCACCTTGCATATGATATGTCTATATTTTATTTTTTGTGCCCATGATCCATTTTCAATGCACTATTAATTGTCATATTAATTTCGTCACTTAGCATCCTGTGGGAAACGATTTCTGCTCCAATCTTGCGTACATGGTATTATATTCTTTGTTGCATTTCCACCACCATTATCCGCCCAAGTACGTTCGCTCTACTTCTTGCTGGAACAAGGTGATTTTTTGCAACCGTATGTTCAGGTTTCCCCCAATTATTCATGACAAAATTACTGGTACTTTCCGGCCTCCTCTGCTTTTTTTTTCGCTCTACCTTTATTGCATAGTTTGTTTGCCATAATGTTATAATGTAAAAGTGGGTTTACGTTTGTCCACCACTATATGTACTGAAATCCGTACTTACTAGGAGGTGTGCAAGAGTTAATTCATACCAGCCTACACAGTTTTGTGCCAACAACAGATGCGTCTACATTATGTTCAAGTGCATAGAAATTCGACGTTGGGCATGTTCGTCTCTGTCCGTTATCGGTACCAACTACTTTTTTTTGTTAACATGTTACAACCTTTGTGTGTGTTTTTTTTAATTAGTAGTCAGAATGTTGATGCTTTTTTGTGTTTTTACTTTTTATCATTTAATCTGCATGTTCATTTATAGCTGTATTTCTGAATTATTAATGTTTTTTCTTCGACGATTTGTTATATATATATATATATATATATATATATATATATATATATATATATAATCATACATTTAAAATACGACATTTCTTTATGTTTGATGAAATTTTACTGTTTGCATTTGATGAATTTGACACATAAATTGATTTTGGAACCATGGTGCGTCGGCGTTAACATGATGTTTTTTTAGATATATGACGACTTTTTTACCTTGGTTATTTACAAATCAAAAATTTATGTTATTGGACATGATATATATAATACCTACTTATTTCCTTTGTACTGCCTTTTTTGTTTGTTCAATTTCACTATTTACTCATTCAACTCTCCACTTCATTTCCCACTGCCATTATTTAGTGCTACAGTAATGTGTTCACTATGCTGTAAGAAAGTAGCCTTATACAAGTTGTAATAAATATACCGAAATTCATGATGTACCTTCATAGTTATCTCACTTAAAATTTGAAAAAAAATACTTGATGTTTTGACCGAATGGAGCATTTGCACAGGTCTTTACAAATTAATTGAATAGGAACCTGGGATGTTTATCGATGTCAAAAGACCATGAAAATTTGTGCAGTTTTCTATTTTGAATAGTATATAATACGTAGATCCCTTTTAACAATGCAATAATGAATGAAAACAAGTTGTAATCTTTGACGTGATTAATGCATGTTAATTTTTAACATAATCATAAATCCATAGCAAACTTGAGCAAAAGTGTAGTTGGCTTGAGTGGCTAAGTGTTAATTAGTACTGAAACACTACAAACAAAAAATATAATAGGATGAATACGCTACTGTTTTCTTAACTATTTGAAGCCGATAATGAATTAATCTACTGTATATTTGTTGTTTTCTCAGAATAGAGAACAATAAACCAGTGCTTGAGATTTTTGTCCTAAAAAGGAAGCCTACATATATGAACTGGAAAAGGGAACTACATCCCTGGGCTTTTATGCAAGTGGGCCGTATTTACTAAACCATGGTAATAATTTTTTTCCTCATCAAAATAATCTACGTTATATAGCAAACTATACCTATTAAAATATGTTAAAATGACAATATAATTCTCATTGAAGAGTTCATATCATTCAAAAGCTTTGGCGTGAAAAGGAAATAAAGTAAGACCATGTTTTGTTAATATTGTTTCGAATTGATAAAACGAAATCCATCAATCAAATATGATATACAAGTAAAATATTTTAATTTTTTTTCGTCTTACTCTGATCAGGTCTAGGATTGTTCTATTTGCAGAGTAGAATTGGTAAAGCAACAATATGGAAACAAGAAATAAAAGATTTAATTTATTGGCACTATGTTAAAGTTGATTGCTATCGATGCTGTTTCAATTAATATTATTCCTCATCCAAATGCACTTTTTACACACACATGCATACATTGGTTATACATTTTTTTGAAGATGGTAATTATCGCTATAAATAGGAAATTTATGATTGGATATTTTGCAATAAACATAATGCAAACGGGAAAAAAAGGAACCCTTCACATAGGAAACTATGAGATACAAGTTAATAAACATGGTAATGTTATCTTAGTTTGATAATTGCTTGAAGAACATGAACACAAGTGGTGATAATGTCAAATTGAAGGACAGGCTATGCAATTTTGCATAGACGAGAATTTTGCTTCTTATTTAAGTTTTACCAATTTTACGACTCTCACTAATATCTGTCCTATGTAATATAAAAATGGAAATTATATATTTAGAAATGATTTGAGAAGGAATTAGGATCAAATATGAATCCCATAACATATGTGACTGTTAAAGTCAATTTGGAAGTTTTTTTCCAATATTAGTAATCTTTCATACATGTTTTATTTCAGTTGCAACAATTTTAATTTATATAATTAAAGCGTTCTTTGTTAGTAACAAGAAAAGCTGAGGCAGGTTATATATTTTTAAAACAGTTGGCAAAGCCAAAGTACTTTCGGCATATTGCAGTTCATGGATGGTCCGTGTATGGCCGTAATATACTTTGGTCGTGGTTGCATGAAAGTATGGACATGTTGTTCCATGACGGTTTGGCCTATGAATATTTTTATTGTTTGCCCATGCTGCTTCTCACTGCAAAACTGCTTTTTACGATCATAATTTACTTGAAGGACTGACATGTCGTGGTATATTAGATCCTATGGTTTGTTTGCTTAATTGGCGAGAGCATCATTGCAGGGACAAGGAAGGTCCATCTTGGAAATGGTCTTTAGATTCTTCAATAATTAGCATATCACCGTTTAATCTTCTAAAGTTTCCTTCATGAGAACTGTGCCAGAGAAGTTGTTCCATGCAATATTGAGCAGGTTGCTGAACACTCATGAACATCTATCCATGGAAGCTTTCACTCATGAAGCAGACCATCCTGAAAATACCAATGAAGATAGAACTGAACAACCTGATGATCCTAAGAATCTACCAAAGACTACCTAAAGACTTCGCTCTACAACTGTTGCTAAAAAGAATTGGTGCTCCATTCTTGAAACAGATGCACTCAATGTGGTACACATGTGTCAGGGAGCTTAGTACTTACAATAAATTACTTTACCTTGTGGAAATGTAGTTCATGTGTACATGCAATTCGGGTTGGCATGTGTTGCTCCTGAATGATGATTATTTGTTGCTGGGGATTTGGTTGGTCAACTTGACAAATGTGTAAACACTATTTGTGGATGTTTTTCCTTTTATATCTATTCGATGTATTGTCATATCTTCAGACTAAGCAATAAATTGTGTCATTTGTCATAATTCTGAAGATACTCTTCTCAACTACTATCTACTATGTCATTCTTCTTATTGAGATCAATCCATGTTGTGATGAAGGGAACATTGACGATAAATTAATTCCGCCCTACTTATATTTTAAAATTACTAATTCCTTTAGTTGTTAATCCATTTACTCTATTTACATCAAAATTATGTTTGCTTGGAAAGATAATACAATATATTAATCAACCTTCAAACTACATTATATCATAAAAGATAAATGTTTTATTATTTTATTACAAAATTTTCATTTTTTGGCTTCTTCTGTCCCACTTTAATTCACTTCTACATGATGTTTTTTCTATCAAAGAGACTTCAAACAAGTCCCAAGTATACAATATAGGCCCATGCAATATGAGCGATCTCCATAGTCAATAAACAATTACATTTCGAAACACAAAATGTTTACTGTATGCATCACTTTTTTTTTTGCATGGCCGACCGGTTTTTATAGTAGACTGGCCACTGTTTATTAGAAAGAAAGATGAGAAAGAAACCCTACATAAGCACAGAATCTCAAATTGGTTTGAAGTGCCAGCGCACTGGAAAGTTACAAAACTTCGGAAAAGCTATTGTTGCCCAAAAAAAAAACAATCACGTATCCTAAGCAGCCTCCCCAATCTAGGCAGGGGAAAAGACCTAATCAACATCACTACCAACATCTTCAAATGGATCTGCCAGAGCAATAAAATCCATAAACAATTTGGCAAGACCAGGAACGTAGAAGTCAGACTCAGTAGAGTAAATGAAAGATCTATCCCAATAATCATTCTCAAGAATACTCCTTAGATGCATCACACGTCTTACTATACTGCTCACCATACGGCTCATAAATCACAAGATAAAGCTCATTATCCAAAGATGCATCACACGTCTTACTATACAATTGAAATACACTGAAAAAGAAATCAAATGCTGTAACTACATGATTACATAATTAATAACAATATCAACATATGTTACAACATCCACTATCTTTATTACTCATTGTCCGTGTGCGTAGCACGAACCACTCACTACAGGACCAGGTCCTGTAGATTAAACTACAATAGTAGAACATATGGAAGTTATAGTTAAAGTTTTGCTTAAACGTCAATTTTTTTTAATAATTTAATTTTATACACATGGACATGCTTTTTTACATGTACAAATTATAGTGTTGGGAATAAATATACTACCCTTTTTTACAGTTCAATGAAAATTTGCTAAGTTGATGAGTGGTTTCTGTATGTATGCCCGTGCGTATGATATCTGGTGTATGGCAGTTATTATTTAATTAGTCCAACTAAACAGTTGGGCAATTGGCAATTTTCAACATTTCACCATTCTAGGGTATAATATGAGCCATTTAGGCTTACATTTTTTAATGGATCCTTTATATCCAACAACAATGACCCCTTATGGGCAGTTCAACAACAAATTCCAAATGATTATGTTATGATACCTACTAAATAGCATGTAACTTGACATTGTCGAATTAGAGATCGCATAAAATAATTATCTACATTACAAAATCAGTTCAGGCAATTGATAATCAATGTTACTTGAGTTTTGTAACTGATAATCAACGTTACTTAAGTTATTGTGCAGTAGTTTCATTTGTTTGACTTGCAGTAGTTTCATTGTCGATTTTAACGGATGTAAACTTCTGCATTTGTAATTTTTTGGTTTAATCAGATGTACAAATTCAATACATTAACCAAGTAATTATTGCAATGGTACTACTTGCAAGATTGTATGCTAATCCATCTACATATCAACCAAAAATTAGAAAATGAAAATACTTTTAATTTTTTCCCTCCCTTTTGCATGTGAGACTCACCCACTCTATATTCACTATATCGAACTTTTATATAACAAGTTGCATGGTTTGTTTCCTGATTTTTGTTTCCAGATTTATTTTTCGTTTCTTTTGAAACTAGCTATTTGATGCTTAACTTCACTTTGACTTGGACAGTGGGGTTCGCCGATTTAGTGCATTATACACCGAGGGTAAATCTACTTTCCCTATGACTGTGTCTCCTGTATCTATAACTAATATTTTATGCAGTACATAAAGCAATGTTGGTGAAGAAAAAACTTGAGTTGCGATATCATCATAATAATTACAGTGTGTCATTGGATCCTTTTCAAACAAACCTAAGACTGTCATCCATAAATCCTTCGTCCTTCCATCACACCGCCATAAATTTCAGACCTAAGTCATTTGCAATTTACTTGAGGGATGAGCGCTTTTAAGATTTTGTTGATTCTCGGACTTAAATTTTCGGTTATGATAATTTTCCCATTTCGTTTACGATTTTAAGCTCATATATTTTGATTTAAGTTTCACACTTATCATTTTACTTGATTGGATATTGCCATGCAGACGACAGATGATGATAGATTAAAATATTTGCTAATTTTTTTCCAATGGAATTGCTGAATATATGCTCTTGAATTAATTTGCTCAGCTGACTTCTTATTCTCTACCTATTCTCCAATTTTAATTTTGGATTTTACTGAAGCTTAACATGTATTCTTTCTTTTTCAGTTAAGCAAATATGAATTATTTTATATCTGCCAGAGGTTTTATTTCCATAGCCAATAGTGCAAGATGGTTTATACTCTATATTCAAGCAGTATTTTATGATGTTTTAAAACCATTTGACCACTATTGCTTAACACAGGATGAAGAATTGATCTCATAATATTCTATTGGATATCACATTGAATTGTCCCCACCTGTGCTCTTTTCCTTTTTACGCCTGCATCTACAGCCTCAGGGACTGCTTTGCATATATGGAATATATAAGGCTGTCAACAGAAGATGAAAAATATGCCCACTAGGGAAACTGAGATGTTGGGGATAAATATCTCGAGCCTAAATTTCAATATCAAACAAAGACATGTTGTAAGAATTATGCATGCACACAAAGCTTTCTTTGTAAAAGAAAAGACAACAAATTAGCAGTGGGATTATGACCAACATTGATTTTATTTGAATATATTGTTGTTGACAAGAAACCAATAGGTAAGACTGCTGCATGAACCAACCATATCAGTTTTCCTATTTTTCCTTAGCGTTTATCAGTAACATTTCATTTTAGTGTCTTTTTTGTTGTAAATTGTATAACGCGGTTATTTTATAATAATGTTTGCTAACATATTTCTTCAGTAAACTATAAGAACCATCACAGAATGTATTATATTCTCAATAGTTTTTTGTTCAATTATTATAATAAATATTTTACCGTAACGCAACTAACATTATTCTAATTTGTACTACTGCTATATTTATATGTATATATTTGTAACTTTACAAATAACAAAAATTAACCTACCACGTTTACAAATTATCCCAGGAATACGAAGATGATGTGGAACAGGTTGAAAACACTGATACAAACCAAGCAAAGAAACAGAAGAAAGATGAGAAGAAAAATTGATGATTTTCTCAAGTCACCGTCCGCCCTTCCACTTTAAACTACACTACTACGAGGGCCACCCTTTCCTTTTTTCATCTCCTTTTGTTACAATCTTATGTATCCTTTTATTGTTTGTATTTTAAACTTATTTTTTTCCATTGCATCGTACCTTTCTTCTGTATTTGAATTTCCTACTTTTCCAAAAAAATAAATAATAATTACTTTTTGTACTCTCAATTAATTGTCATATGTTTTATTTTCTCTGTATCCATGCTTGGACTATTACTTTTTTGTTATTTGTAACTATTCTCTTTTTTCGTGCTATGATCATGCAAGCGAAATGAGTAGGCAAGACATGTCTTACTTCATATTTACTATCATTGTTGTTTTACGTGGAATACAAAAAATAATTACATAATTCATGCTCTAACATGTGATATTTTCATTCGATTATAGATACCATTATGCCAGTGTGCAGTTATATTTATTTGTAAACTAGGATGATATCTTAAATTCACCGCTTTAGCATATAGTATGTAACATGAATCTTTTCAACCATTTTTCTATCTACAAATTCTTAACCATGTAAAAAAATAAATGACATTACAAGCTATCTTGAATTATATTCAACTATATGTCAACATTCCAAATGGTAAGAAGAACATGTATCCTAACTTTATATGAATAACATCAACATTTACATACAACATTAAAGGAAGAAATGCAACGCTTTAAAAATGAATCACTTTTGTTTATATCTTCATGCAATAAGCATGCATTGCACCTTCGTTAATTTATTTCACCTACACCAAAATGTATATACAACACATTATTAATTCGCACATCTACCTTGATTACACAACAGGCATTGTCATATAACTACCCGTGTGCGAAGCACGGGTTCCAACCTAGTAATATAAAAGAAGGACGAGAACAAGAAACAATGAGGAAAATAGAGATCAGGATCCCATAGCCTTCTATAATCCACTCGACCAGGCCGAGGAGTAAGATGTTGAACAACCCACTTTTACGTACCATTTAAGCTAACATTTAACCATCTATGTCACACTCAAATAGTACGGGAAAGCGGATAGGTTAGGAGAAAGAAGTTAGAGGGTGAGAAGAAGAAAGAAAAAAAATGTTAGAATAGAATAATAAGAAGAATACCAACACTACAAAATCAGAGTAAAATAGAATCTCACAGCGGAACGAATAAAATATAATATATCAATATTGTTTACACAAACTGAAAATTGTATATATATGATTACACAATCAGAGTACACAACTAAATTAGTGCAATATTGATCAATACAATGCACATAGAGAAATTAATTAATACCAGAAAATATGGGAATACATCTCGACTTCTGCACCTCTCTTGAAGCTTCAAGTAATCAACGCAACCTGTAAAATATACTCGGTTTGGCACGAACACATTTTGAAGCAAAACAAAATCAACCCAGATCAGTCTGGAATAATTTCAGTGATAAAAATCATTTCAACAACTTGCTTAACTTTTAGAAAATCCTTTAAAAGAATAGAACGCTCGTAAGACAAGACCACACGTAAACATGGCAACAAGTTGACCACTCGTAAGACAAGACCACTTGTAAAACTAGTAGAAAATCCTTATGATAACCAAAACACTTTTTGTATCAACATCTAATTATATTATAATAATGTTTATGAAACCGCAAATAACTAGGAATATAGCCGAAAAGCTTGTATCTCACTTTTCGATGAAGTTGGCTTACAACTAAAATGGTACGACTCGTATTGGAGTTTTGATTTCCAATAAGACAAGGTATGGAGTCACCTTCCGATTAGTGTTCTCTAGAGTGAAACACTGGGGTTCAACGAGTACATCTAGCAACCCGACCACACATGATGGCCACTCATTCAACTTAGAGTACCGAATATATTATCACCAACGGATAGGATCAACAACCGTTTCACGTAAGCATGCAGAAGTGACAGAAGGAATAAATAAATTTTAACTAGATGGTGATAATACACCATAATGGGAATGACCTACATTGTAACGACTCGATGGAAATTCAACGCTCGAACTTCGACAATAATACGTAATCCGTATTGCTTGCCAAAATTCAAATATCGAAAATATCAGATAGTTGATAGAAAGAAATTAGATGGTGAGAAAATAAAGAAAGAAATATTAGAATAAAAGAAGAAGAAGGAACACAACACAGTCTCATATTGCAGTGGAACAAATATAATATGGAAATAAATCCTTATAAAGAACTTTTATAAATACTTACATTCATCAGAGTACAGTAGTCAACCAACTCATTTGGACAGTTATAATAATCTATCATCATACACAACACACAGTGCAGTAAACACTAATACGTCTGGACCCCTCCAACAAGTCTTCTGAGATTCGTAGCATTCTAACCTGAACCTGTAAAACACGGTCTGACCTGAGCATTGAAAACGTCAAGGACCAGTTTGGTGAACCAGTGTGAGAAAACTCACTAAGTTTAAGTAACATCCAACTTGCATAACTTTAGAAAATCCTTTGAAAGACAAAGATAATCGTAAGTCCAGTCCACACATAAACATGGACAACTTTTACCTTATGATAATCCAAAATATTTTTGATATATCAAATCCAGTAATATTATAGTAGTGTTTGTCACACCACAAAAAAATCATCTAGTAGAACGCTTGCATCTCATGCTCCACGTATTTAGTTTAAAATCAAAAAAAGAAATCGCGTGGCGCTATTTGGAGAATCGATTTCCAACATGAAAAGGTATGAGACTACCTTCCGAAGTGTACCTCTAGGGAGAAATCCATTAGGGTTCAACAAGAACATCTTACAACCTTCTCACACATGACCAACCATTCATTCAAATTGAGTGTATCAAATATGTTGTCACCTACGGTTGAATCCAACATAACTATATTCCGAAAGATACAGAAACGACACAAGAAACAAAAAGAATTTTCTCTAGATGGTGACAGTACACCCTAATGGGAATGACCCACATAGCCATGCTACGCCCCCGCTTTCTGTCATTTCCCAATTGATGAGCATTGAGGTCACGATTACCTTTTTAGAGAACACTTCAATAATTTTGAGTGCCACATCGTCAGATCCGTCAAATCACTAATTGACGTCCATAAATATACTCGAGGTGTTACGCTAAGAGAAGTTTCCTTCTCCGCCACCAAACTTGGAATATTTATAAAAATCAACGTACGTGACCTTTAGGAAATACTCTGTCAGGAATTCATCCATACAAGTCATCTAGGAACAGGGTGAACCGAAGGCACCCTCCTGCCGCATCCTATATAGGAACCACACCAAGGATTAGTAGCAAGAAGTCCTTGCAAATCCATTGATTTCAACCATGACCGAATCACAATTTATCTCTAGGAGCTAATTAGAGATTATAAGTAATCCTTCCATTTTATGAAGACCAATGGGTCTTCAAATGCTCCATCTTGATCATCTTCTGATATCTTCAACATTTACGTATTTGCTGGTTGGAATGGTTTTAAAAAATATAAATTCGATATCGGTCTTTTCGTACCAACGGTTGATAATAGGTCAGACTTGATAGTCGGTTATTTAACTATCAAATAAACAACCATTCAACCATAAAAACAAAATGAATTCACTGGTTGGGTACTCAGCATCACTTGGCTACTTAAATTAAACTGATTAACGAATGGTAAAATATTTCAATATTTGGAAAACAACATTTCACCTCTTATATAAAGATAAGAGTATCCTCAAAATATTTTAGAACATAACTAAAATATCATCTCAAATCCAATATATATATATATATATATATATTTAAATCTTATGATCATATCAAATACTTCATATCGTTTATAAAACAGTTGTTATAACTATTATTCATTTTCTAAAACTGGGAACAAATTCCCTTTCTATTTAAAATTTACGTTCATCAACCAAATCAGTTCAACTTAATATTCGTAAAACAAGGTTATGTATTCCATTTTCAATATAATTAACCCCTTTCTTGCCATATTCATTTCTATTTAATAAATCTCATTTATAACTCTATCTATATAAATTCAACTTATATAAGTATCTCCATTTATAACTTTACTCTTGGGAAAACGTACTATTTCATTACTTAGAAGATAGTGCTACATACTCAGCCGAATGGTATAAGCTTGGTTACACTTTATTCTTGGGTCAAACTGTTAGGGAAAGCGGAATGGATCGTTAAGGCAAAGCAAATACTAGAGGGGAGTGAATAGCGTTTGTAAGAATTTAAACAAAATTTAAAACTAAAGTGAACTATGGGATGGATCAAACACCACAAACACAATCACAGACACTGATTCAAACATAAATGCAAAATAAACAGAAAAAAGATGCAGAAAAGGAAAGAACACACCGGATTTTATACTGATTTGTATTGCTCCTACGTCCAGTCCCGCACAATGCTGGATTGCGCTGAGTTTTATTACTATTTCCAATAGTCAAATACAACCTCCTTGATTTCACGGCTTAACAAGGAGACAACGACTCCTATTCCTTGATTTCACGGCTCAACAAGGACACGCCGACTCCTATTTCCTTAATTTCACGGCTACAAGGACACACCGATTCCTCTTTGATTCAACACTAAGAAGGTTTATTCAATCCAAGCAATTACAAACAGCCCTATAACTCTTCAATAGCACTTGGTTCAGAGAGTAGAGAGTATAAAGTAAAGTACTCCCCCGGAATCTATGACTACACTAGTCTAATAAACTAAATAGAAGGATAATAACCTAATCAATTCAAACAAGCAAATCAATCCAAACAAGTAATTCAAACAATCAAGCAATTCAACCAAACAAGCAATTCAAACAATCAAGCAATTCAAACAATCAAACATTTCAAACAATCAAACAATTCAAACAAGTAATCTTAAACAATTAAATTAACCAAAGCATTTTTGAACCTTCAACTAATCCTTAAAAACTCTAAAATTCCCCCTTAATCTAATACAGGACTAAACCTACCCTAAACTCTAATTTCTTTAAAACTACAATAGGACTTTAATCTAGATTAAGAAATAACTCTAATAAGATATCCTTAAAATTATGATATAAGCAAAGCATTATAATCCAATCTGTCATAAAACCAAACATTTCTTGTAATTTCTATTTATCCTAAAACCTATAAAGCTCTATTGACTACAAATGCATAATTATATTTCTAACACACCTTCCAACTGCTAATTAAATTCAACCATGTTAAACAATTCAAAAAAGTCAATTAAGTTAATCAAGACAAAGTAAGTATGTTATGTGTTTGATTAATAAGCCTAGATAAAAAAAAAATCATATTATATACTTGTTATTTGTGAAGTTAAGGTTAACTTGTAATCTAGCGTGTTGGTTATAATGCATTATGTTATATGCAAAATTATATGAAGTGATATGTTGAATGAAATGCAACTTGGATGTTAATGATTTTAATTTGAGATGTATTCTAATAATGATGTATGATATGAAATAAGATGTGTAATGATAGTATGCAAAATGATTTGATAATTATATCTATTTATGTAACATATATTCAAAGTACTATTTAACTATTATGAATTATTTGAATCAAACAAAGACAATGTTAATTTCTAGACTTGTGTTAATTATATTAATGAATTCAATTAAAATAATAATAAAGATAAGAGTTAATTAAAAATAATATTCATGATAAGTAGTAAAATATTCATAAGAATCATGAAGTTAAATAATATTAGTAGGGTAAATATTATAAAAATTGAAGATCTTTCTAAAGAGAATATAAAATTTGTATAATATAATGTAAGCTATATAAACATATATTCATAAGTATATATAAAACTAATTTAAAAAGAACTTAAATTTTAATTTATGAGATATACGTTAATATTTTGATACGAATCAATTTTTAGTTTAAACTTTAGAAATCAAAACATATATTTTTTTTTGCTAAAAAACCATTTATACTTTAGAAGGAAACATTATAAAGTAATTTATAAAACTTCTTATATTTAAACTACTTAAAAAAATCATGTATATATATTTCTTTATATTAAGTTAAATATACAAGTTTTATAAATCTTAATAGGAAGTCAAAATAAGTATTAAGTTACAAATAGTATTTGTGATAATGTAACCATTTTTTTTTATGAAATCAGAAGAATAATATATAAGTTAAACTATGCATGTTTAAACTACATAAAAGATGAATAAATTTATATTTTATAACAATATCAAAAAGTTATATTAACTCTGTATATCATATTAACATGTTTATATAATTTTATTATATATTTTAGTATATATATTTTGAAACAAGATATAAGAAAATAAGTATACAGATAAATTTAATAACTAGAATTTAATTTGGCATTTTCTAATTGAAAAAGATAGAGGGAATTTTGAAAGTATAAATCTTTGAGATAAAAAATTTGAATTTCATTCTATAAGCTGATAGGTTAACATATAGATATATGTGTTGGATCTAGATTAACCCCAGAGGGGGAGGGGGGTGAATAAGGTTTATTAAAAAATTAAGCGAGATATAAAAAAATATCAGATCACAGAATGCAGTAGAAAATAAATGCAGAAAGGTAAATGACACAAGACATACTCAGCTTCGGCAAAATCCTGCCTACTACTGCATTCTTAAGGTTTCTACTAGGTAATAGAACAGATTCCACTTACAAGACCATGTAAACTCGTGAACCCCTCGCTCCTATTCTAATCCTACGCTCAAAACCCTAGACTGATCTATATTCTCTAGATCAGATTTCCCCTAGCCACAACCCCGTAGCCAGTAACTTTAGTTTTTACAAACTCTAGTAAACTGCCAGTTAACACCCTAACTGGTTTCCTAGAATTTTGCAGACTCTAGTAACTATTCAGACGGTTTACAACTCAAGTTAAAAAATAAT
Source organism: Allium sativum (assembly GCA_030737875.1). NCBI lineage: Eukaryota > Viridiplantae > Streptophyta > Magnoliopsida > Asparagales > Amaryllidaceae > Allium > Allium sativum. The sequence goes on along the minus strand of CM060909.1, from coordinate 972,063,850 downwards.
AAAATGAAAAACAATTCAAAGAAAACCCTAGATAAAATGAAATCAAAGGAAAATAAATCTCCTTTCTTCCGATAGACTTGGCCGGCCATATTCATTTAGGTTCCACCCTTGTTCACTTTGTCCCGAACTCTTTTCTCTGGTGGAATGAAATTGGCGGCGGTGTTGGGAAATTTCTAGGGTTTCTCTGGTTCCTCCAAATCAATCCGATTGATGATGTAAATTCTGGTGCTCGAATTTGTCTTCCTCTCAGCTTTCTGATACTTCAATTTAGAGAAATTTCTGATTGAAAATATTGTGAATTATTTGAATTGATTTTCTATATTTTCTCTTAAATTGTTGGAAATGGTTTTCGATAAGAATTGCCTGTGATGAAAATGGTTGTTAAATAGAATAATAAAATCCTATAACTTGCTCTCTGATTTCCTTATATGTCTCGATCTGATTAATTGCGTGATTTCCCCTTTTGATTTTGTTCGATTTATATGAGTATGGAAAACTATACAAAAAGATTTATTGTCCCTGTTTCAATTCGATTTCCTGTCCCTTGAATAAATGGAATCATTTCTTAAAAGACTTGATTTCTTGCTTGGTTTTCTACCATGATTTTTTCTCTTGCATGATTTCCTCTTTTGCCTTGAAGGGTTTAAAAGCTTTGATTGCTTTTCAATTTGAGATGTTTCCATACTTGAAACGATTTAAAAAGTGCCTTGAATAAATTTCCAGATTGATTCAAAACTGGAAAAATTTAATTTAATTCTCTGGAGATAATTCCCACACAAAAAAAAACTGTCTTGCCAACTATTGCTTTTGATTTGTATTCTGGAAAACATTGCGTGATTGTTGCTAAAGAATCTGTTACCTAATATTTGGTTAACATTCCTGCTTTGCCAAAACACTGATCGAATGTTCATTTGTTACGTGAACTTCCTGAACCATTTTGAATTGCATTTATAGACACGGACACACACTTGTTCACTTCCATTCACTTGTGCTTGAACTCAGAACAGAACCATTATTGCCGACTTTAGCTTTGTGTGAAATTTTGACTTGTGCTCATCATTCCTGAACATGAAATTGTGCAATTCATTGTGTTATTGCTGAGTCTACTCACTTTGGCCCTCTTGAAAATAAATCTGACTTGCCAACTCCACCATGCTTTTGATCCATGCAGTGCATGTTGAGAATCTGACATTGTTATATCAATCACTTGAAAGCTTTGAAACCTAAATTGTTGTTCATCATGCTAGCACTGTTTTGTTACCTTTTGTGTCGTGCAACTCCATGTTTGTAGATGCTGTGTACATATCATGATATTTGAACTACCATGTTTAAGCTTGACCATGTTGACATTCATTTGTCCCATCGATTTGTGTCAATATTGTTGCATGTCCACTTGAGTTCTTTGCTGTGTATATATGTAGTATCACTTGAATGTTTCTTCATAGATGCTGCAGTACCCTTGCAACTTTGTTGTTGCACTAGCATGCTTGCTGAAACACCTTGAATATTGTGCTGCCATAAATCTTGCTATCCCCTTTCCATGTATAAGCTGTTGCATTTTCATATATATATATATATATATATATATATATATATATTCCCTAATAAGTAAAGGCCTCATCTCCGATTCTGAAACAAGAACAACAAGTTATTTCAGCACTTAAAAGCATTTAATTAAAGGAATGTTGAAATAAGCTAAGGAATTTATGAAAGGCGCGAAAAGCTTAAAGTGTCGATATTTCCTAATACATTCCTAATAGCGAACCAATCTCAAGTGGTGTTTCTAAGTCAAGATTCTTGCTAGGCAACTTAGCAATTTCCCTACCCGTCATTCCAGCATACTTTCCACCCGAAGCAGTTGGGTCTGAGGCGACAATCTCCCTTTTGCTAAGAAGTTTCGCACAAATCACCAAGTTCCCCAAATATATATATATATATATATATATATATATATATATATATATATATATATATATATGTGCTGACTTGAATTTTATGGCTTGGTTGCCACTGTACATGCTTCCATGATTGCTTTGGCATGTTTACATTTGCTTTTGACATTACATGTGCACACACTTGTGCTTGTTGACTTGTTAAACACTTGAACATATGTGCTCGGCCATTTTTGCATCCTTCATGAACTACTCTCTGTCCATATGTGTTTCCATGCTAAGATCACATGATCTAGATGTGATCTTACATGTTTGCCACCTTGTTTTGGGCTGATTCGTATATGCTCTATTTAGCCTAACATTTGTATTGATGCACTTCAATTTTCTTTGAGGCTAACATGATATTGCTCGAAAACTTTGAACTGTGTTGCACTTTGTATTGTGCTCGGCCACTTTGGCTTGCATTGATCCTCTGTTGATTGTACACTGAGTCGAGTTGGTCCACGTGGCTGCTCCTCAGTTGCTCGCTGATTGGCGAGGCAGTGCACACGTGTATATTTATACACGTGTGTATATGCAGCCATTCAGTATTATTTTTTGTCCCTGTAGATATACAAACTGGCTGCCTTGTGGTATTTATAGTGTTTCACTGTGAATATCTCAAGCTGTCTAGACACGGATGAATCAGATCAAGTCATGAAAAATGATGAGAAACACACAGAAACTCTGAGGTAAATTAAATTTAAAATTAAATTTATATTTGCATGTATTCAGTTTTATTTCTATTGCAGTGTACTGTGTATGTTTCATGTGACAGGTAAGCAGGTGATGACTGGACTGACTGAGAGCTGTGAAGACAGAAGACTGAAGATACTAAATGAGTGAATGTGTATATGAGTTGTAAACTGAGTGAATGACTGTATAATCGAGTGTCAGAGTGAATCTAAAGTGAGGAATATTGTATATAATGAAAACAACTGAAATACTAGTGAAGTGTACAAATAAAGGAGTTGTAAAGTTGTATTGTTTGAAAGTTGAAATAAATTTTTATATTCAAGTAGAATACAGTGTGAAAATTTGAATTGCTGTATAATCGTATTCTATTAAATATAAATATTATACTCCTGTCTGTGATATAGAATAACAGTACAATAACAAACACATTTAAAATAATATTTATTTGTTTGTTATCATCAAACTAAAATCATATAATTGTGTATACAACACCGTTATATACACCAATCTCCCCCTTTTGATGATGACAAACAAATAAAAGATTTTGAGCACAATAAATGTGTTTGACAGTGAATATTGAACTCCCTATTTTTTAGCTCCCCCTACAAATGTGCATGAGTGAAAAGAATGAAAATTAAATGAAATTTGCAATATTAAAATATTTATAAAATATTCACTCATAAATCAAAATCTCAACCAATTCTCCCCCTTTTGTTATCATCAAAAGGATACAGAATTCAAAATATAGATGAAAAGCGACTAATAAATATAGTATCAGCTTAAGAGGAAGAACGATCATCATAAATCTCAATCATCCAAACAAAAATCATAATATTCTGAGAACTAGTGGCATATTTCACATTGTATAGAATGACGGATTTACGATGAATTTATAAAAATGGAGAGAGTTTTAAAATGATGATTTCCAATTATTTTCCCAAAGAATTTTATAAAATGAGCACAACAAATAGTGATGGATTTGGACTATAATTATAAATTCAATTTAAGTGACAAAATCAATTAATCTCAAATCCCAATAGCTATCAATCAACAAATCATAATATTTCATAAAATATTAACATATTTCACAAATTAGAAAATGGATTGATAGGCTGGTTTTTACACACCAAGTAGAATTTCGTATAAAAATTTATTTATTGCAAATTATTTTCTTTTCTTTTTCTTTTGATTTAAGAGCACACTGACTACGCATTACCAGATCTTGGATTTTTAAATGAGATCAGTTGCAGCTTAAATACAAGTAATCTTATAACCATGCATAACTAGAGCTTGGATTTTTAAATGAGGTTAGAGAAACACTTATGTATTAATTATATTTATCATTTTATTTTCAGCTCCAAAAGAAAAACTCCTCAGTATATAAAACTAAAATGAATGATAGAAATGTGGTAGGTACATAAATGGTTTGTGAAAAATTTTCTAAATTAATCATATTATGAAATTTGCTCAACTGTACCGGGATTATTGAAAATTTTCAATTGCCACTAATTCTGAAAAATAACATAGTCCCATTTCTGTCAGAAATATTTCCACTATTTATTAAAAAGATTTTAAAACATTTTAACTCTCCACATTAATATAAAATCACGATGGGTGGCAGAAATATGACAGATAATGAAGATGGTCGTGAAATAATCGCCAATTCAAAGATATTATAATAACTGTTCAACCATCATGAAAATAAAATTAAAATTTCCTCTTGTTGTGAAATATACTGCAGTCACAATTCATCACAATTTCAAAATCTGATAATATTTTTGATGAATTATAAATACAGTTCAATTTGGTTATTGATTTCAATTTCTGAATGAATAATCAATAAATAATTTAAAAATTGAAAATCAATTACAAGAGGAATATGAAGATCTATACAAGACATGAGGGATTAAGAAATATATACATGATGAGAATAAACAAATCAACACTTCTAAACTGATATCACTTGATGTCTCTATTAATGAGGATTTTAAAAATGACACCGGAGACGAACAAGGATATCTCAGACAGCATAAACCAATCACAAAGCAAGCAATTCAAGCACACTAATTCCATTTATCATAGCATGATAAACCGTTGATAGAAAATCAAGCACTCATCAAAAATATTTACAAATTAATTTCTTTTAATCAGAGCAGCATGATAACCAATTTTAAAGTAGACTTGTCAAGATATTTCTACTGGTCTCAACAGATGATTCATGACACAAGAAAAAAATAGTTTATTTGAAATCATTTGAGTAATATGTAAATCTCTAGATTCAATGAATCGATCACACCATATTATAAATTTTAGATCCAAAATATGTGTGAGATTCAGTAAGTCAATAATTTTAAATGATTTTAAACAAATAAATATTCAAATCATATAATCATGAAATAACAGTAATATTTAAGACCAGATTTTCAATGAAATTTTCACAAGTTTTCGGACAAGTATAAGAGTAATTTCAGATCATTTACAAGATATTCATGATTAAAAAATAATTTATTTGAAGTCACTTGAATCAATGTCAAGTTTTGAGATATAATGAATCAGTCACACAAGATTGATAATTTCAAATTTAAGAGGTGTGTGATATTCAAAATATCAAGAATTTTAGATGATCTCAAACAAACAAATTTCAACCATAATGATCATGAATAAAGACGAATTTCAATATGTATCAATGTGATTCAAGACAAATCAAAATATCTAAGCCAATCTAAAAATCAATGAAATTATCACAACTGAGAAGTAGAAGTGTGATGTAATGAGTATAACATTTCAAGCTTTTCTAAAATGAATAAGAAGAAACTCAAAACAACAGAGGTGTGTGAAATTCTATTAAACTTTCAGATCTTCAAAAATTTAGAATTCAAATCAACACTGTTCAAGATATGACAAGAATACATCAACACTATTATGAATTCAGAAAACAGAAAATAAACTTCAAAATAATTGCAGATATCTACAAGTTTAATTCAAGATCTGGAAATGATTAAAACATCAGAGTTTCATTCGAATTGAAGCGAGTTTCCAATAAATCAAAAATTCTGCAATTGGAAGTTAAGAAAGCACAAGAGAAAGACAAAAATATATGGCGGTGACAAATCAAAACAGAAGAGATAAAAAATACAGAAGGGGTAGAATAAGGAATAAACAAAGAAAATAAAAACAGAGAATATTTACAAAGATAAGTTTAGAGATCATACCAAATTTCGGTGTAAGCAAATGAATCTCTAAGTCAACCCATCTTGGCTAAGGAACTCTGAATGATATAGAAATATGGAATAGCTTAAATTCAATTTCCTTTTAGCAAAGCAGTTCCTCAGCCTCCTCTGGTACCTAACAATTTACAGGATCGAGTGGTCTAACAAAATTTGTAAAACCACTCACAGTTTTTTTACACATTTTGGTACCTAGACTTGTTTATATAACAATCCATCAGAATTTACCAAAGTACCATTTTGAATCCAATTCTGTTTGAATTTAATGAAGTTTGTTTTATTTCTTATTGGGATCCAGGATTGTTTAAATGGATTATTATAAAACACATTCACATCGCGTTTATGATTAAAAAATTCTTTGAGATTACCAGATTTTGAATTTTCAAATTGATTCTTTCTAAAGCAGTTTGAAGGATTTTTAAATTCATTAGAATTCTGTCTTTCAAAAACATTATTTTTCCCAAAAACCAAGACCGGTTTTATTTCCTAAAGAAAATTGTTTTTTCAACAACATATTCAAAGATTTTTCACTATTAGAAAAAATTTTCAATGTTGCTTCAAGTTGTTGAATTTTAAATTTAAGATCACCATTTTCTTTCATTAAATCTGAACAACGGTTTTCGGTGATCTTATTCTTTTCAAAATCAGTTTCTAAAACCAAAATTTTAGATTCAAGTAATTTAATTCTGGCTTGGGATTCCGAAATCTCTGATTCAAATCGTTTTTGTTTTTCAAGCTCAAGTTTTTCAAAATTTTCAATTTCTTTTTCAAAGTTGATTTTTTTGCTCAAAAAAGATTTTGTTTTCATCTTTAGTTTCTCAGAAAATTTATGTTTGGAACTTTGGATCGTCTACAAATTATCCAATTCTTTTTGTACTTTTTTTTTATAATTTCCAGCTCAATCTTGTTCTCTTTTAAGATCTGAATTTCATTTTCAAGTTTTGAATATTTTTATTGAAATGAAATGTGATAACCCGTAACATCCCCGGTAAGAAAAGCGCGAATTGCTTTGAGGACAAGACGAATCAGAATGCAAACAGAAGAACATTTCATTGTTTATTACAAAAATTCCATTAGAATATAAGAATATACAGAGTGTGAATAAATATTACACATTTGAGAAATATCAGAGATTACAATAAATTACATAGCAGCGGAAAAACAAAACAAAACACAACTGAAAGTAAAACACGGGTACAGAGCTTTCCGAGCATCGTTCCAGTTGTAAATCAGGATCCTGTGAATATAAATTTGCAAAATCAAAACTACTAGCTGCCCGTATGGAAAATAGGGGCACCCAGAGTTTAGGTTAAAACAATAAACTCCAGGTCAGTCATGTGACTGGTGTGAGAACTAAAACAGTTATTAATCTTTATTTTAAAGTTAGGTAAATCAAGGGACCATGCTGTATAACACGGAACGGGTTTTTACCCCAAGAATACCAGTGCATAAAACAAACAGCGCAATGCTAAATAAAGAAAAATGAAGCTATTATAAGACCCAGGTCCCATCACACAATGCAACGCAAGCCGGAGGATAGGGTTTTCCCTTATAACAGCCAAACATGCTTGGTACGTTTAAAACAAATCATTTGATACTATTATAAGTATATAGTGTCAAAACAATTTCAATCATAAGTATCAATCATAGGCGGCATGGGTACCATATATCATGTCGCCATACTAGTTCTACAATTAAAACCGCAATGTCACGTATTGGAAATTGGATTTCCGTCAGGAGTAGAGGCAAGGGGCAAACTCCTCTCCGTTCGAGACACTCTAGCAAATGTCTCAGGACCACACACAGCGATCCTTGGATCTACAGGGCCGGTCCTCTCTGCCTTTTGAGGATTGGCAATTCCTGAGCACACGTTTCCCGGTTTTATCGGACCTATATAATGGTCTGTACGTCAGCTCACATAGTGCCAGTTATCGACCATATATTCGAGGCGCCTCGCATTCCAACAACCACACAGGTGAAAAGTATATAAATGTCATCCAGTTTAAGCACTGTCACCGCACTAGCTAGAAAGAAACATCGTGCTCTCCCTGTAGTCACTATTCCGTTTTTGACTCATACCGAGGTGTGAGGCTCGCGAATTCACGCCATACACAAAGCTATGCCACACAGGCCATGCTTTGATCATCAACCACAAGACTTTGCTTTTCAACAAAAGCCTTGATCATCTGCCACTTAGGCGTCCCACACAGGCAATTCACTCCATGCGACTGATGTCCATCGATATACAACCTCTGAGCTCGTACGTATCAAAGAAGGGCATTAAGCAAGAGAATAAATTCTCCACCGTCAAACAGATGTATATTTAATAGAGATCAATCAACACAGAATAAAATCCAATGTCAGACACACAGTCCATTTACAAGTTCGTTCTGGGTCTGAACGAAACCGGAGGCACTTTCCTCGTATATCCATCGATCTCCAAGCACGTCTGGACGATCACCAACTGATTCCCTCCTCTTGGGTGTACAGCCCAATCAAGATCATCAATAATCATCCAAACGATGTGAAGACTTTCGGTCTTCAACACCGTCTTCATCTTCGACATATCGTCGAATCGGTTATTCAGAATGGGTATAAACCCGGCCTTTCTGAATAACCCGCGTATATAATAAACACGTATTACACAAACACAACATACGCCTCATTCCAATTCAGAATATTCTTTTATTCAAATTTTCACATTCTTAGGGAAAGGTTCCCATTAATTTTATCAAAGATAATTTCTTCTAAATTTATTCTTTAATCTTCCTTTGGGTAACTTTTCAAACCATATTATGGTTTTCCAAACTAGTCGGGATTAGCGAACCACACCGAAGTAATTATTTATTTTATTTCCCAATCCCAACCTATTCACCCCATGGAGCAAACTGGTAATACTCCATATCTAACACCACGGTGTTATCGATAAAATTAATTACCATTTCACGTTTAAATCTAATTAAAGATTTAACTATCGTTCTGGAGCAAAACTGGTGATACTCCATGTTCGATCATTTCAATCTAATTAAAGATTCATTAAAACCCCACTTAGTTTTAATCTTCCCACTAATCAATATTCTACCTTTAACTGGGTTAAAGAACCAATGTCATCTAAAACACGGTTCACGATAAACCAAAAATCACTTCCCATCGTTAATCGGGTTAAAGGACAGGTGTTATTCAAAACACCGATCACAATAAACCCAAAAATCACTTCCCATTGTTAATCGGGTTAAAGAACAGGTGTTATTCAGGACACCGCTCACGATAGACCCAAAAACCAATTTAAATTCAACTCCGATTAATATTAATTGGTACACTTCATTAAATCTAAATAGAAAGATTTAATCTTTTTCTCAACTGGGTTTAAGAATAGTGTTAATGAAGACGCCATTCACGACAAACCCAAATCACATTTGATATTAAATACAAGGCTCTGAATAGAGAATATATCGGCTTATATTCAATATCAAATTCTACGACCAACAAATATCGTATTGGAAATAACGATATAAATATATCTTTCAAATTCCCATAACAATATCTGTATAATCATGAAATCCAACATCGAAATATTCCAAAGACAATTTCGATTCAAATCCATTTCCACTTTATATATTGGAAATTCTGGTTATTTTTAAAACCATTTCAAATCCACTTTATTTATTTAAAAATAATTGGATTTTAATTCTAGTTCAAAACTAGTTCATTTCGATAAAAATCTATTTTTATCTTTACAAATGTGGAATTTTTCATCCCAATTCTTCACAAATCATTTCTTAGGATTTTACACAAATTATTACTATTTTTAATAATTTTATCAAGGCTCGTACAGTCGATTTCCATCAACGGCCATCGAACTGCACTTACAACGACCTTTTTCAAATCTGATTTGGACATAATTCCAAATCCAACCGTTAGATCTCAGATTTCTAATATTCATTGGAAATATCTTTTCGATACGAACCCAACGGTTCCGATTTCAGGAGAATCCGACGGTCGGATCTCCCGCAATGTCCATTCGAAGTCAATGGTCGAAATTCACGAACTGCCTCAGCGCGACGCGTTCTATTCAGGCCATTATATATATATATATATATATATATATATATATATATTATATTTCGTCGATTTACTTTCAAAACGTATTTTATAATTTATTTTAAATTCGTTTTCGAAACGATTTCAAATTCATATATAATTTTGAATCAAAATTGAATATTCCACATCATCGATATACAAATGATAATATTTTCAAAATGTTATATTTTGAAATCACTTCCTTTTCTGTATTCATTATAAAAACGAATATAATTGATATAAATATCGTTCGCGTCAAAATGGCGCATCTATAATCAACACGGCTTTATAAATTTCAATAACTTCGTTATTCTACTCAACAAATGAATATTTTCTCTATTCAACACATGAATCTATATTTCTTTCAACACATGAGTACTGTCAACACATGACTTTTTTTGTTATTTAATACATTTTATAAAATTTTGATAAAGATGTAAATTTTATTGTTTAAAATATTTTACTCAACACATGAATATTTATTTTATTCAACACATGAATATTCTTTACTTTACTCAACACATGAATATTTATTCTATAATATTCTTTATTTTCCCGATTGGAATGAGGCCCAATCAATTACCATATAATGTTAATTATATGGATTCCATACAACACATGTATATAATAGAAATGATAAATAATCAACCATCATCCAAAGTGCACCACACTACTGCATAAACATTAAATATAAATAATTAACGCTCATACAGTCTGTCGACCAATCGATCGACATACAACTAAATAATTGGGATTAGTGTACGCCAAATATCATCCCAACACCCGTGTGGGGTTTCAATCCACAAACACCGAATATTATTTGTGTAGTTGGGCGACGTGTAAAATTTATCGTCCCAATCAATATCCTTCAAATAAGTGTACATAAACAAACCGTCCGGTTTGTAAATGAATATTTATTTATTCACATTCACGTTAAGAATTATATTTTTAACGGTAATTAATTTATTTCAACACATGAATATTTATTACCCATTTCACATCAACATCACAAACAAACTTCACAACACATCAAACAAGCATACAAGTCGTCCATGGTCTGTGGACGATGGGTGTCGGGTGCTGCTAAGCACCGTCTGCATCCTAGTATATATTTTAACTAGAAAAGAAAATTTAAAGTGAGAAGTTCTCACCGACTAGCTAAACCAAACACCACGACTCTTCATATGTAGAAATCTTCGTCGTGCTCGCCTTTCATCACTTTCGTTGTCCGTAGCCACTACACATATAAAAATCATATTTTTATATTGTTGCTATGTATATAAAAATTACATTTTTATAATCACTCTATATGGATAAAAATTCTATTTTTATACCACCACTATATAGATAAAAATTTATTTTTACACCACTACTATATAGATAAAAATTATATTTTTATCTTGTTAGCAATATAATAAAAATCCTATTTTTATAACAACGCTATATGGATAAAATTTCTATTTTTATACCGCTACTATATAGATAAAAATTCTATTTTTACACCACTACTATATAGATAAAAATTATATTTTTACACCGCTACTATATAGATAAAAATTATATTTTTATCTTGCTAGCAGTATAATAAAAATTATATTTTTATTACTCTACATGAATAAAAATCATATTTTTATATCTCCTACTTTGTAAAGGTCGAATTTTTATTATCTGTAAAATATAAAAATCATATTTTTACATGGCTACTTCTATAAAGATCACATCTTTATTACTCTACATTATATAAAAATTATATTTTTATCACTTCATTTTAATAAATAAAAATCATATTTTTATTTCTACTTTATATACATTTACAACGCTTCTTTCTATGTAAAAATTATATTTTTATATTTCTACTAATGTTTATATAAGAAAAATCAAATCTTTTCGCTTTCGTTCATATAAGAAAAATCAATTCTTTTCGCTTTCGTTCATATAAGAAAAATCAATTCTTTTCGCTTTCGTTCATATAAGAAAAATCAATTCTTTTCGCTTTCGTTCATATTTTATTTAATTTTAACTAAAAACCATAACTTTTTACGTATGAAAATCAAAGCCTTTTATCTAAGAAATCAAAATCAAATGATTAAAAGGAAGAAAACTTAGCAAATTTAGGTTATTTGGTCGGAGAGGGGCCCACGGTTGCTGAGATGGTCGGAGGAAGGGTGTGGGGTGTCGCAGCACCAGAGGTGGCAGCTCTAAGGCCCTACGGCGGCGATGGTTTGGGTTTCAAGGGTTTGGGCGTTGGGTTTTGGGGGTCACGACGTTTTAGAAGAGGAGAGAGGAAAGGGGATTCGGTGGATCAATGGAGGGGAGCTCGAGGTTGAGGCGGAGGTGCGGCGTCCAGTCGCCAACTGCGGCGGCGGATCAGGTCAGGGGGAGCGATGTCGTGCTGTTGTTTTTTTTTTCTCTTTCTGAAATTTGACAGGGGAGATAAGGAGGAAGGGAGGGGTGTATTAGAAAACATATATATTAATTTTATTTTATTTTATTCCAAGAAACGTTGACTTTTATTTCGAACTCGAAACAAAACCCACCGACTGTCGTCCATAGTTAATTACCCGCATTCCGAACGCAATGCGATATGTGTCGTAAGCTGATTCGATCGTTTTGATCAGTTTTCGTCAAATTTAAAATATAAATCTATATATTGAATTTGAATGCACATTTCAATTTACCGGGGCCACATACTGACTCTAAAAATTCCCGAAAAATATTTACTAGCTTAATATTGGCGATACGGTCCTAACAAAACTAATTTCGTCATATTTTGAGACAGTTTGAAAAATGGCCATTTTCCAGTCGATTAAAATCAACTGAAACTGGTCAAACGCGTTTTCCTTTGCCATGCTCACATATTGATTCGAAAAATTACGAATTTTGAAACCTAGCAATTACTTGACATCACGGATCCAACAAAAGTGGTTTTATCGAAAACTGAGGTCGTTTGCAAAATTTCCATTTTTAAGGGCCAGAATTCCATAGCGACTATTCTGAATTTTCAATTGGACGTATCTTTTGATTCCCACTATGAAATTTCGATTTTTCGGATTCGTTGGAAAGATATTCTCAATTAGATTCTAATATTTTTGGTTTTGCTAAAATCCGGTTTATTTTGCACCCGGTACATTCATTTGAAATTTGAAATCGAATTTTCAAACTACCGCGCCATTTTCAATTCCTTTTATAATTAAAATAAAATATTTATGTTCTAACGACGATCTATATAACTATATACGTTCGAATTCTACTCGAAATAAATTTCTCGTCGTTATTATTTAAAATAATTCATTTTGAATATTCAAAATTCATCAAAATTGCCAAAATAAAATTTTTAAATTGGCTCAGATTTTCCGGGTTATTACAATCTCCTCCACTTAAAACTTTTCGTCCCCGAAAAGGAATGAAGCCGAAAGTTGTTTAACTAATCAACTCAACTTTCATTATGGCTTAAGTTCTTCAACTTTTCAGTTTCTAAGAACTTTTCAAATTTTTCAAAAATTTGGCTAACACCCTAAATTTTCGAAAAATTTCGCCATAACCTCACCTGCACCGGGGACTTCGGGATATTTCAAATAGCCTCCCATGGCCCTCATCAATCCAAGAAGAAAAAGAAACAGCTAAGCGGCTAGCCAATCAGCTCATAAAATCATCCAAACCCAATAAATTTGTAAACATGTACCTATTTGTCGGGCAAACAATTTTATTTTTCTGCTCTAGCCTCTTTGCTATGACCTGTTCAATGTAAGTACATGTTTATGCATGCAATTGTAATCATTTTTCAATACAGTTCAATATTTGGTACAATTTGGTTAAATGGTTCAAATTTATCAAACCAATAATCAAACAACACAACCATCAATCAATTAGTGAATTAACGTTTCAAATTCATAATTTTGATACGTATGCAGAAAATCATGTTTTTGATGCCAAATCACAACAATAAACTTATCTAGTTTTGGTTCTCACACCAGTCTGGTGGAAATATATAGATATCACACCTTCGATACACGAAAATAAATACTGATAACGCTGCAGCATTATCAGAATTATCCCCGGGCAACTAGAGTGTGATTCTATATCTATCCAGTATATTAAAACTTCGAACATACGTTCATGACGCATATATGCAAAATATCTATATACTGAATCGTCCAAATCTAATACAAATAAAATATTCAAATACGAATAATTGATTTTAAATTTTCAAAACAAAATTTGTTTTCATTTTTATTTGAAAAATATACTCTTCGACTCGCTCTAGGATACTACTGATCCTATCTCTAACGAGTCATTCTAATTGGATATTAATAATCCAATATCTGATGAATTCTTTCGTTTGGTTCTAATGTGTCTTGTTCTCGAGCTCTGTAAACCAAAGCTCCGATACCACTGTGATAACCCGTAACTTCCCCGGTAAGGAAAGCACGAATTGCTTTGAGGACAAGACGAATCAGAACGCAAACAGAAGAACATTTCATTGTTTATTACAACAATTCCATCAGAATATAAGAATATACAGAGTATGAATAAATATTACACATTTGACAAATATCAGAGATTACAATAAATTACATAGCAGCGGAAAAACAATACAAAACACAACTGAAAGTAAAATACGGATACAGAGCTTTCCAAGCATCGTTCCAGTTGTAAATCAGGATCCTGTGAATATAAATCTGCAAAACCAAAACCACTAGCTGCCCGTGTGGAAAATAGGGACACCCAGAGTTTAGGTTAAAACAATAAACTCCAGGTCAGTCATGTGACTGGTGTGAGAACTAAAACAGTTATTAATCTTTATTTTAGAGTTAGGTAAATCAAGGGACCACGCCGTATAACACGGAACAGGTTTTTACCCCAAGAATACCAGTGCATAAAACAAACAACGCAATGCTAAATAAAGAAAAATGAAGCTATTATAAGACCCAGGTCCCATCACACAATGCAACGCAAGCCGGAGGATAGGGTTTTCCCTTATAATAGCTAAACATGCTTGGTACGTTTAAAACAAATCATTTGATACTATTATAAGTATATAGTGTCAAAACAATTTCAATCATAAGTATCAATCATAGGCGGCATGGGTACCATATATCATGTCACCATACTAGTTCTATAATTAAAACCGCAATGTCACGTATTGGAAATTAGATTTCCGTCATGAGTCTAGGCAAGGGGAAAGCTCCTCTCCGTTTGAGACACTCTAGCAAATGTCTTAGGACCACACACAGCGATCCTTGGATCTTCGGGGCCGGTCCTCTCTTACTTTTGAGGATTGGCAATTCCTGAGCAAACGTTTCCCGGTCCTATCGGACCTATATAATGATTATCTACATTTTAGTGATCTGCATTTGGGTGTTAGCACCAATTTTTGGTCTAACATTTTGGCGCGCTAGATAGAGGACACACGATACTACTTCAATTTCTAGCTCTAAAGGAATCGATTTGCTTGGCTATTGGATCAATGGTTAAAAGAAAGAAGGATGGAACTTTCTCCCATACTGAAGCTGTTGAGGCCGAAGGTACGAGAAACGAAGCAAGCCAGGAAGCTTCCTCTCACGAAAACCCATTGGCATACTTGACTCGAGAAGAAATGGATGGCGTTCTTGTTGAATTGAGAGATCAAATGGCAAAGCAAGATGATCTCCTCAGGAAACAACATGAGATGATTGATGGATTCTTCGCTCGGATGGATGGAAGGCCGAGCAACGATCAACGCATTGGAAATGAGACCACAGAAGCGGCTCGTGCATCACTTGGACTCGGGGGCAACCCCCTCGTTCCTAGAAATGGTCAGGTTCAACCAACTTTGGCTCCAGATCGGATAGATACAAGAGTACACATTCCCACTCACTAGCAGCAGGGAGCGGCTCGTGAGGGGGACCCACGACCGGGTCGGGTCGTCCTCCACGAACCACGAGTCGCGACCTCCCTGCCTCACGACCCGGTCTCACGAACCGGCCTCCTCAAACCATGAGCCGCGAGTCGCGACCCGCTCCCATCAGCTCACCGACAGCTTCCTCACTCTCTTGCATTCAACATTGGGGGCACCAGCTCTGATCTTGGCAACTTGCAACAACTTTTTGAAGGAAATCGGCTAGCAGATCTGATTGAAGGCCTCTCAAGAGGCCGCACTTATCAGAATAACGTGGATGACGTCAACCACACTCCTTTCACTCAAGAAATCAGGAATTCTCGTAATCCCCCAGATTTCAAACTTCCACAACTGGAGCCCTACAACGGCAAGACCGATCCTACCGTGCATCTGATGCGCTACAAACGGCATATGGAAGTTCAATCAGCATCAGAAAACGTCATGGCTAAATGTTTCCCCTCTTTCTGACTGACATAGAATCGATCAGCAGTTGTAACATGTTGATCGCACACTTTATTGAACAATTTCGGGTTCACATTGCACGGCCCAAGAACGTCATGTCACCTACTACAATCAAGCAGAGGCCCAGAGAAACTTTGCATTCATTCCTGGAAAGATTCAACGTTGCAGCAGCATCAGTTGATCGCCCTGAACCATCCACGGTATTAATGGCAGCAGTATTCGGCGTTCTAGATAATCAGAGTTTAAAAAATCCTTGTACCGAGATCCCCCACAAAATCTCGGCGAATTCTACCTTGAGGCAGATAGATTTCTGCGGGAAGAATGCAATGTCCGAGAAGCGCATTCTCGATGTCAACATGCTTAAAGATGGAGAATCGTCTGATTCTGGAAAAGGCAAAGGAAAAGCCGATGTCAAGAATGACCGAACACTCATCTCCGGAGAGGGCCCAAATATGAAAGATACACTGAACTGAACGACACTCCGAGCAACATCTACATGGATACAGGGGGCGCCACCTCATATCCAAGGCCTCCCAAGAGGGAGCCAACGCTAGCACAACGCAACTCCGGAAGGCATTGCATATTTCATGACATAGACAGTCACAACACTGATGACTGCAGACATTTGCGAGACCTTGTTGAGGACCGGGTCAGACGAGGAGAGCTACTCGAGTATGTCACTCAACCAACAACACCGACACCTGCGCTGCCACCGCCTATTCCCTAGAGAGGGAACAATCCTAGATCGAGCAATCGCGGGATTATCATTCGCTGATCCCACTCAGCGGATCTCTTCAGTCTACCGGACTCCGGTCCATAGTTCATGTTTTTAGGATTTAAGGCGACTTCTCGCCCTTCTTTGTTTTCTATGCATGTAATAAGCATGACAATGTCGGCCCACACACACGGAACCGACCCGTAGTCTCTAGTCGTGTTCAGGGTTAGAATAACTGTCGGTCAGCTTTCATGAATCAATAAAGATCATTGATGAGCTCCGGCTCCCAATTGGATCCGTCCAGTATAAACAGACATGAGCTCCGGCTCTAAACTGGATCCGTCCAGTATAGACAAACTGCATTAGCATTTCCTCGGTCGTCTTACTCTAGTAAGGCCGTTTGGGAACCTCATGGCATTTCCTCGGTCGTCTTACTTCGATAAGGTCGTCTTGGAACCTCATGCCATTTCCTTGGTCGTCTTACTTCGGTAAGGCCGTCTTGGAACTCCATTAGCTTTTCCTCGGTCTTCTTACCCCGGTAAGGCCGTCTTGGAACCCCATAGCACTTTCTTGGTCGTCTTACTCTGGTAAGGCCGTCTTGAAACAATTTTTGCATTGTTTGTCTTATCATTTTGCAGGTACAAATTATGGATTTCACAGATCATCCATAACACATCTTCCTTCAACCATCAAGATATGTTTTGGGGGGAAAATTTGTTGATACACTTTTTGGTCAAAGCTATCACACACAGAATTCCTAAATAGAAAAACTCTCATGTAGTCGAAACAACGTCAGAAGACATAGAGCGATTTGGTCGAAATCACACCATCAACGTAAAATGGCCCGAAACTCCTATCAGACGACCTCTTTTAGGCCCGAAAATAGCAATTACGAAGCTAAGCTTCATAACTCTTGTAGCCCTCTGAATGAGCTTCAAGTAGAGCTTTTTTTTGGCTCAATCGGACTTACGGTTTGAAAGTTATGCCCATTTCCGTGAATGCGCGTAGAAGAGCAACTCCGGTTCGTGAGCTTGGTCTCGCTTCGCCCTCAACATGACTCCTCCTAGACTGGCTCATGGGACCCCCCTTGGGTTTGCCCCTCCTCGGCTCGTGGAGCCTCTTCAACTCATGAAGCACCCTCCTTGACTCGTGATGCACCCATCTCGTGAAACCAACTCTGGCTCATGGAGCTCAGGTGGACCACGACCTGACCGTGAACACAAGCTTCATCACTTCAGCTCGAGACCATACCTCGATTCGTGAAGGCTTCATCACGACCTGACCCCATGACCACGAACCGATCATCAAACCTGCTAATACACGCATAGATCTTGACCTGTTCTCAAGGATATTCCTGCTGTTGCTATCCCAGATCATGTGCCACGTGCCTTGTCACGAACCGGTCATCCCAGAGGCTCTCCTACAGCTATAAATACACCTCTACATGGAATTTTAAGGGGATTCTCTTTGATTTTTGGCCGAAGGCCTTTCTCCTACATCCCTACAGCCTCCACCATTAAAGAGTGCAAGGATTTTGCACCTTTCTACATATAAATTCTCCTCTTGTAATCTCAATTAACACACGAATTGTGTGTCTGCATGTAACTGATTCTTGTAATCTGTTAGTATAACAATAAGATTACAAAGTGGACTTAGGCTACATCTACAGCCGAACCACTATAAAAACTTTATGTGTTCCCTCTTATTTACTATTATCTACATTTTTGTGATATGTGATCTGCATTTGGGTGTTATGCCAATTTTTGGTCTAACAGCAGGGCTAAGTGACATCCTTTTCTGGTTATTATCTAACCTCACGTCCTATTGGCAAACATTTGTTTTCCTTCTATCTATATGTGGTTATAGGAAACCGATTACCTAGAACTATAAAGGTAAGAAAAACACTACTAAAACAAGGGCCATACCTGTGGAATAAATACTCTAGGTTGAGCAGGATGCATCATTTCTTTGTGTCCTTGGCTTGAGGAATTATCATCTTCGAAGGGAATTTAAACTAAGTCCAAGTCAGGAGAAATATTCAAAGGATCTGGAACTATTTCTTTAGAAGCATGAATATCTCCAGCAGAAGGAGCAGAAATGGCTTGACCTCTACTTGAATCATCGAGAAACCCTTTACCTTTGAGGTTATGATCACCGTCATCATCGTCCCAGTCATCATCAGTATTAGTAGTAAGGTCCTCTTCCTCGTATGAATTGGAATCATCCGTAGGATCCTCAATGTATAAAAGCTCTTCAGGCTTCCCTTGAGCATCCTTAGGAACTGCAATACCTTGCTTAAGCCGCTCAATTTTGGCACAACTCAGCCCGAAATTGAATGATGAACTGAAGGGAATGCAATCGCTGGATACTTTTGAAAATTGTCAGAATACGCCAACAAAAGTGCATCCTCATAAGGCTTTAGCACCGCCCTCGGGTAGTGAGATCCTAAAAATGAAGAAACCCTGTTTTGGCTTCATGAATTATGTACTTAGCATTGGAAAGTGCATTCTGAACCTGAGAGAGTTGGTCATCTTTCTCTTTTATCCTCTTAGTATGATTAGCCACCATCCTAGCTTTCTCATATTCAACTTCCTGCTTAAACAATTGGAGCGCCAACACTTGATCATTCAAAAGGAACTTAACTTTCTTCTCAACCTCCAGCTCTGATTCAACCTTCTTAAGAGACACCTTTAATTTCGTGCACTCCTTCTATGCTCCTCTACCAAAGACATAACCTTGGAATCGAATGCAGCCTTCTCCTCTCCAAGTGTCACAACCTCCGAAGGGGATGGAGAAATCACCTTTAGAAGAAAGTATCATTTCTTGGTAAGTAAAGGTCAGGACTCATGAAGAAACGGAAAATCAAACAAGAAAAGAGAAGTAAGGCTATACCAAGAGTTGTTGTTCTATAAGTGATCGTTGCAAACTCATTATGTCTGAAGACAAGGACGACAATGAAATATTGGTAATCTCATCAAAGGAAAGAGAAATCTTTACAATTTCATCAAAACTCTGAGTCATTGGAGGAGGTCTAGAGGAACTAGCATGTCTGGATGAAGATCGCATCGTTAACTCTTGTTCTACCAAGTTTAAAGACCTAGGAGAATTTGGTATCTGGATACGATCCAGAAAGTCACAACCTAGAGCTGTAGTTTGAAAAGGAGTGACGTTAGGGTTCACACCAAGAGAGGGAGTAGCAAGATCATGAGCATGATACTCACTAGGCCCAGTAGCAGCAACCTCGGGAAGAGGAATAGGGGTTGAAAACTCATCCTTATGCTTCTTAGAGGCCGGTTCGTCAGTAGTAGTTGCAAGGTTTCTCTTAACCATAGCATTGGATCGAGTTAGGGAATCCAGAGTAGATTCCCCATCAAAAATTTGAGAAGCTGACCAAAACAATCATTCAGAGAAATGAAATTAAAAATATTGAATATATAACAAGCTCGTACAAATAAGGATGAAAGTTACCCTTACATGAAGATCCAGGAAATATATGACACAAGTTGGTGAATATATCTGATCCCAAAAATGTGTGCTTAGTACCGGGAAAGTGCATAGGAGGCCTTCCCAAAAAAAATTCCCGGGAGGAAGAAAGTCATACATTTGAAGGTTGCCCAGGGTTAATAAAAGAGATCGCTTTTCCAATGTCTCAGTAGCCTTGTAAATAACATTAATGGCTTGAGCTTCCTCGTCATTTAGGTCCCTTCTTATGTGATCAGAAACTGAAGATGAACAAGGGTTAAACAAAGCCTAAGAAAATATTTAATGGATATTAAAGAATGGAGCTTACCTGGAGTAGCAAAAACGCCGTGATACCCAAAGGACACCTAATACAGAAAAATTACGTCTTCCAGTCTGAGAATTGGGAAAGGTTGTCACTAATCAGCTTATTCGAAGGGTTCGCGTGAAGAATTGGAAAATTTGTCCTTTCGACTGCTGACAGTCGTAACAAATGATGCAAAAGCCGAGGGCTGAGAGAAGGATGTCCTGACTCGATAGCTAGGCATTAAAGGCATATAAGATAGGTATATGTACTCGGAGTCAGCTGAATGCAAGCCAACTTCAAATATTGTATGAACCTTGAGATAAAGTCTGGGAATGGGAAGAAACCACCATGCTAGATAATGGTCGAGTGTGCAAAGAACCCTTCTGGTGGATTCTCAATAGTATCTTTCCTAGAGGCAATAATGGTATAGGTTCTGGTCATGCCGTAACTCTCAAGAATGACCTTCACTTCATCTTGAGTTTGAATAAGAGAGTGTTGCGAAGTACTTTCCATCTTTGGCTTAAAAGAAGAAAAAGGAACTAAATTTGATTTGCCAACACTTTGCTTCCAGACGCAATGTTACCAGGTGATATTATTTCATAAAAGCATATTAGCACCAAAATTTCTTATAAGCGAGTGTAAATCATGCATAGGTTTTAAGCTATCCTAAGAATTCATTAGTATAAGTTATCTAGTGATCTTATAAAACAAGTCAGGACGTGCTATGAGTTATTAGAATTAAACCTATAACACAATTCACATATGCCCATACATATGCATACATGCCTGAGAAACAACTAAGTATTGGGTATTGTTCATAACAGGTATTTTAACAATAAAAGCCAAGAATAAACAGAACGTTCTAGTGTAGGTAAGGTCGATATCGGAACAACCCAAACCCTCGGCATCGACCTTACTAAGACTAAATGATCTACTATCAATATCAAAGACTTAGATAGCATCAAAGTAGTTAAAAAGCTAGATATCGATGGATTCAACTTTAAATTATTTTCATAAAAACAAGAACTTAATCAACTCCAAAATATTGAGCATTACTCGTACCGAAACAAGGGAAGATGTAGCTTTCAACATCAATCATAGCCCGTTCCAATACAAAGTAAATAGGAGCCGAAGAACTAGCATTAGTTTTGGTATCGATAAAGCTGAAACCTAAAAGAGCTGGTAACAACTTAATATTCAATCCATCGGTGCTACAGGGAAAGTTTTCTCTTCATAATAAAAATAAGCCCTTTGTATGTAATTTTTACATTTAGAAAAATAACCCAAAAATATGTTGGGAGAAAATAAATGACTCACACAATCCACCATTAATGACTACTTAAGCCTTTTTCATCATTCAAATTTATTCTTAAAGTATGGGAACCCTGATCAATTTCACAACCGAGTGGGAAAATATTTTTAGGACTTTAATTTTGAATGAATGAAACACTTACAGAGATAATCTAACTTGAAAATATTGAACGAACTTGTGGAAATTTTGAATCAGGGTGATCTTGTTTGTGAGTTATTCCTTGCAGGTGAAGAAATAAAAAGGAAGAGGAAAGATATTTTATACCAAAGTACTTCTTCAATCTCACCCGAACAAACAAGAATGAACCAATGAGCCAGATCAATTCAAGAATAGACAATGGAGGGAAATCAAAAGTACAAGAGTGAAAGTCAAAGTTTAACATGAAAAGTCGAAAATACCCCTTTACTAGGGGAAAATGTTATTACCAAATTCGATGCCAAAACCAGATACTGGTGAAGAGATATCAGAGCACTACTGGCATCAAGAGAGTGTTTCAAAAGCAAACAATTGACACCATATTACTAAGGCAACCAGTACCAAAAGCAGCAAGAGGAAGATTTGGTCAATATGATATTGGTACCAACATAGGAGGCAAAAGCTTGGTACCGATACGAAAGAAGATAGCGACAAGGTAGTGCCGACAACGAAAGCAACCAACCAGAAGTTGACTCTGAGAGCATACAACTCGACACGAAAGTAAACAAGGAAGAATGGCCAAAAGCATGTATACAGAAACCGGAATAACAAGAGTCATAAAGAAGAAAGCACAAAACCAAGCTTAGATGGACCGAAAGGGAGGCTATCGATCCTAATTTGCTTAGCATCATACCGACAACAGGAAGCCACATAAAAGTCATTAGACGAAATCCTAAACCTTACTATCACAGAGCCGACACTAGATCCAAAGAGGGTAAAGTAAATGAAAGCTCATGGGAAGAGAGGTTATCCACACTAAGATGCTTAATGTTGATACCGTAACAAAAGAGGACGATAAAGCAAAGGCAATGCTCAAATGTCATCAAAGTGAGGCAAAGCTCAATATTTACTATTGGAACTATGAGATGGTATCGAAGCCGAAAGCAGATAGGAAGTTTATCTATACTAACCTGCTTGGTATCGATACACAATCGGAAGAAATACGTGAATCACGAGTCACTAAGGACCGAGACCCATGTTCTGAAAGCAAAACGAACCTAAAGATAAAGATCAATAGTGAAAAGAGGGCCGAAACCAGGTACCGACACCGAAAGCCATCAAGGCAGCCGATAATAGAATTCCTTGCTTAACCCGAAGCGACTTCTGCTGGATGTTGTCAAAAGGAGGCCCATTTTGCCTATAAATAAGACCCCTGCTCATTTAAGGGGACTTTTCTCATTATCCAATCTTGTAATCTTTTCTTATAGAGCAAATTCTAATTTCTAAATCAATTTGAGGATTTTACGTGGAAGCTTCTGTGCATTCTACAAAGCGGTTAATAAAGAGAGAATTAATACAGGAGATTAATGTCATGAAATTCCTTATCACCTATGTTGCTAATTTTTCACCGCATTCCCTACAACAAAGCTTCATGCCTAAGCCGATTTCCCTAAATACCCTTCTACAAGTCATTTAGCTTTCTAAATCGCATTGCGCTTAGGGAACACTTATCCCAAGGTAACTGTTGGTCTTTGAGTCTCATAAGCGTGACACTCACCTCTTTGAAGGAAGAGTAACTAATGTTCAGGCTTAAGACCTTGATATATAGCAAATAGTGAACTAACTCAAGCTTATAGGAACTAAATACACCCTTTTAGTTCCCCTAGGTCTATTCCTTAGACCTACTTCCGTTGTTAACGAAAAATATCGTTAACAGAAGGTAAGAGGAGCGACGTGAGAAATAAATAGAAGAAAGAGAAAGGAATTAGAATGGGAAAAGGAGTGTGTTAGGTCCTTATGCATGTTGCACATTAAGAAGGTAAAGAAGAGGGAAAAGAGAAAGGTACAATCCGAATAAAAGAAACGTGCTTTCGTTTTGTTTGTTTTGGCATATTATTGTTATATTCCTTTTTTTGCATGAATAGTTTGGGAAAGTAGAAAGGCATTCGTGGGAAACATGAATAGTTATAAGTGGGAATTGACGTACGTTTCTTTTTAATTAAGGAATGTGACTGATACAGATAAACTACTATCTCACGTTTTGTATTTCCATTTTTACGTTGTTGACGGAACAAACTTCCATATATTACTATGGAAATTCTTCCACTGTTATATTTAATTTGACGCATTCCAAATATAATTAAATTAGATTGCAAATTTTTGACGTTAATTCCGTTAACTACGCTATTTAAACTATGCATTATTTAATCGTTGTTATCAAACTTCGATTTAATTTGTTTAAATTAAAGTAAGCACACATGTAGTAACCCGAAAATCCGGGGGAATTTGAGCTGACTAAATAACACAAGTCCAACCCAAATCGCACTGGAAATTCAAGAAACTAATAGAAAGAAGACAGAGGGTGAGGATAGATAAGACAGAAAATTAGAATAGAAGAAGAAGAAGAAGAACACAACATCAGAGTAACACGAACCTCACAGCGGAATGAATAACATATAATAGATAACATAACTTTGAAACATGACAGTTATGTATACAATAGCACTTATCAGAGTAAAACACTTACAACACAGCGGAAATAAACTATAGCTATATGATTCTGAAGCCTCCTGCTCCAGCTCTTCAATGTATATCTGTAAATTCCTGACTACTTGACTGCCCGTACAAATTTAGGCACCCAAGAGTTTAGGGAAAACAAAAACAAATAAACTCCGGGTCAGTCATGGGACTGGTATGAGTAAAACAGTTTAAACAGGTATATGAACAAGTAAACGATATCTCATAAGACCACGCCGCAGAACGGAACGGGTTTTTCCCTTATGAGAATCCAAAATAACTTTTCAAAGCAATATCATTCTGATATTATAATAATGTCTAAGTACAAATAAATATCAATCTAGCAGAAACGCTTGCATCTCAAGTTACTACATATATAGTATACAATCAAAATCGCAAGCACGTATTGGATTATTGGATTTCCAACTATGACAAGGTATGGAACCACCTTCCGATCAGTGAGTTCAATAAGAACATCTTGCAACTCAGCCACACATGACCGACCACTCATTTCGCTTGAGTGTATCGAATGTACATCACCAACGGTTGGGATCAGCAACCGTTCCCGTATATATATGCGACAGCATTGATAGATTTAAGAAAACAAATGAATATTCACTAGATAGGTGATTATACACCCTACTTCGGTGCGACGGACTTAGCCATGCTGCCTGCCCGATTTCTGTCATTTACCGGTTGATGAGGCTAGAAGCTACGCTTTATCATCACAATAGATTCACTTCGAATGCCACATTGTCAGATCCATCGAAAATCACTAATTGACGTCTACAACAATACATTACGTGTCAGCTAAAAGAAGTTTCCTTCTCCGCTTCCACTCTTGGTACGGTTGAAGAAATCAATGTACGTGACCTTTCTGGAAATACTCTGTCAGACATCCATCTTCATTCACTTAAAATGTCACATCGTCATACCCGCCAAATCACAAATTGACTTATCCAAAAATAACACGGGTATACAGCTAAGAGAAACGAATTCCTCCGCCACCAAACGTGAATACGTTTGAACAGATCAACTTACGCGATCCATTGGATATACTCTGTCAGACCTTCGTCCATACAAGTTGTCCAGGGACTGGACAAACCGAAGGCACTATTCTGTAAACAGGATAGCCCTTGCATTTTACTCCGTCTTCAATTATCTTTGGCATACATGATTCGCGATGCTTATGCCGATACAGAGTGGTTCTTTGGATAATAATCCAACCGGTCTCTCCATATTAACACGTTAAAATGGTCAAAAACTTCGATAGTCTGTGATTTAACCATCAAAGAAAAACAGATGTGCAAACAACGATATTATTCCCAGATGGAAATTATATCGAACAAACATCATTTAACATTAATCTCTTTAGTTCATTTATTTACTTATCTCCTATTTCCCTATATTCTAAATTCTTATTTTCTTTTATCAGAAAACATTTCTGATTTCTCGTTTGGAAAACATTTCCAAAACTCATTTACGATCAAACCTTACCATTTCTTAGTTAAGAAGGAATTCACTCAAGTTGGGGTATAATTACCTCTCAGACCTTAACTGAACAACGTTATAACTTCGAAATGGTCAAAGTTTATCTTTTAATCTTTAACAACTTCTTTACGCCTTTCTCGGATCCAATTTTACTAATCCACTTCTATATTTAAAACATTGGTTATAACGATAACGTTATAATCCCTACTTTCGAATTATCTAACTTTAATTATGACTTCTATTCTTATTAGTGAATAATTAATCTAACACTTATTTATTTATAAATAAATAAATCTCTATTTAAACACTGGAAAGTATAAGTACTTAACCGAATTCGATAAAATCGAATTTGCCGATTAACTCTCTTCGAGAAATCTCTATTTGATTAACTCTTCTTCGAATAACCTATATTCGATTAACTCCTTCTCGAATAAACGATATTCGATAATCTCTCTTCGATGAAACTAACAATGATAACTCCTTTCGATGAAACTAACATCGATAACTCCTTTCGATGAAACTAACATCGATAACTCCTTTCGATGAAACTAACATCGATTTATTTAACTCGACGAACCTAACTCGACTAACTTAACTTGACTCGACTAACTCGACTTACTTGGTTCGACCAATTCGATTCGATCAACTAGGCTCGACTAACTTGACTAACTTAACTCGACTTACTTGGTTCGACCAATTCGATTCAATTTACTAGGCTCGACTAACTTGACTAACTCTGTCTCAAATAACTATATTTGATTAACTCTAGTTCGTTTTAACTCTAATTGATTAACTCTAACTAATTAACTCCATTTGACTAACTCGACTTGGCTAACCCCTTTCGAATAACATATTCGATTAACTAACCTTCGAATACCATATTCGATTAACTAACTTCGAATACCATATTCGATTAACTCCTTTCGAATGTCTATATTCGATTAACTAACTTCGAATACAATATTCGATTAACTAACTTCGAATACCATATTCGATTAACTAACTTCGAATACCATATTCGATTAACTCCTTTCGAATGTCTATATTCGATTAACTAACTTCGAATACCATATTCGATTAACTAACTTCGAATACCATATTCGATTAACTTATTCACTTTATAAAGATTTCCTTTTTAACAACGTTTTTATCCATTTGAAAAGATTTACTTTTAAATAACGGTTCTACACTTTAAAAATTATTTCCTTTTTATAATGTTCCCTTTCCAATTCTATTTGTAAATGGTTTACAAATATTCCCTTTTCAAATTTATTCTTGAAATATTCTAACTCCTTAAATTTCCGAGAAAATTCGCCATAACCTCCTTTGTATTGGGAGCATCAGGAAAATCCCCAAACCGCTACACAAGCCTTTCCATTCAAAAAGAAAATGATTTGCAGTTATTTCCTTTTTGAATATCTCCTATTTATTTCTAAGTAAATAATCCCTATTTAATATTTTATTTATTTAACAAATAAAAAATCCATGTCATAATATCTTATCTGTTTATTCTAAATAAATAATTCACTTTATAAATATTCCATTTATAAAGGCTTTCCTTCATTTAATATTCCACTTAAGGTATTTTCTATTTATAAATATTCCATTTATAAATATTTCTATTTATAAATATCCTATTTATAAATAATCTCTTTTATAAAATCCTCTTGGTTCTATAAATATTCTCTTTTCAATATTTCGGTATATCACGGTGTTCAATCATATCAAATCACGATGTTCAATATCGTCCATACACCCACAATCAACAACAGATTATAAATCACGTCATATATCACAATATATGAAAAATAATAAAATAACTGTTGAGGAATCCAGTCGGATTCCTCCAACCTGTTTCCCTGTATCATAGATGTTAGACAATATAGATAACATCACTTTCAGTTCCATATGATATATTCTGTTAGACAGAATCAATATAGAAATTTAACTAACTGACTAGCAGTTCAATCAAACAATCAACACACAGTACATCAGACAATTTCTAACAGTTCTAAATATACAACATGAAATTATAAACTGTTCAGAGTTGGTGAGATTTACTCACATTTGCAGTTCATCGTTAAAGAACGATAAACTGTTGTCTGATTTGAATCAAACAATTAAATTCGCTGTAAATTCAGACGAGCCCCAATCCCCTTCCAGTCAGCTTCATTGGGTAGTGTCCGTCCATACGATCCCAACGTGACTGACGGTTCGCGATTCTGACCTCGTACGGATGAGATATTGCATTCATAAGTTAGTACATATTTGAATTTAGAAATAATTGAATCCTTTAAAAACAATTGGGCTTTACCCTTAAGTATCCGACCCACTCTACTATTCAGACCCGCCTAACTCCACCTCTTCTTCCCCGAATCAAAGAAATACGCGTCCTCCCTGTATACCACTCACCATGGCCGCCCTTTCTTACCATCCTACCTCCTCCATTTCTCAACTACACTCAAAACCGAAAACACCAAAGTGCTCCTCATCCAAATCTCTACCCGACCATACCCAGTACCCTCAACTCGTCGGACTCCCCTGACATCCGACGTCGCAGCCTTCCTGTAGCAGGTCCGAACCCTTCTGATGCCAAAATCCACCAAAAATTCACTACAAGTGCTACTTTCAACTACGAATTCAAAAATGACCCTAAAAACATGAACCATTGCTTCAAATTAAAGTTATTGCTAACCCTAACTTCGCTGTCGAAAAACCGCGCCACTAAAATGGACGTCGCACACTACAAAGTTGCTATCAACATGAAGAAAATCTCACAAGCAATCCAATTGTATATATTACTTGATTTTAGGATTTTTTTTGTTTGTTTGTTTTTTTTTTGATTTTTCTTTCGTTTGTTTTTGTTTGAAGAAGAGAAATGATTTAAGTGGCGGCTACAGATTCGATGGAAGAAGTGAATTGAGATTAGGTTTTAACGAGGGCCTTAAGTCCCTTTTATAGTGGAATGGTTTGAATAGATTAATAATATTATTTTATGTATAACTTATCCATGAGTTTTTCATAAAAATTACATCTCAAATGATATCTGTTTTTGACAAACTAAGTTGATCCTAGCATAAAAACACATTCCGGATCCAGTGGGACAGGTTTCGTCGAATTCCGACACCGTTTGTAAAAATCCTTTAGAAAATATCGATGAAAAACACCGAGCAATAATTCCTAACAATTCCAGAAAAAATCCTAAAAATATGAGGCCTTGATGTTTCACTAGACCTCTTCCTAAGGTTTCGTATGAAACTTGTTTCGTTGAATTCCGAGTTCGTTTGACCAGTTAACCATTCAGTTTAGTTTGTTTCAAATTAAAAACATAGTGTACCGTACTATGAAATATCCTGTTCCCGTAGGGACTGCTATGGACAGAAACAAAGATACCATTTAAATGAGTGACGTGCTCTGGTCCCAAAAATGTAATAATACCGGTAGATGGACTCATATTGTGAAACCCCGAAATGTCGATACAGGGTGCCAAATTCTCCAAATAAAAAGTTGCTTATTAAATTAATTAAAAATTACAGTAAAATTCTAAAAATTAAATTATCGCTATCTCCCAAAAGGACCTTGTCTAAATTCAAACCCGATCTCTATTTATATTGAATGAACCGATACGGTCGATAAACGATTCTATAGCGACTATTTCAAAATTTGATTTGGACGTGAATCAAAATCTACATGACGAAATCCTTATTTTTCTCTTCCACTAGAAAGATATACTCCACCAGCTCCACACGTTTCTTGTTTCACAGAAATCCGATTTAAAATGAATCATGTACATTCAGTTGAAGTCTGAATCGCCAAATAGCGAACTGCCGCGTCGTTTCAAGCTCTATTTTAATTATATTATAATTATACGTTCAAACTGTCGTCGATTGAATATATTCGTCAATATAATCCAACTCTAAGTTGAATTACATCTTTGGGATGACCCCATTCACAGAATATTTGTATTTCCAATATTTTTTATTATTTCGACATTATAATATATTTTATTATATTATAATTATTAATTAAATATTCAATATTATTTAATTCACGTTCTTGATATCGATAAATCGATATTTAATAATTAAATAAATTAATTGTTCAACAGCTAAAAATGCGGGTCACTACATTCTTCCCTACTTAAAATAATTTCGTCCTCAAAATTGCTAAGCTAGGGGACGACCCTATCTACTGGGTAAAAATTTATCTGTTTACCTCTTATCTCCGGTTTCAACTGAACCAATTAATATCGACTAAAATATTAATTTATTCCGACTAACTAAATTTTCAAAAATTCTGAAAATTTTCTAACACCTTAACTTTTCGAATTTTTTTGCCAGCACCTCCTTTGTACTGGTCAATATCTCAAACCCCAAATCGCCTTTCTGGGCCTTCTTTAACCCAAAAGAAAATCAAACAGCCAAGCGGCTTGCCAATTCGGCTCATAAATCTCATATCCATATATAATATAAACTGGTACCTTTTTGTCGGGAATATCTACTCTATCACTTCCATATGCTATCAGCTCCGCATATACCAGTGTTATTTCCATCAAATTCCAATCAGTTCATATCCTCAAATCCAAATCGAATTTCATTCGAACCCGAATATCAAATTTCAAATTCTTAACTCATCAACCCAATTCCATAACAGATTATTCTCTAATCCAATTCAATTCTATTTAACTCAGTTCAAGTTAATATTTCAATTTATTTCTACTATCTTATTCTATTTAACTTCATAAGTTAAAATTGAATTCCGAAACTTAATTTCCTTGGTCTATTTCAAATCAATTTGAAATTACAATGCCAATTCAAAACCTTTTGAATTTCTAAACAACGTGTTTTCTTAAAACAATTCAAAAAAAAAATCTTTGGTAGTAGTCCGTCACTTAGAACTCGAAAATGAACACTGATGATGTCGCGATTCATCATCAGAATCTATTTTCCAGCTATCGAAGTGAGTTCAATACTATATCACCTTCAGTTTGAAAAACGTTTCAAAATCTCCCAGGAACTTAAAATTTCCTTATTTTAATTCCAATCTGATTTAAATTCAGATTTTTCTTCATTTTATTTCATATACTTTACTTATATGAATTCTGATTAGTCATTTAAAATCATTTTACCCTTTTATAATCTTACTCGATTATAATAACAACCAACACAACCAATATACTATATCAAATATATTCGGGTAAAATTATTCCATTTACCCTCTTTCAAAACATACCATGACGGTTCATCGAATTCGAGTGTTTAGTAACCCCTATCGATACAGTGGATCAAATTGATCGACCAGAATTCACAAACAACTCAACCAATAAAACTCCACAATATAAAATCATTTTATATTAACTAACAAATACGTTCACTCGTATATATACACTCAAACTCAGTCTAGGATATTACTAATCCCATCTCTACTGAATCACGCCACAGAGCCAAGGTAATAACTAAACCAATGCTCTGATACCAACTGTAGTAACCCGAAAATCCGGGGGAATTTGAGCTGACTAAATAACACAAGTCCAACCCAAATCGCACTGGAAATTCAAGAAACTAATAGAAAGAAGACAGAGGGTGAGGATAGATAAGATAGAAACTTAGAATAGAAGAAGAAGAACACAACATCAGAGTAACACGAACCTCACAGCGGAATGAATAACATATAATAGATAACATAACTTTGAAATATGACAATTATGTATACAATAGCACTTATCAGAGTACAACAATTACAACACAGCGGAAATAAACTATAGCTATATGATTCTGAAGCCTCCTGCTCCAGCTCTTCAATGTATATCTGTAAATTCCTGACTACTTGACTGCCCGTACAAATTTAGGCACCCAAGAGTTTAGGGAAAACGAAAACAAATAAACTCCGGGTCAGTCACGGGACTGGTATGAGTAAAACAGTTTAAACAGGTATATGAACAAGTAAACGATATCTCATAAGACCACGCCGCAGAACGGAATGGGTTTTTCCCTTATGAGAATCCAAAATAACTTTTCAAAGCAATATCATTCTGATATTATAATAATGTCTAAGTACAAATAAATATCAATCTAGCAGAAACGCTTGCATCTCACGTTACTACATATATAGTATACAATCAAAATCGCAAGCACGTATTGGATTATTGGATTTCCAACTATGACAAGGTATGGAACCACCTTCCGATCAGTGTACTCTAGGAACGATACACTGGAGTTCAACAAGAACATCTTGCAACTCAGCCACACATGACCGACCACTCATTTCGCTTGAGTGTATCGAATGTACATCACCAACGGTTGGGATTAGCAACCGTTCCCGTATATATATGGGACAACATTGATAGATTTAAGAAAACAAATGAATATTCACTAGATAGGTGATTATACACCCTACTTCGGTGCGACCGACTTAGCCATGCTGCCTGCCCGATTTCTGTCATTTACCGGTTGATGAGGCTAGAAGCTACGCTTTATCATCACAATAGATTCACTTCGAATGCCACATTGTCAGATCCATCGAAAATCACTAATTGACGTCTACAACAATACATTACGTGTCAGCTAAAAGAAGTTTCCTTCTCCGCTTCCACTCTTGGTACGGTTGAAGAAATCAATGTACGTGACCTTTCTGGAAATACTCTGTCAGACATCCATCTTCATTCACTTAAAATGTCACATCGTCATACCCACCAAATCACAAATTGACTTATCCAAAAATAACACGGGTATACAGCTAAGAGAAACGAATTCCTCCGCCACCAAACGTGAATACGTTTGAACAGATCAACTTACGCGATCCATTGGATATACTCTGTCAGACCTTCGTCCATACAAGTTGTCCTGGGACTGGACAAACCGAAGGCACTATTCTGTAAACAGGATAGCCCTTGCATTTTACTCCGTCTTCAATTATCTTTGGCATATATGATTCGCAATGCTTATGCCAATACAGAGTGGTTCTTTGGATAATAATCCAACCGGTCTCTCCATATTAACACGTTAAAATGGTCAAAAACTTCGATAGTCTGTGATTTAACCATCAAAGAAAAACAGGTGTGCAAACAACGATATTATTCCCAGATGGAAATTATATCGAACAAACATCATTTAACATTAATCTCTTTAGTTCATTTATTTACTTATCTCCTGTTTCCCTATATTCTAAATTCTTATTTTCTTTTATCAGAAAACATTTCTGATTTCTCGTTTGGAAAACATTTCCAAAACTCATTTACGATCAAACCTTACCATTTCTTAGTTAAGAAGGAATTCACTCAAGTTGGGGTATAATTACCTCTCAGACCTTAACTGAACAACGTTATAACTTTGAAATGGTCAAAGTTTATCTTTTAATCTTTAACAACTTCTTTACGCCTTTCTCGGATCCAATTTTACTAATCCACTTCTATATTTAAAACACTGGTTATAATGATAACGTTATAATCCCTACTTTCGAATTATCTAACTTTAATTATTACTTCTATTCTTATTAGTGAATAATTAATCTAACACTTATTTATTTATAAATAAATAAATCTCTATTTAAACACTGGAAAGTATAAGTACTTACCCGAATTCGATATAATCGAATTTGCCGATTAACTCTCTTCGAGAAATCTCTATTTGATTAACTCTTCTTCGAATAACCTATATTCGATTAACTCCTTCTCGAATAAACGATATTCGATAATCTCTTTTCGATGAAACTAACATTGATAACTCCTTTCGATGAAACTAACATCGATAACTCCTTTCGATGAAACTAACATCGATAACTCCTTTCGATGAAACTAACATCGATAACTCCTTTCGATGAAACTAACATCGATTTATTTAACTCGACGAACCTAACTCGACTAACTTAACTTGACTCGACTAACTCGACTTACTTGGTTCGACCAATTCGATTCGATCAACTAGGCTCGACTAACTTGACTAACTTAACTCGACTTACTTGGTTCGACCAATTCGATTCAATTTACTAGGCTTGACTAACTTGACTAACTCTGTCTCAAATAACTATATTTGATTAACTCTAGTTCGTTTTAACTCTAATCGATTAACTCTAACTAATTAACTCCATTTGACTAACTCGACTTGGCTAACCCCTTTCGAATAACATATTCGATTAACTAACCTTCGAATACCATATTCGATTAACTAACTTCGAATACCATATTCGATTAACTCCTTTCGAATGTCTATATTCGATTAACTAACTTCGAATACCATATTCGATTAACTAACTTCGAATACCATATTCGATTAACTAACTTCGAGTACCATATTCGATTAACTCCTTTTGAATGTCTATATTCGATTAACTAACTTCGAATACCATATTCGATTAACTAATTTCGAATACCATATTCGATTAACTTATTCACTTTATAAAGATTTCCTTTTTAACAACGTTTTTATCCATTTGAAAAGATTTACTTTTAAATAACGGTTCTACACTTTAAAAATTATTTCCTTTTTATAATGTTCCCTTTCCAATTCTATTTGTAAATGGTTTACAAATATTCCCTTTTCAAATTTATTCTTGAAATATTCTAACTCCTTAAATTTCCGAGAAAATTCGCCATAACCTCCTTTGTATTGGGAGCATCGGGAAAATCCCCAAACCGCTACACAAGCCTTTCCATTCAAAAAGAAAATGATTTGTAGTTATTTCCTTTTTGAATATCTCCTATTTATTTCTAAGTAAATAATCCCTATTTAATATTTTATTTATTTAACAAATAAATAATCCATGTCATAATATCTTATCTGTTTATTCTAAATAAATAATTCACTTTATAAATATTCCATT
This sequence comes from Allium sativum, assembly GCA_030737875.1. NCBI lineage: Eukaryota > Viridiplantae > Streptophyta > Magnoliopsida > Asparagales > Amaryllidaceae > Allium > Allium sativum. The sequence continues at coordinate 972,028,823 of CM060909.1, read as the reverse complement.
TATAAAGGCTTTCCTTCATTTATTATTCCACTTAACGTATTTTCTATTTATAAATATTCCATTTATAAATATTTCTATTTATAAATATCCTATTTATAAATATTCTCTTTTATAAAATCCTCTTGGTTCTATAAATATTCTCTTTTCAATATTTCGGTATATCACGGTGTTCAATCATATCAAATCACGATGTTCAATATCGTCCATACACCCACAATCAACAACAGATTATAAATCACGTCATATATCAAAATATATGAAAAATAATAAAATAACTGTTGAGGAATCCAGTCGGATTCCTCCAACCTGTTTCCCTGTATCACAGATGTTAGACAATATAGATAACATCACTTTCAGTTCCATATGATATATTCTGTTAGACAGAATCAATATAGAAATTTAACTAACTGACTAGCAGTTCAATCAAACAATCAACACACAGTACATCAGACAATTTCTAACAGTTCTAAATATACAACATGAAATTATAAACTGTTCAGAGTTGGTGAGATTTACTCACATTTGCAGTTCATCGTTAAAGAACGATAAACTGTTGTCTGATTTGAATCAAACAATTAAATTTTCCGTAAATTCAGACGAGCCCCAATCCCCTTCCAGTCAGCTTCATTGGGTAGTGTCCGTCCATACGATCCCAACGTGACTGACGGTTCGCGATTCTGACCTCGTACGGATGAGATATTGCATTCATAAGTTAGTACATATTTGAATTTAGAAATAATTAAATCCTTCAAAAACAATTGGGCTTTACCCTTAAGTATCCGACCCACTTTACTATTCAGACCCCCCTAACTCCACCTCTTCTTCCCCGAATCAAAGAAATACGCGTCCTCCCTGTATACCACTCACCATGGCCGCCCTTTCTTACCATCCTACCTCCTCCATTTCTCAACTACACTCAAAACCGAAAACACCAAAGTGCTCCTCATCCAAATCTCTACCCGACCATACCCAGAACCCTCAACTCGTCGGACTCCCCTGACATCCGACGTCGCAGCCTTCCTGTAGCAGGTCCGAACCCTTCTGATGCCAAAATCCACCAAAAATTCACTACAAGTGCTACTTTCAACTACGAATTCAAAAATGACCCTAAAAACATGAACCATTGCTTCGAATTAAAGTTATTGCTAACCCTAACTTCGCTGTCGAAAAACCGCGCCACTAAAATGGACGTCGCACACTACAAAGTTGCTATCAACATGAAGAAAATCTCACAAGCAATCCAATTGTATATTTTACTTGATTTTAGGATTTTTTTGTTTGTTTGTTTTTTTTTATTTTTCTTTCGTTTGTTTTTGTTTGAAGAAGAGAAATGATTTAAGTGGCGGCTACAGATTCGATGGAAGAAGTGAATTGAGATTAGGTTTTAACGAGGGCCTTAAGTCCCTTTTATAGTGGAATGGTTTAAATAGATTAATAATATTATTTTATGTATAACTTATCCATGAGTTTTTCATAAAAATTACATCTCAAATGATATCTGTTTTTGACAAACTAAGTTGATCCTAGCATAAAAACACATTCCGGATCCAATGGGACAGGTTTCGTCGAATTCCGACACCGTTTGTAAAAATCCTTTAGAAAATATCGATGAAAAACACCGAGCAATAATTCCTAACAATTCCAGAAAAAATCCTAAAAATATGAGGCCTTGATGTTTCACTAGACCTCTTCCTAAGGTTTCGTATGAAACTTGTTTCGTTGAATTCCGAGTTCGTTTGACTAGTTAACCATTCAGTTTAGTTTATTTCAAATTAAAAACATAGTGTACCGTACTATGAAATGTCCTGTTCCCGTAGGGACTGCTATGGACAGAAACAAAGATACCATTTAAATGAGTGACGTGCTCTGGTCCCAAAAATGTAATAATACCGGTAGATGGACTCATATTGTGAAACCCCGAAATGTCGATACAGGGTGCCAAATTCTCCAAATAAAAAGTTGCTTATTAAATTAATTAAAAATTACAGTAAAATTCTAAAAATTGAATTATCGCTATCTCCCAAAAGGACCTTGTCTAAATTCAAACCCGATCTCTATTTATATTGAATGAACCGATACGGTCGATAAACGATTCTATAATGACTATTTCAAAATTTGATTTGGACGTGAATCAAAATCTACATGACGAAATCCTTATTTTTCTCTTCCACTAGAAAGATATACTCCACCAGCTCCACACGTTTCTTGTTTCATAGAAATCCGATTTAAAATGAATCATGTACATTCAGTTGAAGTCTGAATCGCCAAATAGCGAACTGCCGCGTCGTTTCAAGCTCTATTTTAATTATATTATAATTATACGTTCAAACTGTCGTCGATTGAATATATTCGTCAATATAATCCAACTCTAAGTTGAATTACATCTTTGGGATGACCCCATTCACAGAATATTTGTATTTCCAATATTTTTGATTATTTCGACATTATAATATATTTTATTATATTATAATTATTAATTAAATATTCAATATTATTTAATTCACGTTCTCGATATCGATAAATCGATATTTAATAATTAAATAAATTAATTGTTCAACAGCTAAAAATGCGGGTCACTACAACACACATCCCAAATTCAAACTCAAATTCAAATTTTTAAATTTAAGTTTAACATCAAACTTTTTGCGTACCGTTTAAACTGCTTCTATATGATTTTTTTAAGGATCAACATTTCATTATAAATTAATTTTGTGTTTTAATTTCCAAATAAATACATTCTACGTTACGTTTATCATTTAATTCTTATGTTAAAACCATTTTAAATTCAATATTTCAATGGTCGAAATTTATCGGATGTTACAATAAACCAAGGATCTGTAACCAAATAGGAATAGACTATAAAATATCTTTATTAAGTTTGATACCCACCGACCAACGCTTCATGATCATTAGTTTCTATAATAAAAGTAAAGGTCTCCTTATAAAATTCGATTACAATCCTCTTTTCTATCAAATCCGATGATGTAAAAACCAAGTTCCTTATAATAAATATTGAAATCATAAATCGGCTTCAAGAGCCTATGAATATAAGCTTTTAAAAGGGGTAATGTGGATTAGAGTTACCAACGTAAATAAAAATAGCATTTCCCATTGTTTTCTAGATTGTTGAACAATTTTTGATCATTTTAGCAGAATTCATACTCTTAAACTCCTTAGAGTGATAGTATTTGGAAGGAATAATAATGGGAACCTGGTTACTTGAGACAACATCCTTCCAAGCATGGCTAAATTCCTAAGATGTCGTAGTAGTAGCTTGAGGCTTCTTCAGACTTGGTTCAGCTGATTCAGGTGGAGGAAGAAGTGGGATTTTGATTTTTGTCCAGCTGTTCTTTGCTCCAGTGTCAACCCAAATGCTATAGAAGATGGCGCAGTCTCCAAAGATGAGAAAATAGAATGGATTGTCAGGGTTCTTTCCTTTCGTCATACTTCTAGTGATCATGAACACAACGTAGAAGAGTTTTTGGGTTTGGAAAATGAAGAAATTTGGTTGAGTAACAAATGAAAGATTGCAGGAGAAATGATAGATTAATTAGGCGAGAGAGTTTAAGAGAGAATATAGAAGAAGAAGATACAAGAATTACTGATGTAGAGACTGATGTTTAAAAGAACAGGAAAGCAGATATTACATTGAGAAATTTTCAAATGATTCAACATACAGACTCGATGACCATCCCACATATTTATAGGTAATTTAGTACACGTGATTACTCATCAAAGTAGCAGGCTTAATGAGTTATAGAGGCCCATATTGAATAATGTATATACTGCAGCTAAAGTGTGTACACGTACGTGCACACGTGATCTATGTGTCTGTACCCCTTCTAGCTGTCATTAAACTGGTGCTGGTTCCAAGTCCATCCACTTCAGGCGTTGGTTGCTGTCTTCAACCTTTAGTTCATCTGCAACCATCAGATTATCATTTTCTAGTGAAGTATTTGTTGATTTTATGCTCTGGAACCCTAATGATGATATCATGTTCGATGAATTTTTTTAGGCACCAACACTCCCTCTCCCTTCAAAATTTGACCTTGTCTCAAGGTCAAAGGTGGGAAACCTCTTAACCAACTCCCAATAATCCTCCCAAGTTGCATCATTTTCGTCTTTTTGCTTCCACTTTATCAAAACCTGAGTAATTGTACGATTATTTCTAGAAACTATTCTCGGTCCAAAATTAACTCTAGTTCATCAACTAGCTCTTCAGTGTATGAAGGCACGTTCTGCTGTATTATCACCCTATGTCCATGCCTCTTCTTATGCTAGGAAACATGGAAAACTGGATGGATTCTTATCCAGAGGGGGAAGTTTAAGCTTATAGTCCACACTGCCTATCTTTTGGATGATCTGATATGGTCCATAAAACCTTGGTGAGAGCTTTATTGTCTTAAAATTGCTCACTGTAATCTAGCGATAGGGTTGTGACTTCAAAGACACCCAATCACCCACTTCAAATACCCCTTCAGTTCAGTGTAAATATGAAAATATCTTAGCTCTCTCCTGCGCTAATTTCAGACTGTCTTTTAATAATTGAATCGCAATGTCTCTAGAAAATAGTTCCTTCTCGACTTATGGCACCTTTGTAGTAAGTGGTAAGTATGATAATAGTGAAGGAGGGTTTACCCCATACACATCATAAAAGGGGGTAATGTTGGTTGAATTGTACCAGTTGGTGTTATACCAATATTCTACCAATGGTAACCATCTAGACCACTCGTTTGGTTTGTGATATACAAAACACCGCAAATAACCTTTTAGAATTTTATTGACAGCCTCTATTTGACCACCCGTTTGCGGATGGTAAGCTGAACTTAAATTCAGTAAGCACCCCTGAAGTTCGAAGAGCTCTTGCCAGAAAAGACATGTGAAGAAAGCATCTGGGTCACTGACAATACTTTTAGGTAATCCATGTAGTCTAAACACTCCCTCAAAGAAGATTTATGCCACATCTTTAGCAGTATAGGGGTACTGCAATGGGAAAAAATTGTGAGTATTTGGTGAGCCTGTCAACCACCACGAATATTGCAATGTACCTTTGGCTTCTTGGCAAGCCAATGACAAAATCCATCGATATATCTGTTCAACTTGCTTCAGGAATCGGTAAAGGATTCAATATGTAACGACCCGGATTTTTCGATCATTTGAATTCGAATATTTAAATTTGTTTTAAAAATTATATTTGGAATATTAATGAATTATTAATATTGAATTCATTATTAAACGAAGATTGAACGTTTATAATTATATTTAAATTAAAACGAACTCGAATCGACACGGTAGTTCGTAATATTGAGGTTTGAACTTCAATTATATATACAGAATCCATTATAAGTCGGGATTTTGTGAAACAAGAAGTGTTAAGATCTTATTGATCATAATTTTCTACTGAGAAAAAAAATCGAGATTCTAGCTTATATATTGTAAGTTATGTCCAATTCAAATTTTAAAATAGTCGCTATGGATTCGTGTATAAATTATAACGTTTATTTAATTTAATTAAAAGAAATTTTTGTATATATTTGGACATCGTATAACTCGAAAATGGTAATATTGGGTTATAATTTCACATTATGTTAAATTACTAAATCTCTACTTAAGGAGTACATTAAAATCCAAATTTCTAAGTTCCGTTATAAATATGTAATCCCTATTAGTCATACGTTAAACCATCCTTCAACATATTAGAAAACGTGTTTACAACCTTATAGGCTACGGTAATCTAGCATATTAAAAATCTTTCATCCGTTTGTTATATATATGACATTAATTATATAACCTATGTATATTATTCATCCTACACTATATGTTAACAATCGGCAGTCTCAACTCATTAGGCATGAAACTCTAACTCTAATGATGTTGGGAAAATTCATTGATTTGCATTTGTCATTTTCAAATTCATTACCCCAAGATACGGTACTATGTGTGGTCCATCTGTCAGTTTAACACCCAAGCTAGCTAATGATGATAGGTAAAACCGTTTTTCAAATGACCTCCGTTTTCAACGAAACAAATTCCATTGAGTCCGTAAAGACAAACCATAGCAGTACGTCCGTTTCCATTTCATTCGGAGTTCGTGTGTACCAGTGCAATTTAGATCGTCAACGACACCATATTATTATATAATATAAAAATAAAATTTAATTTCTATGTAAAACGTTGGTCCACTCGGTCCTAACCTAAACTCTAATATACAGTACCCTGGATCAACCTCAAATGACATATTTTAACTTCAAATATCGTTAAACACAAAAGTATAAATCTTGACAATATCGTTTGGTGTTTATTACATACACCTTGTGTCCGCATCAATGCACAGTTACGTTGTCCCCCATCTTTGCCTACCCCAAAACATCAGTGTGATTTCTTTTCGCGAGACAGACCTTGAGAACTTTTGCAAGCCAAAGTACAAACATTTTTGTTTAGGATTTAACTTCGTACAAGCTACTACCTATTTTCTTTCGTCTAATATTTGCTGCCTAAACTTCGATAAACTTTGATGAAGCACATGCTTTCTTCTCCTTTGCAGACCTTTAGATGGAACTAAAACCTGTAACACATCACCATATATAAAATAAAAGAACAACGTAGGCTGAGAGTTCCAGTTCACAAGCCAGTGAAATGCACAGGACACTGCAAACCTATCTAGTAACGTACCAACTCACACAGGTACTCTATGAACAAACATGGGCACCAAACTTACTCACCGTAATGGCCAAGTAAACGATTTTTGTGTGTGCCAATCTTCCTGCCATGCCACTCAAGGTTCCTCCATTATAAATACCATCAGCGTTGAGTTTTTCTTTCCAGACCAAATAGAAATGTCAGAAACTTCTTCCAATTTTAAAAAAAAATCCTAAGCTCATCCTAAAACCATGAAATATGCTGAAATAAAACCTCTAAACAAATCTCTACGCTTCCATCATTTTTGTTCTTCCAATGGTGTTGTTCGACTTCGTAAGTCGAAATCAAGGGTTGAGGTTTTCTCGGAATATAGAGCACGTACCACGTATTGACAAGTGGGATGGTGATCAGCGGAGAGTGGGGCTCGCGCTAGAGTTTTATTAATAATTCTGGAAACTAATTTTTGTCGCGCCTGGGTATGGCGAGTGATTGTCGATCGAAGCAGTGAGCATCGGAAGAGGAGTTATTGGCGTAAGAGGAGAGGAGAAAAATTGTGGTGTCCGAACAACGGTTAGTGGGTGATATGGGAGTATCAATGTTTTTCGTGAACGATAGTAGAGCACAAGAGGAGGAACAAATAAAAGCTTCAGGTGATTACTCTGAAGAAGAAAGGAATAGCGGCTCTTGGGTTTGTAACAGTGAGGCAGGCTTTGGATCTGGACGTGGGCTTTGGGCCCGGTAAAAAAAATTGAAAAGAAGAAAGTTTGGATGGAAGAAAGTGGACAAACAGGTGGTGTTTTACAGCATGGAGGAAGGGGAGTGGTAAACTAGAGAGTAAGGTGCTATAGGAGTAAAGAAATAGGAGCTTCTCAATGGTAACAAAAGAAAAAAAGAAAAAACACTAAAGAAGAGAAACGCAAAGAAGAGAATGAAGAAGAAATTGGAGGCAATGGTTTACTGTCATGTAGAGGAATTTGCGTGGGAAGAGAAGGCTGATTGCAGGCACACTTTGGAGCAATGGTTATTAACGTGAAGCATGAATGGTGGGGGGGGGGAGGGAGATGTTTAAATTAAACGGGCATTTAATTTAAATAAAATGACATCGTTATTTTTAACGATGATTTCCAAACGGGGTAACTTACCTTGATGGTTACGTTTATGACAATATAAATGTATTTAAATTAAATTGGATGCTTGAATAATTATTTTGGTTGACCGCTAATAGTTGAATTGGTTATTTATTTTCATATGATCGTCACATAAACTGTTCAACCAATATGATTGGATTATGGATTTGATTATCGATCGTTGAATATGAATTCAATGGTTGGTATTATTAACCAATGGGTGATACTGGTTGAGGAATTTATAGCATATGGCCAAATATACACCGTTTTTATAAAAATTGATTTACCGTCAGGTAAATCAATAGAAATGAAGTTATGAAATTTATTTCTATAACCGAATATAGATTTTTAAATATATTAATTTAAACAAAGTTAATAAAAAAAGAAATAAACCAATCATATTTATATATTGTTTGTTTAACCACCAATCACCATTTTTGTACCAAAATCGGACCATGTGCGAAGCACGTGCCTCGTTTAAATTATTTATAAAACTAATTTTATACCGTTTGCGAAGCACGTGTATCATCTAAATTATTAAATGATTTATATAACTAATATTACTAAGATGGATAAGCAAGTAAGAGATGATTAATGTAATGATTAATAATTGAGATTAATGGTTTTAAGAGAATTATTTGAATGGAATTATATTGAGTCGATTATTATTTTTTAAAAATAAAAGAAAATTAGATTCTTTTTAAAATTAATAATATTATTTATTAATTTAAATGGTAAAATGAGTTGGAGTTGGTCGACGAGTTAATAATGTTTTAAAGTTTACCAAGCCAACTGTTTTAACGGAAACTCATTATTAATTTAAATTAACCTGTGCCAATTAATCTAATGAAACGATTTAGTGAATGATGTTTAACTTCATTAGAATTAGAAAGGAAATTGGATATTTAATCCAGTTAATGATAAAGTAAATTAATAATAAGAAATCTCTTCTTAAATGAAGTTCATTTAAGTAAGCAATCGAAGTTAGGAATGAAATATAATTGAATTTCAAAGCGAGTTTATGTACGGGTTTATATTCAAATTGAGTTTGGTAAGTTAAATTATAAAATGATTTTAAGCGAAGATGATGAGCTTAAAATAAATGTTACTTAATATTTGAGTTAGGTAAAGAAATCAAGATGGAATAGGGTTTGATATTTAACCAGAGTTGTATAAACGAATTTACAAAAAAGATGTGGCGATAAGGCATTAATTTGAAATTAACGTTGCTCAATAAGGCCATTAAGTGAAATGGTTGAGATTTGAAATACGGTTTTGCAAAGATAATGATTGAAAGTTTTAAAAAGGGATTTAGTGTAATTGAATTTGGTAAAGATAGAATAATAGGATTTGAAATAAAATCCCGATAATGAAACTAATAAATTTAAAGAAGTTAAGATTTAAAAGTAAATGCTTTATTTACCATTTACTAGATCAATGAAATTAGTAATGATATTATATTTAAAAAGGGAAAAAGTAAGAAGGTTTATAAAACCATATGTTAAATAAAAGAGTAAAAGGGTAATTGTTGGCGTTAAAACGAAATATAGGTTCTAGAATTACAATTCATATCTATCTCAAGATAAGAATGTTGTTGATCAAGGTCTGAGAGGTAATTAAAATACCCCAACTTGAACGACTCCAGGATTATCGAAGGACAATATGAATTGTAATGGTGGAAATATTAGAAGTGATTTATTTTGAGAGATAATAGTGTAACATTATTTGATGAAATTTGGGAATATTGATCGACGCTAATCTATGAATTAGAAAAGCGCGACATTTGTAATAAATTCTGCAAGCATACAGGCGTGTAGCATACAGGTCGAACACAGGGAGGTTTAATTAAATTTTTTTTTTCTTGGGCGTGTTAGACGAAGCTGGAGGTTGATTTTTTTCGCAAAGCAAAATAAAAACTGAAACTACGAATAAAAGATGCAATTAAATTCACTACAGATTCGAATCTAATCGGATCTGTAATAAATTCACTGATTAAAATAAAATAGAACACTGGAAATAAAATTGCAGAATAGAAATCAACAACTGAAAATAAAAACTAGGATTACCGCTGAATCTAATCAGACGGTCAATCACTAGTAAGAAAAATAGAAGCAATAGCAAATTGTGTTCTAGCAAATCTAATTGACTAGACAACACAATATGCCATGAAAATAAAAATGCAGAAACTAAAGAAAAGAAAGCTTTATTATGACTGAAAGAGAGTACAGAAGAATGGATGATTTTACAATGGTTACAATCACATATTTATAGATGAGAATGGGAAAACCCTAATTAGGTCTATGAATAAATGGGCCTCCTCATTCATGAATATCTCTTGCCTTCCTTGACTAACTTGATTGGAGAAAATCTGGGCATATCATGGTAAATATTTTCCATATCTTTTAATTTTCCCATGTGGCTTGATTGATAGAAGATTGCATCTAATTTAATCTTCCAAACAAGGACGCTTATCAGACTCCAAAGGCAATATAAGATAAAATCTTCAAAATTGATTTTTCTTCTTGGCAACAATTCAATCAGAAATTCTTCTAATTGAAATTGAATGTTTTGAATTTAATTCCATGACAAGAATATGGCTATTGCTGAAATGTTAATTGGTGTACATCATAAATACATACACATGAATATGTGTATGTATATATAACATAACATTGATGCAGATATTTCTCAAAGCAAAGGGCCAGTGTGAACGCGCTCCGTTTCTTAGGTAAAAAAGTGAGCTTGACGGGGTTCGAACTCAGGTCACTCAGCACCAATTCCTATGCCTTTACCAGTGAGCTACTGCTTCTTTTGCAATTGAAATGAATTTGATGTGAGGAAGTAGCTCTTTCTTGTAGTTGGCCTTTGATTTGAATTGAATGCGGCATTTCTTGACATCCTGTAAAATAACACATAAAAATACCCAAAGTATCATTTATTTATTTACAAAAGATAAAGCATAAGAGTAATAAAATAAACACTTTTCAGTGTCAATCAAGTACCCCCGCACTTATCTTTTACTCGTCCTCGAGTAAAACAAAAGAATGAAAACTAACTAGATAGGTCGCACTTTCGTAGGAAACACGATTGCATTGAGCGTATGCAACAAGCCGTTAAACCTCTAGGTGTCCCCAGTAGGACGAGTGGTGTCTCGTGAGGGTTTTCAGCGGATACTACCCACAAAATCCAAATGCAGTATGCTATGATTCTAATGAAACTACATGAATGCAATGGACATATGCAAATAAAAACGAAAAAAATAAAAGCACGACTTGTTTCAGGAAAGTGGTACAACAAATTGAGTTAACAATGGCTAGTCAGTTGATTTTATTTTAGATACCTCGACTTGTCACAAATTTTCAATATAAATCAAGTTTTCAAATGTGAAATTCCAGTTTGGCCAGTTAGTTCGGTCGATAACATAGTGCAGCCATGAAATAAGTTCTTAGTTTGCTTGGCACAGTTTGCAAAGTGGTATTCTAATTTTCTCATGTATGGCTAGTCAAATCAATAAGGTCAAGAAGTGTTTGGGTATCATCGCTTATTCTTTATTCTATAAAATTTTAAGATTTATGATTAAGTACATACACCTAAAAAGACCAAGGTTTACCACCCATGCACTGCCTCGCGGACTAACGGAGAGTGGGTAAAGAGCTTGGCGGATTGTGCAGGCCGACTTTGACTTTGTCAACAACGTGTCGGTAATCCTTAGGTGTCCAATCCCATAAAATGAGACCAAGATATTCCAACTTTGACTTTGTCAACAACGTGTCGGATAGAGCTTGGCTGGTTTGCACACCAACGCTCGATATACAAGCAATGTTGGATACCCTTGGAATACTATTATTATTATTATCGAAAATATAAGCACAAAAGAGAGTTACGCGAATTCAACTTAACACAACTTAGTTTTAAAGATTTGAAAAGCCAATATAAGTATTTTATGTCCTCCACTTATTTAAATAAAGTCTACAATATAGAATAGATTTCATGGCCATCACCTAAGAATCTCCCTATGTACTGGTTACACAATTATCCCTCAAAATTAAACTTTTCATTATATTTCCTATTCGATCTAAGTTGAGAGAGAAAAATACTATCAACTGGCTAAAAATTGTAAACTTATTTTGCTGTATCAATTGAAAATGAGTCGTATCTTCCAAAAATAAATAAATTATAGTATGTTACTACAATCTAAAATGCATGATGATCCTACTTAAATGGCTGAAAATAAAAAGAAATAAAAACAAAGAAAAATGAAAATAGATGAAATGCAGACTCCCCCCCACACTTGATTGAGACAGTGTCCCAACTGTCTAAGGCAGAAAAATAAAAAAATAAAATAAAAAAAATGAAAAATAAAAATAAAAGGAAAAGAACGTGTACCACCTGATTTCATGGTGGATGATCATGCAGATCGATAGAGTCATCTTCGTCATATTGCTCGAATTCCAAAAATGGTTTTAGTCGTTGACCATTTACTTTGAAGACTTTTCCATCCCTAGGATTTTCAATTTCAACCGCTCCATGAGGGTATACTGTTTTCACGACATAAGGTCCAGTCCATCGAGATCTGAGTTTTCCTGGAAACAAGTGAAGTCTAGAATCGTATAAAAGAACTTTTTGACCTACGTTGAATTCCTTACGAAGTATGTTTTTGTCGTGTTGGGTTTTGGTTCTTTCTTTGTAGATTTTCGCATTTTCATACGCCTCATTTCTTAATTCCTCTAATTCAGAAATTTGTAACTTCCTGTGTGAGCCGGCCTTTTCTAAGTCAAAGTTCAAAAATTTTATGGCCCAAAGAGCACGATGCTCTAATTCAAGAGGTAAGTGACAGGCTTTTCCAAAGACTAATCGATATGGTGACATCCCTAGATTGGTTTTATAAGCAGTGCGAAAAGCCCAAAGTGCATCAATCAGTTTTACAGACCAATCTTTTCTATTGGAATTCACGGTTTTCTCAAGAATTTGCTTGATTTGTCTATTGGAAACTTCTACTTGCCCACTCGTTTGTGGATGGTAAGGTGTTGACAGCTTGTGTGTGATTGAGTATTTCTTGAGCAAGGACTCAAAAGCACGATTACAGAAATGAATGCCATTATCGCTAATGATAGCTCGAGGTGTGCCAAAGCGTGAAAAGATGTTTTCTTTGAGGAATTTGACAACAACCTTGTTGTCGTTGGTTTTGGTCGGAATGGCTTCAACCCATTTTGAGACATAATCTACCGCAAGTAAGATGTAAAGATTCCCAAATGAATTAGGGAATGGTCCCATGAAATCGATGCCCCAAACATCGAATAACTCAATCACTAAAATGGGGTTGAGAGGCATCATATTTCGCTTAGAGATTCGACCCGTTCTTTGAAATCGCTCACATTTAGAGCAAAATTCGAAAGCGTCACGGAAGAGTGTGGGCCAATAAAATCCGCTTTGCAAAACTTTTGCAGCAGTTTTTCTTGCTCCAAAATGACCGCCACAAGCATGGTCATGTGAGAAGGAGAGAATACTTTGGTGTTTATGATCGGGCACACACCTTCGAATGATTTGGTCTGGACAGTATTTGAAAAGATATGGGTCGTCCCAATAGAAGTTTCGAACTTTCGAGAGAAATTTTTGTTTGTCTTGTTTCGACCATTCAGCGGGCATTTGTTGTGTGACAAGATAATTCACAATGTCAGCGTACCAAGGGGTGTTAGAGATCGAAAGGAGTTGTTCATCAGGAAAATAGTCATCGATTTGGGTGTCGTTATCATTTTCGTGCACAATTCGAGAGAGATGATCAGCTACGACATTTTCAGAACCCTTTTTATCTCGTATTTCTATGTCAAACTCCTGAAGAAGAAGGATCCAACGGATCAAGCGGGCCTTGGCATCCTTCTTAGAAAGCAAATATCGTAAGGCAGCATGGTCAGTGTAAACTATGACTTTGGATCCTATGAGATATGGTCTGAATTTCTCAAGAGCGAAGACAACTGCCAAAAATTCCTTTTCAGTAGTTGAGTAATTAAGTTGGGCCTCGTTTAAGGTTTTGCTGGCGTAATAAATGACTCGAGGGAGTTTATCAATTCGCTGACCCAAGATGGCTCCAATTGCAAAGTCAGAAGCGTCGCACATAAGTTCAAAGGGTTGAGTCCAATCAGGAGGTTGAATGATGGGAGTTGTGGTCAAGAGTGATTTAAGAGTTTCAAAAGATGTTTTGCACTCATTGGAAAATTCAAACTTTACGTCTTTGGCAAGTAAATTCGAGAGAGGTTTTGAAATTTTTGAGAAATCCTTAATGAATCTTCTATAGAATCCTGCATGGCCAAGAAATGAACGAACATCTTTGACAGACTTAGGAGGAGGTAAATTAGCAATCAAATCGATTTTGGATTTATCGACTTCTAGGCCATCTTTGGAGACGACATGACCTAGAACTATCCCCCTTTTTACCATAAAGTGGCATTTCTCCCAATTAAGCACGAGTGATTTCTCCTTACAACGCTTAAGGACGAGTTCTAGATGAGTGAGACATTGGGAAAAAGTTGATCCATATATTGAAAAATCGTCCATGAATATTTCCAAGAATTTTTCCACCATATCAGAGAAAATACTCATCATACACCTTTGGAAAGTCGCGGGGGCATTACAAAGACCGAAAGGCATGCGACGATAAGCAAAGGTTCCAAAGGGACAAGTAAAGGTGGTCTTATGTTGATCTTCTAAAGCAACAGGAATTTGGTTATAGCCAGAGTATCCATCGAGAAAACAGTAGTACTCATGTCCCGCTAAGCGTTCGAGCATTTGGTCAATAAAAGGCAAGGGAAAATGGTCTTTTCGTGTGGCTGAGTTAAGCTTTCGATAGTCGATGCACACACGCCATTTGGTTTTGACTTTTGTTGGGACGAGTTCATTACTGTCGTTTTTGATCACTGTGACTCCCGACTTCTTTGGTACAACTTGTACCGGACTCACCCAAGTACTATCAGAGATGGGATAGATGATGTTATTGTCTAGACATTTGATTATCTCCTCCTTGACCACTTCTCTCATGTTCGGGTTTAATCGCCTTTGAGCCTCACGGGTGGGTTTAGCCTCATCAACTAAGTGTATGCGATGTTCCACAATTGATGGGCTAATTCCTTTTATATCGCTAATTTCCCACCCCAAGGCGTCTTTATTTTCCCGCAAACTTTCCAAAACTTTTTCTTCTTGGTCTTCGGTAAGATCAGAGGCCAAGATTACGGGGAAAGTTTCTGAGGAGTCTAGGTAGGCATACTTAAGGTCTGGTGGCAAGGGTTTGAGGTCAAACTTAGGAAGTTTTTGTGTATCAACATTGGTCAACATTCCTTGGTTAGATTTAGATGACGAAGTGTCGGAGTCAAGAATTTTGTTTAGTTCAGAAATGTATTTGAGTTCGTCGAAATCGGAGTCGAAATGGTCAAGACACATTTTCAAAGCTTCAGAAGTGTCACTAGAGGTTTCATCAACTGTGGTTTGAATCATGTCAATTTCATCGATCTCAAAATCCCTAGGTTGCTTGTTGAGATTAAAGATGTTTAGTTCAATGGTTAGGTGCCCGAAGGAAAGTCGAAGTTGACCATTCCTGCAATTAATGACAGCATTAGAGGTTGCTAAGAAGGGGCGTCCTAAGATCAATGGTATTTGAACGTTGGGATTTGAGACAGGCTCTGTTTCTAGAACTATAAAATCGACAGGGAAGTAAAACTGTTCGATCTGTATCAAGACGTCTTCGATAATTCCCAATGGCTTTTTGACAGATCGATCGGCTAGTTGAAGTGTGATGTTTGTTGGTTTAATCTCCCCTAGTCCAAGTTGATGATAGACAGTATAAGGGAGAAGGTTGACACTGGCACCAAGGTCGAGTAGGGCACGAGAGATGTGAGTGTTTCCTATTTTACAATCAATCGTAGGGCAGCCAGGGTCTTTATACTTGACTGGGGCAAGATTCGAAAGAACAGAGCTTGTATTCGCAGTTAGAAAGGCGGTTTTTGGGACATTGGTCGCACGTTTTTGTGTGCACAATTCCTTAAGACATTTGGCATATTGAGGGATTTGTTCAATGGTGTCTAAAAGAGGAATTTCACACGGACTTGTTTGAAAATTTCCAAGATTTTATCGAAATTTGCAGCTTTCTTCTTATTATTGAGTCTATGAGGAAAAGGAGCTACTGGTTTTTCGACTCTACGATCAGTTTCATCATTCGAGGAAAAAGGTGGTAGGGGTGTAGAAGATGAAATGTTGGGATTGCCAACATTGGTTTTCAAAGGTGGGTCGGGTTTGCCGACACAAGGAGAAGAACTGTTGGGATTGCCAACATTTAAGGGAATTTGAGGTTCAGAAGAATTGGCATTCGAAACCAATGGATGATCATCAAGATTAGGGATTGGGGTCGAGTTAGAAGATTCGCCAGGGTTGCCCACGTTATTATCAATCCTCTTTCCAGATCGAAGGGTTGTAATAGCGTTGACTGGATTATGGTTTTCGTCCTCACAAGAATTTACAGTACGAGAGCTATATTTTGGATTCACCTCAGGTTGACTAGGCAACTTCCCTTTCTCGTTATTTTTCGCTAGTTCCTTTATCATATTCATCATTTGTTCCATTTGTTTTTCTAAACGCACAATGTCTGGTGACGGTTGAGAAGATTGAGATGATTGGTTTGATGATTGAAAATTGGGGTGCCTATAAGGTTGTTTGGATTGAGGTGTAGCTTGAGAGGTTTGAGAATTGGGGGGTGGACCTTGGTAAGTCGGATTGGGAATAAAGGGTTGCACGTGAGATGGGTTAGCCGAATTATTAGGGTTTGACCAAGAAAAGTTTGGGTGGTTCCTCCAACCAGGGTTGTACGTGGATGAGTAAGGGTTGTTTTGAGCTATAGCATTGGCTTGGTCTTGAGAGTAATAGTGGGGTAACCCTTCTCCGGTTTGAGGAGTTTGATTTTCTAAGGGAATTTGACTTGGGTCCACGACATGCACTCCTCTAGTAGAAGTACGAATGGGAACACGAATCGATTCCCACTGCATGTCCTTTTCAGAATAATCTTCTAAAAACCGCCAAGCTTCATCGGCTGTTTTAGACATAAAGTCTCCTCCACACATTGATTCTAATTGAGTTCTAGTTTGATAGTTTAGCCCTTCATATGCAATTTGACATAAGTGATCTTTTAGAATTCCATGATGAGGGCAACTATATAATAGCTGGTTGAATCTCTCAAAGTATTTTGAAAAAGTTTCCCCCTCATTTTGACAAAATTGATTTATCTCAGTTCGGATTTTTAGAGTTTTATGGAAAGGGAAAAACTTTTTCAAGAATGCAGTGACAAATTCATCCCAACTTCTTATGGAATGTCGTGGAAGAGAATTTAGCCATCTTTTAGCGCTTTCAAGTAGTGCAAATGGAATTAGCCTTAGCTTGATCGATTCGTTAGATAGTTGTTGCATTTTTGTTGTGGAAGCATACAATTCAAATTCACTTAGAAATTCATAAGCATTTTCAGACCCAGTAAATTTTGGTACCCCTTGGATAAAAGAGTGTTTTAGCTCAAAATTGTTTCCTTCAGCTGGTGGGAACACAATGACAGATGGTTGAACGGTCCTAGTAGGATAACATCGATCACGAAGAGACAAGGGTCTATCCATTTGGATATTGAGATTTTGAAAATTTTGATTTATTTGATTTTGATCCCCAAAGTTTGGAAAATTTTGATTCACTCGATTTTGATCCAATTCGGTTGGAAAATTTTGGTTGATTCGAGAACCCCTAGGAGAATTTTGTT
Organism: Allium sativum; assembly: GCA_030737875.1. Lineage (NCBI taxonomy): Eukaryota > Viridiplantae > Streptophyta > Magnoliopsida > Asparagales > Amaryllidaceae > Allium > Allium sativum. The sequence goes on along the minus strand of CM060909.1, from coordinate 972,011,279 downwards.
GGCTAACACTTTTTTCGCTCATTGTTGTTGAATGCAAGCACAGAAATTAGCTACAATGAAGTTTTCTGTCCTTATTGGCTCTTAACCCAAAATTATAAAGTGACACGTTTGATTACTTAGATCAAAAGATTTCTCAGCCAGTTAACGGACAGGAGTTATCGGTGCACCAGGAATCACCCTAGCAATGCAGCCGAAGGTTTAAGTACCTTCAGAGTAACAACCGATATAATATTTACGAATCACCGTAATATTTATAAACGGTTATTTCTCTGCCGTAGTCTAGACACCGAGAAATAATTCGTTCCAAATGAATCAACTATCACAATATAATTAAGCCCTAGATGAGCCCGTGACTCCCTTAAGTCCAACGTCTAACCGTTATTATTAGTCAGATTCTACGATGAAATGCAATTTGTGGGCTAAGGAAAGGGTGATGAAATCCCTCACCTTATGTGAATTTGGGTATTGCCCTTAACAGAATGAATAAAAATGCAGAATAACAGCAATCACACAAAATAATTGCAGAAATTAAAAATTGTACATTCAAAGCCGCTGCCCCTGCAGAAATTTTTTACAACAATTGTCTATATATTTTTCTCTTTGCAGCAGAGCACCTGTAGAGTTAAAAGAGATTTACAGTGGGGTATGGCAGTCCGTCCAGAGATTTTTAGTAGTGTTCACGCTTCAAACTCCACTGTCTGCAAGTCACTTGACCGCTGAATCCTTGTTTTGCTTTAATTTTGTTCGCTTGGTTGTTGAATTTCCCTTTTCGTTGTTGAATACTTTGTACGCTTTGGTCTTTGGTTCGAATGATAGAAATTCTTTTTTTTTTTTTTTTTTTTTAAGATAGAGAAAGGAAGACAGAAGAAGAATAATTCAAAACAAGAACAAAGACTAAATAAAAAAAAAGACAACTAAGCAAAAAAACAAAATCGAAACAAGACAAGAAGAAATAAAAAAAAAAGGGACAAAGACTAGGCTTACTGAAGAAAAAGAAAAAAAAACAAAGATTAGCTTGACACCCGATTAAAACAATCCAGGGCCGCACTCAAATACCAGCCATGTGTGCACCAAATTCAGAGGCCAACCCCTTTTAATCAAGGCACATGAGGAAACGTTTCCTTGCAAATCAAATTTCCCAAAATAAAATCCCTAGTTTCAGGAAAGAATCTCGAGCACCCCCTTTTTTCGGTTTTCGAAGGACACAAAAAGAAAAAAATAATCAAGCACGGTTGAGAATTTCAGTCTTGGGTTTGATGTGGATTAGCTGCTGCGTCTTGCGTTTGAAGTGATTTTTTTTTTTTTAGGGTTTCGATTCAAATCGGCGAAGGGGTGTTCGGGTTTTTGCTTGTATTAGATTTTCTTAAAACAGGTTTGGGATTTGTTTTCTGGTCTTTTTGGTCTTTGTGGGTATTATGTTGATGAGGATTGTTGGTATTGTTGAAGGCGGTGAACAAGGAAGTTTTGGGTTCGGTTGAATTGGAAGTGGCGAAGGGTATGGATGGTGGATCTCTGCGGATTTGTGTGGCGTTGGTTATGGAGTTCTGTTTGCAAGAGATGTGTACTCGGTGGACTGCGATGATGAGCAAGGGCCGATGAGAGCGGTGAAACAGTGGATGGTGACTGCGTGATTTTGACGTTGGCAACGCGGCACTTGGTGGTTGGCTGTAAAGGCGTTTGCAATTCGGATTGCAATGGTGATGGTTTGTGCGTGCAAAGGGGTACCTGTGTATGAGATGGGTTTTGTGGTTAGGGGTGATTTTGGCAGGGAGTTTGGATGCGAATTGATTCAGGATTGGGAGTGTTGTGGTTCTTTCTGGAGTTATGGAGTATTGACGTGGGTATGATGTTGGTGAGGGGGGGTCAACGGTGATGTTGCAAAGAGGTGCGGAAGTGTTAGAGAAGAAATCACAGCAGAGAAAGGAAATTTTTTTGTAGAAGGTTTTTTTTATTGTTTTCTTTTTTTTTTTAAGAAAAAGAAGAAAACTTGTAAAGAAAGAAGGGAAAGATGTACGGAAACGGGAAAGAAAAATGGATGGAAAGAAATCAGAAAACTGGCAACTTATTATATATTTTTTTTCTTCTCTTGTATAGAAGATTATGGTATCATCAATTAATACCAAATCAACTAATTGAGAATTTTTATTCTATATACAAAACAAAATAAAAGTAAAAATAAAATAAAAATTAACACGAATCAGAAATTAAATAAATAATAAAATTTAATCGTTACCTCCCCGGCAACGGCGCCAAAAACTTGATCGACGCTAATCTATGAATTAGAAAAGCGCGACATTTGTAATAAATTCTGCAAGCATACAGGCGTGTAGCATACAGGTCGACCACAGGGAGGTTTAATTAAAAATTATTATTTATTTATTTTCTTGGGCGTGTTAGACGAAGCTGGAGGTTGATTTTTTTCGCAAAGCAAAATAAAAACTGAAACTACGAATAAAAGATGCAATTAAATTCACTACAGATTCGAATCTAATCGGATCTGTAATAAATTCACTGATTAAAATAAAATAGAACACTGGAAATAAAATTGCAGAATAGAAATCAACAACTGAAAATAAAAACTAGGATTACCGCTGAATCTAATCAGACGGTCAATCACTAGTAAGAAAAATAGAAGCAATAGCAAATTGTGTTCTAGCAAATCTAATTGACTAGACAACACAATATGCCATGAAAATAAAAATGCAGAAACTAAAGAAAAGAAAGCTTTATTATGACTGAAAGAGAGTACAGAAGAATGGATGATTTTACAATGGTTACAATCACATATTTATAGATGAGAATGGGAAAACCCTAATTAGGTCTATGAATAAATGGGCCTCCTCATTCATGAATATCTCTTGCCTTCCTTGACTAACTTGATTGGAGAAAATCTGGGCATATCATGGTAAATATTTTCCATATCTTTTAATTTTCCCATGTGGCTTGATTGATAGAAGATTGCATCTAATTTAATCTTCCAAACAAGGACGCTTATCAGACTCCAAAGGCAATATAAGATAAAATCTTCAAAATTGATTTTTCTTCTTGGCAACAATTCAATCAGAAATTCTTCTAATTGAAATTGAATGTTTTGAATTTAATTCCATGACAAGAATATGGCTATTGTTGAAATGTTAATTGGTGCACATCATAAATACATACACATGAATATGTGTATGTATATATAACATAACATTAATCCAGATATTTCTCAAAGCAAAGGGCCAGTGTGAACGCGCTCCGTTTCTTAGGTAAAAAAGTGAGCTTGACGGGGTTCGAACTCAGGTCACTCAGCACCAATTCCTATGCCTTTACCAGTGAGCTACTGCTTCTTTTGCAATTGAAATGAATTTGATGTGAGGAAGTAGCTCTTTCTTGTAGTTGGCCTTTGATTTGAATTGAAGGCGGCATTTCTTGACATCCTGTAAAATAACACATAAAAATACCCAAAGTATCATTTATTTATTTACAAAAGATAAAGCATAAGAGTAATAAAATAAACACTTTTCAGTGTCAATCAAATATATACATATATATATATAATGATCAAATATGAAAGGAAATATAAAGAGGGACTTGAGAACATGGAATGATATTTCCACAAAGAAATAAAAAGGAGATTGGTGAAAATATAACGATATTTTCAAAATGAAGAAAATGAGATTTGGAATGGCTTAATTCAAAAGTGAAGTGGTAATTATGGTGTTCAAATAACGAATCATAGGAGATATCGTAACGGTTGTTTAAAAGGATGAGACGAATCGATTTCCCAATTATAGATAATAAACAATGTTGCAGAAAATGTTTTGAAATGGTAGTTAACGAGAATTTGGATATTGTTTTAAGATATTTTTCTGAGTATATTAATACAATGAGTTGAGTATATTTATATTTTAAAACTGAGATATTATTTTGGTATTACAAGTGATATACTATTTTAATGGCCAAGCGACGCTATATACTAAACCAATGGATTTATTTTATTTTGATGATTGTTTATTTTGATAGGTAAACAACCGACTATCAAAATATGACCAATGGTATTGGTACGGAAAGACCGGGATCGAATTTATATTCGAAAACCATTCCGACCAATAAATACGAATACGTCGAAGATGCTAATCAAGATGAAGCAATTGAAGACCATAGATCTTCATAAGACGGAAGAGTTGCTTACAATCTCTGGCTGATCCCTAGAGATATACTGTGATTCTGTCGTGGTTGAAATCTACTGATTGCAAGGACTACTCGCTACTGATCTATAGGGTGATTCCTAGGATGTGGTGGGAGGGTGCCTTCGGTTCATCCTGTTGCTGGATGACTTGTATGGATGATGTGAACGGTGGCCAAATGTTCCAAAAGTCAGTTATAACCTCAAGCCTCATCAACCGGGAAATGACAAAAATCGGCCAGGCAACATGGCTATGTGGGTCGCAACCATTAGGGTGTATAATCATCTATCTAGAGAAAATCCACTTCATTCTTTAATCTATTTCGATGTTGTCCCTTTTAGGGAAACGGTGGGTCGCACCCAACCATTGGTAATATACATTCGATACACTCAAGCAAAATGAGTGGTCGGTCATGTGTGGGCCGGGTTGCAAGACGTTCTTGTTGAACCCAGTGTATTCGCCTCTAGAGATACACTATCGGCAGGTGGTCCCATACCTTGTCATAGTCGGAATCCAATCTCCAATAAGCGCCCGCGATTTTGTTTGTATACTATATATGTGGAGTGTGAGATGCAAGCGTTCTGCTAAATTCTTTTTATTTGTATTTAGACACTATCATAACATCAGAATAATATATTGATTTCAAAATGTTTTGGGTTATCATAAGGTAAAAACCGTCCGTATATATGTGTGGATTTGGTCTTACGATTATCCTTTTCTTTCAAAATGGTTTTAACTTTAAAATCAAGTTGGATGATATTGTAAACTTAGCGAGTGTATCTCACTCTGGTTCACCAGATTGACCCAGTATTTGTAATGCTCGGGTTAGATCGGGTTGTACAGGTTCAGGTTAACGGATACTGTGAAGACCAATGACGAGATGAAGGTGTTCAGACGTACGATATTATCTAGCATTATTCCACTGTGTGTTGTATATGGGGATAGGTAATTATAATTGTCCAGATGTGTTGATGTACTCTGATGATTGTAAGTTATTTCAAAGCTCTCTATAAAGTTTATTTCTAGATTATATTTTGTTCCACTATGATGTGAGACTCTGATGGTGTTGTGTTGTTATTCTACTTCTTCTATTCTAATATTTCTTTCTTATCTCACCCTCTAATTTCTTTCTAATAATGTGCCAGTGTTTTCCGATGCTAGAAGGATCGACATGGTATTTTGTGTCGATTTTCGGGGTCGAAAATCCCTGTTCGTTACACAATAGTCCAGGAATAGGTATATTCTCACTTTTCTTCCTTTGGCAAATATCACATTCCTTTACAAATTTCTCTATGTCTGACTTTGTACCCTTCCAATAAAAAACTTGCTTGAGTCGATGCTTTATCTTCTTCATGCCTGCATGTCGTCCTAAGGGGGAAGAGTGATATTCTTGGAGTTTAATGTTAATAACTTCCTTGTATTGTGAATCAATATATATCTTATTTTTATAGATTATAAGTCCATAACCACAGTGTACTTCATGAATGTCTACGGTTTTTCTTGTATTTTATGTAATTTCTTTGTGTACTTGTCTGATTGAGACATTAATTTGTTTAATTCAGGTAACCATAGGCTCTCCGCTATTGTAATAGCTTGACACTATTTGCTTTTGGCACTGTTGGTTGTTTCCTTAGGTACACGTGATAATTTATCAGCTACAATATTTTCTTTCTCTTTTTATATTCCACATTGCAGTCAAAACCATGAAGTTTTGCTAGCCAATGAACTTGGATCCTATTAGTCAATCTTTGGGTTAGGAAATGATTTAAACTTTGGTGATCAGTTTTTATAATAGATCTTCTACCCAACAAATATTGTGACCACTTTTTTGTAGCTAAGATTAAAGCTAGTAAAATAAAATCATACGTTGAGAGCAATAAATTTTCCCCATTAAGGGCTTGACTGAAATAAGCAATAGGTTTACCCCCTAGTGTGAGAAATGCAAATATCCCTACCCCACTAGCATCACATTCCAACACAAAATCCTTGTCAAAGTCAGGCATGCATAGAGTTGGTGGTTCCTGTAAGCACTGTTTGAGCTTCCTGAAGGCTTCGGTAGCCTTGTTTCCAGTTGAAGGAATTTTTCTTGAGCAGCTCAGTCATAGGCTTAGCACTGCTTCCATAATTTCTAATAAATTTTCTATAGTACCCTGTTAGGCTAAGAAATCCTCTAAGTGCCTTGATAGTCTTGGATTGTGGCCAGTTCTTAAATGCTTGTATCTTGTCAGGATCTACAGCAATACCCCCCTCCGAAACAATGTGTCCCAAGTAGGTGACTTTGTCCATGGCAAAAGAAACTTGCATAGTTTGACGATTAACAGATTTCTTTTCAACTCCTACAAAGTTGTAAATGTAGCATGTGCTCAGACCAAGTCTGACTAAAAATAAGAATGTCATCAAAAAATACAAGTATAAATTTCCTCAAGTAAGGTTTAAAAATAGTGTTCATTAATGTTTGAAAAGTCGAGGGTGCATTTGAGAGTCCAAAATGCATTACAATGAATTCATAATGGCCCTCATGAGTTCAAAAGGTTGTTTTATGAATATCATCAAGGTGCATCCTGATTTGATGATAACCAAATCGTAAGTCCAATTTAGTAAACTATTTAGAACCATGTAATTCATCTAACAAGTCATCAATTAGGGGTATGGGAAATTTAGCCTTCATAGTGTAACTATTAAGGGTTGATAGTCTATACACATCCTCCATGCCCCATCTTTCTTTCTTACCATGACTACAAGTGAAGAGTACTCACTGGTACTCGGTTAAATAACCCCTATATCTAATAACTCTTTGATGATTTTTCTAATTTATTTTTAATGTGATGAGAATGTCTATAAGGTTTAAGGCACACGGGTTTGGTATTCGGAAGCAATGTGATTTTATGATCAGGTTCTTAAGATGGGGGCAAGCTAGTTGTAGTGACTATAGGATACCCCTGTAATATAGATTGGACCTCTAGGTGTATAGTAATATTAGGAGTAGATAGGGTTTGTAATTGTTTGGAGTACATAACAAGGGATAATTGTCCATGCATATTTTCCTTTGCAATATGTTTGTCACTCACTAATTTGTTATCCCCTTGTATTCCCTGCCAAATATAATATTTTCCACAGTAATTAAACTTAATTTGTAAATTAGAAAAATTAAAGGATACGCCACCCAATTCTTTCATCCATTGTGCACCAAGCACAACTTGACAGCCTTCCACGGTTATTAACAATATATCAATAGGCATGGTACATCCTTGGCATTTGAAAATTTCCCCTTTGCAAACACCCATCCCTTGTATCTTCTCCCCATTTGCAACTTTGAACAGAATAATTTGATGATTCTTGAACCGGAAGTTGTAACCTTTTTGCCAATAATGTGTTGATAAAGCTATGTGTGGACCCTGAGTCTATAAGCATAGTTACATTCTCGCCACATAACTGTCCTTGTATCCTTATTGTATACAGTGTGGGTATACTGTACATGGCAGAGAGAGTGATGGCATATGCCTCTTCTTTTGTATCGACAGTAACTTGCTTGTTAGTAATGACTGATGGTTCTTGATTCTTTTCGGTTTCATTATCCACTGAATCTATTTCATTATCTTGCAGTAACATTATTCCGTCCATTACATAAATTTGTTTGTTCTTGCATTATGACCAGGTTGCCATTTTTCTTTGCATCCATAACACAGGCCCTTGCTGCGCATATCATTAATTTCTTGAGGGGTTATGCCTTTTATTTTGGCATTTGAATTTCCGGTGAGATTTACCTTGCTAGTAGAAGTAGGATAATTAGGTTTTTCCACATGAGTAACCCTATTTTTCTTTTTACAAGCTTTTTTGCATTCAAAGATTTTAGGTAAATTTACTGCCTCCCTAAAATCAATAGGATGGAGAGCAAGAATATCAAATTTGATGTTGTCTTTTAGACCATCAATAAACTTTTCTAACAAGAACTGATCGGGTAAAGCATCATATAGACCCTGCAAATCCTCAAATTTTGTAAGATAAGCACGTATCGTTGTTGTTTGTTTCGAATTTGAAATAGCACCATAGGGGCGTTGCAAATCTTTAGTAGCAAATCATATCAATAGCTCCTCTTTAAAAATGACCCATTGATCATAATTTCTAACTTTTTTCTCCAATCAGCCATACCAGAGGTGAGCTTCTCCTTTCAGGTGGAAAGAACAAGTAGGAACCCATTCACTTTCGTGTGTATTGTAATAACAAAAAAGATGCTTCACTTGACTAATCCATTTGTTAATCCCTAAAAATCCATATGCACATTGGGTAAAGGGTACAAGGCGGATATCACCTGGGTCTTCCGTGCACGATGCAACCGCACAGAGCAAGACCCAAATATCGGACCCAAGGCAGGTCAAGTCAACCGATGTGACCTAAGATAACGACATAACATATTATGAGAAGTGCGACCCGATAAAGATAAAGGTCGCATATCCTGAGAACCGCTCAAACACCGAAATAAAGCAAGTCGCCCATTCAACATAAGCGAGAGCGACCTCATAACATAGCCGTAAAGCCAAACAACGCCATACAAAAGCAGTAAGAAGACGAGTGCCCTTGGACCGAGAAGGACGGTCATGTAAGGAACAAATGAGAATCAACTCACGACCTGCATCCTGCTCTTACAAAATCTCCCAAAAGCGCTCACAGGACGCTCGCTTACATGGACCCGCTCAGCTATTCAAGATACTCGTTCCAACGAGCCGTCTGCACATGATAAATGGATACAGCTACGGACAGCTAGCTACAGCTAGCCAGTGGCATGGTTGTAATTAATAGGATGAATGATCCATAGCCTGGATAAACGGATTCCAGATCATTTACCAAGGGAAGTTCACCTATAAATACACCATGGCTACCATCATAAAGGGGGGAAAAACCACGAAATGCTGCTGAATTTCATCCTCAACCACAGATTCAGCCATTGTGTCATGGACAATCTTACGATGAGAGAAAAGGAAGACATCCCTCTTCTTAATCGTCCATTCATCCTTCTTCTCCTCAAATTCTACTACTCTCTTGTATAATTCCTTAGATTGAAATATATAAACGAGGGTATATTGAGTGAATATAGAGATGTATGAAGAGAGAAAGCTGATGTACTTTGTAATTCTCATTATAAGGCAGGAAATCACCTTCGTAGTGGACGTAGGCCTCATTAACGGCTGAACCACTCTAAATCTCGTCTCTACTTTACTTTTCTCATATTTTCACCTTTTATTGCTGATTAAAAACGGTTCCATTTATTTCTTACCAAATTGGTGAAGTACAGTTTAGTACCTTGGGTGTTTTGACTATTTTTGGTGTAAACATTTTGGCGCCCACCGTGGGGCCGCGTTCATAAATTCCTTTTGTAGTTCAGCAGTAAAAACATCCTAAATTTTTTCTCTCCTTTGGGAATCATGGTTGGATCGAAGAAAAGCGATAAATCTACTAAAGTCGTTGCAATCAATGGGGATGATAATGCTGACGAAGCTACACCTCAAATCTTGAATCAAGGGGCCGGGGAAACCCCTGGGCCATCTTTGACGCGAGATGAATTGAATGTGGTCGTAACCGGCTTGAACGAGAAAATGGGTAATACAGCGAAGATGATAATGGAAAGGTTTGATGTCCTGACCAATTATTATCGCCAAATACTGTGGCTAATGCTGATGGAAAAGAGGACTCATCAGCCTCAGACCCTGGACAACCTCACAGCCTAGTGAGAGATAGGGCAAAAGGCTGGCGTTGAGGATCCTAAGGTCAGATCTCCATAGCACAAAGAAGAACGTGCGGTGAGTCATACCAACATAACCTCCCTTAAGAAGGATGCAAGGCGCCGAAGCTTAAACGATGGTCGCACTGATAAGAACATCAGCATCGATCCTGATGAACAAGCAGGCGACGAAAGGCGCACCACAGACCTAATCAAGCGAGTAATGAAGGAGGTGTCTCGAGAGGATGAGGAGAAAGAATATGAGTTTTCTCCTAGCAAAAATCCATTCACAGAGGAGATCCGTCAAGCGAAATTCCCGAAGAAATTTATACCACTAGCAATAGCGCCTTATAGCGGAGTTGGAGATCCAACCATTTTCCTGTTCAAGTACGACCCGCCCATGAATGGAGCTAGGGCCACCGACGAAATCAAGTGCTTATACTTTCCAGTGTGCCTAGAAGGCGTGGCCTCGCTATTGTTCACTAGACTCCCACCTAGGTGTATCGATCAGTTTGCTAATCTAGCAAGGAGGTTTCAGGATCAATTCCGACTAGACCACCAAGGCAAGGGATGTGATGTCACTCAGTGAAATGGAACAGAAGCATGGGGAAAACATTAGAGCTTTCCTTACATGCTTCAATGCTGCGGCAGCGGAGGTCATAAAACCAGAACCTTGGTATTTGCTGGAAGCCCTGAAAGGGGCCATCGATATGAAGTCAGAATTTGAAAAGTGGCTTAAGATGAAGAAACCAAAGACTTTAAAGAAGTTCTACAAGAAAGCTGAGGAATACATGAGTGTGGAAGATGAATCTCCAAGTGTCCAGAAGACTATATAAAATAACGCAGCCAGAGAAGGAAAGAGTGATGAGCCCAGGGTTGAGCAGAAGAACGATGTAGGACAAAAGCAGGGAAACGATGAGAGGGATAGCAAAGCTTATAAGAAGACGCGGATGTACAAACCATCTGAGCTAACCCTCCTGAACGAAATCCCAGAGAGGATTTACCAAGCCGCGAAGGACTCGGGCCTTTTCCCTCGGATGAAGCCGAAGAAGGTAACTGAATAGCAGGCAAATTCCGGGAAATTCTTCCGTTTCCATAGCCAACCAAAGCACAACACTAACGAATGCCGACACCTGAAGAGTTTGATTGAGGAGCTCATCAGGAAGAACCGACTCCAGGAGTATGTAAAAAATCCCCAAAGCACCCCAACCGCGTAGGGGCATAACGATGCGGCTAGCCAGCCTAACTCGAGTGAAGAGGACCAAATGCCAGTCGACCCGAGAGCAGTAATCAATATGATATTTGGGGGTCCCCACCCAGCCGGGAATAGTTGGGCAGAAATGGAAAGATACGATAGCGAATTGAAGGACGTCATGAAAGAGGAAGGGTGCATGATCTTGAACAACGAGCTTCCGACGAAAATGCACAAAACTTCGACCGAGGATGTCATATTCAGAGATAAGGATGCAGAAGGCTTAATTACGCCAACCATTGATGCCATGGTGATCATAATTGGTCTCGGGCCTGCAGTGGTAAAAAGGGTCCTAGTTGACACTGGGGCATCAGTCAATGTGATCTTTATAAACACTTTCCAAAAGATGAATCTCTCTATGGCAAAGGTGCGCATGTACCCACTAAGATCCACGGTTTTACAAGTCAACCAACACAACCCATCGGAACGATAGATTTGCCTGTCGAATTGGCAGATGGGGAGCATCGAGTTTCCATGGTACAGACCTTTGTCATAATAGACGAGTTCTCATCTTACAATGCATTCCTTGGGAGGCCGACTCTTTCGGGCTACAAGATTGCTTTAGCTCCTTGGTGTTTGACCATGAAGTTTCCAACCGAAAGGGGAATCGGTGTAATCAAGGGCGATCAAATTGCCGCAAGGGACTGCTATGTGACAGAACTGAAAGAGGCCAAGAAAAAAGAATCAGGAAAGGACGTAGAGGTTCTCCCTCGCATCCAAAACTCCCCCTTATAGCAACTAAAGAAAGGTGTACTGGTGAGCATAGCGGAATGCAAAAAGAGATCGATCCTAGAGAAGCCAGTGCAGAGGACGAAAGGGCAACCTCGGCTGAAGACATGATTCCTATAGCTGTAAATCCAAAGGACCCAAACCGTGTGTTGAATACAGGGTCTCGGCTGAGCCCTGAATTGAAAAATCAATTGATTGCCTTTTTGAGAGCTAATTTAGATGTGTTCGCATGGAACCATTCCGATATGTGTGGAATATTTCTGGATGTTGCAGTCCATAAGCTAAACATTGACCCGCGCATTCCGGCTGTCAAACAAAAAAAGAGAGCCCAGGGGCCGGAGAGATCGCGCGCCTTAAAAGAAGAAATCGACAGACTAATGGAAAATGGTTTTATTAGAGAATCTACGTATCTAAAATGGATATCCAACCCAGTGCTCGTAAAGAAATCAAATGGAAAATGGCGGGTCTGTGTGGATTATTCAGACCTAAATAAAGCTTGTCCGAAAGATAGTTCCCTCTCCCTAGAATCGACCAACTGGTGGATTTCACGGCCGACCATGAATTGTTATCTTTCATGGACGCATTTTCCGGTTACAATCAAATTATGATGTATGGTCCAGATCAGGAAAACACCAGCTTTTTGCTGATCTCGACCTATATTGTTATAAGGTAATGCCATTTGGTCTTAAAAAATGTAGGAGCGACTTATCAACTACTGGTAAATTCTATGTTCAAGAAACAAATCGGTAGGACGATGGAAGTCTATGTCGATGACATGTTGGTTAAGTCAAAGAAAGCAATAGACCATTTGGAGGACCTAACCCAAATGTTCGACATCTTACGATAATATGGCATGAAGTTGAACCCTTTGAAATGTAGTTTCGGTGTTGGCTCAGGCAAGTTCCTTGGGTGCACGGTCAACACTAGAGGTATAGAAGCTAATCCAGCCAAAATATAATCTCTGAGAGAAATGCGTGCCCCAGGAACCAAGAAGGATCTTTAGTGTTTAAATGGGAAGATTGTGGCTTTGAATCGCTTCATATCCAGGGCAACGGCCAGATGTCTTCCATTCTTCGATTCCCTCAGAAAAGGAAGAAAGGAGATACAGTGGACCCCGGAGTGCCAAAGAACCTTCGAAGAACTGGCCCAACATCTGGCAACACCACCTATGTTGTCAAAGCCTAGTGACGGGGAAGACTTGTTTCTATACCTGGCGGTCTCTGCCCATGCTCTAAGTGCAACACTAATCAGAGAAGATTTGAAGATACAAAAACCAGTCTATTACATCAGTAAGAGGTTATCCGGAGCGGAGCTTAATTATCCAAGACTTGAAAAACTTGCTTATTTTTTCTCATTGCATCAAAGAAGCTTCGTCCCTACTTCCAAGCTCATCCCATCAAGGTGCTCACAGAGCAACCTCTAAGGCAAGTCTTATCCCGACCAGAAACCACCAGAAGATTATTAAAACGGAATATAGAGGTTAGCCAGTACGACATTACGTATCACCCCCGGAAAGCGATCAACGGACAAGCGCTTGCTGATTTCATTGCAGAATTTACTGACCGAGGGGAAGTAAAGGAGCAAGATGATATCGAAACTAATATGCAGTGGAAGCTATTTGTAGATGCGGCATCAAACGACCGTTGTTCGGGGGCAGGGGTAGTTATCGAAACCCCTGAGGGAAGATCCTTATGCTATGCACTAAGGTTAGAATTCACTGCAACTAACAACGAGGCCGAGTATGAGGCCCTTATCGCAGGAATAAAGCTAATGAAAGAGTTGTAAATAAAAACTATACAGATCTTCAGCGACTCCTAGCTCGTAGTATGCCCGATTCTGGGAGAATTCCAAGCAAAAACGGGTAACTTGCCAGATTATCTTACAAAATCCTTGGAATTGTTGGAAGCTTTTGAGCATTACACTATATCTCATATTCCCAGGGAAGAAAGTACTAAAGCTGATTCATTAGCCAAATACGCGAGCACAGGAGATGCGCAGCTAATGGGGTTAGTCCCAGTGGAAGTCCTTTCCAATCCAACTACAAAGCAGATCGAAATGGATTGGATCATGGAAACAACTGATGAATCAAATTCATGGATGTCGCCAATTAAAGAATACCTCGCAACTGGGGCACTCCTGGCTGAAGCCAAACGCCGAAGAAAGATCTTACGAAAAGCTCCTTTATACCTTATTCAAGATGGACGACTGTATAGACGAGATTTTCTACACCTTTACTTTGCTGTGTTACAGAGGAGTCTAAGGCAATTATGGAGGAACTGCACGAAGGGGAATGTAGAGGTCATACCGGAGGACAAACTTTGGCCAAGAAGATCCTACGATATGGTTACTTCTGGCCAGATATCAATAAAGATTCCACGGCCTACACTAAAAAAGTGACAGGTGCCAAAGATTTGCGAAAATCCCAAGGATGCCATCCACAACCATAACCCACATGGTCAGCCCATGGCCGTTTGCTATCTGGGGCATCGACCTCATAGGAGCCCTTCCCACTGCAAAATCCGGTTTCAAATACGCAATTGTTGTCGTTGACTGCTTTACGAAATGGGATGAAGCAGAACCATTGGCCACTATAACTTCAAAGAAGGTTATTAACTTTGTCTTAAAAAAATATCATATGTAGGTTCGGGGTACCACAAAAAATAATCACGGACAACGGAACCCAGTTTGAAAGTGAAAAATTCCAAAGCTTTTGCTTCAAGTATAAAATCCAAAAAAGCTTTTCAGCAGTCGCTCATCCACAAGCGAATGGGCAGGTGGAGGCAGTAAATAAAATCATTAAGACTACCATCAAGAAGCGACTAGAAAAGGCTAACGGTGGATGGGTAGATGAACTCCCGCTGGCATTATGGGAGTATCGCACTACACACAAAACTGCAACAGGGCATACTCCCTTTTCTTTATCCTATGGCTCTGAAGCTATGATACCAGTGGAGTTGGAAGTCCCTAACCATCGAACAATACATTTTGACCCCAAAGAGAATGAGAAGCTACAGCTCGAAGCCCTCGACCAACTCGAGGAAAGAAGAAAAGAAGCGGAACTCAGAGTAGCCGCGCACCAAACGAGGGTGGCCAGGCACTTCAATTCAAAAGTCAAGCATAGAACTTTTGAAATCGGAGACCTTGTTCTGAAAAAGATTATGACCGGTACTGGAGTCTTCGGGCCCAATTGGGAAGGACCTTATGTTATAAGTCAGAAACTCCAGGGTGGAACCTTCAAATTGGCAACCACAGATGGGAACCATTTTCCATGAGCATGGAATAGCGAGCATATCCGTCATTATTTCTTATAGCGTGTTATTCAAGTACATAGAAAATGCTGTAAAGATTCATGAAATTTTTGCATTTTTAATTATGTACATGAAGTGACTGAATATGGAGTCATAATTACATGTATAGGACACTCATTCACAATCCTCTACTAAAAGTTGACTTCCTTATGTAGGCCAATGAGCGATCAGGGAGCACCAAATCGAGGAATTCCAACTTCCATCAGGAAACACTGGACCTCTCAACACAGGACCAACAAAAGCTTGGTGCCAGATTAAAAGGGTCAATGCTGGAGTAAAAGCAACTCAAAAGTCCCACGGATAAAACGGCTAAGCCCACCGAAGAATCACCTTCTTAGGTGACCTTCCTAGGTGCTGGAACGGGTTTTCCAACTTGAGAAAAAGAAACTCAATGAGGTGAACCAACGTCTGTGTCCTAGGTCAAAGCACAAAGTCAGAAAAACCGGCATGTCCCGAAACGAAAAATTGCCAATTTCAAGGGGGCACCTACCTTGGTAGGTAAAAGACACGAATTTTTCCCTTCTGAGTTAAAAGCTTGATGAGATGAATTAGTGTCCGCTCCTCGAATGAAGCATAAAATGGGAAGGATTAAACATGCTGGAAAGACCAGCGCAAAAACAGAAACCCGACCGAAAGGAGGTGGCCATTCTTGTTCTTTGTTGTTAACCAAGTCAAACAAAGCCAAGGATGGATTACAATAGCAGAAATCCTAGCCGTATGGGGGTGTCCGTTCTTGTTCTTTGTTGTTAACCAAGTCAAATGAAGCTAAGATCGGATTCTACATTGGAGCCCAAGTCCTCCCATGGGGGCACGCATAAAAATGCATCACGAAAATACCCCAAACAAAAAAGCAGGATATTTAATAAAAATCTAAATGGCTGACTTGCCAAAGTTAAAACAACTAAGTACTTACCAATCAAGCCAAATACTGAAAGCTAGATAATCCCAGCCTAATAAGAACAATACAAAACTAACCGTAATATGATATCAACATACGAACGAATGCCTCGTGATACGACATTAACGTACGAACGAACGCCTTGTGATACGACGCTAATGCACCGTCGCTGCAAAAAACTTTTAAGAAAAATGTGTGTGTATTGTCAAAACAGGCCAAAGAGACATGGCATAGCACAAACATGGAAAACATCGCAAAACCAACCAAGTAACCATTCATCAGGAGTACAGAAAGTGTCACACGCCAAACACAAAGTCACAAACAACAACAAGCATGATTTCATAGGCGAGGACCGGCACCCGCTTACACAACCGTTCTTAAAATTCAAAAAGCAAAACAACCAAGAGAGAGGAGGTTACAGATCTCTAACCTTCCTTGGCCTACCTACTTTCCTCTTCGCCGGAGCAGAACAAGATGAAGGCCCTTCAGCATGTGCGGAAATCACCGACTCAACATCCCCAGTGGCGAAGGAAGCGACTATGGTATCCTTGGACCGAAGGGCATGGATTAACTTCGCCTTAACGTTTTCCAAAACAGAAATACACTCGAGGTTGACCTTGTGAAGTTTCTGGAGGTCATAGGCCAACTTATGCCAGCCAATCATCCGCTTCGCAGAATGATTCTTCAGTAAATCCATATGCTTTCCAAATTGGTGCACAGCAGTCTCAAGGCGAGCCAACATTTGACCTTTTGCTGCAGTCATATCGTAAGTGAAATTCAGAGAGTCAGCCGAAGATACATCCACATTCGAAGGGACCCCCATAATCTCCATCCCTAAAATCGCTTAGCAAACCTAGGACTACAAGGCCTAGGAGCATGACAAGGCCTGTTGATGATAACTTGAAGTTCCGTATAAAAAGGGATGGAAGGAGAATTTACGGACGGTTGACCAACCGACTGAATCTCATCCCTAGAAATGCTCAAATCGACAAAAGTCCCCTTTTGGCGTTGTTCTGGGATAAGACCATCCTGCGAACGGACCAGGGAATAGCCTTAAGGCTCAAAGGAAGAATGAGCACGAGAAAGAATCAACAAACCTGAGTAGCAGTGGAAAGAGATACGAAGTTTTTCTTCCAAATTTGAGAGACCTTTCTGAAAGATAGATGGAAGCAAAATCGAATGAAAAATAAGAGAATGAAGGGGGGATTAAAAGGCACACCTTAAAGGTACTCTTCGCCACGTCAGCATAACACTTGAGTACTGAAATAGGTGTCCCATCAGAAGATCAGTTGGCGTATTCACTTCCCCATAATTTAGCTATTTACAATAAAGACAAAGCAGTTCAAACGTCTCGCCCAAAGGTAAAGACGCCAATCAGCCACAACAAAGCAATTTCAGTCCCTGCACGAATGACTCATCAACAAGTCAGGACAAACCCACCAACAAATGTGCGATCAAATATGTCAAAGCGAGTGATCCCTAAAAATCCATACGCACATTGGGTAAAGGGTACAAGGCGAATATCACCTGGGTCGTCCGTGCACGATGCAACCGCACAGAGCAAGACCCAAATATCGGACCTAGGGCAGGTCAAGTAACACGATGCGACCTAAGATAACGGCATAACATATTATGAGAAGTGCGATCCGATAAAGATAAAGGTCACATATCCTGAGAACCGCTCAAATACCGAAATAAAGTAAGTCACCCATTCAACATAAGCGAGAGCGACCTCATAACATAGCCGTAAAGCCAAACAGCGCCATACAAAGGCAGTAAGAAGACGAGCACCCATGGACCGAGAAGGACGGTCGCGCAAGGAACAAAGGATAATCAACTCCAGACCCGCATCCCGCTCTTACAAAATCTCCCAAAAGCGCTCATATGACGCTCGCTTACATGGACCCGCTCAGCTATTCAAGATACTCGTTCCAACGAGCCATCCACACATGATAACTGGATACAGCTATGGACAGCTGGCTACAGCTAGCCAGTGGCATGGTTGTAATTAACGGGATGAACTATCCACAACCTGGATAAACGGATTCCAGATCATTTACCAAGGGGAGTTCACCTATAAATACACCATGGCTACCATCATAAAGGGAGGCTTTTCGGAAAAAACCACATAGTGCTGCTGAATTTCATCCTCAACCATAGATTCGGCCATGGCGTCAAGGACAATCTTACGATGAGAGAAAAGGAAGACATCCTTCTTCTCAATCATCCATTCATCCTTCTTTTCCTCAAATTCTACTACTCTCTTGTATAATTCCTTAGATTGAAATATATAAACGAGGGTATATTGAGTGAATATAGAGATGTATGAAGAGAGAAAGCTGATGTACTTTGTAATTCTCATTATAAGGCAGGAAATCACCTTCATAGTGGACGTAGGCCTCGTTAACGGCTGAACCACTCTAAATATCGTCTCTACTTTACTTTTCTCGCATTTTCACCTTTTATTGCTGATTAAACACAGTTCCATTTATTTCTTACCAAATTGGTGAAGTACAGTTTAGTACCTTGGGTGTTTAGACCATTTTTGGTGTAAACACCATTCAACGACATTGCCCTCTCCATTGTATGTTGGAAATTCAAGTTTAATAACTGTGTTTTGAAGGAGCTTGGGTTGATTGGTGGTTAGAGTATTCGCTAGAGAACTTACGGGGCACTGGCGAGGAAGCCTGCAGAGTTTCTTGATGTATCAATGGCAGAATATAGGTTTGTTCTGGAATTTTGTACGAGATTTGCTTAATGATTCTCGTTCGAGGATGATTCAAGAAGCTTCCTAGAATTACTTTTTTGTGGAGGTGGAATGTATGGGCTTTTAGATTGAGTTTTTTCTCCTTGAAATCTTTTGTTAAGTTATTGACTGCTTCGTATATGCCATCCAATTTGGCATTCATTTCTTGATTGGCTTCTTAAAGCTCTCAAATTGCTAGAGAATGTTTTGCATACATTCTGTCCAATCTGACAGTTTCGGGATTTCCCTCATTGAGTACACTAGTCACATCTTCATCATCATCTGGATGATTTTGTGGTGAATTTTGAGGGTTTGATTCTGATATTTGTCAGGGTTTTTTCCTTTCGTCATACTTCTAGTGATCATGAACACTGCGTAGAAGAATTTTTGGGTTTGGGAAATGAAGAAATATGGTTGAGTAACAGATGAAAGATTCTAGGAGAAATGACAGATCAATTAGACGAGACAGTTTATGAGAGAATATAGAAGAAGAAGATACAAGAATTACTAATGTAGAGATAAATGTTTAAAAGAACAGGAAATAAGAGATTTTATTGAGAAATTTTAAATGATTGAATATACAGACTCGATGACCATCCCACATATTTATAGGTAATTTAGTACATATGATTACTCATCAAATTAGCATGCTTAATGAGTTACAGAGGCCCATAATGAATAATGTATACACAACAGCTAAAGTGTGTACACGTACATGTGTCCACATGCACACGTGATGTACGTGTCTGTACCGCCTCAGCTATCATTAAACTGGTGCTGGTTCCAAGTCCATCCACTTCGTGCGTTGGGTTGCTCTCTTCATCCTTTAGTTCATCGGCAGCCATCATATTAGCATTGTCTAGTGAAGTGTTTGTTGATTTGATGCTCTGGAACCCTAATGTTGATACCATGTTCGATGAAATTTTTCAGGCACTAACATGGACGGAAGGCAGTCGACTAGTAGGCTCATCAACAGTCTAATGGCATCAAGCGAAGGAAGGAGGAGCAATGATAGGATTAGGCGAATTAGGGTTTGAAGAGCCTAGTTTTTTATTTTTCCTTGAGGTTACCAATTGGAAACCCTCATTATCTTTTGTAGAGGCGGAATATTGAATGAGGGAAATGGATCTAGAGGTCCAAGCAAAGAAGAAGGCTGCGGAGGACAGCTAGGAGGATGCAGTGTCGGTGGATGAAAACATGGTAGCGGTCGAGGGTTCTGAATTTGCCAAGTGTATTTTTTTGCAATAGGCATGAAAGTCAGTTGCTTATAACTATTTCAACATAGAAATGTATCAGCTAGGTGTGCTACTTATATTTTAAGTTTATATTGCTATTTCGTTTGTTTTATTGTTTTACATTGTTTATTTTTTAGCACTGTTTATTTTTCCTATACTGTCAAATCAACAGACTTTACATGTTTCATGGCAATATGCCTTACATGCGTGACCTACTTGTTGGCTTCTATAAAATGTTGATCCATTTAAGTTTCACCAGTGCTCACCCGTGCTTCGCACACGGGATGATGAAATTATTATTTCAAAATTAATGAATGGAAACACATTGAACAACATAATTTTTTCAAGAATTTGAGTGGTAGCAGAGTGATACTGGAATTTATGCTTTGAAAGTTCTTAAGAGCTATACATTGCAACTAGTATTTAGTTGGTAATCTTTGTCTATATGGTTATTTTCTGATGAGTCATATATCACAATAAAATCCAAAATATAATGTATCAATGTCTTGCTTGTAAATATAAAACTATTTAGACTTTTTTCTATGAGATTCAACTACTTCATCATATTCGTATGTATATTACTTGTTAACCACATTACATGTAGTAATCTAAGAGACAATGGCATAAATCAAACTTCAAATTAGAACTATCATACACTTACATTTTCAAATATAATACTTATCATTACCGTAGGATAATTATGAGATAGCTTATTATTATTCGATGAAGAAAACTGTCCGCCATCTACTACAAAAGTGAGTTTAAACATTGATTGTCCATCATCTACGACAGCAATGGGTTTAAACATTGATTTTCCATCACATAAGAATTTTCTATCACTTATTACTGAACATTGGATATCATAGGCCCATGGTGATCGAATAAAAATAAATATTTATAGAGACATATATATCAGAAAAATGAAATAACAATAATTTTTATTAAAGTGATTGGTTATCTTTTAATGTATATGCTGATAGGAGTCACTAAAAAGATAAATTATCTGGCCGAAACCAAGATAGAAAACTTGATTTATCGATCATATTAGAAATTGTAAGACATAGAAGATATTAATGCAAAATGAATAGAAACAATAATAGCATTTGCCAAAAGATTTTATTCTAATTATTTTCTAATGACAAAACACTAAAATTATTATTATTATTTCAAATTTTTATGCATCTGTATAAATGGTTTTTTTGGCCAAGCCTTTAGCGTTACTCCAATAAATTTAGCTTATGTTTGCTCCAAATTTCAAGAGCTACTTCATCAAATAATCAACCTAATATTGTAAGCCTAAATTCAGGGCAGGTTAAATGTTCCCTCCGGCTTGAAAATAATTCTACTTCTGCATGTAACAAAAGAGTCCATGTATTGTTGAATTTTTTGATTTAAATATTTTATGAAGAGGACGTAATTTATTAATTGATTTAATTTATTTGATTAATTGATTAACTAACTAATTGATTAATTAATTGACTAATTGGTTGGTTGATTGATTGATTGATTTTATCGTAGAAGGGAAGAAATGAAAGTTTATATTCTGGAGATATTATGAAGGGGCAATTTGGACATTTTCCTAGGTCTTTTATTCTCTACGTATGCAACCTTCTTGGTTAGATCAACACAACAATCAAAAACCATGTAAACATATATGGAGGCGAAGTCGTAGTAATTTCGGCTGAGAGTAGCTATTTCTATTTACTGTTGAAAGACGTAGTTGATGCCTCCAAATTGTCCAAAGTTTTGTCATCGTTCTTCATTGCTCTTCTGCTCCAGCAATATTTTTAGTCATCTAGATATTCTTTGCATATATCGATAAGGTTATTGATTCATTGTATTTTGTTTATCTTTGGTTTTGATCCATTGTATGTAAACAAAAATTTGTTTTTGGTGAATCAATAAAGAGGGTGGTTGAGTGGAATATCTTGTGTATTGCTATTATTTCTGATTTACTGTGTTCTTATTTTCAATCAAATTCATCTTCAAGTAATTGAGTGTAAAAGGTCTTTTTTTGTGGTGTTTCGTTAAACTTCCGCTGCGCACAAAACCCCAACATGTATTACAGTAAAGAATTTCATTTCCATGCTTATATTTCAGTAAATATGAAATATATGAATGTGAATAGAAACAAAAGATTAGCACATTATGCATTTCGTTTGGCCTTGAACTTAGAAACCATTTTGATATGATAATAGTTGTGCAAGCCCAACAAAGAATAAAATATTATGAAGACCTTCCAATCTTATATCATCCAAGTAACAAAGTAATAATACTGGATAAATATAGTAAGATAAGCACAAACGAAGGTGACGATATTTCTAAGCCATGATGAATAAAAAGAACCAACCACTCTTTTTATTGATTCTAAGAAAAATTACTGTCTACAAATAATCTTTCAAATAAAAGTAAGTAAAAAATATATAATTAACAATTCAAGCAGGAGGACTTAATTTTATGGCAATGACTTCTTAATATTAAGAGAAGGAGAATAAAGTTGGAATAAGAGAGAACATTTGATATCTATCCACACTTTTGTACTCTCTTTTAGGCTATATTTATAACAATCATTATTTAAATGACAAACATAATGTATATAGAAAAATAACCAATTATCTAATTAGAAAGAGAAATAAGCATATCCTTATATGCCTAATAATTAGGGAAAAGCCAAACTAATTCTTTCCTTCATTTATATATTTATTTCTATTCTAAATACAGTTTTATATTAAGGAAATCCCAAAAGATATTGCAGTTTATTCGTATGATAAAGGTTTGCTTATTTCTACAGATGGTAAAGTAAGGATTGTTTTGTCAAATGCTTTTACTTGATATAGAACAACAAATTCTAATGCATTTCTAAGTGCAACAAAAAATTAATAGCTTTTCCCCTCATATTTTAACTTCCATAAGTGGCAATAAAACTGCATGTTGTAGTTACTATAAATCTTATCTGACATAGAGACATGATTAATGCATTGTAATTGAAAATTTGAATATTCTATTCCTGTGGTAAACTAATATGCTATATTACATACCAAGCCCAAAATACACCTTTTTACTATGCAATAGATTGCATACTGCAACACTAGAGAAGTGATGCAGGAAGTGCCAAAAAATGTTGCTATAGGCCAAAAATGATCTGTGGCAACACTTTCTTGGTGTTGCATTTTGTCGTGTTTCCTTAGAGTCAAAGTAAACATCTTTGCGACCTAAGGCAACATCGGTATAAGTGTTGCCATAGGTGCTAAATTTATAAAAATGTGAGGCCCACTAAAATCTACATCCCTAGATCATGGAATCCTGTTATGCCACTAAAATCTGTAGCCAGGTTCATGGAATCTTGTTGTGGGCCCACATGCATTAATGTATGGAAACACTTTTACCATCCAATAGCAACACTATATCATAGCTACGACAACATTTAACATCACATACTGCAACATTATATCATAGCTATACCAACATTATATAACATACTGCAACATGACAGCAATTAACACCACACACTGAAATTAATAAAGAACTTTTCATTTCAAATTATCTAGTAACACAAGTACTACTTATTCAACTACAAAATAGCAAAACATAGCCAACAAATTCAGTTTTACAGAGTACTTACAAAAACATCCAGTACTAAATTCATGTTTATACCAAACTAAAACAGTTTCAAAATATAGCATGAGCCTCTAGTGCTTTCAATGCCACTACTGCCTCCAGTACCTCTAGTTCCTTCAATAACAAGTTCTTAAACAACTTCATCACGCCTCCTTCACCTGCAAAATAAAGCAGTTTCAGAAGTCATGCATTTTAGCAAATCCTTTAGTACAACTAATGCATTTCAGTACAACCAAAGTCATGCATGCCTCAGTTACAAACTGATGCAATGCCTCATTTACATTGCAACACAAAATGAGAGGCATGCATGCCTCAATTTCATTTTAGCACAAACTATAGCCATTGTATAATTGAGTTACATTTCAGCACAATATATGGCCTGCATACCTCAGTTGCATAACTGAGTTGCATTTCAACACAGAGTTGCATTTCAGCACAGAGTTGCATTTTAGCCCAATCTATGACCTGCATACCTCAGTTGCAAATTAATGCAGTGACTCAATTTGTTCAAAGCACGAATGATATCAAGGAATGCAATAGTATGCCTGAGGCACTACTTCAATGTGATACAATTTGAGGCAATGCCTCTTTTTTCTTCAGTAAAAATTTAGACATGCCACGACTCATTCAAGTACAAATTCAACCATTGATTTACTTACAAACTGACACGATCATTATTGATTGAAGAGAAAATAAAATTCTTAAAATTATGTAGTTCATTACTGAAAGATCAATCTTGTACATGATAAGTTACATACCAGCATTGAACTACAGAATTGTAAGAATTAGACTGATGCTTCAGCAAGCGAAAATTGTAAGAATTAGCCTAATGCTTTAGCAAGCAAAAATTATAAGAAATTTGTAGTTCATTACTGAAGCATTAGTCTTGCACATGATTGGTTACATACCAGCATTGAACTACAGAATTGTAAGAATTAGACCAATGCTTTAGCAAGCGGAAATTGTAAGTATTCTGTAGTTCATTACTGAAGCATACCTCCAGCCCACCATAAAAATAAGCAAAAATATATACCAACAGTGTGTGTCTATATACGATCTCCGATTTGCAGAATTTGCAAGGGCTTGGACTACAAAAACATGAAGTAAAGATGTTTATCTGCCTGATTTGAACGTGATAAAACTTAAAATTATGCCTGAATTTTTCATCTCCCCGAAACGTCAAGAGTACTTTGAAATCCTCAACTAGAATTTTTTCCAGCTTACACAAAATGGAGGAATTAATGTTAGAATGACATCGGTTACAAAAAGAAGCCATGAATATGATACATCAGTTACCTATAAAATAAAACACTCACTTCACTAAAATGTAATCAAGGTAGAAATAATATTTTCTAACTTAAATTTGGTACATCAATTACTTAAATAAATATGATAGTGATATGCATAAATTAAGAAGCATTGTCTTTCACTTTACTAGGAGGAAGGCAGATCCATCTTATTGGGACATAATCTCTGCACCTACTATGACACCCCAGGTCCGTCAATGTCACTCTTTATCAGAATGCATTAAGTTTCATGAAACGTCATAGTTAAACAAACAAAGAATTACACAAGACAGATATAAAATAGCAGCGGAAATATAATACTCTATTTTCCAAAAGAAAATACCGTGGTCCAAAAATCTAGTTACAACATAAGTCTGAAATATTGAAAACCAATTACATCAAATTAAAGTATCTACCTTGTACTTGAACCATCAGAGTACATAAATATAAATCCATAATCCCCAAAAACAGCCATAATAAGGTAAACTGGTAGTCAAAGTGATACAACTGAGCAAAGCAAAGAAATTCCAAATCCATGAAGAAATAGAAGAGAGATAGTCCTAATCAAGCCTGAGTATTCCTACCCTGAGAACACAAGGGAGGGAAAGGAAGAGAGAGAAAAGGAAACAAAACGGGTCAGCCATAAAGTTTAGCGAGCCAAGTGAATTTTAACATATAAAGAGATAAAAAGTAACGACACAGTAAATAAACTAGATAAGAGATAACAATAGTAATATAACAGGTATAAACAAGATTAATTATGCTTCTCAAATACTTTCGCTGCACCAATACTAGTATATCGTATTAAGTGTTTTTCCACATAAACAGAATGATCCCAACGTAGAATAAATGGTAGACTAAGGCGTACTTCTAGCAACGGGTTCTACCCTAAACAGAATAACAGGTACCTAAACAGAATATAACAGGTGTTACCCTAAACAGAAATAACAGGTACCTAAATAGAACTAGATGTACCCTAATAACTACCCCAGCGGATCGGCTACCTACCACGTAAATACCCTGTGCCGACCTCATAGTAGGGTGTATTATTTCGTAAAGTGGCAACCACCAGAAGGACACAGACCTATTTACAGGTGTTATGGCATCCTATTTTCCCAAATAAACCGGACCCATGCACGCACATGACTCCATTAGAACGCGCCATCAGAACACCCCATCCCAAATGAACCTCTTATAATTAGTCTTAGTAAGCATGCCCTGACCCCTACCTAGTGAGGGGTCCTCTTTTAATACCATAACGGGTTACTGACTAATATGGGCCCCACACAACAAATGACACAAGCACCCCTAGACTTGCGTCCCTAATCAACTAGCTTTACACAGGTTAAGTTTTACACGGGTTAATAGTGTTAGAGTTTATGCCCTAGAGGCAATCCATTTGATGTGGTTAATAACATTGTTGATGTTATTGTTTTATTTGGAATAAAATATTTAGTTATGTTATGTTTAATGCATAATATAGATATTAACATAATAGAAGTCCTTAGAATAATAATACGTAATCATATAGTTCGAGTAAGACTTGAATTTGAGATTATGTAATATGATAAGTATTATAATTCTTAAATTCCCTAGTCGAATATTATTGTTTATATAGGACAACAATAAAGCATTGAGACTAGTATGTTGATTGACTGATGATTAATTCTCAATGATCAATAATATATTTGATATTAGTGTCTAGACATAAGTACGTATTTGAGAATATCATATTGGGCTGACCCAACATGAGAAAACTACATGGAATATAATTAATAGTATCATAAGTTATTCTCATAGTGACAGTGATGTAATGGTAAACAGACCTGAAATCATTATAATTTTATTCGAGGATATTTGTGTTTTGATATCATCTAAAGTTACACGCAACAGGGTAACAATAAGGATGATTATTGGATACATCTCGATTCGAATGAAAATTATGAATGAACTAGATGGAATTTAACCCTATGATATATTTGTAGTGATACCCATGAGCCTCTTGATCGAGTGAGACTGTGAAATTCATGGCCATGCCGAAATATTGATTTGTTTTAAAACAGTCTACTCATTGATCAAGATAAATGGATTAAATTATAAAGAGGGTGATACATTCCATGCGTCTAGTTTAATCCTGGATATATTGGTTAAAAGGGTTATACTACATTAAGACACTAGTCACAAAAAGGTTGTATCGAATCATTGATCTTATTATAACTTGGGTAGCAGCAACGTATTACTAGATGCCAATCACTGTTTATGATTTTAAATACGATTTGAGATCATTTCCAAGGTTATAATAACCTATACGGTCACACGATATAGAACATTATAAAGGAGAAAATATTTTGGATGAATAAAATATCAATTTTTTGATATTTTATTCGAAGTTGGAACAAGTATTCGGTCGGTTTCTTATTTTTAGTTAACATTTGTTATAAAGGGATATTTATTCTCTTATAATATATATGGCCAACCCTAGTTCTAAATTAGATCAGATAAAAATAATAACCGACCAAAAACCTAATTTCAAAAAGCCCTAAATTTACAATGGCGGCTAGTACCGTCCTCTCCTTTAATTTCTTATTTGATTTGATCGATGAAGAAGGTGTTCTCTTAGATACCTATGGAGGGCTCCCGTCCTGTTGAGCCTCGTGATTTGATCCAGTCAGGATTTCGAGTTCGCGATTCATCCGGTTCTTCGAAAATTAATCATGGCAGATATAAAATTAAACTCAATTTAATGGATTTTGTCTGGATTATGGTTATAGGGATTTATCTTTCATTGCGCTAAATCAATAAAAATCCAACAGTGGTATTGGAGTAGCTTTCAAAATCTTAAATTGAGTTAGTCTAATTCGTTGAGCATCTCTGTTATTTGTTAAGAGTATGGATATGTTCCTCACATTAATCATTGATTTTGAAAATAGTCGAGTTCTTTCAATTTGATTAGGATCATTTCTTAATATTATCTGATAATAAACACAGAAATATTATTTTAATACTGTAATTTTTTGGGTTTTTGAATGATTGGATTAAAAAATTACATATACATCTTCTTAGACCTTGAA
This sequence comes from Allium sativum, assembly GCA_030737875.1. Lineage (NCBI taxonomy): Eukaryota > Viridiplantae > Streptophyta > Magnoliopsida > Asparagales > Amaryllidaceae > Allium > Allium sativum. The sequence goes on along the minus strand of CM060909.1, from coordinate 971,983,248 downwards.
TTATATGAATTTTTATTTTGATCTTATATGAGATGCAGTCACAATTTTCTCATTCAGGTTGTACAAACATGTATTTACATAATTTCTTTTGGTATAGATCAATATATATATACATGAAGCATGAACTGTCATGTTGTTTTATATAAGCTGTATAAAGTTCCAGATATATATATACAGTACTGATGCTATAATAGTGATTATAATATCTCGAAAGACCAAGCTTGTTTGATCTAAAATTCATTCTGATACCAATGATTAAAAGTTAATCACGTATGGTTTAAATAAAAATTTCAGATGTTTACTAAAATTTTGGAAATCATTGAGAACAATCTGGTGTTCTATAGATCAAAAGTTGATGATTTAAAATGGGATTAAACATCCATACTGACATATTCAAATCACAATTAATCTTGTTTTATAAACAATGTCAATATATGAATCAAATTTTTTACTGCAGTTTATATTGATAAATTGAATGTATTAAGGTCAACTACATCGTAAAAGGTTTTATGTTAATCTGTAACATTTTGGATTATATGGGAATTGAAACAGATTTTAGAAATCCTGTTAAAATTCCATAATTATCTTATATTAAGTCATATTGATCCAGATCAATTTTTTTAATGATGTAGTTGTAAAAAAAATTGACTCATAACACTATACATGTATTATTATCTAAGCTGTTTATGTTATACAAGTATGAGACTTTTACATTTTTGATTTGATTTTGATCCAGTTTTAATAATACAGTTAAAAGTTGACTGTTATGTTAGATTAAATCTGTAATATTATCTAATCCTCTTTCTATAACCATATTGTATTACATATATATATATATATGATATGTATATATAATGGCTATATCTAAATTATTTTTGATATATATATATCACATTTTTTTAGTTGATCATTTATATTGAAATATAAATACTGTAAATTTGACTTGCATATTTCACACACTATAGTTATATATAGATCTGATTTATCTATATATGTATATTGTTATTTGGGTGTATGCAAATATGATTTGCAGATTATAAATCACCCAGTTCTGCTAGTTACAAAATACATTATATATATATATGTATATGATATATATGTATATGTATATATATATATATATCCATAATGCTAATGTGATTTAAAGGCCACAACAGATTTGGCTTATAAGTGATTCATAAATTATATTCGTCTTATAGTATGATGACATATTACATGGATATAATAATGCTCATACATTACAATGTGCATTTAATAAATGACCTTGACATTGTTTTACCCATGTATTTGACATTCAACAATTGGTTGTTTGAATTAGTAATATATATATTTAAGTGTAAATTTGACATTCCAGTTCTATACAATAATCACATACAAAACTGATTAAATAAGCATCATCTTGATAAGTAATCTTATTGTTTATGTTTTAATCATGTTGTTTACTTCTTACACATAATGAATTTAGAAACTGTTCATAAATTCATATATATATTATCTGATGACGATCAGCATGGTATAGTTGCCCTTTGTGTAATTTTAGAGTCTGCATATACATACATATAATGCATTGTTGAATGCATGTTGAATGGAATGTAATGAGATGTATTTGACATTTGAAGACAGATTGTATTTATTTACTTATGGGTATGCTATATTTGCTTCTAAGAAAGATTAGATAACTTGTTTTGTAATCTGACTTGGAATACTGATCCATTTATACCCTTCCTACACTCCATTACATGGATAATTAGATGCTTCAAATATGAATTTATATTTCACTATAAGGATAATGATACCTTTATATATGAAACATCTTATAACATATTTGTATCCAATATGGTAGGATCCCATTTTAATTGACTATGCCTAATATATTTGACATATACAAATATATTTGTGTATGACATGTATTATATATATAGTGTATAGATTCATTTTATATATAATTATATATATATATATATTAACATACATCTTGCCTAAAACATATACCGGCTATGTTTACATCTAAAACTGCAAATTGATTTGCAATTTAACACCTTTTGCATGATGAGCACTACAAATTTTACTAATATTGCCTGTTTATATGTTTGCTATAAGTGTAAATACATAAATATATATAAATGGTTGTATGTTTGAACAGTGTTATATACATATATGTATATATGATACATATATTTATATAAAGCATGATTTAAATGCGCTGTTTAACATCATAAGGGGTGGAACTGCTATTAAACTTGCAAAATAACCCAAAGCAAACCTATGATATAGGTAAGTATGACTGATGTTTGAATCTGGATAAGCATGTTGATGCAATATCATAAAAATCCTGTTTAAAGTAAGGTCACTCTAACAATGTTTTGAATTATATATGCATGCGATGTATATATAACTTACAACATAAAATTGAATATACATTTGACGTATATAGATCAATGCATGTGTTTTATATACACATGATGTATATAAATAAACCAAGTTGATCCTTTGATTTTATTTTTATTTTAAATAAGGGATAACTAATATACTGAAAATGCTCCAATATGAAAATGGCAGCAAGAAAGCATGGACTAGCAATGAGAATTAATGCAAGCACGTATATCAAACAAACAAGTTTGACTTGTCTCTTATTTCAAAATGTTTGAATAAATATAAATGTGTATAAAATGTATGAATTTGATGTAAATATAAATGTACAAGATAGTGCCACAAAGAGTTGATATGTATGTATTATATTTGTACAGTTGAAAATGTACAGTTCATATGACATGTTGTTTGCATCTGTTTATATACTTGTGTATTTGTATATTGTCATGCGAAATGTGCGCATTACTGTAGATTCTATGCAATTTAATATGTTACTAGTATGTTGTTAAACTAACTGTGTCTTATTGTAGGATATGGACTTATACACACACACATACACTCAGAAATTGAATTGGTTAATTAAAATTCAGTTTAGACTTGAATTTAATCTCGGATAATAATGTTAAGATAACCTAATCGTTTTGAAGTGTTCAAAAGGAATGTATATATATGCATAATTCCTATATATATTATTTAAATTAAATACATATATGTTTCATATATTTTATTTGAATTCAATTTATATTATGAATATAAATACATATATTGTGATATATGTAAATAACTCTAATATTGTTTCCACTACGAGTTATAAATTCCCTTTAAAGCAAATTTTGTTATATTAAGTCATGGTGAAGTCTTCCAATAGTACACCCATCAATGTCCAATCTCACTGGATGTAGGTAATGCCAAAACATTGTGCATTCTCTTATTTTGGTTATATGTGGTAGGAGTAATTGTGGTGCTTCGATTGTATTATTGGGTCTGACTTAACTAAGGCTGCATAATAGTATTTATGGCCTTAGAGACAATAGCATGAATTATTCTATATTTTGAGAAAATGAATAATACTGAACAAGATGTTCATCATGCGATCCAAGATTTATAGACAATATAATTGACCATAGATGTCTACCTAAAAGGTTGTGTTTTGGGGTGTTAGCCAAAGCTAGGTCAAGGCATGACTATATATGGATCTTGGAAAACCATTATATATATATATATATATATATATATGTGAAAACCTGTAACTTCCACGTGAAGGAAAGCGCGGATAGTTCGAGAACAAGCCACAACAGAACGCAGACGGAAGAACATTTCATTGTTAATTACAACAATGCTTGAGATTACAAGAATATACAAAGTATAAATGAATATTAGACAGAAATATCAGAGATTTAAATTACATTTGAATACATAGCAGCGGAAAATAATACAATACACAACTGAAGGAGATATACGGATACAAAGCTTTCTGGATATCGTTCCAGCTGTAAACCAGGATCCTGTGAATATAAATCTGCAAAACCAAAACTACTAGCTGCCCATGTCGAAAATAAGGGCACCCAGAGTTTAGGTTAAAACAATAAACTCCAGGTCAGTCATGGGACTGGTGTGAGAACTAAAACAGTTAATAATCTTTATTTTAAAGTTAGGTAAATCAAGGGACCACGCCGTATAACACAGAACGGGTTTCCTCCCGAGAATACCAGTGCATAAAACAACAGCGCAATGCTAAATAAAGAACAATGAAGCTATTATAAGACCCAGTTCCCATCACACAATGCAACGCAAGCCGGAGGATAGGGTTTTCCCTTATAACAGCCAAAGAATGCTTGATACGTTTTAAAACAAATCATTTGATACTATTATCAGTGCATAGTGTATAAAAAAATTTCAAATCATAAGGATCAATCATAGGCGGCATGGGTACCATATATCATGTCACCATACTAGGCTCTACAAATAAAACTGAAAATGTCACGTATTTGGAAATTGGATTTCCATCTATGAACCGAGGCAAAAGATAGTCCTCAACCGATTCGAGACTCTCTAGCCCGAGCCTCAGGACCCAGACTCAGGTGGGCCCTTGGAGCGACAGGGCCGGTCCACCGATGTGGATTATAATGCCTGAACACTGCGTTTCCCCGCCCTTTGGGGCGTAAATGAGCCAACGAATGGCTCCATCGGACCTGGATCGTCCGATCTAACCAAGGCGCCTCGCAACAGCAACAACCACATAGGTGAAAAGTATATAAATGTCAGGGCTGGTAGGTCACTGACACCACCCTAGGTAGAAAGAAACGCATGCACTCCCTGAGGTCCTTCTCCCGTTTTTGGTTCATACCGGGTGTGAAACTCGCGAAGTAAACGTTACACAAAGCTACGCCACAAAGGCCATGCTTCGATCATCAACCACAAGACTTTGCTTTTCAACAGAAGCCTTGATCATTTGCCACTTAGGCATGCCACTTAGGCAATCCACTCTATGCGTTTGATATCCATCTGTTTATAACCCCTGAGCTCGTACGTCTCAGAGAAGGGCGTTAAGCAAGAGAATAAATTCTCCGCTGCCAAACATATATTTATATTTAATAGAAATAAATCACACAGACTAAAATCCAATGTCAGACACACAGTCCATTTACAAGTCCGTTCTGGGGCTGAACGAAACCGGAGGCACCTAGTACCCCACATATCCATCGATCTCCAAGTACGTATGGACGATCACCAACTATTTCCATCTTCTTGGGTGTACATCCTAATAAAGATCATCAGTAATCACCCAAACGACGTGAAGACCTCCGGTCTTCGACCACCGTCTTCATCTTCGATACCACGTCGAATTAATTATTCAGAATGGGATAAACCCGGTCTTTCTGAACAACTCGCGTATATATATAATAAACACGTGTTACACAAACACAACATACGCCTCATTCCAATTCAGAATATTCTTTTATTCAAATATTCTTATATTTTGGGAAAGGTTCCCATTAATTTTATCAAAGATAAATTCTTTAAATTTATTCTTTAATCTCCTTTGAATATCAATTCAAACTAGTCGGGATTAGCGAACCACACCGAAGTAATCATTTATTTTAATTTCCCAATCCCAACCTATTCATCCCATGAAGTAAAACTGGTTATACTTCATATCTAACACCACGGTGTTATCGGTAAATTCAATTACCATTTCACGTTCAAATCTAATTAAAGATTTAACTATCGCCTGGAGTAAAACTGGTGATACTCCATTCTCGATCTTTTCAATCTAATTAAAGATTCACTAAAACTCCACTTAGTTTTAATCTTTTACTGGGATAAAGAATCAGTGTCATTTAAAACACAGTTCATGATAAACCCAAAATCACATTCCATTAATTATCGGGTTAAAGAACAAGTGTTATTTAAAACACTGTTCACGATAAACCCAAAAATCAATACCAATTCCATTCCAATTAAATATTATTTAATTGGTACACTTCATTAAATCTAAATAAAAAGATTTAATCTTTTCTCAACTGGGCTTAAGAACAGTGTTAATGAAGACACCATTCACGACAAACCCACATCACATTTGATATTAAATACAAGGCTCTGAATAGAAAATATACCGGCCTATATTCGATTTCAAATTCTACGACCAACAAATATTGTATTGGAAATAACAATATATACCTTTCAAATTCCCATAACAATATCTGTATCATCACAAAATCCCACATCGAAATATTCCAAAGACAATTTCGATTCAAATCCATTCCAATTCAATTATTGGAAATTCTGGTTTCTTTTAAAACCATTTCAAAACCAATTTATTTATTTAAAAATAAATAAATCATTATTCTAGTTCAAAACTAGTTCATTTCGATAAAAATCTATTTTTATCTTTTCAACTATGGAGTTTTTCATCCTAATTCTTCACAAATCACTTCTTAAGATTTTACACAAATTATTACTATTTTTAATAATTTTATCAAGGCATGTACAGTCGATTTCCATCAACGGCCATCGAACTGCACTTATAGCGACCTTTTCCAAATTTGATTTGGACATAAATCCAAATCCAACCATTAGATTTCAAATTTCTAATATTCATTAGAAAGCTCTTTTCGACACGAACCCAACGGTTCCGGTTTTAGGAGAATCCGACGGTCGGATCTCCCGCAATATCCATTCGAAGTCAATGGTCGAAATTCGCGAACTATCGCGGCGCGTTCTATTCAGGCCATTATATTATATATATAATATATACTTCGTCGATTTCAATTCAAAACGTGCTTTATAAATCGTTTTAAAATTCATTTTTTTTCAAAACGGTTTCAACTTCATATTCAATTTCAAATCAAAATTGAATATTCCCCTATAAATTTGATTTAAATTAATTTCAAATTGATTTCAATTCGAATTGATTTCTAATTCAATTTCAATTCGTTTTCAATTCAATTCAATTTCAATTCGAATTCATTTATATTCAATTTCAATTCGAATTCTAATTCTTTTCAAAATATCAGATTTTGAAATCACTTTCGATATTCATTATAAAATGAACAAAATTGATATAAATATCGTTCACGTCAAAATGGCGTCAATCTAATCAACACGGCTTTACATATTTCTATTTTCAAATATTCTATTTCAAATATTTCTTTTTCAAATATTCTATTCAAATATTCTATTCAAATATTTCTTTTTCAAATATTCTATTCAAATATTTCTTTTTCAAATATTTCTATTTCAAATATTTCTTTTTCAAATATTTCTTTTTCAAATCTTTCTTTTTCAAATTTGGAATGAAGCCCAATCAATTACCATAGATTTTATTTCTATGGATTTTCTACGATACATGTGTACTATAACAACGATGAATAATCAACCATCATCCAAAGTGCATTCTACACTGTTTAAGCATCAAATATAAATATTTAACGCTTATAATAGTCTGTCAATCAATCGATCGACATACAACTAATTATTGGGATTAGTGTATGTCATATATCATCCCAATACCCGTGTGGGGTTTTCAAACAATCAAACACATATTTTATTTGTGCAGTTGGGCGATGTGTAAATTTTTTTCGTCCCAATCAATATCAGTCAAATGTGTGTATACAAACAAATCGTCCGATTTGTTTATTTTTATTTCATTTCATATACACGTTAAAATTTTTATTTTTAACTATAAAATATTTTCCACTATAAAATATTTTATTTCGTTTCACATCACATCACACATTCAACTACACATCAAAATCAAACAAACAAGCATATAAGCCGTCCATGGTCTGTGGACGACGGGTGTCGGGTGCTACTAAACACCGTCTGCATCCTAGTATATATTTATATAGCTAGAAAATTAAATTAAAGAGTGAGAAATTCTCACAGAGGGTTCCACTCCGCCGGGCTTTGCTGTTGAACTGCTGAATCGCCTGAATCCATTTGTAATTCTTTTCACGCTGTTCAAATATAAAAATTATATTTTTATTTCTTCATTTCAATAAATAAAAATTCTATTTTTATTTCGAATTCATATATATATTTATAACGCTTCATTCTATATAAATATTATATTTATATATTATTACTTCTTATATAAAGATCGAATTTTTATTTCATCGCTATAAAAATCTCATTTTTACTTTACTATATATATATAATAAAAATCAGATTTTTATTTCGCTGCATATATAAAGATCAAATTTTTATATTCTCTATTATCTAAAAATCATATTTTTAATACTTCTACTTTATAAAAATTATATTTTTAATCTTCTATTATAATATAAAAATTATATTTTTAACATTCCTATATTATAAAAATTATATTTTTAATACTCTTTATAAGTAAAAAATCATATCTTTTTCCTATATAAAATATTAACTTTTCTATATATAAATATCTGAAATTAAAATCAATACACAATTAAAACTAAAAACAAAAACTAAATTCGGATTTATAATAAAACTAAAAAAAAATAAACTAAAACTCACAGTTTCCATGATGGAGGAGGGGCTTGGCTCGCTGTAGGTGGTTCGTCGGAGGTGGGAACTCGGTCAGGGTGCGGCGGTTCAACTGAGTGGCGGCGGTGGCCCTAGGAGGATGGTGCGTCGCGATTTCAGGGAGTGGGGGTCGTGGTGTTTCAATCCGCGAGATGGGGTAGTCGACGGTGAAGGAGGAGGCTTGAGGGGGGGGCGATGGCGTAGGGGAGGCGTGGGCGGTGGGGCGCGTCGGTGGGGAGAGCAGCGGCTCATCGAGGTGAAGGAGGCGTCGGTTTTTTTTTAGAAAGGGGGAAATGAATTTTGACAGTGAAAAATGGAAAGGGGGGATTATTGAAAAAGGGTTTCTTTTAATAATTTAATATTTTAATTTATTCATTAAATTAACTTTCTATTTCGAACTCAAAATGAGACCCATCGTCTGTCGTCCCTAGCGTTTTACCCCCATTCCGAACACAATGGGATATGTATCGCAAGCTGATTCGACTGTTTCGATCAGTTTTTGTCAAAATCAACATATAACTCTATCTATTGAATTTGAACGCGCATTTCAATTTACCGGGGCCACATACTAACTAGAAAAATTCCCGAAAAATATTTTCTAGCTTCGTATTGACGATACGGTCCTAACAAAACAAATTTCGTCGAATTCTGAGACCGTTTGAAAAATGGCCGTTTTCCAGTCGATTAAAATCAAGTGAAACTGGTCAACGCGTTTTCCTTTGCCACGCTCACATATCGATTCAAAAAATTATGAAATTTGGAATCTAGCAATAACTTTACATCACAGACCTAACAAAAGTAGTTTCGTCGAAATCCGAGGTCGTATGCAAAATTTCCATTTTTAAGGGCCTGAATTCCATAGCAACTATTCAGAATTTTCAACGGGACATATCTTTTGATTCCCGCTATGAAATTTCGATTTCTCGGATTCGTTGGAGAGATATTCTAAAATAGATCCTATTATTTTTGGTTTCACTAAAATCCGGTTTATTTTGCACCCGGTACATTCATTTGAATTTTGAAATCGAATTATCGAGCTGCCGCGCCATTTTCAATTTCTTTTATAATTTAAAATAAATATTTATATTCTAATGACGATCTATATAATATATACGTTCGAATTCTTTTCAAAATAAATTTCTCGTCGATATTATTTAAAATAATTCATTTTAAATAATCAAAATTCGCTAAAATTGCCAAAAATAAAAATTTTAAACTGGCCCAGATTTTCGGGTTATTACAATCTCCCCCGCTTAAAACTTTTCGTCCCCGAAAAGGAACAAAGCCGAAAGTTGTTTTAAATACAACTCAACTTTCATAATTTTCATTATGGCTTAAATTCTTTAACTTTTCAGTTTCTAAGAACTTTTCAAATTTTTCAAAAATTTGGCTAACACCCTAAATTTTCGAAAAATTTCGCCATAACCTCCCCTGCACCGGGAGCACGGGAAAATCCCGAAATTTCCATATAGGCCTTCTGATCTCAAAAAGAAAAAGCCAAGCGGCTAGCCAATCGGCTCATAAAATCATCATCACCCAAACAAAACAGTAAATTATAGTAAACATGTACCTTTTTGTCGGGCAAACAAATTTTATTCTCTGCTCTAGCCTCCTTGCTATGACCTGTTCAATGTAAGTACAAGTATATGCAAGCAAATGCGACCAAATTTCAATACAATTCAATATTTGACCAATTTGGTTAAAGGTTCAACATTTAATTATTCAAACAATAATCAAACAACACAATCAACAATCAATTAGTTGATTAGCTATTGAAATTCATAACTTTGATACATAGTCAAAAATCAGATTTTTGATGCCAAATCACAACAATAAGCCCTATCTAGTTTCGGTTCTCACACCAGTCAATTGGAAATTGATAGAAATCTCACTTTCGCCACTCGAATATAAATACTGGCGACGGTGCCCCATCCCCAGAATTATCCCCGGGCAACTAGAGTATGATTCTATAACTATCCAATACATTAAAACTTCGAATACACGTTTGCAAGACATATATGCAAAATCTTTATATATCGGATTGTCCAAATCAATATAAATGAATAATCAAATACGAATGATTGATTTAAATTTTAAAACAAAAATTGTTTTCATTTTAAAAATATACTCTTCACACTCGTTCTAGGATACTACTGATCCCATCTCTAACGAGTCATTCCCATTGGATGTTACTAATCCAATATTTGATGAATTCTTTCGTATGGTTCTAGTGTGTCCTGTTCTCTGGCTTTGTAAACCAAAGCTCTGATACCAACTGTGAAAACCCGTAACTTCCCCGTGAAGGAAAGCGCGGATAGTTCGAGAACAAGCCACAACAGAACGCAGACGGAAGAACATTTCATTGTTAATTACAACAATGCATCAGATTACAAGAATATACAGAGTGTAAATGAATATTACACATAAATAATAGAGATTTAAATTACATTTGAATACATAGCAGCGGAAAATAATACAATACACAACTGGAGGAGACATACGGATACAAAGCTTTTCGGATATCGTTCCAGCTGTAAACCAGGATCCTGTGAATATAAATCTGCAAAACCAAAACTACTAGCTGCTCGTGTCGAAAATAAGGGCACCCAGAGTTTACGTTAAAACAATAAACTCCAGGTCAGTCATGGGACTGGTGTGAGAACTAAAACAGTTAATAATCTTTATTTTAAAGTTAGGTAAATCAAGGGACCACGTCGTATAACACGGAACGTGTTTCCTCCCGAGAATACCAGTGCATAAAACAACAACTCAATGCTAAATAAAGAACAATGAAGCTATTATAAGACCCAGTTACCATCACACAATGCAACGCTAGCCGGAGGATAGGGTTTTCCCTTATAACATCCAAAGAATGCTTGATACGTTTTAAAACAAATCATTTGATACTATTATCAGTGCATAGTGTATAAAACAATTTCAAATCATAAGGATCAATCATAGGCGGCATGGGTACCATATATCATGTCGCCATACTAGGATCTACAAATAAAACCGCAAATGTCACGTATTTGGAAACTGGATTTCCATCTATGAACCGAGGCAAAAGATAGTCCTCAACCGATTCGAGACTCTCTAGCCCGAGCCTCAGGACCTAGACTCAGGTGGGCCCTTGGAGAGACAGGGCCGGTCCACCGATGTGGATTGAAATGTCTGAACACTGCGTTTCCCCGCCCTTTGGGGCGTAAATGAGCCAACGAATGGCTCCATCGGACCCGGATCGTCCGATTTAACCAAGGCGCCTCGCAACAGCAACAACCATACAGGTGAAAAGTATATAAATGTCAGTGCTGGTAGGTCACTGACACCATCCTAGCTAGAAAGAAACGCATGCCCTCCCTGAGGTCCTTCTCCCGTTTTTGGTTCATACCGGGTGTGAAACTCGCGAAGTAAACGTTACACAAAGCTACGCCACAAAGGACGTGCTTTGATCATCAACCACAAGACTTTGCTTTTCAACAGAAGCCTTGATCATTCGCCACTTAGGCATGCCACACAAGCAATCCACTCTATGCATTTGATATCCATCTATATATAACCCCTGAGCTCGTACGTCTCAGAGAAGGGCGTTAAGCAAGAGAATAAATTCTCCGCCGCCAAACAGATATATATTTAATAGAAATCAATCGCTCAGACTAAAATCCAATGTCAGACACACAGTCCATTTACAAGTCCGTTCTGGGGCTGAACGAAACCGGAGGCACCTAGTACCCCGCATATCCATCGATCTCCAAGTACGTCTGGACGATCACCAACTATTTCCATCTTCTTGGGTGTACAGCCCAATCAAGATCATCAGTAATCACCCAAACGACGTGAAGACCTCCGGTCTTCGACCACCGTCTTCATCTTCGATACCACGTCGAATTAGTTATTCAGAATAGGATAAACCCGGTCTTTCTGAACAACTCGCGTATATATATAATAAACATGTGTTACACAAACACAACATACGCCTCATTCCAATTCAGAATATTCTTTTATTCAAATATTCTTATATTTTGGGAAAGGTTCCCATTAATTTTATCAAAGATAAATTCTTTAAATTTATTCTTTAATCTCCTTTGAATATCAATTCAAACTAGTCAGGATTAGCGAACCACACCGAAGTAATCATTTATTTTAATTTCCCAATCCCAACCTATTCATCCCATGAAGTAAAACTGGTTATACTTCATATCTAACACCACGGTATTATCGGTAAATTCAATTACCATTTCACGTTCAAAACTAATTAAAGATTTAACTATCGCCTGGAGTAAAACTGGTGATACTCCATTCTCGATCTTTTCATTCTAATTAATGGTTCATTAAAACTCCACTTAGTTTTAATCTTTTACTGGGTTAAAGAATCAGTGTCATTTAAAACACGGTTCACGATAAACCCAAAATCACATTCCATTAATTATCGGGTTAAAGAACAAGTGTTATTTAAAACACTGTTCACGATAAACCCAAAAATCAATACCAATTCCATTCCAATTAAATATTATTTAATTGGTACACTTCATTAAATCTAAATAAAAAGATTTAATCTTTTCTCAACTGGGCTTAAGAACAGTGTTAATGAAGACACCATTCACGACAAACCCACATCACATTTGATATTAAATACAAGGCTCTGAATAGAAAATATACCGGCCTATATTCGATATCAAATTCTACGACCAACAAATATTGTATTGGAAATAACGATATATATCTTTCAAATTCCCATAACAATATCTGTATCATGACAAAATCCCACATCGAAATATTCCAAAGACAATTTCGATTCAAATCCATTCCAATTCAATTATTGGAAATTCTGGTTTCTTTTAAAACCATTTCAAAACCAATTTATTTATTTAAAAATAAATAAATTATTATTCTAGTTCAAAACTAGTTCATTTCGATAAAAATCTATTATTATTTTTTCAACTATGGAGTTTTTCATCCCAATTCTTCACAAATCACTTCTTATGATTTTACACAAATTATTACTATTTTTAATAATTTTATCAAGGCCCGTACAGTCGATTTCCATCAACAGCCATCGAACTGCACTTATAGCGACCTTTTCCAAATTTGATTTGGACATAAATCCAAATCCAACCTTTAGATTTCAAATTTCTAATATTCATTAGAAAGCTCTTTTCGACACGAACCCAACGGTTCCGGGTTTAGAAGAATCCGACGGTCGGATCTCCCGCAATATCCATTCGAAGTCAATGGTCGAAATTCGCGAACTACCGTGGCGCGGCGCATTCTATTCAGGCCATTATATTATATATATAATATATACTTCGTCGATTTCAATTCAAAACGTGCTTTATAAATCGTTTTAAAATTCATTTTTTTTCAAAACGGTTTCAACTTCATATTCAATTTCAAATCAAAATTGAAAATTCCCCTATGAATTTGATTTAAATTCATTTCAAATTGATTTCAATTCAAATTGATTTCTAATTCAATTTCAGTTCGTTTTCAATTCAGTTCAATTTCAATTCGAATTCATTTATATTCAATTTCAATTCGAATTCTAATTCTTTCAAAATATCAGATTTTGAAATCACTTTCGATATTTATTATAAAATGAACAAAATCGATATAAATATCGTTCACATCAAAATGGCGTCAATCTAATCAACACGGCTTTATATATTTCTATTTTCAAATATTCTATTTCAAATATTTCTTTTTCAAATATTCTATTCAAATATTTCTTTTTCAAATATTTCTATTTCAAATATTTCTTTTTCAAATATTTCTTTTTCAAATCTTTCTTTTTCAAATATTTCTTTTTCAAATCTTTCTTTTTCAAATCTGGAATGAAGCCCAATCAATTACCATAAATTTTATTTCTATGGATTTTCTACGATACATGTATACTATAACAACGATGAATAATCAACCATCATTCAAAGTGCATTCTACACTGTATAAGCATCAAATATAAAAATTTAACGCTTATAACAGTCTGTCAATCAATCGATCGACATACAACTAATTATTGGGATTAGTGTATGTCATATATCATCCCAATACCCGTGTGGGGTTTTCAAACAATCAAACACATATTTTATTTGTGTGGTTGGGCGATGTGTAAAATTTTATCGTCCCAATCAATATCAGTCAAATGTGTGTATATAAACAAATCGTCCGATTTGTTTATTTTCATTTCATTTCACATACACGTTAAAAATTCTATTTTTAACTATAAAATATTTTCCACTATAAAATATTTTATTTCGTTTCACATCACACAATCAACTACACATCAAAATCAAACAAACAAGCATACAAGCCGTCCATGGTCTGTGGACGACGGGTGTCGGGTGCTACTAAACACCGTCTGCATCCTAGTACATATTTATATAACTAGAAAATTAAATTAAAGAGTGAGAAATTCTCACAGAGGGTTCCACTCCGCCGTGCTTTGCTGTTGAACTGCTGAATCGCCTGAATCCATTTGTAATTCTTTTCACGCTTTTCAAATTTAAAAATTATATTTTTATTTCTTCATTTCAATAAATAAAAATTCTATTTTTATTTCGAATTCATATATATATTTATAATGCTTCATTCTATATAAATATTATATTTATATATTATTACTTCTTATATAAAGATCGAATTTTTATTTCATCGCTATAAAAATCTCATTTTTAGTTTACTATATATATATATATATATAATAAAAATCAGATTTTTATTTCGCTGCATATATAAAGATCAAATTTTTATATTCTCTATTATATAAAAATCATATTTTTAATACTTCTACTTTATAAAAATTATATTTTAATCTTCTATTATAATATAAAAATTATATTTTTAACATTCCTATATTATAAAAATTATATTTTTAATACTCTATATAAGTAAAAATCATATCTTTTTCCTATATAAAAATATTAACTTTTCTATATATAAATATCTGAAATTAAAATCAATACACAATTAAAACTAAAAACAAAAACTAAATTCGGATTTATACTAAAACTAAAATAAAAATAAACTAAAAACTCACAGTTTCCATGATGGAGGAGGGGCTTGGCTCGCTGCAGGTGGTTCGTCGGAGGTGGGAACTCGGTCAGGGTGTGGCGGTTCAACTGAGTGGCGGCGGTGGCCCTAGGAGGATGGTGCATCGCGATTTGAGGGAGTGGGGGTCGTGGTGTTTCAATCCGCGAGATGGGGTAGTCGGCGGTGAAGGAGTAGGCTTGAGGGGGGGCGCGATGGCGTAGGGGAGGCGTGGGCGGTGGGGCGCGTCGGTTGGGAGAGCAGCGGCTCATCGAGGTGAAGGAGGCGTCGGTTTTTTTTGAAAGAGGGAAATGAATTTTGACAGTGAAAAATGGAAAGGGGGGGTTATTGAAAAAGGGTTTCTTTTAATAATTTAATATTTTAATTTATTCATTAAAGCAACTTTCTGTTTCGAACTCAAAACGAGACCCACCGACTGTCGTCCCTAGCGTTTTATCCTCATTCCGAACACAATGGGATATGTATCGCAAGCTGATTCGACTGTTTCGATCAGTTTTCATCAAAATCAACATATAACTCTATCTATTGAATTTGAACGCGCATTTCAATTTACCGGGGCCACATACTAACTAGAAAAATTCCCGAAAAATATTTTCTAGCTTCGTATTGACGATACGGTGCTAACAAAACTAATTTCGTCGAATTCTGAGACCGTTTGAAAAATGGCCATTTTCCAGTCGATTAAAATCAACTAAAACTGGTCAAACGCGTTTTCCTTTGTCACACTCACATATCGATTCAAAAAATTATGAAATTTGGAATTTAGCAATAACTTTACATCACGGACCCAACAAAAGTGGTTTCGTCGAAATCCGAGGTTGTTTGCAAAATTTCCATTTTTAAGGGCCTGAATTCCATAGCGACTATTCAGAATTTTCAACAGGACATATCTTTTGATTCCCGCTATGAAATTTCGATTTCTCGGATTCGTTGGAAAGATATTCTCAAATGGATCCTATTATTTTTGGTTTCACTAAAATCTGGTTTATTTTGCACCCGGTACATTCATTTGAATTTTGAAATCGAATTATCGAGCTACCGCGCCATTTACTATTCCTTTTATAATTTAAAATAAATATTTATATTCTAACGACGATCTATATAATATATACGTTCGAATTCTATTCAAAATAAATTTCTCGTTGATATTATTTAAAATAATTCATTTTAAATAATCAAAATTCGCTAAAATTGCCAAAAATAAAAATTTTAAACTGGCCCAGATTTCCGGGTTATTACAATATATATATATATATATATATATACTGATTTATATATATATATATATGTGTGTATATATATATGTGTATATATATAAAGAGGGATGTTAATTTGTGTAGGAGCATATTTTAGTTTAAATTATGAATTTATGTTAATATAAATTTTGATTGCAAAATTTTTTGTATTTATATTAAATAAATATTACTGAATCAGTTATCATTTATTATCTACTGTAGATATTAAATAATAAATTACTCCGATAATTTAAATTAATCCTTAAGAGGGATAAATTTAATAAAATAAAATTTCTTGACTAACATTGAAATTTGATGATTGTCCTCAAACAAATTAAACGTAATTGTTAAACAAACACAGAGGATCTAAAATGAAAGTTGAAGTATTGTAACAACCCGGAATTTTTGGGGTAAATTTAAAATTTTTATTTTTTTTATAAATTTAATGGATTTAGTATATTTAAAATAATTTATTTTAAATAGTAACGACGGAGAATTTATTTAAATCGAAGTTAAAACGAATAAATTTTATTTAAATTATAAAAGGAATTAGAAATAGCGCGGTAGTTATAAAATTTGAATTTTAACTTCGACTGACTGTACAGGATGCAAAATAAATCGGATTTTAGCAAAACCAAAAATATTAGAATCTATTTAAAAATATCTTTCTAACGAATCCGAAAAATTGAAATTTCATAGCGAGAATCAAAAGTTATAACAAATTCAAAATCTCAGAAAAACGCTATAGAATTTATATATATAATATATAAGGCCCAAAACGCTACTTTTTACATACGAATGAATTTGGACTCGAAACCACTTCCATTGAGTTCAAAATGATGTTTCTGCATTGAAAAAGTATAAAAACTGATATATTTCGGGATTCGAAATTTATTTATTTATATGTGTATTTTTAATATAATTTATTTACGCCTTAAAAATAGCCAATTTTCAAACGGTCTTCAAATTCGACGAAATTAGTTTTGTTGGGACCGTATCATCAAAAAAAAGCTAGGAATAATTTTTCTGTAATTTTTGGAGCTAGTATGCGGTCGTAATAAATTTTACAGTGAAAAACAGTCAATTTTCAGACTTTAAAAATTCGCTATTTATTCATACGGACTCGAAATTCAATGAAACCAGTTTCTATGGATTCGTAATGTCAAGAAATAATTATGTTTCAATTTTCATAAAAAATTGGGATTCGTAGGTGTTAACACGGATTTTTAAACTGAGAAAACGGACAAAATTTGAAGAAGATAAATTACATAAGAGGTTAAAATAAGGGTAGTGGGCCAAATTAAATTATTAACCAATATAAAATATCATAAGTGCTGTCATTAGCTGAACCCTAAGACAAACATAGCTACCTTCTTCTTCCTCTATTCCATGGCGGCTCCCTCCTCTAAAATTTATTTTGCAAATAAGTCCTTGAAAACAAAACAATTTATATCTCTCAATCAGAACCAAATCAGAACAAACCATTTCTGGGTTTTGTTCATCTTCATATCCTCTATCTACCACGAAATATTCAAGACATATCGTCGCACGGATTCGCCAGGATATGAGTTTGATTGCCAAAAGTCAGTTGTAACAACCCGTATTTTCAATAACCTGTTATAACATAAATGGAGGCAGAATTAAACTGTAAAATCTGAATCAAGGGAAACGGGCTATGCCATTGCGTTCGTCTCGGAAAAATACGCGAAATAGAGTCCGAGTTTTCGAAAATCGGAGTCCGTATGACCAAGATATGGCCTCGCGAAGTTTCACGAAAAATTCCCAAATTAAAGTATACTTAATTAAGTGAAATGGGTTGCGCAGAGAAATATATATATATTGATATATATATATATATAATTGAAAATTAAATAAATAAATATGCAAAAATGTTCAAAACAGCGAATTGGGAGAGGGGAATAACCGAACCGGCCGATTTTTGAGGTCGACCCGAGCTCGCTGGGTCGACTAGGGGTTAATCCAGGGTGTTTGGCTGTCAACCCATGGGCCGATTCGCTCAAATGCAGATTTTGCATTTGGATGGTTCTCATGGTTCATCTTTAATCTAAAGGCCCTAGATGGTTCCTACACTTGACTTCTTCCCCAAGACATGCTTTGATGGCTTGGATTGAATCTAGGTTTAATCCTATGGCCTAAAACACTTGCCTAATCTATAAATAAGACCCTAACCTATCCTAAATCCTCATTATTCATTCATGCAACTAAACTATGGCAAAATTTTACCTCTCATGGCCTCCACTCTCTTCATAAAATTTCTAAATGGTTTCTATGAGAGATTTTCCATGCATACAAGTGTTTTCAAGCTTGTATGAGTGTCATTAGCTTGCATTCAAGTCAAGTTTCTATCTTTGCATCATAAAGCAAGGGTTTTGATCATTTTGGCTCAAGGGTTTTTATGTTAGAGCTTGCATTTTGGGTCTATTTGATTGCATAAGGGCTTTGTCGTATCTTTTGTGCCTTCATAGCAATGTAAGCTCTTTCCCTACTCTTAGATATTAACTATGAAATTAAATGTTCATGTTGCAAGTTTGGGTTTGATCATTGAGTATGATACAATGCTATCATGTCATGCAAGTTTATGAAGTCATTATCTTGATCTTGTGAGCTAAAAGCTACAACCTTTATGTTGAAATGTTGCATTAGGCAACATGAGAACCCTCATAACCTTTATGTCAACTTGCATATGAAGTCATAACCCTTATATGATGATATATGCGAGTTACTAGTCATCATTCCATATCTTTTGTCACCATGATTCGCTTATGTGCCAAGTTTGGGTTTATGCATGTTTTGAGGCTTAAGAATGTAACATGCAAGTTAATGAACACATTTGTGCCTCATTTGCCACCATGATTAACTTGTGGCTTAATATCCATTTTTGTCATGCCTTTGCCAAGTCTCTTCTTTTAATCCATTACGTTGTCGCGAACGTATATGCGAGTTTAAAAGCGTTGGGTTATGTTATGGGTAATTTCTAATGACATGAAAATACAACTTGAAAACATGACTTGAAATATAACATGGAAGTTGACATGTAAGAATGCATAAAAACATAAGCTTGGGAATTTACCTATTAAGTTAGGTCTACCCTTTTGGAATTTACCTATTAAGTTAGGTCTACCCAAATGCTTGAAAACTTGTAACATGTTTTGGGAAACATGATGGACATGACACTTAGATAATATAAGTGTGGCCAACTCGAGGTTGGGTTGAGTTTGCAACGTAAAACTACCCGGAACCGACCGGCCTAACTAGTAGTTGCAAACAATAGGACCCAATGTGAGAAGTTGGTCATGTTGTGCTTGAACCCGAGGTTAGACCAAGTTGTGGTGTAAAGCTACCCGGAACCGACCGGCTTAACTAGTAACCACAACAAAGTCTAATGTGAGAGGTGAAGGTGCATTAAGTAATTAATGCCACATGATAGGGTTAAGTTAATTTGATTAATGACTCTTAACCAAATATGACATGGACAAATGGGTTAAGTAATTTGATTAGGCTAATGATACTTAACAAAACATGACAAGGTTGGGTAGGTTAAGTAACTTGATTTGCCTATTGACACTTAACCATTTTTATATGACTAGTGGATGGGGTTAAGTTAACCAACACTTAATCAATCCAACGCGATAACTTGGTAAGGTTAAGTAAGTTTTCTTAATGACGCTTAACCGAAAAATACGGTTAACGAATGGGGTTAAGATTAGACTCAACTAGTCTAAACATGGAAATCGGATGGGGTTAAGTTAGCCTAGACTTAATTAATCCCACTTGGTAGTTTAATGGGGTTAAGTTAAACACTTAACTAATCTAAACATGATGAATTGATGTGGTTAAGTGACCTATACTTATCCAATCTAACTCGTTAATTTATTGTGGTTAAGTTAACAAATACTTAACCAATATAACGTGAAAACATGATAAGGCTAAGTCACGAATCGCTTGAATACACTTGACCGATTTGACTAAGTAAATTGATAGGGTCAAGTTAATATATACTTAACCAATCTAGAATGATAATTGGACGAGGTTAAGTCGTGAATTGCTTAATACATACTTAACCAACGTGAGCATGGTTTGTAGGGTTAAGTCTTGGACTTGGATACTTAGCCAATTTTGACATGATTGGTAGACGGGTTAAGTCTTGGACTTGGATACTTAGCCAATTTTGACATGATTGGTAGACGGGTTAAGTCATGAACTTAAGTGACACTTAATCCATTATGTAAACCCTAGTTCTGAGGATGGGGGATAACCGTAGTTAACAAGGATAACGGGAATAAGGCTAAGTGGTAAACCTTAGTTGAGGAATAACTAAGTAATGATTCTTAGTCAAGGAAATTTAGACCAGTTCATAGATAGATGAGTAACCTGATACGGTAGGTCATCGTTTAAGTATACGAGTAGGAGCAAGTATCTGATTTAGATAAAGGCTCCAGCGAACTGGGTAACGAAGCAGCGGCTTCGGGGAACGTGAGGGTATTCTTGGTATCCCTCTATGAGCTGCCAGGTGATTATACGAGGCTCATGAGAGGTTAAGGTCTGCGTTAGAAGAACCAAGAGTATGCCTTGGTTGCTATGCGAGCGACCTAAAGACGGGGATGGATAGGGGATAGTCGACGATACACGGTCGTACCCTAGATAGCATTTCGTCAGACTACCTACCATCTTTGGTCAAGCGTGTACGTACGGAAAGGCAGAGAACACCCAATAGACCATAATTGCTATCTAATTATGGTTGCGGTAAGGCTAGGATTGTGGGTTGACCAGTAGTGTGTTCTCATACAGGATTTATCCTGTCTTGTCTTTCACTAGTTGAGGGAGGGGTCGCGTGGGACCATAGCCACGTATAGAAAAACAGACCTTAGCATCTGCATCGGCAGATAAATCGAAAGCTCCCGACCGAGTCCTGTATTTCTCGATCTGCCCTGTGACAGGACTCGGATGGCACGATGTGATACATGTGCATACAGTCATGGAAAACGATTCACGATGAATGCGTGGGAAAAAGGGCGCGGTTGACGGTTAGCGTAAATCCCAGTGGCCCTGGGTGGTTGAACCAAAACTGAGATACGAAAACGTGCAATAGGTAAGCGTAATCCCTAGTGGCCCTAGGTAGCATAAGTCCTAGTTGTACAAACGATAATTCATGTTGGAAGACCCTAGCTAGGTTTAGGGTAACAGTCCAAACCGATCTTAAGGATCATGGAACTATGTTAAAGTAATGTAGAATCTCATGGGAAAGCCCGTATGGTCTACGGCAAGGGACTGAACATTTACATGGAATAAAACATACAAGTTGAGTAACCTATATATGCGATATATTAGGTTGACATGGACCATTACATGACTTTTGAGTGAGGGTCATTCTTGGTTAACACATGATACGGTGGGGATACTAGTACGGTAGGTGCAGAGCTAAAATGCAGGATAGATATCATGGGACGTTATACGTGATAGATATCCTGGGGATATTATACTTGATAGAAACCTGACGATGTGATACCTTGTTTTATCTTGACATCGTAATTTATCATGACACCTTAGTTTATCTGAGTTCAGTAGTTCATCCTGTTATTTTGATTTAGCTTATCTATCTTGTCATCATGCTTATGTTCATCTCAGTTTCTCATGTCAGTTAACTTTACTAGTTTTTATGCTAATAGTAGATAGGGCTTACTCAGTCTTTTTGACTGACCCGTTTTGTTTCGCCTCTTTTCTTCCGTTTCCCCCCAGGTTACAGGGAGGAAATACTGTTGTTTAGTTCGGACTTCTTCTGCTTGAAGGTCATCATGGATGGCTTGGACTTTTCTTGGCTAATGGCTACTTTACTGTTTTTACTTGGGGAATAATTTATGAAAATGTCTTTATGCTTCTTTACTATTGCAAGACAAGTTTGGATGTACTCTGATGTAAAAGGCTTTAGACCTTATTTATTCATGTTATGAAAGTTTGATTTTACTTCCGCTATTTTTATATGTTCTGTCTTGTGATATTTCTGTGCATGTTTACCAATAATGCCCCTCTAAAGCTAGTGCATTCCTTTGCGAGTGACCCTAGCGGAGGCGGGGTGTTACACGTGGTATCAGAGCAGAAGGTTACCAGACTGGGCAAAAGTTTTTAAAGACCTTCTGAAAACTATTTGAAAAAAAAAACGTTTACAAAGAAGCATTTTTCAAGAAAATTTTCTTTTAAAAGAAAAAGGCTATTCCCCAAAGGCCATTAGCACTATCCTTGTTTCCTTAATTGAGTCTCTTTTCCTTTCTTTCCTCCATCTGTAGTCACAGTAGTTTTAACTGCGACTAGTCTTTTCTACCTACGAAAGTGCTTTCCATACAATGGAGGTGGTTCTCGAGAGACCAGTGGCCGCGTTATAAGAAAGGATTGTGAGAAAGAAGGATAAAGGATACGAGCTTAAGGATCAGCAACTTGTTGGTATGGCTTAGTCCTCAAAGGAGGGAGAAAGATGAACAATGAAACCCATGACGAGAGAGTACCTTTGGCATGGTAAAACGGGGTGGATAGTTAAGTATTATAGGACAAGGACAAGATCATCGGGAGGGCAGTAGTATGCTCTCATTTCTAGAGTACCTCGGAAGGAGGGTAACGATCTTGTTAAAAGTTTAGCTTTTCTTCTCTATCATCCCGTTAGGACTTCGTTGTTCGTATCATTTAAGTCTGCTTCGATAGTTGAGTCTCTGCACCTTAAGTACTAGCGTAATAGAGAATCCCATTTTTGTCTCAAAGTCCTATTGGAGAATCAGTCCATTTATACATGACTTGTTTGGATTTGGGAATGTCTGTGCCAAGTGTTGAGTTTGGAAATAATGCTTATGTTTATAAGCTATGGATGGATTCTAGGGATGAAGTGGTTATCCAGTAGGGGGTGCCACTCTCGGTTTTGATAGGAGGGTAGTTAGACCTTTTGACTAGCCTTGGTAATGCCCTCGAAGTATCGGGTAACCTTTTTGAGGTTCTGTCATGACTAGTTACTTAGAATCCCTTGATGCCTTTATTGGAAATTTGAAGCCCGATCGAGTGGTGTTCGCCAATAAGACGTTACTTCATTTATGCATGGGTTATAGAGATCACCCTAGTAAGTGCGCATGATAACCTGATTGACATCTGTTTACTTTCAAGAGAAAGTTCTTCTACATGGAATGCCTTATAGTATATAAACGAGATCCAAGATTCACTAGTGAATTTTGGAAAGCTTGCATGAGATCATGAGTACGCAGTCATGTTTGCGTCAAGTATTCTAGGAAAAGGATAAGTGCAAGTGGAACGAGAGGCGACGAAGAAATGAGTTCCAGCTCATGTTATGGAAACAGGAATAAGAAGCTACAAAATCGCGAAGTTAAAAGACGACTTTGATGGTCAAAGACTAGATACGCGCATGATATCTCTTTTTGGGAGTATATCCTTGATCCCTGTTTTCTGTAGAGCTTACTTGTAAGCTATCTTTTGTGGACATCCTCTCGGTCCTATTCTCCGTTACAAACCCTGTAAGGAGTTTGTCCTGTTTATCTTCTCGACCATGTTTCAGGGAATTCTAGGTAGAACCCTATGGATGTAAACATGTATTTGAAACATGTTATGATTGATATGGTTGTAAGTGGTTGCAAGTGGTTGCTCGTGGATGCGCGAATACACATTAGATACTAGCTCGACTCGGTCACATTTCATATTGCATATGCACGAGTATTTATACTTGTTTATGGATGAAATCGAATGTATTATCATGCGGTTGTTGCATATGAATGAATGATTGTGCACGCATATAGTATCTATATGACTAGGACTATTTGCATACATGTTGGATTCATGGCACTATACATATTTTGCATTAGAAAGATTATTCAGGCCTGATCATTAGCATTAGCTAAGGAACATGTACACACACATTTTGCATATATTCATATAGCATTAGAAATCATCTAAGGACAATGGTTGCTTGTGGATGATGTTTTGAGTAGATGGATGATGGATGGTAGGATATGTTCTTCCTAACTTGGAGATTTCGGGGACGAAATCCTAAAAGGTGGGGAGAATGTAACAACTCGTATTTTCAATAACCTGTTATAACATAAATGGAGGCAGAATTAAACTGTAAAATCTGATTCAAGGGAAACGGGCTATGCCATTGCGTTCGTCTCGGAAAAATACGCGAAATAGAGTCCTAGTTTTCGAAAATCGGAGTCCGTATGACCAAAATATGGCCTCGCGAAGTTTCACGAAAAATTCCCAAATTAAAGTATACTTAATTAAGTGAAATGGGTTGCGCAGAGAAATATATATATATATATATATTGATATATCTATATATATATATATATATATATAATTGAAAATTAAATAAATAAATATGCAAAAATGTTCAAAACAGCGAATTGGGAGAGGGGAATAACCGAACCGGCCCATTTTTGAGGTCGACCCGAGCCTGCTGGGTCGACTAGGGGTTAATCCAGGGTGTTTGGCTGTCAACCCGTGGGCCGATTCGCTCAAATGCAGATTTTGCATTTGGATGGTTCTCATGGTTCATCTTTAATCTAAAGGCCCTAGATGGTTCCTACACTTGACTTCTTCCCCAAGACATGCTTTGATGGCTTGGATTGAATCTAGGTTTAATCCTATGGCCTAACACACTTGCCTAATCTATAAATAAGACCCTAACCTATCCTAAATCCTCATTATTCATTCATGCAACTAAACTATGGCAAAATTTTACCTCTCATGGCCTCCACTCTCTTCATAAAATTTCTAAATGGTTTCTATGAGAGATTTTCCATGCATACAAGTGTTTTCAAGCTTGTATGAGTGTCATTAGCTTGCATTCAAGTCAAGTTTCTATCTTTGCATCATAAAGCAAGGGTTTTGATCATTTTGGCTCAAGGGTTTTTATGTTAGAGCTTGCATTTTGAGTCTATTTGATTGCATAAGGGCTTTTTCATATCTTTTGTGCCTTCATAGCAATGTAAGCCCTTTCCCTACTCTTAGATATTAACTATGAAGTTAAATGTTCATGTTGCAAGTTTGGGTTTGATCATTGAGTATGATACATGCTATCATGTCATGCAAGTTTATGAAGTCATTATCTTGATCTTGTGAGCTAAAAGCTACAACCTTTATGTTGAAATGTTGCATTAGGCAACATGAGAACCCTCATAACCTTTATGTCAACTTGCATATGAAGTCATAACCCTTATATGATGATATATGCGAGTTACTAGTCATCATTCCATATCTTTTGTCACCATGATTCGCTTATGTGCCAAGTTTAGGTTTATGCATGTTTTGAGGCTTAAGAATGTAACATGCAAGTTAATGAACACATTTGTGCCTCATTTGCCACCATGATTAACTTGTGGCTTAATATCCATTTTTGTCATGCCTTTGCCAAGTCTCTTCTTTTAATCCATTACGTTGTCGCGAACGTATATGCGAGTTTAAAAGCGTTGGGTTATGTTATGGGTAATTTCTAATGACATGAAAATACAACTTGAAAACATGACTTGAAATATAACATGGAAGTTGACATGTAAGAATGCATAAAAACATAAGCTTGGGAATTTACCTATTAAGTTAGGTCTACCCTTTTGGAATTTACCTATTAAGTTAGTTTACCCAAATTCTTGAAAACTTGTAATGTGTTTTGGGAAACATGATGGACATGACACTTAGATAATATAAGTGTGGCCAACTCGAGGTTGGGTTGAGTTTGCAACGTAAAACTACCCGGAACCGACCGGCCTAACTAGTAGTTGCAAATAATAGGACCCAATGTGAGAAGTTGGTCATGTTGTGCTTGAACCCGAGGTTAGACTAAGTTGTGGTGTAAAGCTACCCGGAACCGACCGGCTTAACTAGTAACCACAACAAAGTCTAATGTGAGAGGTGAAGGTGCATTAAGTAATTAATGCCACATGATAGGGTTAAGTTAATTTGATTAATGACTCTTAACCAAATATGACATGGACAAATGGGTTAAGTAATTTGATTAGGCTAATGATACTTAACAAAACATGACAAGGTTGGGTAGGTTAAGTAACTTGATTTGCCTAATGACACTTAACCATTTTTATATGACTAGTGGATGGGGTTAAGTTAACCAACACTTAATCAATCCAACGCGATAACTTGGTAAGGTTAAGTAAGTTTTCTTAATGACGCTTAACCGAAAAATACGGTTAACGAATGGGGTTAAGATTAGACTCAACTAGTCTAAACATGGAAATCGGATGGGGTTAAGTTAGCCTAGACTTAATTAATCCCACTTGGTAGTTTAATGGGGTTAAGTTAAACACTTAACTAATCTAAACATGATGAATTGATGTGGTTAAGTGACCTATACTTATCCAATTTAACTCGTTAATTTATTGTGGTTAAGTTAACCAATACTTAACCAATATAACGTGAAAACATGATAAGGCTAAGTCACGAATCGCTTGAATACACTTGACCGATTTGACTAAGTAAATTGATAGGGTCAAGTTAATATATACTTAACCAATCTAGAATGATAATTGGACGAGGTTAAGTCATGAATTGCTTAATACATACTTAACCAACGTGAGGATGGTTTGTAGGGTTAAGTCTTGGACTTGGATACTTAGCCAATTTTGACATGATTTGAAGACGGGTTAAGTCTTGGACTTGGATACTTAGCCAATTTTGACATGATTGGTAGACGGGTTAAGTCATGAACTTAAGTGACACTTAATCCATTATGTAAACCCTAGTTTTGAGGATAGGGGATAACCGTAGTTAACAAGGATAACGGGAATAAGGCTAAGTGGTAAACCTTAGTTGAGGAATAACTAAGTAATGATTCTTAGTCAAGGAAATTTAGACCAGTTCATAGATAGATGAGTAACCTGATACGGTAGGTCATCGTTTAAGTATACGAGTAGGAGCAAGTATCTGATTTAGATAAAGGCTCCAGCGAACTGGGTAACGAAGCAGCGGCTTCGGGGAACGTGAGGGTATTCTTGGTATCCCTCTATGAGCTGCCAGGTGATTATACTAGGCTCATGAGAGGTTAAGGTCTGCGTTAGAAGAACCAAGAGTATGCCTTGGTTGCTATGCGAGCGACCTAAAGACGGGGATGGATAGGGGATAGTCGACGATACACGGTCGTACCCTAGATAGCATTTCGTCAGACTACCTACCATCTTTGGTCAAGCGTGTACGTACGGAAAGGCAGAGAACACCCAATAGACCATAATTGCTATCTAATTATGGTTGCGGTAAGGCTAGGATTGTGGGTTGGCCAGTAGTGTGTTCTCATACAGGATTTATCCTGTCTTGTCTTTCACTAGTTGAGGGAGGGGTCGCGTGGGACCATAGCCATGTATAGAAAAACAGACCTTAGCATCTGCATCGGCAGATAAATCGAAAGCTCCCGACCGAGTCCTGTATTTCTCGATCTGCCCTGTGACAGGACTCGGATGGCACGATGTGATACATGTGCATACAGTCATGGAAAACGATTCACGATGAATGCGTGGGAAAAATGGCGCGGTTGACGGTTAGCGTAAATCCCAGTGGCCCTGGGTGGTTGAACCAAAACCGAGATACGAAAACGTGCAATAGGTAAGTGTAATCCCTAGTGGCCCTAGGTAGCATAAGTCCTAGTTGTACAAACGATAATTCATGTTGGAAGACCCTAGCTAGGTTTAGGGTAACAGTCCAAACCGATCTTAAGGATCATGGAACTATGTTAAAGTAATGTAGAATCTCATGGGAAAGCCCGTATGGTCTACGACAAGGGACTGAACATTTACATGGAATAAAACATACAAGTTGAGTAACCTATATATGCGATATATTAGGTTGACATGGACCATTACACGACTTTTGAGTGAGGGTCATTCTTGGTTAACACATGATACGGTGGGGATACTAGTACGGTAGGTGCAGAGCTAAAATGCAGGATAGATATCATGGGACGTTATACGTGATAGATATCCTGGGGATATTATACTTGATAGAAACCTGACGATGTGATACCTTGTTTTATCTTGACATCGTAATTTATCATGACACCTTAGTTTATCTGAGTTCAGTAGTTCATCCTGTTATTTTGATTTAGCTTATCTATCTTGTCATCATGCTTATGTTCATCTCAGTTTCTCATGTCAGTTAACTTTACTAGTTTTTATGCTAATAGTAGATAGGGCTTACTCAGTCTTTTTGACTGACCCGTTTTGTTTCGCCTCTTTTCTTCCGTTTCCCCCCCCCCCCAGGTTACAGGGAGGAAATACTGTTGTTTAGTTCGGACTTCTTCTGCTTGAAGGTCATCATGGATGGCTTGGACTTTTCTTGGCTAATGGCTACTTTACTGTTTTTACTTGGGGAATAACTTATGAAAATGTCTTTATGCTTCTTTACTATTGCAAGACAGGTTTTGATGTACTCTGATGTAAAAGGCTTTAGACCTTATTTATTCATGTTATGAAAGTTTGATTTTACTTCCGCTATTTTTATATGTTCTGTCTTGTGATATTTCTGTGCATGTTTACCAATAATGCACCTCTAAAGCTAGTGCATTCCTTTGCGAGTGACCCTAGCGGAGGCGCGGGGTGTTACATCAGTTTTGGATTTTGGTGTTTTCTGGCCAAACCGTGACGAATTGGAGGATGGCACAATGGAAGAAATTGTAGAGGAGACAAAGATCTACAACTTTGCTGCAGAAAGTTTTGTCTAAAAGTCGATGGAAGGGCACGGAAATCGTGAAAAACTGAATTGAAGTAAAACAGAAAATTCCGGTGAGCTCAGAACATAGATGATCAATTTCCGGCCATCCCGGGAAGAATCAGGCGAAGGGCCGAACACGAAAGTTCTTCGTCTACACAAGGAGAAGGTGCTCAGAAAATTTCAGGTCATTTGGATAAGAGGTGTGGCCTGTGGGGCCCGCGAGGCGAATTTCGCTTTCTGGTGAAATTTCGGCGATCGGAGCATCAACGGCGGCGGCTTGGAGCGTGGATGCGCCTCTCGAAGACGAAGAGGATGGTGGTGGTTTCAGGTCAATCGGAGGTCTGAGTCAACGGGAAAACACGATCAAAGTTCGAAAGGGGTTGTTTGACCGAGATTTGGGGTAATTTTGTAATTCAAACTTTGAAATTGTATATCTCTCTCATACGAAGTCGAAATCAGACGATTTCAGATCCGTTGCGATCGTGGAGTCGAGAGCTTCGCAATGAAACTAACCACGTTCAATTCTGAGCAAGTTAAAAATTTGGGTAATTTTCATAATTTAAATTAATTATTTAATTATTACAAACTTCGAAAATTAATATCTTTTTGTTACGAACTCGAAATCGCACGAACCAGGATTTGCTGCGATCGTGGCGTCGAGAGCTTCGCGTAGACATCAATTTTGTCAACTTTAGAGCATGTTGAATTTTGGGCCAAAATTGGGCCCGAACCGTCAATTAAAGCCCGACAAAGGTGAGAACTTCTTCTCACTAAATTTTTGAATAGTTATTTATTTTTATAATTTAATAATAAATAAATTATCTGTGATGGAAGTAATTGTTTGTTGAATGAATGATGGATTGGAATGTCATGTTATGTTATGTTTTGAAATTGAAAATTTTAACAAGATAATGTAATGTTATATTATTTATGATTATTTAAATAATGTTTACACAGCCATAACAAGTTTCCTGACTTGTTTATGTTGATTGGACGATAAATTTTCATACATCGTCCAAGTGCACAAATAATAATATATTATTTGAATTTGTGTTTGTTGAAACCCCACACGGGTCTTGGGTTGATATTCTGACTATACATCGCGCTTGTGATTAGTTTAAAATGCACTTTGGCTGTTATTGAATGTTTTATCATTATTATGGAATTAATGCGATGTTTGAAATCCATATAATTAAAATTATATGTTAATGGATTGGGTCTCATTTCAATTTTAAATTAAAAGAATATTTTAATTTAATATTCAGTTAATGGAATTAATTGACGTATGAATTAGAAAGATTATATCTTTATTGTTTAAAAGTGAAAATAAAAAGGGTTAATTTAGAGTGATTACATCTTTACGGTCAGTATGATAAGATAAGAAGGTTTCATTTCAAAATTTGAACATAAAGATTATTATTATGATATAATAATAATATAGAAAGTTCAATTTTTCATTAAAAATTGAAATGTCAGTTAGGATATTCGGAAACAAAGGGTTTTATAAAATTAGTAACAAATTAATGTAAAGATCATACCTTTATTTTAAAATAATATTTAAAAATATTATTTTCAGTGAATTATTTATAATTATTAATTATATTTGTACTTGGACATGAGGTTGGGTTACATTTGTGGTATAAGTCTGCCCGCACCCGCCAGGCATATCCAGCAGCCATAAATGTTGAGCCTAATGTGAGAGGACCAAGTGCGCAAATACGAATTGGGCCATGATACGAGGTTAAGCCCAACTTGTGGGGTAAGTCTGCTCGGAACCAACCGGCATATCCAGCATCCACAAGTCGCAGAATTAATGTGGGAGGTCTGGCCCAGTACGAAATATAAATGAATAAGAGAACAATTTGGGCTATTTAATTTGTTTTAAATAGCAACACTATTTTAACCCGAACATATTTATCGATTTAATTTATCCATTTTGTAATGAATATTAAAAGAGTTAACTTCAAAATTTATATTTTGGAAATAATATTATTTTAATATGATAATAGATAGAATATTCAATTTTGATTTAAAAATTGAAAATAAAGATTGAATTAAAATATTACATTTTTCAATGTAATAAAGAGAAAAATTGAAAATAAAGACTAGAATTAAAATATTCCATTTTTCAATGTAATAAAGATTGAATTAAAATATTATATTTTTCAATGTAATAAAGGTTGAATTAAAAAGATTACATTAAAAGATTTCATTTTTTTTATTTTAGATTGATTACATTAGGAAGAATACATTTTTATAGTTCATTTGTTTCATTAAAAAGATTAGATAATAAGAATGACATTTTCACTATAATATGGTTTTCAAGTTTGTTTTGCATTAAGAAGAATTTGATGTTAAAGTATGATTCGTGATTTAGAAATCCTTTAATTAAAATTTAATAGAAATTTCTAAAGAGAAGTTTTCCAATTCAATATATATTAAATTGGAATTGAAAGAGAAAAATTAGATTTTGGGGTTGTCATGTACAGTGTCTTTAATAACATTGTTCTTAAACCCAGATTAGAGAAGAATAAATCTTTTAAATAAGATTTAATGGAATTTTCCAATCAATATTTAAATTGGGATTAAATAGTAAATATAAATTTTGAAAAGATAAATCTTTTAATTAAGATTATTAGAGTTTCCAATTATATTTAGTAATTGGAATAAATTGAAATGTAAATTTGGTTTATTGTGAACTATGTTTTTAACGACATTCGTTCTTTAACCCAATTTACAGTGAAGTAAAATTTGGAATTTATAAATCCTTTATGTGGGTTTAATGAAAATCCTCCAAAGTAAAGCTTTCCAATTTAATATATTAAATTGGAATTTAATGGAATTCGGTTGGTTAATAATTGAGATGAACTTCTGGGGATGAAGAGTGTTACTATATATGGAATTTAAAAGGCCTAGCCGTTATTCCATTTATATTATTAGTCGGATACAGAAATTTATATCGATTATATGTTGATCTGATTTCCGTGAAGATTCCATATTTTATGGAAGATGATTTTGGGTTTATCGTGATCTGTGTTTTAAATGACACTAGTTCTTTAACCCAGTTAAAGATAAGATTTATTTCTTAAATTCGGTTATCATCAAATAATGATTTTTGATATTAAAACCGAATTGGAGTTTTAATAAATTCTTAATTGGATTGGATAAAATAAATTCAAAGGATTTTATCTTTGATAAAACTAATGGAAACTTTTCCCTAATAATGTGAGTATTTTAATAAAAGAATATTCTAAATTGGAATGAGGCGTTGGATATGTTTTTATAGCACTTGATTATAAAATACGCGAATTATTCAGAAAGACCGGGTTTAACCCATTCTGAATAATAAATACGACGATCAAGAGTCGAAGATGAAGACGGTGGTTGAAGACCAGAGTTCTTCACATCGTTTGGATGGTTATTGCTATCTTGATTGGACCGAACACCCAAGACGATGGAAAAGTGTTGATCATCCAAACGTACTTGGAGATCGATGGGAATGCAAGGAATAAGATGCCTCCGGTTTCGTTCAGACCCAGAATGGACTTGTAAATGGATTGCGTGTCTGACATTGTATTCCTTTATATTGTATTTGTTGACCTCTGTTTAACGTATAGCTGTTTGGTTGTGGAGAATTTATTCTTCACTTAACACCCGGTTGTATATTGATAGATGATCAATGATATGGTATGGTCTGACAATGTGGCATGCCAAGATGCAAATGATCAAGGCTTTTGTTGAAAAGCAGGGCCTTGTGGGATGATCAAAGCATAGCCTGTTTAGGCGTAGCTTTGTGTATAGCATGACTTCGCGAACCTCACACCCCGGTATGAGTCAAAAACGAGATATGGACCGTAGGGAGTGCACACGTTTCTTTCTAGCTAGAGTAATGTCAGGGACCTACCAGCGCTGACATTTTACTTATGTGGATGATGGATTTTGAGGCGCCTCGGATTTATAGGCCGTTAGTGGTCATATGGAGGTCCAAAAGGACCGGGAAGCGTGTGTTCAGGCATAACTAAACCACTACCGTTAGGTGGGGACCGGCCCTACCTCTCCAAGGGTTCACTGCGGGGGATCCTGAGGCATTTGCTAGAGTGTCTCGAATCGGAGAGGACGATCCCTTGCCTTGATCTCATGATGGAAAACCAATTTCCAATACGACACCATGCGGTTTTGATTGTAGAACTAGTATGGCGACATGATATATGGTACCCATGCCGTCTATGATTAATACATTTACTTTCAAAATTGATTTCTGTGCTGTGCACTTATAGTAATATTAAAAGATATATTTCGCGTACCAAGCATATTTGGCTATTATAAGGTAAAACTCTATCCTCCGGCTTGCGTTGCATTGTGTGATGGGACCTGAGTCTTATAATAGCTTCATTTTCCTTTATTTAGCATTGCGCTGTTTATTTTTATGCACTGGTATTCTTGGGGTTAACCCGTTCTGTGTTATATGGCGTGGTCCCTTGATTTACCTAACTTTAAAATCAACTTGTTAACTGTTTTTGAGTTCTCACACCAGTCCCATGACTGACCTGGAGTTTATTGTTTTAACCTAAACTCTGGGTGCCCATATTTCCACACGGGCAGCTAGTAGTTTGGTTTTGCAGATATTATATTCACAGAATCCTGGTCTACAGCTGAAGCGATATTCGGACTGTATCCGTGCATTTCTTTCAGTTGTATTTTGTATTAATTTTTTTCCGCTGCTATTTAAATGTAATTTAAACTCTAATATTATTGTATTTCCAATGTATATTATTATTTATACTCTGGAAAATTCTTGCACTCTGATGTAATTGTTGTAACAACAATAAAATGTTCTTCTGTTTTGTGTTCTGATGTGTGTTGTTCTCAAAGCAATCCGGCTTTCCTTTACGGGGAAGTTTGGGTCATCACATTTGGTATCAGAGCTTTGGTTTACAGAGCTCGAGAACAAGACACATTAGAACCGAACGAAAGAATTCATCAGAGATTGGATTAGTAATATCCAATAAGAATGACTCGTTAGAGATGGGATCAGTAGTATCCTAGAACGAGTGTGAAGAGTATTATTTTCCTTAAAATAAAAATAATAAAACAAATTTAGTTTTAAAAATATCTTAAAATACGTATTTGAGATATTATTATATTTTAATTTGGACAATCGAGTATATAAAGATTTTGAATAGACGAGTAATTAACGGATCTTCGAAGTTTTAATATACTGGGTAGATATAGAATCACACTCTAGTTGCCCGGAGATGATCCCGATGATTGAGGCCTCATCATCAGCATTTATGTTCGAGTTTCGAAAGTGGTATATCTATATATTTCCATTCACTGGTGTGAGAACCAAAACTAGATAGGGTCTATTATTGTGATTTGCACTAAAACATGATTTTTGATTATATATAAAAATTACATATGTTTGAAAATGTAATTACCTAATTGATTATATACTTCGGCTTTCCTATTTTAATGGCAGAAAATACAGTACGTTTTTCTCATCCTCGATCCGAATTTCAATCCACAAAATCTAATCTTATTCAAACATTGGGTTCAGATCCACAAATTAATCAATCTAATCATACATTTCCGTTATCATCTAATCCTATTTTTTCAGGATCCACTGATCGAAATCTAGAATTTATAGATCCAGGATCTGATAGCGTTTTTATCCCTGAACAAGTCTTCAATAAATCTGATAAAGTATGGATCCATACTATAGCTCTAGTGCCGATTAATTTCAAGCTTTCAATCATGAAACTAAGGGATTATATCCAAAAAGTTTGGAGACCTTAGAATGGATTCAATGTGCATATTACTCCTCATTATGATTTTGTAGTTCAGTTTGAAGCTATTGAAGATTTCTCTCGAGTATTGGAAGGATCCACCTATTCATACTTTGGTCGACTGCTTTTGGTTGATGAATGGCATCTTGGGTATGATTTTTCAAAAAAACAGAGTGATGTTATACAGATCTGGGTAAGATTACATGGACTTCCAATGGAATTATGGACAAAAAATGCTATACAAAGAGTTGCTAGATACATTTCAAAACCAATTCTTATTGATTCAAATACTGCTGAAAGGAAATTCACTAAATATGTTAGGGTTTTAATATCCATTGACACTCAAACTGAGATGAAAACTATTATTCCTATATCATTACATACTGGACAAAAAGTAGAAATTACTGTAGAATATGAGTTTGTACCAGAGAAATGCCTGAAGTGCAAATTATTTGGGCATGATGATGAGGAACATAATGCCACTCTTGATCCCTCTTGGAAGCAAAATGATGTAGAAGAAGAATTTACAGTTGAAAATGATATAAATCCTCTGTCAGAACAAGAAAAAGCTAATGAATCTTCTGAAAAACAAGGGGATGATTTATATTTTCTTAATTCTAAATTACCTGAAGATATAATCCCTGATGTGTTGAACAATATGGCTAATGTAATAGAGAAAAATGCTCATCCTAAAGAACCTGATAAAGGAAAACAGGTTGATGTCTCTAATCTTGTAGATAAGAATAAAAATTATATGCAAAGCACAAAATATTCTACATCAAATTCACTGCCTCAAAATACTCCTGCTAAAAGATTTACAAGGAGTTCCTCTACCATTAAATGACAATCTTATCATGGAATGTAAGGGGAATGAACACTCTTTCTCGTATGAAAGAAGTGATCAAACTCCTTAAACAAGCTAAGCCAACTATTGTTGGTTTAGTTGAAAATAAGTTGTCTCTATCTAATCTGAAACTTTTTTTAGCTTTACTTCCTAGTTCATGGAAATATTTGACTAATAATTCAGATACTGTTAATGGTAGAATCCTTATGGTTTGGGATTCAAATGTTTGGGATATTGTGTCTTTAGCATTATCTTTTCAACATATTACTGTATCTGCTACAAATAAAGGAGGTTTCTCAATGATTTTTTCTTTGATTTATGCAAGAAACATTTTCACTGAAAGAATGGATTTATGGCAATTACTCATTAATGATTCTGGATTTGTAAACTTTGCATGGATTCTCTTGCGAGATTTTAATAATGCCTTATCTCCTATGGATAAAAAGGGGGGTCGTTCAATTCCTTATCAATATATAAGAGAATTCCAGAAATTCATTTTGCAAGCTTCTCTATCAGAATTAAAGCCTCTGTGTTTTCTTTTCACATGGCGTAGAAGAGGAATTGCAAGTCATATTGACAAGTTTTAGTCAATAATTTCTGTTTGCAAAATTTTCTTAATATGAAGGCTTTGTCTCTGTCTCAACACTCTAGTGATCACAATCCTATATTATTAGACCTTATTCCTACTCCTATAATTAAAGGATTTCCTTTTAGATTTAAGAATGAGTGGCCAACCTTTCCTAGATACATGAATGCTATTGAAAAAGGTTTTAATGTATCTACTTGGGGTTTTCAAAGCTATAAATTCATGTATAAGCTTAAGAGATGTAAAGCAGAATTGAAACAGTGGAATAAAATTAGAGACAGAAATAATGCAAACCTGAGTGCAGCAGAACAACATATGAATAATCTGGAACAAGCTGCTGATTTGGATCCAGAAGACATTGCTATATATGATGATTATCTCCTTGCCAAACTAAAATATCAAAATCTGCAGAAAATTTATTTTCAAGGGTTTAAACAGCAGGCAAAGGTTTCATGGCTACATCAAGGTGATACTAATTCAAAATTCTTCTATTCTTGTATGTCAAATAGGAGATATTTCAATCACATTAGAGCTCTTATTGATCAAGATGGGAATTTAATGTTTAAAGCTGAAGAGATTGAAAAGGAAGCCATAAAATATTTTTCAGAATTATTTAATGGACCTTCTAATGTTCCTGCATTCGATTTTCAGCCAATCAGTACTATTAATACTAGGGGTCAAGATTTTCTTTTATCTGAAATATCCTTAACAGAAATCAGAGGGGCTCTGTTCTCAATTCAGGATGATACTAGTCCTGGTCCAGATGGGATAAACTCAAAGTTTATGAAATTGCACTGGGATTTGTTAAAGCAAGATTTACTTGAAGCTATTCAAGATATTTTTAAATCTGGAAAACTGCCTTAAGTCTATCAATCATACATTCATAACTCTGATTCCAAAAAAGGATAGACCTACAGAGATATCTCATTACATGCCTATTTCCTATTGTAATTTGTATTACAAAATATTTGCAAATGTCCTATGCAATAGACTGAAACTATTTTTGCCTCATTTAGTCTCAGAAAATCAGAGTGCTTTTGTTATGGATAGATACATTGGTGACAATATACTACTAGCACATGAGTTGTTGAGGGATTTTAAGAAAAAAGGAATGGCAAAAATGTGTGTCAAGGTGGACTTGAAAAAGGCTTATGACTGCATAAATAGGAAATTCATTTGCCAAGTCATGTCTTTAATGAATTTTGCTAATCATTTTATTAGCTTGATTTATGAATGTATGTCAACAGCTACCTTCTCTATCTTAATTCAAGGAATTCCAAAAGGGTTTATTACATCAACTAGAGGGATCAGACAAGGAGATCCTCTATCTCCTTATCTTTTTGCTTTAGCAATGCAGTTTTTCACTTATTAAATGGATGAGGCAGTTTTAAACAAATCTTTTCAAACAAGCAGTTTAGTGGAACCAATTATTTCCCATCTTCTTTATGCAGATGATTTAATGATTTTTGGGAAGAGTTCAAGGCAAAATGCAATTACTTTGACTCATATATTTCAGAAATTGAGAACTTGTGCAGGATTGAAAGTGAATGCAGACAAAACAGAAGTGTTTTTCAGTAGTTCAGTGGTAAATGATCGTGAAATATTGGATATTCTGGGTTTTGATAGGGGTGCTTTACCTATGAAGTATTTGGGTGTTCCACTATCATCTAACTATTTGCAATATTCTGAGTGCAATGCTTTGATTCAAAGAATTCAGGGAAAAATTCAAGGTTGGGAGAATAAAATGTTATTTATGCTGGTAGAGCTGAACTGATTAATGGAGTGCTGACTCCAATTATTCTTTACTGGCTATTCATATATCAAATTCCAGAGTTCACCTTGGATAAACTGCAATCAATGTGTTCTGATTTTTTTGGGGAGGAGCAGGATACAAAATAGCATGGAAATCTTTGTGTAAGCCTAAAAGTGAAGGGGTATAGGATTGAAAATTTTCTCTGATTTAAAAAAGGGAGCATGTGTTAAACTGTTATGGAAATTTTTGTCAGATAGTTCTTTATGGAGTAAGTGTATGAAGAATAAATATTGCAAAGGTAATTTTTTCTGGTCTATGTATGAGGATAATAATTCTTCATCTACATGAAAATGCATGCTTAAATTAAGAACTCACTCAAAACAGTTTTTCAATAGAATTATTGCAAATGGAAATGATACTTTTTTTGTGGCATGACCCTTGGATAAACTGTCAGTGTTTAGTGGATATACTTGGTTATGATATACTTCATATGATAGGTAATTCAAACCAAAAAGTAAGTTCTATTATAAAAGATGATAGTCTGAATCCTCTAATTCATCCAGCAACTAGAGAGCTGATTGATGAAATAAGTACTATTCACATTCGACCTAATCTCAAAGAGGATAAATATGAGTGGTGTTCTGGTGGAAAATTCTCCTATCATTTAGCATGGAATGCAGTGAGAACTCATGAGGAAATTGATCCTATTTTCTCAGTCATTTGGCATAATAAAAACAGCAGGAAAATGTCTTTTATAACCTACTTAGCAAGTATGGGAAGATTGAATACAAAAGACAGAATTTTAAGATTTGGGAATATTTCAAATACCTTATGCCCTCTTTGCGAACTTCATCCAGAATCAATCGAACATCTCTTTTTTCAGTGTGATTACTCCTCCTTCATCTGGCTATCTCTAAAGAAAAATTTGGGTATGTCTTTGACAACAGATCTACAATTAAGAAGTGAATTGAGAGAAATTAATCATCTTTTCAAAACTAAAGATCAAATTAGGGATCTTGCATGTGGAGCAATTACTTCAACAATGTATTTTATCTGGAAAGAACGAAATGAAAGAGTTTTTCACAATCAACGTACCACAATGATGTCCAAACTTAATCAAATTGTAAGGGAGATCCAATTTCTGGTTAGAAACCACGGAAGTAAATCTGAAA
This sequence comes from Allium sativum, assembly GCA_030737875.1. NCBI lineage: Eukaryota > Viridiplantae > Streptophyta > Magnoliopsida > Asparagales > Amaryllidaceae > Allium > Allium sativum. Next base: position 971,943,741 of record CM060909.1, on the reverse strand, counting down.
GGAGCTCGAGGAATTTTCAACTGCTGGAGATCTGGGGAGTTGACTTAGTTGACACGGGATAAAGGAAGAAGACTATCGGGTTTTGTAGTTTGATATTTGTTGGGTTGGGCTTTGATGGGCCGGCAGAGAGACCTTCTATTTGTTTTGCTTTAGCTTGTCTTTTATTTTCAGTTCTTGTTTGCATCTATTATGAGTGATATTTGCTTTGTATTCACCAAATTTATATGTACTCTTTTTCCCTGTAAGGCACCCATCTAGGTTAGGGGGATTACAGGGTTTTAACGAGGCATATAAATGAGGTTTTTTATTGGTATTAGCAATAAAGAGTACCAATTTTCAAAAAAATAATCACCTAATTGATTGCTGGTTGTGATGCTTGATTATTAGTTTAACTAATAAAATATTGGAATGATAATTACTAAAACCACTATATAATAGAATGATAAATTTAGCTAAATCAAATTTAAATTAAACTGAATTGAAAGTGATTAGAATGAAAATTGAGTTAATTAAGTAAGCAATTTTTAGCTCCGTTCCTTTTCGAGGACGAAAAGATTTTAAGTGGGGGAGATTTTAACAACCCAGAATTTATGGGGTAAATTTAAATTTTTTATTTTTTTTATAAATTTAATGGATTTAGTATATTTAAAATAATTTATTTTAAATAGTAACGACGGAGAATTTATTTAAATCGAATTTAAAACGAATAAATTTTATTTAAATTATAAAAGGAGTTAGAAATAGCGCAGCAGTTTTGAAATTTGAAATTTAACTTCGACTAACTGTACAGGATGCAAAATAAATCAGATTTTAGCGAAACCAAAAATATTAGAATCTATTTAAAAATATCTTTCCAACGAATCCGAAAAATTGAAATTTCATAGCGGGAATCAAAAGTTATGACAAATTCAAAATCTCAGAAAAACGTTATAGAATTTATATATATAATATATAAGGCCCAAAACGCTACTTTTTACATACGAATGAATTTGGACTCGAAACCACTTCCGTTGAGTTCGAAATGATGTTTCTGCATTGAAAAAGTATAAACACTGATATATTTCGAGATTCGAAATTTATTTATTTATATATATATTTTTAATATAATTTATTTACACCTTAAAAATAGCCATTTTTCAAACGGTCTTCAAATTCGACGAAATTAGTTTTGTTGGGACCGTATCGTCAAAAAAAAGCTGCGAATAATTTTTCTATAATTTTTGGAGCTAGTATGTGGTCGTAATAAATTTTACAGTGAAAAACAGTCAATTTTCAGACTTTAAAAATTCGCTATTTATTCATACGGACTCAAAATTCAACGAAACCAGTTTCTATGGATTCGTAATGTCAAGAAATAATTATGTTTCAATTTTCATAAAAAATGGTATTCGTAGGTGTTAACACGGATTTTTAAACTGAGAAAACGGACAAAATTTGAAGAAGATAAATTACATAAGAGGTTAAAATAAGGCTAGTGGGCCAAATTAAATTATTAACCCATATAAAATATCATAAGTGCTGTCATTAGCTGAACCCTAAGACAAAACAAAGCCACCTTCTTCTTCCTCTATTCCATGGCGGCTCCCTCCTCTAAAATTTATTTTGCAAATAAGTCCTTGAAAACATAACAATTTATATCTCTCAATCAGAACCAAATCAGACCAAACCCTTTCTGGATTTTGTTCATCTTCTTATCCTCTATCTACCACGAAAAATTCAAGACCTATCGTCGCACGGATTCGCCAGGATCTGAGTTTGATTGCAAAAAGTCAGTTTTGGATTTTGGTGTTTTCTGGCCAAACCGTGAAGAATTGGAGGATGGCGCAATGGAGGAAATTGTAGAGGAGAATAAGATCTACAACTTTGATGCAGAAAGTTGTCTGAAAGTCGACGGAAGGGCAGGGAAATCGAGAAAAACTGAATTGGAGCAAAACAGAAAATTCCGGCGAGCTCAGAACATAGATGATCAATTTCCCGCCAATCCGGGAAGAATAAGGCGAAGGGCCGAACACGAAAGTTCTTCGTCTACACAAGAAGAAGGTGCTCAAAAATTTTCAGGTCATTTGGATAAGAGGTGTGGTCTGTGCGGCCCGCGAGGCGAATTTCGCTTTCTGGCAAAATTCCGGCAATCGGAGCATCAACGGCGGCGGCGGCTTGGACCGTGGATGCGCCTCTCGAAGACGAAGAGGATGGTGGTTGTTTCAGGTCAATCGGAGGTATGAGTCAACGGGAAAACGCGGTCAAAGTTCGGAAGTGGCTGTTTGACCGAGATTTGGGGTAATTTTGTAATTCAAACTTTGAAATTTTATATCTCTCTCATACGAAGTCGAAATCTGACGATTTCAGATCCACTGCGATCGTGGAGTCGAGAATTTCGCAATGACACTAACTATGTTCAATTCTGAGCAAGTTGAAAATTTGGGTAATTTTCATAATTTAAATTAATTATTTAATTATTACAAACTTCGAAAATTATTATCTTTTCGTTACGAACTCGAAATCGCACGAAACAAGATTTGTTGCGATCGTGGCGTCGAGAGCTTCGCGTAGACATCAGTTTTGTCAACTTTAGAGCATGTTTGATTTTGGGCCAAAATTGGGCCCGAATCGTCAATTAAAGCCCGACAAAGGTGAGAACTTCTTCTCACTAAATTTTTGAACAGTTATTTATATTTATAATTTAATAATAAATAAATTATCTGTGATGGAAGTAATTGTTTGTTGAATGAATGATGGATTGGAATGTCATGTTATGTTATGTTTTGAAATTGGAAATTTTAACAAGATAATGTAATGCTATATTATTTATGATTATTTAAATAATGTTTACACAGCCATAACAAGTTTCCTGACTTGTTTATGTTGATTGGACGATACATTTTCACACATCGTCCAAGTGCACAAATAATAATATATTATTTGAATTTGTGTTGGTTGAAACCCCACACAAGTCTTGGGTTGATATTCTGACTACACATCGCCCTTGTGATTTGTTTAAAATGCACTTTGGCTGTTATTGAATGTTTTATCATTATTATGGAATTAATGTAACGGCTGGAAATTTTCGACTCCTCGAGAGTCGAAAATTCCGAGAACGTTAGTGAAAGAAAGTAGAGGGTGAGGAAGAAAAGATAGAACTAATAGAATAGAAGAAGAAGAACTTACATCATCAGAGTAAACACGAATCTCACAGCGGAACGAATAAAATATAACATAACTTTGAAATACAAATCAGTACTCATATATACATACCATTTCAAAGTACAACACTTAACAACACAGCGGAATAATAATAGCTATAATCCTGAAGTCTCCTGCTCCAAGCTCTCCAAGTGTATCTGAAAAATCCCGACTACTTGACTGCCCGTACAAATTTAGGCACCCAAGAGTTTAGGGAAAACAAACAAAATAAACTCCGGGTCAGTCATGGGACTGGTGTGAATAAAACTCCAACACTTGGTTAAATAAAGGATATCTTTCTGATATTATAATAATGTCTAAATACAAATAGATATCAATCTAGCAGAACACTTGCATCTCACATTCCACATACATAGTATACAAATAAAACCGTGAGCGCTTATTGGAGATTGGATTCCAACAGACAAGGTATGAGAGCACCTTCCGATCAGTGTACTCTAGAGGAGATACACTAGGGTTCAACAAGAACGTCTTGCAACCCGGCCACACATGACCGTCCACTCATTTAGCTTGAGTGTGACGAATATATTATCACCGATGGTTGGGATCAGCAACCATCCTTCCCGATAAGGGACAGCATTGAAATAGATTATGAAGAAGTACAATTGAATATTCTCTAGATGGTGATAATACACCCTGCTTGGGTATGGCCCAACTTGCCATGCTGCCTAGCCCAACTTCTGTTATTTTCCGGTTGTGAGGTTTTGAGGTCACGTTTATCACTTTGACGGATTATTTCTTCAATCACTTTGAATGCCACATCGTCATACCCGCCAAATCATTATCGATTTCTCAAGGCATCACGGGTATAAAAGCTAAGAGAAACGAATTTCTCCGCCACCAACGTAATACGTTTAAAGAGATCAACATATATGATTTGTTAAGAATACTTTGTCAGACACTCGTCCATATATGTTGTTCTGGGACTGAATAAACCGAAGGCACCATTCAGTGAATCCATCCTACCTAGGCTTTTCACAATAGCCCTTGCACTTCACTCCGTCTTCAATTATCTTCAGCGTACTTGATTCGCAACGCTTATGCTAATACGGAGTGGTTCTTCGGATAATAATCCAACCAGTCTCTCCATATTAACAACGTAAAAATGGTCAAAACTATGATAGTCTGTGATTCAACTATCAAATGAAAACATGTCGGTGTACAAACAACGATCTTATTTCCAAATGGGAATTCGATCGATCAATCATCATATGTTCATATTTCCTTATTTCATATATTTAGAAAATATATGTTATTAATCATTGGAAAACATTTCCATAGCTTATTTTCATATCACTATTATTTCGCATCTATCAGTCCCTAACTGTAACTAGTATGAGAACAATTCTCTAAGTATCAATCCGGAAGGTCGAAACCAACATCATATCGTCACTTAGAAAACCGTTCAACTTACCCTCTCCAGTCTGTTTCTGAATTTTCTTAACTCTATTTCTTAAATTCTTATCATGAAAACATTTCGTTTTCTATGTTTAGAAAACATATCCGATTATATTTGGAAAACGTTCCCAAAACTCATTTACGGCTTTCAAATGAACGTTGTATAAAACATCGTTACGCTTAATCCATTAATCGCTTATTACTTAACTATATTTCAAATCAACCTTTTCTATCGAACCACAACTATTCCTTTGTCAATTCTGAAGTCAATCAAGTTGGGGTATAATTACCTCTCAGACCTTAATTGAACAACGTCCTTTACTGTGAAATAGATGAAGCTCGTCACTCACTTTTTCCAATCATCTGTTTACGCAAATTCTCGGATTCAGGTTACGAATCCACTTCTTATATGACAACGTTTGATTATAACAATAACGTTATAATTCCTACCCCTAAAATATCTAACCTAAATTATAACTTTATCTCCTAACTCGAATAATTTAACAGACACCTAATTTCTAAATCAATAACTAAATCTTGATTTAAACCCTGGAAAGTAAATAGTACTTTCCCGAATTCGCTATAATCGAATTCGACGTATAACTCTCTTTCGAGTAATCTCTATTCGATTAACTCTCCCTTTTTAATAACTTACGTTCGATAAACTCTATTTCGATTAACCCCTATCGAATAACAAATATTCGAATAACTCTTCTTGGTTGGCTCTATTTCATTAACTCTTATCGAATAACAAATATTCGATTTTCTTAAATGTGTCAATTCTTATCAAATAACTAACATCCGATTTAACTTAAATGGATTTACTCTTATCGAATAACTTATTCGATTAACTCAACTTGATTTTCTTAACTCGATTATCTCAACTCGATTACTTAACTCGATTACTTAACTTGATAACTTAACTTAACCCAAATCGATTAACTCAACTCTAATCGATTAACTAAATTTGATTTACTCCTTCGAATAACTCATTCGAATAACTTAATTGATAAATTATATTCACTTCTATCCTATCGAATAAACTATATTCGATATCTCCTCCAACACTATTCGAATGAACTATCTTCGATTAACTTTTCTAACTCTATTCGAATAAATTATATTCGATTAACTCTTTTAATTTTACTCGAATAACTATATTCGATTAACTCAAATTGAATAACTAATATTTAATTAACTCTTACGTGTCTAACTCTATTCGAATAACTAATTCGAATAACTTACCTTCGAATAACTAATTCGAATAACTCCTTTGGATTAACTAACTTCGAATAACTCCTTTGGATTAACTAACTTCGAATAACTCCTTTGGATTAACTAACTTCGAATAACCAATATTCGATAACTACTCTTCGAATAAATAATATTCGGTAACTCTTCTCAAATGAATAACATTTGATTTCTCCACTCGAATAAACTATATTCGATTACTCTTCTCAAATGAATAGCATTTGATTCCTCCACTCGAATAAACTATATTCGATTACTCTTCTCTCGAATACACTATATTTGATAACTCTCCTTCGGATAAGTGATATTCGACAACTCTACTCGATTAACTCTACTTGGATAACTCTAACCGGTCAACTCAACTGGTTTAACCTAACTGGTTGACTCTAACTGGTTAACTCCAACGGGTCAATTCTAACTGGTAAATTCTAACTGGTCAATTCTAACTGATCAATTCTAACTGATTAACTCAAATGGTTTAACCTAACTGGTTAACTCGTCTCGATTAACTGAACTAATCCACTTAGTTTAACTTAGCTAATTCACGTTGATTAACTCTAACCGATTCACTTAGTTTAACTCAACTAATTCACTTGGATTAACCACTTAACTAATTCACGTTGATTAACTCTAACCGATTCACTTAGTTTAACTCAACTAATACACTTCGATTAACCACTTAGTTAACTTAACTAATTCACTTCGATTAACCACTTAGTTTAACTAATTCACATCGATTAACCACTTAGTTTAACTTAACTAATTCACATTGATTAACTCTAACCGATTCACTTAGTTTAACTCTACTAATTCACTTCGATTAACCACTTAGTTAACTTAACTAATTCACTTTGATTTACTCTAACCGATTCACTTAGTTTAACTTAACAAATTCACTTCGATTAACTCGACCAATTCACTTGGTTAACTCGACCAATTCACTTGGTTAACTCCTATTTATTTAACAAATAAATATCTCCTTTAGTTAAATTCTATTTATTTAATCTCTAAATAAATATCCTTTATATTTCTTTTAACGAATATAATTCCTTTATATTTTGATTAACAAATATATCCCCTTATATTCGATTAACATATATATTCCCTTGTATTTGATTTACAAATAAAATTCTTTTATATTTGTTTTTACCAACTATATTCCTTTATATTCAGAATCCTTTTTCATATATATATATATAATCCCTTGATTTTATATAAATAAACTATTTTCAAAATATACTTTGCAAACCCCTCTCCTACATTCTGGTATTTCTCATGGTATTTAACACACCATATAACAACGATAAATATCATCCCACCACACATAATCACACAGATTATATACATCACATTATATATCACAATATAAAAATCACAGTAAAATAACTGTTGAGGAATCCAGTTGGATTCCTCCAACCTGTTTCCCTGCATCCACAGATGTTAAACAACACCAGTATAATATTCTGATAAACAGAATCAACATATAACTATTTGACGGTTTATATATATATACATACGTAAATATATATATATAATCTCTACTAACTGACTAGCGGTTCAAGCAGACAATCAACACACAGTCAAACAGACAATATTTTAACAGTTCTAAGAATACAACGTGAAAATAAAACTGTTTAGAGTTTGTGAGATTTACTCACCTTGGACGATCATCGTCAATGACGATAACCATCGCTTGATTTAGACAATTTATTTTGCTATAAATTGTAACGAGCTCGGATTCACTCCCGGTCAGTCTCATTGTGTTGCTCCCGTCCATATGATCCCAACGGATCCTGTTTTGTCCAATTTCGATAATTCACGAGCCAGATATGATCAGTATGAGTTTGTACGTTGTTTAAAATAAATAAATACTTAAATTGTTAAAATCCTATTGGGCTTTTCCCTTTTATTTACCTCGGCCCAACAGCTCCCCTTAATGCCCAACACCGCACCCCTTCAAAGCCCAACACCGCACCTTTTACCTTTCTTCCCAAACCAACTACGTCGCACTCCAGGAAGCTTCAACCACCAATTTCCGTCCACTTCAAATCTAAATCTAACCGACATCATTTCATTTTGTCTCCATTTTCCCACTGATGCTCCCCACGCTGGGACACACCGAACACAACATCTGCTGCTTCACTGCTTGTACTACTTTCACTGTAACTTGCTTTCTCATTTTCATTCAACGTTGCCACCTTCCCACAAAAAGAACAACCTGCTACTAGTACAAGCCTAAAAATCCATTTTCCAAACACACAGTCCTTCGCAGTCCCCTTTCCTCATGCAAACCCAAGTCATCACAGTTAAACTCACGCCCCATTCGTTGTTGCGACTTCCATAGGATCCAACGCAACCCAGGAAAACCCACGAGCTCCTTACAGCTATTTAAAAGCTTTCAAGCATCCACCACTTCAACGTCTTTCACCCCATCCACATGTTAAAACCATATTTCCGCATCTCTCCTTTTTTCTTATTGTACTGAAGCTCTTTTTTTTTTTTTTTAAATTTGTTTTTTTTTATTTGCCGAAGAGAAGAATAAAATGGGACGTTAGTCTGTATATTTATATACTTATATACCTTCATGACCAAGTAATCACCTACCACTATAAATGAATGGGTTTGTAGATTTCCACGTTTTGAAGAAGGAGAGGAAAGATACGGTTCAGAACATGAAGCGTGGCTTTAATTTGATCATAAAACTAGAACGAGATATTTATTTGAAAATGGGAAATGCATGTTAAATTTCATGGTTTTAAAGTTGGGTTTTTAACATACCATGTTACCTAAATTCCATTCACGTTCGGACAGACATAAAGATACCGTTGTGACCAGTAAGGTACCACGATTTCAAAAATATAATAATACCGGTAGGTTGAATCATATTTTGAAACTTCAAAATGTTGATTTCAGGGTGCGAAATACTTCAAATAAAAAGTCGCATATTTAATTAATTAAAAATTACCATAAAATCCTAAAAATTAAATTATCACTACGCCTCAAAAGAACCACATCTAAATTCAAACCCCATATCTAGTTATATCGAATAAACCGTTACGTTCGATAAACGATTCTATAGCGACTATTTTAATACTTGATTTGGACGTAAATCAAAATCTATCCGACGAAATCCAGATTTTTCTCTTCCACTAGAGAGATATACTCTGCCAGCTCCACACGTTTCTTGTTTCATAGAAATCCGGCTTAAAACGAATCCTGTATATTCAGTTGAAGTTCGAATCGCCAAATAGCGAACTGCACCGCCATTTCAAGCTCGATTTTAATTATATTATAATTTATAAGTTCGAACGTTGTACTTTAAGTTATCGATATCGCCAAATCGATATATAAATCCTTAAATAAATTAATTATTCGACAGCTAACAAAACGCGCCATTACAGACTTCCCCCCTTAAAATAATTTCGTCCTCGAAATTGCTAAGTTAGAAAAATGCTACTAACTCTACTAACTAGATTTAAATTTTTTTTTTTTTGTTTACCTCTAAATTTCAGTTTTGACCGGACCTATTAAATTTTAATTAATTTATTAATTCATTTCCGACCAACTAAAATTTTCAAAAATTCTAAAAATTTTCTAACACCTTAAATTTTCGAAAAATTTCGCCATAACCTCCTTTGTATGACTCAATACGTCAAACCACAACTCGCCTCTCTAGGCCTCCTCCAATCCAAAAGAAAATCAAACAGCCAAGCGGCTTGCCAATTCGGCTTATAAATCTCATATCCATATATAATATAATCTGGTACCTTTTTGTTGGGCATATCAACTCTATCCCTTGCATCTGCTACCACTTCAACATATACCAATGTTATCCATTCCAATTGATCTCCAATCAGTTCATATCCTCAAATCCAAATCGAATTTCATTCGAACTCTAATATCAAATTCCAAATTATTGACTTATCAATTTGGTTCCATTCTAGATTATCTCTAATCCAATTCAATTTTATTTAACTCGGTTCAAGTTAAATTTCAATTTATTTTTACCATCTCATTTTATTTAACTTCATTAGTTAAATTTTAATTCCAGAACTTAAGTTCCTGGGTTTCTTTCAAATCAATTTGAAATCATAATGCCAATTCGAAACCTTTGAATTTCTAAACAACTTGTTTTCTCAAAACAATTCAAAAACAAAACCTTTGATAGTAATCCGTCACTTAGAACTCGAAAATGAACACTGATGATGTCTAGATTCATCATCAGAATCTATTTTCCAGCTATCGAAGTGAGTTCAATACTATATTATTTTCAATTTGAAAAACATTTTCAAAATCTCCCAGGAACTTAAAATTTCCTTATTTTAAATTCCAAATTCTGATTTAAATTCATATTTAATTCAAACTATTTCATATATTTCATTCATATGAATTCTGATTGGTCATTTATAACCATTTCACCCTTTTATAATCTTATTCGATTATAATAACAGCCAACACAATCAATATACTATAATAATTTCAAGATATATATTTCTTCTATAAACAAATATATTTTGGGAAAAATTATTTCATTTACCCTCTTTCAAAATATACCATGACGGTTCATCGTGTTCGAGTGTTTAGTAACCCTTATCGATACAGTGGATCAAACCGATCGACCAGAATTCATAAGCCACTCAACCAATGAGTCTCCACAATATAAAACCATTTTATATTGAATAACAATTACGCGCTCATATATATACACTCAAACTCAATCTAGGATATTACTAATCCCATCTCTATCAAGTTATGCCACAGAGCCAAGGTAATCACTTAACTTAAGCTCTGATACCAACTGTAACGGCTGGAAATTTTCGACTCCTCGAGAGTCGAAAATTCCGAGAACGTTAGTGAAAGAAAGTAGAGGGTGAGGAAGAAAAGATAGAACTAATAGAATAGAAGAAGAAGAACTTACATCATCAGAGTAAACACGAATCTCACAGCGGAACGAATAAAATATAACATAACTTTGAAATACAAATCAGTACTCGTATATACATACCATTTCAAAGTACAACACTTAACAACACAGCGGAATAATAATAGCTATAATCCTGAAGTCTCCTTCTTGTTTTGAAAAGGATTTTCACAGTTAAACAGTATGGCTGGAATTTACTCACACCAGTCCCATGACTGACCCAGAGTTTATTTTGTTTGTTTCCCCTAAACTCTTGGGTGCCCAAATTTGTACGGGCAGTCAAGTGTTTCAGGCTTTGCAGATTCACTTGGAGGAGCTCAAAAGCAGGAAGCTTCACCATTAGTTATGTAGAGTTTTTTCCGCTGTGATATGATGTATTGTACTCTGATAATGGTATGTATATACAATACAGTTTTGTATTCAAAGTTATGTTATATAATACATCTTATTTTGTTCCGCTGCGAGTTTCGTGTTACTCTGATTCTGTTCAGTTGTGATCTTCTTCTTCTTCTATTCTATTAGTTATATCTTTTCTTTCTCACCCTCTAAATTCTTCTATTAATGTCCTGGTGTTTTCTGTAACGGCTGGAATTTTCGACCCAGAAAATCAACATAAAAACACACTGTTGACTATTCAAGCATCGAAAACACCAGGACATTAATAGAAGAATTTAGAGGGTGAGAAAGAAAAGATAGAACTAATAGAATAGAAGAAGAAGAAGATCACAACTGAACAGAATCAGAGTAACACGAAACTCGCAGCGGAACAAAATAAGATGTATTATATAACATAACTTTGAATACAAAACTGTATTGTATATACATACCATTATCAGAGTACAATACATCATATCACAGCGGAAATAACTCTATATAACTAATGGTGAAGCTTCCTGCTTTTGAGCTCCTCCAAGTGAATCTGCAAAGCCTGAAACACTTGACTGCCCGTACAAATTTGGGCACCCAAGAGTTTAGGGAAAACAAACAAAATAAACTCTGGGTCAGTCATGGGACTGGTGTGAGTAAATTCTAACCATACGGTTTTACTTTGAAGAAAATCCTTTTGAAACAAAAGGAAAATAGTAAGACCAGCCCACACATAAACATGGACGGCTTTTACCTTACTATAACCCAAATTACTTTGATATCAAAACAGTGATATTATGATAATGTCTAAACAAATAATTATCCAAGTAGCAGAACGCTTGCATCTCACGTTCCACATATATATAGTATAAAATCATAAACCGCAGGGCGCTTATCGGAGATTTGATTTCAACAGACAAGGTATGGGAGCACCTTCTGAATAGTGTACTCTAGAGGGGATACACTCAGGGTTCAACAAGAACGTCTTGCAACCCGGCCACACATGACCGCTCACTCATTTAGCTTGAGTGTCATGAATATATTGCCACCACGGTTGTAGGCCATCCAACCGTCATCCGAAGATACAGAATCGAAAAGAAGTATAAATATGAATTTTCTCTAGATCGGTGACAATACACCCTGCTTGGGGATGACCCAACTAGCCATGCTGCCTAGCCCAACTTCTGTTACTTCCTGGTTGTGAGGCTAGAGGCTACGTCTATCTTCAGAACATCTGATCACCATTCACTTTGAATGTCACATTGTCAAATCTGTAATCACACATTGATTACACAAATGCACACTGGGTGTAGAATAAAGAGAAGTTACCTTCTCCCCACCAACTTGGTATATTCGTACAAATCAACGGCGTGACCGTTGGAAATACTCTGTCAGACACTCGTCCATACAAGTTGTCCTGGGACTGGACAAACAAATAAACACCATTCTAGAACTGGACGACCCTTACATTTAACTCTGTCTTCAATTATCTTCAGCATATCTAATTCGCAACGATTATGCCTATACGGAGTGGTTTCCGGATAATATATCCAACCGGTCTCTCCGTATTGACAACGATGGTCAAAACACATCGATAGTCGGTTATTTAACCATCGAAGTAAAAACAAACATCCATTCTAATGTATAACTAAACACCACACAACCACGGGCACTTTTATTTGACATTCGTTTTATTTTTCGAATTCCCATATCTTACCAGATATTTCTCAAATCTCGTTTTAGCCTTTTCATACTTCTTTGAAAACATTTCCAGTTATTATAAACTCTTATTCTTTCATGTTCCAGAAACATACGTTATTAACGTTCGAAACATTTTCATTCTTTTCACATTCCTTGGTTTCTACACTTGGATCGTATACCCTATCTTCATTGGAAAATATTTCCAATTTCATTATAAATATTTTAATCGGCCAACCGTTTACTTTTAAAACATAATTCACTTTAAAATGTGAATACCATTCCTGTTATAGAAATATGAATACCTTTATCAATTAACTCTTTATTCAAGAAATACTTATCTCGTTTACCGAAACTCCTTTCATACTTTATATTCCCAATCCACTTTATAAACTCTGTTTTCTAAGACAACTTCTTATCAAATCGATATCAAGTTTATAACTTAATACTGACTCCTATCCTATCAACATTTATTTGTTTAAACTAAATGTTAATTATTCTATCAGATTATAATCCCTAAAAATAGTTTACTTTTAATACATTCGACATCGTCGAATTCTAGTTACAAATCCTAACGGTTTAATTCTAATCACATTTCGAACATCGAAATGCTGTCATCAGTTTCTAATACGATTCCCCAATTCTTTTTCTAAACTCTTTCTTATATTTCTTTGAACAAACGTCGTTACTTATTACTCTAGAATAAGTGGATTTCAAACCAACTGTTACATTTCCTAGGAAGTGCTGCTATATATAAAAGTCACGCTTAAGTCAAATTAACAGCAGTTAATTTGTCGCTATAGTTCTAAACTTGTCATACGCTGTAATATTCTCCTTATAACTAATTACAGTCACACTTACCTTATCAACAGCGTTATTTTATTGCTATAGTTCAACTTATCATACGCTGTAATATTCTTTGTTATAACTAATCTTGACATAACAGTCACACTTATCTTATCAACAGCGTTATTTTATTGCTATAGTTCTAAGACTTGCATACGCCGCCATATTCCTTTTATACTAATCTTGACATCTATTTCCGTCACAAAAATCTTGACATCTCTTTCAAAAATCTTGACATCTCTTTCCGTTACAAAAATCTTGACATCTCTTTCTGTTACAAAAATCTTGACATCTCTTTCCGTTACAAACTGATATCGTTCCTCGGTAATAGCGAAGCCGTTCAAGTTGGGGTATTTTATTTACCTCTCAGACCTTGATCGACAACGTTCTTACCTTAGAACCGATACAAGTCTGTATTCAAATTCCTTATTACTTAATATATTTATTAAATCGTATTTCCTTGTTGTATTTTGGAATATGGTTTTACAACACCATATTCTTACTTTGGAATCTCTGTGGTTTATGAATATTTAATTTAAACATTAACTCTTTGCTTTCTCCATTTCCCAGTTCTTATCTATAACTTCTTAAATGGTAATTAACTCTCATTATTTTCGATAAACTTATTTCTAACTTGTTTTCATTAGATTAATTAAAGACCAATTAGTCTAATAATCATGTTCCCAAATAACAGTTGATTAAATCAACTTATTTCCATCAGTAAATTCATTAACTGATTTTAATTACTTCTTAACATTAGATTAATCTAATTAATCTAATGATATCTCTAAATTATTTATCTTAAATATAATTATCCAAATATTTAATCGTCGGATAGTTTTTACTTTATAAACTTGTTTAAATGTCAACAATCGCTTTTATTTGCTTTATAAAAACGAACTCTAAAATACTGGTTTATAATAGAACTTCTATTATAATTTAAAACTTCACTTTAATTATAAAAATATAATTTCTATGATTAACTTCATTGATTTGCCTGACGGTAAATCAGTTTCTTAACAAAACGATGGTTTTACGGTCGATTGTTAACACTTTCTAAATCGATATCGTTTATTTATTTAATCTAAACAAATGTTGAATTTCCGTTCAACATCAATATTCACATGGGATTTTAAATATAATTCAGGTTCATACAAAACAAACAGTACATATAATTATCAAGGAATCCGGTCGGATTCCTCCAACCGGTTTCCGCATCCACAGATGTCAGTCAACACAATTTACACTAACTCTATACTAGGGGGTATTCTAATCGGTGGAATCAGTGTCCAACTGATGATGTGTACATATATATAACGGTATATAATATTCAACCGAATTAATTGTAATCAACCTAATCAACCATCACACAGCATTCAAACAACATTAAAATATAACTGCAATATTTTAAAATAGATCAGAGTTAGTGATTTTACTCACCTTCGCGCGTTAACCGTTAAATAGTGATTTGCGTCGCTACCCCGGATCAGACGGTATAATTTTCATCGGCCTCAAGACTGCTCCGGATCAACTTCAGTACGTGGTCTGCATCCATTTGTTTCGTCATTATCAGCCCGTCTTCATATTTAGTCTGTTACCGAAATGAACGGTACGTTCTCCTCTATGGAATATAAACTTTATGCGTCAACTTCTTTCAGTCGTCTAAACGTGCGCGACGTTTGTTTCTTTCCCGAAAGTGCCTTACAAATACTTTAAAACCCGGCCCTCGTCACACCGTTAAGTCCAGACCCGCATCTCCCAATACCGCTCCGTCTTCAACAGTAAGTCTTCCCAAAAATCTTAACCACTCGCTCCAGATAATATCCGCAGGCAAATAGAATGGCATGGCCGAAAAATTAGCATGGCCTTAACACCATCTCCTCAGTCAGTGTTCACGCACTATTATAATAGCATAACCGCACCTCCCTTCATCAGTTATTCCTCTACTACTCCATGACGTTTTGCCTGGCAGAACTACCCCTTTCTTTAGTCCTTTTCTACACGCATTTATCCATCCCTTCTTCATGTATATCCAATCCATTTCCAACTTTCATCACGTTTGTTTCTTCATCTTGAAAACTGTCCTGCATGTACAAAACACTCCACTTACTTCACTGCACTTCCCATTATCAACAGTTACCCCTTCCCATGCACCCAGTTTTACAAGATCCGCCCCATACCAGTACTCCAAAACCATTACTTCACTTCAAAGGCCACGTCCCCCTTGAACTTGCATGCTTCAGATCCGCCAAACTCTCACCAAACTCTCATCTTTCATTTCAACCGTCCACTACTTCAAATATCACGCGTACCAAGCTTTGCATCAAACTCTTCCAGAAAATACATAGGAATGCTCCCCTCGAAAATAAATGCAGGCTTAACCACTCTTAATCACTAATTTCATTTTAACTTTGTTACCCATTCTCGCACGCCTTCACTTTCCAAAACTGACCTCGCTTGCCTCATCTCCCACTCACACTATGTCACGGTCTTGCTACAGCCAAGTAGCAACGGGTGGTTATTTCCACAAGCCTCCAAAGTTCACTGTCGTGCTCGCCTCGGCCTTAGATTCACCACTCTACCACCAAAATGATCCAACTCCTTTCCAACTCACCGTCAAACTCTGTGCTAGTTCTCTGCTTCCTTTCGAGATCCAAAAATTCATACCGAGTGTTGGAATTTATGCAGAAGTGAAAAGAAGATAGCAAGGATTACATATATACAGCCCTCACAATTTTTAATGGGAAACATGGTTTGTTTTAATTTTGTTTGGCCATTAAAAGCTTCGCAAAACGGGTTTGTGATCCAGAAAAGTATACAAAGCAGGTTGTATATTTATATACGTTGATGCTTGGCAACTAAGAAATAGGCTTAGGGTAGGTGCGTGTGATGGGAACCATTCCATACTTCTCGGGCATGCTCGTTTGTTTTAGCTGTTGACTATTTTACTTAGGGTAGGTTAGTGTTTAGAGTATGGGTTGTTTGGTACTTCTTTATCGTGTTTCAGCCACATAGGTTAAGTTGGCCACGTTTTCAAGCTTAGGGTAGGTTAGAATAGACAATGGATTTGTACAGAGGACTTCAGTGGAATATTTTCGCAATTCAGCATGACATATCCATTTATGTTGGCATGTGTGTTTAAAGTTAGAAAATAACGGTATTGTGCTACTTAAAGATTTTGTTCTTATCCGGGCAGCTACAGACAGAATTAAGAATACGGTTGTGTTCAGCGAGGTGCCACGATCCTAGAAATATAATAATACCGGTAGTTTGACTTATATTGTGAAACCCCGAAATACCGATACAGGGTGCACAATACTCCAAATAAAAAGTTGCTTATTTATTTATTTAAAAATTACAGTAAAATTCTAAAAATTAAATTATCGCTGCGCCTCAAAAGAAGCTTGTCCCGATTTGCAACCGATATCAAGTTATATTCAAATAACCGTTACGGTCGATATACGATTTCATAGCGACTTTCTGAAAATTTGATTTGGGCATATCTTGCAATCTACACAACGAAATCTTGGTTTTTCACTTCTGTTAGAAAAATATAGTTCAACAGATTTCAACGTTTCTCGTTTCTAAGAAATCCGCTACAAAACGAGTCCGGTATACTCAGTTGAAGTTCAAAACGTTAATTTACGAACTGCTGCGATATTACAGACTCGATTATATTTAATATATATTTTTATACGTTCAACTTCGTTTTAATTAAAATATAAATCCACTTATATTACAAATTCAATATTTAAACTGATTTAAATATTCAAATACCAACCGACAAAAATGCGAGACATTACAGACCTTCCCCCTTAAAATAATTTCGTCCTCGAAATTGCTAAGATAGGGAAAATGCTACAATCTCTGTTATAACATGGTTAAAAATCTTTTTGGTTTACTTCATAATTTCAGTTTCAACTGAACTGATTAATTCCAATTAAAATATTAATTTCTTTTTATTTCGAAGAATTTCAAAATTCTGAAAATTTTCTAATAGCTTAAATTTTCGGAGAATCTCGCCAGTATCTCCTCTGCACGGCTCACTCGGTACTACAACAACTTGCCGCTCTGGGCCTTCTCTAATCCAAAAGGAAATCAAACAGCCAAACGGCTTGCCAAACGGCTTGCCAAACAGTCTCATCAAAATCTCGTACTCGTATAAAATATAAACATGACCCTTTTTGGTTGTCATTTAACTCTATCTCTGCCATTTTACATATTTCCAAGCATCGTTGGTTGGTTTCCATCAATCCATTCTCAAACCAATCTTTCATTTTCTACCCAACCAAATTATATTTCAACTCCAATTTCATTTAATGATTTATTTCTCAAATCAGTTATCTTCACAATTTGATTCTTATTCTCCCAGAATCAATTCACATTAATAACTCAAATCTCCAATATTTCTCTTTTACAATTTCCATTCTGGATCATTCCAAATTCAGTCCAATTTGGTTTATCTTAGTTCAAGTTCCACTTTTACCATTTTAACTCCATAAGTTAAATTTTTATTTCAGAATTCAAATTCCTAGGATTTTTCAAATCAGTTCGAAATCATATATTTGCATATAATAATGGTAATTCAAAACATTTGAATTTTCTGACAACTTGTTTCTCAAACAATATAAAACAAAATCTTTGGTAGTAATCCATCACTTACCAGCTCGAAAATGAACACCGATAATGGCGCGCTTCACCATCGGAATTTATTTTCCAACCATTGAAGTGAGTTCAGTACTATATTGCTTTAAAAACTCATTTATAATCACTCTATTTTTGAAATTACTTCAAAACATCTTTCTTAGCACTTGGAAAACAAATTTTCAAATCTCCCAGGATTTTAAAATTCCCTTATATCTAATTCAAATCCAATTTCAATTCTTTTCCAAGTTTCTAGAGGTTTATTTCAATTCTGGTTCTTAATTTAGATTCAACTCGTCTGATTTTTCATATTATACTTATAAATATTCCGATTGGTTATTTATATAACCAACTTCCTTATAAATCTTATTCGATCATAATTTCAACTAACATATTCAATATATATTAGATAATTCCAAGATATATGCTTTCTTTATATCAAAATATATTTTTAGGTAAAATTATTTCATTTACCCTCTTTTCAAAACATACTGTGTCGAATTACTCTGTTCAAGAGTTTAGAAATACCTATCGATGCAGTTTGCATTACTGTTTCGACCAGAATTCATAAACCACTCGACTGACCAGTTAACACAATATAAAACAGTTTTTATATTAATCACAAATACGCGCTCATATATATACACTCAACTCAATCTAGAGTATTACTAACTCCATCTATATTGAGTTACGCCACAGAGCCAAGGTAATCACTTAACCTTATGCTCTGATACCATCTGTAACGGCTGGAATTTTCGACCCAGAAAATCAACATAAAAACACACTGTTGACTATTCAAGCATCAAAAACACCAGGACATTAATAGAAGAATTTAGAGGGTGAGAAAGAAAAGATAGAACTAATAGAATAGAAGAAGAAGAAGATCACAACTGAACAGAATCAGAGTAACACGAAACTCGCAGTGGAACAAAATAAGATGTATTATATAACATAACTTTGAATACAAAACTGTATTGTATATACATACCATTATCAGAGTACAATACATCATATCACAGCGGAAAGAACTCTACATAACTAATGGTGAAGCTTCCTGCTTTTGAGCTCCTCCAAGTGAATCTGCAAAGCCTGAAACACTTGACTGCCCGTACAAATTTGGGCACCCAAGAGTTTAGGGAAAACAAACAAAATAAACTCTGGGTCAGTCATGGGACTGGTGTGAATAAAACTCCAACACTTGGTTAAATAAAGGATATCTTTCTGATATTATAATAATGTCTAAATACAAATAGATATCAATCTAGCAGAACGCTTGCATCTCACGTTCCACATACATAGTATACAAATAAAACCGTGAGCGCTTATTGGAGATTGGATTCCAACAGACAAGGTATGAGAGCACCTTCCGATCAGTGTACTCTAGAGGAGATACACTAGGGTTCAACAAGAACATCTTGCAACCCGGCCACACATGACCGTCCACTCATTTAGCTTGAGTGTGACGAATATATTATCACCGATGTTTGGGATCAGCAACCATCCTTCCCGATAAGGGACAGCATTAAAATAGATTATGAAGAAGTACAATTGAATATTCTCTAGATGGTGATAATACACCCTGCTTAGGTATGGCCCAACTAGCCATGCTGCCTAGCCCAACTTCTGTTATTTTCCGGTTGTGAGGTTTTGAGGTCACGTTTATCACTTTGACGGATTATTTCTTCAATCACTTTGAATGCCACATCGTCATACCCGCCAAATCATTATCGATTTCTCAAGGCATCACGAGTATAAAAGCTAAGAGAAACGAATTTCTCCGCCACCAACGTAATACGTTTAAAGAGATCAACATATATGATTTGTTAAGAATACTTTGTCAGACACTCGTCCATATATGTTGTTCTGGGACTGAATAAACCGAAGGCACTATTCAGTGAATCCATCCTACCTAGGCTTTTCACAATAGCCCTTGCACTTCACTCCGTCTTCAATTATCTTCAGCGTACTTGATTCGCAACGCTTATGCTAATACGGAGTGGTTCTTCGGATAAAAATCCAACCGGTCTCTCCATATTAACAACGTAAAAATGGTCAAAACTATGATAGTCTGTGATTCAACTATCAAATGAAAACATGTCGGTGTACAAACAACGATCTTATTTCCAAATGGTAATTCGATCGATCAATCATTATATGTTCATATTTCCTTATTTCATATATTTAGAAAATATATGTTATTAATCATTGGAAAACATTTCCATAGCTTATTTTCATATCACTATTATTTCGCATCTATCAGTCCCTAACTGTAACTAGTATGAGAACAATTCTCTAAGTATCAATCCGGAAGGGCGAAACCAACATCATATCGTCACTTAGAAAACCGTTCAACTTACTCTCTCCAGTCAGTTTCTGAATTTGCTTAACTCTATTTCTTAAATTCTTATCATGAAAACATTTCGTTTTCTATGTTTAGAAAACATATCCGATTATATTTGGAAAACGTTCCCAAAACTCATTTACGGCTTTCAAATGAACGTTGTATAAAACATCGTTACGCTTAATCCATTAATCGCTTATTACTTAACTATATTTCAAATCAACCTTTTCTATCGAACCACAACTATTCCTTTGTCAATTCTGAAGTCAATCAAGTTGGGGTATAATTACCTCTCAGACCTTAATTGAACAACGTCCTTTACTGTGAAATAGATGAAGCTCGTCACTCACTTTTTCCAATCATCTGTTTACGCAAATTCTCGGATTCAGGTTACGAATCCACTTCTTATATGACAACGTTTGATTATAACAATAACGTTATAATTCCTACCCCTAAAATATCTAACCTAAATTATAACTTTATCTCCTAACTCGAATAATTTAACAGACACCTAATTTCTAAATCAATAACTAAATCTTGATTTAAACCCTGGAAAGTAAATAGTACTTTCCCGAATTCGCTACAATCGAATTCGACGTATAACTCTCTTTCGAGTAATCTCTATTCGATTAACTCTCCCTTTTTAATAACTTACGTTCGATAAACTCTATTTCGATTAACCCCTATCGAATAACAAATATTCGAATAACTCTTCTTGGTTGGCTCTATATCATTAACTCTTATCGAATAACAAATATTTGATTTTCTTAAATGTGTCAATTCTTATCGAATAACTAACATCCGATTTAACTTAAATGGATTTACTCTTATCGAATAACTTATTCGATTAACTCAACTTGATTTTCTTAACTCGATTATCTCAACTCGATTACTTAACTCGATTACTTAACTTGATAACTTAACTTAACCCAAATCGATTAACTCAACTCTAATCGATTAACTAAATTTGATTTACTCCTTCAAATAACTCATTCGAATAACTTAATTGATAAATTATATTCACTTCTATCCTATCGAATAAACTATATTCGATATCTCCTCCAACACTATTCGAATGAACTATCTTCGATTAACTTTTCTAACTCTATTTGAATAAATTATATTCGATTAACTCTTTTAATTTAACTCGAATAACTATATTCGATTAACTCAAATTGAATAACTAATATTCAATTAACTCTTACGTGTCTAACTCTATTCGAATAACTAATTCGAATAACTTACCTTCGAATAACTAATTCGAATAACTCCTTTGGATTAACTAACTTCGAATAACTCCTTTGGATTAACTAACTTCGAATAACTCCTTTGGATTAACTAACTTCGAATAACCAATATTCGATAACTACTCTTCGAATAAATAATATTTGGTAACTCTTCTCAAATGAATAACATTTGATTTCTCCACTCGAATAAACTATATTCGATTACTCTTCTCAAATGAATAGCATTTGATTCCTCCACTCGAATAAACTATATTCGATTACTCTTCTCTCGAATACACTATATTTGATAACTCTCCTTCGGATAAGTGATATTCGACAACTCTACTCGATTAACTCTACTTGGATAACTCTAACCGGTCAACTCAACTGGTTTAACCTAACTGGTTGACTCTAACTGGTTAACTCCAACGGGTCAATTCTAACTGGTAAATTCTAACTGGTCAATTCTAACTGATCAATTCTAACTGATTAACTCAAATGGTTTAACCTAACTGGTAAATTCTAACTGGTCAATTCTAACTGATCAATTCTAACTGATTAACTCAAATGGTTTAACCTAACTGGTTAACTCGTCTCGATTAACTGAACTAATCCACTTAGTTTAACTTAGCTAATTCACGTTGATTAACTCTAACCGATTCACTTAGTTTAACTCAACTAATTCACTTGGATTAACCACTTAACTAATTCACGTTGATTAACTCTAACCGATTCACTTAGTTTAACTCAACTAATACACTTCGATTAACCACTTAGTTAACTTAACTAATTCACTTCGATTAACCACTTAGTTTAACTTAACTAATTCACATCGATTAACCACTTAGTTTAACTTAACTAATTCACATTGATTAACTCTAACCGATTCACTTAGTTTAACTCAACTAATTCACTTCGATTAACCACTTAGTTAACTTAACTAATTCACTTTGATTTACTCTAACCGATTCACTTAGTTTAACTTAACAAATTCACTTCGATTAACTCGACCAATTCACTTGGTTAACTCGACCAATTCACTTGGTTAACTCCTATTTATTTAACAAATAAATATCTCCTTTAGTTAAATTCTATTTATTTAATCTCTAAATAATTATCCTTTATATTTCTTTTAACGAATATAATTCCTTTATATTTTGATTAACAAATATATCCCCTTATATTCGATTAACATATATATTCCCTTGTATTTGATTTACAAATAAAATTCTTTTATATTTGTTTTTACCAACTATATTCCTTTATATTCAGAATCCTTTTTCTTATATATATATATAAAATCCCTTGATTTTATATAAATAAACTATTTTCAAAATATACTTTGCAAACCCCTCTCCTACATTCTGGTATTTCTCATGGTATTTAACACACCATATAACAACGATAAATATCGTCCCACCACACATAATCACACAGATTATATACATCACATTATATATCACAATATAAAAATCGCAGTAAAATAACTGTTGAGGAATCCAGTTGGATTCCTCCAACCTGTTTCCCTGCATCCACAGATGTTAAACAACACCAGTATAATATTCTGATAAACAGAATCAACATATAACTATTTGACGGTTTATATATATATATATATATACATACGTAAATATATATATAAAATCTCTACTAACTGACTAGCGGTTCAAGCAGACAATCAACACACAGTCAAACAGACAATATTTTAACAGTTCTAAGAATACAACGTGAAAATAAAACTGTTTAGAGTTTGTGAGATTTACTCACCTTGGACGATCATCGTCAATGACGATAACCATCGCTTGATTTAGACAATTTGTTTTGCTATAAATTGTAACGAGCTCGGATTCACTCCCGGTCAGTCTCATTGTGTTGCTCCCGTCCATACGATCCCAACGGATCCTGTTTTGTCCAATTTCGATAATTCACGAGCCAGATATGATCAGTATGAGTTTGTACGTTGTTTAAAATAAATAAATACTTAAATTGTTAAAATCCTATTGGGCTTTTCCCTTTTATTTACCTCGGCCCAACAGCTCCCCTTAATGCCCAACACCGCACCCCTTCAAAGCCCAACACCGCACCTTTTACCTTTCTTCCCAAACCAACTACGTCGCACTCCAGGAAGCTTCAACCACCCATTTCCGTCCACTTCAAATCTAAATCTAACCGACATCATTTCATTTTGTCTCCATTTTCCCACTGATGCTCCCCACGCTGGGACACACCGAACACAACATCTGCTGCTTCACCGCTTGTACTACTGTCACTGTAACTTGCTTTCTCATTTTCATTCAACGTTGCCACCTTCCCACAAAAAGAACAACCTGCTACTAGTACAAGCCTAAAAATCCATTTTCCAAACACACAGTCCTTCGCAGTCCCCTTTCCTCATGCAAACCCAAGTCATCACAGTTAAACTCACGCCCCATTCATTGTTGCGACTTCCATAGGATCCAACGCAACCTAGGAAAACCCACGAGCTCCTTACAGCTATTTAAAAGCTTTCAAGCATCCACCACTTCAACGTCTTTCACCCCATCCACACGTTAAAACCATATTTCCGCATCTCTCCTTTTTTCTTATTGTACTGAAGCTCTTTTTTTTTTTTTTTGAAATTTGTTTTTTTTATTTGCCGAAGAGAAGAATAAAATGGGACGTTAGTCTGTATATTTATATACTTATATACCTTCATGACCAAGTAATCACCTACCACTATAAATGAATGGGTTTGTAGATTTCCACGTTTTGAAGAAGGAGAGGAAAGATACGGTTCAGAACATGAAGCGTGGCTTTAATTTGATCATAAAACTAGAACGAGATATTTATTTGAAAATGGGAAATGCATGTTAAATTTCATGGTTTTAAAGTTGGGTTTTCAACATACCATGTTACCTAAATTCCATTCACGTTCGGACAGAAATAAAGATACCGTTGTGACCAGTAAGGTACCACGATTTCAAAAATATAATAATACCGGTATGTTGAATCATATTTTGAAACTTCAAAATGTTGATTTCAGGGTGCGAAATACTTCAAATAAAAAGTCGCATATTTAATTAATTAAAAATTACCATAAAATCCTAAAAATTAAATTATCACTACGCCTCAAAAGAACCACGTCTAAATTCAAACCCCATATCTAGTTATATCGAATAAACCGTTACGGTCGATAAACGATTCTATAGCGACTATTTTAATACTTGATTTGGACGTAAATCAAAATCTATCCGACGAAATCCAGATTTTTCTCTTCCACTAGAGAGATATACTCCGCCACCTCCACACGTTTCTTGTTTCACAGAAATCCGGCTTAAAACGAATCCTGTATATTCAGTTGAAGTTCGAATCGCCAAATAGCGAACTGCAGCGCCATTTCAAGCTCGATTTTAATTATATTATAATTTATAAGTTCGAACGTTGTACTTTAAGTTATCGATATCGCCAAATCGATATATAAATCCTTAAATAAATTAATTATTCGACAGCTAACAAAACGCGCCATTACAATTAATGCGATGTTTGAAATCCATATAATTAAAATTATATGGTAATGGATTGGGTCTCATTCCAATTTTGAATTAAAAGAATATTTTAATTTAATATTCAGTTAATGGAATTAATTGACGTATGAATTAGAAAGATTATATCTTTATTGTTTAAAAGTGATAATAAAAAGGGTTAATTTAGAACGATTACATCTTTACGGTCAGTATGATAAGATAAGAAGATTTAATTTCAAAATTTGAACATTTAAAAAGATTATTATTATGATATAATAATAATAATATAGAAAGTTCAATTTTTCATTAAAAATTGAAATGTCAGTTAGGATATTCGAAAACAAAGGGTTTTATAAAATTAGTAACAAATTAACGTAAAGATCATACCTTTATTTTAAAATATTATTTAAAAATATTATTTTCAGTGAATTAATTATAATTATTAATTATATTTGTACTTGGACACGAGGTTGGGTTACATTTGTGGTATAAGTCTGCCCGGACCCGCCCGGCATATCCAGCAGCCACAAATGTTGAGCCTAATGTGAGAGGTCCCAGAGCGCAAATACGAATTGGGCCATGACACGAGGTTAAGCCCAACTTGTGGGATAAGTCTGCCCGGAACCAACCGGCATATCCAGCATCCACAAGTCGCAGGCTTAATGTGGGAGGTCTGGCCCTGTACAAAATATAAATGAATAAGAGAACAAATTGGGCTATTTAATTTGTTTTAAATAGGAACGCCATTTTAACCCGAACATATTTATCGATTTAATTTATCCATTTTGTAATGAATATTAAAAGAGTTAACTTCAAAATTTATATTTTGGAAATAATATTATTTTAATATGATAATAGATAGAATATTCAATTTTGATTTAAAAATTGAAAATAAAGATTGAATTAAAATGTTACATTTTTCAATGTAATAAAGAGAAAAATTGAAAATAAAGATTAGAATTAAAATATTACATTTTTCAATGTAATAAAGATTGAATTAAAATATTACATTTTTCAATGTAATAAAGGTTGAATTAAAAAGATTACATTAAAAGATTTCATTTTTTTATTTTAGATTGATTACATTAGGAAGAATACATTTTTGTAGTTCATTTGTTTCATTAAAAAGATTAGATAATAAGAATGACATTTTCACTATAATATGGTTTTCAGGTATGTTTTGCATTAATAAGAATTTGATGTTAAAGTATGACTCGTGATTTAGAAATCCTTTAATTAAAATTTAATAGAAATTTCTAAAGAGAAGTTTTCCAATTCAATATATATTAAATTGGAATTGAAAGAGAAAAAATAGATTTTGGGGTTGTCGTGTACACTGTCTTTAATAACATTGTTCTTAAACCCCGATTAGAGAAGAATAAATCTTTTAAATAAGATTTAATGGAATTTTCCAATCAATATTTAAATTGGGATTAAATAGTAAATATAAATTTGGAAAAGATATATCTGTTAATTAAGATTATTAGAGTTTCCAATTATATTTAGTAATTGGAATAAATTGAAATGTAAATTTGGTTTACCATGAACTATGTTTTTAACGACATTCGTTCTTTAACCCAATTTACAGTGAAGTAAAATTTGGAATTTATAAATCCTTTATGTGAGTTTAATGAAAATCCTCCAAAGTAAAGCTTTCCAATTTAATATATTAAATTGGAATTTAATGGAATTCGGTTGGTTAATGAGATGAACTTCTGTGGATGAAGAGTGTTACTATATATGGAATTTAAAGGGCCTAGCCGTTATTCCATTTATATTATTAGTCGGATACAGAAATTTATATTGATTATATGTTGATCTGATTTCCGTGAAGATTCCATATTTTATGGAAGATGATTTTGGTTTATCGTGATCTATGTTTTAAATGACACTAGTTCTTTAACCCAGTTAAAGATAAGATTTATTTCTTAAATTTGGTTATCATCAAATAATGATTTTTGATGTTAAAACCGAATTGGAGTTTTAATAAATTCTTAATTGGATTGGATAGAATAAATTCAAAGGATTTTATCTTTGATAAAACTAATGGGAACTTTTCCCTAATAATGTGAGTATTTTAATAAAAGAATATTCTAAATTGGAATGAGGCGTTGGATATGTTTTTATAGCACTTGATTAAAAAATACGCGAATTATTCAAAAAGGCCAGGTTTAACCCATTTTGAATAATAAATATGACGATCAAGAGTCGAAGATGAAGACGGTGGTTAAAGACCGGATTTCTTCACATCATTTGGATGGTTATTGCTATCTTGATTGGACCGTACACCCAAGACGATGGAAAAGTGGTGATCATCCAAACATACTTGGAGATCGATGGGAATGCGAGGAATAAGATGCCTCCGGTTTCGTTCAGAACCAGAACGGACTTGTAAATGGATTGCGTGTCTGACATTGTATTCCTTTATATTGTATTCGTTGACCTCTGTTTAACATATAACTGTTTGGTGGTGGATAATTTATTCTTCACTTAACACCCGGTTGTATATTGATAGATGACCAATGATATGGTATGGTCTGACAATGTGGCATGCCAAGATGCAAATGATCAAGGCTTTTGTTGAAAAGCAGGGCCTTGTGGGATGATCATAGCATAGCCTGTTTGGGCGTAGCTTTGTGTATAGCGTAACTTCGCGAACCTCACACCCCGGTATGAGTCAAAAATGGGATATGGACCGTAAGGAGTGCACACGTTTCTTTCTAGCTAGAGTGATGTCAGAGGCCTACCAGCGTTGACATTTTACTTATGTAGATGATGGATTTTGAGGCTCCTTAGATTTATAGGTCGTTAGTGGTCATATGGAGGTCCAAAAGGATCGGGAAGCGTGTGTTCAGGCATAACTAATCCACTACCGTTAGGTGGGGACCGGCCCTACCGCTCCAAGGGTTCACTGCGGGGGATCCTGAGGCATTTGCTAGAGTGTCTCGAATCGGAGAGGACGATCCCTTGCCTCGATCTCATGATGGATAACCAATTTCCAATACGACACCATGCGGTTTTGATTGTAGAACTAGTATGGCGAGATGATATATGGTACCCTTGCCGTCTATGATTAATACATTTACTTTCGAAATTGATTTCTGCACTTATAGTAATATTAAAAGATATATTTCGCGTACCAAGCATATTTGACTATTATAAGGTAAAACTTTATCCTTCGGCTTGCGTTGCATTGTGTGATGAGACCTGAGTCTTATAATAGGTTCATTTTCCTTTATTTAGCATTGCGCTGTTTATTTTTATGCACTGGTATTCTTGGGGGTTAACCCGTTCCGTGTTATATGGCGTGGTCCCTTGATTTACCTAACTTTAAAATCAACCTGTTAACTGTTTTTGAGTTCTCACACCAGTCCCATGACTGACCTGGAGTTTATTGTTTTAACCTAAACTCTAGGTGCCTATATTTCCACACGGGCAGCTAGTAGTTTGGTTTTGCAGATATTATATTCACAGGATCCTGGTCTACAGCTGAAGCGATATTCGGAAAGCTCTGTATCCGTTTATTTCTTTCAGTTGTATTTTGTATTAATTTTTTTCGCTGCTATTTAAATGTAATTTAAACTCTGATATTATTGTATTTCCAATATATATTATTATTCATACTCTAGAAAATTCTTGTACTCTGATGTAATTGTTGTAACAGCAATAAAATGTTCTTCTTTTTTGTGTTCTGATGTGTGTTGTTCTCAAAGCAATCCGCCTTTCCTTTACGGGGAAGTTTGGGTCGTCACATTTGGTATCAGAGCTTTGGTTTACTGAGCTCGAGAACAAGACACATTAGAACCAAACGAAAAAATTCATCAGAGATTGGATTAGTAATATCCAATAAGAATGACTCGTCAGAGATAGGATCAATAGTATCCTAGAATGAGTGTGAAGAGTATTATTTTCCTTAAAAGATGGGATCATTGGAATCCATTGTTCTTAAAAGATTTCTAATGCTTATATGAACATATGCAATACTGAGTGTATATGTCCTTACACTAATGCGAAAAAATCAAGCTACTGATTCGGTTGACCTCCTTAATGCAATTTATGTTCGTGCCACGTAAACAATATACATGCAAATAATCCTAGTATAACATGTAAATTCTATATGTGTACACACTCATTCATCCAAAGGCAACATCCATATGATGATATGTCCATTTTCATCCATATAAAATTTAAAATGCACACATATCCATATGCAATATGTAAGTGACTGAGCCAATCTAGTGCCTAATGTGTGTGTATATGCATCCACGAGCAACCACTAGAAAACACTTGCATTCAATTGCATCCATTAAAACGTTCCTCAAACACACGTTTATATCCATCAGTTTTCTCCCTATAGTTAGAAGATTCGGTTGATAGGATACATATGAATGATAGAAACAAGTACAGATAAGAGCTTGGAAAAAGAAGCTAAGAACATACCCTTGAAAAGGAAAGGGTGCTAAGCGCGAATATTGTCTTCAGTCTCCCAAGTCGCATCCTCATCATCTTCTCGCCATTGAACTTTCATCAACTTAACTTCTCGATTGTGGAGATTCCTAACCTCTGATCCAAGTATACGGGTAGGAACTCAACTAATTATTGCCTCCTTTTCTACCTCTACCTTTTCAAGCATGCTCGGCTCAACTGCTTCTGTCGTATCATGTAGACACTTCTGCAAATGGGAAATGTGGAAAACATCATGCACACCTGCCAGTCTCTCTGGTAGCTTTACTCTATAGGCCATTTGACCAATCCTTTCTGTTATAGGAAATGGCCCGACAAATCTTGGCGCCAATTTACCTATGGATCCAAAGAAAACCACATTCCTCAAAGGTGATACCTTGATTAAAACCGTGTCTCCCACCTCAAACTCAATATCTGTCCTTCTCTTATCTACGTAGGACTTCTGCCTGTCCTGAGTTGTCTTCATGCGTCTACGGATAAGGTCAATCTTCTCTGAAGTCTCTCTAATCATCTCAGGTTCAGGTAGAAGCCTATCTGTAGACTCCCACCAACAAGTCGGTGATCTACAGGGTCGTCCATACAATGCCTCAAAGGGTGCCATGCCCATACTATCCTAATAACTAATGTTGTAGGCAAACTCCACCAATGGAAGATGCTCTTCCCAAGTCCCTCCAAAGTCTAGGATACACAGCCTCAAAAGATCCCTAAGAACTCTATTCACTCTCTCAATTTACCTATTTGCCTGAGGGTGTTATGCGATGCTCAAACATAACTACGTACCAAATGCCTCTTGCAAGCTCTGCCAGAAGTCACTGGTAAAGATGGGATCACAATTACTCATTATGCTGGAAGGTATTCCATGTAGTTGGACAATCTCACGAAGATAAACTAATGCTAACCATAATGCTGTTCTCTTGCTCTTAACTGGAATGAAATGAGTGCTCTTAGTAAGCCTGTCTACTATAACCTAGATGTTGGTATTTCCCTTCCTTGATCTAGCTAAACCATCAATGAAATCCGTAGAGATGCTCTCCCACTTCCACTGTGGGACCTCTAAAGGGTGCAACAACCTGCAAGGCTTTTTCTGTTCATCTTTAACTTGCTGGCATATCAAATACTGATCTATGAATTCTGCTACATCTTTCTTCATCCCAGCCCAAAGGAAAACCCTCTTCATATATCTATACATCTTATTGTCACCCGGATGGATAGTCATTCTATAACAATGGGCTTCCTCAAGGACTGTCTTCAATAGACTCCCAACTCGAGGAACACAAAGCCTTCCATCCCTTCGTAGCCACCTTTTATCATCAGTGGAGTATCTGTTAAGGTGACTAGAAGTCTCTCCTCTGCTGAGCCTATCCAAAATGTATGTTATATGTGGGTCCTCTCGCTGCAAAGATTCTATCTGATCGAAAAGGGTAGGTCGCACCTCTAACCATGCTAAAAAACCAGGTTAAGATCCGTAGAAGGCCTAAAATCGAAGGTCGATGTATACTACAAGCTCTACCTCTTTATGAATAGAGGACTCAAGGTCATCCATTGCCTACTCAATGCGTCCGCCACCACATTACCCTTGCCAGGGGTATAAGAAATCTCAAAGTCATAAGACGCTAGGAACTCCATCCATCTCTGCTGTATCAAATTGAGATCCTTTTGCGAGAACAAATACTTGAGAGATTTATGGTCCGTGTATAACTCAAACCTCTCTCCAAGTAGGTAATGTCGCCAAGACTTAAGTGCGAACACTATAGCAGTCAATTCTAAATCGTGAGTGGGGTAGTTTTTCTCATGAACCTTAAACTGCCTACTCCTATAGCATATTACCCTTCCCTCTTGCAACAAAAAGGCACCGAGTCATGTACCACATGCATTAGTGTACACTGTGAACACCTTACTCCCATTAGGTAATGTCAGAACTGAGGTTGTTGTTAGAGCCCTCTTTAATCGCTTAAAAGCATCCTCACAATCAATGTTCCAAGCAATGGTCAGATTCTTCTTTGTTAGTCTGGTGAGTGGGGCTGATATCCTTGCAAAATCTTTAATAAAATTCCTATAGTAGCCCGCTAAACCAAGAAAGCTTTTCACCTCCGTTGCATTCCTTAGAGCTTTCCAATCTTGAACTGCAACTACTTTTGCGGGATCCACCGCTGTAATGTCCCGTATATTTACAGTATAATAATTAGTTTATTTAATTATTTATATAGTGATTTAGAGAATTAAATGGCCGTTTAGTTAAATAATATTGAATATTTAATTAATATAATAATAGAATAATATATTTAATTCTGAAATAATCAGAATTAGCTGAAATGGCAATACGGTGTGAATTGGGCAATTCAAAATATATAATTCAGTTTAGAATTTGAATTAGAATAACGAATATATTATTTGAACGACAGTTTGAACGTATAATTATAATAAAATTTAAATCGAGTTCGAAATGGCGCTGCAGTTCGTAATTTGGCGATTCGTACTTCAGTTGAATATACAGAATCCATTTTAAATCGGATTTCTGTGAAACAAGAAATGTTCGGAGCTGGTGAAATACATTTTTCTAGTGGAAGAGAAAAATAGGGATTTCATTGTGTAGATTTTGATTTATGTCCAAATAAAATTTTAGAAAAGTCGCTATGGAATTCCTTTATAATTTATATAGATTTATTTATATTTTAAATGGATTTTAAATACAAATCGAATATCGATGTAACACCGGATTTGGAATGTCGATTTATAAATCCCGATATGGAGCTGTGTGATATTCTATGTGAATATATACGATAATATTATTTTTAAATATTTAATTTAATTATTTTTAAATATATTTATATATTTAAATGAGTTATTTAGAGCTTTAAAAATAGCTAGTTTTGCAAACGACCTCCGTTTTTGACGAAACTAATTTTGTTGGATCCGCAATATTAAATTATTGTTAGATTTCAATTTCCGTGATTTTTAAAGTCAGTATGTGGCCGTACCGATTTTTAATGTGAAAAACAGTCAGTATTTTGACGGTTAAAAATACGCTTTGTGAGAAAATGGAGTCGGAATTCAACGAAACCAGTTTCGTTGGGTCCGTAATGTCGAACTGTAGCTGCATGACAGTTTTATGATTTTTGGGTATTATATGTGGTCGTACGAATTTTTAGAAGATAAATACATTAGTGATTGGTTATAATTTAATATAATATTCGAATAAAATATTATTACCTCTACCTATAAATACGGTACCTCCTTCTAAACCTAATTTAATTCCTCCATGGTCAATATTTTTCCGCCGTTGTTCTTCAGAAAAATGGCAAGCAAAAACAAATCCAAAGAAATAGTAATAAAATCCTATAAATGATAAAACCTATATATTTGAGTTCCTTAATGGATTATCTTCAAGTTCGTGTCCATTTCAGCTTGTTCGATCTTCCCTTTTTCCACTGGGTTGTACTGTAGTGAACCTAGGGTTCGTGATTTTGGGGAGTTGGGTTCGTTTTACAGAATTCGAAGGGGAGATTTGGGTTTAGAGGATCTTGTAGCATGCATAGGATAAATCTGGGTGGATTCGAAGTTTATAGGAGTCAATCGTTTACTGTGTATGCTCGAGTAAACGCTGCTGTCGCGGTTTGTCTTATGAGAGCCAGTTTGTGAATGATGGTTGGAGAGGATGGAGATTTGGAAGAGGTGATTTTAGTGATTTTTATAGGAATTTTTAAGAAAGGGGAGAAGGAGTGGTTGGAGGAAGAAACTACTGCCATGGAAACAAGTGGAGTAGAAGGTGACGTGCTAAGGAGGAGAGGAGAAAGGGATTCAAGCGGGTGGGCTTTTCAAATTTGATGCATGGGCCGATATGTTTAAATGGTAAGGCCCAGGGAATTTAAGTGGTTAACGTTTATTTAAAATGAAACAACATATTAACTTGTAAAATTAATATTTTGATCATACCGTATCAAAATTTCGAACAGTCAGATCCGTTAGGATTGTATGGACGAGCGCAACACAATGGAACTGACTCGAAATGAATTGGAGCTCGTTACAATTTACAACAAAATAAATTATCCGCTGAATCAATCGACAATTATCATTATTTAACGATGAATGTCCAATGTGAGTAAAACTCACCAACTCTACCAGTTCATATTTTTATAACTTATATTTAGAGCTGATAAATAGTGATTGATTTCTGTGTATTTACTGTCTGGTTGAACTGCTAAGTAATTGGTTGAAAGTATAGATCTGGTTATACATATATAAGTAAATGTATATATATAAATAGAAGAATATTTCATAGTGAAATGAAATTGATGTTAATTATATTGTGTAACATCTGTGAATGCAGGGAAACAGGTCGGAGGAATCCAACTGGATTCCTCAACATTTATTTTACTGTTTTGTTTCATATATTGTGATATATGATGTGGTATATAATCTGTTGTTGATTGTGTGTGTTGAATGATCTTGATCATTGTTATTGGGTATTTTAAATACTGTAAGAAATTCTGGGATGTAGAAAAAGGGGATTTTCAAAGTGTATTTTGAAAATAAATTATTTATATGAAATCAATGGATTTTATATATAAAAGAAAAAGGATTTTATAAAAGGAAATAATTATAAAATCATAAGAGTTATAAAAGGAATTATTTATTTGTTAAATAAATAGAAAGATAAAAGAAATATTTATTTGTGAAAACAAATAGAGTTATAAAAGGAATTATTTGTGAAAACAAATAGAAAAGGAATTATTTGTGAAAATAAATAGAGTTATAAAAAGAATTATTTGTGATAACAAATAGAAAAGGACTTATTTGTGAAAACAAATAGAGAAGGAAATATTTGTGAAAACAAATTGGAAAGGAAATATTTGTAAAACATTTACAAATAGAATTGAAAAGGAAATAATTGTAAAAAATTTATAAATAGATTAAATGGAAATATTTATTTAGACAATAAATAGATTATAAAAGGAATATTTATTTGGGATAATAAATAGAAAGATAAAAGGAATATTTATTTAGAAAATAAATAAGATATAATAAAAGGAAATATTTGGAAAGTAAGTAGGATTATAAAAGGAAATAGGAGTTAATCGAATTAGAATTAATCGATTAGAGTTAATCGAATTTAAGTTAATCGATTAGAGTTAATCGAATTAGAATTAGTCAATTAGAGTTAATCGAATTAGAGTTAATCGATTAGAGTTAATCGATTAGAGTTAATCGATTAGAGTTAATCGAATTAGAGTTAATCGTTTAGAGTTAATCGAATGGAGTTAATTGATTTGAGTTAATCGATTATAGTTAATCGAATTAGAATTAATCGATTAGAGTTAATCAAATTAGAGTTATTCGAAAGGAGTTAATTGATTAGAGTTAATTGATTAGAGTAAATCAGAAGGAGTTAATCAAATAGAGTTAATTAAATTAGAGTTAGTAGGATTAGAGATTTTTCGAATATAGTTTATTCGAAGAAAGAGTTATCGAATAAGGTTATTCGAAGAAGAGAATTAATCGAATTTTGTTTATTCGAAAAGGAGTTATCGAATATTAGTTATTCGAAAGGAGTTATCGAATACTAGTTATTCGAAATGAGTTATCAAATATTAGTTATTCGAAAGGAGTTATCGAATATTAGTTATTCGAAATGAGTTAACGAATATTAGTTATTTGAAAGGAGTTAATCGTTTAGAGTTACTCGAAAAGGAGTTATCGAATATAGTTTATTCGAAAAGGAGTTAATCGAATAGAATTGCTCGAAAGGAGTTAATCGAATATAGTTTATTCGAAAAGGAGTTTATCGAATATTAGTTATTAGAAAGGAGTTAATCGAATATAGTTTATTCAGAAAGAAGTTAATCGAATATAGTTATTTGAAAGGAGTTAATCGAATATAGTTTATTCGAAAAGGAGTTAATCGAGTAGAGTTATTCGAAAAGGAGTTATCGAATATAGTTTATTCAAAAAGGAGTAAATTGAATAGAGTTATTCGAAAGGAGTTAATCGAATATAGTTTATTCGAAAAGGAGTTTATCAAATATTAGTTATTCGAAAGGAGTTAATCGAATATAGTTTATTCGAAAAGGAGTTAATCGAATATAGTTATTCGAAAGGAGTTAATCGAATATAGTTTATTCGAAAAGGTGTTAATCGAATAGAGTTATTCGAAAGGAGTTAATCGAATATAGTTTATTCGAAAAGGAGTTAATCGAATATAGTTATTCGAAAGGAGTTAATCGAATATAGTTTATTCGAAAAGGAGTTAACCGAATAGAGTTATTCGAAAAGGAGTTATCGAATATAGTTTATTCGAAAAGGAGTTAATCGAATAGAGTTATTCGAAAAGGAGTTAATCGAATATAGTTATTTGAAAAGGAGTTATCGAATATTAGTTATTTGAAAAGGAGTTATCGAATATTAGTCATTCGAAAAGTAGTTAATCGAATATAGTTTATTCAAAAGGACTAATCGAATATATTTTATTCGAAAGGAATAAAGCCAATAGAATTAATTGATTAGAGTTAATCAGAAGGAGTAAAGCCAATAGAGTTAATTGATTAAAGTTAATCAGAAGGAGTTAATCCAAAGGAGTTAATTGATAGGAGTTAATCGAATGGAGTTAATCCAATAGAGTTAATCGAGTTAGAATTTATCAAATAGAGTTAATAGAATAGATTTAATCAAATAGAGCTAACTGATAAGAGTAAATCGATTAGAGTTAATCGAACAATGTTAATTGAA
This sequence comes from Allium sativum, assembly GCA_030737875.1. NCBI lineage: Eukaryota > Viridiplantae > Streptophyta > Magnoliopsida > Asparagales > Amaryllidaceae > Allium > Allium sativum. The sequence continues at coordinate 971,907,159 of CM060909.1, read as the reverse complement.
TAGAGTTAATCGAATGTGGCTATTCGAAGAGAGATTATCGAATATAGTTTATTCGAAGGAAAGAGTTATCAAATAGAGATTTATTCGAAAGAGAGTTGCGTAAGGAAGTTTGTCAAAGGTTTAAAAGGTGAACCTTGTCTGTTTCAAAGTTAGAAATGTTGTTCAGTTAAGGTCTGAGAGGTAGTTATACCCCAACTTGATTGGATTCGTTTTAATTAAGGAATGGTTAAGGTTCGATAGTGAAGATTGGTTAAGTGAATTTAGTTAACGAGTATAATGGTTTGAGTTGGCATAGCGATGTTTGATTTAAACGTCTGTTTAAATGCAAAGTAGGAGTTTTGGAAATGTTTTCCAAATAAGAATCAAAAAATATTTTCTAATATAAGAAAATAAGAAATGGAAATGTTTTCCAATGTTAATAAAGTATATTTTCTAAATTTAGAAAATAAGAAATGTTGAATATATGGAAACAGGAATAGGAAAATGGATAATTGAGTGACAAATTGAATTAAGGGGAATCAGTGTTGATTGATGACTTGCTTGGTAAGATTTCCATTTGGAGATACGACTGTTGTTTGCACACGTGTTTTACTTTCATAGTTAACCCACTGACTATCGAAGTTTTTGACCATTTTTCCGTTGTCAATAAGGAGAGATCGGGATCAGATTCCTTATCTGAAAACCACTCCGTATGGGCATTAGCGTTGCAATCAAATATGATGAAGATAATTGAAGATGGAGTTATGCAAGGGCAGTCCTGTTTACAGAATAGTGCCTTCGGTTTCTCCCATCCCAGGACGACCTGTATGGAAGAATGTCTGACAGAGCATATTTAACAGATCGCATAAGTTGATCTCTTCAAACGTATTTACGTTTGGTGGCAGAGGAATTCGTTTCTCTTAGCTATATACCCATTGTATATTTGTGGAAATCAATTTGTGATTTGGCGGGTATGACGATGTGACATTCAAAGTGAATAATTATGTGATCTGTCAGAGATAAGCGTGGCCTCTAGCCTCACAACCGGGAAATGAAAAAAAATCGGGCAGGCAGCATGGCTAAGTGGTTAGCTGCCAATTAGGGTGTATTATCACCTATCTAGAGATATTCATTTCATTCTATAATCTATTGTTGATGCTATCCCATTCGGGAAACGGTTGCTGATCCCAACCGTTGGTGATGTACATTCGATACACTCAAGCGAAATGAGTGGTCTGTCATGTGTGGTCGGGTTGCAAGATGTTCTTGTTGAACCTAGTGTATTCCTCTCTAGAGGTACACTATTGGAAGGTGGTTCCATACCTTGTCATAGTTGGTAATCCATTATCCAATAAGTGCTCGCGGTTTTGATTGTATACTAAATATGTAGAACGTGAGATCAAAGCTTTTCTGCTAGATGATTATTATATTGTGGTTGATAGACACTATCATAATATCAAAAGGATTTTGATATAAAGTTTATCGTTTCTTTCAAAAGGATTTTTGAAAGTTAAATCAAATGTTTTGGATTCTCATAAGGGAAAAACCCGTTCCATTGTACGGCGTGGTCTTACGAGATATCGTTTTATTTTCCCAAACTGTTTTAAATTGTTTACTCATACCAGTCTCATGACTGACCCAGAGTTTGTTTTGTTTTGTTTTCCCTAAACTCTTGGGTGCCCAATTTTGTATGGGCAGTCAAGTAGTTAGGATTTTACAGATATACTTGGAATGCTTGGAGCAGGAGGCTTCAGGATTATATAGCTATTGTTTATTCCACTGTGTTGTACTCTGATAATTTTGCTGTATACATATACTGATTTTATTTCAAAGATATATTATCTATTATATGTTGTTCGTTCCGCTGTGAGATTCGTGTTACTCTGATGTTGTATGTTCTTCTTCTTCTTCTATTCTAAGTTTCTATCTTATCTATCCTCACCCTCTACTTTCTTTCATGGACTATCCGGTGTTTCTGATGCTTGAATAGTCGACATAGTGTTCTATGCCGATATCCAGGATCGCAAATTCTCCGGGTCGTTACAGTTACCTTGGCTCTATGGTGTGACTCAGTAGAGATAGGGTTAGTAATGCCCTAGATTGAGTTGAGTGTATATATACGAGTGAACGTATTTGTTATTCAATATAAAATGGTTTTATATTGTGGAGCTTTGTTGGTTGAGTTGTGTATGGGTTCTGGTCGATCAGTTTGATCCACTGTATCGGTAGGGATTTATAAACACTCGAATACGATGAACCGACACGGTATGTTTTGAAAATAAGGTAAATGAAATAATTTTACCCAAAATATATTTTGATATAAAGGATTTATATTTGAATGATTATAATATATTGGATATATCGGTTATTATTATAATCGAGTAAGATTATAATTGAAACAGTTATGTAAATAACCACAAAATTCGTATAAGTATTACGATATGAATTAAATCTGAATTTGAATCAGAATTGGAATTAAAACCCTGAATATTTGAAAAGTGTTTGTAAATGAATCTGGGTTAAATATATGAGAATTTTTAAAATCCTAGGAGATTTTAAATTGTTTCCAAACATTTGAAGGATATTTTGAACTGATTTCAAAATGGAAGTATTTGAGTATGAGTTTTAAAAAGTGATATAGTATTGAACTCACATCATTCACTGGAAAATAATTCCGATAATGACTACAGCATCATCAGTATTTATTTTCGAGTTTTAAGTGGCGGATTACTACCAAAGGTTTTGTTTTTGAATTGTTTTGAGAAAACAAGTTGTTTTGAATCCTAAAAAGGAAATTTTGATTTTTGAGAAAAGCAAAGTTATTTAAAACTCTCAGGGAAAAGACTGTTTGAATTAAAAGCAAATTGAATAGAAATTTGTGGAGACAAACTGGAATTGAAACCAGTTAAGCGGAAATTGAATTGTAATAGAAAATATCAAATACAGTTGTATTGGGAGATAAGAATTTGAAATAGAACTCAATTAATGGATTATGAGTTTGGAATCAAGAATGAAACTTAAGTTGAAAAGGAATTTGGTTTGGATATAAGGGAATAGCTGTGTTGAACAGATATTGATTGGAAATTGGTCGAGATGACATTGGTATATGTTGGATGGATAACAGGTGAAAGTGATAAAGTTGATATGCCCAACAAAAAGGTACAAGTTTATATTTGGTATAAGCATGAGATTTATGAGCCGATATGGCAAGCCGCTTGGCTGTTTGGTTTTCTTTTGGGTTGGAGAAGGCCTAGAGAGGCGAGTTGGAGTTTGAGCTATTGACCTATACAAAGGAGGTGCTGGCGAAATTTTTTGAAAATTTCGGGTGTTAGAAAATTTCAAGGATTTTTTAAAATTTTCATTGATAATAATTAATTAATATTTTAATTGAAGTTTATTTTTCAGTTGAAATTGAAATTAAAGAAGTAAACAAATGATTTTTACCCATTTAACAGGGTTAGTTTTCTACCTAAGCAATTTCGAGGACGAAATTATTTTAAGGGGGGAAGAATGTAATGTCCTGTATATTTGCAGTATAATAATTAATTAATTTAATTATTTATATAGTGATTTAGAGAATTAAATGGCTGTTTAATTAAACAATATCAAATATTTAATTAATATAATAATTGAATAATATATTTAATTCTGAAATAATCAGAATTAGCTGAAATGGCAATACGGTGTGAATTAGGCAATTCAAAATATATTCAGTTTAGAATTTGAATTAGAATAACGAATATATTATTTGAACGACAGTTTGAACGTATAATTATATTATAATTAAAATTGAGCTCGAAATGGAGCTGTAGTTCGTGATTTGGCGATTCGTACTTCAATTGAATATACAGAATCCATTTTAAATCGGATTTCTGTGAAATAAGAAACGTTCGGAGCTGGTGAAGTATATTTTTCTAGTGGAAGAGAAAATTCGGGATTTCATTGTGTAGATTTTGATTTATGTCCAAATCAAATTTTAGAAAAGTCGTTATGGAATTCCTTTATAATTTATATCGATTTATTTATATTTTAAATGGATTTTAAATATAAATCGAATATCGATGTAACACTGAATTTGGAATGTCGAGTTATAAATCCCGATATGGAGCTGTGTGATGTTCTATGTGAATATATACAATAATATTCATTTTTAAATATTTAATTTAATTATTTTTAAATATATTTATATATTTAAATGGGTTATTTAGAGCTTAAAAAATAGCCAGTTTTGCAAACTACCTTCGTTTTCGACGAAACTAATTTTGTTGGATCCGCAATATTAAATTATTGTTAGATTTCAATTTCCGTGATTTTTAAAGTCAGTATGTGGCCGTACCGATTTTTAATGTGAAAAATAATCAGTATTTTGACGGTTAAAAATACGCTGTGTGAGCAAACGGAGTCGGAATTCGACGAAACCAGTTTCGTTGGGTCCGTAATGTCGAACTGTAGCTGCATGACAGTTTTCATGATTTTTGGGTATTATATGTGGTCGTACGGATTTTTAGAAGATAAATACACATAGCGATTGGTTATAATTTAATATAATATTCAAATGAAATATTATAACATCTACCTATAAATACGGTACCTCCTTCTAAACCTAATTTAATTCCTCTATAGTCAATATTTTTTTGCCGTTGTTCTTCAGAAAAATGGCAAGCAAAAACAAATCCAAAGAAATAGGAATAAAATCCTATAAATGATAAAACCTATATATTTGAGTTCCTTAATGGATTATCTTCAAGTTCGTGTCCATTTCAGCTTGTTCGATCTTCCCTTTTTCCACTGGGTTGTACTGTAGTGAACCTAGGGTTCGTGATTTTGGGGAGTTGGGTTCGTTTTAGGGAATTCGAAGGTGAGATTTGGGTTTAGAGGATCTTGTAGCATGCGTAGGACAAATCTGGGTGGATTCGAAGTTTATAGGAGTCGATCATTTACTATGTATGCTCGAGTAAACGCTGCTGTCACGGTTTGTCTTATGAGTGCAAGTTTGTGAATGACAGGTGGAGAGGATGGAGATTTGGAAGAGGTGATTTTTAGTGATTTTTATAGGATTTTTAAGAGAGGGGAGAAGGAGTGGTTGGAGGAAGAAGATATGGAAACAAGTGGAGTAGCAGGCGACGTGCAAAGGAGGAGAGGAGATAGGGATTCAAGCGGGTGGGCTTTTCAAATTTGATGCATGGGCCGATATGTCTAAATGGTGAGGCCCAGGGAATTTAAGTGGTTAAGGTTTATTTAAAATGAAACAACATATTAACTTGTAAAATTAATATTTTAATCATACCATTTCAGAATTTTGAACAGTCGGATCCGTTAGGATCGTATGGACGAGCGCGACACAATGGAACTGACTGGAAGTGAATTGGAGCTCGTTACAATTTATAGCGAAATAAATTGTCCGTCTGAATCAATCGACAATTATCGTTTTTTAACGATGATCGTCCAATGTGAGTAAAACTCACCAACTCTATCAGTTCATATTTTTATAACTTATATTTAGAGCTGATAAATGATGATTAATTTCTGTGTATTGATTGTCTGGTTGAACTGCTAAGTAATTGGTTGAAAGTATAGATCTGGTTATATATATATATATATATATATATATATATATATATATATAGAAGAATATTTCATAGTGAAATGAAATTGATGTTAATTATATTGTGTAACATCTGTGGATGCAGGGAAACAAGTCGGAGGAATCCAACTGGATTCCTTAACATTTATTTTACTGTTTTGTTTCATATAATGTGATATATGACGTGGTATATAATCTGTTGTTGATTATGTGTGTTGAATGATCTTGATCATTGTTATTGGGTATTTTAAATACCGTAAGAAATTCTAGGATGTAGAAAAACGGGATTTTCAAAGTGTATTTTGAAAATAAATTATTTATATGAAATCAATGGGTTTTATATATAAAAGAAAAAGGATTTTATAAAGGGAAATAATTATAAAATCATAAGAGTTATAAAAGGAATTATTTATTTGTTAAATAAATAGAAAGATAAAAGAAATATTTATTTGTGAAAACAAATAGAGTTATAAAAGGAATTATTTGTGAAAACAAATAGAGTTATAAAAGGAATTATTTATGAAAACAAATAGAAAAGGAATTATTTGTGAAAACAAATAGAAAAGGAAATATTTGTGAAAACATATTGGAAAGGAAATATTTGTAAAACATTTACAAATAGAATTGATAAGGAAATAATTGTAAAACATTTATAAATAGATCAAATGGAAATATTTATTTAGAAAATAAATAGATTATAAAAGCAATATTTATTTGGGAAAATAAATAGACAGATAAAAGGAATATTTATTTAGAAAATAAATAAGATATCATAAAAGGAAATATTTGGAAATTAAGTAGGATTATAAAAGGAAATAGGAGAGAATTAATCAATTAGAGTTAATCGGATTTAAGTTAATCAATTAGAGTTAATCGAATTAGAATTAATCAATTAGAGTTAATCGAATTAGAGTTGATCGATTAGAGTTAATCGAATTAGAATTAATCGATTAGTGTTAATCGAATTAGAGTTAATCGATTAGAGTTAATCGATTGGAGTTAATTGATTTGAGTTAATCGATTAGAGGTAATCGAATTAGAATTAATCGATTAGAGTTAATCGAATTAGAGTTATTCGAAAGGAGTTAATCGAATGGAGTTAATGGATTAGAGTTAATTGATTAGAGCAAATCAGAAGGAGTTAATCAAATAGAGTTAATTGAATTAAAGTTAGTCGGATTAGAGATTTTTCGAATATAGTTTATTCGAAGAAAGAGTTATCGAATATTAGTTATTCGAAAGGAGTTATCGAATATTAGTTACTCGAAATGAGTTATCGAATATTAGTTATTCGAAATGAGTTATCGATAGTTATTCGAAAGGAGTTAATCGAATAGAGTTATTCGAAAAGGAGTTATCGAATATAATTTATTCAAAAAGGAGTTAATCGAATAGAATTATTCGAAAGGAGTTAATTGAATATAGTTTATTCGAAAAGGAGTTTATCGAATATTAGTTATTCGAAAGGAGTTAATCGAATATAGTTTGTTCGAAAAGGAGTTAATCAAATATAGTTATTCGAAAGGAGTTAATCAAATATAGTTTATTTGAAAAGGAGTGAATCGAATAGAGTTATTCGAAAAGGAGTTATCGAATATTGTTTATTCGAAAAGGAGTTAATCTAATAGAGTTATTCGAAAGGAGTTAATCGAATATAGTTTATTCGAAAAGGAGTTTATTGAATATTAGTTATTCGAAAGGAGTTAATCGAATATGGTTTATTCGAAAAGGAGTTAATCGAATATAGTTATTCGAAAGGAGTTAATCGAATATAGTTTATTCAAAAAGGATTTAATCAGATAGAGTTATTCGAAAAGGAGTTATCGAATATAGTTTGTTCGAAAAGCAGTTAATCGAATAGAGTTATTCGAAAAGGAGTTAATCGAAAAGGAGTTATTCGAAAAGGAGTTAATTTATTAGAGTTAACCGGAAGGAGTTAATCCAAAGGAGTTAATTGATAGGAGTTAATTAATAGGAGTTAATAGAGTTTAGTTAATCCAGTAGAGTTAATCAAATTAGAATTTATCAAATAGAGTTAATAGAATAGAGTTAATCAAATAGAGCTAACTGATAAGAGTAAATCGATTAGAGTTAATCGGATAATGTTAATTGAATAGTTAATTGAATGTGGCTATTCGAAGAGAGATTATCAAATATAGTTTATTCGAAGGAAAGAGTTATCGAATAGAGATTTATTCGAAAGAGAGTTACGTAAGGAAGTTTGTTAAAGGTTTAAAAGGGGAACCTTGTCTGTTTCGAAGTTAAAAATTTTGTTCAGTTAAGGTCTGAGAGGTAGTTATATCCCAACTTGATTGGATTCGTTTTAAATAAGGAATGGTTAAGGTTCGATAGTGAAGATTGGTTAAGTGAATTTAGTTAATGAGTATAATGGTTTGAGTTGGCATAGCGATGTTTGATTTAAACATCTGTTTAAATCCAATGTAGGAGTTTTGGAAATGATTTCCAAATAAGAATAAAAAATGTTTTCTAATATAATAAAATAAGAAATGGAAATGTTTTCAAATGTTAATAAAGTATATTTTCTAAATTCAGAAAATAAGAAATGTTGAATATATGGAAACAGGAAAATGGATAATTGAGTGACAAATTGAATTAAGGGGAATGTAATAACCCGGAAATCTGAGCCAATTTAAAATTTTTATTTTGGTAATTTTAGTGAATTTTGATTATTTAAAATGAATTATTTTAAATAATAACGATGAGAAATTTATTTTGAATAGAATTAGAACGTATATATTTATATAGATCGACGTTAGAATATAAATAATTTATTTTAATTATAAAAGGAATTGAAAATGGCGCGGTAGTTTGAAAATTCGATTTCGAATTTCAAATGAATGTACAGGATTCAAAATAAACCAGATTTTAGTGAAACCAAAAATATTAGAATCTACTTGAAAATATCTTTTCAGGGAATCCGAAAAATTGAAATTTCATAGCGGGAATAACAAGTTACGTCCAGTTGAAAATTTTGAATAGTCGCTATGGAAAATATAGCCCTTAAAAATGGAAATTTTGCGAACGACCTCTGTTTTCGATGAAACCACTTTTGTTGGATCCGGAATGTCATATTATTGCTAGATTCCAAAATTCATAATTTTCTAAATCAACATGTAAGCATGGCAAAAGAAAACGTGTTTTGTCAGTTTCAGTCAAATTTAATCGACTGGAAAATGGTCATTTTTCAAACGGTCTTGGTCGGTTTAGCGATCGATTCAGATCGAGCGAAATTCCTTGTTGTCACATTTGGTATCAGAGCTTTGGTTTACAAAGCTCGGGAACAAGACACGTTAGAACCAAACGAAAGAATTCATCAGAGATTGGATTAGTAATATCCAATGAGAATGACTCGTTAGAGATGGGATTAGTAGTATCCTTGAACGAGTGTAAAGAGTGTTGATTTGAAAAATAAAAATGAAAACAATTTTTGTTTTGAAAATTTAATTCAATTATTCGTATTTGAATATTTATTTATATTGACTTGGACTATCTAGTATATAAAGATTTTGCGTATACGTCTGATCCGCGTGTATTTGAAGTTTTAATATATTGGGTAGATATAGAATCACACTCTAGTCGCCCGGAGATGAAACTATTGATGACTGTACAACATCAGTCGTTTGGGTTCGAGTTTCGAAGGTGTGATATTTATATATTTCCAATTGACTGGTGTGAGAACCAAAATTAGATAGGGCTTATTGTTGTGATTTGGCATCAAAAATCTAATTTTTGGGATATGTATTAAAGTTATGTGGTTGAAAACATAATCAACTAATTGATTGATGGTTGTGTTGTTTGATTATTGGTTGATTAATTAAAATTTGAATCATTTAGCCAAATTGAACCAAATAGTGGATTGTATTGAAAATTTATCGCATTTGCATGCTTGTACATGTACTTGCATTGAAAAGGTAATAACAAGGAGGCTAGAGAAGATGAATAAAATTGTTTGCCCGACAAATAGGTACATGTTTATTGTATTTCTTGGGTTTTTGATGATTTTATGAGCCGACTGGCTAGCCGCTTGGCTTTTTCTTTTTATTTTGAATTGGTGAGGGCCATGGGAGGCTATTTGAAATATCCTGAAGCTCCCGGTGCAGGGGAGGTTATGGCGAAATTTTTCGAAAATTTAGGTTGTTAGCCAAATTTTTGAAAAATTTGAAAAGTTCTTAGAAACTGAAAAGTTGAAGAGCTTAAGCCGTAATGCAAATAATGAAAGTTGAGTTGATTACTTAAACAACTTTCGGCTTTGTTCCTTTTCGGGAAAGAAAAGTTTTAAGTGGGGGAGATTGTAATAACCCGGAAATTTGAGCCAATTTAAAAAATTTATTTTGGCAATTTTAGTGAATTTTGATTATCTAAATTGAATTATTTTAAATAATAATGACGAGAAATTTATTTTGAATAGAATTAGAACGTATATATTTATATAGCTCAACGTTAGAATATAAATAAGTTATTTTAATTATAAAAGGAATTGAAAATGGCGCGGTAGTTCAAAAATTCGATTTCAAATTTCAAATGAATGTATATGATTCAAAATAAACTGGATTTTAGTGAAACCAAAAAAATATTAGAATCTATTTGAAAATATATTTCCAAGGAATCCGAAAAATTGAAATTTCATAGCGGGAATAACAAGTTACATCCAGTTGAAAATTCTGAATAGTCGCTATGGAAAATATAGCCCTTAAAAATGGAAATTTTGCAAATGACCTCTGTTTTCGACGAAACCACTTTTGTTGGATCCGGGATGTCAAGTTATTGCTAGATTCCAAAATTCATAATTTTCTGAATCAACATGTGAGCGTGGCAAAAGAAAACGTGTTTTGTCAGTTTCAGTCAAATTTAATCGACTGGAAAATGGCCATTTTTCAAACGGTCTTGGTCGGTTTAGCGATCGATTCGGATCGAGCGAAATTCCTTATTGTCAAATTTTTTCCCGACAACTCCGCAATCCAAAATAGGACTACCACAGTACCAAATTCTAAGAGCAAATAAAATACGTTTTAAAAAGGAAATCGATGAAGTATATATAATATATATATTATATATATTAAATGGCCTGAATAGAACGCGCAGCACCGCGGCAGTTCGTGAATTTCGACCATCGACTTCGAATGGACATTATGGGAGATCCGACCGTCGGATTCTCCTAAAACCGGAACCGTTGGGTTTTTATCGAAAAGAGCTTTCTAACGAATATTAGAAATTAGAAATCTAATGGTTGGAGTTGGAATTATGTTCAAATCAAATTTGAAAAAGGTCGTTGTAAGTGCAGTTCGATGGCCGTTGATGGAAATCGATTGTACGGGCCTTAAAAAATTATTAAAAATATCAATAATTAGTGTAAAATCATAAGAAATGATTTGTGAAAAATTGGGATGAAAAACTCCAAATTCGAAAAGATAAAAATTGTTTCTATCGAAAGGAACTAGTTTTGCACTAGAATTAGAATCCATTTATTTTTAAAATAAATAAAGTGGATTTGAAAGAGTTTTAAAAGTAACCGGAATTTCCAATAATTGAATTGGAATGGATTTGAATCAAAATTGTCTTTGGAATATTTCGATGTTGGATTTCGTGATTATACAGATAGTGTTATGGAAATTTGAAAGATATAATTATATCATTATTTCCAATACGATATTTGTTGGCCATAGAATTTGATATTGAATATAAGCCGATATATTTTCTATTCAGAGCCTTGTATTTAATATCAAATGTGATTTGGGTTTGTCGTGAATGGTGTCTTCATTAACACTATTCTTAAACCCAGTTGAGAAAAAAATTAAATCTTTTTATTTAAATTTAATGAAGTATACCAATTAAATGATATTTAATTGGAATTGAATTGGAATTGATTTTTGGGTTTATCGTGAATGGTGTTTTAAATAATACTTGTTCTTTAACCCGATAATTAATGGAATGCGATTTTGGGTTTATAGTGAACCGTGTTTTAAATGACATTGGTTCTTTAACCCAGTTAAAGACAGGATATGATTTCCCAAGTTAAATAATCATTGATAGTGATTATTGGGAAGATTAAAACCAAGTGGAGTTTTAATGAATCTTTAATTAGATTGAAATAATCGAGAATGGAGTATCACCAGTTTTGCTCCAGGCAATAGTTAAATCTTTAATTAGATTTGAACGTGAAATGGTAATTGTATTTACCGATAACACCATGGTGTTAGATATGAAGTATTACCAGTTTTACTTCACGGGATGAATAGGTTGGGATTAGGAAATAAAATAAATGATTACTTCGGTATGGTTCGCTAATCCCGACTAATTTGAATTGATATTCAAAAGGAGATTAAAGAATAAATTTAAAGAATTTATCTTTGATAAAATTAAAGGGAACTTTTCCCAAAGTATAAGAATATTTGAATAAAATAATATTCTGAATTGGAATGAGGCGTATGTTGTGTTTGTGTAACACTTGTTTATTATATATGCGAGGTATTCAGAAAGACCGAGTTTATCCCATTCTGAATAACTGATTCGACGTGGTGTCGAGGATGAAGACGGTGGTCGAAGACCGGAGGTCTTCACATCGTTTGGGTGATTACTGATGATCTTGATTGGGCTGTACACCCAAGAGGAGGGAATCAGTTGGTGATCATCTAGATGTACTTGGAGATCGATGGATATGCGAGGTACAAGGTGCCTCCGGTTTCGTTCAGACCCAGAACGGACTTGTAAATGGACTGTGTGTCTGACATTGGATATCATTCTATGTGATTGATGGATATCGGTTGCATGGAGTGGTCTGCCTGTGTGGCATGCTAAGATGCAAATGGTCAAGGCTTCTGTTGGAAAGCAGAGTCTTGTGGTTGATGATCAAAGCACGGCCTGTGTGGCATAGCTTTGTGTAACGTTAATTCGCGAGCCTCACACCTCGGTTGTGAACCAGAAACGGGAGAAGGACCTCAGGGAGAACAGGCATTTCCTTTTAGCTAGAAGTGGCGTCAGTGGTTTTACACGCCTTGACGAGTTTGACTTATGTGGTTGTAGATTACGAGGCGCCTTGGATATGTCGGTGACTATGTGAAGCCGATGGAGTCATTGGGCTCATTGACACCCCATAGGGTGGGGAAACGCAGTGTTCAGGCATTATAATCCACATCGGTGGACCGACCCTGACGATCCAAGGCTTGCCTGCGCGCTTGCCTGAGGGGCGGGCTAGAGCGTCTCGATTCGGTAAGGACAATCTCTTGCCTTGGTTCACAGATGGAAATCCAACTTCCAATACGTGACAATTGCGGTTTTGATTGTAAACATATATATGGCGACATAGTGGTATGGGACACTTATGCCATCTATGATGATACTTATGATTGAAATTGTTTTTGACACTATACACTTATAGTAATAATAAAACATGAAATTTAGCGTATCAAGCATTCTTTGGCTATTATAAGGTAAAACCCTATCCTCCGGCTTGTGTTGCATTGTGTGATGGGACCTGGGTCTTATAATAGCTTCATTGTTCTTTATTTTAGCATTGCGCTGTTGTTTTATGCACTGGTATTCTTGGGAGAAAACCCGTTTCGTGTTATACGGCGTGGTCTATTGATTTACCTAACTTTAAAATAAAGATTAATAACTGTTTTGGTTCTCACACCAGTCACATGACTGACCTAGAGTTTATTGTTTTAACCTAAACTCTGGGTGCCCTTATTTTGACACGGGCAGCTAGTAGTTTTGGTTTTGCAGATTTATATTCACAGGATCCTGGTTTATAGCTGGAACGATACTCGGAAACCTCTGTATCCGTGTATTACTTTCAGTTGTGTTTTGTATTGTCTTTCCGCTGCTATGTAATTTATTGTAATCTCTAATATTTTTTTGTTGTATTATAATTATTCATACTCTGTATATTCTTGTATTCTGACGGAATTGTTGTAATAAGCAATGAAATGTTCTTCTGTTTGTGTTCTGATTTGTCGTGTTCTCAAAACAATCAGGGGTTTCGAACGGTCTTGGTCGGTTTAGCGACTGACTCGGATCGAGCGAAATTCCTTTTCGTTATAGGGAATCAGTGTTGATTGATGACTTGCTCGTTAAGATTTCCATTTGGAGATATGACCGTTGTTTGCACACGTGTTTTTCTTTGATAGTTAACTCACCGACTATCGAAGTTTTTGACCATTTTTCCATTGTCAATATGGAGAGATCGGGATCAGATTCCTTATCTGAAAACCACTCCGTATGGGCATTAGCGTTGCGATCAAATATGATGAAGATAATTGAAGATGGAGTTATGCAAGGGCTGTCCTGTTTACAAAATAGTGCCTTTGGTTTATCCAGTCCCAGGACGACCTGTATGGAAGAATGTCTGACAGAGTATATTTAACAGATCGCGTAAGTTGATCTCTTCAAACGTATTTACGTTTGGTGGCGGAGGAATTCATTTCTCTTAGCTGTATACCCATTGTATTTTTGGGGAAATCAATTTGTGATTTGGCGGTTATGACGATGTGACATTCAAAGTGAATAATTGTGTGATTGTAAGAGATAAGTGTGGCCTCTAGCCTCACAACCGGGAAATGACAAAAATCAGGCAGGAAGCATGGCTAAGTGGTTGGCTGCCAATTAGGGTGTATTATCACCTATCTAGATATATTCATTTCATTCTAAAATTTATTGTCGATGATGTCCCATTCGGGAAACGGTTGCTGATCCCAACCGTTGGTGACGTACATTCGATACACTCAAATGAAATGAGTGGTCGGTCATGTGTGGCCGGGTTGCAAGATGTTCTTGTTGAACCCAGTGTATTCCTCTCTAGAGGTACACTATCAGAAGGTGGTTCCATACCTTGTCATAGTTGGTAACCCATTATCCAATAAGTGCTCGTGGTTTTGATTGTATACTATATATGTAGAATGCGAGATGAAAGCGTTTCTGCTAGATGATTATTATATTGTGGTTGATAGACACTATCATAATATCAAAAGGATTTTGATATAAATTTTATCATTTCTTTCAAAAGGATTTTTGAAAGTTAAATCTAATGTTTTGGATTCTCATAAGGTAAAAACCCGTTCCGTTATACGGCGTGGTCTTATGAGATATCATTTTATTTTCCCAAACTATTTTAAATTGTTTACTCATACCAGTCCCATGACTGACCCAGAGTTTGTTTTGTTTTGTTTTCCCTAAACTCTTGGGTGCCCAATTTTGTACGGGTAGTCAAATAGTCAGGATTTTACAGATATACTTGGAAAGCTTGGAGCAGGAGGCTTCAGGATTATATAGCTACTATTTATTCCGCTGTGTTGTAAGTGTTGTACTCTAATAATGTTACTGTATACATATACTGATTTTATTTCAAAGATATATTATCTATTATATGTTGTTCGTTCCGCTGTGAGATTCGTGTTACTCTGATGTTGTATCTTCTTCTTCTTCTTCTATTCTAAGTTTCTATCTTATCGATCCTCACCCTCTAATTTCTTTCATGGACTATCCAGTGTTTCCGATGCTTGAATAGTCAACATAGTGTTGTATGCCGATATCCAGGATCACAAATTCCCCGGGTCGTTACAATAGCTATCCCTTCCTTGGAAACCACATGCCCGAAAAATCTTACTTTCTTTCTCAAAACGTGGCACTTGGAGAATTTCTCCTTAAGCTGGTGTTTTCTGAGAGTCCTTATGACCTTCCCTAAATGCAGGGCATGTTCTTCTTCATTCTTCGATAAAATCAAGATGTCATCAATAAAGACCACAACAATTTTATTCAGAAACTCCCTGAACACTCTACTTATCAGATCCACCAAATATGCTGGTGCATTAGTCAACCCAAAAGGCAAGACTAACCACTCAAAGAAACCATTCGGAGTTCTGAAAGCAGTCTTATCTATACTACCCTCGGCCACTCTCAACTGATGGAATCACGTAGCCAAATCGAACTGCGAGAAAACATATGCATCAACAAGTTGGTCAAACATATCATCAATCCTCGGGACTGGGTGACTATTCGTCTTAGTGAGCTTGTACAACTCCCTTTAATCCACACATAAGCGAAGCGAGCCATCCTCCTTAGTTGCAAAAACAACTGGAGCACCCCATTCAAATATGCTTTGCCTAATAAACCCCTTCTCAAGTAGCTCCCTTACTAGCTTGTTGAGCTCCCTCCATTCCCTAGGAGCCGTGTGGAACACAAGAAATGCAACTAGATTTGCAATGTCCACCAAGTATATCCAGAAATCAATCTCGCACCTCGAAGGTAAGCCCCGAACCTCCTAAAAAACATCAGGATACTCATAGACTACAGGTACAGATCGCAAATCATATATAGGAGCATCGAGCGATTCAAGGAAACTAAGCATGACAGACCCCTTAGGGTTACAAGAAATCTCGAGAGTATTCCCATGGTAAGTCAAAAGTCGAACGACCCTCCTCTCATAGTCTAGAATGGCACCATACATGTCTAGCCGATCCATCCCTAGAATCAAACCATAGCTCATGAAACCATGCACGTACGCGTCGCACTCAAATTCGACGCCTAACACAAATATCCTCAAACCCTGACAACTCATAGACAGATGAGTCGTGCCACCAATGGGGTTTGAGACAACAACAAGATCAGAAACTGTACTAGTACTAAGGTGCAGGGACTCAACCACATAATTGGATATAAAAGGGTGAGAAGCATCTGAATCAAAAAGAGTCCTAACTGGATGATCGGAAAGAGAAATCAAATCTTCAACGGAAACTTTCCTACCTCTGTCCGGTCTGCTAGCCTCGAAAGCATGCACTTGTCCTCCAGAAGGTCCTGCCTTCTGCCCCTGTCCTTGCTTCCTCAGGCATTCCCTACTATAAGGTCCAGTTTCATCGCAGTTTTGACAAGAATTCTTCCTCTTTTTGCAATTCTTGATCACATGTCCTAAGCCTCCACAACTGTGACATTTCTTCTTATTCTGAGCTTTGTCATTCTTTCCATCTTTCTTTTGCTATTCTTTCTTGGTCCACATCTTTTTGTTTTGTGTCTCATCAGTCTTTGCCTCTTTCTTTTCACCTGTCTCTTCTTCATTCATCAATGCCATATCAATGAGCTTCTCGAAAGTTGCTCCAATCGGAATATGAGACATAGCCACTCCATGGAGGGGTTCATTCAATCCTCTTGCGAACTTCAAAGCTTTCTGGTGTGAAGTATTTACTAGCTCCAGACCAAACCTTGTCAGCTGGCTGAACTTATTGACATACTCTCTTACCGACATGCTTCCTTGCTTAAGTGTCAGAAACCTCTCCATCTGCATACTCTCTTATTCCTGAGAGATAAACTTCATCTCGAACCTCTAACGAAAATCAGTCCAAGTATCTACTAGACGCCCTGCTTGCGTCACTTCCCACTAGAGTGAAGCCTCATCTTTTAGCGGCCATGCCGCCAACTGAATCTTCCTACGGTCGTCAACCTCGAAAATCCCAAACAAGTATTCCATCTCTTTAAGCCAAATCTGAGCTTCCACAAAGCTTTTGGTTCCAAGCTCTAATACCAAATGTGACACCTGGCGTCCGTTAATGCCACTCTATATCTGAATGCATTAAGTTTCATAAAGCATTATAGGTAAACAGACACAGAACTACACAAGACAAATATAAAATAGCACCAGAAACATAATACTTTATTTTTCAAAAGAAAATACCATGGTCCAAAAATCCAGTTACAACATAAGTCTAAATACTGAAAGCCAATTACATCAAATTAAAGTATTTGTCTTGTCCTAAAACCATCAGAGTACATAAATATAAATCCATAGTCACAAAAACAGCCATAATAAGGTTGACTGGTAGTCAAAGAGATACATCTAAGCAAAGCAAAGCAAATCCAATTCCAGGTAGAAATAGGAGAGAGAGAGAGTCCTAATAGCGCCTGAGTATTCCCACCCAGAGAACCTATGGAAAAATAAGAGAGAGAAAAGGAAACAAAACGGGTCAGACATAAAGTCTGACGAGTCCAGTGACTTTTAGCATATAAAGAGATAAAAGTAACGTGATAGTAAATCAACTAGATGAGAGATAACAACAGCATATAACAGGTATAAACAAGATGAACGGGGTGAGTTATGCTTCTCAATTACTTTCTCTGCACCAATACTAGTATATCGCATTAAGAGTTTTTCAACTACATAACATAAACATAGTGATCCCAACATAGAATAAATAGTAGACTTAGGTGTACTTATAGCAATAGGTTCAACCCCCAAACAGAATAATAGGTACCTAAACAGAATATAACGGGTGTTACCGCTAACAGAAATAACGGTTACATAAACAGAACTAGATGTGCCCTAATTTCTACCCCGTGATTAGCTCTCTGTAACAACCCGAATTTTTACAACACGTTAAATCAAGAATCAAGACAGAATTAAATTATAAATTCTGAATCAAGTGAAACGGTCTGTGCCATTGCGTTCGTCTCGGAAAAATACGCGAAATAGAGTCCGAGTTTTCGAGAATCGGAGTCCGTATGACCCGTTAAAGGCCCAAAGAAGATTTCTGGAAATTTGAACTTCGGAAATAGCTTTGAAAATCAGATCTGGGGCTAGGCTGGAAGTTTCCCGCCTAGGCCACGTCGACAGGGCTGTCGACAGGCCTGTCGACTTGGGCCCAGACCAAGTCGACAGCCCTGTCGACTTGCCTGTCGACAGGGGGTGGCCGGGGCAAGTTGCCTGGCGCACCTGTTTGTCTCACCTGGTCTTGTTCTTGGGCTGGTTCTGGAAGCTTCCGAGATATGATGGTCCTGATCTATCCTAGGGTTAATCTAAAGGCCTAAAACTATCTTAATCTCTATAAAAAGACCCTAAACCTAACCTAAATCCCTAAAAATCAAACCTAGCAACTAAGTGCTGCCAAAATCAATTTTGATCATGGCCTCCATCTCCAATCCCTAGAGCCTATGCATTCAAATCGGGTTCAAATCAAAAGATGCAAGCTTGCTACACCAAATAGAGGCCAAATCAACATTGTTATGCGAGTTTCATGATGGTTCTTCTTCAAAGGAGCCACCTTTCTTCGTCAAGATGATGCATGATCCCTTTCCTAAGCCTTGCCTATGTAAGTTCTAGCTACTTGTAGATTTAAACGATGATTTTGATGTGACATGGGATAAAATGCAAAGTAACATGAGTATGTTAGCCTATGGGAACCTAGTTTGCCTCTTTAACATGAACATATGACTTTGGGTGATGTTGTAGCGACTAAACCATGCTATTCATGTTGCATTGGACTTAGTTTGCCATGAAAGATTGGACCTTTACTTGTAGTATGATAGCATGAACACTTAGAGCCACTTTGACTTGTGAAATAGTTGCATAAGTTGAACTTTGGAGCTTATGCATGTACATAAAACCAACCCCTTCTTATGACATAAGTGACATGTGCATGTTTATCCCTTCATGATAGGTTTATGACATGAACACTTATGCAAGTTATCCCCTTTTATGCTATGCATGTTTGTGGCCAAATTACCTTATGACACTATGCATGTTTATGGCCAATCCCTTTATGATGTTATGCATGTGGAAGCCAAGCCCTTTTTGGCATCATGCATGTTTTGAGACCAATATGTGACATAGTATCCCTACTATGTTGACTCGCTTTGCTTGCGTTGGGAAAACACGATTTTTGGGTAGTTAGATAAACATGAACATGTCGCGAAATCTTAACTTGAATATGACATGTGTTTATACTTGAAAATATGACTTGAAATATAAACATGGAAGTTAACATGTAAATATGCATAAAAACATGGGCTTGGGAATTTACCTATTAAGTTAGGTCTACCCATTGGGAATTTACCTATTAAGTTAGGTCTACCCAATTGCTTGAAAACTTGACCATGAACATGACACTAGGCTAAACATGAAAGTGGCCAACTCGAGGTTGGGTTGAGTTTGTAGCATAAATCTACCCGGACCCGCCCGGCTTAACTAGTAGCTACAAACAATAGGATCCAATGTGAGAAGTTGGTCATGTCGCGCCTAAGACCCGAGGTTAGACCAAGTTGTGGTGTAAATCTACCCGGAACCCACCGGCTTAACTAGGTAACCACAACAAAGTCTAATGTGAGAGGTTGGGGTGCATTAAATAATTAATGCCACTTAATAGGGTTAAGTTAATTTGATTAATGAGGCTTAACCAAATATGACATGGACAAATGGGTTAAGTAATTTGATTAGGCTAATGATACTTAACAAAACATGACAGGGTTGGGTAGGTTAAGTAACTTGATTTGCCTAACGACACTTGACCATTTTTATACGACGAGGGGACGGTATTAAGTTAACCAACACTTAATCAATCCAACACAATAACTTGATAAGGTTAGGTAAATTTTCTTAGTAACACTTAACCGTTTAATACAGTTAATGGATGGGGTTAAGTCAACTCAGACCTAACTAATCTAAACATGGTAATTGGACGGGGTTAAGTTAATTTACACTTAACTAATCCAACTCGTTAGTTTGATGTGGTTAAGTGACCTATACTTAACCAATCTAACGTGAAAACATGATAAGGCTAAGTCACGAATCACTTGAATACGCTTGACCGATTTGACTCGGTAATTTGACAAGGTCAAGTTAATTTATATAATTAACCAATCTAAAATGATAATTAGACAAGGTTAAGTTATGGATTGCTTAATATACTTAGCCAACTTGACACATGGTTTGTAAGGTTAAGTCTTGGACTTGGATACTTAGCCAATTTTGACATGGTTTGTAGACGGGCTAAGTTATGAACTTAAGTGACACTTAACCCATTAGATAAACCCTAATTCGGAGGATTAGGTAAATAACCATAGTTAACAAGGATTATGGAAATAAGGCTAAGTGGTAAACCTTAGTTAAGGGAAACTAAGTAATAATTCTTAGTCAAGGAAATTTGGACCATTTCTTAGATAGATTAGTAACCCGATACGTTAGGTCAACGTTTAAGTATGCGTGTAGGAGCAGGCTATCTGATTTAGATAAAGGCTCCAACGAACTGGGTAACGAAGCAGCGGCTTCGGGGAACGTGAGGATATTCTTGGGATCCCTCTGTGAGCTGCCAGGTCATTATACTAGGCTCACGAGAGGTTGAGGTCTGCGGTAGAAGAACCAAGAATATGCCTTGGTTGCTATGCGAGCGACCTAAAGACTGGGGTGGATAGCAGTGAGTCGACGAATACATAAGGTGCCCGAGATAGCAAGTTCGTCGATCATCTACCATCTTGAGTCAAGCGTGTACGTATGGAAAGGCAGGGAACACCCAACAGACCATAATTGCTATCTAATTATGGGTGAGGTAGGCCGTAGGATGTGGGCTGGCCGGAGTGTAGTTCTCATGCAAGATTTTCTCTTGTGTTGCCTTTCACTAGTTGAGGGAGGGGTCTCGTGGGACCATAGCCACGTGTAGAAAAGCAGACCTTAGTATCTGCATCAGAAGATAAATCTAAAGCTCCCGACCGAGTCCTGTATTTCTTGTTTTGCCCTGTGACAGGACTCGGATGGCACGATGTGATACATGTGCATACAGTTATAGAAAAACGATTCACGATAAATGCGTGAGAAAAAGGGCGCAGTTGAGGGTTAGCGTAATCCCTAGTGGCCTAGGTGGTTTAACCCAAACCGAAATACGAAAGCGTGTAATAGGTAAGCGTAATCCCTAGTGGTGCTAGGTGGCGTAAGTCCTAGTAGTTCAAACGATGATTCATATGAAAGAGCCTAGCTAGAACAAGGGTGACAGTCCAAACGATTTCAAGGATAATACGACATGAGGAAGCCCGTACGAGGTACGGCAAAGGACTGAACTTATATACATGGAAAGAAACATATGATTTGAGTAACCTATATATGCGATATATTAGGTTGACATGGACCATTACACGACTTTGAGTAAGGGACATTCATGGTTAACACATAACAAGGCTGGGATACTAGTACGGAGGGTGCAGAGCAAATATACATGTAAAAACCAGTAAAGATATATATATATATATATATATATATGAAAAATTCCATAGAACGTTAGACTAAATAGATACCATGGGACGTGATGCTTGATAGGAACCTAACGGCCTGATACCTTGTTTTATCTGACATCGTAATTTATCATGACACCTTAGTTTATCTGGGTACAGTAGTTCATCCTGTTATTTTGGTTCAGTTTATCTATCTTGACATCATCCTTGTGTTTACTTTCAGTTTATGCATGTCATGTCACCTTTATCTGTTTTTATGCTGGAAGTAGATAGGACTTACCAGTCTTTATGACTGACCCCGTTTCTTTCGCTTCTTGTCTTCCGTTTCCCCCCCAGGTTACAGGGAGGAAATACTGTTGTTTAGTTCAGACTTCTTCGGCTTGAAGGTCATCTTGGATGGCTTGGACTTTCCTTGGCTATGGCTACTTCACTGTTTTAATTCGGGAATAATTTATGAAAAAGGTTTCATGCTTCTTTATTTCACAAGACAGGTTTTGATGTACTCTGATGTAAAAAAAAAAAGCTTTTGACCTCATTTATTAATGTTATGGAAGTTTGTTTTTACTTCCGCTATTTTTATATGTTCTGTCTTGTGATATTTCTGTGGATGTTTACCAATAATGCCCCTCTAAAGCTAGTGCATTCCCTTGCGAGTGACCCTAGCGGAGGCGGGGTGTTACATTTGGTATCAGAGCAGAAGGTTACTAGACTGGGCAAAAGTTTTTAAAGACCTTCTGAAAATTATTTGAAAAACCGTTTACAAAGAAGCATTTTTCAAGAAAATTTTCTTTTAAAAAGAAAAAGGCTATTCCCCAAAGGCCATTAGCATTATCCTTGTTTCCTTTATTGAATCTCTTTTCCTTTCTTTCCTCCATCTGTAGTCACAGTGGTTTTGACTGCGACTAGTATTTCTAGCTGCGTAAGTGTTTCCCGTACGATGGAGGTGGTTCTCGAGAGACCGTTGCAGAGTTATGCATGAAAGGATAGTAAGAACAAGGATAAAGAATACGAGCTCAGGGATAAGCAACATGTTGGTATAGCTGAGTCCTAAAAGGAGGGAGAAAGATGAACAATGAAACCCATGACGAGAGAGTACCTTTGGCATGGTGAAACGGGACAGATAGTTAAGTATCATGGAACAGGGACAAGATCATTCGGAGGGCAATAGTATGCTCTCATTTCTAGGGTACCTCAGAAGGAGGGTAACGATCTTGTTAAAGGTTTAGCTTTTCTTCTCTATCATCCTGTCGGGACTTTGTTTTGATCAACACATCTTTTAAGTCCGCTTCGATAGTTGAGTCTCTGCACCTTAGTACTAGCGTAGTAGAGGATCCCGTTTTTGTCTCAAGTCCTATTGGAAGATCGGTCCATTTACTCATGGCTTGTTTGGATTTGAGAATGTCTATATCAAGTGTTGAGCTTGGAAATAATGCTTATGTTTATAAGTTGTGGATGGATTCTAGGGAAGAAGTGGTTATCCAGTAAGGGGTGCCACTCTCGGTTTTAGAAGGAGGGTAGTTAGACTCTTGGCTTGCTTTGGTAATACCCTTGAAGTATCGCGTAACCTTTTGGGTTCTGTCATGATTAGTTACTTAGAATCCCTAGATGCCTTTGTTGGAAATTAGAAACCCGATCGAATGGTGTTCGCTAATAAGACGGATGGTTTACTTCGATTATGTATGGGTTATGGGAATTACCCTAGTAAGTGCGCACGATAACTTTTTTACTTTCAAGAGAAAGTTTTTCTACGTGGAATACCTTATGGTACAAGGTCCAGGATTCACTAGTGAATTTTGAGGGCTCGCATGGAATAATATGTACGCAGTCCTGTTTGCGCCAAGTATTCTAGAAGGAGAATAAGTGCAAGTGGAACGAGAGGCGACGAGGAAATGAGTTCCAACTCATGTTATGGAAACAGGAAATAAGAAGCTGCGAAATCGTGAAGAAAAAGGGGCGGTCAAGGCACGATGGAACTAAGCTCAAGGTAATGCGACTCAGGAGACTGAAGACTAAATACGTGCATGATATCTCTTTTGGGAATATATCCTCGATCCCTGTTTTTCTGTTGAGCTTGCTTGTAGGCTATCTTTTATGGATATCCTCTCGGTCCTCTCTCTGTTACAAACCCCGTACGGAGTTTGTTTTGTTTATCTTCTCGACCCTGTTTCAGGGAATCTTAGGTAGAACCCTGTGGATGTAAACATGTATTTGAAACATGTTATGGTTGATATGGTTGCAAATGGTTGCAAGTGGTTGCTCGTGGATGCGCGAATTTACATTAGATATTAGCTCGACTCGGTCACATTTCATATTGCATATGCACGAGTATTTATACTTGTTTATGGATGAAATTGAATGTGTTATCATGCGGATGTTGCATATGGTTGAATGTTTGTGCACGCATATAGTGTATATGACTAGGACTATTTGCATACATGATGGATTCATAGCACTAAACATATTTTTGCATTCAAAAGATTTTTCAGGCCTGATCATTAGCATTAGCTAAGGAACATGTACACACACGTTTTGCATACATTCATAAAGCATTAGGAGTCGTCTAAGGACAATGGTTGCTTGTGGATGATGGTTTGAGTAGATGGATGATGGATGGTAGGATATGTTCTTCCTAACTTTGAGATTTCGGGGACGAAATCCTTTAAGAAGGGGAGAATGTAACAACCCGAATTTTTACAACACGTTAAATCAAGAATCAAGACAGAATTAAATTATAAATTCTTAATCAAGTGAAACGGTCTGTGCCATTGCGTTCGTCTCGGAAAAATACGCGAAATGGAGTCCGAGTTTTCGAGAATCGGAGTCCGTATGACCCGTTAAAGGCCCAAAGAAGATTTCTGGAAATTTGAACTTCGGAAATAGCTTTGAAAATCAGATCTGGGGCTAGGCGGGAAGTTTCCCGCCTAGGCCACGTCGACAGGGCTGTCGACAGGCCTGTCGACTTGGGCCCAGACCAAGTCAACAGCCCTGTCGACTTGCCTGTCGACAGGGGGTGGCCGGGGCAAGTTGCCTGGCGCACCTGTTTGTCTCACCTGGTCTTATTCTTGGGCTGGTTCTGGAAGCTTCCGAGATCTGATGGTCCTGATCTATCCTAGGGTTAATCTAAGGGCCTAAAACTATCCTAATCTCTATAAAAAGACCCTAAACCTAACCTAAATCCCTAAAAATCAAACCTAGCAACTAAGTGCTGCCAAAATCAATTTTGATCATGGCCTCCATCTCCAATCCCTAGAGCCTATGCATTCAAATCGGGTTCAAATCAAAAGATGCAAGCTTGCTACACCAAATAGAGGCCAAATCAACATTGTTATGCGAGTTTCATGATGGTTCTTCTTCAAAGGAGCCACCTTTCTTCGTCAAGATGATGCATGATCCCTTTCCTAAGCCTTGCCTATGTAAGTTCTAGCTACTTGTAGATTTAAACGATGATTTTGATGTGACATGGGATAAAATGCAAAGTAACATGAGTATGTTAGCCTATGGGAACCTAGTTTGCCTCTTTAACATGAACATATGACTTTGGGTGATGTTGTAGCGACTAAACCATGCTATTCATGTTGCATTGGACTTAGTTTGCCATGCAAGATTGGACCTTTACTTGTAGTATGATAGCATGAACACTTAGAGCCACTTTGACTTGTGAAATAGTTGCATAAGTTGAACTTTGGAGCTTATGCATGTACATAAAACCAACCCCTTCTTATGACATAAGTGACATGTGCATGTTTATCCCTTCATGATAGGTTTATGACATGAACACTTATGCAAGTTATCCCCTTTTATGCTATGCATGTTTGTGGCAAATTACCTTATGACACTATGCATGTTTATGGCCAATCCCTTTATGATGTTATGCATGTGGAAGCCAAGCCCTTTTTGGCATCATGCATGTTTTGAGACCAATATGTGACATAGTATCCTTACTATGTTGACTCGCTTTGCTTGCGTTGGGAAAACACGATTTTTGGGTAGTTAGATAAACATGAACATGTCGCGAAATCTTAACTTGAATATGACATGTGTTTATACTTGAAAATATGACTTGAAATATAAACATGGAAGTTAACATGTAAATATGCATAAAAACATGGGCTTGGGAATTTACCTATTAAGTTAGGTCTACCCATTGGGAATTTACCTATTAAGTTAGGTCTACCCAATTGCTTGAAAACTTGACCATGAACATGACACTAGGCTAAACATGAAAGTGGCCAACTCGAGGTTGGGTTGAGTTTGTAGCATAAATCTACCCGGACCCGCCCGGCTTAACTAGTAGCTACAAACAATAGGATCCAATGTGAGAAGTTGGTCATGTCGCGCCTAAGACCCGAGGTTAGACCAAGTTGTGGTGTAAATCTACCCAGAACCCACCGGCTTAACTAGGTAACCACAACAAAGTCTAATGTGAGAGGTTGGGGTGTATTAAATAATTAATGCCACTTAATAGGGTTAAGTTAATTTGATTAATGAGGCTTAATCAAATATGACATGGACAAATGGGTTAAGTAATTTGATTAGGCTAATGATACTTAACAAAACATGACAGGGTTGGGTAGGTTAAGTAACTTGATTTGCCTAACGACACTTGACCATTTTTATACGACGAGGGGACGGTATTAAGTTAACCAACACTTAATCAATCCAACGCGATAACTTGATAAGGTTAGGTAAATTTTCTTAGTAACACTTAACCGTTTAATACAGTTAATGGATGGGGTTAAGTCAACTCAGACCTAACTAATCTAAACATGGTAATTGGACGGGGTTAAGTTAATTTACACTTAACTAATCCAACTCGTTAGTTTGATGTGGTTAAGTGACCTATACTTAACCAATCTAACGTGAAAACATGATAAGGCTAAGTCACGAATCACTTGAATACGCTTGACCGATTTGACTCGGTAATTTGACAAGGTCAAGTTAATTTATATAATTAACCAATCTAAAATGATAATTAGACAAGGTTAAGTTATGGATTGCTTAATATACTTAGCCAACTTGACACATGGTTTGTAAGGTTAAGTCTTGGACTTGGATACTTAGCCAATTTTGACATGGTTTGTAGACGGGCTAAGTTATGAACTTAAGTGACACTTAACCCATTAGATAAACCCTAATTCAGAGGATTAGGTAAATAACCATAGTTAACAAGGATTATGGAAATAAGGCTAAGTGGTAAACCTTAGTTAAGGGAAACTAAGTAATAATTCTTAATCAAGGAAATTTGGACCATTTCTTAGATAGATTAGTAACCCGATACGTTAGGTCAACGTTTAAGTATGCGTGTAGGAGTAGGCTATCTGATTTAGATAAAGGCTCCAACGAACTGGGTAACGAAGCAGCGGCTTCGGGGAACGTGAGGATATTCTTGGGATCCCTCTGTGAGCTGCCAGGTCATTATACTAGGCTCACGAGAGGTTGAGGTCTGCGGTAGAAGAACCAAGAATATGCCTTGGTTGCTATGCGAGCGACCTAAAGACTGGGGTGGATAGCAGTGAGTCGACGAATACATAAGGTGCCCGAGATAGCAAGTTCGTCGATCATCTACCATCTTGAGTCAAGCGTGTACGTACGGAAAGGCAGGGAACACCCAACAAACCATAATTTCTATCTAATTATGGGTGAGGTAGGCCGTACGATGTGGGCTGGCCGGAGTGTAGTTCTCATGCAAGATTTTCTCTTGTGTTGCCTTTCACTAGTTGAGGGAGGGGTCTCGTGGGACCATAGCCACGTGTAGAAAAGCAGACCTTAGTATCTGCATCAGCAGATAAATCTAAAGCTCCCGACCGAGTCCTGTATTTCTTGTTTTGCCCTGTGACAGGACTCGGATGGCACGATGTGATACATGTGCATACAGTTATAGAAAAACGATTCACGATAAATGCGTGGGAAAAAGGGCGCGGTTGAGGGTTAGCGTAATCCCTAGTGGCCTAGGTGGTTTAACCCAAACCGAAATACGAAAGCGTGCAATAGGTAAGCGTAATCCCTAGTGGTGCTAGGTGGCGTAAGTCCTAGTAGTTCAAACGATGATTCATATGGAAGAGCCTAGCTAGAACAAGGGTGACAGTCCAAACGATTTCAAGGATAATACGACATGAGGAAGCCCGTACGAGGTACGACAAAGGACTGAACTTATATACATGGAAAGAAACATATGATTTGAGTAACCTATATATGCGATATATTAGGTTGACATGGACCATTACACGACTTTGAGTAAGGGACATTCATGGTTAACACATAACAAGGCTGGGATACT
Source organism: Allium sativum (assembly GCA_030737875.1). Taxonomy (NCBI): domain Eukaryota; kingdom Viridiplantae; phylum Streptophyta; class Magnoliopsida; order Asparagales; family Amaryllidaceae; genus Allium; species Allium sativum. Next base: position 971,879,320 of record CM060909.1, on the reverse strand, counting down.
AGTACGGAGGGTGCAGAGCAAATATACATGTAAAAACCAGTAAAGATATATATATATATATATATATATATATATATATATATTTATGAAAAATTCCATAGAACGTTAGACTAAATAGATACCATGGGACGTGATGCTTGATAGGAACCTGACGGCCTGATACCTTGTTTTATCTGACATCGTAATTTATCATGACACCTTAGTTTATCTGGGTACAGTAGTTCATCCTGTTATTTTGGTTCAGTTTATCTATCTTGACATCATCCTTGTGTTTACTTTCAGTTTATGCATGTCATGTCACCTTTATCTGTTTTTATGCTGGAAGTAGATAGGACTTACCAGTCTTTATGACTGACCCCGTTTCTTTCGCTTCTTGTCTTCCGTTTCCCCCCCAGGTTACAGGGAGGCAATACTGTTGTTTAGTTCAGACTTCTTCGGCTTGAAGGTCATCTTGGATGGCGTGGACTTTCCTTGGCTATGGCTACTTTACTGTTTTAATTGGGGAATAATTAATGAAAAAGGTTTCATGCTTCTTTATTTCACAAGACAGGTTTTGATGTACTCTGATGTAAAAAAAAAAAGCTTTTGACCTCATTTATTAATGTTATGGAAGTTTGGTTTACTTCCGCTATTTTTATATGTTCTGTCTTGTGATATTTCTGTGGATGTTTACCAATAATGCCCCTCTAAAGCTAGTGCATTCCCTTGCGAGTGACCCTAGCGGAGGCGGGGTGTTACACTCTCTACCATGTAAATACCCTGTGTTGACCCCACAGTAGGTTCTATTACTTCCTAAAGTGGCAACAACTAGAAGGGCACAGATCTATTTACAGGTGTTATGGCATCTTATTTTTCTAGATAGACCAGACCGATGCATGCACATGACTCCGTTAGAACGCGCCACCAGAACAACCCATCCCAATGAACCTCTTATGATTAGGCTTAGTAAGCGTGCCCTGACCCCTACTTAATGCAGGGTCCTCTTTTAATACCATAACAGGTTACTAACTAATATGGGTCCCACACAACAAATGACACAAGTACCCCTAGACTTGTGTCCCCAATCAACTAGGCTTTACATATGTTAAGTTTTACACGGGTTAATAGTGTCCCTACAACCCCACCAGATTAACAAGTTTACTTAACCCCCAATAGATCAAATAGAATACATAGGTGACATACAGTTCCATTTACATGTTCCCTAAATCTTTGTACTAAGCCTACCTGTTTCCATATTCATACACCCTATATTTCAGTTATATTGCATAGTATAGGTTATTCCCCAAATTTTATTCATATTCATAGTACAGGTTATGCCGCCAAATTACCATTCTCAATCATTCCCAATTAAACCCAATTCCATTCGTATGCATATTTCAGTGATATCGGCCTAGGCTCGAAGGTAGCCTGGCTATAATAATAAAAAGGAATGAGAGAGGAAGAATATAAATAGGCATAGAAATAGGCATACAGAAATAACTGAACAAAATAGGTGTATAGCAAATTTCATGTCATTATAGCAGATCTGTTTAAATATTTATCAACATCTTAACAGGCATAAGTTTTAGATCCAGTTTATTAACATGTCAAGATTACTTGTTAAATGTTTATATCTAAAAGCAACATGAACTCGTAGAAACTGGATCTAAAGAACTGAGAAAAGTATGTTGATGTTGTAGCAGAGATTCTTGTATAGGTATAAGCTGTTGTTGAAGAGAAATAGGCTAGTTCTATCCAAGCTGAGGCAACATCTCCTTGTCTCTATTGTTTTGGGTGAATAAAACAATAGAAATAATGTCCTATTTAGCTAATGAATCTCATTCAGTAACAAGTCCAGGTGCAGGGTACGAACTTGGATGGATCTGGGGTGGATTGACCCCGAGGTCGACCCTAGGGTCGACACCCCCTTGTGTGGGTCGACCCTAGGGTCGACTCCCATGAGGCATGGGTCGACCCCCAATGGGTTGAATTCCCGTGTACCTTCCCGCTCTTCGATTTTGATTTATTTTGAATTCTGTATTGGTTTTGTTTATATGTATTGTTAGACCAAAAAGTGGTTCTAACACCCAAATTGATTAAAATCGAAATAAAATAAGATCAAAAGTAAAATGGAGACACAGAATTTATAGTGGTTCGGCGTTGAAAAGCCTACGTCCACTTTATAATCACTTTCCTTGATGATATAGTTGTAAGTACAATGAAATATTCACTCAATTTCACTCATTTTTCACGTACATTCAATCAATTATCTCAGAATATATGTTGAATGACAATTTGGATTGTCTGGGAATGCTGGAATTCGGTTCTTGAAAGTGTTTTTACTCTCAAAGTGCCTAGAAAAAGATCCCTTTTACTGTCTCTTGACGGGGTATTTATAGGTGGAAATTTACTCAGATTCAGTTCGGTTCGGAGCCACGTGTCTTTCATCCCATCGTACTCGGGCTCGGATGGATTCCATTGCTGGCAACGCATCATAGTAGTGGTCATCGTGGGTAGGAAATGGTCATAACTGCTCTGAATATTCAGGCGATCGCGGGGTGAAGTGATATGGAATGTGGGTTCGGTTTGGAGGAGCGAGCAGAAGGGGTTCGGATCGGGGCATCCGATCCGACCCGACTTGAGCTGAAACTGAGTTCTTGTCCATTTTGCTCTGTTCCGTCCCGAACTGGTAGTGGCCCTCCGATCCGACTGGTAGTAGCCCCCCGACCCGACTTGATAGTAACCCTCCGATCCGACCCGATAATCTCTGAGAAGAAATGTTCTTCAACGCTTGACATCTCGACTTTGTGTTGCCTAGTTCACAAAGTAGGCTAACATTTTGCCCGCTTAAAGGATGCTTCTGTTGGATACGGAGCATGCTTTGATTGTCATTGCACAGTTCCTTCCAGGTAATCTTCCTTTTGATTTTCCTTGTGCTTTCATCTTCCTCTTCTAATTTTAACTTAATTCAAATGCCAAGTTGACATTTGAAATTCTGTTCGGTTCGGGCCCCGACCCGAACGGCTTCTTTTCTTCTTCTGTTTCGTATTGGGCTAGCAGGCCAAACTGTGCTGCTAGGCTCTTGACCCGGTCCGAGAGGGAAGATAGGGCAGGAATACGAGGAGTTAATACTACTATATATATAAATATGCCAGTTGTCTGCTTCCTTCTTCCTTTTCTATTACTCTCGTTTCCTAATTCTCAATACGAGCCCTAATCTTCAAGGAGTCTTGAAATTCTTGCTTCGATTCTTGAAACAAGCACATAGGTAGTCTCGAAATCCTGAATCCTATCGTTGTCACTGTCTTTAATCGAGATTTTACGGTTAATTCGAGCAAATTGGGCATATTCATTGTCATGGCTTCGATGCCGTGGTTTCCTCCTTCCTCGCCGTCGTCGCTGCTGGCTCCGCCACCACCTCGAGGCGCTGGGAGGTTGGAGAGGATGTATGCTCATTACCCTATGGAGTTTTCGAAATCAAATCGGGTTCGACTATGGTTGAGGATGAAGAAGAAGATACAGAACATAAAGGGTCGGTTTGGGTGGAGAAGCACGGGGGACGTAGGAGAAGAGAAGGATGTGATGTTTTCAGTACCGAATCGGGTCGGAGTTAAATGTGAGAGAGAAGGCGAAGTCTACCTAGCCGGATCGGGTCGGAGTTAAATGTGAGAGAGAAGGTGAAGTGTAACGTCTCGCATTTTTGTCGGTTGGTATTTGAATATTTAAATCAGTTTAAATATTGAATTTGTAATATAAGTGGATTTATATATTAATTAAAAAGAAGTTGAACGTATATAAATATATATTAATCATAATCGAGCTCAGAACAACCCTGCAGTTCGTAATTTAACGTTCTGAACTTCAACTGAGTGTACCGGATTCGTTTTGAATCGGATTCTTTCGAAACGAGAAACGTTGGAATCTATTGAGCTGTATCTTTCTAACAGAAGTGAAAAATCAAGATTTCGGTGTATAGATTGCAAGATACGTCCAAATCAAATATTCGAAAAGTCGCTGCAGAAGCATATATCGACCGTAACGGTTATTTGAATATAACTTGATATAGGTTGAAAATCTGGACAAGGTTCTTTTGAGGCGCAGCGATAATTTAATTTTCAGAATTTTACTGTAATTTTTAATTAATTAAATATGCAACTTTTTATTTGGAGTATTGTGTACCCCGTATCGGTATTTCGGGATTTCAAAATATGAGTCAATCTACCGGTATTATTATATTTTTGGGATCGTGGCACCTCGCCGGACATGACCGTAATCTTAGTTCTGTTCGTAGTGGTCCGAAAATAAATATAGTTCTACACATAAGAAACCGCATATACCCTTGGATTTGATGATACCAAATAAACTCACTTTCTATATACAAGTATCATCTAGTCCTTAAAAGGGAAGCTACGGTCTTTGCTCCAATCATGGGATGAATATGGTCGGGTGCAAATAGGTATTCATGTTGAAACAAAAACCTTCTTTAACGTATCCCAACACGTTTTGATAATAGAAATATCAACCAGTTTTTCAGGAACAACTTGTACTGCGTATTTAATTTTCGTCCATCCCTTAGCCTCTAAGCACTGTATCCCATAGCTTCATACTGTCCTATCCTATGTTTACCATCGGATCCTAACATGAACAGAATACCTAACCTAAACAAGACGTGCTAAGCTATACAAACCATACCGAAATTAATGAGATAAAGCAAAGCAGACCACTCTAAGAGGTATACAACAAACAAACATGGAACCAGTACTGGAGTCATTAAATAAAAAGGGTACAAAACTATTCTATAGGAACTGTAGCTGATATCATACTAAAGCAATTGTAGCGGATATCTTCTCCACAGCTCACGCTTTCAAAATATAAACCATGCTCCTACCTTATACAAGCACCTACTTACCTAAAACGTGATTTACACGTATCTTTCCCTACATAAGAACTTCCTCTTCCTTTCTTGCGGCAAACGAAAAACAAGTCCTCCCACATTTAAAACTCACTCCAGTATTCAACAAGAAAGTCGCATTCTAAGTTTGAGCAAGAGAAGGTGGACATCCAGTGCGAAGGGGGTTGGTGGGTGGAGGGAAGCTTGGATCTACGGGGAAAATGGAAGGAGGACGTTGTCTATTTTCTGGAGCATGGAAGAGGAACTAATGGCGTTGGTAGTTTTGAGTTCTTTAAAGTGAAGAGTGGAGTTGCGGATTCATGTACGGGAAGTATGCGGATTCATCATGTTGTGGAGGGTAATGTATATAGTGACGAGAAGGAGTTCAATGCATTCTGGAAGGCTTGGAGTTCGTTGTACTCTTTTTTTGTACAATGAAGGACTCAGTAGTTCGAAAATGGGGGGAGTGGCGCATGTGCCAGAAGTTGGAAAATGTATGGTTTTGGGTACATGGGTTTTGTCTTGCGTAGAGGTAGTCGTATACAAAGAGTTGGAATGGAGAAACTGGGTGCATAACTTTCGGCGGTGAAGAATTTTGTTGAGACTACGGTTTGGTATGGGGGTATAAAGAAGATGGTGGTGTATACATTGAAATTTGGGAAGAAGGTGGCTGTTGGAAACGGTGGAGTTTCTTTTGTCAAATAGTGTTTAAATTTTGGGAGTGTCGTGTGAAGAAAAGAAGGGGTAGTTTATACTAACGCGGAAACAAAGGGAAGACGTGGGTTTACCATGAGTAGGCTTTGGTCTCAGTGGAGAATTTTTAAATGTTGTTCATCATGGATCGGCGCATGTAGAATACAGGCAAGGAGGGGATGCATAGGGCCTTGGGTATGAAACGTTGGCTGGCAAGAGCGACTTTCATAAATCCTATGGGCGGAGGCTATAGACTGGAACCGGTATGGAGTTCTGCTGAAATTATGGCAAATTTAAACGCTCGACTGAATCAACTGACGCAAATCGTTATTAAACGGTTAACGCGCAAATGTGAGTAAATTTCTCTAACTCTGAACAGTTTATAATTTCATGTTGTATTTTTAGAACTGTTAGAAATTGTCTGATTTACTGTGTGTTGATTGTTTGACTGAACTGCTAGTCAGTTATGAAATATTATATATATATAATAAATATATATATAATATATAAACAGTTATATAGTTACATATTTATTCTGTTTAGCAGAATATATCATATGGAACTGAAAGTGATGTTATCTATATTGTCTAACATCTGTGATGCAGGGAAACAGGTTGGAGGAATCCGACTGGATTCCTCAACAGTTATTTTATTGTTTTCCATATATTGTTATATGATGTGATATAAAATCTATGGGCGATTATATGTGCTTGGACGATATTGAACATCGTGATTTGATATGATTGAATACCATAACATACCAGAATGTTGATAAGGGGATTTTCAATGTTTATATTGGAAATGAATCTTATTTATAAAATCGATAGGATTTTATAAAAGGAAAACATTTATTTAATTAGAAAATAAATAAATGAAAAAGGAAACATTTATTTAGAAAATAAATGAAATAAAATAGAAACATTTATTTAGAAAATAAATGAATTAGAATATAAAGGAATATTTATTAAGGAAATAAATAAAGGAACATTTATTTAGATTATAAATAAATGGAATAAAGGAATATTTATTTAGGGAATAAATAAAGGAACACTTGTTCGGAAAATAAATAGAATTATACAAGGATAGATTTAAACACGTGCTTTGCACACAAGTATAACACGATATGGATTTTAAGGAGATATTGTAGAAGTAGGAATTATAACCAGAGTGTGATAAAAGGATTAAACAAAGTAATTGGTTGGGTTAACCAAAGCAAGTTAGTCAAGTTAAACAAAGTAATTTGTTAGGTTAACCAAAGCAAGTTAGTCGAGTTAAACAAAGTAATTTGTTAGGTTAACCAAAGCAAGTTAGTCGAGTTAAACAAAGTAATTTGTTAGGTTAACCAAAGCAAGTTAGTCGAGTTAAACAAAGTAATTTGTTAGGTTAACCAAAGCAAGTTAGTCGAGTTAATCAAAGTAATTGGTTAAATTAACCAAAGTAAATTAGTTAATATAAACTAAGCAGTTAATCGAAGTGAATTAGTTAAGTTAAACTAATTTGTAAATCAAAGTGAATTAGTTGCGTCAAACTAAGTGAATTAGTCAAGTTAAACTAATTGGTTAATCGAAGTAAATTAGTTGGGTTAATCAAAGTGAATTAACTAAGTTAAACTAAGTGGATTAGTTCAGTTAATCAAGACAAGTAAATCAAGTTAGGTTAAACCATTTGAGTTAACCAGTTAGGTTAAACCATTTGAGTTAACCAGTTAAAGTTGACCAGTTAGAGTTGACCAGTTAGAGTTGACCAGTTAGAGTTGACCAGTTAGAGTTGACCAGTTAGAGTTGACCAGTTAGAGTTGATCAGTTAGAGTTATCCAAGTAGAGTTAATCGAGTAGAGTTGTCGAATATCACTTATCCGAAGTAGAGTTATCAAATATAGTGTATTCGAGAGAAGAGAAATCGAATATAGTTTATTCGAGTGGAGAAGTCAAATGTTATTCATTTGAGAAGAGTTATCGAATATTATTTATTCAAAGAGTATTTATCGAATATTAGTTATTCGAAGTTAGTTAATCCAAAGGAGTTATTCGAAGTTAGTTAATCCGAAGGAGTTAATCGATGAGTTAATCCGAAGGAGTTAGTCGAAGAGTTAATCTCAAGGAGTTATTCGAAGTTAGTTAATCCAAAGGAGTTATTCGAAGTTAGTTAATCCGAAGGAGTTAATCGAAGAGTTAATCCGAAGGAGTTAGTCGAAGAGTTAATCCAAAGGAGTTATTCGAAGTTAGTTAATCCAAAGGAGTTATTCGAAGAGTTAATCCAAAGGAGTTAGACGAAGAGTTAATCGAATTTAGTTATTCGAAAGAAAGTGTTAATCGAATATAGTTTATTCGAGTAAAGTTAAAAGAGTTAATCGAATATAATTTATTCAAGTAGAGTTAGAGAAGTTAAATCGAATTTAGTTATTCGAAAGGAGTTAATCAATTTGAGTTAAGTAAATCGATTTGAATTAAGTTGAATCGAAATGGAGTAAATCAATTAGAATGAAGTTAATCGAGTTAGAGTAAATCGAATATTGGTTATTCGAAGGTAAGTTATTCGAATTAGTTATTCGAAGGAGTAATCAAATGAGTTGATCCAAAGGAGTTAGTCGAACATTAGTTATTCGAATAGAGTTAAAGGGGTTATCGATTTTAGTTTGATCGAAAGGAGTTATCGATTAGTAAATCGAAAGGAGATTTTCAAATATAGCATATTCGAAAGAAAGAGATCGAATATTGTTTATTCGAAAGAGAGAGATTTCGAATATGAGTTATTCGAAGAGAGATAATCGAATATAGGTTATTCAAAGAAGAGTTAATCAAATAGAGATTACTCGAAAGAGAGTATTACGTCGAATTCGATTATAGCGAATTCGGGAAAGTACTATTTACTTTCCAGGGTTAAATCAAGATTTAGTTATTGATTTAGAAATTAGGTGTCTGTTAAATTATTCGAGTTAGGAGATAAAGTTATAATTTAGGTTAGATATTGCAGAAGTAGGAATTATAACGTTATAGTTATAATCAAACGTTGTCATATAAGAAGTGGATTCGTAACCTGAATCCGAGAATTTGCGTAAACAAATGATTTTAAAAAGTGAGTGATGAGCTTCATCTATTTCACAGTAAAGGACGTTGTTCAATTAAGGTCTGAGAGGTAATTATACCCCAACTTGATTGACTTCAGAATTGACAAAGGAATAGTTGTGGTTCGATCTAAAAGGTTGATTAGGAATAAAGTTATGGAATAAGCGATAAATGGATTAAGCGAAACGATGTTTTATACAACGTTCATTGGAAATCCGTAAATGAGTTTTGGAAACGTTTTCCAAATATAGCCAGATATGTTTTCTAAACATAGAAAATGAAATGTTTTCATGATAAGAATTTAAGAAATAGAATTAAGCAAATTCAGAAACTGACTGGAGAGGGTAAGTTGAACGGTTTTCTAAGTGACGATCTGATGTTGGTTTCGACCTTCTGGATTGATATTTAGAGAATTGTTCTCATACTAGTTACAGTTAGGGACTGATAGTTGCGAAATAATAGTGATGTGAAAATAAGCTATGGAAATGTTTTCCAATGATTAATAACAGATATTTTCTAAATATATGAAATAAGGAAATATGAACATATATATGTATATGATGATTGATCGATCGAATTTCCATTTGGAAATAAGATCGTTGTTTGTACACCGACATGTTTTCATTTGATAGTTGAATCACAGACTATCAAAGTTTTGACCATTTTTACGTTGTTAATATGGAGAGACCGGTTGGATTATTATCCGAAGAACCACTCCGTATTAGCATAAGCGTTGCGAACCAAGTATGCTGAAGATAATTGAAGACGGAGTGAAGTGCAAGGGCTATTGTGAAAAGCCTAGGTAGGATGGATTCACTGAATAGTGCCTTCGTTTTGTTCAATCCCAGGACAACGTATATGGACGAGTGTCTGACAAAGTATTCTTAACGAATCATATAAGTTGATCTCTTTAAACGTATTACGTTGGTGGCGGAGAAATTCGTTTCTCTTAGCTTTTATACCCGTGATGCCTTGAGAAATCGATATTGATTTGGCGGGTATGATGATGTGGCATTCAAAATAATTGAAGCAATAATCTATCAAAGTGATAAACGTGAACTCAAAACCTCACCACCGGGAAATAACAGAAGTTGGGCTAGGCAGCATGGCTAGTTGGGCCATACCCAAGCAGGGTGTATTATCACCATCTAGAGAATATTCAATTGTACTTCTTTATAATCCATTTCAATGCTGTCCCTTATCGGGAAGGATGGTTGCTGATCCCAACCATCGGTGATAATATATTCGTCACACTCAAGCTAAATGAGCGGACGGTCATGTGTGGCCGGGTTGCAAGACGTTCTTGTTGAACCCTAGTGTATCTCCTCTAGAGTACACTGATCGGAAGGTGCTCCCATACCTTGTCTGTTGGAATCCAATCTCCAATAAGCACTCACGGTTTTATTTGCATAATATGAATGTGGAACGTGAGATGCAAGCGTTCTGCTAGATTGATATCTATTTGTATTTAGACATTATTATAATATCAGAAAGATATCCTTTATTTAACCAAGTGTTGGAGTTTTATTCACACCAGTCCCATGACTGACCCAGAGTTTATTTTAGTTTGTTTTCCCTAAACTCTTGGGTGCCTAAATTTGTACGGGCAGTCAAGTAGTCGGGATTTTACAGATACACTTGGAGAGCTTGGAGCAGAAGACTTCAGGATTATAGCTATTATTATTCTGCTATGTTGTTAAGTGTTGTACTTTGAAATGGTATGTATATATGAGTACTGATTTGTATTTCAAAGTTATGTTATATTTTATTCGTTCCGCTGTGAGATTCGTGTTTACTCAGATTATGTAAGTTCTTCTTCTTCTATTCTATTAGTTCTATCTTTTCTTCCTCACCCTCTACTTTCTTTCACTAACGTCTCGGAATTTTCGACTCTCGAGGAGTCGAAAATTTCCAGCCGTTACAGATGGTATCAGAGCATAAGGTTAAGTGATTACCTTGGCTCTGTGGCGTGACTCAATAGAGATGGAGTTAGTAATACTCTATATTGAGTATGAGTGTATATATATGAGCGCGTATTTGTGAATCAATATAAAACTGTTTTATATTGTGTTGACTGGGCAGTCGAGTGGTTTATGAATTCTGGTCGAAACAGTAGTGCAAACTGGATCGATAGGTGTTTCTAAAACCTCGAACAGAGTAATTCGACACGGTATGTTTTTAAAAGAGGGTAGATGAAATAATTTTACCCAAATTATATTCTGATATAAAGGAGTATATATCTTGAGATTATTATAGTGTTGATCATCATTATGACCAAATAAGATCTATAATTGAGTTGGTTATATAAATAACCAATCGAAATATTATATAAGTATAATATGCAAAATCAGATAAACTGAATCTGAAGTTAAAACTAGAATTGAAATAAAACTCTAAAAATTTGGAAAAGAGTTGGAAATAATGTCTGGATTGAACATATGGGAATTTTAAAATCCTGGGAGATTTGAAATTTTGTTTTCCAAGTGCTGTGAATGATATTTTGAAGTAATATTCAAAATGAAAATGTTTGAAAAATGAGTTTTGAAAAATGATATAGTATTGAATTCACTTCGATCGCTGGAAAACAAATTCCGATGGTGAAGCGCGCCATTATCGGTGTTCATTTTCGAGTTGGTAAGTGATGGATTACTACCAAAGGTTTTGATTTGGATTGTTTTAAGAAACAAGTAGTCAGAAATTCAAATGTTTTGAGTAATATATGATTTCAAACTGATTTAAAATATATCCCAGGAATTTGAATTCTGAAATAAAAATTTAACTTATTAAGTTCAAGTGGTAAAAGTAGAATTTAAACTAAGATAACAATGTTTGACTGAATTAGGAACGATCCAGAATGGAGATTGTAAAAGAGAAATATTGGAAAATTCGAGTTATTAAAAATGAATTGATTCTTGGAGAATAAGAATCGAATTTTGAATTAGAGATGGAGATAACTGATTTGAGAAATAAATCAGTAAATGGAATGTCGTAATAAAACCTAACAAGGTTAAGAACTGAGAGTGGAATCGAAGTTGAAATAGAAATTTGGCATAGTAAAAGCGAAAGACTGGTTTGAGAACGGATTGATGGGAGATCAACCGAGGATGCTTGGATATGCTGGTTTGATAGCAGCTGGCAGATAGAGTTGAATGCCCAACAGAGAAGGTACACGTTTATATACGAGTACGGGATTTCTATGAGTCGGTTTGAGAAAGCCATTTGGCTGTTTGATTTTCTATTGAATTGAAAAAAAAAATCCCAGAGAGGCAAGTTGTTGTAGTACCGAGTGAGCCGTGCAGAGGAGATGCTGGCGAGATTCTCTGAAAATTTAAGCTGTTAGGAAATTTTCAGAAATTTTGAAAATATTCGAAATAATAAGGAATTAATATTTTAAATAATCAGTTCAGTGGAAACTGGAATTATGAAGTAACCCAAAAATATTTTTAACCATGTTATAACAGAGATTGTAGCATTTTCCCTATCTTAGCAATTTCGAGGACGAAATTATTTTAAGGGGGAAGGTCTGTAACGTCTCGCATTTTTGTCGGTTGGTATTTGAATATTTAAATCAGTTTAAATATTGAATTTGTAATATAAGTGGATTTATATATTAATTAAAAAGAAGTTGAACATATATAAATATATATTAATCATAATCGAGCTCAGAACAACCCTGCAGTTCGTAATTTAACGTTCTGAACTTCAACTGAGTGTACTGGACTCGTTTTGAATCGGATTCCTTCGAAACGAGAAACGTTGGAATCTGTTGAGCTGTATCTTTCTAACAGAAGTGAAAAATCAAGATTTTGGTGTATAGATTGCAAGATACGTCCAAATCAAATGTTCGAAAAGTCGCTGTAGAAGCATATATCGACCGTAACGGTTATTTGAATATAACTTGATATAGGTTGAAAATATGGATAAGGTTCTTTTGATGCGCAGCGATAATTTAATTTTCAGAATTTTACTGTAATTTTTAATTAATTAAATATGCAACTTTTTATTTGGAGTATTGTGTACCCCGTATCGGTATTTCGGGATTTCAAAATATGAGTCAATCTACCGGTATTATTATATTTTTGGGATCGTGGCACCTCGCCGGACATGACCGTAATCTTACTTCTGTTCGTAGTGGTCCGAAAATAAATATAGTTCTACACATAAGAAACCGCATATACCCTTGGATTTGATGATACCAAATAAACTCACTTTCTATATACAAGTATCATCTAGTCCTTAAAAGGGAAGCTACGGTCTTTGCTCCAATCATGGGATGAATATGGTCGGGTGCAAATAGGTATTCATGTTGAAACAAAAACCTTCTTTAACGTATCCCAACACGTTTTGATAATAGAAATATCAACCAGTTTTTCAGGAACAACTTGTACTGCGTATTTAATTTTCGTCCATCCCTTAGCCTCTAAGCACTGTATCCCATAGCTTCATACTGTCCTATCCTATGTTTACCATCGGATCCTAACATGAACAGAATACCTAACCTAAACAAGACGTGCTAAGCTATACAAACCATACCGAAATTAATGAGATAAAGCAAAGCAGACCACTCTAAGAGGTATACAACAAACAAACATGGAACCAGTACTGGAGTCATTAAATAAAAAGGGTACAAAACTATTCTATAGGAACTGTAGCTGATATCATACTAAAGCAATTGTAGCGGATATCTTCTCCACAGCTCGCGCTTTCAAAATATAAACCATGCTCCTACCCTATACAAGCACCTACTTACCTAAAACGTGATTTACACGTATCTTTCCCTACATAAGAACTTCCTCTTCCTTTCTTGCGGCAAACGAAAAACAAGTCCTCCCACATTTAAAACTCACTCCAGTATTCAACAAGAAAGTCGCACTCTAAGTTTGAGCAAGAGAAGGTGGACATCCAGTGCGAAGGGGGTTGGTGGGTGGAGGGAAGCTTGGATCTACGGGGAAAATGGAAGGAGGACGTTGTCTATTTTCTGGAGCATGGAAGAGGAACTAATGGTGTTGGTAGTTTTGAGTTCTTTAAAGTGAAGAGTGGAGTTGCGGATTCATGTACGGGAAGTATGCGGATTCATCATGTTGTGGAGGGTAATGTATATAGTGACGAGAAGGAGTTCAATGCATTCTGGAAGGCTTGGAGTTCGTTGTACTCTTTTTTTGTACAATGAAGGACTCAGTAGTTCGAAAATGGGGGGAGTGGCGCATGTGCCAGAAGTTGGAAAATGTATGGTTTTGGGTACATGGGTTTTGTCTTGCGTAGAAGTAGTCGTATACAGAGAGTTGGAATGGAGAAACTGGGTGCATAACTTTCGGCGGTGAAGAATTTTGTTGAGATTACGGTTTGGTATGGGGGTATAAAGAAGATGGTGGTGTATACATTGAAATTTGGGAAGAAGGTGGCTGTTGGAAACGGTGGAGTTTCTTTTGTCAAATAGTGTTTGAATTTTGGGAGTGTTGTGTGAAGAAAAGAAGGGGTAGTTTATACTAACGCGGAAACAAAGGGAAGACGTGGGTTTACCATGAGTAGGCTTTGGTCTCAGTGGAGAATTTTTAAATGTTGTTCATCATGGATCGGCGCATGTAGAATACAGGCAAGGAGGGGATGCATGGGGCCTTGGGTATGAAACGTTGGCTGGCAAGAGCGACTTTCATAAATCCTATGGGCGGAGGCTATAGACTGGAACCGGTATGGAGTTCTGCTGAAATTATGGCAAATTTAAACGCTCGACTGAATCAACTGACGCAAATCGTTATTAAACGGTTAACGCGCAAATGTGAGTAAATTTCTCTAACTCTGAACAGTTTATAATTTCATGTTGTATTTTTAGAACTGTTAGAAATTGTCTGATTTACTGTGTGTTGATTGTTTGACTGAACTGCTAGTCAATTATGAAATATTATTTATATATATATATATAATAAATATATATATAATATATAAATAGTTATATAGTTACATATTTATTCTGTTTAGCAGAATATATCATATGGAACTGAAAGTGATGTTATCTATATTGTCTAACATCTGTGATGCAGGGAAACAGGTTGGAGGAATCCGACTGGATTCCTCAACAGTTATTTTATTGTTTTCCATATATTGTTATATGATGTGATATAAAATCTATGGGCGATTATATGTGCTTGGACGATATTGAACATCGTGATTTGATATGATTGAATACCATAACATACCAGAATGTTGATAAGGGGATTTTCAATGTTTATATTGGAAATGAATCTTATTTATAAAATCGATAGGATTTTATAAAAGGAAAACATTTATTTAATTAGAAAATAAATAAATGAAAAAGGAAACATTTATTTAGAAAATAAATGAAATAAAATAGAAACATTTATTTAGAAAATAAATGAATTAGAATATAAAGGAATATTTATTAAGGAAATAAATAAAGGAACATTTATTTAGATTACAAATAAATGGAATAAAGGAATATTTATTTAGGGAATAAATAAAGGAACACTTGTTCGGAAAATAAATAGAATTATACAAGGATAGATTTAAACACGTGCTTCGCACACAAGTATAACACGATATGGATTTTAAGGATATATTGTAGAAGTAGGAATTATAACCAGAGTGTGATAAAAGGATTAAACAAAGTAATTGGTTGGGTTAACCAAAGCAAGTTAGTCGAGTTAAACAAAGTAATTTGTTAGGTTAACCAAAGCAAGTTAGTCGAGTTAAACAAAGTAATTTGTTAGGTTAACCAAAGCAAGTTAGTCGAGTTAAACAAAGTAATTTGTTAGGTTAACCAAAGTAAGTTAGTCGAGTTAATCAAAGTAATTGGTTAAATTAACCAAAGTAAATTAGTTAAGATAAACTAAGCGGTTAATCGAAGTGAATTAGTTAAGTTAAATTAATTTGTAAATCAAAGTGAAATAGTTGCGTCAAACTAAGTGAATTAGTCAAGTTAAACTAATTGGTTAATCGAAGTAAATTAGTTGGGTTAATCAAAGTGAATTAACTAAGTTAAACTAAGTGGATTAGTTCAGTTAATCAAGACAAGTAAATCAAGTTAGGTTAAACCATTTGAGTTAACCAGTTAGGTTAAACCATTTGAGTTAACCAGTTAAAGTTGACCAGTTAGAGTTGACCAGTTAGAGTTGACCAGTTAGAGTTGACCAGTTAGAGTTGACCAGTTAGAGTTGACCAGTTAGAGTTGATCAGTTAGAGTTATCCAAGTAGAGTTAATCGAGTAGAGTTGTCGAATATCACTTATCCGAAGTAGAGTTATCAAATATAGTGTATTCGAGAGAAGAGAAATCGAATATAGTTTATTCGAGTGGAGAAGTCAAATGTTATTCATTTGAGAAGAGTTATCGAATATTATTTATTCAAAGAGTATTTATCGAATATTAGTTATTCGAAGTTAGTTAATCCAAAGGAGTTATTCGAAGTTAGTTAATCCGAAGGAGTTAATCGATGAGTTAATCCGAAGGAGTTACTCGAAGAGTTAATCCCAAGGAGTTATTCGAAGTTAGTTAATCCAAAGGAGTTATTCGAAGTTAGTTAATCCGAAGGAGTTAATCGAAGAGTTAATCCGAAGGAGTTAGTCGAAGAGTTAATCCAAAGGAGTTATTCGAAGTTAGTTAATCCAAAGGAGTTATTCGAAGAATTAATCCAAAGGAGTTAGACGAAGAGTTAATCGAATTTAGTTATTCGAAAGAAAGTGTTAATTGAATATAGTTTATTCGAGTAAAGTTAAAAGAGTTAATCGAATATAATTTATTCAAGTAGAGTTAGAGAAGTTAAATCGAATTTAGTTATTCGAAAGGAGTTAATCAATTTGAGTTAAGTTAATCGATTTGAATTAAGTTGAATCGAAATGGAGTAAATCGATTAGAATGAAGTTAATCGAGTTAGAGTAAATCGAATATTGGTTATTCGAAGGTAAGTTATTCGAATTAGTTATTCGAAGGAGTAATCAAATGAGTTGATCCAAAGGAGTTAGTCGAATATTAGTTATTCGAATAGAGTTAAAGGGGTTATCGATTTTAGTTTGATCGAAAGGAGTTATCGATTAGTAAATCGAAAGGAGATTTTCGAATATAGCATATTCGAAAGAAAGAGATCGAATATTGTTTATTCGAAAGAGAGAGATTTCGAATATGAGTTATTCGAAGAGAGATAATCGAATATAGGTTATTCGAAGAAGAGTTAATCAAATAGAGATTACTCAAAAGAGAGTATTACGTCGAATTCGATTATAGCGAATTCGGGAAAGTACTATTTACTTTCCAGGGTTAAATCAAGATTTAGTTATTGATTTAGAAATTAGGTGTCTGTTAAATTATTCGAGTTAGGAGATAAAGTTATAATTTAGGTTAGATATTGCAGAAGTAGGAATTATAACGTTATAGTTATAATCAAACGTTGTCATATAAGAAGTGGATTCGTAACCTGAATCCGAGAATTTGCGTAAACAAATGATTTTAAAAAGTGAGTGATGAGCTTCATCTATTTCACAGTAAAGGACGTTGTTCAATTAAGGTCTGAGAGGTAATTATACCCCAACTTGATTGACTTCAGAATTGACAAAGGAATAGTTGTGGTTCGATCTAAAAGGTTGATTAGGAATAAAGTTATGGAATAAGCGATAAATGGATTAAGCGAAACGATGTTTTATACAACGTTCATTGGAAATCCGTAAATGAGTTTTGGAAACGTTTTCCAAATATAGCCAGATATGTTTTCTAAACATAGAAAATGAAATGTTTTCATGATAAGAATTTAAGAAATAGAATTAAGCAAATTCAGAAACTGACTGGAGAGGGTAAGTTGAACGGTTTTCTAAGTGACGATCTGATGTTGGTTTCGACCTTCTGGATTGATACTTAGAGAATTGTTCTCATACTAGTTACAGTTAGGGACTGATAGTTGCGAAATAATAGTGATGTGAAAATAAGCTATGGAAATGTTTTCCAATGATTAATAACAGATATTTTCTAAATATATGAAATAAGGAAATATGAACATATATATGTATATGATGATTGATCGATCGAATTTCCATTTGGAAATAAGATCGTTGTTTGTACACCGACATGTTTTCATTTGATAGTTGAATCACAGACTATCAAAGTTTTGACCATTTTTACGTTGTTAATATGGAGAGACCGGTTGGATTATTATCCGAAGAACCACTCCGTATTAGCATAAGCGTTGCGAACCAAGTATGCTGAAGATAATTGAAGACGGAGTGAAGTGCAAGGGCTATTGTGAAAAGCCTAGGTAGTATGGATTCACTGAATAGTGCCTTCGTTTTGTTCAATCCCAGGACAACGTATATGGACGAGTGTCTGACAAAGTATTCTTAACGAATCATATAAGTTGATCTCTTTAAACGTATTACGTTGGTGGCGGAGAAATTCGTTTCTCTTAGCTTTTATACCCGTGATGCCTTGAGAAATCGATATTGATTTGGCGGGTATGATGATGTGGCATTCAAAATAATTGAAGCAATAATCTATCAAAGTGATAAACGTGACCTCAAAACCTCACCACTGGGAAATAACAGAAGTTGGGCTAGGCAGCATGGCTAGTTGGGCCATACCCAAGCAGGGTGTATTATCACCATCTAGAGAATATTCAATTGTACTTCTTTATAATCTATTTCAATGCTGTCCCTTATCGGGAAGGATGGTTGCTGATCCCAACCATCGGTGATAATATATTCGTCACACTCAAGCTAAATGAGTGGACAGTCATGTGTGGCCGGGTTGCAAGACGTTCTTGTTGAACCCTAGTGTATCTCCTCTAGAGTACACTGATCGGAAGGTGCTCCCATACCTTGTCTGTTGGAATCCAATCTCCAATAAGCGCTTACGGTTTTATTTGCATACTATGAATGTGGAACGTGAGATGCAAGCGTTCTGCTAGATTGATATCTATTTGTATTTAGACATTATTATAATATCAGAAAGATATCCTTTATTTAACCAAGTGTTGGAGTTTTATTCACACCAGTCCCACGACTGACCCAGAGTTTATTTTGGTTTGTTTTCCCTAAACTCTTGGGTGCCTAAATTTGTACGGGCAGTCAAGTAGTTGGGATTTTACAGATACACTTGGAGAGCTTGGAGCAGAAGACTTCAGGATTATAGCTATTATTATTCCGCTGTGTTGTTAAGTGTTGTACTTTGAAATGGTATGTATATATGAGTATTGATTTGTATTTCAAAGTTATGTTATATTTTATTCGTTCCGCTGTGAGATTCGTGTTTACTCTGATTATGTAAGTTCTTCTTCTTCTTCTATTCTATTAGTTCTATCTTTTCTTCCTCACCCTCTACTTTCTTTCACTAACGTCTCAGAATTTTCGACTCTCGAGGAGTCGAAAATTTCCAGCCGTTACATGAAGTCTACCTAGCCGGATCGGGTCGGAATGTGGATTAAAGAAGAAGGGGTGTTGGGACTCAAGTCCATCCGATCCGATCCGAACACATAATCCCGAACCAATTCGATTAGATACCACTTCTGACCAAAACAAAGCCTTACCTCCGATCCCATCCAATCATTTATACCCGAACCGATGTAAAGCAGCCTCATCTTAATACACAAGAGTCTGTCTAATTGGCCAAATCAATACTTTACATAATTTACAACTTCATGAACAGTTAGGATAGTGCCCTGCGAACATAAATGGACATCAAGAACTGCCTTGACCCTTATTACTTTGCCAAGATTTTGTGTCGCACTTTCGAACGTTAACTTTACATTTTCTGCATACACTGTTCACACTTTAGTTTATACACATACACGCGGGGATACGGGCTAATTTACTCTAACTTGTGTTATTGCTTCTTCAATAGTTTCGTGACCATGACATCTAGACGCTCCTCTAGATGAGCAGAGAAGAAGGAGGTCCCAGAGACATCCAACAAAATTACTCTTGAAGACATATCTTCTTCCTCGGATGCCGAATGGGATGATGAGGGCTCAGACTACGAGGTTGAAACTCGCGAAAGCGACAATGTGTCTTCTGAGGGTGGAGTTTCCCTGGGTTGTGAAGAGGAAGGAGGGATTGGCGATGACTGAGCTCCTGATGAATTTGAGTCTGCCATCATACTGGAATCACCTCAAGATTCCGTTGAATCAACAATCGACAACGACAGACTTATCCGAATACGACTAAAGTACGGGATACCCAAAGGGGATACCTTGTTGCCGTCAAAATCTGATCGCCCCCACAACCCTCCGAAGGGGTATATGGCAATCACTCGGCTGATGTGCATGGTCGGGGCTATCCTTCCATTTTCTCCTTTCGTCGTCGATTTTCTAAGACAAATGCGGATTGCCCCCATGCAGCTGCATCCCAATTCCTATGCTTACTTGTACACCTTATATGTAGCATACCATGAGATCTTAGGCATAGAGCTCACTTTTGACGACGTTCACTTCTTCTATAACTTCAAGCATCGGACTCGAGAAAATCCTTCTTTCTGTTACTTCGAGTCTGTCCCTAAGAGGAAAATAATTCCAGCGCCATTCAGTAGTAAAGCTGGGGACTCCAGGCTAGAATGGTTTTATGTAAAGCGACAACCAGGGTGTGCTAGGAGGTAGACGAAATCAAGTAAAGCACTGGTTTTCTAAATCTCGACTCTGTACATTCAAACCACCGCATTAATTCGTTTTTCTTTTTGTTTGCAGTTGATAACCCGAAACAAATATCGTACCAAGCGTTCTTTGATCAGATGCACCGACTCCTTAATGGTGATCAGAAGTTTTTAACTATTGATGAGGTCCTTAAGGACGAATATCTTCATCTTCATGGGTTGTTGTCCATTACCCGTAGCATTGGTCACGGGACGGGTCCATATGTATATATTCCTCCAGTGGACATAATCCCAAAAACGGGCGAAGGTTCGAGAGCTCCTACAGTGCCTCTTCAGGCTTCACCCTCTCCACCTTCTACTCAAGATGATGAATTGGCTAACATGGCCGAAAAGCATCGCGAAGGGTATACCGTTCCCGAGGATGCCATTTCTCCGGAAAGGTCAACGTCTTCCAAAGAGTCGCCGATTGATGCTTCTGAGGGAGATGTCCCTAGTACCGATGACCCACTATTTCAGGGTTTGGGGATCTACCCTTACCTGAAACTATTTACACTTCAGAGGATTTTGGGAAGAATCCTTTAGTTTTCACTTCTTCCAAAGAGACCACTCCTGCTAAGGCCAAAGAGCCCGCTCGTACTAGTCTAGCTTCGGACTCGGGTTTGTCGGGGGGAAAAAACCACTTAGGACGCACTTAACACAATAGCACCACAATCCACAACATCTTTCTCTTTGTGAAAATATTGATCCTGAATTTCATTTGTCTTGTTGTGCAGGCACGGTGTCCCGATCCTATTATGACATCAGGAAACTCTGCCGCAGCATGTCTAATCCGCCCTATGATACTGAGCATGATCGCGGCGAAGATCGCAGTAGGGAGGATAGAAGGCCCTATGATCCTTATCGTTCGCGAACCTCGCGTTCTCGCTCTCCTGTCCGGACAGACCCAGAGCGATATAAAGGTTACCAAGATCGCCGGGAAGAGGACAGGCCGCAATCAAAAGACTCAACCTCTTCTCAAGAAAAACGCAGTGGGGAGAGGAGTCCGCCAAAAGATACCGAATCACGAAGCAAGCGTAAGGTTCCCGCTAAACGGCCTAGAATGGATAAAGAGGCCATTGAGCCCTCCACGCACAGGGATACTGAGCTGACATTCCCCGCCCCTCCACCGCTAGCTGCTGAAACTGCAGTTAAGCGGGCGTATATGGAGGAGCAATTTCCTGAACATTACTTTGAAAACTTGACTTTTTTACCTGCTCTTGAGCCTATTTCTTCAAGGTGGGCAAATGAGGCCAAAGCAAAGATAGATGCGGTCGAGAAACAGTATTCAGAAATGTTCAAGTATTCGCGCAGCCTTTCCAGAATCATCCGCACTTTAATCACGAATGCTGACTCGATGCAAAAAACCGCAGAAGACGATGCAAAGGCCTTAAAAAATCTACGAAAAGACTTGGAGGATACACAGGCCCAGCATGTTGTTGCTCCACGGGATGTTACTAGCTTCAAACAACAATTTGAAGATCTGCAAAAATGTTATCATGATTTGCTTGATTCCCATACCCAAGAGCGTTCAGAATTGAAAAAACAAGCCGAAAGATGCCAAGTCAGATGCTGCCAAAATGCGACTTGCTTACGCTGACCTTGAGCGGAAGAATGCCGAGTTAGCAAGGAGTAAGGCTAAATTGGAAAATAAAAACGCTGACTTGGCTTCTAAGCTAGTGGAGGCGGAGAACAGGGCTGCCCTAGCGGAGGGTAATGTTGAATGTGCTATCAAGTCCGCTGAAGAGGCCCGCAAACAACTGTCGGAGGCTGAGGGAGAGGTGCATGGTTTCGGCGAATTAATGATTGAATTTTTTGCGCATATCATCCGCCGCCGGAAAATTTCTTGGATTGAAGATTATCCATCTACCCTAGTCCAAGTATCGAGTCAAATCGTTGAATGGGAGAAAGAGGAGCTCAAGGTTGATTCCATTGACGAGGACAAGCTGATGGAGAAATATTTACGAGATGATGAACCAGAACGCCTAGCCGAAGGACGCCGCCTCATTGCTGCTGTTATGGACGAAGAGAGGCGGAAGGCTATGCAAAAGAACATTCCTGAGGCTGGTTCTTCCTCTACTGCCTCTGCAACTTCTGAAGTAGAGGGATATGATCCTAAAAACCCGGGGATCCCTCGGACATCTCTTTTATCCCCCATACCCGAAACGGCATCGGAGACAGCAGTCACTCCAGCCGAGAAGTCTTCGGAAGGTATCTCTACATTTTCACCTCAATTCGTCAAAGCTATCTCTACCTTTCGTCACGTAATTGAGCAATCGATGAAGAACCTATTATTTTCTCCTGAGTTGATAACTGTTGCTTCACACTCTGTAGGTATTGAACCATCCGAAAAGACATATGTGTCCCAGGGAACCGCCTCTTGAGCAGAGCCTATGGAAAGGGCAAAAGCGGGAAAAGACAAGGCTGCCCCCATAGATTCGGGAGAAGGAATTGAACCGTCTAAGGCTGACACTCCTCTTGATGACGAAATGATAGATGCCTTAAAGGATGATGGCGGCAACGAGGGACACGAGGAAGACCCTGAGGTGGCTATAGTCGGGGAGTCGAAAAGCGCCGATGATGTTACCTTAGCTGCACTGAAAGATGAACAAGATAAACGCATGCAGCTTAAATCTGAAGACTTAGACCCTGAAAGCCTTAAGCCCCTCGCAGTAGTGGATGCAGGATCAAGGTTAGTTGTTAAGCTTTCGACTAGATCTATTATAGAGGAACTTGCTAAAAAGTCTTCTCTTGATTCCAGCGCTCCGCCTTCCGGGAAGAAGTCAACTGATTCCAGCACTTCAGCTTCAGGGAAGAAAAAGTCAAAGCGCATCTTGACGGAGGCCGAAAAAGAGGCGAGGGATGCAGAGAAGGCTGCTAAGAAGTCCAAGCCTCCTTCGAAGTCTAAATGATGGAGTGTCTTGCATTATTTTAGCATTTGATTGACCCATAATTGTTGCTGCAAGGGTGACCCTTGCACCTTCTTTTTGCCTATTTTCCTGTAAAATTCATTCATTTGTAAATAAAAAATAATTCGTTTTCTGCAATGTCTATTAGCTATCAGTTTTGCACTTATGTAAGAATGTATGTCTTACTATAGTTGTGTAATGAGGTTATGTTAGGGGGAAATATGTGTGTGTATATATGCCCCCAGTCAATCTTGAAAAACTATTCAAGATTTGGTCAAACAGTCTGAATGTCCCCGATTCTCCGACGGGGTCACATTCTTTGTGTCGTTAATGCCTGTCGTTTTTTCTGGCATTTTTTATACTCTCCTGTCTTATACTCAGGTTAGAGTTCTTACCAAGGCGGTCTCTTATCTGCGTGCACCTTCACGCCTCAGAGGACGTCGTCTTCCCGTCCTTTATACTCTCTCAATTCTCGAGAGTTGGAGTTAAGAATGTCGTCTTCCCATTCTTTTATATCTTATCGCACAAACAGCCGTTGTGCTTTTTCCTGCGTATAAACTGTTTTCAACCTTTCAGGTTTTAAATCATCTTATATTCCATAATTGCAACAGAATAGTAGTTGAAGGTATATATAATGCAGGAAAGTAAATGACACACGATATTTTTATAGTGGTTCGGCTAAGTCGTAGCCTACATCCACTTTATAGTTCTTTGTTCATATCAACAGACTTTTCTAAGGCAAGTCGTGCCTTTTTACAGAGTTCATAAGAAAAACAACAAAGAGTACAACATTTCTAATTCAAATATCGCATCAAGTGTTGGGCATTCCATGCCCTAGGTACCTCTTCGCCATCTACGGTCGTTAACTTGAAGGTTCCTGTTTCAAGTTTCCGTTGGATGACAAAGGGTCCTTCCCACTTTGGACCGAGGTGAGGAAGGGATGGAAAGACTCTCTTTAGCACCAAATCTCCCGGTTCAAAAGTCCTAAGACGAACTTTTTTGTCATAATAATGTGCCATCTGACGTCGATGTCTTGACGCACGCAAGTCTGCTTCGTCCCTTTTTTCTTCGATTTCATCAAGAGACTCAAGTAAGAGTGCCTGATTCGTCATCGGGTCATAATATGTCACCCTGTGGGAGGGAACTTCGAGCTCTACTGGAATTACTTCTTCTGAACCAAATGAGAGAGAGAAAGGGGTATGACCGGTAGCCGTCTTAAACGTTGTCCGATATGCCCACAAAGCTAAGGGCAATTCATCCACCCATTTTGCCTTTGCGCGTTCTAATCGTTTCTTGAGGATGGATTTTATGACTTTGTTTATTGCTTCTACTTGCCCATTCGACTGCGGATAAGCGACCGCAGTGTACCGTTTGTCGATCTTATATTTCTGGCAGAAATTTTTGAATTCGGCACCATCGAACTGGGTTCCGTTATCAGTTATAATGGTCCTTGGGATCCCAAATTGGCATATAATATTTCTAACCACGAAACTTATCACCTTTCTCGCCGTGATTTTGGTTAGGGGCTCACCTTCCACCCACTTCGTAAAATAGTCCACAGCGACTATTGCATATTTCGCTCCTCCTTTAGCAATTGGTAGAACTCCGATGATATCAATTCCCCACATGGAAAAAGGCCAAGGACTAACCACCGATCTGAGTTGGGTCGGCGGTGCTCTGGGGATTTTGGCGAATCTCTGGCACTTGTCGCAGCGTCGTGAATAATCAGCTGCATCTTTATTAATTGTGGGCCAGAAGTATCCATACCGCAATATCTTTTTCGCTAAAGTCTGACCTCCTGTATGATCTCCACACTCACCTTCGTGTACTTCTCTTAGTACACGTTTGATGTCGTTGTGTGCTATACATCGTAACAGGGGCATAGAAAATCCTTGTCTATAAAGAGTATCATCTTGAAGGATGTATCTGGTGTCCTTGCGAACTATAGCCCGTCTCTCGCTCTTCTTTGATGGGAGTATCCCATTCTTAAGGAAATTCTTAATTGGGTTCATCCATGATTCCTTCTCCGGTTCTGCTTCGAGAGCGAATTCAATTTCCATCGACTCAAAGCTTGGCGATTCCAACGCTTCAATTGGAATTATTTCGGTTTCTTCCGGGTTGTCGGAACTAGCTAGCTTTGCTAGCCTGTCTGCCTTTTGGTTTTCGGCTCTTGGGATATGCGTTATGTTATACTGCTCCAGGTTACCCAACAACTTTTCCACTTTCCCGAGGTAGGCGATAAGACGAGGTCCCCGAGCCACAAACTCCTTTCGCACTTGGCAAACAACTATTTTGGAGTCGCAAAATATGTCCAATGTCTTTACTCCGAGTTCTTTAGCAAGTTTCAGCCGGCAATCAGGGCTTCATATTCAGAGTCGTTATTAGTCGCTGAAAATTCTAATCATGGAGCGTAATATAACGACCGTCCCTCAGGAGTAACTAAGACGATTCCAGCTCCGGACCTTCGGTCGTTCTTGGCTCCGTCTGTGTACAGCTTCCATGGATCTAATTTTAACTCGTCCTCTGACTTGACTACTTTGTCATCGATCATTTCCTCCTCTGGGATTGTGAACTCTGCTATAAAGTCAGCCAGAGCTTGCCCCCTGATCGACCTCCGTGACTGAAAATTTAAATCAAACTGACTTAATTCAATATTCCATTTGATCAAACGCCCCGATGCTTCGGGTCTCTTCAACACCTGCCTCAGAGGCTGGTCAGTGTATATGGTTATTGGGTGAGCTTGGAAATAGTGACGAAGTTTTCGGGAGGCGATTAGGAGGCTGTAAGCGAGCTTCTCAATCCTTGGGTAGTTACGTTCTATAGTTGCCAATTTCTTGCTTACATAATATACCGGCCTTTGCACTTTGTCTTCTTCTCGGACCAAGGCTGTGCTTACAGCGTGTGCCGAAACCGCTAAGTAAACAAATAACTCTTCATGATCCACTGGCTTTGACAAAATCGGTGGTTTTTTTAGTAATTCCAATAAATTTTAAAAGGCCTCAACACAGTCCAGAGTCCATTCGAAGTTCTTCTTTCCCCTTTTAATCAAGTCAAAAAATGGGACGCATTTGTCCGTTGCTTTGGAGATAAATCTACTCAACGCGGCTACTTTCCCTGCAAGACTTTGGACATCTTTAATTCTCCTCGGTTCTTCAATGTTTCTTATCGCTGCTACTTGGCTGGGATTGATCTCAATCCCTCGAGAGCTCACAATGAAGCCTAGAAATTTTCCCGATGCCACTCCAAATGAGCATTTCAGAGGATTTAACTTCATTCGATACCTTCGCAGGATACTAAACATTTCCGCCAAGTCTTGTGTATGGCTGGAGGACTGTTTCGATTTGACAAGCATATTATCCACATAAACTTCCATAGTCTTCCCTATTTGATTATAAAACATCCTGTTCACCAAGCGTTGATAGGTGGCTCCAGCATTTTTCAATCCGAAAGGCATGACCACATAACAATGCAACCCCAAATTTGTAATGAAGCTCGTGTGTTCTTAATCTGGCACGTGCATAGGAATCTGGTTGTACCCGGAATATGCGTCCATGAAAGAAAGAAGTTCGTGTCCTGCTGTCGAATCTACAAGCTGGTCAATTCTGGGGAGTGGGAAGCTAACTTTCGGGCAAGCTTTGTTCAAGTCTGAAAAATCAATGCATGTCCGCCACTTTCCGTTTGGCTTCTTTACTAAAACGGGATTCGATATCCAGTCGGGATATGTCGAATCTCTAATAAATCCATTCTCTTTCAGCTTCTCCACTTGTTCTTTTAGAGCTGCCGACCTCTTTAGGCCCAGCACACGTCTCTTTTGCTTTACAGGCGGGTGTTTTGGGTTTATATTTAGTGAATGACTCATGACGGATGGAGATATCTCACACATGTCGGCGTGGGTCCGGGCAAACACGTCCAGGTTTGCCTTTAGGAAGTCAGTTAGTACTTTGGCTCGATGTGGATCCAACTGGGATCCAATCTTCAAAACTCTTGTTGGATCATCTTCGTCAATGGGTATGTCCACTGTCGCTTCGTTAGGAGTCGCATTTCTAGCCTCTGGTTCCTCATCTTTTCTGGGATCCAAGTCTTCAGGCGTTCCTTTGGGCAACTCCTTCGGGGCCGATCCCTCTAATTGCTACGCCGAGCTTTCCTTTGGAGGAGGCGAGGCACCTTTACTCTCAATGTTGAGTCCCTTCATCAACATCTTTAATTCGGCAACATAGCAAGCCCGTCCGGAGACTTGATCTCCTCTCACTACTCCTGTTCCGGCTTCAGTTGGGAACTTAAGCAATAAACACCAAGGGGCGATGCAAGCCCTGAAATCTGCAAGAGCAGGCCTTCCCAAAAATGCGTTGTAGGGCGAATCTACGTCCAACACTACGAACTGAAGCATTCGTACTCTTCGGCGTTCCCCTTGCCCCAATGTTACGGGCAATTCTATATACCCCATCGGAGCTGTCGATGCTCCGTTGAAGCCTCAGATCCAACCTTCGCATGGCTTCAAATCTTCAGACTCAAGTTTCATCTGATCGAATGATTTTTTAAATAAAATATTAACAGAGCTTCCATTGTCTACTAGCACCTTAAGAACCAATGTCGGTCCAATGGTGGTGGTAATGACCAACGGATCGTCGGTGGGTGGCTGGATTCCGGTATTGTCTCTGCTACGGAATACCACATCATCAAACATTGTCCTCTGCTGTTTCACAGGGACGATATCTTCCAAATCATCACATTCATCCACATCTACGTGCTTAGCTGCATTAACGTATTGATCCATTGCTCTAAAACCGTGGATCGCTGGGTGGGGTCCACCTACTATGGTGTTAATAATAATTCCCTTGCCTTTCTGCTGCGCTGTAGGCTTGGGAGCAGATTGATTCTGGTTTGGAGCCTGTTCTCCTTGCCCCTTGTCTCTTGGGGCAACCTTATATTCATCCAATTTTCCTTCGCGCAGCAGCTTCTCAATCACGTCTCTCAAATGTCGACATTCATTTGTTGAATGCCCATGAGTTCCATGAAATAAACAAAATTTTCCAGTTGCGATTTCTTTCTCCGTTGAGTCTCGAGGCGGCGGTCTTTTATATTGCAAAACATTGTATGTATCCAAGTAAATGTTCTCCAGAGTGTCGTTCAGCGGTGAATAATTCTCATAAATCTGGAACCGGGGTCTTTTGTTAGGATTACTTCCTCGATTCCTATTTCTTCTGTTACCATTCGCGTTACGGTTGTTGTTGTTGCCCCCGTTTCCATTATTGTCGTTTCCACTCTTGTTTCCCACATTCACCTCAACTTTCCCGGAACTTTCTCCAGACTGCTTCACGGCGACATTACTTTGAACAGTTTCTTTTGAAGCCGCTCTAGACTTTCTCTTTCTGTTTGCCCTTGCCTCCTCGCGTCTTAAGTGAATATTGGCCTTTTCATAGAATAACTCTCTCGTGGGAGGTGGCTTCCCAGAAAGATAATCTCCAAACTCGTTGTCAGGATCGACTCCTTCCATCAAAGCCATCAAGATGTTGGGCTCGTGCGGGTCACTGACTTCTGTCACAGCTAAGTTGAAATGGTCGAGATATGACTTCAAAGACTCTCCTGGCACTTGCTTAATTCTTGATAATTCAATAACACTCTTAGACTTTCGGGCATGGAGTCAGAACTGATTCATAAAACGTTCGCTTAATTCCCTAAAATTCGATATCGACCGAGGGGGAAGTCGGGTAAACCATAGCAGTGCCACGTCTTCTAAATAGATCGAGAAGGCTTTACACTTCACTGCGTCAGGGGCAGCAGCAACATTCATGAGCCATGCGTATCGCATCAAATGTTGTCCCGGATCGGTTCTCCCATTGTACTTGTCCATCTACGGCAGGTTAAAACGTCGGGGAAACTGAAAGTTGAGGATGTCATCAATAAAGGGAGTATGGCTTCGCTCAATGCCATAATCTTCATTGGTGTAGTTCCGACTTTCAGACATGATCCGGCGTACCATAGTCCATACGTCAGCATTGGTCAGGGGCCGTTCAGGCTCCCTAGCTCTGATATCCGAGTTCCTTCTGGGCTCTTGATCAGGGGACGCCCTCCTTCTGATGTTCGGGTTTCCTCTGGGCTCCTAATCAGGGGATGCCCTCCTTCTTCGAGCCGCTTCTGCTCTGCTTTGTTCCCTACGTTCCCGGTCGATCTCGGGAGGAAGGGGCTGGAGCATTTGTCCCTGAGTGGGATTGGTAAGGTTAGGGTCTCTAGGTAATACATGGGATCCCCGCATTGGTAACAACATAGGCTCTCTCAAGCTCGGATCATTGGGTCCTAATACCCGTGCAGCGTCCTCGCGGGACCCCAAAGATCCGAACGTCAGCTGCTCCAAATTCTGAGGTCGTTCGAGCGGCCTTCTTTCACGGGGCCGTTCTTCCTCAGAAGAAGAAGACTGATCCGTTGGTGTGTGATGAACCGGGGATGGGGTTCTCTGTCTACGGAGTTCGCTAATTTCCCTACTCATGATTCTCATGTTCTCTTGCATCATGAGATTGGTGCGCTTGTGGATTTTCATAGCCTCCCTAATGCTCTCAAGCATGTCAAGAAGGCGCGAAACATCTCCTTGGGTAATAGGAACAGATGGATTGACATGATCATTGATCCTAGTGGCTGGAGTCGGAGCATTTGGAGGAGCTCGAGTAGAGGTTCCAACATCACCAAGCAACGGATCGGATCGGAGCTGAGCAATCTGTTCGGGTCGGAGCTGGGAGACTTGTTCGGGTCGGAGCTGGGAAGCTTGTTTGGATCAGTGCAGTGCAACTTGTTCGGATCTTTTCAGGTTAGGGGAGTGCACTGCTTCAGATTCTCCTACTCGGATCAGATCGGAGCTCTCTCCTTGAGTTCGGTTCGGATTTCCTGTATCGGTACGATCCACTCCCGAGCTCTGCCCACGAGACCTTGTCACAACCGCGTTTTGCTGATCTTCACCAACTCCGTTCCCTCGACTGGTTTGAACTTCCTTGCCTTTTCCTTTGGCCATAGTTCTTCAACAATCAACCAATAAATATTCAAAAGCGTCGAAACTTGAGGATTAACTTCTTTGAGCTCAACGGTCCAAAAAGTAGAACGATAATCCGGAAAAACAGAGAATTCAATTGATTCTCAGTGAAAGCACCAAAATGTTAGACCAAAAAGTGGTTCTAACACCCAAATTGACTAAAATCGAAATAAAATAAGATCAAAAATAAAATGGAGACACAGAATTTATAGTGGTTCGGCGTTGAAAAGCCTACGTCCACTTTATAATCACTTTCCTTGATGATATAGATGTAAGTACAATGAAATATTCACTCAATTTCACTCACTTTTCACGTACATTCAATCAATTATCTCAGAATATATGTTGAATGACAATTTGGATTGTCTGGGAATGCTGGAATTCGGTTCTTGAAAGTGTTTTTACTCTCAAAGTGCCCAGAAAAAGATCCCTTTTACTGTCTCTTGACGGGGTATTTATAGGTGGAAATTTACTCAGATTCAGTTCGGTTCGGAGCCACGTGTCTTTCATCCCATCGTACTCGGGCTCGGATGGATTCCAGTGCTGACAGCGCATCAGAGTAGTGGTCATCGTGGGTAGGAAATAGTCATAACCGCTCCGAATATTCAGGCGATCGCGGGGTGAAGTGATATGGAATGTGGGTTCGGTTTGGAGGAGCGAGCAGAAGGGGTTCGGATTGGGGCATCCGACCCGACCTGAGCTGAAACTGAGTTCTTGTCCATTTTGCTCTGTTCCGTCCCGAACTGGTAGTGGCCCTCCGATCCAACTGGTAGTAGCCCCCCGACCCGACTTGATAGTAACCCTCCGATCCGACCCGATAATCTCTGAGAAGAAATGTTCTTCAACGCTTGACATCTCGACTTTGTGTTGCCTAGTTCACAAAGTAGGCTAACATGTATTTTACTTATATGTATACAAACATCAAACCTTAATATCCTCTTCATACAATGTTCATTTTACGCAAAGTTGGAGTCTATCTCAAGCAGAATTCCGAGGCGAATGCAATGGTGCAATCTGTTTCCTTAATTCCCAATATTTAATTAATATTCTTTTAGTTTATCCTTATAGTATTCTTAAAAATTACGGGCGTTACACCAATGAACATCAAAATCTTGATTTCACATTCCATAAGCAGGCTGTATATCATTCAAATCTTCATTTTCATATTCTCTTTCAATTTCACACCAGTCTCTCGGCAATTTCTTGATAACATTGTGGCACATCTTATCAATTAGATCTTCTATATAGAACAATCGATTAAAATTGACATGAGTCAGCCCATATAAATCTTTCTTTTCATGGTACCTACAACACTTAAATAAATCCACCCTAAATTCTCCTCAATAATCTAGTTCTAATATTTCTTCAATTGATCCATGGTAAATAACTTCACCAACTAATGGACTTTGATCTTTCGAACTTGCAAAGCTAGTAGTCAAGGCTGTTAAAAATACACCACTGTTTTGTATTGTACATTTGGCATCTGTGAACCTTATATAAAATCTGTATCCATTGATAACATATCCAGTAAACCTCTTAGCTGTTGGAAGAGGCCCTATTGCAAGCAGTTGTACTTCTTTTGAAATGTCCTCCTTTTTTCCAACCTCTTCCTTTAACTGCTTCCAAAATTCTTCACTATGTTCTCTCTCTCTTTTATATTTTATTGATGATGCATGACCATCAATTAAAGCTCGATATTCCCTAGAATAATGACTAGTTAATAAAAGATAAAAACAAATTTTCTAATTCTTCAATATTTACTAAAATAGAAATAAAACTTTAAAAACTTACTCAAGTAAACTCCCTATTTCCTCGTTATCACAATTGAATAGAATGTAATGGTGATATTCCTTCCATTGAGAATTTTTAAGATGAATATTTTTTCCATCTTTGTTTCTTCTTGTGCCAATAGGATAATCCATATTCTGTGGATAGGTTTCAAATTGCATTTTTCCTGTTCCATCGTGAGACGACCCCAAACCCCGTACAGACGGTGGCAAGGGTAATCCTTGGAATATAACACATAAACAGATAATAGCAGGACATAATTAAATAAATACACCAGATAATGAACAATAGAATATTCTGGATAAACGTAATCATCAGAGTTACACAGTATACAGGATCATACTTAGTACAAATACAGTTCAACTATACATAAATGTCTACAGCGGAAAAACAAACATAATGTACAATAGGAGCTGAACAGCATAAAAAGAGATAAATAATAGAATCCATCTTCAGCTCCAGCTATCCAGAAAGAACCAACTAAACTTGAATACAAGGCTGCCCGTGTAGAAAAAGGGGCACCCGAGTTTGAAAGTGAAACAAACTACGAGTCATCATGGGACTGGTATGAGAAATCCACTCAACACATTTAAAATATGGCTAATCACAGGACCACGCCACTTTCGTGGAACGGGTTTACTCCATTGGATTGCCAGTGCTTTAAAACAAATAATTCTTTTAAACATCGCAATGCTTTTTGTAAAAATGAAGCCATTATAAGACTCAGTTCCCATCACATAATGTAACGCAAACCGAAGGATAGAGTTTTACCTTATAATGGCCAAAATATGGTTGATACAAATAAAACAAAAGCAATTGATATTATTACTAGTGTTTACATGTTTCAAAAACAATTTCGAATCATAACTATCAATCATAGACGGCATGGGTACCATATATCATGTCTCCATATATATATACAATCAAAACCGCACGATGTCGTATTTGGAAATTGGATTTCCGTCATGAACCGAGGCAATGGATCGTCCTCACCGAATTCGAGACGCTCTAGCCCGCCCCTCAGGCAAGTGCACAGGCAAGCCTTGGATCGTCAGGGCCGGTCCACCGATGTGGATTATTATGCCTGAACATTGCGTTTCCCCGCCCTATGGGGCGTAAACGAGCCAACGAATGGCTCCTTCGGCTTCACATAGTCACCGGTATATCCGAGGCGCCTCGCAACAGCAACAACCACATAAGTAAAATGTCAGGCTGTGTAAAAACACCAACACAACTCCTAGCTAGAAAGAAACGCAGGCCCTCCCTGATGTCCTCTCCCGTTTCTGGTTCATACCGGGGTGTGAGGCTCGCGAATTCACGTTATACACAAAGCTACGCCACAGAGGCGGTGCTTTGATCATCAATCACAAGACTTTGCTTTTCAACAGAAGCCCTATTCACTGCATCTTAACATGCCACACCGGCAATTCACACCATGCAACTGATGGTTATCAATCGCACAGAATGAATTCCAATGTCAGACACACAATCCATTTGCAAGTCCGTTCTGGGTCTGAACGAAATCGGAGGCACTAAATACCTCGCATATCCATCGATTCCCACGTACGTCTGGACGATCACCACTCATTATCCATATTTCGGGATGCCTCCCAATCAGGACCTCAGTTACCATCCAAACGAGGTGAAGATCAGTCTTCAACCCCCGTCTTCATCTTCGACTTCTTATCGTCGATTCAGTTATTCAAAATGGGATAAACCCGGTCTTTCTGAGCAACTTGCGTATATAATAAACACGTGCTACACAAACACTACATACACATCATTTCAGTTCATTAGTCACTAACCGTCAGTCAGTAAGAGAACGATTTTCCAAATATTAACCCCAAAGGCCGAAACCAACATCAGATCAACACCCAGGAAACCATTCGACTTAGCCAACCTTCAGTTAATTTCTAAATTTCACATCCATATCGTTTATAATATTTTATAACGATTTATTGCTATTTTAATTTATTTTAAAATAGCCAATTTATTCAAAACTACGCTTCGGGCCATAACGCGGCTGTGGCGCTGTTTTTCTTCAGATTTGATTTACACATTTCTGAAAATCTAACCGTTGGATCTTCACAAAATTTACATCATTAGAAAGATCTTTTCAAAACGAATCCAACGGTTCCAGTTTCGGGAAAATCCGACGGTCGGATCTCCCGGTATAATCGTTTGAAGTTTCGATTTCAAAATACGAACTGCAGCGTCGTTATTCGATTAAATATAATTATATATATATATATAATCGATTCTGGCACTGTTTTTCTTCAGATTTGAATTAAACATTCCAGACAATCCAACCGTTGGATTTTTACAAAGTTGGTGCCGTTGGAAAGATATTTCCAAAGCGAACCCAATGGTTGCGATTTCAGGTAAATCCGATGGTCGGATCTCCCGGTATAATCGTTTGAAATCACGGTTTCAAAATACGAACTGCAGCGTCGTTATTCGATATATTTTATTTCTATTTATATATATATATATCGATTCTTTGATTTCAAAGCTATATCCTTTTCATACATTTGATAAAAATGATATTTTTATCTAACTGTCTTCTATTTCAACACTGCACTATATTTAACAATTCATGTATATAATAAAAATGTGAATTTTATTGTAAAACAATTCATTTCAAAACACTATTATTTTATATAGTTCATATAGGTAATAAAAATATGATTTTTATTATAAAACAATTTATTTCAAAATATGAATACCATTCAACACATGAATTTCAATTCAACGAATGAATATCGATTAACCACATGAAGATTTTCTATAGCTTATATATATAGATAAAAATGTGATTTTTATATTTAAAACACGAACACCATTCAACACATGAATTTCAATTCAACGAATGAGTATCGATTCAACACATGAAGGTTTTCTATAGTTTATATATATAGATAAAAATGTGATTTTTATATTTAAAACACAAACACCATTCAACACATGAATTTCAATTCAACGAATGAATATCGATTCAACACATGAAGGTTTTCTATAGTTTATATATATAGATAAAAATGTGATTTTTATATTTAAAACACGAACACCATTCAACACATGAATTTCAATTCAATGAATGAGTATCGATTCAACACATGAAGGTTTTCTATAGTTTATATATATAGATAAAAATGTGATTTTTATATTTAAAACACGAATACCATTCAACACATTAATTTCTATCCAACGAATGAATATCGACTCAACAGATGAAGGCTTTCTATTCAACGAATAAATATAGTTTCAACAAATGAAAATAATTCAAACACATGAATATTATTCAAAATTTCGGCAGCATAACGGCAGGGTAGTTAAAACCGGGACCGTACCTAGTACGGCTCCTCGCTCTACCTTAAAACCTCGCGGTTTTTGACAATGGGGAATCATGTATCTAGTTCGCACGCAGGCGACATGTATATATTTTTCATTTCCACAAACTAATCCTATGTGGTTTCAACCAAATATTTCTCAACCACAAATGGGTATTTTTCAACCACAATAAATCAATATCAACCACAAACAATTCCAATCAACCATTCGCTATCAATCAATTTTCACACCAATCACAACCAATAAATATCGTCCATGGTTTGTGGACGAGGGGCGTATATATATATATATATATATATATATATATATATATATTTATTTCTATATAGCAATTCACTTCTATTTCAACACATATATAATTTTTACAACGCATATATAACTTATACATCGAACGTACAACTTATACCACGCTTATACATGAGGTGTACAATGCTTATATAACCCATACATCGACTATATAATTTATACATCGTTGTTTTCTATATCGTTTATAAATTAGAAATCTCACATTGGGTTCCACTCCACCAAAAATAGCAGAAGGCTCAGAAAAATATGCGGCCTCTTCTAAAATGTAGAAGACGTCTACACGGTCATGATGTTTCCTGTTTCATCGAATTTCGTCAAGAAACGAAAAAGATATGATTTTTCAAAGTTTGCAACGGTTTAAAGGTGTTAAAATCAGATTAAATAAAATCAGCCGTACCTTTCTTTCGATGTTCAAAACTAGGTTTAAGGTTTTCGTCGAATCCGTGAAGTTGCAGCTCGATCGGAGGATACAGCGTCGAAGAGGGAGGAACAGGCTTCTCGGCGATGGGGATCTTGGCCAGCTCGACAGTCCCAGGCGGCGGCGGCTCGAAGCTCCGAACTTCGTGGCGTCTGATCTCCGCGCATAGGTGATGGCAGGAGGCAAGGCGGCTATGGATGTGGAGAGTAGGTCTCGATCTTCAAAATGTTCCAAAGGATCGGGGGTCAACGAGGGACGAGGCGGTCGGAATCGGGGCTGGAAGGTTGGAAGGCTCTTCCGCCTTCGATCGGGGAGAGAGAAAAAAGTTTTTCCTTTTTTTTTATTAAATTCTGATTGGCCGGTGGGTTTTAAAAAGTGTTTTCTGACACGACCACCAATCTAAACCTAACGACTGTCGTCCCTAGCGTTTTACCCCCTTTCCGAACACAATGGGATATGTTTCGTAGGCTCATTCGACTGTTTCAATCAGTTTTCCTTCAATTTAAAACATATAACATTCAATATTTAATTTGAATGTACATTTCAGTTTGCCAGGGCCACAAACTGATTCGAAAAATTCCAGAAAAATAAATCTGGCTATGTTTTCACGATATGATCCCAACAAAACTAGTTTCGTTGAATTCTGAGACCGTTTGCAAAAAGGCCCATTTCTGGTCGATCCAATTTAACTATAATTGACCAAAACACGTTTTCCTTTGCCACGCTCACATACTAGCTTCAAAAATTATGAAATTTGAAACCTAGCAATAAATTCACATCCCGGATCCAACAAAAGTGGTTTCGTCAAATTCCGAGGTCGTTTGCAAAATGGCCAATTTCACGGGCTATATAATTTCCATAGCGACCTTTCTGAAAATTCATTTGGCCGTAACTTTTGCTTCCCGCTATGAAACTTCAATTTTTCAGATTTGTTAGAAAGGTATTCACCAACAGATTTAAATATTTTTGGTTTCACTCAAATCCGTTTTGTTTTGCACCCGGTACAGTCCGACAAAGTTTGAATTCAATTTTTGAAACTGCAGCGCCATTTTAGGCCTTGTTTATAATTAGAATTAATTATATTCGTTTTCAAACATCGATTCAAACTCAGTTTTCTTTGCTATTATTTAAAATATTTATTTAAATATTTAAAATCCACTATTTTAGCCAATTTAAAAAATTTAAATTGGTTCAGATTTTCCGGGTCGTTACACATCACCACCTATGAACCTTGAAAAGAATATCAAACATTCTTCTGTATGATAACCTTCAGCAATGGATGCCTCTGGTTTACTTTTGTTGCGAACATATGATTTTGGTTTACAAAGGTAACACTCAATAGGAAACATACAACGAACATGTGCAGGTAAACCATATTCAATTTCTTGCGTAAATGAACTAGCAAGTGCACCAATGTGTCGAAGAAAGAATTTGGGAATATCATCTCAAATTGACAAAGAATTTCCACAATTTCCTTTTGTAGCCTCTTGAGATCATCCAAATCAATAGTTTTACTCCAAAGACTTATTAGAAATGCACCTAATCTTATCATAGGTATTGCATGCGACACCCCACATTCGTTAATGTCACTCTTTAACAGAATGCATTAAGTTCCGTGAAGCGTTATAGGTAAATAGAAACAGAAATATCACAAGACAGATATAAAATAACAATTGGAAATATAAAACTTAATTTTCCAACAGAAAACATCGTGGTCCAAAATCTGGTTACAACATCAGTCTTAAATTCTGAAAAACCCATTACATCAATAAAAGTATCTGACTTGTATTAAAACCGTCAAAGTACATAAATATAAAATCACTGTCCCCAAAAAGAGTCATAACAAAGTAGACAAATAGTCAAAGCGGTACATCGAAGCAAATTCAAAATCCAAGCAGAAACAAAAGAGAGAATCCTAATCAAGCCTGAGCACTCCCACCTTGAGAACCTGGGGGGAAAGGAAGAGAGAGAGAGGAACGGAAATGAAATGGGCCAGACATAAAGTCTAGTGAGTCCAGTTATTTTTAGCATATAAATAAGTAAAAGCATCATAAACTGGATGAGAGATAACTATATCATATGTAGGTAAAACAAACTGAATAAGTTAAGCAAGATGAACATAACAGATTACGCTTCTCAAATACTTTTCTCTGCACTAATACTAGTGTAACAGATATGGATGATCCCAACAGAAACATAATGGTAGACTCAGGTGTACTTCTAGTGACGGGTTTTACCCCCAAACGATAATAACAGCCACCCTAATAGCAATAACGGATGTTACCCCAAACGATAATAACGGGCACCTTAATAGGCAGGACTAGATGTACCCTAATTGCTACCCTAATCAATCAGCTCCTTATCCCGTAGATACCTTGTGCTGGCCCCACAGTAGGATGTACCACTTCCTAAAGTGGCAACCCCTTCTCTCGATAGGCACAATCATATATACTGGTGCCACGGCGTCTTAATTTCCCGATCAGTCCGGACCCATGCACACGCATGACTCCATTAGAATGTGCCATCAACACCTCCACCCATATGAACATCTTATAATCGAGTCATTAAGCGTGCCCCTGACCCCTACATAGTTCGGAGTCTGCCTTTAGACCCCTATATGGGTTACTGACTGATACGGGTCCCACACAACAGATGATAAATGCCACCCATTAGGCATGCATCCCCACTACTAGGATTTTGACAGGTTATGCCTAACATATTAACAAGACTGCATAACCCTAACATATAGAACAGGTTCAGTTTATCGGGTTTGCATAAGCCTTCCCCTTCCCCATCCCCCCCCCCCCCCCACACACACACAGAGTTTAACAAATTTGACAGGTTTAATTAACCCCACAGATTTAACAGGTTTACTTAACCCCACAGATTTACTTAACCCCTTACCTTTAGATTGTAACTAACGAAAGTAATCTACAATCTTTTATCTCTAAATTGTAATTAACGAAAGTAATCTACAATCTTATATCCTCGGATTGTAATTAACGAAAATAATCTACAATCTTTTATCCCCAAATTGTAATAAATGAAAGTAATCTATAATATTTTATCCCCGGATTGTAATTAACGAAAGTAATCTACAATCCCTTACTCCTAGATTATAATTAACGAAAGTAATCTACAACCTTTTGTCCTCGGATTGTAATTAATGAAAGTAATCTACAATCTTTTATCCTCGGATTGTAATTAATGAAAGTATTCTACATTCTTTTATCCCTGGATTATAATTAACGAAAGTAATCTACAATCCCTTACTCTTAGATTGTAATTAACGAAAGAAACCTACAATCTTCTACCTCTGGATTGTAATTAACGAAAGTAATCTACAACCCCTTTATATTATTCATTGTTTGATTCAATAATTACAATAACATGTTTTACTTAATATTAAGTATACTTCATCTCAATTCACTTATTTTCTATTTAACATGTCACTTATTATTCTTGATTAAATATAACTTATTTCACCATATATGTTTACCTTGTTCTTTCTTATTTAATCATAATTCTGTCTTACACTGTCACTACAACTTGTCGTTGTTTACTTATTAGCTTAGTTCTCTTAACTAAGGCTTACTAATATGTTACCATATCATTTATTATAACTTATGTTATAATTTCCACTTGTCCCTAGAACAAGCTTACCTATTATATAACATTCTCATTAATGTAATTAATTATAATAGGTTATTATCTTCCCCATTCATATATGTTAATGCACTAGACCTCTCACATTAAGTTGACCACTTGTGGATGCTAGATATGTCGGGCGGTTTCGGCCAGACTTCTACCACAAGCTGGACTTAACCTAGTTTCTTAGCACTGTTACATGTATATTTACGTGCTAGACCCCTCACATTAAATTAACCACTTGTGGATGCTGAATTTTCTGGGCAGTTCCGGGCAGACTTCTACCACAAGTTGAATTTAACATCGTGCCTAAGCACGGTTACAATTTCTGTTTACTGTTAATTTAGGCATATTCATTCTTAAACAATTATTCATGTTCATCAGAGGTTTTTTAATTAAAGTACTCAGTTTTCAACAGGTTTCAGCAGAATAGTATTTTAATAGATTAAACATCTCTGCTAGTTACATTAGGTTACTTACAGTTTCATTAATATGTTCTTCTTAATCTTAAACTAAGCCTATAGATTTATATGCCCCAAATTACGGTCATACTTCATAGTATAACATATGCCCCAAGTTTAATCTTACATTACAGTATAGGTTGTGCCCCCAAATACTGTCATGATTCATAACAAGTTATTCCCCCAATTTAACTTTCCCCACCATTCCCAATTTCGTCTATTCGCATATTTCAGTGATAGGCCTAGGCTCGAAAGTTGCCTAGATATAAAAATAATATAAGGAAAGAGGGAGAGAAGAGAACAGAATTAGGCATAATAACAAGATAAGAACATGATAATAGAAATACGTATATCAGAAATAGGCATATAAGAACTGAATAATAGATCAGGTGTACAGAGGAATACATGTAATGACAGATCTGTTTAGGTATGAATCAGATTCTTAACAGGCATAGGTTTAGATCCGGATTTATAAACATGTCAGGAGTACTTGTTAAATGTTTATATCTAAAAATAACATGGACTCACAGAGACTGGATCTAAAGAACAGAGAATAACGATCAGATGTTGCAGAAGAATTTCTTATATGCGTATAGGCTGTTGTTGAAGAAAATAGGCTAATTCAATTAGAGCTGGGGCGGCATCTCTTTGTCTCCATTGTTTTTTATGTGTAAAAACAATAGAAATGGGGTCCTATTTATAGCCAACAGCCAATGTATCTTGTTCAGAAACGCGTCCAGGTGTAGGGGAGGAATCTGGCCCGGATCTGGGGTGTGTCGACACCCCCTTGTGTGGGTTGACCCTAGGGTTGGCCCCTATGGGGTGCGGGTCGACCCCCAATGGACCAGGATTCCACTTCGATTTCCCGCTCTGATTTTCGAATTATTTTGAATTCTGAAATTGATTTGTGTTTATATACACACACACACACACACACATATATATATATATAAATATATTACTTACATGTATACAAACTTCAAACCTTAAAATCTTCTTCATACGATGTCTTTTACACGCAAACTCGGAGTCTATCTTAAGCAGAATTCCGAGATGGTACAACCCATTTCCCTTAATTCCCAATATTTAATTAAGTATTCTTTAGTTTATCTTTATAATGTTCTTTAAAATTATGGGGTGTTACATTCTCCCCTACTTAAAGGATTTCGTTCCCGAAATCTCCAAGTTAAGAAGTGTGTATATTCTTACATCCATCATCCATCTACTCATCAACCAATCACAGACATCCATTGTCCTTAAAAGATTTCTAATGCTAATTTGAACATATGCAATGGTGTTTGTATATGTCCCTATGCTAATGCGAAAAATCAGACAGTCTACTGATTCAGTTGACATCACTAATGCAATGTATGTTAGTGCCATGAATCCAACATGTATGCAAATAATCCTAATAAATCATGCAAACTCTAAATGTGTGCACAATCATCCATCCAAATGCAACATCCATATGATGACGTACTCACTTCTATCCATAAAAAGAAGAAAAATGCACACTCATCCATATGCAGTATGAGAGTGATTGAGCTGATCTAGTGCCTAATGTGTGTGTATATGCATTCACGAGCAACCACTAACAAACATTTGCATCCATCAATCATAGCATGTCTCAAACACATGTTTACATAAATTGATTTCTTACCTAAAGTCTATGATTCAATTGATAGGATATACTTAATGACGGAAACAAGTATGAATAAAAGCTTTTGGAAAAAGAAGTTAAGAACATACCCTTGAAAAGGGAAGGGAAAGAAGAGAGAATCTTGTCTTCAGTCTCCCAAGTTGCATCCTCGCAGTCTTCGCCCCATTGAACTTTCATCAACTTTACCTCTCGGTTGTGAAGTTTCTTAACCCCTGATCCAAGAATACAGATAGGAATTCGTCCAACTATTGCCTCATGTTCTACCACTACTTCCTCAAGCATACTCGGCTCAAATACTTCCGTGGCATCATTCAGACACATCCGCAAATGAGAAAAGTGGAAAACATCATGAACTCCCGCTAATCTCTCTGGTAGCTTTACCCTATAGGCCATTTGACCCATTCTTTCCATTATGGGAAATGGTCCTTCAAACCTTGGGTCCTATTCCCTTACCGATCCAAAACGAACCACCTTCCCTAGAGGTGATACTTTGATGAAAACCATGTTTCCCACCTCAAACTTAATATCAGTCCTTCCCGTATCTGCATATGACTTTTGCCTGTTCTGAACTATCTTCATGTGTCTGCAGATAAGATCAATCTTTTCTAAAGTTTCTCTAATCATCTCAGGTCCACATAGAAGCCTATCTCTGTTGTCTCAATTTGACATCCGTATGCGAGAAAAGATACTTGTGCGACTTATGGTCCGTGTATAACTCGAACCTCTCCTTAAGCAGGTACTTTCGCCAAGTCTTAAGCGCAAATACTATAGCAGCCAATTCGAAAACTTGGGTAGGTAGTTCTTCTCGTGAACTCTCAACTGTCTACCACCGTAACATACTAACCTTCCCACTTGTATCTAGGCGGCACCAAGCCTTGTACCACATGCATAAGTATATACCATGAATACTTTGTTCCCGTCAGGCAAAGTTAAAACTGGGTTGTTGTCAGAGTCCTCTTCAAATGCTGGAAATCTTCCTCACTGTTAATATTCCAAGAAAAGATCAGATTCTTCTTTGTTAGTCTGGTGAGTGGGGATGATATCTTTGCTAAGTCCTTAATAAACTTCCTATAATAGTCCGCTAAACCAAGAAAACTCCTCACCTCCATTGCATTCTTTGGAACCTTCCAATTTTGAACTGAAATTATTTTCACTAGATCCGCCGCTATTCCATCCTTGGAGACCACATGCCTAAGAAATCTCACTTTCTTTCTCCAAAATGACATTTGGAGAATTTCACCTTGAGCTGGTGCGCTCGGAGAGTCTTCAAAACCTCTCTTAAATGTTGGGTATGATCTTTCTCGTCCTTCGAGAAGATCAGAATGACATCCACAAAGACCACAATGAACTTATTCAGAATCTCTCGAAACACCCTACTCATCGGATCCACAAAATAGGCAGGTGCATTCGTTAACCCAAGAGGCATGACCGACCCCTCGAAGAAACCATTTGGAGTTCTGAAATTGGTCTTGTCTATACTGTCCTCGGTCACCCTCAACTGATGAAAGCTCGTGGCCAAGTCTAACTAGGAAAAAATAGATGCACCAACAAGCTGGTCAAATAGATCATTTATCCTCGGAAGGGGGTGCCTATTTTTCTTAGTGAGCTTACTCAACTCCCTATAATCAACTCATAAGCGAAGCAAGCCATTCGACTTAGTTGCGAATATGATTGGAGCAACCCATTCAGATATGCTTCGCCTAATAAATCCCTTCTCAAGTAGCTCCCCTACATGCTTGCTGAGCTCCCTCCATTCCCTAGTGACCATGTGGCGCACATGCAATGCGACTGGCTTTGCATTGTCCATCAAGTATATCCAAAAGTTGATCTCATGCCTCGTAGGTAAGCCCTAAACCTCCTCAAAAACATTTGAATACTCATGACTACTGGTATATATCGTAAATCATCGACAGAAGCATCAAGTGATTCTAGGAAACTAAGCATGACATACCATTTCATGTCACAAGAAATCCCGAGAGTCCTCCCTTGGCAAGTCAAAAGTCTAACAAGCCTCCTCTCATAGTCTAGAATAACAACATGCCTAGCTAGCCAACCCATCCCTAGAATCAAACCATATCCCATGAAACACAGTACATATGCGTCACACTCAAACTCGATGCCCATCACAGATATCCTCAAACCCTGACAAACCATAGACAGATGAGCCATGCCTCCAATGGGGTTTGAGACAATAACGGGACCCGAAACCATACTAGTACTAAGGTGCAAAGACTCAATCACATAATCAGATATAAAAGAATGTGAAGCTCCAGAATAAAAAAGAGTCCTAATAGGATAATCGGAGAGAAAAATCAAACCTTTAACAGAAACTTTCCTACCTTTGTCCAGTACACTGGCCGCGAGAGCATGCACCTACTCTCTAGATGATCCTGCCCTTTGGCCCTGTCATTTGCTTCTTCGGTCACTCCTTAGTATAGTGTCCAACCTCACCATAGTTGAAACAAACGTTATTCCTTCTTCTGCGTTTCTTGACCAAATGATCTAAGCGCTTACAACCATGACATTCTAGAGAAATTATCTACTTTGCAACAGTAGAGGAACAGTGACTGCAGCTGGGGGAGGGGTGTCTCCTTGGCTCCCGGTAGTTGCCACAGCCTTAAGATACCTACGGAACCAATCTGGTACATGAACACCCTCGGGAATATACGGTTCC
Organism: Allium sativum; assembly: GCA_030737875.1. Classification (NCBI taxonomy): domain Eukaryota; kingdom Viridiplantae; phylum Streptophyta; class Magnoliopsida; order Asparagales; family Amaryllidaceae; genus Allium; species Allium sativum. The sequence continues at coordinate 971,834,844 of CM060909.1, read as the reverse complement.
CTAGACATTCTCAAATGAAAAGGAAGAAGGATTCAAACAGTGAATCGAGAGATAATTTATATGGCATTGGGGAAGGTGTTTTCGAAAAAAAAACTTTTCTTTTGAAAATGCTTTCTTTTTAAAACCTTTCAAAAATAATTTTCAAAATCTTTTATCCGATCTTGTAACCTTCAACTTTGATACCAAATGTGATACCCCGCGTCCGTTAATATCACTCTTTATTAGAATGCATTAAGTTCTATGAAGCGTTATAGGTAAACAGAAACAGAGACATCACAAGACAGATATAAAATAACGGTAGAAATTTAAAACTTTATATTCCAACAGAAAAATCATGGTCCAAAATCTGGTTACAACATCAGTGTTAAATACTAAAAAACCCATTACATTAGTAAAAGTATCTACCTTTTACTAAAACCTCAGAGTACATAAATATAAAATCGTAGTCCTTAAAAAGAGCCATAACAGAGCAGACAAATAGTCAAAGCGGTACATCGAAGCAAATCCAAAATCTAAGCAGAAACAAAAGAGAGAATCCTAATCAGGCCTAAGCACTCCCACCCTGAGAACCTGGGGGGAAAGGAAGAGAGAGGAAACGAAACAAAATGGGTCAGACATAAAGTCTGGCGAGTCCAGTTACTTTTAGCATATAAATAAGTAAAAGTATCATGATAGGCCTATAAACTGGATGAGAAATAATAGTATAATATGATAGGTAAAACAAACTGAACCAGCTAAGCAGGATGAACAGAACAGAACAGATTACGCTTCTCAAATACCTTTCTCTACACCAATACTAGTATAATAGATATGGACAATCCCAACGGAAACATAATGGTAGACTTAGGTGTACTTCTAATAACGGGTTTTACCCTCAAACGATAATAACAGGCACCCAAATAGCGATAACGGGTGTTACCCCAAACGATAATAACGGGAACCTAAAAAGGCAGGACTAGTTGTACTCTAATTACTACCCCCAATCGATTGACTCTCTATCCCGTAGATACCTTGTGATGGCCCTACGGTAGGATGTATCACTTCCAAAAGTGGCAAACCCTTCTCCCGATAGGCTATCTACTAGTGTCACGGCGTCTTAACTTCCCGATCAGTTCGGACCCATGCATGCATATGACGCCGTTGGAATGCGCCATCAACACCTCCACTCATATGAACCTCTTATAATCAGTTCAGTAAGCGTTCCCTAGACCCATACCTAGTTCGGGGTCCCCCTTTGGATAACTGTATGGGTTACTGACTGATATGGGTCTCACACAGCATATAATACAAGCCACCCCCAGGGCTTGCATCCCCACTACTAGGATTTTGATAGGTTATGCCTAACAGATTAACAAGCCCGCGTAGCCCCAACATATAAAACAGGTTAAGTTTATTGGGTTTATATAACCCCCCCCCCCAAATTTTATAGATTTACAGATTTGATAGGTTTAATTAACCCTACAGATTTAACAAGTTTAATTAACCCCTTACCTTTAGATTGTAATTAACAAAAGTAATCTACAATCTTTTATCCATGGATTGTAATTAACGAAAGTGATCTACAATTTTTATCCCCGGATTGTAACTAACAAAATTATTCTACAATTTTTATCCTCGGATTGTAATTAACGAAAGTAATCTACAATCTTTTATCCCTGGATTGTAATTAACGGGATTGTAATTAACGAATGTAATCTAGAATCCCTAACTCCTAGATTGTAATTGATAAAAGTAATCTACAATCTTTTACCCTTAGGTTATAATTAATGAAAGTAATCTACAATCTTTTATCCTCGGATTGTAATTAACGAAAGTAATCTACAATCCCTTACCCCTAATTGTAATTAACGATAGTAATCTATAATCCCTTACTCCTAGATTGTAATTAACGAAAGTAACCTACAATATTTTATCCCGGAATTGTAGTTAACGAAAGTAATCTACAACCCCTTTATATTATTCATTATATGATTCCATAGTTACAATAACATGTTATACTTAATATATAATTAAATATACTTCATCTCAATTCACCTGTTTTCTATTTAACATGCCACTTATTATTTATGACTAAATATAGCTTATTTCACCTCATATATTCACCTTATTCTTTCTTGTTTAATCATAATTCCGTCTTACGCTGTCACTACAACTTGTCGTTGTTTACTTATTAACTTAGCTCTCTTAACTAAGGCTTACTAATAAGTTTTCTTTCCATTTATTATAACTTATGTTATAATCTCCACTTGTCCTTAGAACAAGCTTACATATTATATAACATTCCCATTAATATAATTAATTATAATAGGTTATTATCATTCCCCGTTCATGTATGTTAATGCACCAGACCTCACATTAAGTTGACCACTTGTGGATGCTTGATAAGTTGGGCGGTTTCGGGCAGACTTCTACCACAAGCTGGACTTAACCTCATGTCTTAGCACCGTTACATGTATATTTACGCACTAGACCCCTCACATTAAATTATCCACTTGTGGATGCTGGATTTTCCAAGCGGTTTCGGGCAGACTTCTACCACAACTTGAATTTAACCTCATGTCTAAGTGCAGTTATAATTTTTATTTACTGTAAATTTAGGCATATTCATTCTTAAACAATTATTCATGTTAATCATAGGTTTTTCAATTAAAGTATTCAGTTTTCAACAGGTTTCGGTAGACTCGTCATTTTAATAGATCAAATATCTTCGCAAGTTACAACAGGTTACTTACAGTTTCGTTAACATATTCCGCTTAATCTTAAACTAATCCTACAGATTTATATACCCCAAATTATGATCATACTTCACAGTATAACATATGCCCCAATTTAGACTTACATTACAGTATAGGTTATGCCCCCAAATCCCAGTCGTGATTCATAATACAAGTTATGCCCCACAATTTATCTTTCCGCACCATTCCCTATTTCGTCCGCTCGCAAATTTCAGCGATAGGACTAAGAGGGAGAGAAGAGAACAGAAACAAGAAAAATAACAAGACAGACACATGATAACAGAAATAAGTATATTAGAAATAGGCATATAAGAACTGAACAATAGATCAGGTGTACAGAGGAATACACGTAATGATAGATCTGTTTAGGTACGATTCAGATTCTTAACAGGCATAGGTTTAGATCCAGATTTATAAACATGTCAGGATAATTTGTTAAATGTTTATATATAAAAATAACATGAACTCACAGAGACTGGATCTAAAGAATAGAGAATAACGATCAGATGTTGCAGAAAAATTTCTTGTATGCGTATAGGCTGTTGTTGAAGCAAATATGCTAATTCAATCCGAGGTGGGGTTGTCTCCATTGTTTTTTATGTGTATAAACAATAGAATTGGGGGTCCTATTTATAGCCAACAGCTAACGAATCTCATTCAGAAACACGTCCAGGTGTAGGGGACGAATCTAGCCCAGATCTAGGGTGGGTCAACCCCGGACACCCCCTTGTGTGGGTCGACCCCCAACGGGCCAGAATCCCACTTCGATTTCCTACTCTGATTTTCGAATTATTTTGAATCCTAAAATTGATTTGTTTATATATTATATATATTACAACTATACAAACTTCAAACCTTAATATCTTCTTCATACGATGTCCGTTTTATGTAAACTCAGTGTTTATCTTAAGCAGAATTCCGAGACGAAAGCAATGGAACTGTCCGTTTCCCTTAATTCCCAATATTTAATTAAGTATTCTTTAGTTTATATTTATAATGTTCATTACAATTATGGGGTGTTACATTGCAACATCTGGTTTTACAGATTTCTTCACAGCAAAATGCAGCAAGTAATGGAGAAAAAAAATGAGCATCGTGGCTCGTATACCCTGCAATTTTCCTCTCTTTCTTGTTTACATACCGACTGATATTAACTGCACAACCATAAGGAAGTTTAGCATTCTCCAACACTGAGCAAAATATTCCTTTCTCTTTATTCGTCATTTCAAATATGGTAGCCCTCATCTCAAGGTAATTTCCATCAGTTGATATAACCTGATGAAGGACCTCCCTGATGCCTATGTCTTATAAATCATATCGAGCATTTAAATGGTCTTTCGACTTCCCATCAATATTTAGTAAAGTACTAAGTATGTTATCACAAATGTTTTTCTCTATGTGCATAACATCAAGGTTATGTCAACATACATTTTAACTCCAATATGGTAAATTAAAAAATATTGGCTTTTTTAAAAAGGAGATTCATTTTTATGCTTCTTGACTCTTTCTTCCCAAGAAAAGTTTCATAACCAGCCAACAATTCTTCAGTGTCAGTCCCGGATAAAATTTCGTGAGGTGTTCCCATTTCAATTTCACCATTAAACCTTTTCCTATCAAACCTCCACTTGTGTTCCAGGTCTAAAAATTTCCTATAATTCATGTAGCACATTTTTTCACTATGTGTAACGTCCCGGATTTTTCGGCCATTTAAAATAAAATATTTAAATCAGTTTATATATTATATTGGAAATATAATGGATTTTTAATCGATTTTTTTATTTAGAATGGAGTTCGAATATATATATTTATATATTAATTAAAACGAGCTCGAAATGACGCGGTAGTTCGTAATTTTCGACTTGAACTTTAACTGAATACACAGGATCCGATATAAGTCGGATTTCTGTGAAACAAGACACGTTTGAACCGGTTCGATCACATTTTTCTAATGAAAGAGAAAAATCAAAATTTCAGCTTACAGATTTCAAGTTACGTCCAATTCAAATTTCTAAATAGTCGTTATGGAATTCGTTTTTAAATTATAACGATTTATTTATTTATATTAAAGGATTTTTATGTAAATGAAATATTATTTAAAAATCAGGATTTTTATGTCGAGTTTGAATTCTATACTATTTGAAATTTGAGATGTTGGTTTAAATAAATACAATGATATTAATTTATTTTCGTTAATTTAGCTAATTGAATTTGATTTATAGTGTATCGAGATTTTATGAGATTTAAAATATGTGACGACGTGAGCTTTGATGTGTGGATTAGTTGTTTGGTACTTGTTGAAGTAGGTGTTTGCTTAGGGCAGTATGGATGATGAGAGTTGTGACTGAAATTGATGAGGCAATGGAGGTTTGTGAATTGTTGTGGCTTGTCGATGCCTGGTGGTGTTTGTAATGATTGTTCACCCCTTGTATTTTTCCATTAGAGAAAACAGTAAAAACAGTATCACTTTGTTTTAGAGCTTACACACCTTATGCTTAACTAATTTTTACATTAAAAATAAATACTTTACATACCGATTGTTAACAAAAATACCTTCAAAAATCATATAAAATTTTAACTATGATATTATTAGTTTAGGTACCCTATTTTCCTAGCATTTGTACACCTAAAATCGCTGGAACAAAAAACCCAATGCTGAACAGGAAGTCAAATACAAATTGAAATTTTTAGTCATGTGTTTCCATGTCAAAATATACCACAAAATGATTGCAAGATAATATGTAGTATTGGATTCATTATAACTCTCATATTTTGAAGAAAAATATATGTTAAAACGCATTTTTTAAGGTTAGATTGGTCTTATCTTCATCAATCACAATGCTGCGGGAAAATCGTGTAAAGTCAACTATATCAAGCATGTTACTGTTTTTCCATAACTTTCGCAGATGCAAATCTATATATTTACCATCAAATTTATATACACCAATTCTCTTCAAAAGATTTACTGTAAAAGAAGAAAAAGAGAACCTAACTGTATAAAATTAAAACAGCACAAGAACAGCTAAGGAAAAAGGGAATCAAATATATGAACATATAGTTTTACAACCGCAAATCTTTACGGAATCAAACAATACATAGAAAATCTCATCACTGTTATTCAGACAGTACACTCACTATTCCAAACATTTAAAGAGAGAAAAAGAAAAAAAATATAGAAAGAAAATCTATCATACAGTTCACAATCTTTTGATTTGAATAGACAGAACTTATAGCCCTACAACTACCTAAGTAGTGCACATGCACTAGTTCGATCAAAAGTCCCATTCAAACAATCCAACAATGCTGAAAACACCATTCAAAATCCACCCAAATCTCTGTAAAAATCCCCATACATCCATCAATGTCCATCACCGTACACAAACCAACCTGGAAAGGGAAAAACCACAACTGGCATCAGCCTATAGTAGTTGTGCTACCTACAAACAGCATTGAAAGACCTTGATCTAATCTAAATCGAAACAACACTATAAACACGAGTTGCGCATAGGTGTTTCAGACATGCCAGAACCACAAACAAACACAGTAACAAGGAAATGGTTCGAAAACTGCAAGAGAAAAATTACAGTAAGAAGAAAGGAAAAGAAGAGAAAAAAATAATGTAAATACTTATCTTGTATTCGATCAATCTGTTCGGGTCGAAGGCGTAAGAAGTTTGAAGGTGGCTCAAGGTTCGTCTGCGAGGACTAGGGGTTGATCGACGTTGAGGGTGGTTGTTTAGGGGTTCGGTGGGTTGTAGGAAGGAGGAGGGAAGGTCGGAGAGTGGGAGGAGGGCGACGCCATCCAGCTCGGAGTGGCAGAAGAAAAGGGGGGCTTAGGGTTTCATTTCCAGTCATGAACGATGGAAATTTGTGGCGGCTGAACAACTGAAAGAGGGATACGGTGATAGGGTTTTAAGGGGAACGGGTTTGATTTGGGACAAGGGTTAAGGTAAATCCCATTTTAAATTTTATAAACAAACCATGTTTAAAATTTAATTTATTTTATAAATTTATTTACGCGATTTCTCACTCATACGATATCAGATTTACGCACGGTCAGTTGCGTTGGGAACGTGGACACGAGAACTTCGAGATGGAGCAGGTCTAGTCCGGATCTGAAGCAACTGGAATTTTTATTTGAATTAAACGTCAGTTTAATTTGACTAAAACAGACTGTTTATCGACAGATTTAAACCAAGGTGAGTTAAACTCACTCAGCTCTTCCCATTTATATTTTATATAAATTGGGTTTTTATTTTGCATGTTCTGGTTGTTAGAGGTTGACTGTTTGCTAGTTAATATATTTATTGTTGACTCAACCACTGAAATTAAACGGTCCTTTAATTTCAAAAAAATACCAATCATTTTGATTTGACCCGAATAAGGTAGTTTTCCTTGATTGGTCATATTTATAAATGTGCTTGAATTGCTTGAATTGTTTGAATTGGCTGTTAATTGATTGGTGATTGTTATATCAATCAAAAGGAATGGTTGATTATTATTGATTGTTGAACCTTATTTCAACATTTGGATGGTATGGGTTGAGTAATTGGCATCAACTGGTGGAGAAATCAATCGATTTTTAAATATGAAATTTATTGACGGTGAATTAACAGAGTGAAGTTATAAATATATCTTATAACTAAAAGATGTTTTTGAAAGCCGTTACTTCAATGAAAGTTATTTTAAAAAGGAAATAAATATTAATTATTTATTTGGTAAAATTTATATGTAATTATGGAATATGTTTTATTAAACAATTTCTTACGTTGATAAGAATTATGAATAAATGAGCAGGAAATAACCCGGCGGTTTAGTATTTGATTAATCGTAAACAATTAAATGAAGTTATTTAAATTAATTATATTTTTATTTAATTTAAAAGAGGAACTAAATAGAATTGGTTAGAAGAGTAATCATGTTCTGTGTTGACTAAGTCGACCATTTAAACTAAGTTAGACTTTTAATTTGGTGAAATAACTTAATGAATAATTGGTTAATTTTAGTAAGGTTTTAAAAAGGGAATTTATTATTTAGCAAATAAAGGAGTTAGTAGATTTGAAATGAAAAATGTTGAAGGAAATGAGTTGTTATAGTTTTAAGTAAGCACTAATGAAACACATTTAAGTGACCAAATTTGAAGTGAAATATAGTTGAGTATTGAAAAGAAGCTATGGATGAATTTCATATTTTGAACTCGAGTTTTAATCAAGAAATAAAGAGTGCTAGATGGAGACGATAACATAAGTGGAAAGTTTTACTTAACGTTTGAATTAAGTAAAAGGAGGCGAAGAGGTAAAGGGTTTATATTAAACCTAAAACTTATAAACAAGGTTTTTAAATGAAATGGGAGTTAAAGAAGTGTTTTAAAATTGGAAATACTTAACAATATTAAGTTAAATCAATGAATTTAATAGGGAATTTCCTGAGAGAAAAGGGGTTTGTTTTGAGCTTGGTAAACAAGGTTGGAAATAGGATTTGTAATTCAGTTTGTGAAACGAAGCCATTTGAATAAGTCGAGAGTAAATAAAGTGATGTTTCGTAAATGATTATTTAAATAGCAAATTAAGTGATATAAATTCCCAAAAGATAAAGAGTACTGTAAAGCGATATTTTAACTAGTGGGATGTGTTTAATACCAGTTCTTGAATTACCACTCGTATCTATCTGAAGGTAAGAACGTTGTTGATCAAGGTCTGAGAGGTAATTAAAATACCCTAACTTGAACGACTTCAGGACTATCCAAGGATGATACTAGTAGGTAATGTCAAGAATGTGGGATAAGATTTCCAAAGTAAAGGAAATGATATGAGATGATATTTTCCCTAATAACAGAATTAAAAGGAGATTGGGCAATAAATTTTAAAAGCCAAGTGATGCTGAGTACCAGACCAATAAATCTATTTTTATGATTTCATGGATGTTTACTTGATAGTTAAATAACCGACTATCAAGTTTGACCTTTACGATTGTTGGTACGGGAAGACCGGGATCGAATGTATATTCGAAAACCATTCCAACCAACAAATACGAAATATATAGAAACGATCAGACGACGATCGAGATGGAGCATTTGAAGACCATAGATCTTCATAAAGCGGAAGAACCACTTAAAATCTCTGATTTGACCCGGAGATATACCGGGGTTCTGTCGTGGTTGGAATCTATGGATTACAAGGACTATCGCTACTGATCCATGGGGCGATTCCTATATTGGATGCTGTAACACCCCGTGTATTCTATAACTGTGGAATTAACAAATTAAAGTATAATTAATTTGAAATCAAAGAACTAAGGGAAACGGGATACGCCATTGCGTTCGTCTCGGAAAAATACGCGAAATAGAGTCCGAGTTTTCGAAAAACGGAGTCCGTATGAAGAAGATATAGCCTCCGGAAGTTTCTGAATTAAGTTTAAAATTCGAACAGAATAAAACAGTTTAAAATTAAAACCGGGCCCAATTGGCCAGGGCGGGAAAAATCCCGCCTGATGCACCCAGGTCGACTGGGCTGTCGACCTGGTCTAGCCAGGTCGACAGGGCTGTCGACAGGGCTGTCGACCTGGTCCAGACCCAGGTCGAACCCAGTCCACCCTGGCTGGCCTATTCTATGTTGGTCGATTTTCTGTAGTCTGCTTTGTCATTAGGGCTAGTTGGCAGGCTCTAATTGGTCTCTCTTACGAATGAATGGCTACGATCAATCCAAGCAACATCAATGGTCCTAATCAGTTCATAAACTCTATAAAAATGACCCTAGACTCTGCCTAGGTTTCTTACACAATTCTCTAGCCTCCATTGCTCTCTTCTTCTAATAAAAAAATAAAAATGGCGTCGCTGCTCTGCTGGAATTAAAACTAGAAGATAATCAACATCAGCCTAAGCAACTCAATTCAAACTAGAGATTAAAGTTTCTGCAAAGATTCTACAACAAGTTTTTTTCTTTAATCCAATCAAGGCAAGTACAGTTATTTTCCGCTATAAACGTTAATAATAATTTTGATATGTTTTTGATTCTGAATCTGAGATTGTATATATATTCTCTTCTGTCAGATCTGTTTTTCTGTATCCCTTTTCTTCTTTTCTGTTTTTATAGCCAGGCTACCACGAGCCTGTGCCTAATCTCATAAGAGATGAACGTATGAACGCAAATTTTGGGATGAATGATGCGAAATTTGACAAGACTAAATTGAATGTATGACTTTAGGTCTGAGGCATAAAATATATTGGACATATGCATAAATTTGACTATGAACATATAATTTATGCATGTTGTATGCATAGCTATGTTGTAATTTAGAACTGTAATTAATGAGCATATGTTGTAAACATAGATTTGGATCTATGCATATTCTATGATAGAAGAAAAGAGGAACCATTGTAAGATTACATATGATTTGAGACTTTGGACAAAATGCATATAAAAGTCAAGATCTGATTTTTAGAAGATATGATTTAAAGATTTATATTGTTGGGTATAGTTTGCATAATGATTCATGACATGAAAAGAAGAAGGATATGGAAAGTTAGGTGTAAAGATTTACATTAATTAGGATATCTATTATTTAGATTACACCTAAATAGGGATTTTTGGATATATGGCATGCATTGAAATTAATGGTTATATTTGGTATAATTTATATGTGAATCTGCTGTAAGATGCTAGTTTAACAAAAATTGGAACATATGTTATATGGCAAATTATGTCCATATTCTGTGCTATATAACTTTATGCAAACATGGAGTATATGTTGTGAATCATGACAATTATGTAAGCATATGAATTTAGGCCAATTTATGATTGGGCAAGGCATGTAAATAGAACTTTTAGAAATATTAAATTTGCTAAATCTGCTAATTTGTCTAGTTGCCTAAACTACTAGTTTTGTTATATTGCCTATACTGCTAACTAGATTGAAATGCCTAATCTGTTAAATTTGTCGGTTGAAATACCTAACCTGTTATATGCCAAAATCTGCTAAGTTGCTAAATCTGTTAAATCCGTTAAGTCATATAAAATCTGTTATCTGCTATGTTGATATAATCATCCTGTGATTGATATAATCTGAATTGGCATATATATTGGGCGTGCGCATAAACGGTAAATTATTAATTAATTGGCCGCAAAGATAAACATGGCTAACTCGAGGTTAGAATGAGTTTGCGGCGTAAATCTGCCCGGAACCGCCCGGCACATCCAGTGGCCGCAAACAATAGGTTCTAATGTGAGAAGTTAGTCATAACATGCGTAAGACACGAGGTTAGGTCTGGCTTGTGGCAGAAGTCTGCCCGGAACCGCCCGGCATATCCAGCGGCCACAAGCTACCGACCTAATGTGAGAGGTCTGTGCATTAATAATTAATTAATGCAAATCTAAGATAAGAATGACGTCTAAAACGTATTGGGGAAAAATAGGGTTAAACCAAAGGGATTAATAGATGTAGTAAAACCCGTCCATGAATCTGTAAGCCCAATACAAAGTTAGACAAATCTGAAAAATCTGTACATCTGATCCGTTAGTCTGAAAACTTGTTAACTTAATTTGTGAATTAGTAAATCTGAATTCTGTATGTCTGAACTTGTAAACAAGTTAATCTGAAATCTGTTAGTCTGGGGACACAAGGTTAGGAGGGGAATTACTTGTGTCATCTGTTGTTTGGGACCCTTATTAGTCAGTAACCCTTTCTGGTATCAAAACTTTGACCCAACAGTAAGTAGGGTCCGGGCACGCTTACTGAACTAATTATAAGAGGTTCATTCTGATAATGGCGAGGGGTGTTGATGGTGCGTTCCAACCGGGTCATGTGCGTGCATGGATCCCGGTCTGCCTCTGAGGATGTAAGACGCCGTGACATCTGTAAATAGGTCTGTGCCAATTGGTTGTCACTTTAGGGAGTGATACACCCTACTGTGGGGCCGACACAGGATATTTATGTATTAGGGAGCCGATCGCTTGGGGTAGGGTTTTAGGGTACGCTTAGTTCTGTCTGTTTCTGTTGGTACCGTCTGTTTCTGTTGGGTGGTAACACCTGCCTGTTTCTGTGTGGTACCGTCTGTTCGGGTGGTAAAGGCCCATTACTAGTGTACACCTAATTCCACATTCTGTTTCCATAGGGATAAATCTGTTTCTTCTTCTGTCTGTTTCTGATCGGGTAGTAAAGGCCCATTATTAGCATTCTGTTTCTGTTAAAGTACTCTGTACCCGTTCCTGCTTCAATTTAGACATTAGGGTGACACCTAATTTTGCTATACTAGTATTAGTGCAGAGAAGTGTAAAACAATAGTTTATATCATCCTGTTTTTCTGTTATATCTGCTACACCTGTTATAGTTATCTCACATCCAGTTTTATGTTCATATCATATTATTATTATCTGTTCATATGCTGAAAGTCACTGGACTTGCCAGACTTTTTGTCTGACCCTTGTTGTTTCGCCTCCTTTCTTCCGTTCCCCCCCCCCCCCCAGGTTGTCCAAGGAGGGAAATACTTTAGCTTGATCCGGATTTCTCTTTGCTTGAAGTGCTTAAAGTATGGCTTGGCTCTGTATAGCTTCTGTTCCATGGGGATTATGATTTTAAACTATGTATTTTGAAGGCTTTTGTACAAGACTGATATTTTGTACTTGAATCCTGAAATTGAAAGGATGTAACCATACTAATTTCTGTTTCCGCTGTAATAAAGTTAAAATTTTTCAAGTACTGTTTTATCTGTCTTGTAAGTTTCTGTCCTGTTTACTAAAATGCTCCACCAAAGTTAAGACATTCCCTTTATGAGTGACCTTAATGGAAGTGGGGTGTTACACTTGGTATCAGAGCTGAAGGTTACCAGATTGGGTAAAGTTTTTGAAAACTATTTTCAAAAAGGTTTTGGAAAGGAAGTATTTTCAAAAATAAAGCTTATTTTGAAAAACATGATCCCCAAGAGCCATATATCTTTCTTTCAGTCCTTTTTGTATTGAACCTTTCCTTTTTCGTTCCAGCATGTCTGAAGCATCTGAGATACCAGAGGGTGTTCATGTACCCGGTTGGTTTCGTCAATATCTTGAGGCTAGGACCGCCGCTGCAGGTCCAGCAAATGATCCCCCTCCTCCACCCCCTCCTCGTGCTATTGCTTTCTCAAAAATCTGTAGAGATTTTAGGGCCATGGGTGGGAAGGATTTCAAAGGAACTGAATCATTCGTAGAAGCAAGGAATTGGCTCAAAGAAATTGAGGATCTGTTCGTTATCTTCGAGGTGGACGATAGGCAGAAGGTACAGTTGGCAGTATGGCTGCTCAAAGACGAAGCTTCCTACTGGTGGGAAGTCACTAACGCCGAGAGGCCGGTTGAGACATGGATGGATTTCAGAACAAGGTTTGAGACAAAATTCCTCTCGCAAGCTGAACGAAGTTTACAGTTGGAAAAGTTCTTGTCTCTTAAGCAAGGAAGTATGACGGTCAAGGAATACGTCAACCAGTTCAACCAACTAGCAAGATTCGGATTGGATTTAGTCAACACTCAGCATAAAAAGGCTCTCCGCTTTGTTAAAGGATTGAATGAGCCACTGCACAGCCTAGCCATGACCCATGTACCCATGGGAGCAACTTACGAGAAATTGGTGGATATGGCACTACTGCACGAGGAAGACAAGGGCCCGAAAGAGACAAAGAAGGAGGAACCACAGAATAAGAAAGCGGGGCCCAAAAAGGAAACACAAAAGAAGGATGAGAAGTCTGAAGATAAGAAGGGGAAAAAGTGCTTTACTTGTGGGAGCTCAACTCATCTGAACAAGGATTGCAGAAAAAGGAAGGGCGCTTGCTTCAACTGTGGGGAGATGGGACACTTCACTAGGGACTGCCCGAGGAGACGAGGACAAGGAGGGCAGGCGAACACTCTTGAGGCTAGTGGCTAGGATAGAAATAGGAAAATTTCTATAGTAGGTTTAATTTCTTTATCTGATTATGGAGTTAAGACTTTTTCTAATTTTGGTATTTTGATTTTGTAATCGATACTCTGCACTTTAATACTAGTATTATTTCTGAATTCCGCTATAGACTCAGACCCATAAGGGTTATGGATCATCTGATTGAGATTGGGGTTTGAGGGATATCTGTGTTAGGCGTCAAGTATGACGCATACATTCTGAGTTTTCGTGGGGTATGATTTTATCGTGCTTAGCTTCCTAAGAATCATTAGGGAACCTGATCTGTACCAGTAGTCTGTAAATATCTAAATACTTTTTATAGGATTTCCAGTTTTGACATTGTCTAAAGGAGGTACTCCTCTGGGTGTCAATTTGATATTGGTTTCGGTCTTTGGGGCCGATACTTAGGACCCATGTCTAATGGGAACCAAATTTTCGTTCTATCTGTACTCGCTTCCATCATTCGACTGTATCCTATCGATCGAATATTTGAACTTTAGGTAGAAACTAATGGGTGTAAACATGTGTTTGAGACATGTTATGTTTGATGGTTGCAAGTGGATGCAAGTGGTTGCTAGTGGTTGCCCGTGGATGCATATACACACACTAGGCACTAGATCGGCTCGAAAACACTCTCATACTGCATATGGATGGGTGAGCATTTTTCAATTCTTGTGGATGCAAAATGGTTGATTCAGCACATGGATGTTGCATTTGAGTGAATGGTTGTGCACTTATATAGAAATAATATATATCATCAGAATTCTATTGCATACATGTTGGACTCATGGCACTGACATAATTCGCATTAAGGAGGTCAACTGAATCAGTAGACCGCCTGATTTTGCATTAGATAAGGAACATATACACACACTTTTGCATATGTTCATACAACATTAGAAGTTTTCTAAGGACAATGGATGCTTGTGGATGATGGTTGAGTAGATGGGTGATTGGATGGTAGGACGCATTCTTCTTAACTTAAAGATTTCGGGGACGAAATCCTTTTAAGTGGGGGAGAATGTAACACCCCGTGTATTCTATAACTGTGGAATTAAAAAATTAAAGTATAATTAATTTGAAATCAAAGAACTAAGGGAAACGGGATACGCCATTGCGTTCGTCTCGGAAAAATACGCGAAATAGAGTCCGAGTTTTCGAAAAACGGAGTCCGTATAAAGAAGATATAGCCTCCGGAAGTTTCTGAATTAAGTTTAAAATTCGAACAGAATAAAACAGTTTAAAATTAAAACCGGGCCCAATTGGCCAGGGCGGGAAAAATCCCGCCTGATGCACCCAGGTCGACTGGGCTGTCGACCTGGTCTAGCCAGGTCGACAGGGCTGTCGACCTGGTCCAGACCCAGGTCGAACCCAGTCCACCCTGGCTGGCCTATTCTATGTTGGTCGATTTTCTGTAGTCTGCTTTGTCATTAGGGCTAGTTGGCAGGCTCTAATTGGTCTCTCTTACGAATGAATGGCTACGATCAATCCAAGCAACATCAATGGTCCTAATCAGTTCATAAACTCTATAAAAATGACCCTAGACTCTGCCTAGGTTTCTTACACAATTCTCTAGCCTCCATTGCTCTCTTCTTCTAATAAAAAAAATAAAAATGGCGTCGCTGCTCTGCTAGAATTAAAACTAGAAGATAATCAACATCAGCCTAAGCAACTCAATTCAAACTAGAGATTAAAGTTTCTGCAAAGATTCTACAACAAGTTTTTTTCTTTAATCCAATCAAGGCAAGTACAGTTATTTTCCGCTATAAACGTTAATAATAATTTTGATATGTTTTTGATTCTGAATCTGAGATTGTATATATATTCTCTTCTGTCAGATCTGTTTTTCTGTATCCCTTTTCTTCTTTTCTGTTTTTATAGCCAGGCTACCACGAGCCTGTGCCTAATCTCATAAGAGATGAACGTATGAACGCAAATTTTGGGATGAATGATGCGAAATTTGACAAGACTAAATTGAATGTATGACTTTAGGTCTGAGGCATAAAATATATTGGACATATGCATAAATTTGACTATGAACATATAATTTATGCATGTTGTATGCATAGCTATGTTGTAATTTAGAACTGTAATTAATGAGCATATGTTGTAAACATAGATTTGGACCTATGCATATTCTATGATAGAAGAAAAGAGGAACCATTGTAAGATTACATATGATTTGAGACTTTGGACAAAATGCATATAAAAGTCAAGATCTGATTTTTAGAAGATATGATTTAAAGATTTATATTGTTGGGTATAGTTTGCATAATGATTCATGACATGAAAAGAAGAAGGATATGGAAAGTTAGGTGTAAAGATTTACATTAATTAGGATATCTATTATTTAGATTACACCTAAATAGGGATTTTTGGATATATGGCATGCATTGAAATTAATGGTTATATTTGGTATAATTTATATGTGAATCTGCTGTAAGATGCTAGTTTAACAAAAATTGGAACATATGTTATATGGCAAATTATGTCCATATTCTGTGCTATGTAACTTTATGCAAACATGGAGTATATGTTGTGAATCATGACAATTATGTAAGCATATGAATTTAGGCCAATTTATGATTGGGCAAGGCATGTAAATAGAACTTTTAGAAATATTAAATTTGCTAAATCTGCTAATTTGTCTAGTTGCCTAAACTACTAGTTTTGTTATATTGCCTAGACTGCTAAATAGATTGAAATGCCTAATCTGTTAAATTTGTCGGTTGAAATACCTAACCTGTTATATGCCAAAATCTGCTAAGTTGCTAAATCTGTTAAATCCGTTAAGTCATATAAAATCTGTTATCTGCTATGTTGATATAATCATCCTGTGATTGATATAATCTGAATTGGCATATATATTGGGCGTGCGCATAAACGGTAAATTATTAATTAATTGGCCGCAAAGATAAACATGGCTAACTCGAGGTTAGAATGAGTTTGCGGCGTAAATCTGCCCGGAACCGCCCGGCACATCCAGTGGCCGCAAACAATAGGTTCTAATGTGAGAAGTTAGTCATAACATGCGTAAGACACGAGGTTAGGTCTGGCTTGTGGTAGAAGTCTGCCCGGAACCGCCCAGCATATCCAGCGGCCACAAGCTACCGACCTAATGTGAGAGGTCTGTGCATTAATAATTAATTAATGCAAATCTAAGATAAGAATGACGTCTAAAACGTATTGGGGAAAAATAGGGTTAAACCAAAGGGATTAATAGATGTAGTAAAACCCGTCCATGAATCTGTAAGCCCAATACAAAGTTAGACAAATCTGAAAAATCTGTACATCTGATCCGTTAGTCTGAAAACTTGTTAACTTAATTTGTGAATTAGTAAATCTGAATTCTGTATGTCTGAACTTGTAAACAAGTTAATCTGAAATCTGTTAGTCTGGGGACACAAGGTTAGGAGGGGAATTACTTGTGTCATCTGTTGTTTGGGACCCATATTAGTCAGTAACCCTTTCTGGTATCAAAACTTTGACCCAACAGTAAGTAGGGTCCGGGCACGCTTACTGAACTAATTATAAGAGGTTCATTCTGATAATGGCGAGGGGTGTTGATGGTGCGTTCCAACCGGGTCATGTGCGTGCATGGATCCCGGTCTGCCTCTGAGGATGTAAGATGCCGTGACATCTGTAAATAGGTCTGTGCCAATTGGTTGTCACTTTAGGGAGTGATACACCCTACTGTGGGGCCGACACAGGATATTTATGTATTAGGGAGCCGATCGCTTGGGGTAGGGTTTTAGGGTACGCTTAGTTCTGTCTGTTTCTGTTGGTACCGTCTGTTTCTGTTGGGTGGTAACACCTATCTGTTTCTGTGTGGTACCGTATGTTCGGGTGGTAAAGGCCCATTACTAGTGTACACCTAATTCCACATTCTGTTTCCATAGGGATAAATCTGTTTCTTCTTCTGTCTGTTTCTGATCGGGTAGTAAAGGCCCATTATTAGCATTCTGTTTCTGTTAAAGTACTCTGTACCCGTTCCTGCTTCAATTTAGACATTAGGGTGACACCTAATTTTGCTATACTAGTATTAGTGCAGAGAAGTGTAAAACAATAGTTTATATCATCCTGTTTTTCTGTTATATCTGCTACACCTGTTATAGTTATCTCACATCCAGTTTTATGTTCATATCATATTATTATTATCTGTTCATATGCTGAAAGTCACTGGACTTGCCAGACTTTTTGTCTGACCCTTGTTGTTTCGCCTCCTTTCTTCCGTTCCCCCCCCCCTCCCCCAGGTTGTCCAAGGAGGGAAATACTTTAGCTTGATCCGGATTTCTCTTTGCTTGAAGTGCTTAAAGTATGGATTGGCTCTGTATAGCTTCCATTCCATGGGGATTATGATTTTAAACTATGTATTTTGAAGGCTTTTGTACAAGACTGATATTTTGTACTTGAATCCTGAAATTGAAAGGATGTAACCATACTAATTTCTGTTTCCGCTGTAATAAAGTTAAAATTTTTCAAGTACTGTTTTATCTGTCTTGTAAGTTTCTGTCCTGTTTACTAAAATGCTCCACCAAAGTTAAGGCATTCCCTTTGTGAGTGACCTTAATGGAGGTGGGGTGTTACAGATGCAGTAGGAGAGTACCTTCGGTTCATCCAATTCCTAGATGACTTGTATGGACAGATGTCTAACATAGTATTTCTTAAGAGTCACGTACGTTGATTTTTACAAACGTATCTTTGTTAGTGGTAGAGAGGGGCACCTTCTAGCTTAACGACCAGAATATTTTTGTGGACGTCAATTAGTGATTTGGTTGATCTGACGATGTGGCATTCAAAGAGTATAATGACCAGATGTGTTCTGACCTCAAGCCTCATCAACCGGGAAATGACAAAAAATCGGGCAGGCAGCATGGCTATGTGGGTCGCTCCCATGAGGGTGTATAATCAACTATCTAGAGAAAATCCATTTCATTCTTTAATTTATTCGATGCAGTCCCTTTTTGGGAAACGGTGGTTTGAGCCCAACCGTTGGTGATATACATTCAATATACTCAAGCGAAATGAGTGGTCGGTCATGTGAGGGCCGGGTTGCAAGACATTCTTGTTGAACCCAGTGTATTCGCCTCTAGAGATACACGATCGGTAGGTGGTCCCATACCTTGTCATAGTTGGAATCCAATCTCCAATAAGTGCCCGCGGTTTTTGATTGTATACTATATGTGTGGAGCGTGAGATGCAAGCGTTCCACTATATTGATATTTACTTGTATTTAGACACTATTATAATATCAGAAAAGATATTGATTTCAAAACTATTTTGGGTTATCGTAAGGTAAAAACCATCTGTATTTATATGTGGATTTGGTCTTATGATTATCCTTTTCTTTCGAAACGATTTTAACTTCAAAATCAAGTTGTGTGATACCCTTAATGTTGTGTGAGTTTTTCTCACTCTGTTTCACTAGACTGACCCGGTGTTTTGTAAATGCTCGGGTTAGCCCGGGATGTACAGGTTCAGGTTATCAGGTACTGAGAAGTCCAGAGACGGGCTGGATATGTTCAGACATATGAAATCTAGTATTTATTCCACTGTGTATATGAGGACAAATTATCAAAACTGTCCAGATGTGTGTTGTACTCTGATATTGTAAGTATTTTTAAAGGCTCTCAATAAAGATTTATTTCTGTATTATATTTTGTTCCGCTGCGATGTGAGACTCTATGTTTTGTTAATACTTCTTCTTCTATTCTAATATTTCTTTCTTTCTTATCTCATCCTCTAATTTCTTTCTATAAATGTTCCAGTGTTTTCAGTGTTTGGAAGGTCGGCATAAGATACGATAAGGGTATTAATGTCGATTTTCGGGGCCGAAAATACCTGGGTCGTTACATTATGTTTCAAGTAACTTGAAGAAGTCTCGAAATGGGGGGGGGACAAGCTAAATAACACTTTGTTCAGCCGGATAACATTGCATAGCCCAGAAAGTTGTTGATCAGCCATAACACGCTTACATGTAATGTGAAATTATCACCCGTGAAGGCATCATAAGTATGCCTGCTAAGGTACCATAATTCTTTCAATTTTGGGATAAGAGTCGATGTAAATGTTAGAAGACTCTGGACCAGGGATAAGAGTTGAAAGTATCAACTTTTCTGTCTTTATGCATAACCAAGGTGGAAGGTTATAATTTACCAATACAATTGGCCATGTGCTATGCTGTGTAGTCATTGTATAAAAAGGACTGAATCCATCAGATGCTACTTTTAACCTGATATTTCTGTTTTTAGATGGAAAATGAGGATAATGGGCATCCATCATCTTCCAAATCTCGCCATTAGCTGGATGTCGAAGTCTGCCATCATTTTTTCGTCCCACTGCATGCCATAACATATGTTATGCATACACCTTGGACATGAACATCCTTTGTAGCCTTGGTTTTAGTGGAAAATAACGCATCACTTTTGCTGGTACTTTGTGAATCCGCTTCTTCGGATCATTTTCAATAGACACTTTCTTTTCCGGTATAACCCACCATGAAAAACCACAAGTTTTGCAGTTATTTTCCTTTTCATTTTCTGCCCAATATAGCATGCAGTCATTTGGACATGCACGTATTCTTTGGTAATCGATGCCTAACTTTTTAATGATATTTTTGGTAGCATTAAAAGATAAAGGGATGTGGGAAATCTTCTTTTATCAACTCTAATGAATCGTTGAATGCATACTCAGTGATTCTATGTAGGAATTTTAAAGAATAAAGCCTGATAATGAAACTTAATCGCGAAAATTTAGTACACCCAGGATATAATGGCTGCTTTCGCTCTTCAACACATTGATAAAATTTTCTAGCATCGACATCCATTCCATTTGAGCCATCAAAAGATCCACCTTCATTGTCCTGCATATTTCCACAAGTACATTGCAACATCTCATTGAGATTATCTTCAAAATTTATTCATGCTTCACAATCCATATCGTTATCGCTCCTTTCAGGATCTAAATAGGAAACCTCACAAATCCATTTCACATACAATTCAGATGGAGCATTCCAAATTAGATGGTCGTAGACTACCTCTTGAGGATCCCACTTACGATTATGACACTTTTTCCAAGTGCATGTAATTTCATCACCTACCGTGAATCTAGAGAAAGTATTTCGAATAAAAAGTTTTACTCCATTGATGTATCCTTCACTGAACTTAGGAAGTTCTGCCCATAGTTTTTCCTCGTTGTTCATCACTAATTGACAAACAAATATCATTTAGAAAAATGACTATAAGGACAAAGAAAAACACAATAATAAAATTAGGAATATGATTACACTTGAACGCACAAGTAAATCAGTAAATTAGGCAACACAACAATCAAATCAGAAAAAATTGAAATATACATTGAGTGATACCTTAAGCAGTAGATTAAATCGAATGTCTAACTGAAATTTGAAACCCAAACGAACCCCAATTGAAGACCTAATTGAAACACCAATGCCTTAATTGAACTCGAACTTTCCGTAATCGAATCCCAATTAAGCTTGTAAACTTGAACTTTTAGCCCTAATTAAACCTGAAAGTGAGTGTTTAAGACGTTGAGCAGCGGAATATTTTGTTTGAGAGTGAGTGTTTTACAAGTTGAGTGAATATTTTGTTAAGTATTTTGCCACTTTTTTTTTGTTTCCCGCCTTAAAACATTATTTCTCGCGGGTCGTTAACCTGGACCGTTGGATCGTCTTGACGTGGATTGATAATTTTATTCACGCGGCTACTGTAACACATGGCTGATATATATGCTAACACATTGAAGTGTGTGTTGCAATAGACAAAAAACAACATAGCTATGGCAACATTATAGCTTGCAACACCTTGGATTTTCGTTGTAGTAGGTCAGATGCATCTTTTGCAAACAGTGGGTTGTGTGTGTAATTGACATGTGGTCGTAGTCCTTTCAAATAAACTAGGGTGTATCTCATTGCCTTGAAATCAAGGTTGGTTTTGATTGAGAGTAGGTGTCGTTGAAAGAGCTAGATTGACTTGTTTGTGGATTGTTGGAGATGTGTGACATTTGAATTAAGGTGGAGTATTGAATTTTTTGATTCAAATATTTTACAGAGAGGATGTAATCAATACTCTGATTTGATTAATTTGATTAAATTGATTGATTAATTAATTGACTAATTGATTGATTGGTTGGTTGATTGATTGATTGGTTGGTTGGTTGATTGATTTGATTGATTTTATCATAGAAGGAAAGAAATAAAAGTTCATATTCTTGAGAATTTTGAAGGGGAAATTTGGATATTTACCAAGGTATTCTATTCTCTATATATGCATCCTTCTTGGTTAGATCAACACAACAATCAGAAACAATGTAAATATATCTGGAGAGGAAGATGTAGGAATTTGGGCTGGGAGTAACTATTCCTATTTACTGTTGAAGACGTAGGTGGTGCCTCCAGATTTTCCAAGGGTTTGTCGTCGTTCTTCATTGCCCTTCTGCTCCATCAATATTTGTAGTCGTCTAGATATCCTTTGCCTATCTCAATAAGGTTATTGATTCATTGTATTTTGTTTATCTTTGGTTTTGATCCATTATGTATAAATAAAATTTTTGGTGAATCAATAAAGAGGGTGGTTGGGTGGAATATCTTGTGTATTGCTATTATTTCTGATTTATTATGTTGTTATTTTCAATCAAATTCATCTTCAAGTGATTGAGTGAAAAAGATCCGTTTTTCGGGTGTTTTGTCAAACTTCTGTTGCGCACAAAACCCCAACATGTATAACAGTGAAGAATTTCACTTCCATGCTTATATTTCAGTAAATATGAAATATACGAATGTGAACAGAAACAAAAGATTAGCAATTTATGTATTTCGTTTGGCCTTGAACTTGGAAACCATTTTGATATGGTAATAGTTGTGCAAGGCCAACAAAGAATAAAATATTGTGAAGACCTATCGATCTTATATCGTCCAAGTAACAAAGGACTAATACTGGATAAAATATAGTGTGATGAGCACAAATGAAGGTGATGATAGTTCTAAACCATGATGAATAGAAAGAACCAACCACTCTTTATATTGATTCTAAGAAAAATAACTGTCTACGAATAATCTTTCAAATAAAAGTAAGTAAAAAATATATAATTAACAGTTCGAGCAGGAAGACTTAATTTTATGGCATTGACTTCTTAATATCGAGAGAAGGAGAATAAAGATGGAAATAAGCATATCTTTATATGCCTAATATTTAGGGAAAAACCAAATTTATTCTTTCCTTCATTTATATATTTATTTCCTTTCTAAATACAGTTTTACGTTAAAGAAATCCAAAAGGATATTACAATTTATTCCTATGATAAAGGTTTGCTTATTTATGTCGATGGTAAAGTGAGGATTGTTTTGTCAAATGCTTTTACTTAATATAGAACAACAAATTCTAATGCATTTCTAAATGCAACAAAACATTAATAGCTTTTCCACTCATATTTTAACTTCCATAAGTGGCAATAAAACTGCATGTTGCAGTTACTATAAATATTATCTGACATAGGGACATGTTTAATGCATTGAAAAATTGAATGTTCTACTCCTATGGAAAACTAATATGGGATATTACATACCAAGTCCAAAATGCACCTTTTTACAAACTAACCGTTATCCACTATAGTTCTAGTATTTTTTTACACAATGATTCTAATGTATAAATGAGTAAAAAAATTCATAAAACTGTCACGAACTATTGTTTAGTTCCTGTATTTCTCAATACTAAACTAATGGAAGGAGGAAAATAATTAGTCTTCCAAAAAGAGAGACTAATTATTTTATGTATAATTTAATTGTCTTTTAACACTATGCATCAATGAATTTATTTTCCTTTATGTAATATCCCAAGAATTTTGCGATAATTTAAATTATTAATTTTAGTGTGTTTAGGAAAAATTATTTTAATATTAAAAATTTTAATTTGTTTATATTGATTATAATGATATTTGAAAATTATATATTGAAATATTTTGATTTATGTAATTTATAATTGAAATACAACAATTGAAGTATTTTGATAATCAATATGGAATTCATATAAAAAAGAATTTTTATTCATGAAATTTATTTGAATTCTAATTTTGATTTTTTTAAAGAATTTTAAACTGTTGAATTCAATTTTAAAAGTTAAATTTGAATATTTTATTTATAAATATTGAAATTTTACATTTTTACGAATAATCTCAGAATTCGATAAAATTAAATTTATTTGATCCAAATTTGTAAATTATCGCAATATATAAAAATTCACAACCGTCGGAATTTTAGTTTGATCATAAAAAAATAAAATGCGTATAAATTTATATGTACATTTCAGTTAAATAATCAATTTTTAGAAGAAAACTGCTATAGACATCGGAATTGGGCTGTGAAACATATTCCATTGCGTTCAGAAGATGTCAAAACCTATTATTAGACAGTAAGCGGGCCTAATTTGGACTCAGTCCGAATTATTGCTTTAATACACGAAAAATGAGGATTAAATAATAAAATAATACTCCAAAACCCTAATTAACTTCTTTGGCCGCTGTTCTTTTTCAATGGCCTGCAATTTTCCAATCTTTTTGCCTCGATCTCTCTCGATCTATAACCCGATTGCAAAGACTTCTAATTGGGATACCGTAGAGCATTTCGTCCTCTTCGCATCTAACGGTTGTGATCGGATATTGGGCTACAGTGGTGGAGCAGAATCTCCATGAAGGCAGCGCAGTTTTGGGAGGTTACGGGTGACATAGGTGATCGGATGTGGTCAAACTTGGGGTGCAGCCATTGCACTAGAAGGCGCACCTCCTAGTGGTGTTGGATCGAGTCCTAGAGCTTTGTGTTGCTTACGTGATTTAGGGTTTCCAATGCCATTTGGATTTGTGCGTGAGCGGTTTCCTGTAATGAAGAAGAAGCGCATTTGAGAAGGAGACCAGAGGGGGTGATGTGGCAAAATCTAAGTGGGTGAGAGGGATTGTTTAATTATTTTTATAATTTAAATTTCAAATGTTTAAACGGGTATAAATTTCTGCTACAAGGTCGGAATTGGACGAAATAAATTGCGTTGGATTCGTATCGACGAGCTCTTCGCGATGCGGCTAGTTTGGGCTGATTCTGAGAAAGTTGAATTTTGGGCTAAAAGTTGGATTTCAATCTCGATTGAACCAAAAGTGAGTGATTAAACCCACTCACATCTAACTAAAATATTTTAATTTTAGTTAAATTAATATCATGCCATGATATTATTGTATGGATTGATGTTTGACAGTTTAAATTGCATATTTAAATTTATTTGCATCGATAGTGTAGTTAAATTTGACTGATTTACAGTTAAGTTAAAATTGGACATTTAATTGCCGGTTAAAGAAAAACATCATTTGATAACTAGTAAAATTTATGATGTTGAACTATTTTGTATATTTTGGTGTGATGAATGGATTGAATTTGATATGTTTGACAAATTGATGTTAATTGTGTGAATTTACCTGATATTCACATTTATTCGTATATGACCATTGTTTGTGCCGATTAATCCCAATCATTAACCTTAGATGTTACGGGAATCAAATAAACTCGGGATTAATCATTAAAATGAATTAAGAACGTAGGTTGAAATGATAAATACCTATGACCCTGATTTGGATTGAAATGATATATATCCTTTCCCAAAGTAGTAAAATTAAATTTAAGTATCGCTTGGCCATAGGATAGAAAATTATATACGGACACCGGTTGGTTAAATAAAATTTGTTTTAACCATGAACTTTTAAATATTGTTTTAAAGACAATATAAGCGATGTTTTATAGTTTATTTTTCTTTGAACTTGAACGTTGAATTTTTGAAATATAAATAAAGGGGAAATAAATTAGTGTTGTAACTGAAGCTAAATAAAAGTGAAATTGAATGTAAATAGAATTTGTTGAAATTGAATTGTTTCACCCACCTTTGAAATTTATTATGAATCAACATTGATTTAAATTATATCTGAATTGTGAATTCAATATTTGTTATAAATTTAAATCATTGAAAACGGGGATCTGAATTGGAATTTAACTATTTGGGGGTAAATGGAATTAATTGAAATGAATGAAAAAAATGGAAATTTAAATTGATTGAGATATTGAAATTGAGATTGATTAACTTAAGGTTGAAATATGACTTCAAGTCAAAGTGGACAAAATTTAGAGAAACGATTCTAATTCCAACTATAGTATTTCAAAACCATTTTATAAATTATTTTAATAATTATTATATTTTATTTATAAATTGTTTTACTTTATTACTATTTTATTTTATTAATTATTTTAAATAAATCATTTTATAATTAATTAATTATTTTATAAATTATTCTAATATTTTAGCTATAGATTTTACTAAATTTGATAATTCTATTTTTTATTATAAACTATTTATTTTCAACTATTTCTAATTATATATCTAAACTATTTCAAATATATTTTTAACTATTTCTATTATTTTAAAAGTTGGAATTGCTCAAGATTTAAGTTTGGTCTTAAAAGGAGATTTCATTATGAAATATTATATTTTGACTATTGAAATGATTTTAGAAAATGTGATATTTTCGATATGAAGTACGAACCCCTTTGAAATGTAAAAGAACCGACCAGCGTGAAAAATGTAAGCGATTGGTTGTTAAAGAGACCGGGACCGGATATTGTCATACTTTCTGCTAATACCGAAAACCACTTTAACAACTGTGTACGCGGTGGAATTCCAGAATGAAGTAGGTTGATTTGGAGGCGATTACTGGATTTGAAGAAAGAGAATGATGAATATCCTTGACCTTCGGGTCATAATCAAAATGACTAAAATAGGGCTATACCATGACCAAGTGGGGTTATGTAACACCCCGTAATTTTATAACATTAAAATTCACAAATTAAAGTATACTTAATTTTTAGAAAAGAATTAAGTGAAATGGGTTGCGCAGAGAAATATATATATATTGATATATATATATATAAAAATTAAAAATTAAATAAATAAATATGCGAAAAAGTTCAAAACAGCGAATTGGTAGGGGGAATAACCGAACCGACCCATTTTTGAGGTCGACCCAAGCTCCGCTGGGTCGACTAGGGGTTAATCCAGGGTGTTTGGCTGTCAACTCGTGGGCCGATTCGCTCAAATGCAGATTTTGCATTTAATTGGTTCTTATGGTTCAGGGTTAATCAAATGGTCCTAAATAACTTCCTACACCTATAAATACATCCTAATGCCAACCCTAAACCTAATTAAAATAGAATAGTTACCGTCATACCATCGCCATGGAAATCAATGGAGCCGCTGCCAACTAAGAAAGAAGAAAAGCAAATTCAGTTCTAATTCTCTCAATCCTAAAGCAAAGCAAAACTCTCTCTTTTCTTCGCTAAATTGTGAGTATGATGATCTTAACAAGATTATTATCATTTTAATTAGGTTGAGTTATGAATGGATTATGAGTAGATGATGTGAATTATCATATATGTTGTTGTAAACCCCTTTTGCTATCATGTATATTGTAAATCCAATGTTATGTGATGATGATATCTTATATGTTGTAAATCATGCTATGATGATGTTATGTATGTTGAAAGTTTCTATGCTAAGTTGTGATGAATCATACATGTTAAAAAGGCCATGATGTTACCATCTATGCTAGTTAGTTCATATTAATTAAATCATCAGGTTTGGGTTATGTTGATCTATATGACAAGTCACATATGCAAGTTAGATTGATTAGAAAAGTTATGAACATATGCCAAGACATCTATTATGACATCTAGAATTATGCTATGACATATGTGATATCCTATGCTAGTTCACACCATCATTATGTTGCCTAAAAACTCCATATGCATGTTTATGTATAGATTTGGGCTATGCTCATATCATGTAAATTGAGACATTTAACAAGTTGACACCTTTTGATCCTTAACATGTGTAGTTTATGCAAGTTTCACCCCTATTTTGATTAGATTTATTTTAATTGTCTATATGTTGTGATAATTTATCTTTGTGCTAGGTGTTTGACTATACAATTCTAGCCTATATTATGCGTTGAATAAGCGAACGTGTAAACGTGGGGTAGGGGTAATATTAAGGATTTAATATTAAAAAGTTGGGGGTGCAATTGATATGATTTTGCATGCCATAAGTGGATGGCCATAATTGAGTCAATTATGGACATCATTAAAAGTTGACTTAATTAATAATTTGAATAGGGAATTATTAAAACTGGGGTAAAAGATTTTAAGTGTTAATCAATGCTTAGGACACGAGGTTGGACTCGTTTGTGACGTAAACCTGCCCGGACCCGCCCGGCAAATCCAGTAGTCACAAATGTCAGCCCAATGTGAGAGATCCTAGGCCTAAACTAAAGCATAACAGTTGTAAAGACACGAGGTTAGACTCTTTTATGGTGTAAGACTGTCCGGACCCGCCCGGCAAATCCAGCTGCCATAAATGCCAGTCTAATGTGAGAGGTCTTTATGAGGTTATGGCCTGAATGAATTAAGAAATACTTAACCAGATAAACATGTAAGGTGGGACATGGGGGTTAAGTAGGTGCCTTGGGTGGCATGAGGAATCTAGGTGGTGCCCTTAGTGGCATGTGAAATACGATTAGTAAGACTTAACCAAACACACATGTAAATGAACAAGACTATGAGGGTTAAGTGGGATATACTAGTGACATGCTTAGGTGGGTAGATTGTGGGGGCCCATTTCAACCATTATCCCAAACGTATCTTTGTGGGCTCGACCCAAGTCGAGGACGGGACATGCATACTAGTTTGACTATAAGAGGCCAAAATGCGGAGCGGTGGCAACGCAAGTCCAATGGGTTTCGTATGCGTGTGTGGACCCGGGCTGGTAGGTAAGACGTTGTTGCATCGTGTAGGTATAAGCCGTGCATTCTCAAGTTGTAGCGGGTTGCCACTTTAGGGGAGTGATACACCCCACTGTGGGGCCAGCACGGGTATCTACGAGTAGGGAGCCGATCGAAAATGGGTAGTGGGGTACACCTAGTGGACATAGGGGCAGACGGCACCTATGTAGTCAGCTAGGGGTACATAAGGCTATTTATAAAGTTTCTGTGTGAAGCAAGTGGGATCAAACAATAGGGTGACTGGTGTGGTGCAGTGTAGTAATATGCGGTGCAGTGTAGTAATCATTCGTTAGTAATTAGGTGTGCCTTTACCGTTATCTTTAACGTTATCTTAAACGCTATCTTTATCTTCCTAAGAGTTCATAGACATTTACTTGTCTTCCAGCTTATGCCTTAGTCTAGTTATTTTGATAATAGTATTGTTAGAATTATCATACTCGCCAGACTTTATGTCTGACCCCCTCTATTTCTATCCTTTTTCCCCCTCCAGGTCCTCAGGTTGGGCCCAGCTCTAGTGGAGTTTGATTGAATTGCTTCATCTCTCTTTGGAAAGCTTGGACCGTTGAAGTAAAATCCAGCTTGTTATCTTTTTAATGGCTATTTATGTAATGGGATTATGTATTTTGTTTTTATGAAGATGGATATTGTACTTGGTTATGATCTGTGGTTTTATGATGTAACAAACATGTTTAATTTCCGCTGCAATAAAATGAAGTTTTAGATTTCCAAGTACTATTTATTATCTGTCTTGTTGTAATTTTTCTGTTTTATATTCACTTATAACCTCCATGGAAGTTAATGCATTCCCTTTGTGAGTGACATTAATGGACGTGGGGTGTTACACGTGGTATCAGAGCTTAAGGTTACCAGAACAGATAAAAATACTTTAGAAAAATAGTTATTTTTGGAAGAAGTGTTTTCAAAAACATGTTTTAATGAGAAATTTAAAGATAAAAGTTTTTAAGAAAAACATAATCCCCAATAGCCACGTATCTTTATCTTTCGAATTCTCCATTTTGAATCTTTCCTTTTTTTCGTTTCAGCATGGCTGAAGATCTTAATCTACCCGACGGTGTAACGATACCAGGATGGTATAGGAGGCTATTGGAGGCTAGGGCCGCTGCAGGTCCAGCCAATGTTCCTCCACCACCAGTTGCACTCGTTCCTCCTCCTCCTCCTCGCGTAGATACTTTTGCAAAGACGTGCAAGGAATTCAAGGCTATGGGTGGAAAACCATTTCAAGGGTCAGAAACGTTTGTGGAAGCTAGAGATTGGCTTAAGGAGGTGGAAGAATTGCTAGAAATCTTTGAAGTAGAAGAAGGGAGGAGAGTTCGTTTAGCAGCTTGGTTGATGAAGGGAGAGGCCTCGTTTTGGTGGGAGGTCACTAATGGGGAGCGTCCTGTTGACTCTTGGGCGGATTTCAGACGTAGGTTCGAGGCGAAGTTTCTCTCAAGGGCGAAAGAAAATCTATATATGGAAAGGTTCTTGACATTGAAGCAAGGAAGCTCATCAGTGAAAGAATATGTCAATAAATTTAATCAGTTAGCAAGGTTTGGCTTGGACTTAGTAAACACGCCGGAGAAGAAGGCTCTAAGGTTCGTGAATGGCTTGAATGAACCATTGCAAGGGTTGGCTATGACCCACATCCCGATGGGGGCCACCTTTGAGAAGTTAGTAGAAATGGCGCTCATGCATGAGGAGAAAAGCGCTAAAGCTGATAAGGCACCCGAGAAGAAGGGGGATCAGAAGAAACCACAACAGCAAAACAAGAAGGGTGGTAAAGACAATAACGGCAAGGGAAAGAAGAAATGTTTTAACTGTGGAACCCCAGGCCATCTCAGCAAGGATTGCCGAAAGAAAAAGAAGACAGGCTGTTTTCATTGTGGAGATGCGGGACATTTAGTGAAGGACTGCCCAAAGAAGGGGCAGAGGGCAGGAGCTACCTCGGGAGGACAGGTGCAGGCTCTTATGGCACCAGGGCAGGCTAGGGGACAAGTTCAGGCTCTTGCGGTCCCACCACTGCAAGAACGAGGTAGAACCATTTCTGTTGAAAGCTTAGTTTTTCTGTTTGATCATCCTGTCCGTACCTTATTCGATTCGGGTGCATCGCATTCGTTTATCTCTACATCATTAGTTGAATCACTGCACTTAAACACCATTTTAGTGGAGGATCCCTTAGTTGTTTCGAATCCAATTGGGGGCTCAGCTTATTTGTCTATGATGTGTTTGGATTTGAAAATTTCCATACTTAGCGTTGAATTTAGATGTGATGCTTATGTGTTGGGCTTCACGGGCTATGGGCTAATTTTAGGAATGGATTGGTTATCCATAAATGGGGTCGTTCTTAATTGTGAAAGGAGAGTAGTTAGGCTCGTGACTCGCCTGGGCAACACTCTCGAAATCTTTTGTAATCCCATAAATTCGGTTATGCTAAGTTATCTAGAATCGCTTGACGCATCTGAGGAAAATCTACGATCTGTTAGAGTGGTCCGAGAATATTCGGATGTGTTTGAGGAGGTGAAGGGCTTGCCTCCGAAGAGGGAGATAGATTTTCGAATATATCTTGTCGATAATGCGAAACCAATATCTTTGCCAGTACGCCACATGGCTCCACGTGAAAGGAGGGAACTCGATAAGCAAGTGAAGGAGTTGCTTGAGAAGGGGTTCATAAGACGAAGTATATCGGAGTGGGGTGCTCCAGTAGTATTTGCCACGAAGGCGGATGGGTCCCTTAGACTGTGTGTGGACTATAGAGAACTTAATAAACTTACTAAGAAGAACAGACACCCACTGCCGAGGATTGACGATCTCTTCGATCAGTTAGTTGGCGCCTCAGTGTTTTCACAGTTGGACTTAGCCACTGGGTTCCATCGGTTGAGAGTGGCTGAGGATAGCATAGACAAGATTGCCTTTAGGACTCCGGACGGTTTCTATGAATGACTAGTGATGCCCTTCGGTTTGACAAACGCCCCAGCATATTTTGTTGATTTGATGAGTAGGGTGTTTAGGGAGTACCTTAACAAATTCGTGGTAGTCTTTGTAGATGACATCTTGATCTTTTCTAAGGATGAAGAAGAGCATGCCCTACATCTTAGGGAAGTGTTGGAGACCCTACGAGCGCATAGCCTTAAAGCTAAATTTTCTAAGTGTCACTTTTGGAGGAAGGAAGTACGGTTCTTAGGACACGTGGTTTCCAAAGAAGGGATAGCCGTGGATCCCGCGAAGGTGGTGGCCATCCAAGATTGGAAGATCCCTAAAAATGCTACCGAAGTGAGAAGTTTCTTGGGGTTGGCTGGCTACTATAGGAAGTTTATCAAAGACTTCGCAAAGATATCAGCTCCATTGACACGCTTGACGAAGAAGAACCTAGTTTTCACATGGGACGTAGATTGTGATGATGCGTTCCAACGTTTGAAGAGAGCTTTGACTTCAGCCCCAGTCTTAGGATTGCCAGACGGGAGTAAGCCGTTTACCGTTTATACTGATGCTTAGGCGCAGTCTTAATGCAAGAGGGTAGGGTAATAGCCTATGATGGAAGGCAGTTGAGAGCGCATGAGAAAAATTATCCTACACATGACCTAGAATTGGCCGCTATTGTTTTCGTGCTTAAGTCTTGGCGTCATTATCTTCTTGGCGAGAAATTCGAATTATTCACTGACCACAAGTCTTTAAAATACCTATTCTCTCAAAAGGACTTGAACTTAAGGCAGCAAAGGTGGATGGAGTTCTTAGCGTCCTACGACTTCGAAATAGCCTATACCCCTGGCAAGGGTAACGTGGTGGCAGACGCCTTAAGTAGAAAAAGATTATCCTTAAGTCCTTTTTTTGTTGAGCGGCGAAGTTTAGAATTCATTTCGATGTTTGACTTTAGACCTTCCGTTGACTTCGTACCCGGTTTGCTAGCATCCTTGGAGATCAGACCTACGCTTTTGGGACGGATTGGCGAGGCACAGCGAGACGACCCACAGTTGGTTGAGTTAGTAGAAAAACTCAAAGGAGGGGAGTCATCAAGCCATCTCCGTAGGTATACCCTAGACGATAAGGGTTGGTTACGTAGGGACGGTAGACTTTGTGTACCAAAAGACGATGACCTAAGGAAGACTATTCTTGACGAAGCACATCATTCGAAGATGACCATTCATCCCGGCGGGGACAAGATGTACAAAGACATGAAGAGAGTTTACTTTTGGGCCGGCATGAAGAAAGATGTGGCCGAGTATGTCGCTAGATGCTAGGTGTGCCAACAAGTAAAAGCGGAGCAAAAGAAACCCGGTGGGTTGCTTCACCCATTGGAGGTTCCACTATGGAAATGGGAAAGCATCTCGATGGATTTTGTGGATGGATTACCGCGATCGAGGAAGGGTAATACAGGAATTTGGGTTATAGTAGATAGACTTACTAAAAGCGCCCATTTCATTCCCGTAAAGAGTAAGAGGACTGCTCCATGGTTAGCCTCCGTATACGTTCGAGAAATAGTTTGTTTGCACGGTGTTCCTTCTAGCATAGTGAGCGACTGCGATCCTATTTTCACTAGCGAATTTTGGAGAAGCTTACAAGAGGCGGTAGGGACTCAGTTATGTTTGGGCACCGCATATCATCCTCAGACGGACGGCCAGACCGAGAGAGTGAATCGCATTCTAGAGGATCTGTTGAGGCTATGTATCCTAGACTTTGGGGGTACGTGGGAAGAGCATCTTCCATTGGTGGAGTTCGCATATAATAACAGCTTTCAGTCCAGCATTGGTATGGCACCATTCGAAGCTCTTTATGGACGACCTTGTCGTTCACCTACATGTCGGTGGGAATCTACGGATAAGATCTTACTTGGGCCCGATATGATTAGGGAGACTTCGGAGAAGATCGACTTGATTCGAAGGAGGATGAAAGCAGCACAGGATAGGCAGAAATCTTATGCGGATAAGGGGAGGACAGATCTCGAGTTTGAAGTTGGGGACATGGTCTTTGTCAAAGTGTCTCCATTACGGAACGTTTTTCGCTTTGGGTCCGTTGGGAAATTAGCACCAAGGTTTGTAGGGCTGTTTCCTATTAAGGAGAAAATTGGACAGATGGCGTATAGAGTGGAGTTGCCCGAGAGACTTAGTGGTGTACATGTCATATTCCATGTGTCACATTTGAGGAAGTGCTTGCACGAGACCGCGGAAGTGGTAGAGCCGAGCTTTCTTAGAGAGGTGGAGATAGAGCGTGATGCGACAATTCGACGAGCTCCTACATGCATTCTTGGGTCGGAGATCAAGGGGTTGAGGAATCGAGAGGTCAGACTAGTCAAAGTGCAATAGGGAGATGATGAGAGCAATGCTACTTGGGAGACAGAAGAGAAGATGTGTTCACGATACCCTTTTCTTTTTGAGGGTATGTCCTTTAATTTCTCCTTTATCGCTTAGCTTGTACTTATCTTATCTTTAGTATATCCTCTCGCTAGTATCTTTGACCTTTAGTTAG
The DNA here is from genome assembly GCA_030737875.1 of Allium sativum. Lineage (NCBI taxonomy): Eukaryota > Viridiplantae > Streptophyta > Magnoliopsida > Asparagales > Amaryllidaceae > Allium > Allium sativum. Next base: position 971,800,880 of record CM060909.1, on the reverse strand, counting down.
GATAATCCTATGGTTGAGACATGTTATGTATGGTGGATGCAAAGTGGATGCAAGTGTTTGCTAGTGGTTGCTCGTGGATGCATATACACGCACTATTAGGCACCAGATCGGCTCAGTCACTTCATATTGCATATTGCATATATACGGATGTATTTAGTAAAATGGATGTATAATAGTTGTATTATCATATAGTTGCTGCATTCGGGTGGATGGTTGTGCACGCATATAGAATTAATATGTATCATTAGGAATATTTTGCATACATATTGGACGCATGACACTATCATGAATTGCACTAAGGAGGTCGACTGAATCAGTAGACCGCCTAATTTTGCATTAGATTTGGACATACACACACACTGTGCATATAAACATTAAAGCATTAGAAGTCTTTTAAGGACAATGGATACTGGTGTTTGATGGTTGAGTAGATGGACGATTAGATGGTAGGATATACATTCTTCTTGATTTGGAGATTTCAGGGACGAAATCCTTTAAGGAGGGGAGAATGTAACACCCCGTAATTTTATAACATTAAAATTCACAAATTAAAGTATACTTAATTTTTAGAAAAGAATTAAGTGAAATGGATTGCGTAGAGAAATATATATATATATATATATATATATATATATATATATATTGATATATATATATATATATATAAATTAAAAATTAAATAAATAAATATGCGAAAAAGTTCAAAACAGCGAATTGGGAGGGGGAATAACCGAACCTACCCATTTTTGAGGCCGACCCGAGCTCTGCTGGGTCGACTAGGGGTTAATCCAGGGTGTTTGGCTGTCAACCCGTGGGCCGATTCGCTCAAATTTAAATCATTGAAAATGGGGATCTGAATTGGAATTTAACTATTTGGGGGTAAATGGATTTAATAGAAACGAATGAAAAAAATGGAAATTTAAATTGATTGAGATATTGAAATTGAGATTGATTAACTTAAGGTTGAAATATGACTTCAAGTCAAAGTGGACAAAATTTAGAGAAACGATTCTAATTCCAACTATAGTATTTCTAAACCATTTTATAAACTATTTTAATAATTATTATATTTTCTTTATAAATTGTTTTACTTTATTACTATTTTATTTTATTAATTATTTTAAATAAATCATTTTTATAATTAATTAATTATTTTATAAATTATTCTAATATTTAAACTATATATTTTACTAAATTTGATAATTCTATTTTTTATTATAAACTATTTATTTTCAACTATTTCTAATTATATATCTAAACTATTTCAAATATATTTTTAACTATTTCTAGTTATTTTAAAAGTTGGAATTGCTCAAGATTTAAGTTTGGTCTTAAAAGGAGATTTCATTATGTAATATTATATTTTGACTACTGAAATGATTTTAGAAAATGTGATATTTTCGATATGAAGTACGAACCCCTTTGAAATGTAAAAGAACTGACTAGCGTGAAAAATGTAAACGATTGGTTGTTAAAGAGACCGGGACCGGATATTGTCATAGTTTCTGCTAATACCGAAAACCACTTTAACAACTGTGTACGCGGTGGAATTCCAGAATGAAGTAGGTTGATTTGGAGGCGATTACTGGATTTGAAGAAAGAGAACGATGATGAATATCCTTGACCTTCGGGTCATAATCAAAATGACTAAAATAGGGCTATACCATGACCAAATGGGGTTATGTAACACCCCGTAATTTTATAACATTAAAATTCACAAATTAAAGTATACTTAATTTTTAGAAAAGAATTAAGTGAAATGGGTTGCGCAGGGAAATATATATATATATATATATATATATATAAAAATTAAAAATTAAATAAATAAATATGCGAAAAAGTTCAAAACAGCGAATTGGTAGGGGGAATAACCGAACCGACCCATTTTTGAGGTCGACCCAAGCCCCGCTGGGTCGACTAGGGGTTAATCCAGGGTGTTTGGCTGTCAACCCGTGGGCCGATTCGCTCAAATGCAGATTTTGCATTTGATTGGTTCTCATGGTTCAGGGTTAATCTAATGGTCCTAAATAACTTCCTACACCTATAAATACATCCTAATGCTAACCCTAAACCTAATTAAAATAGAATAGTTACCGTCATACCATCGCCATGGAAATCAATGGAGCCGCTGCCAACTAAGAAAGAAGAAAAGCAAATTCAGTACTAATTCTCTCAATCCTAAAGCAAAGCAAAACTCTCTCTTTTCTTCTCTAAATTGTGAGTATGATGATCTTAACAAGATTATTATCATTTTAATTAGGTTGAGTTATGAATGGATTATGAGTAGATGATGTGAATTATCATATATGTTGTTGTAAACCCCTTTTGCTATCATGTATATTGTAAATCCAATGTTATGTGATGATGATATCTTATATGTTGTAAATCATGTTATGATGATGTTATGTATGTTGAAAGTTTCTATGCTAAGTTGTGATGAATCATACATGTTAAAAAGGCCATGATGTTACCATCTATGCTAGTTAGTTCATATTAATTAAATCATCAGGTTTGGGTTATGTTGATCTATATGACAAGTCACATATGCAAGTTAGATTGATTAGAAAAGTTATGAACATATGCCAAGACATCTATTATGACATCTAGAATTATGCTATGACATATGTGATATTCTATGCTAGTTTACACCATCATTATGTTGCCTAAAAACCCCATATGCATGTTTATGTATAGATTTGGGCTATGATCATATCATGTAAATTGAGACATTTAACAAGTTGACACCTTTTGATCCATAACATTTGTAGTTTATGCAAGTTTCACCCCTATTATGATTAGATTTATTTTAATTATCTATATGTTGTGATAATTTGTCTTTGTGCTAGGTGTTAGACTATACAAGTCTAGCCTATATTATGCGTTGAATAAGCGAACGTATAAACGTAGGGTAGGGGTAATATTAAGGATTTAATATTAAAAAGTTGGGGTGCAATTGATATGATTTGCATGCCATAAGTGGATGGCCATAATTGAGTCAATTATGGACATCATTAAAAGTTGACATAATTAATAATTTGAATAGGGAATTATTAAAACTGGGGTAAAAGATTTTAAGTGTTAATCAATGCTTAGGACACGAGGTTGGACTCGTTTGTGACGTAAACCTGCCCGGACCCGCCCAGCAAATCCAGTAGTCACAAATGTCAGCCCAATGTGAGAGGTCCTAGGCCTAAACTAAAGCATAACGGTTGTAAAGACACGAGGTTAGACTCTTTTATGGTGTAAGACTGCCCGGACCCGCCCGGCAAATCCAGCTGCCATAAATGCCAGTCTAATGTGAGAGGTCTTTATGAGGTTATGGCCTGAATGAATTAAGAAATACTTAACCAGATAAACATGTAAGGTGGGACATGGGGGTTAAGTAGGTGCCTTGGGTGGCATGAGGAATCTAGGGGGTGCCCTTAGTGGCATGTGAAATACGATTAGTAAGACTTAACCAAACACACATGTAAATGAACATGACTAAGAGGGTTTAGTGGGATATACTAGTGACAAGCTTAGGTGGGTAGCTTGTGGGGGCCCATTTAAACCAGTATCCCAAACGTATCTTTGTGGGCTCGACCCAAGTCGAGGACGGGACACGCATACTAGTTTGACTATAAGAGGCCAAAACGGGGAGCGGTGGCAACGCAAGTCCAACGGGTTTCCTATGCGTGTGTGGACCCGGGCTGGTAGGTAAGACGTTGTTGCATCGTGTAGGTATAAGCCGTGCATTCTCAAGTTATATCGGGTTGCAACTTTAGGGGAGTGATACACCCCACTACGGGGCCAGCACGGGTATCTACGAGTAGGGAGCCGATCGAAAATGGGTAGTGGGGTACACCTAGCGGAGATAGGGGCAGACGGCACCTATGTAGTCAGCTAGGGGTACGTAAGGCTATTTATAAAGTTTCTGTGTGTAGCAAGTGGGATCAAACAATAGGGTGACTGGTGTGGTGCAGTGTAGTAATATGCGGTGCAGTGTAGTAATCATTCGTTAGTAATTAGGTGTGCCTTTACCGTTATCTTAAACGCTATCTTTATCTTCCTAAGAGTTCATAGACATTTACTTGTCTTCCAGCTTATGCCTTAGTCTAGTTATTTTGATAATAGTATTGTTAGAATTATCATACCCGCCAGACTTTATGTCTGACCCCATCTATTTCTATCCTTTTCCCCCTCCAGGTCCTCAGGTTGGGCCCAACTCTAGTGGAGTTTGATTGAATTGCTTCATCTCTCTTTGGAAAGCTTGGACCATTGTAGTAAAGTCCATCTTGTTATCTTTTTAATGGCTATTTATGTAATGGGATTATGTATTTTGTTTTTATGAAGATGGATATTGTACTTGGTTATGATCTATGGTTTTATGATGTAACAAACATGTTTAATTTCCGCTGCAATAAAATGAAGTTTTAGATTTCCAAGTACTATTTATTATCTGTCTTGTTGTAATTTTTCTGTTCTATATTCACTTGTAACCTCCATGGAAGTTAATGCATTCCCTTTGTGAGTGACATTAATGGACGTGGGGTGTTACAGGTTAGCTACCTCTATCGGCAACACCTCTTCCTTTATTACTATAGTCCCGTGTTTTGATTGATTTGATGCGCATCCGTGATTTGTGAGTGTTGTTCGAGGTGGGCAGTAGTTGCGGCTATGAGTCACCACCGGTCCGGGCATGCAACTAGTATATCCCTACTCTGGGCATTCCTCGTATGCCTTGTCATATTATCCTGATCGAGCCCCCTACGACTTTGATTTGTACCATACCTATAGAGTGCCCTCTGATAGCCATTACGTACTGTGTTATAATCAAAAAATGATCAAACACCAAATACGATGCCTTAAGAGCGCGTCGCCCATTCAAGGGTAAGGTGCTAAGAAAGCACGTCACCAAATTAAGGGCAAGACACTTTGAAAGCATGTATGAAGAAACGTAAGACCGCAATTCGCAAAAAAAAAAAGCAATAAAATAGAACACACAATTTTTAGAGTGGTTCGGTCAAATGCGACCTACATCCCCTATGTAAACACTTTCCATTATCACTTTCATGATACCAAGTACAATGCCATACAAATCTCTCTCAATTTACAATGTATCTCTCATTTTTTCTTCTTTAATGTGAATCGCCTAAGTCTTTAGAGAGGATTAATGGAGATTTTATTCGTTGCTTGAGTGGAATTGAATGGATTTTAATGGTGGATCTTCAATGGAAGTGACCGATTAATGGATGCAGATGAGTGGAGCTTTGGAAGCCATGGATGGAGTTTGAGAATGCCTTGGAGAAATGATATTTGCAGCCCTTCGGGGTGGCGGAATCCTCCCCTCAAAGTGTAGAGAAAGGGGCTATTTATAGATGGAGTCTAGGGGTAGTGGCACACTTGTAAATTGAAGTGTATAGTTGGCGCCCGGTTGGCGGTGAGCTGGCGCTAGGTTGGCACGTCTGTGACCGACCAGGAAGGAAAACGCGGACCGACCAGGAAGGAAAACGCAGACCGACCACCTCAGGTACTAAACTGCGGACCGATCAGGATTGCAGCATTATGGACCGAGCAGGAAAGGTGCAAGGTAGACACTATTCAAAATGGGGATCAGATATTACAACTTTACCATCCATCTTTTTATATTTGGATTAACAGTCTTGCTCCAGACGTATTCTTCTAGGACCGACCACGCAGGAATTCAAGCACCGACCTGATCATGTAAACAGGCCCGACTCGGTATGCTTGCTCCGGGAACGACCAGCTATGTTGTTCTCCCTTTTGCTGACCTATCCTGCTATTTCCAAGGTTTCTAAGGTGTTCAACCGACCCCGTTATCCTTTGCTCGACCAACCATGTGTAACACCCCGTATTTCAGTTAATGCTAAAATTCACTAATTGCAGGATAAATAATCTCAAATGTGAGAATTGGGGGAAACGGACTGCGTCATTGCGTTCGTCTCGGCAAAATACGCGAAATAGAGTCCGAAATTTTGTAAATCGGAGTCCGTATGGCCCAGTTATGGCCCAATGAAGTTTGCAGAAAATTCAAAGTTAAAAACAGATTTAAAAATTCAAATTCAGATTTTTAATTTCAACCAGCGGGGCCAGGCGGGAAAGTTCCCGCCCTAGCCATGTCGACAGGGCCGTCGACAGGCCTGTCGACTGGGGAGTCGACTGCCCTGTCGACTTGCCTGTCGACACGGGGTGTCGAGCCACTTGGCCTGGGTGCACCAGGTCTGGTTTTCTGGCTAGGGCTGGGCTGTGTTCTGGAGACTTCCTAAATCTGACGAACCTAATCTAACCTAGGGTTAATCCTATGGTCTAAAACACACCCTAATCCTATAAATATACCCTAATGCAAGCCTAATCCATACTAAAAATAGAAATGATGGCCTCATGCCGCCAAAATCAAACTTAAGAGGAGCCTCCACTAGTTTATGAAGGAAGTTGCAAGCTAATCAACCTCTAATCATCATCTCCTTCAAATATTGCAACTAGTTCTACTTCATAAGTTTGCTAATCTTGGTTTTGGTGAGTTCCTATGCCTTTAGCAAGTAATTGCTAAACTAATTAGGATAGGATATTAGGAGGCTATGGATGTAAATGTGGATTATGCAAGTTGTGGTTGTCATATGTTATAAGTTCATATGTAAACTTGCCTCTTTTTATGATATGATGTGTTATGTAAGATCATATGCAAGTTTTATGCAAGTTCTTATGCAAAATCATATGCTAGTTAGTCTCTTTTTATGATATGCATAACATATGCAAGTTTGCCTTTGTGATATGACATGATATATGTAAGTTCATGTGCAAGTTAGTCTCTTTTTATGATATGCATAACATATGCAAGTTTGCCTTTGTGATATGACATGATATATGTAAGTTCATGGGCAAGTTAGTCTCTTTTTATGATATGCATAACATATGCAAGTTTGCCTTTGTGATATGACATGATATATGTAAGTTCATGTGCAAGTTAGTCCCTTTTTATGATATGCATAACATATGCAAGTTTGCCTTTGTAATATGACATGGTGTGCAAGTTCATATGCAAGTTTTATGCAAGTTCACATGCAAGTTTTATGCAGGTTTGTATGCAAGTTCATTTGCAAGTTTTATGCAAGTTCATATGCAAGTTTTATGCAAGTTTGTATGCAAGTTTGTATGCAAGTTCATTTGCAAGTTTTATGCAAGTTCATATGCAAGTTTTATGCAAGTTTATATGCAAGTTCATATGCAAGTTTTATGCGAGTTTATATGTAAGCTCATATGCAAGTTTGTCTCTTTTTATGATGTGCATAACATATGCAAGGTTGTCCCTATGTATGACATGTTATGTAAACGAATTACGTGGGAACGATGGGGTTAATATGCATGATTATAAAAAGGTGTAAAGTTGTTATGATTAAGCATAACATAAAATGAATGGACATAATTGGGAATTTACCTATTAAGTTAGGTCTACCCATATTATGGAGTTGGGAATTTACCTATTAAGTTAGGTCTACCCATACTATGGAATTGGGAATTTACCTATTGAGTTAGGGCTACCCATATTCTTAAAAATGTGTAATTAATTAGGGATAATTAATACAAATTATGGGGGTGATTAATTAGGTGTAATTAATCAACTAAGACACGAGGTTGGACCCTTTTGTAGCGGAAGTCTGCCCGGAACCGACCGTCCATCCAGCAGCTACAAATGATTGGCCCAATGTGAGAGGCCTTAGTCATAAGTTAAATATGTGATTAAAGTAAAGACACGAGGTTAGATCCTTTTTATGATGGAAGTCTGCCCGGACCCAACCGGCATATCCAGCAGTCATAAAAGATGGTCTAATGTGAGAGGTCTTTATGAGGTCATGATCTTAATTAATTAATTAAGAAACACTTAACCATATTAGCATGTAGAGGGACATGAGGGGTTAAGTGGGTGCCTTGGGTGGCATGTGGAAATCTAGTGGTTGCCTTGGATGGCAATAGAAAATACGATTAGAATACTTAACCAAAGTGGAACATGTAATTAAAACATGATTAAAGGGTTAAGTGGTATACACTAGAAATGACAAGCTTAGGTGGGTAGCTTGTGGGGGCCCATTTCAACCAATATCCCAAACGTATCTTTGTGGGCTCGACTCTAGTCGAGTGACGGGACACGCATATTGGGCTTGACTATAAGAGGCCAAAACGGGTTAGCGGTGGCAACGCAGGATCAACGGGTTTCATATGCGTGTGTGGACCCGGGCTGGTTGGTAAGTCGTTGTTGCATCGTGTAGATATAAAGCCGTGCACCGTTGATATTATCAGGTTGCCACTTTGGGGAATGATACACCCCATTGTGGGACCAGCACGGGTATCTACGGTAGGGAGCCGATCGCTTGGGAGTAGTGGGTACACCTAGTGGAGATAGGGGAAGACGGCACCTATGTAGTGAGCTAGGGGTACGCGAAACTACTGGGTAAATTTTCTAAGTCCTTGGGAGGGATCAACCTTTAAGTAGGAATGACTGGTGTGGTGCAGTGTAGTAATAATCCTTGGGTGGGTAAATGCGTCTTTATCGTTATCTTAGTTCACTCTAAGTCTGATGGGCTACTGAGTGTAGTCATTTATCCCCAGTCACACCGTACCAAGTTATATCATATCCTTATTACTTTAATGATTACATTGTTAAAGTTATAGGACTCGCTCAGACTTATGTCTGACCCCGTTGTTTTTATCTTTTTCCCAACCCTCAGGTTCTCAGAGTGGGCCCAGCACGAGTGGGCTTTGATCACACTGCTTTTATTACTCTCTTGGAGCTTGGACCCTAGATGTAGAGCTCAGTTTGCCCTTTTCTTTTATGGCTATCAGTTCATGTATCGGGATTATGTATTTTTATTTAGCAGGATGGATATTTGTACTTGACTTCTACTATGGTTTTGTGATGTAACCAGACATGTTTTATTTTCCACTGCAATTGAAATGACGTTTTAAATTTTCAAAGTATTACTTATATCTGTCTTGCTGTAATTACTCTGTTCTATATTCACTCAAAATACTCCACCGATGTTATGGCATTCCCTTAGAGAGTGACCATAGCGGGCGTGGGGTGTTACACGTGGTATCAGAGCAAAGGTTACCGGAACAGATAAAATTTTTAGAAAACTATTTTTCTAAAAACATTTTTGGAAGAGATATTTTCAAAAACATGTCTTTAAAGAGAAAAGTTTTTGAAAGAAAAGCATAATCCCCAATAGCCATATCTTTATGTTTCGAATTCTCCGTTTTGAATCTTTCCTTTTTCGTTTCAGCATGGCTGAGGATCTTAACTTTCCGGAGGGTGTGACGATACCAGTATGGTATAGGAGATTGATGGAGGCTAGGGCCACCACTGCGGGTCCAGCAAATGTTCCTCCACCAACCGTAGCACCCGATCTTCCTCCTCCCCCTCCTCCTCGCACGGATACTTTTGCTAAGACTTGCAAGGAATTCAAAGCTATGGGAGGAAAACCTTTTCAAGGATCTGAAACTTTTGTGGAGGCTAGAGATTGGCTTAAAGAGGTGGAAGAATTGATAGATATCTTTGAGATGGAAGAAGGAAAGAAAGTCAAGTTGGCTGCTTGGTTAATGAAGGGAGAGGCCTCATTCTGGTGGGAGGTCACTAATGGAGAACGCCCCGTTGACTCTTGGGCAGATTTTAGGCAAAGATTTGTGGTAAAATTTCTCTCAAGGGCGCAGGAGAACTTGTATATGGAAAGATTCTTGACTCTAAAGCAAGGAAATCTCTCAGTGAAGGAATATGTTAACAAGTTTAATCAATTGGCAAGGTTTGGCCTAGACATGGTGAATACACCGGAGAAGAAGGCTTTGAGGTTCGTGAAAGGCTTGAATGAACCGATGCATGGGTTGGCTATGACTCATATCCCTATGGGGGCCACCTTTGAGAAGCTAGTTGACATGGCACTCATGCATGAAGAAGAGAAGGGCCCCAATGCTAATAAGGCACCCGAGAAGAAGGGAGATCAAAAGAGACCTCAGCAACAACAACAAAAAAAAGGTGGGAAAGGCAACGGTGGCAAGGGGAAGAAGAAGTGCTTCAATTGTGGGATACTAGGCCACATAAGCAAAGATTGTAGAAAGAAGAAGAAGACTGGTTGCTTTCACTGTGGCGAAGCAGGGCATTTAGTGAAGGATTGGCCTAAGAAGGGGCAAAGGACGGGATCTACCTCAGGAGGACAGGTGCAAGCTCTTATGGCACCGGGTCAGGCTAGGGGGCAAGTACAGGCTCTCGCGGTTCCACCAATTCAGGAAAGAGGTAGAACTATTTCCGTTGAAAGTCTGGTTTTTCTATTTGATCATCCTATCCGTACATTGTTTGATTCAGGGCATCGCATTCGTTTATCTCATCATCATTAGTTGAGTCACTGCACTTAGACACCAGTCTGGTAGATGATCCCTTGGTTGTTTCAAACCCAATTGGGGGCTCCACTTATTTGTCCATGATATGCTTGGGTTTGAAGATTTCTATACATAGCATTGAGTTTAGATGTAATGCTTTTGTTTTGGGCTTCACGGGCTATGGGTTGATTTTGGGCATGGACTGATTATCCAGTAATGGTGCCGTTCTTGATTGCAAAAGGAGAGTTGTTAGGCTCATGACCCGCTTGGGTAACACTCTCGAGATCTCTTGTAATCCCATGGATTCTGTTATGCTAAGTTATCTTGAGTCGTTGGACGCTTCGGCCGAGAGTTTGCAATCTGTTAGAGTGGTCCGGGAATACTCGGATGTGTTTGAAGAGGTGAAGGGCTTACCTCCGAAGCGGGAGATTGACTTCCGAATATATCTGGTGGATAATGCTAAACCTGTATCTTTACCAGTACGCCGCATGGCTCCTCGTGAGAGGAGGGAACTCCATAAGCAAGTAGGGGAGTTGCTTGAGAAGGGGTTCATAAGACGAAGTATATCGGAGTGGGGTGCTCCAGTAGTTTTTGCTACGAAGGCGGATGGGTCCCTCAGACTTTGTGTAGACTATAGAGAACTCAACAAGCTCACAAAGAAGAATAGACACCCATTGCCGAGGATTGATGATCTTTTCGATCAGTTGGTTGGCACTTCAGTATTTTCTCAGTTGGACTTAGCCACGGGGTTTCATCAGTTGAGGGTGGCTGAGGATAGCATAGACAAGACTGCCTTTAGGACTCCGGATGGTTTCTATGAATGGCTGGTGATGCCATTTGGGTTGACGAACGCCCCTGCATACTTTGTTGATTTGATGAGTAGGGTGTTCAGGGAGTTCCTTAATAAGTTCGTGGTGGTCTTTGTGGATGATATCTTAGTATTTTCTAAGAGTGAAGAAGAGCATGCCCTACATCTTGGGGAGGTATTGAAGACTCTTCGAGCACATAGCCTTAAGGCTAAATTCTCTAAATGTCACTTCTGGAGGAAGGAGGTGCGGTTCTTGGGGCACGTGGTCTCCAAGGAATGGATAGCTGTGGATCCCGCGAAGGTAGTATCAATTCAGGATTGGAAGGTGCCAAAGAATGCTACCGAAGTAAGAAGTTTCTTGGGGTTGGCGGGTTATTATAGGAAGTTTATCAAAGACTTCGCGAAGATATCAGCCCCATTAACCCGCTTAACGAAGAAGAATCTTGTTTTCGCATGGGACGTAGATTGTGATGATGCGTTCCGACGGTTAAAGAGAGCTTTAACCACTGCTCCAGTTTTAGTGTTTCCAGATGGGAGCAAGACATTTGTTGTCTATACCGATGCTTGTGGGACAGGACTAGGCGCAGTCTTAATGCAAGAGGGAAGGGTAATAGCCTATGGTGGAAGGCAGTTGAGAGTGCATGAGAAAAATTACCCTACCCATGATTTAGAGTTGGCCGCTATTGTTTTTGCGCTTAAGATTTGGCGCCATTATCTTCTTGGTGAGAGATTCGAATTGTTCACTGACCACAAATCATTGAAGTACTTGTTTTCTCAGAAGGATTTGAATTTGAGACAGCAAAGGTGGATGGAGTTCTTAGCATCCTATGATTTCGAGATAGCGTATACCCCTGGCAAGGGTAACGTGGTGGCGGACGCCTTGAGCAGAAAGAGGTTGTCCTTGAGTCCATTGTTCGTGGAACAACGAAGCTTGGAATTTATCTCGATGTTTGATTTCAGACCTTCCATTGATTATGTACCCGGTTTGCTAGCATCCTTGGAGGTCAGACCTACTCTTCTGGGGCGGATTGGAGAAGCACAGAGGGACGACCCACAGTTGGTTGAGTTGGTGGAGAAGCTCATAAGGGGGGAGTCGTCCAACCATTTGAGTAGGTACACCCTAGACGATAGGGGGTGCTTGCGTAGGGACGGTAGACTTTGTGTACCGCAAGACGAGGGTTTGAGGAAGGTTATTCTTGATGATGCACACCGTTCTAGGATGACCATTCATCCCGGTGGGGACAAGATGTACCAAGACATGAAGAGGGTTTTCTTCTGGGCAGGTATGAAGAAAGATGTGGCCGAGTATGTCGCTCGGTGCTTGGTGTGCCAACAAGTGAAAGCGGAGCAAAAGAAACCTGGTGGGTTGCTTCACCCATTGGAAGTTCCGCAATGGAAGTGGGATAGCGTCTCGATGGATTTTATTGACGGGTTACCCAGATCAAGAAAGGGTAATACGGGAATTTGGGTTGTGGTAGACAGACTTACTAAAATCGCCCATTTCATACCTGTGAAGAGCAAGAGGACTGCTCCATGGCTAGCTTCAGTATATCTTCGAGAGATAGTTCGATTGCATGGGGTACCCTATAGCATAGTGAGTGATCGAGATCCTATCTTCACTAGTGAGTTCTGGAGAAGTTTGCAAGAAGCAGTGGGGACTCAATTGTGTCTGAGCACCGCATATCATCCTCAGACGGACGGCCAGACTGAGAGGGTGAATCGTGTCCTAGAAGACCTTTTGAGGCTTTGTATCTTAGATTTTGGAGGTACATGGGAAGAGCATCTTCCATTGGTGGAGTTCGCATATAATAATAGCTTTCAGTCCAGTATTGGTATGGCTCCTTTCGAAGCTCTTTATGGAAGGCCTTGTCGATCACCTGCATGTTGGTGGGAATCTACGGATAAGATTTTGCTTGGGCCTGATATGGTTAGGGAGACTTCTGAGAAGATTGACTTGATTCGAAGAAGGATGAAAGCAGCGCAGGATAGGCAAAAATCTTATGCGGACAAGAGAAGGACGGATCTTGAGTTTGAAGTTGGGGACATGGTCTTTGTCAAAGTGTCTCCGTTACGAAATGTGGTTCGCTTTGGATCTGTTGGGAAGTTAGCACCAAGGTTCGTAGGGCCATTTCCCATCAAGGAAAGAATTGGACGGATGGCATATAGAGTGGAGTTGCCCGACAGACTTAGTGGTGTACATGATGTATTCCATGTGTCCCATTTGAGGAAGTGCTTACATGAGACCGCAGAGGTGGTAGAGCCGAGCTTGCTTAAAGAAGTGGAAGTAGAGCGTGATGCGACTATTCGACGAGCTCCTACCCGCATCCTTGGGTCAGAGACTAGGAAATTGAGGAATCGAGAGGTTCAACTAGTCAAAGTACAATGGGGAGAAGACGAGGGCAACGCTACTTGGGAGACGGAAGCGAAGATGCGTTCATTGTACCCGTTCCTTTTTGAGGGTATGTCTTTTAACTTCTCCTTTATCGTTTGTCTAGTACTTATCTTATCTTCAGTATGTCCTCTCATTTGTACCTTTGACCTTTAGATAGGGTAAACCTATGATTGAAACATGTGTTTGAGACATGTTATGTTTGATGGATGCATGTGGATGCAAGTGGTTGCTAGTGGTTGCTCGTGGATGCATATATACACACTCTAGGCACTAGATCGGCTCAATCACTTCATATTGCATATTGCATAAAATTGTGTGTTGGAAGCTATATTTATGGATGTGTAATGATTGTGTTATCATATGGATGATGCATTTTAGTGAATGATTGTGCACTCATGTAGATATTGTATGTGTCGATAGGGTTCTCTCGCATACATAATGGATGCATGGCACTATCATGGTTTGCATATGTTCATACATTAGATAGGGAACATATACACACACTCTTTGCATATGCTCATACATCATTAGAAATTGTTTTAAGGACAATGGATGCCCGTGTTTGATGGATTGAGTAGATGGTTGTTTGGATGGTAGGATATGCATTCTCCTTAGCCTAGAGATTTCGGGGACGAAATCCTTTAAGGAGGGGAGAATGTAACACCCCATATTTCAGTTAATGCTAAAATTCACTAATTGCAGGATAAATAATCTCAAATGTGAGAATTGCGGGAAACGGACTGTGTCATTGCGTTCGTCTCGGCAAAATACGCGAAATAGACTCCGAAATTTTGTAAATCGGAGTCCGTATGGCCCAGTTATGGCCCAATGAAGTTTGCAGAAAATTCAAAGTTAAAAACAGATTTAAAAATTCAAATTCAGATTTTTAATTTCAACCAGCGGGGCCAGGCGGGAAAGTTCCCGCCCTAGCCATGTTGACAGGGCTGTCGACAAGCCTGTCGACTGGGGAGTCGACTGCCCTGTCGACTTGCCTATCGACACGGGGTGTCGAGCCACTTGGCCTGGGTGCACCAGGTCTGGTTTTCTGGCTAGGGCTGGGCTGTGTTCTGGAGACTTCCTAAATCTGACGAACCTAATCTAACCTAGGGTTAATCCTATGGTCTAAAACACACCCTAATCCTATAAATATACCCTAATGCAAGCCTAATCCATACTAAAAATAGAAATGATGGCCTCATGCCGCCAAAATCAAACTTAAGAGGATCCTCCACTAGTTTATGAAGGAAGTTGCAAGCCAATCAACCTCTAATCATCATCTCCTTCAAATATTGCAACTAGTTCTACTTCATAAGTTTGCTAATCTTGGTTTTGGTGAGTTCCTATGCCTTTAGCAAGTAATTGCTAAACTAATTAGGATAGGATATTAGGAGGCTATGGATGTAAATGTGGATTATGCAAGTTGTGGTTGTCATATGCTATAAGTTCATATGTAAACTTGCCTCTTTTTATGATATGATGTGTTATGTAAGATCATATGCAAGTTTTATGCAAGTTCTTATGCAAAATCATATGCAAGTTAGTCTCTTTTTATGATATGCATAACATATGCAAGTTTGCCTTTGTGATATGACATGATATATGTAAGTTCATGTGCAAGTTAGTCTCTTTTTATGATATGCATAACATATGCAAGTTTGCCTTTGTGATATGACATGATATATGTAAGTTCATGTGCAAGTTAGTCTCTTTTTATGATATGCATAACATATGCAAGTTTGCCTTTGTGATATGACATGATATATGTAAGTTCATGTGCAAGTTAGTCTCTTTTTATGATATGCATAACATATGCAAGTTTGCCTTTGTAATATGACATGGTGTGCAAGTTCATATGCAAGTTTTATGCAAGTTCACATGCAAGTTTTATGCAAGTTTGTATGCAAGTTCATTTGCAAGTTTTATGCAAGTTCATATGCAAGTTTTATGCAAGTTTGTATGCAAGTTCATTTGCAAGTTTTATGCAAGTTCATATGCAAGTTTTATGCAAGTTTATATGCAAGTTCATATGCAAGTTTTATGCGAGTTTATATGTAAGCTCATATGCAAGTTTGACTCTTTTTATGATGTGCATAACATATGCAAGGTTGTCCCTATGTATGACATGTTATGTAAACGAATTACGTGGGAACGATGGGGTTAATATGCATGATTATAAAAAGGTGTAAAGTTGTTATGATTAAGCATAACATAAAATGAATGGACATAATTGGGAATTTACCTATTAAGTTAGGTCTACCCATATTATGGAG
This sequence comes from Allium sativum, assembly GCA_030737875.1. Lineage (NCBI taxonomy): Eukaryota > Viridiplantae > Streptophyta > Magnoliopsida > Asparagales > Amaryllidaceae > Allium > Allium sativum. The sequence goes on along the minus strand of CM060909.1, from coordinate 971,785,045 downwards.
TTGGGAATTTACCTATTAAGTTAGGTCTACCCATACTATGGAATTGGGAATTTACCTATTGAGTTAGGTCTACCCATATTCTTAAAAATGTGTAATTAATTAGGGATAATTAATACAAATTATGGGGGTGATTAATTAGGTGTAATTAATCAACTAAGACACGAGGTTGGACCCTTTTGTAGCGGAAGTCTGCCCGGAACCGACCGGCCATCCAGCAGCTACAAATGATTGGCCCAATGTGAGAGGTCTTAGTCATAAGTTAAATACGTGATTAAAGTAAAGACACGAGGTTAGATCCTTTTTATGATGGAAGTCTGCCCGGACCCAACCGGCATATCCAGCAGTCATAAAAGATGGTCTAATGTGAGAGGTCTTTATGAGGTCATGATCTTAATTAATTAATTAAGAAACACTTAACCATATTAGCATGTAGAGGGACATGAGGGGTTAAGTGGGTGCCTTGGGTGGCATGTGGAAATCTAGTGGTTGCCTTGGATGGCAATAGAAAATACGATTAGAATACTTAACCAAAGTGGAACATGTAATTAAAACATGATTAAAGGGTTAAGTGGTATACACTAGAAATGACAAGCTTAGGTGGGTAGCTTGTGGGGGCCCATTTCAACCAATATCCCAAACGTATCTTTGTGGGCTCGACTCTAGTCGAGTGACGGGACACGCATATTGGGCTTGACTATAAGAGGCCAAAACAGGTTAGCGGTGGCAACGCAGGATCAACGGGTTTCATATGCGTGTGTGGACCCGGGCTGGTTGGTAAGTCGTTGTTGCATCGTGTAGATATAAAGCCGTGCACCGTTGATATTATCAGGTTGCCACTTTGAGGAATGATACACCCCATTGTGGGACCAGCACGGGTATCTACGGTAGGGAGCCGATCGCTTGGGAGTAGTGGGTACACCTAGTGGAGATAGGGGAAGACGACACCTATGTAGTGAGCTAGGGGTACGCGAAACTACTGGGTAAATTTTCTAAGTCCTTGGGAGGGATCAACCTTTAAGTAGGAATGACTGGTGTGGTGCAGTGTAGTAATAATCCTTGGGTGGGTAAATGCGTCTTTATCGTTATCTTAGTTCACTCTAAGTCTGATGGGCTACTGAGTGTAGTCATTTATCCCCAGTCACACCGTACCAAGTTATATCATATCCTTATTACTTTAATGATTACATTGTTAAAGTTATAGGACTCGCTCAGACTTATGTCTGACCCCGTTGTTTTTATCTTTTTCCCAACCCTCAGGTTCTCAGAGTGGGCCCAGCACGAGTGGGCTTTGATCAGGCTGCTTTTATTACTCTCTTGGAGCTTGGACCCTAGATGTAGAGCTCAGTTTGCCCTTTTCTTTTATGGCTATCAGTTCATGTATCGGGATTATGTATTTTTATTTAGCAGGATGGATATTTGTACTTGACATCTATTATGGTTTTGTGATGTAACCAGACATGTTTTATTTTCCGCTGCAATTGAAATGACGTTTTAAATTTTCAAAGTATTACTTATATCTGTCTTGCTGTAATTACTCTGTTCTATATTCACTCAAAATACTCCACCGATGTTACGGCATTCCCTTAGAGAGTGACCATAGCGGGCGTGGGGTGTTACACCATGGCTGAAGCTCTAGATCGACCAGGTGGAAGTTCGACCGGACCTTGCTCGCTCCAAACTCGACCAGGAGGAGGCTGCTGTCGCGACCGACCAGGTGGTGCTGGACCAGCTCTTCAGGTATGACAAGGGTTGAATGTCGTGCACTTGTTATGTTTGTTAAAATGATTGAACGAGCTATTCAGCTAGTTAACATTTGCCCCTCGAAGCTTGTATTTTTCGCTTGCGAGAAACGCGAGCTTTGAAATGAACGTTGCTATTATGGTCTGCGTTGGAATTCAGTCGTAGCTTTTGAACTCGTCGACTAGAATTATATGTTCCGTAGCACCTGTTCTGTAATGAAAACAAGCACTTGCATGATTTTGGACTTATACGTTGTTATTGATCATCCACTTTAATAACAGGTTAGTTAAACATTAATGAATAATGTACAATAAATTGAATGTCATATCTACACAGAACTGCTTTGCTTAACAGTTATGATTTGTTAAACAATGTTTGTGTAGACATGGTATTCCATTTTGAATTTGATTGATAAATTTAGGACTTCTACTTAGAGAAGCCATTGCATCTTTGATCTCTGCTTAATTTGGAGAGATAACTTTTTCTATGGAAAGAATTTGTAGATTGTTGCATCATTTCGTATTGCGAATTTGAGTGAGGGTTGCATTGCTCCGCGCTACAAACTCCCACACTTCGTTTTGCCATAGCAAGTTCCCGTGCTTCATTTTGCGTGTACGGATTCCCGCAAACCATTGGGTGAAGGTTATATTGATTCATGGAGCGGGCATCAGTCATTGGCTGTAGTCACTTATCGTCATAAGTGCTTGCATTCTGACTGAAGGAGCCTGGACCTCCGTGAGATTTTATGGTAAAGGTATTGATCCACGGAGCGGGCATCAGTCATCGGCTAAAGTCACTTATCGTCATAAGTGCTCGCATTCCGACTAAAGGAGCCTGGACCTCCGTGAGATTTTACCTCTGTTATGTGAGGTCTTTGACCCTTGCTATGGAGGGACTTGTCTCTCTATGGTAGGACTTTGTTTTGCCTCACTATGGGAGGACTTTGTTTATTTGCCCCCGGAGAGGTCTTTGGTTATTTACCCCCGGAGAGGTCTTTGGTTATTTGCCCCAGGAGAGGTCTTTGGTTATTTGCCCCCGGAGAGGTCTTTGGTTATTTGCCCCCGGAAAGGTCTTTGGTTATTCGCCCCCGGAGAGGTCTTTGGTTATTTGTCCCCGGAGAGGTCTTTGGTTATTTGCCCCCGGAGAGGTCTTTGGTTATTCGCCCCCGGAGAGGTCTTTGGTTTAGCCTCATGGAGTGGGCATCAGTCATCGGTTACTCCACTCATCGTTATGAGTGTTTCGTCTCCCAACTGAAGGAGCCTGGACCTCCATGAGGTTACACTTTGTATTTGTTGAATTTTTTCCATCTGACTTTTGGCAGTTTTCCCTTGCTCATGTTCCATGATGTGCCTTTCATCGTTGCACCAATATTTTTGCACTTTGAAATTTGGAATCATTAGGGGTTGCCATATTTTATCAGATTGTTGGGGAAATCAAGCATTTATTGGATGACCTGTAATGAGAAATCATTCCTTAGCAAAGTTTGAATTTTTAATTGTTCATAACATTGTAAGCCAAGGATTCGATTAAGCGCATATGCTTTTGTTTACAAGACAATTGTTCAGTGCTTTAACAAGAAATTATTACAAACTGTTTACATGAAATTTCAAATGTAACAGAAAGTAAAAGTAAAGCGATAAAGTGGTAAATAAAAGGAGAGCGATGATGATCGCTTTTTCTTAGCCCATTAAGAACGACAATGGTTGTCAATTGATTATTGGCCTTGAATCATTTTGAGTAGCTCCCTGCCCTTGAGATGTTGCAGTTTGATTTGCGGCCTGGGGATTTTTTATGTATTGTTGTAGATGACCTTTCTTGAGCAGCTCTTCCAACAACAACTTCAATTGTCTACAATCGTTAGTGTCGTGGCCAGGCTGTTTGTGAAAAATACAATACTTCCTAGATTTGAGCAAATAGTCATTCATCTTTATCGGGCGAGGTTCTGAATAATCTTCGGTATCCTTTGTGGCCAAGTAGATGTTTGCAATAAAGTCATTCAAAGGAGTTAGTTCTGAAAGGTCAGGAAGACGATATTTCTTGTTAGCTTTGTTCCCATTCCCATCATTGAATCGTTTTTGCCCTTGAGTTTTCTGGGCATTATCAATTCTTTTATCCTCGGTGGTATTGCTTGGGCCAACTGAAGGATCTTTGTCTATCCTCATGTATTCTTCCGCTTTCTTATAAAATTTATCAAGTGTGTTTGGCTCTTTCATTTTAATCCATTTGCCAAATTCGCTATTTGCATCTATTGCACTGAGAAGAGACATGAGCATTATGCGAGGCTCCGAATTTCGTACTTCGGAAAGAGCAACATTAAAGCGACTGAGAAATGCTTTGACTATTTCTCCGGGATTTTGTTTCATCGATGAGAGAGTTATAGCATCTTTAGCCTTAACAGCATATAAGCGAAATTTCTCTTTAAACTTTTTGGTCAGATCCGAGAACTGATCAATGGATTCTGGTGGCAGCTTGGTGAACCATAGTGAGGCAGCTCCTTCCAAATAAAGAGGAAAGTAAGTGCATCTCATCCCGTTGGTAGATTTAGCTGCGGTCATGCCCCATTCATACTTGAACAAGAAATAATTGGGGATCAGTAAGACCATTGTGTGGAGGTAAAGTGGGAGGAGTGAATTTGTTTGGGCGCTCCGCTTGCAGGACCCTCTCGGTGAATGGAGTTTGACTTGGAGAGAAATCCCAGTCCCTTTCTTCATCCTTGCAAGCTTGATTCTTTTTCATAGCCTGCTCAATCATTCCTGCAATATACTCTTCAGTGTTGCGTTGTTCTGCAGCACCAACTTCGATCCCTTTACCGGATCTTTGCCTTAGCAAGTCAACACCGTTCAAGGATGTAGGAAGTGCCCTTGCGGGACTAACAACATTTCGAGTACATCGGGCAGAATGATTGCTAGCATGTGGCTCAGTGTCCACAACCTTGGCTCCATTATTGTCATGTTCTCGACCTTCAACATCTTCCATGTCATTGTTAAGATTTTGGTCGGAAGCGGAAGAACTTTCCTTCTCATCGAGATTGACTTGAGCCCTTGGAAGAGTAGGATAGGTCGAACACCGAGGACGGCATCCAATTTCTCCATCATAGCTTTGGTAGCGGCATCAATTCATTGGTTTATGTTGGCAACCACAACATCTAACTCGCCTTTTGTGACACCGGCTCCGCTTATGGAATTCTGGCCAACCTCCAGAAGGTTAGTTTGAGGTGTAGCTTCGTTGTTGGCGATATCTTCGACTCCTCCAACAAATTTGCTATCCGCCTTTTTGGATTTTTCCATTACTTCGGCTATAGATCTGAACTTCAAGAAAAAGCTCTTCAAGGATCCCAATTCCGGGTAGGTGATTGAGATTGAAAATGTGATCACGGCACCACGGTGGGCGCCTAATGTTATAATCAAAAAATGATCAAACACCAACGATGCCTTAAGAGCGCGTCGCCCGTTCAATTGTAAGATGCTAAGAAAGCATGTCATCAAATTAAGGGAAAGACACTATGAAAGCATGTATGAAGAAACGTAAGACCGCAATTCACAAAAACAAAGCAATAAAAGAGAACACACAATTTTTAGAGTGGTTCAGTCAAATGCGACCTACATCCACTATGTAAACACTTTCCATTATCACTTTCATGATACCAAGTACAATGCCATACAAATCTCTCTCAATTTACAATGTATTTCTCATTTTTCACTCTTTGATGTGAATCGCCTAAGTCTTTAGAGAGGATTAATGGAGATTTTATTCGTTGCTTGAGTGGAATTGAATGGAATTTAATGGTGGATCTTCAATGGAAGTGACCTATTAATGGATGGAGATGAGTGGAGCTTTGGAAGCAATGGATGGAGTTTGAGAATGCCTTGGAGAAATGATTTTTGCAGCCCTTCGGGGTGGCGGAATCCTCCCCTCAAAGTGTGGAGAAAGGGGCTATTTATAGATGGAGTCTAGGGGTAGTGGCACACTTGTAAATTGAAGTGTATAGTTGGCGCTCGGTTGGCGGTGAGCTGGCGCTAGGTTGGCACGTCTATGACCGACCAGGAAGGAAAACGCAGACCGACCACCTCAGGTACTAAACCGCGGACCGATCAGGATTGCAGCATTATGGACCGACCAGGAAAGGTGCAAGGCAGACACTATTCAAAATGGGGATCACATATTACAACTTTACCATCTATCTTTTTATATTTGGATTAACAGTGTTTCTCCAGACGTATTCTTCCAGGACCGACCACGCAGGAATTCAAGCACCGACCTGATCATGTAAACAGGCCCGACCAGGTATGCTTGCTCCGGCAACGACCAGCTATGTTGTTCTCCCTTTTACTGATGTATCCTGCTCGTTCCAAGGCTTCTAAGGTGTTCAACCGACCCCGCTATCCTTTACTCGACCAACCATGGATGAAGCTCTAGATCGACCAGGTGGAAGTTCGACCGGACCTTGCTCGCTCCAAACTCGACCAGGAGCAGGCTGCTGTCGCGACCGACCAGGTGGTGCTGGACCAGCTCTTCGGGTATGTCAAGGGTTGAATGTCATGCACTTGTTATGTTTGTTAAAATGATTGAATGAGCTATTCAGCTAGTTAACATACTGTGGACTTTACGGTATCTATATAGACTACAATTTTATAAATGGTGTAAGGGTAATAATGGTAATCCCGCTTACGCTATTTCAATATTTTTGTAACGACCCATATTTTTGGTAGGTTTATTTTAAATATTTAGTATCGTTTAAATATTGAATTAATAATATAAAAGAATTTTTATATTGAATTATCGATTTATAATCGATATACGATTTATTTCGAATACATATAATAATCGAAATACGAGAACTGAATAATTTAATTCAAAGATAAAAACTGAATCGAAAACGGTTCAGATGATCAATATATATGTATATATATACACTATTTGAATATGAACAATGATAATAGAAATTTATTGTTGAAGAATTTATTTGTTTTGAATTTAAATTGATTTAATATGGTTATTTTAAATATACATTCAAATTAAATTGTATAATCTATTTCGTTGAATTCAAAATAGCGTTATAATATTATAACGACGGTCGGTACGCTAAAACAGTGGTTCACAATTTTCATTTGTGAACCCCGATTTATTTGATCAGTGGATAGGATCAAAATCAACTTGATATATGTTTAAAAAGAATATCGAATCGTATTAAATACGAAATGCAATCAGTATCTATTTAAAAAAACAAAATCTCTGTAAACTCAAATCACATTAATGATATTGTACCTTTGCGCAGACGCTTTTCCTTAATGACTAAGTTTTCTTTATCTATAAAATCGCGTCATCTTCATCAAGGCAGTCTTTCTAAAAAACAATCAAATGGTCGATCCTTAAGAAAAATAAATGGCCATTTCCTCGTTCTAAATACCAGTAATAAAGTGAAGTCCTTCCATTTTCCCTTTTTACTTCCTTAGATCGAATCTGTTTCTTTTATTCTTCAAAATAAAAGTAAATTGAAGGCTCCTCTTTCTGTTATTCCTCAAAACCCAAAGTCAATTGAAACTCCTCAATAAGAAATGGCGGCCTCATACATTCCTAAAATCAGCTCAAAGGCCTCAACAAGGAATCGAAAACCGATATACCCAATTTGATTTGCACGCGATATCCGAAAGCACGATTTTGAGGAATTGGGCACATAGGGTTTTCAGCGTGTTGAGATGAGGGAGGCTGGAGGTTCGATTGTGGAATGGATATACTCGGGAAGTTGACGGGGAAGTCTGGCATCTATCGCGATGAAGAAATTGAACTAGTAGAGGCGGGTTGTGATGTCCCGATGGTGATTTAGGGCTTGCAGGTGGTATGGCGATTTTTTGGGAGGTCAAGTAAAAAGGTGCGATGGTGTTAATGGGAGAGGGAAGCGATTGATTTGAGTATGGTTGAGGTTGTAAATCAGAGGAGCGTCTCTGACCTAGGGTTGATGAAATACGATTTCAATGTTGATGAGCAAACGATAGGGATGAAATGGAAGTTCAGGGTGAAGTCGAACGTGATAATAAGGTACTGGAGTGTACTGAAATGGTTTAATGTGGCATTTGGTTGCTCGACAGTGCGGGATGATGACTGGAGTCTAGTCTGTTATTTGTCGAATGGTGGATACATTAAAATAGATTTTCATGGGAGGAGTTGATATGGAAGTAAGGGCTTCTTTGGAGATGGGGCCAGTGGCGAATGGAAGTAGGTGGAGACAGTCATCGAGACAAGGGACTGGTGAACTCCGGTCAAAGGTGGAAGTGGCAACGTCGAAGAAAAAGGGGAAGGTTCGAAGAACTAGAGGTAGTTGGGTTCAGTCGGGGGAAAAAATTAGACTTTAAAACGGGGAGAGTTGGAGATTAATTAACCTAAATGACATGTAATTATATTAGTTGAGTAATTAAAATTCTATTACATTTAAATTGTTGATAGCTTTAAAATGTCATTAGTGTATACTAGATTAAATCGAATGGAGTCCATCGAGTAAATACTTAGTTGCGGATTACATAAACTGAATCAAATTTGGAATCGGAAAGGACCAGAAAATATAAATCATGGTGAGTAAATCTCACTCACCTTTTATTTCAAATTATTTTTATCAGTTAAAAATAATTGTTTGTTGCTTGTTTGGTTGCGTTTAATATTTTTGTGCATCTTAAATATATTAGTTATTTAGGGTTAACTATTATATATATATATATATTGGTTTGGTGATTGGATTGATTCCCGCAGTATCATTAGCGGATGCCCGCAGTATCATTAGCGGATGACCCTACGCCCACGTATATAAGTGGATTCCCTTTTATACCGCGATATCCTGCCACAAAGCAGGATGGGTATTACTATGTTGACTAACGTCTGTGGATGCAGGAAAAACAGGTTGGAGGGATCCAACTGGATTCCTCAAAAATATATTATCTATTTGTTTATTTGTTTGCATGTATACGGTTATATATGATGTGTTAGAAAACCTGAAATAAATAATTGGTTGTATTGTGTTTAAATATCACTGGGCCTAAGTGTTGATATTTAAAAATATCGGAAAGGGAAATTTCCAGTGTTAAAAAGTGGAAATTCTATTTTTTCTAAAATAGAATTTGAAATTTGAATGGAATAAAAATATTAACTTGTTTTAAAAGGAATAAAACAAGAAATTCATTTATAAATGAAGTTTATAAATGAAGGGAAGAGAATTATCATTGGATAATTCATAAATAAACTACAAGTTTGAATTTGAAAAAGGAAAATTTATATTTTCCAAAGTAAAATATTTATTTCAAATGAAGTTGAAATCGAGACTTGTTTAAAGAATGAATAAAGAAAATTTAAATAGAATTTGTATATAGAATTTGAAGAGAATTTAAATATATTGAATTTGAATAGAATCTGAATATACAGAAATTTGAATTCAAAGGAATTCGAATAGAATTCGAATTCAAAGAAATTCAAATGGATTTGAAGAAAGGAAGTTCAAATGAAATTAAAAATATAGAATTTGAAAATAGAAGTGAAATGGAGTTTAAATATAGGAATTCAATAGAAGTGAAATAGACTTTGAATATAGAATTCAAATAGAGTTAAAATAGGAATTTCAAGCATAATTCAAATGGAGTTTGAACCTTTGAGATTTCAAATAGAATTTAAAAGGAGTTTGAATATTTGAAATTTCAAATAGAATAAAAATGTAGTTTAAATAATAGAAATTGAAATAGAACTTCAAAATATAATTTTCAAATAGGAATTGAATATTGAAAATTTAAACGAAATGTGAGTATAGAATTTGAATAAGAGGAATTCAAATGGAATTTGAATAAAGAGATTTCAAATAGGGAACTTGAATAAGAGTTGAATTCATTTTAACGAAGTTAAAACGTTTATATTTGTAAATATAATTAAAACGAACTCGCCGCAGCGCTGTAGTTCGTAAATTGGCGTTTCGAACTTCAATTGAGTATACAGAACTCAATTGAAGTTGGAATTCTTTGAAACAAGAAAAGCCAAGACCAGTTTGACAATAGTTTTCTAATGAAAGAGAAAATTCTAAATTTCGTCGTATAGATTTTGAGTTACATCAAAATCAAATTTTCAAAAAAACAGCGCCATAACCATTTATAAACCATAACGGTTTATTTAATTTTATAAAAGGTTTTAAGCGAATGAAAACCGAATTTTTATTTAGAAAATTTCAGATTTGAGTTGTAGATTATATGTGAACTCAAGTGGAGTAATGAATTGATTTTTGAAACAGAAATCAGATTTTTGATTATTGGATAGAATTAACTAATTTGAATAGCAATTAGTTAATGAGATTTTGAATTAATATTGGGCTTTGAATAAGTGAATTCGATTTGAAAATTTATACTCGAAATCGAAAAGGAAACTAGAATTGAAATTGCAATTCAATTTGGTTATGGGCAAGTTAAATATTTTGTTTGAACATGTTATGTTCAAACAAAGAAGTGAAATAGACAAAATAGCTAATTAAAGAATAAATGAGCGAAACTGAATTCAAACGAATGCAAAGTGTTGAATTAAATTGAAAACAGGTGAGCATGTGTTAGACAGGTATGGGATGAAGTATATGAAGATTTTAATTTATGTGCCCGACAAAAAGGTACATGTTTAAATTCATATATGAGATTTTATGCGCCGTATCGGCAAGTTGCTTGGCTTTTTCTTTTTCTTTTGGATTGGTAAGGGCCATGGGAGGCTATTTGAAATATCCCGAAGCTCCCGGTACAAGGGAGGTAATGGCGACTTTTTCCGGGAATTTAAGGAGTTAGAATATTTTTAAGAAATTTTGATAGTTAGAAATCAATATATCAAATTATATTGAATTCTATAAGGAAACGAAATTAAAAATAGAATATTGTAAACAAAAGGGGAAATCTATAAATTAGAATAGAAAGCGAACCATATACATGTTGTAAGAATGAATAATTGGGTTTTATAGTGTGTTATTCGAGGTAAGTGGTTTTGCCGTTTTGAAGTTGAGGATGTTTTCAGTCAAAGTCTGAGAGGTAATTTTACCCCAACTTGATTGATTTCATTTTTAATTGATAAATAGCAGGATCCAGCCTTGAAGAGAAGTGTTTGAATAATATTTAGTTGAATAAAATATTTTGGGTTGTTGTAACAATGTTTTACACCACATTCGTTTTAACCCAAGTGGTGGAATTTTGGAAATAAGTAAATATTTCCTGAGTATAATTAAAGTAGTCGGGAAAGAGATAAGTGATTGAAAATGTTTTCAATTGCGAATAGAATAGATTTTCTTGGTATAGAAAATAAAAGAAGTTGATATAGGGAAATGTTTTTCCAACTAGCGTAAGAGATCAATAAGATTTCTGGAAATATTTGGTTAACAAATATTTGGTAGGGAAATGAAGAAGTGAATTTATTAATGAAATATTAATTACAGGCCCAGTGATTGTTTGATGTTTTGAATGGATGTTCGTCTATTTTTCTTCGATAGTTAAATAACCGACTATCGATGTGTTTGCCAATATCATTGTTAATATGGAGAGACCGGTTGGGTTATTATCCGAGAACCACTCTGTATTGGCAGTAATGTTGCGAATCAGATTATATGAAGATAATCGAAGATGGAGTGAAGTGCAAGGACTTTTTCTATTAATAGAAATTGTGCCTTCGGTTTCGTTCAATCCCAGAACGAATGTATATGGGCGAATGTCTGAGAGAGTATTTCCAATGATCACATGAGTTGGTATGTATAAATATATATATGGTTGCAACGGATTTATTCCCTTAGCATAATATCCAGAATATTTGTGCAAATCAATTAGTGATTATGGATCTGACGATGTGGCATTCAAAGTGATTGTGTTATAAAGGAATGGCAAGTATTCGTAGCCTCAGGCCTCAACAACCGGGAAATGACAAAAATCGGGCAGGCAGCATGGCTATGTGGGTCGCTCCCATTAGGATGTATAATCACCTATCTAGAGATTCATTTAATTTCTTATTCTATTAGATGTTGTCCCATTCGGGAAACAGTTGCTGATCCCAACCGTTGGTGATATACATTCGATACACTCAAGCGAAATGAGTCGTCGGTCATGTGTGGGCCGGGTTGCAAGATGTTCTTGTTGAACCCCCAGTGTATCGCCTCTAGAGTACACTGATCGGCAGGTGGTTCCATACCTTGTCATAGTTGGAATCCAATCTCTAATAAGCACCCTGCGGTTTTTGATTTTATACAATATATGTAGAGCGTGAGATGCAAGCGTTCTACTATTTGGTTATTTATTTGATGTAGACATCATTATAATATCTCTGGATTTTTGTATCAAAGTGTTTTGGGTTATAGTAAGGAAAAAACCGTCCATGTTTATGTGTGGGCTGGTCTTACTTTTTTTTGAAAGGATTTTTAAAGTTAAACAAATGGTTGGAGTTTACTCACATCAGTCCCATGACTGACCCAGAGTTTTTTTTGTTTGTTTTCCCTAAACTCTTGGGTGCCCAAATTTGTACGGGCAGTCAAGTAGTCGGGATTATTCAGATTCACTTGGAAAAGCTGGAAGCAGGAGGCTTCACCAGTTAGCTATAGATCATCATATTTCATGCTGTGTACTATGTTGTATCAGGGAAAAGGAGTTTATAACTGTTCCACGAATAATGGTTGTGCTCTGATAATGGTATGTATATACAGTTGCTGATTTGTATTTCAAAAGATATGTTGTTTAATATATTTTATTCGTTCCGCTGTGAGATTTGTGTTGTTCGTTTTCTTCTATTCTAATAATTCTTTCTTTCTATTCTCATCCTCTAGCTTCTTCCTAATAATGAGTCGTATTTCTGTGCAATTTGGATTGGACGTGAGGTGTTATTAGTCAACTCAGATAGTACAGATTTGCGGGCCATTACAGTTTTATATTTAAACATAGACATTATTTTAATAGCGTATTGTATTATATAGTATCTAGTTTAACGGATCCTTAAGAGATATAAATTCCTGTAACATCTCTTAAGTTATTGCACTCATATTATCGCATGAATTTGATTTAACTAACATGAGAAGATTTTAGTTTTGATCCGAGTATTTTTTGTCTTTTCATTTGTGCTCGGGTCAGCCTGAGTTTTCAGTTATTGAAGACGACGTTATAACGATGAAGATGGAGCTTTCCAGAAGTATTATTATTTATTTCCGCTGCAAAGTTGGTATGTTTATTATAGTCAACTCTGATAATTGTCGTAAAATATAATCAAATTTATGTTTTAACAGCTTCATGAACTATTATTTAATTATTATATTTTGTCCTTCCGCTGCGAGATTTTATATTTGTTTTCTTCTTTTTCTTATTTTAATCCCAATAACTATCCGTATTTTTGATCTGTTTATGTCGACATTAAGGATCATTGTCGATTTGAAAGGTCAAAAAAACCCTGGATGTTACATTTGGTATCAGAGCTTTGGTTTAGCGAAAACGTTGGCTCTATTTGGGATTAACTCATTAGAGATAGGGTAGTAATACTCTAGAATGAGTTTGAGTGTATATGAGAGAGCATATTTGTATTTTGATATAAAAAATGGTTTGATATTGTGTTGGTTGTTCTGTTTAGTATTTATGAATTCTGGTCGATACTTGGGACGCCAAGGCATCGATAGGGATTTCTAAGCACTCGAACAGGGCTTATCGACATAATATTGTTTTGAATTGTATTATATATATAGAATTATCTGAAAATATATGAATTTTGATTTTGTTGATGATAATATTAATTTTTCATCATTTATTATTCGATTAATTAATAATGAATACCATTGGTTGTTGATTGGTTTAAGAAAAATTAAATATTGAAAATTTGTTGATAATGAAATAAGAATTTAAATATGAATTTGAGAATTTAATTTCAGGTGTTTTGCAATATTGATTTAAAAATGATTTGAAATAATGCCATTAGACGTTAAATTTTGTTTCATATAGGAATTGTTTTCAAATGGATTTGTGTACTAAGTGTATACTGCCCTCTTATCTTCAGAAAATGATTTCGGTGATAAGTGCACGCATCATCAACGTTTATTTTCGAGAATCTAAGTGGGGAGAGATCAATTAGAAATTTTATTCTTTGTTATGAGAAACTTAATTTCCTTTAAATCTTTTAAAGTATGGTTTGAGATAAAAGTACTATATATACACATATTATTTCAAAGTTGTTTTGTAACCGACCTGAAGTTGAATTCTTAAATTTTCAAATAATTAATAATTTTCAATTTATGACAGGAATCAAACTTGAAATTCTAAAAACTTCTGAATCGTATAATAGGAAAATGATCCTAAGAGAAATGGAAATTAAAGTTGAGACTCTTAAAAATATGAAATAGTGAATTTGAATCAAATTTAAACCATTGAAGTTGTGTAGAATTCAATCCTTATCTTTGGCATATATAACTTACCAATTAATTAAGAAGTTAAATGTTATAAGAATAAGCAATTATTAAATAATGCACAAGTATTAGAATGGATAATGAACGAAAAAAAATTTGATTGGTTATATATATAAATAAAATTTAAGTGATGTAATAAACGATATATATTTAGTTATGTTATGCTAAGTAACATGAATTAACCGAATCAATGAAATATCAGTTTAATGAATTATTTAGTAATACACTAAATGTATTGATATTAATGTTTGGTTTTGGTGAAAATATAAGTGAATAGGCTTATAATTATAAACTTATTGACGGTTGAACGAATTAATTAAATTAATTAAAATGAGCTCGTCACGTAGCGCAGCTCGTAATTTTCCGAATTGAAGTTTAAATGAATGTATAGATTCCAAAATAAGTCGGAATTCTTTGAAAAAAGAATCTTTCGATTCCATTAGATCATAGTTTCCCAATGAAAGAGAAAATTTTAAACTTCAACTTGCAAATTTGAAGATATATGTAAATCAAAATTTCATAAAAACAGCGCTAGGGGAAATTATTTTAATATTAAAAATTTTAATTTGTTTATATTGATTATAATGATATTTGAAAATTATATATTGAAATATTTTGATTTATGTAATTTATAATTGAAATACAACAAATGAAGTATTTTGATAATCAATATGGAATTCATATAAAAGAGAAATTTTATTCATGAAATTTATTTGAATTCTATTTTTGATTTTTTAAAAGAATTTTAGACTGTTAAATTCAATTTTAAAAGTTAAATTTGAATATTTTATTTATAAATAAATATTGAAATTTTACATTTTTACGAATAATCTCAGAATTCGATAAAATTAATTTTATTTGATCTAAATTTGTAAATTATTGTACTATATAAAAATTCATAGCCGTCGGAATTTTAGGTTGATCGTAAAAATAAAATAAAACGCGAATAAATTTATATGTACATTTCAGTTAAATAATCAAGTTTTAAAAGAAAACTGCTATAGACTTTGGAATTGGGCTGTGAAACATATTCCATTGCGTTCAGAAGGCATCAAAACCTATTATTAGACAGTAAGCGGGCTTGATTTGGACCCAGTCCGAATTTTAGCTTTAATACACGAAAAACGAGGATTAAATAATAAAATAATACTCCAAAACCATAATTAACTTCTCTGGCCGCCGTTCTTTTTCAATGGCCTGCGATTTTCCAATCTTTTTTCCTCGATCTCTCTCGACCTATAACCCGATTGCAAAGACTTCTAATTGGGATATCGTAGAGCATTTCGTCCTTTTCGCATCTAACAATTGTGATCGGATATCGGGCTACGCTGGTGGAGCAGAATCGCCATGAAGGAAGCACAGTTTTGGGGCAGTTATGGGTGATACAGGAGATTGGATAGGGTCAAACTTGGGGCGCTGGCATGGCACTGGAAGACGCACCTCCTGGTGGTGTCGGATCGAGTCCTGGAGCTTTGTGTTGCTTGCGTGATTTAGGGTTTCCAATGCAATTTGGGTTTGTGCATGAGTAGTTTCCTGTAATGAAGAAGTGCGTTTGGGAAGGAGACCAGAGGGGGTGACGTGGCAAAATCTAAGTGAGTGAGAGGAATTGTTAAATTATTTTTATAATTTAAATTTCAAATGTTTAAACGGGGATAACTTTCTGTTGTAATGTCGGAATCGGACGAAATAAATTGCGTTGGATTCGTGTCGACGAGCTCTTCGCGATGCCGCTGGTTTGGGCTGATTCCGAGAAAGTTGAATTTTGGGCTAAAAATTGGATTTTAATCTCGTTTGAACCAAAGGTGAGTGATTAAACCCACTCACATCTAACTAAAATATTTTTAATATTAGTTAAATTAATATCATGTCATGATATGATTGTATGGATTGATGTTTGACAGTTTAAATGCATATTTAAATTTATTTGCATCGATAGGGTAGTTAAATCTGACTATTTTATGGTTAAGTTAAAATTTGACATTTAATTGCCTGTTAAAAAACCATCAACTGATAACTAGTAAAATTTACGATGTTGAACTATTTTGGTGTGATGAATGGCTTGAATTTGATATGTTTGACAAATTGATGTTAATTGTGTGAATTTAGCTGATATTCACATTTATTTGTATATGACCATTGTTTGTGCCGATTAATCCCAATCATTTACCTTAGATGTTACGGGCGTCAAATAAACTCGGGATTAATCATTAAAATGAATTAAGAATGTAGGTTGAAAGGATAAATACCTATGACCTTGATTTGGATTGAAATGATATATATCCTTTCCCAAAGTACTAAAATTAAATTTAAGTATCACTTGGCCATAGGATAGAAAATTATATACGGACACCGGTTGGTTAAATAAAATTTGTTTTAACCATGAACTTTTAAATATTGTTTTAAAGACAATATAAGCGATGTTTTATAGTTTATTTTTCTTTGAACTTGAACTATGAATTTTTGAAATATAAATGGGGGGCGAGGGGAATAAATTAGTGTTGTAACTAAAGCCAAATAAAAGTGAAATTGAATGTAAATCGAATTTGTTGAAACTAAATTGTTTCACCCACCTTTGAAATTTATTATGAATCAACATTGATTTAAATTATATCTGAATTGTGAATTCAATATTTGTTATAAATTGAAATCATTGGAAATGGGGATCTAAATTGGAATTTAACTATTTGGGGGTAAATGGATTTAATTGAAATGAATGAAAAAAATGGAAATTTAAACTGATTGAAATATTGAAATTGAGATTGATTGACTTAAGGTTGAAATATGACTTTAAATCTAAGTGGACAAAATTTAGAGAAACGATTCTAATTCCAACTATAGTATTTCAAAACCATTTTATAAACTATTTTAATAATAATTATATTTTCTTTATAAACTGTTTTACTTTATTACTATTTTATTTTATAAATTATTTTAAATAAATCATTTTATAATTAACTATTTATTTTATAAATTATTCTAATATTTTAACTATAGATTTTACCTAATTTGATAATTCTATTTTTATTATAAACTGTTTATTTTCAACTATTTCTAATTATGTATCTAAACTATTTCAAATATATTTTTAACCATTTTAACTATTTCTAATTATTTTAATAGTTGGAATTGTTCAAGATTTAAGTTTGGTTTTAAAAGGAAATTTAATTTTGAAATATTCTATTTTGACTATTGAAATGATTTTAGAAAATGTGATATTTTCGATATGAAGTACGAACCCCTTTGAAATGTAAAAGAACTGACCGGTGTGAAAAATGTAAACTATTGGTTGTTAAAGAGACCAGGACCGGATAATGTCATACTCTCTGCTAATACCGAAAACCACTTTAACAACTGTGTACGCGGTGGAGTTCCAGAATGAAGTAGGTTGATTTGGAGGCGATTATTGGATTTGAAGAAAGAGAACGATGATGGATATCCTTGACCTTCGGGTCATAATTAAAATGACTAAAACAGGGCTATACCGTAACCAAGTGGGGTTAACTACCTCCATCGACAACAGTTCTTCCTTTATTACTATAGTCCCTTGGTTTGATTGATTTGATGCACATCCGTGATTTGGGAGTGTTGTTCGAGGTGAGTGGTGGTCATGACTATGCGTTACCACCAGTCTGGGCATGCAACTGGTATATTCCTACTCTGGGCATTCCTCATGTGCCTTGTCATATTATCCTGATCGAGCCCCCTACGACTTTGATTTGTACCGTACCTATGGAGTTCCCTCTGATAGCCACTATGTACTGTGGACTTTACGGTATATGTATAGACTACGGTATTATAAACGGTGAAAGGGTAATAATGGTAATCCCGCTTATGCTATTTTAATATTTTATATTTAAACATAGATATTATTATAATAGCGTATTGTATTATATAGTATCTAATTTAATGGATCCTTAGGAGATGGAAATTCACGTAACATCTCTTAAGTTATTGCACTCATATTATCGCATGAATTTGATTTAACTAATATGAGAAGATTTTAGTTCTGATCCAAGTATTTTTGTCTTTTCATTTGTGCACGGGTCAGCCTGAGTTTTCAGTTATTGAAGACGACGTTATAAAGATGAAGATGGAGCTTTCTAGAAGTATTATTATTTATTTCCACTGCAAATGTTGGTATGTTTATTATACTTAGTCATAAAATATAATCAAATTTATATTTTAACGGCTTCATGAACTGTTATTTAATTATTATATTTCGTTCTTCCGCTGCGAGATTCTGTATTTGTTTTCTTCTTTCTTCTTTTTCTTATTTTAATCCCAAAAACTATCCGTATTTTTGATTTGTTTATGTCGACGTTAAGGATCATTGTCGATTTGAACGGTCAAAAAAACCCCGGATGTTACACTTTACTAATCCTATAAGAATTTTTCGAATCTATGAAATTTTGTTAGGGAACAAAAGTATCCATTGATAGATGATAAAGACAGTTTATGATAAGTTTCAAACTCAAATCAAAATTTAAACCATCTTATGTAATGATATATTATCAATATTTAAAACCATACAAAGACAGCGTACTAATCCCTGGTCCCACATATAATATCTATACTATATTATAATTACTGAGTTTGGCTTCCAAGGCTCACAACAATTCTAGCTTATCTAAAGCTCAACCGTCTCCTTTAAATATTCTTTTCTTCCTGAACGCTTCTCTCTCATTCTTTATTTCTTTATTTTCCCTAATAAACCCCCCACCTATTCATTTTTTCTCCCGATTCATCTTTTTTTCTCCTTCACCATTAACATCTCCGGCTATCAACATCGTTAGCCTTATCACCTTTGCGTCTCCGCCTGATCTGCTGCCAATTGCGTTCGCTTCTCCATCCAATCGACCAGAAACCACATTCGCATCTCCACCCCCTTCAACTATCCTTATCCCGTAATATTGAGGTAATTTTTCTATATTTGATTGTCTTGATTTGAGCTGCTGCTAGGTATTAGGGTTTGTACTCATATTCGAAAAAAATTCATGGAAGCTTTTTTGTCACTGAAAATAATTATTCTCTGTTCCATTCAAAATTTTATATAACCGTTTAGTCTATATTCGTATTAAATTTTTTCTTAATGTGCCAATTGAATTAATTATAAAGAATGCATTTGGCTGCTGCTCTTTACCATATCGGTCATGTTTGATTTTTTAGTTAATCTTTTTCTCAATTGACGGAAAATTGGGTTGCTTATAAAGACATCAAATGTTTATCTTGATGTCATTGAAACTCGCTCAAATTTGGATACAAAAATTTCAATTTTATTAAAATTTATTTCATTATATTAATTTTTTTTAAATATTGGTTGTAGATTCTTTTTCCCAGTGGTGATGACATTAACAAGTCCTCAATTTGTATGTCCTAGAAAAAATTTAAATTAAAGTAAGATTTATACATCTTTCTTTAGATACTAAGTGTATAAATAGTGTTAATAGTATGATAGGTATCCTATAAAAAAACTTCACTAGCTTTATACTATATTTTATTCTTTGGAACAAGGTTAACTTCTATCACTTAAAAATTATGAAATCCTAAACAAATGTTGTGAATTTATTAATATACTGTCATTGTATAATTCAGTTCAAACTACTTACAAATGTGCAAATCCTCTCATCATGATATTCACTCAAGTTAATATGCCTAAACGGAATCTTTCAACTTTAGCTTACTTTCTCCATTTTAGGAAGGATTTTATTCCATAATGGAAAAATATGCAATGAGCTAGCTAATTTTCTCTTTATTAGCCAGTATGGTGTTTAGATACCTTGCAATCTGAGAAATCCAGTGCCAATTACAAGATTTAACATACATACGTGCATAGTAATGATTATGATTTAAACAACATTGAGGTAATAACAATGATAAAATATGTGCCTTTGTCATCGTCTAACAGCTTAAGCAGTCATTCCTCAAAATTGCTCTCATACATAATGCATTGATAACAAATTTTTTATACTTCATACATAAGTGGCTAATTGGCCTGATTGTCATGTTTGCATCCCATAGCAAATTTTCTCTTTATTAACCATTATCGTGTTCAAATACTGTACAGTCTTAGAAATCCAGTGTTAATTTAAAGATTCAATGCACGTACATGCATAGTAATGATTATGATTTAAACATTGTTAAGGTAATAACAAAGACAAAATATGTCCCTTTATTATCTTCTAACAGTTCACAAAATATGTCCCTTTATTATCTTCTAACAGTTCAAGCAATCATTCCTCAAAAATGTTAGATTTACGTGTTCCCTGTCTCTTCTTTGCATGCACATACATTACTAGACATGGCTTCAACCAGATATGCGTTTAAACAGATAACTGAATTTCATGACCTAGGCACAACACAAATTGAAAACCATATTTGGGTTTTAGCAGTATAAATATAAACTAGGTACAATGTTTATGAAAAAAAAACGATAATGTGAAAGTGTTAAGATTGAATTGTTCACTAAATCTTGGAAATTTTCTTATGCTGTAAAATGTGTCATTTAAGTTTTCAGTTAATCTTGGAGTAGTTGTAGACTATGCTTAGAAAATATTAGTTATTTAGTAACCATTTACACCAATTACAGTTAATATACTCATTTTAAACGGGAGGGATACAAGATGTTCAAGCAAATTGAGCTCCTAGAACAACTTATCAATCCCATGTTTTTTCCGACACCCAGTTTTAAAAGATTGCTTTGAACCTTGATTTTTGATTTCATATTTTTCTGAAATTCAGATTTTTTTTCTTCACTAATGACGATGCTACATCATTGAATTCTTTTGATACTAGCATGTAATATTCTATGCTTAGTTGTCATAATGTTGACAAACTAGGCTATATATCCAAGGTATAATCACTGACTCTTTTAACTTCAATTTGTTTTTTACATTGTTTTAAAACTTTTGGCATTGTGTAGCTACTATATATGCGTTTTGAAATTTCTCGATGTCAAGCAGTTTACAGTTGGAATTTTTTCGTCTTTTAAATAGGATGGCTATGAAACAGTACCATGGAATGTTCCAATTTCTAGACGTGGTCTAGCCTAGAACTAGAAGGTAAGTAACAACTTCAAACGCTAATATGGTCCGATATTTGATGTTACATTATTTTCTATATGCCATTCAATCTTATTTTCATCCTATTTTCTTTTCTCAGTAAAGATTTCATCAAATATTGCATGGACGTGTCATAGAGTTGCCTTTTATGAACCAATCAGAAGGCTTCAGCATAAGATAATTGCAATAATAATTTAATATAGGAGCTTACTAATAGTCAATTCTTACATAATTTAGTTATTTTAAATGCTTTATTTAATAATTTGATACCATATCGAATTAGTTTTATGAAACAATATGTAATGACCCGGGTTTCACATCGATCTTAAACTCGTACAATTATTTGATCAAGAGTATATATGTGCAAACACGATTTTAAATCAAATATTTAAAACATGTCTAGACTAAAACTTGTTTTTCTTGTGTATATGATATTTTAAATAATTTAAATTCATATTTTTACATTTATGTTAAATGACATGTTTACATAGCATTTAAAAAATGCCATGACTTTACAAAACGCTTGTTCATATTTTCAAGAAATTTTAAAACCTTGTTTTAGCAAATTCTTTGTTTATAACATAATTAAACACATTTCCAAAAAACATGATCTAGGCATTTCATTTTGCTCTCAAATACATATGAATGAAATATTTAATTTTTATATGCATTTAGATTTGAAATTTTGCATTGTCTTATCCTTTTCAACTCATGATATCATAAAGGTGATTTTTGCATTTTTTACAAAATCATGTATTGTCAAAATCTCTTGTAAAATCATGTTTTGATATATCTACACATAGATGTGATTTCAACTAAAATCACAAACAAAACCATATGCATCTTTGCATTGGAACAAGTATCCAATTTCCTTTCACTTCATGAGATCACTACATCATGCCATCAACCAAGATTCTCAAACCAAGGATCTTGCACGCGACATGATCATTTTGGAGCCAAGGTAATTTCAGTTTTTGTATTTTCTTTTCTTTCTTTTCAAATGGATTTCAGAAAATTTCTTCTTGTTTCATTTTCCAAGGCCTTAGCTTATTTGTCAAAATACACATGCATCAAAATATTGATAAAATCCTATTATACGTCATTATTTCATCTACACTAGTAGACTTCAAATCATAGACAATTTTAAGTATTTTCTTTTGATTTTTCATCTCACAAAAATAGATTTACATGTACTCTATTTTCAGATTTTTGTTTATACTTGGAAGGCAAGTTGGTATATAAAATATATGCATGTAAAATCATATATGACATGTGAAAAATAGGCTTTGAAAGCTCAGCAAAATCTGAGTGTATACGGTACATAAAGGATCACATATTCTATTTAACAAAGAAGAGAAATGGTAGAAAGAAGGATTGTACAAGTGCAATAAATGAGAGGATGTTTGTAGGCCAATGGTGGGGGGGTGATGTTGTACATAGTATAGGGTATAATTCAGGTATAATATAGCCTGAAAATACCATGTGAGTGTGTGAGAAAATGTGTAGATTTGAAAGAGAAAATAAGTTTTTAAAATCAGTTTTCATTTGTCAAAAACAAAAGCTGCTGGCTGTTTTCATATCAGCATTTATTGCACCTATATTTTATCATTTCTCACTACTATAAAAAGGCCATCCATGCACAAAATTTTCACTCACAAACTCATAGCAGTTCTAAGGTTTTAACAAAGCAAAAGTAAAGAGTTTTGGAAGCTTTAAGGTGAGTTAAACAACACTTTTATTTTCTGTTTTCATACTGCAGTTTTTAATGTTATAAGCATGAAGTGATATGGTATTTTCTCCTATGTTCTTATTCTAATACAATGTCCTGTTGTGTGCTTGGTTGTTGATGATAAATTGATCACTATTTTGGATATAGAACCTAAAAGGCCTTATGCTTAGATTATGATCACTAGCTACTGTCACTAAACAGTACTTTGTTTGTTTGAACTCCTATGGTTGTAGTTGGATCAGTAACATGGGATTTGGGTTTTTAAATGAGGTAGAGTACTATGATTTTAAATGTTGTAGGGTATAGAAGTGTTTAAAGAGGGAAAGCAAGTTGGCAAAACCCTTACTGCAGTTGCAAAAATAATACACAGTAAATACCCTTTGGTTCTCAATCTCAAAGTGGTTTTTCAAACTTAGTAAAAACAAGTTTTAATTTCATAAACATGTTAATGCAACAAGATAACGATTTTTAAAACAAAAATAGTGATTTTTAGAAGTATAAATCATTAGAGAGGAAGAGATGGTCATAGAACTGAAATAGGTGGATTCTCGTTGATCCATGGGATTAGGAGCGATGGTGTTTGACGTGTAGGAGGGGAAGGAAGTGGAGATTCAAGGAAAAATGCAACTTTGATTTTTAAATGAGCAGATTTTTCAAAATCAACAAAATAGGTTTTTAAACTGTCATTGGGTTCAAAAATTTGCGCCGGAAATTCTCTCCATAGGGGAAAGAAGGAGGTTGCGGACCAAGGGGGAACTGGGCGTCAGAGTTGGGTGATGTCGTGGCCAGGTGATGGTGACGTCCGATGAACGATGAAAGGAGGGAGGTTGGTTTTTCCGTGGGGATGTTTTTACTGGAAAAGGAGGAAGCACGGCCATTTTCAGTTTTGGCCGGGTGGTGGTGGTTCTGACAGCCGTGGTGGGGTCCAATGGTGGAGGGAGGTTTGCGACGACGGTCGCTGGTGGTTCAGGGGGTCCCATGTGGCTGTGCACGTGCACAGCCATGACAAAGGAAAGGGGAAGCACCAAGCTATGTGGCCATCGGGGTTTTGCATGATCAGGCCGTGATTTTTGAATGTGGTACTTTAACATTGAAGTTGCCAAGCAAAAAAAAAGTATTATTACCAAGAAATGTGGCACTTCAGGATTTCAAGCCTTGGTACTTTGGCTAGTGCTCAGCAAAGTGGTACTAGGCCAAAACCATAGGATCAAAGCTCGTTCTGTGTGTGCACAACGGGTTTTCAAATTTGCACCTGGTACTTTGCTATTTTGAGTTAAATTTAAAATTTTAAAATGTTTTGAAATTTAAATTTAATACTTGGTAAAATTAAATAAGTAAAGAAATATTTAAACAAAAATAATATTTTTATTTAAAGGAAAGTGAATCAAGATTTTGTAAAAGTTTGGAATCGAATACTGAAACGAATACTTGTTAAATTTTAAATTTAGTTTTGTAAATTTAAATTAGAATTTAATTATGAATAAAATATTTAGATTCTTATTCAAACCAGAAGGCGTATGTAAAACTATATGTTGAAAACTGTCTGTTAAACTGTATATTCCAAGATGTAAGCAACCGGTCAAGTACAGTCCGGTATTTTATAAAACCAGTCCTGTAAATCATATTTGATCGTGTTAGATTAATATTTTAAAAAGAAAATTGTTCGTTGTTCATTTCAAAGAGGCCGAAATTAAGATTTCACTTTGAATTGATTCTACGCCGTACGCCAAGATTTTAAATTTGAAGACGGCGTTGTGCATGGACTATTTTTAAATAGTACCTTCAGATTGTTCAAACCCAGAACAACTTGTATGGACGAGTGTCTGACAAAGTAATTCCAACTGGTCACGTACGTTGATCTTTTCAAACGTAATTATATAGGGGTAGAGGAATTCGTTTCCCTCGCCATATACCTATAATCTATTTTTGAGGAAGTCAATTAGTGATCGGGAAGTCTTGACGATGTGGCACTCAAAGAAATAAACTAGTGTGAATGACGTAAGTCTAGCCTCAAGCCTCACACCCATGAAATGACAAAAAAATCGGGCAGGCAGCTTGGCTATGTGGGTCGCTCCCATTAGGGTGTAGCATCACCTATCTAGAGAAATTCCTATTGTTTCTTAATCTATTGATTCTTCCCATTCGGGAATGGTTGCCGTACACAACCATTTATGATATACACTCGATACACTCAAGAGAAATGAGTGGTCGGTCATGTGAGGACCAGGTTGCAAGACGTTCTTGTGAATCCAGGTGTATTTGCCTCTAGAGATACATCATCGGGAGGTGGTCCCATACCTTGTCATAGTTGGAAATCCAATTTCCATTAGTGCCAAGCAGTTTGTATTTGTATACTATATCGGAAAATGTGAGATGCAAGCATTTTCCTAGATTCTAAATTATTTGTGAAAACCAATTTGACATTATAATAATATCTGGTTTAAAAGTATACAAACGTGTTTAAATCTCATAAGGTAAAACCCGTTCCGTATTCACAGCGTGGTCTTATGAGATGTTTTCTTTAAACTATTTTAAACTGTTTACTCATACCAGTCCCCTGACTGACCCGGAGTTTATTTTCTGTGTTTTCCCTTAAACTCTTGGGTATTCATAACACTTGTTATGAATAGAAGTGAATTAGGATGTTGAAACTTATGAAGCTGAATGAAGATTTTCAGTATGCTGGCCTATCTACCTTACCTCTGTATAATTATAAGTCTGCAAGTCAGTAGTGAATGTTATGTATAATTACTGATGTACTAGTAATGGGTTGTATCACTAGACATATGATGTTCTGATGTATCATGTACTGTTTGTAATATTATAAAGTATTACCTTTTGTAAATAAATTCCGCTGTGAGATTCTGATGTTCTGTGTTTATATCTTCTATCTATTCTTATTTCTCATTAATGGCACGACTTCCGTTGTATTCGAAAGTTGGGTCGTTACAGTTGGTATCAGAGCTTAGGTTACTGATTAGCTAGGCTTTGGGCGAGTGTGAGAGAGCGTATTTTTATATAAAAAATTACTTAAAACAACTTGGATGTTATACCTAAGTTAGATATACCCTATCAAGTCCCGATTGACAACCTGTTATATACAGGTGATCAAAATGAGTACCCGTGCACGAAGTGGTCGAGCTTGGGGATCTTCCACTGTTACTGGTCATACTGCTGGATCCCAAGACCAAGGTGAGACAGTAGAGGATGTTGCACCAGTCCAACAGGATAAGAGCTTTGCGACTATTTGTAAGGAGTATACAACTCTGGGAGGAAAGGTTTTCAAAGGAACTGAGTCTTTTACTGAAGTTCAAGCCTGGATGAGGTCTTTTGAGAGGATTTTCAAAGGGTTGAAGTTGAATGACGATCATAAATGTCTTTTAGCTTCATGGCTACTTCAAGAAGCTGCTACGATTTGGTGGGACTCTCAAACTGCTAATGTTCCCGAGGAAGATTTCACTTGGGAAAAATTCAAAGAGGCGTTTGAAGCTCAATTTTTGCCTGCTGCTGGAAAGACAAGGATGTATAGAGATTTTATCGATCTCAAGTAGGGAAATATGAAAGTGTCAGAATATGAGAACAAATTCAACTCACTTTCTTGTTTCGGGCCAGAACTGATCAACACTCCGCTTAAGAAGAATGAAATGTTCATAGCGGGATTAAAAGATAGCCTACAAGTTCAGATGATTGGACATCTAAAGATTCCATTCGTTGATCTAATGGATATGGCTGTTCCTTATGAGGCACTGGAGGGTAAGAAGCTAGTTATTAAAGCTGCACAGACGGAAGGGTCTAGTGGAGAGAATCCAAATAAGAGGAAGTTCAATCCAAACTGGAACAACAACAACAAAGGTGTACCTAAGATGGGAAAAAAAGCTAAGGAGAGGTTCAAAGACACCAAATGCCATAACTGTTTGCAGAAAGGACATATTGCCAAATTCTGCACCAAACCAGCAGCAAAGAAGCCACAGCATAACGAGCAGCAACAACCATCTCAGCAATAGCAGCAGAAACAGCAGCAAGGCCCTGGACATGCAATGGTGATGAAGAATCTGTGTTTCAACTGTCATCAGCCTGGGCACTTGGTTAAAGACTGTCCACTCATGAAGAGGGCACAGCAACCCAAGGTGTATGCTATCAAAAGTGAACCATCAACTTTCCAAGATGTGAAAGGCAAGGGAGTTCTCGAAGGTACTTTTGATTTAAATGGAATTGATGTTCGTGTTTTATTTGACACTGGCGCCTCAAATAGTTTCATTTCTTCTGGCGTGGTAGGAAAATTCAGATTTGTCCCAAAAATTTCCCCAAACCCAATTTGCGTATCTAATCCTATTGGCGGGAAAACTGAATTAAAAATGTATTGTGATAATGTGGCACTCTCATACCTTTCTCATTCCTTTCTCTTCGATTTCTACGTTTTGGATTTCAAAGGATTTAATTTTATACTTGGGATAGACTAGTTGAGTAAATTTCAAGCTGAGATTAAATGCGGTAAAGAAATCATAACTTTGATAACCAATATTGGGAGCAAAGCTAGGATACCGTGTGGAAAACCCGGTATTCATATGTGTAGTTTCTTATATGCTTTGGAGGCACTGCAAGAGAATTTGGAGACGTTAGAAGTAGTCCGAGATTTTTCTGACGTATTTGAAGAAGTTAAGAGTTTATCCCCACGCCGTGAGATAGAGTTTCGCATCGATCTGATTCTAGGAGCCAGACCGATCGTTCAACCAAAAAGACGAATGGCGCCAAAAGAAGTTAAGGAACTTGAGAAGCAAACTCAAGATTTACTGGCCAGAGGATTGATCAGGCCAAGTTTTTCAAGCTGGGGTTCAGCAATAGTTTTTGTGGTTAAGTCTGATGGATCACTAAGGCTGTGTTTCGACTACAGGGAGTTAAATAAGTTGACCATCAAGAATAAGTATCCTTTGCCGCTAATTGATGATCTCTTTGATCAGTTGAATGGAGCTACGGTGTTTTCTCAAATGGATCTCGCTACAGGATTCCATCAGTTGAGGATCGCCGAAGATAGTATTCCTTTAACTGCTTTCAGAGGCCCGGATTTCTTTTATGAATGGTTAGTTATGCCATTCGGGTTAACCAATTCACCTGCATACTTTGTGGACTTGATGAATCGCGTCCTTCGGAAGATTCTGAATAAGTTCGTCTTGGTTTTCATTGACGATATCTTAATCTTTTCAAAGACAGAAGAAGAGCACCGATATCATCTTAAAGTGGTATTGGAAACTCTGAGGACGAATGTTTTGAAGGCGAAGTTTTCTAAATGTCATTTCAGGCAATCGGAAGTTAGATTCTTAGGGCATATCGTAAATGGAGATTGTATTTCTGTAGACCCGATCAAGGTTGAGGCAGTGCAACAATGGAAGAAGCCTAGAACACCAACGGAGGTCCATAGTTTCTTGGGATTAGTCGGATATTACAGAAGGTTTATCCAAGATTATTCTAAGATTTCTTCTCATCTGACTAAGCTAACTAAGAAGGGTGAGAAATTTATATGGACTCCAAAGTGTAAAGAATCATTCAAGGAGTTGAAGAAGAAATTGACAGAAGCACTAGTTTTTGCTGTTCCCGATGGGAAAAATAAATTTGAGTTTTATACTGATGCTTGTGGAGTGGGACTCGGTGCAGTACTAATGCAGAATGGACATGTGGTTGCATATGCTAGTAGACAATTAAAGATTCATGAGAAGAATTATGCTACACACGATCCAGAGTTATTAGTAGTTGTTTTTGCATTAAAAATGTGGAGGAACTACCTATTAGGAGGGAAGTTCGAGCTTTTCACAGATCACAAACCACTCAAATATCTATTTTCTCAAAAAGATCTCAACCTAAGGCAACATAGATGGTTGGAATTCCTTGCGTCGTATGATTTGGATATTATCTATACGCCAGGGAAAGCAAATGTTGTAGCAGACGCTTTGAGTAGAAATGAAGTTTTATCTCTTCTAGAAGCTACTCCAGCACTTCAAGGAAGAATAATGGCAAATCAGCGGAGAGATGAGAATCTGGAGAAGTTAATTCAAGGAGTTATAAAAGGCGGGGAGTCAGATTTTGAAATGGATGGCCAAGGTATTCTCAGAATTAATGGAAGACTATGTGTCCCTGATGTTGATGGACTAAGGAAGGAAGTTCCGATAGAATTCCATGAATCAAAGCTGAGTATTCATCCAGGAGTACACAAGATGTATAGAGATATGAGGCGAGTATTTTGGTGGCCTGGGATGAAGAGAGATATTCTGGCCTATGTGAATCAGTGTCTATGCTGCCAGCAGATAAAAGGTGATAACCAGAAGACAGCAGGATTACTGAAACCTTTGGAAATTCCTACCTGGAAGTGGGAAATGATCTCAATGGATTCCATCGATGGTTTACCCAAGACTAGAAAAGGATATGAAGGAGTTTAGGTGATAGTTGATCGACTAACAAAAAGTGCGCATTTCATTCCGGTGAAACCAACTCGGACTGCAGCTTCATTGGCCGAGATCTTTATAAGGGAGATTGTACGATTAGATGGAGTCCCAGTGAGTATTATAAGTGATAGGGATCCTGTTTTCACCAGCAAATTCTGGGAGGCACTCCAAATAACTTTGGGGACCAAGCTGAATTTAAGAACTGCTTATCATCGCCAAACAGACGGCCAGACAGAAAGGGCAAACAAGATTTTGGAAGATCTGTTGAGAGCGTGCATTTTGGACTTTGGAGGATCGTGGGAGGATCACCTACATCTAGTAGAGTTCTCCTACAATAACAGCTATCGGGTGAGTATAGGCATGGCACCATATGAAGCTCTCTATGGAAGACCATGCAGATCACCAACTTGTTGGGTGAAGTCAGGAAATAAGCTCGTTCTCGGACCAGATATGATTCGAGAAGCAACTGAGAAGGTTGAGTTAGTTAAAAGACGAATGAAGGAGGCCCAGGATCGACAGAAAAGCTATGCAGACCAAAGACGAAGGGATCTGAACTTTTTTGTTGGAGACTTTGTATTTGTGAAGATCTCGCCGATCAAGGGAACAATCAGGTTTGGTAAGACAGGGAAGTTAGCTCCACGGAATGTGGGACCTTTCCGTGTTCTTGAGAAGGTTGGATCTCTTGCTTATCGGGTGGAATTACCAGAGAGAATGGCTGGAATTCACAATGTTTTTCCATGTATCTCATCTTCGCAAATGTGTTCACGACCCGTCTTTGATTCTAGAACCATCGGTTCAGGAAGATCTTGAGATTGAACCAAACTTCACTGTGGTTAGATATCCAGTCTATGTAGTGGATAAAGAAGAAAAGAAACTCCGGAATAAGGTCGTGAAACTACTCAAGATACAGTGGAGCGAGAATCCGTATGACTGTACTTGGGAGACGGAGAAGCACTTCAGGGAGTTCTATCCGGATTTTGTTGTGGACTAGATGTTTGTTATCCTATGTTTGATTTTGGATGTATGCTATGTATGGTGTTATTGTATGGCTTGTATGGATGTTTGTTTTGTCTGGAAATGGAATTTTGGGATTTCATCGCTATGGATTGTGGATGTTCTGAGGACTCAGCATTCGTAGGACTTATGAACTCTTTCAGTTTACTATCACTTGTACTGAAATCTGTTCTTTGTTTCTTTTCCAGATGTCACCGATATTCAAGAGGACCACCAGAAAGAGACTGATCCCGCAACAGAGATTGAGACAGTATACAGGCATTAGTATCCATGAGCTTACCGTTTCACAGGACCATGAGGGTGAGAGGAGATACGTCGACTCTAAGGAATCGGGCTTTTATCAGAGAGAGCCTTCCTTTGAGGAGCACAGTGGAGACTTACCCCAGGAGCCATATCAGGAGGGAGAGGATCATCACGGAGAGTACTACGTAGGAGTGGGAGAAGGTGACGGGGATGATGATAGTAGAGATGACAGAGATGACGATGATATGGATGATGATGAGCCCGAGGAGGATCCGGAAGAGGAGCCCGAGGAGGATCCAGATGGAGAGCCGGAGGAGGACATTCCACTTGAGGATATACCACTTGCTCATCCACAGCCTGAGGAGGATATTCCACTAGCACAACTAGAGTTAGAGCCATGGGTTCAGGCACCACCAGCACCTATGGATGGACAGTTACTTGTCCTATTGGAACAGCTAGCTTAGGAGATGGCAAAATATCTGGCTAATGGAGGACATATGGTGTAATAACCCGTAAAATGCGAGCCAGTTTGAAATTTTTATTTTGGCAATTTTAGCGAAGTTTGAATATTTAAAATAGATTATTTTAAATAAAAACGACGTGAAATTTATTTTGAATATAATTCGAACGTATATATTATACGCGTCGTCGTTAGAATATAAATATTTATAAATAATTATAAATAGAATTGAAAATGGCACGGTAGTTCGATAATTCGATTTCAAACTTCAATTGAATGTACCGGGTGCAAAACAATCCGGATTTTAGTGAAACCAAAAATGATAGGATCTAATTGATAATATCTTTCCATTGAATCCGACCAATCGAAATTTCGTAGCGAGAATCAAAAGATATGTCCAGTTGAAAATTCTGAATAGTCGCTATGGAATTCAGGCCCTTAAAAATGGACATTTTGCAAACGACCTCGGATTTCGACGAAACCACTTTTGTTGGGTCCGTGATGTCGAGTTATTGCTAGGTTTCAAATTTCATAATTTTTCGAATCAATATGTGGGCGTGGCAAAGGAAAACGCGTTTTGACCATTTCAGTTAATTTTAATCGACTGGAAATTGGCCATTTTTCCAACGGTCTCAGAATTCGACGAAACTAGTTTTGTTAGGACCGTATTGTCAATACGAAGCTAGAAAATATTTTTCGAGAATTTTTAAAGTTCGTATGTGACCCCGGTAATTTGAAATGTACGTTTAAAACTCAATATAGTGATTTAAAAGTAAATTCAACGGAAACTTATCGAGACGATAGAATCAGCCTGCGATACATATCTCATTGTGTTCGGAATGGGGGTAAAACGCTATGGACGACAGGCGGTGGGCCTCGTTTTGATGACGTATGTAAAAGTCAACTTTTCAAAATAATATAATAATAAATAAAAAAAAAGAAACCCCTTTTCTCCTATCAGACCCCCCCCCCCCCCCGTTATTTTGCCAGAAATCAAAATTAAAAAGAAAAGAAGAAAAAAAAAGAAAAAAAAAAGCCAAATCGACGGAGCCACCCTCGTCGTTGCCTGCGCCGCCAGTCGGAGACGCCCCCCCTCTTCTTCCTCCGCCGCCTTCCTTCTCTCCCCTCGATCCTCCGTCAAATCGAACCCCCCCCTCGCGAGCCCCTAGCCCTAGCCGCACTACCAACCGACCCCTCAAACCCGACGCCGACCAGAGCAGCCCCCTCCAGCTTCTCCTCCTCCTCGATTCCCTCCTCCCGCTCCCTCTTCCCACCGCGAGAACCCCAGATTCAAGACCGACGCCACCTGCTAGGACCGGCTCCGACCAGAGCAGCCCCCTCCGGAACTCGAGCGACCACCAGTAGCCCCCCCCCCCCCCCCGTAAGTTTTTAAATTTATTTATTTTACTTTTATTTTATATAAACTGAATTTTATTTATTTTTCTTTAAATAAAAATCTGAATTTTATTTACCTTAAAAACTGTTTTTTTTATGTATGTTGTAAAGTTATAAAAATGTAATCTTTTATATTGTGGAAGTAAAAATATGATTTTTATATTTTTAAAGTATTAAAAATATAATCTTTACTATATAGAAATATTAAAAATATGATTTTTATATTTTTAAAGTATTAAAAATATAATCTTTATAGGATAGAGAATATAAAAATATCATCTTTGTGTATGTAGCAAAATAAAAATCTGATTTTTATTTTATATACGTTGAAATGAAGTGTTTATTTTTATAAAGGCGAAATCTATATTTTTGAAATGGAATTTTTATCTATATAGTAGCAATGTAGAAATAGAATTTTTATCTTTATATTAGCGGTAAGGAAATATGATTTTTATATATTGAGTAGCATAGTAAAAATTCGATTTTTAAATATATGAAGTGATTATAAAAATATGACTTTTAAATTGAAAGTGAATAAATAAAAATGTGATTTTTATTTTAAAGACATCAGTATATAAAAATGTGATTTTTACATATGTAGTGAAAGCGGACAACTAAAGCGACAAAAGGCGAGAATGAAGAAGATTTCTATAAAAGAAGTGTCGTGAAGTTGGATAGCTATTGGTGAGAACTTCTCACTCTAAATTTCTTTTCTAGTTATATATATATATATACTAGGATGCAGACGGTGCTTAGTAGCACCCGACACCCGTCATCCACAGACCATGGATGGCTTGTTTGTTAAATTGTTTGATTGTGTAGTTGGTTAGGTTATTGGTTTGAATTGAATTATTTGGTGAATTGAAATTGATTTGATTGATGTGTGAATGGCGTGGGCCTTCACTAGACCGGGGATAAGGCTAGGCCTCGTCCCGTTTCTAGTATCATGCCGTTATGCCGCCGAAATTTTCTAAAATATGTTAGAAAAATAAAAATATCATTTTATTGAATAAATGAACTGAATAGAAATTCAAGTGTTAAAATAAAATAGTTTGATCGTTAAAAATATAATTTTTAACGTGAAAGTGAATAAATAAATATTTATAAACAAATCGGCCGATTTGTTTATATACACTGATTTGACTGATATTGATTGGGTCGATAAATTTTACACATCGCCCAACTGCACAAATAAAATCTGTGTTTGATTGTTTGAAACCCCACATGGGTGTTGGGATGAAATTTGATGTTCACTCATCCTGATTGATTAAATATGTCGATCGGTCGATTGACAGACTGTTATAAGCGTCAGATATCTATATTTGATGCTTATACAGTGTAGTGCACTTTGGTTGATGATTGATTATTTTTCAATGCTATTATATACATGTGTTGTATGGAATCCATATAATTAACATTATATGGTGATTGATTGGGCCTCATTCCAATCGGGAAAATAATGAATATTATAAAAGAAAATTCATGTGTTGAATATAAAAATAGTCATGTGTTGACGATGTTCATGTGTTGAAAATATTCGTGTGTTGAGTAAAATATTTTAAATAATAAAAATTACATCTTTATCATATTTACGATTAGAATCTACTTTACGGTGGAGTCTAATTAAAATCAAACGATAGATACCATAGTTTTATAAAATATTTTACATAACAAAAATAGTGATGTGTTGACAGTACTCATGTGTTGAGATTAGTCGTGTGTTGAAAAAAAAAATATAGATTCATGTGTTGAATGGGATAAATATTCATTTGTTGAATAAAATAAAGAAGTTATGAAAAATATAAAGCCGTGTTGATTAGTTTCGCGCCATTTTGACGTGAACGATATTTATATCGATTTCATTCGTTGTATAATGAATATTGAAAAACGATTTCGAAATTAAATATTTTGAAATTGAAATTTGAAATGAATATTGAAAAACGATTTCGAAATTAAATATTTTGAAATTGAAATTTGAAATGAATTGAATTGAAAACGATTTCGAAATGAATTGAATTGAAAACGATTTCGAAATGAATTGAATTGAAAACGATTTCGAAATGAATTGAATTGAAAACGAATTCAAATTGAATTGAAAGTGAATTGAAATGAATTAAAATTGAATTGAAAGTCAATTGAAATGAATTCAAATTGAATTAAAATTTGAATTGAATAGAAATGAATTTTAAAACGGATTTATAAAGAAGAATTCAATTTTGATTTGAATTGAATATAGAAGTTGAATTGTTTCAGAAACGAATTTAAAACGAGTTATAAAATTCGTTTTAAATGGAATCGACGAAATATATATTATATATATTATATATATAATATAATGGCCTGAATAGAACGCGCCGCACCGCGGCAGTTCGTGAATTTCGACCATTTATTTCAAACGGACATTGCGGGAGATCCGACCGTCGGATTCTCCTAAAACCGGAACCGTTGGGTTCGTATCGAAAAGAGATTTCCAATGAATATTAGAAATTTGAAATCTAACGGTTGGGTTTGGAGTTATGTCCAAATCAAATTCGAAAAAGGGTCGCTGTAAGTGCAGTTCGATGGCCGTTGTTGGAAATCGACTGTACGGGCCTTGATAAAATTATTAAAAATATTGATAATTTGTGTAAAATCATAATATGTGAATTGGAAAGAACCGGGGTGAAAAATTCCACATTTGAAAAGATAAAAATAGATTTTTGTCAAAATGAACTAGTTTTGAACTAGAATTAAAATCAATTTATTTTTGAAATAAATAAATTGAATTTGAAAGTGATTTTGAAAATAATCGATAATTTCCAATACGTGGATTGGACTGGAGCTGAATCGAAATTATCTTCGGGATATTTCGATGTCGGATTTCGTGACTATACAAATATTGTTATGGGGATTTGAAAGATATTTTATATCGTTATTTCCAATACGATATTTGTTGGTTTCAGAATTTGATATTGAATATAAGCCGATATATTTTCTATTCAGGGCCTTGTATTGAATATCAAATGTGATTTGGGTTTATCGTGGATCGTGTTTTAGATGACATTGGTTCTTTAACCCAGTTAAAGGCAAGATGTTGATTTTTGAAAAGATTAAAACTAAGTGGAGTTTTAATGGATCTTTAATTAGATTAAAAATGTGAATTGATAATTTAAATTATCAAATTTGAAAAGTGATCGAGAGTGGAGTATCACCAGTTTTGCTCCAAAGCGATAGTTAAATCTTTAATTAGATTTGAACGTGTAATGGTAATTAATTTTACCGATAACACCGTGGTGTTAGATATGGAGTATCACCAGTTTTGCTCCATGGGATATATAGGTTGGGATTGGGAAATAAAACAAATAATTACTTCGGTGTGGTTCGCTAATCCCGACTAGTTTGAAATGATATCCAAAGGAAGATTATAGGATAAATTTAGAAGAATTTAACTTGGATAAAATTAATGGGAACATTTCCCTAAGAATGTGTTTTTGTGAATAAAAGAATATTCTGAATTGGAATGAGGCGTTCGTTGTGTTTGTGTAACATTTGTTAATTATATACGTGGGTTATCCAGAAAGGCCGGGTTATACCCATTCTGAATAACCGATTCGACGAGATGTCGAAGATGAAGACGGTGGTTGAAGACCGGAAGTCTTCACCTCGTTTGGGTGATTACTGATGATCTTGATTGGGCTGTACACCCAGGATGAGGGAATCAGTTGGTGATCGTCCAGACGTACTTGGAGATCAATGGATATGCGAGGAAAGTGCCTCCGGTTTCGTTCAGACCCAGAACGAACTTGTAAATGGATTGTGTGTCTGACATTGGATTTTATTCTGTGTTGATTGATCTCTATTAAATATACATCTGTTTGGCGGCGGAGAATTTATTCTCTTGCTTAACGCCCTTCTCTGAGACATACGAGCTCAGAGGTTGTATATCGATAGACATCAGTCGCATGGAGTGAATTGCCAATGTGGCATGCGTAAGTGGCAATTGATCAAGGCTTCTGTTGAAAAGCAAAGTCTTGTGGTTGATGATCAAAGCAGGGCCTGTGTGGCGTAGCTTTGTGTATAACGTGAATTCGCGAGCCTCACACCTCGGTATGAGTCAAAAACGGGATACGGACCCAAGGAGTGCACGACGTTTCTTTCTAGCTAGGGTGGTGTCAGTGACCTACCAGCCCTGACATTTATATACTTTTCACCTGTTTGGTTGTTGGATATGAGGCGCCTCGGATATAGGTCTGTAAGGACCGGGAAACGTGTGTTCAGGAATAACTAATCCTCAAAAGTAAGAGAGGACCGGCCTTGGAGGTTCCAAAGGATCAAAGTGGGGTCCTGAGGCATTGCTAGAGTGTCTCGAACGCGGAGAGGAGCTTGCCCCTTGCCTCGGCTCATGACGGAATCCAATTTCCAATACGTGTATTGCGGTTTTAATTGTAGAACTAGTATGGCGACATGATAGATGGTACCCATGCCGCCTATGATTGATATTTATGATGTGAAATTGTTTTGACACTATACACATATAGTAATATCAAAATAATGTGTTTTAAACGTATCAAGCATGCTTTGGCTGTTATAAGGGAAAACCCTATCCTCCGGCTTGCGTTGCATTGTGTGATGGGACCTGGGTCTTATAACAGCTTCATTTTTCTTTATTTAGCATTGCGCTGTTGTTTTAGGCACTGGTATTCTTGGGAGGAAACCCGTTCCGTGTTATACGGCGTGGTCCCTTGATTTACCTAACTTTAAAAATAAAGAATTATAACTGTTTTAGTTCTCACACCAGTCACATGACTGACCTGGAGTTTATTGTTTTAACCTAAACTCTGGGTGCCCCTATTTTCCGCACGGGCAGCTAGTAGTTTTGGTTTTGCAGATTTATATTCACAGGGTCCTGATCAACAGCTGGAACGATGCTCGGAAAGCTCTGTATCCGTGTATCACTTCTAGTTGTGCTTTTGTATTATTTTCCGCTGCTTTGTAATTTAATGTAATCTCTGATATTTATCGAATGTAATTTATTCATTTATACTCTGTATATTCTTGTAATCTGATGCATTGTTGTAATAACAGTGAAATGTTCTTCTG
Organism: Allium sativum; assembly: GCA_030737875.1. Taxonomy (NCBI): domain Eukaryota; kingdom Viridiplantae; phylum Streptophyta; class Magnoliopsida; order Asparagales; family Amaryllidaceae; genus Allium; species Allium sativum. Next base: position 971,747,475 of record CM060909.1, on the reverse strand, counting down.
TTTGTGTTCTGATTTGTCTTGTCCTCACAGTAATTCGTTCTTTCTCATCTCTTCGGAGACCGGGGAAGTTCGGGTCGCTTCATTTGGTATCAGAGCTTTGGTTTACAGAGCTCGAGAACAAGACACATTAGAACCATACGAAAGAATTCATCAGATATTGGATTAGCAATATCCAATTAGAATGACTCGTTAGAGATAGGATCAGTAGTATCCTAGAACGAGTGTGAAGAGTATATTTTTCAAATGAAAACAATTTTGTTTTGAAAATTTAAACCATTTTATACGTATTTGAATATCTATTTATTTTATTTTTTTTGAATATGGACAATCGAGTATATATAGATTTCGTGTATACGCGTCATGAACGTATAGTCGAAGTTTTAATATACTGGATAGATATAGAATCACATTCTAGACATCCGGGGATGATTCTGATGATGGTGCATCATCATCAGTATTCATATTCGAATTTCGAAGGTGTGATTTCTATATATTTCCATTAGGCTGGTGTGAGAACCAAAACTTATATAGTTAGAACACATTGTTGTGAATTGGCATCAAAAACATGATTTTATATATATATCAAAATTTATGAATTTGAAACTCTAATTCACTAATTGATTGATGTTTGTGTTGGTTGTTTATTTGTTTGCTAATTTTTAACCATTTATGCCTAATTGAATCGAATATTGAATTGTATTGAAAATTAGTCGCATTTGCTTGCATATACATATACTTACATTGAACAGGTCATAGCAAGGAGGCTAGAGCCGAAGAATAAAATTTGTTTGCCCGACAAATAGGTACATGTTTACTACATAATTTCCTGTTTTGTTTGGGTGATGATGATTTTGTGAGCCTATTGGCTAGCCGCTTGGCTTTTTCTTTTTCTTTTTGAGATCTGAAGGACCGGGGAAGCTATTTGAAATTCCCCGATGCTCCCGGTGCAGGGGAGGTTATGGCGAAATTTTTCGAAAATTTAGGGTGTTAGCCAAATTTTTGAAATTTTGAAAATTCTCAGAAACTGAAAAGTTGGAGAATGGAAGCCCGACCGAATGTAGAGCTTAATAATCAAACCACTTTCGACTTTGTTCCTTTTCGGGGACGAAAAGTTTTAAGTGGGGGAGATTGTAATAACCCGTAAAATGCGAGCCAGTTTGAAATTTTTATTTTGGCAATTTTAGCGAAGTTTGAATATTTAAAATAGATTATTTTAAATAAAAACGACATGAAATTTATTTTGAATATAATTCGAACGTATATATTATACGCGTCGTCGTTAGAATATAAATATTTATAAATAATTATAAATAGAATTGAAAATGGCGCGGTAGTTCGATAATTCGATTTCAAACTTCAATTGAATGTACCGGGTGCAAAACAATCCGGATTTTAGTGAAACCAAAAATGATAGGATCTAATTGATAATATCTTTCCATTGAATCCGACCAATCGAAATTTCGTAGCGAGAATCAAAAGATATGTCCAGTTGAAAATTCTGAATAGTCGCTATGGAATTCAGGCCCTTAAAAATGGACATTTTGCAAACGACCTCGGATTTCGACGAAACCACTTTTGTTGGGTCCGTGATGTCGAGTTATTGCTAGGTTTCAAATTTCATAATTTTTCGAATCAATATGTGGGCGTGGCAAAGGAAAACGCGTTTTGACCATTTCAGTTAATTTTAATCGACTGGAAATTGGCCATTTTTCCAACGGTCTCAGAATTCGACGAAACTAGTTTTGTTAGGACCGTATTGTCAATACGAAGCAAGAAAATATTTTTCGAGAATTTTTAAAGTTCGTATGTGACCCCGGTAATTTGAAATGTACGTTTAAAACTCAATATAGTGATTTAAAATTAAATTCAACGGAAAATTATCGAGACGATAGAATCAGCCTGCGATACATATCTCATTGTGTTCGGAATGGGGGTAAAACGCTATGGACGACAGGCGGTGGGCCTCGTTTTAATGACGTATGTAAAAGTCAACTTTTCAAAATAATATAATAATAAAAAAAAAACCCCTTTTCTCCTATCAGACCCCCCCCTGTTATTTTGCCAGAAATCAAAATTAAAAAGAAAAGAAGAAAAAAAAAGAAAAAAAAAGCCAAATCGACGGAGCCACCCTCGTCGTTGCCTGCGCCGCCAGTCGGAGACGCCCCCCCTCTTCTTCCTCCGCCGCCTTCCTTCTCTCCCCTCGATCCTCCGTCAAATCGAACCCCCCCCCCCTCGCGAGCCCCTAGCCCTAGCCGCACTACCAACCGACCCCTCAAACCCGACGCCGACCAGAGCAGCCCCCTCCAGCTTCTCCTCCTCCTCGATTCCCTCCTCCCGCTCCCTCTTCCCACCGCGAGAACCCCAGATTCAAGACCGACGCCACCTGCTAGGACCGGCTCCGACCAGAGCAGCCCCCTCCGGAACTCGAGCGACCACCAGTAGCCCCCCCCCCCCCCCCGTAAGTTTTTAAATTTATTTATTTTACTTTTATTTTATATAAACTGAATTTTATTTATTTTTCTTTAAATAAAAATCTGAATTTTATTTACCTTAAAAACTGTTTTTTTTTTATGTATGTTGTAAAGTTATAAAAATGTAATCTTTTATATTGTGGAAGTAAAAATATGATTTTTATATTTTTAAAGTATTAAAAATATAATCTTTACTATATAGAAATATTAAAAATATGATTTTTATATTTTTAAAGTATTAAAAATATAATCTTTATAGGATAGAGAATATAAAAATATCATCTTTGTGTATGTAGCAAAATAAAAATCTGATTTTTATTTTATATACTTTGAAGTGAAGTGTTTATTTTTATAAAGGCGAAATCTATATTTTTGAAATGGAATTTTTATCTATATAGTAGCAATGTAGAAATAGAATTTTTATCTATATATTAGCGGTAATGAAATAAGATTTTTATATATTGAGTAGCATAGTAAAAATTCGATTTTTAAATATATGAAGTGATTATAAAAATATGACTTTTAAATTGAAAGTGAATAAACAAAAATGTGATTTTTATTTTAAAGACATCAGTATATAAAAATGTGATTTTTACATATGTAGTGAAAGCGGACAACGAAAGCGACAAAAGGCGAGAATGAAGAAGATTTCTATAAAAGAAGTGTCGTGAAGTTGGATAGATATTGGTGAGAACTTCTCACTCTAAATTTCTTTTCTAGTTATATATATATATATATATATATATATATATATATATATATACTAGGATGCAGACGGTGCTTAGTAGCACCCGACACCCGTCATCCACAGACCATGGATGGCTTGTTTGTTAAATTGTTTGATTGTGTAGTTGGTTAGGTTATTGGTTTGAATTGAATTATTTGGTGAATTGAAATTGATTTGATTGATGTGTGAATGGCGTGGGCCTTCACTAGACCGGGGATAAGGCTAGGCCTCGTCCCGTTTCTAGTATCGTGCCGTTATGCTGCCGAAATTTTCTAAAATTTGTTAGAAAAATAAAAATATCATTTTATTGAATAAATGAACTGAATAGAAATTCAAGTGTTAAAATAAAATAGTTTGATCGTTAAAAATATAATTTTTAACGTGAAAGTGAATAAATAAATATTTATAAACAAATCGGCCGATTTGTTTATATACACTGATTTGACTGATATTGATTGGGTCGATAAATTTTACACATCGCCCAACTGCACAAATAAAATCTGTGTTTGATTGTTTGAAACCCCACACGGGTGCTAGGATGAAATTTGATGTTCACTCATCCTGATTGATTAAATATGTCGATCGGTCGATTGACAGACTGTTATAAGCGTCAGATATCTATATTTGATGCTTATACAGTGTAGTGCACTTTGGTTGATGATTGATTATTTTTCAATGCTATTATATACATGTGTTGTATGGAATCCATATAATTAACATTATATGGTGATTGATTGGGCCTCATTCCAATCGGGAAAATAATGAATATTATAAAAGAAAATTCATGTGTTGAATATAAAAATAGTCATGTGTTGACGACGTTCATGTGTTGAAAATATTCGTGTGTTGAGTAAAATATTTTAAATAATAAAAATTACATCTTTATCATATTTACGATTAGAATCTACTTTACGGTGGAGTCTAATTAAAATCAAATGATAGATACCATAGTTTTATAAAATATTTTACATAACAAAAATAGTGATGTGTTGACAGTACTCATGTGTTGAGATTAGTCGTGTGTTGAAAAAAAAATATAGATTCATGTGTTGAATGGGATAAATATTCATTTGTTGAATAAAATAAAGAAGTTGTGAAAAATATAAAGCCGTGTTGATTAGTTTCGCGCCATTTTGACGTGAACGATATTTATATCGATTTCATTCGTTGTATAATGAATATTGAAAAACGATTTCGAAATTAAATATTTTGAAATTGAAATTTGAAATGAATATTGAAAAACGATTTCGAAATTAAATATTTTGAAATTGAAATTTGAAATGAATTGAATTGAAAACGATTTCGAAATGAATTGAATTGAAAACGATTTCGAAATGAATTGAATTGAAAACGATTTCGAAATGAATTGAATTGAAAACGAATTCAAATTGAATTGAAAGTGAATTGAAATGAATTCAAATTGAATTGAAAGTGAATTGAAATGAATTCAAATTGAATTAAAATTTGAATTGAATAGAAATGAATTTTAAAACGGATTTATAAAGAAGAATTCAATTTTGATTTGAATTGAATATAGAAGTTGAATTGTTTCAGAAACGAATTTAAAACGAGTTATAAAATTCGTTTTAAATGGAATCGACGAAATATATATTATATATATTATATATATAATATAATGGCCTGAATAGAACGCGCCGCACCGCGGCAGTTCGTGAATTTCGACCATTTATTTCAAACGGACATTGCGGGAGATCCGATCGTCGTATTCTCCTAAAACCGGAACCGTTGGGTTCGTATCGAAAAGAGATTTCCAATGAATATTAGAAATTTGAAATCTAACGGTTGGGTTTGGAGTTATGTCCAAATCAAATTCGAAAAAGGGTCGCTGTAAGTGCAGTTCGATGGCCGTTGTTGGAAATCGACTGTACGGGCCTTGATAAAATTATTAAAAATATTGATAATTTGTGTAAAATCATAATATGTGAATTGGAAAGAACCGAGGTGACAAATTCCACATTTGAAAAGATAAAAATAGATTTTTGTCAAAATGAACTAGTTTTGAACTAGAATTAAAATCAATTTATTTTTGAAATAAATAAATTGAATTTGAAAGTGATTTTGAAAATAATCGATAATTTCCAATACGTGGATTGGACTGGAGCTGAATCGAAATTATCTTCGGGATATTTCGATGTCGGATTTCGTGACTATACAAATATTGTTATGGGGATTTGAAAGATATTTTATATCGTTATTTCCAATACGATATTTGTTGGTTTCAGAATTTGATATTGAATATAAGCCAATATATTTTCTATTCAGGGCCTTGTATTGAATATCAAATGTGATTTGGGTTTATCGTGGATCGTGTTTTAGATGACATTGGTTCTTTAACCCAGTTAAAGGCAAGATGTTGATTTTTGAAAAGATTAAAACTAAGTGGAGTTTTAATGGATCTTTAATTAGATTAAAAATGTGAATTGATAATTTAAATTATCAAATTTGAAAAGTGATCGAGAGTGGAGTATCACCAGTTTTGCTCCAAAGCGATAGTTAAATCTTTAATTAGATTTGAACGTGTAATGGTAATTAATTTTACCGATAACACCGTGGTGCTAGATATGGAGTATCACCAGTTTTGCTCCATGGGATATATAGGTTGGGATTGGGAAATAAAACAAATAATTACTTCGGTGTGGTTCGCTAATCCCGACTAGTTTGAAATGATATCCAAAGGATGATTATAGGATAAATTTAGAAGAATTTAT